>CM075592.1:4800000-6000000 GCA_037962945.1 Sarcoramphus papa | reverse complement strand
AAGTATCAACCTGAGTAGCCACCATGACAGCAGCTCAGCCCACAGGGAGAGATGGAGCGGACTCAGGCTTACCTCGTTCCTCGAGGAAAGGGAGGCAAGAGAGGAGGATGCAGAGCCCGGAGCAGCGCAGGTTTTATGCTGTGTCCCAGATCCCCGCGGGGCCACAAACATTACTTGCTCATGAAGCATCTAAACACCTAGCAGCTGCCGTTTGCCAAGGCCTCGCTGGTGATTAAGCCCGTGCCTCTTTCATCTGAAATGTTGTGCTCCTGCTTCATACCACCAAACATCAAAATGATTCATCTGTGTCCCAGCTTCAGAAGGCCAATCAGCTCGGAGGTCTCAGGCTAGTGTACAAGGAGATTTTGAGTGCGTTTTCCTAATACGGATTGCCTTTGTCACTTGGCCTTCTTCATGGTGAGCACGGCCACCAGTCACGGTCAAATTCAGCTATGAGGGACACCTCAAGTCAGCTCTCAAGTGCTTTCAGTGCAGGCACTCAGGCTAGCCCTGAGAAACATTTCTCCCAGCGGGTCATCGTAGACACACAGGAGACGCTGAGTAAGTTCAAGCAGAACATCAAGACCGCACAGTCCCATATGGGAGAAGAGAAATCAGCAGGACAAGGCCCAGAGCCTGCTGAGGTACCTGGGAAGTTTGGTCTGCTCGGAGCAGGGGACAGGAGCAGAAGACCTCCAGAGGTCCATTCCAAACTTCATTATTCTGGGTTACACTGAGTCACACAAGCCCTTGAGCAACCACCAAAAGGCAATGCCTTGGAAGACAGCAAATGCAGGAGATTGCATAGAAGCCCCCGTAGATTCAGGATGGTGCTAAAATGTGTGGAAATGCCCTTGACGAAAGCAGAACTTTGGGGCTGTGAGCTCTGGTATCCCTGGCACGCCTGAGGCAGGCGTGTCCACTGAAGTCCATAGCAGGGTGACTCATGTTTGCCTGGAGTTCAGGGTTTTTCCCAACTCTTCCACCTCACGATGACTCCCAGGTGCTCCGGGAGACTGATCCGATGTCCCTTTGAAATCTGAAATGCATGGAATGGGTCACCTCATCCCTGAGCCAGGAAGAAGAGCCATGAGCTTTTGGCTCCCTGCCCTGAGCCTCTCCTCAGAAGCAGGCCATCCAGGCCTTTGGCCTCTGGGATGACCTTACTGAGCAAAAGAGGTCAATTTGGGTGTGGGTCTCTTTCAGGGAAGGACGCGGGCATCTCTTTGATCACCCTCCTACGCATTGATTTCCTTGTTTCCAACAGATTCTCCACTTCCCAAGCTGAGCCCAGACCCCTGGTTGGACGATGCGTGAGGGCCTGGTCAAGTCATCAAGGGACACGGCTATGGAGATCCGAGGGAGAGATTGCTTTGGAGAGACTTGCCTGACCCTCTGGTCACAGTGCATTGTGAAAGTTAATACAGGCCGTTTGAATTAACTTTTCAGTCCTCTCAGCTGTTGTTCACAAAATCATACGAAAAACATTCATGGCACTTCTCTCTTTCCTTGGTCTTGCGGGAATAAACTCCAGGGGATGGGTATGGCGTGGAAAGGAGAAAAGCACTTCTTTTCATGGCTGGACGGAGGCAGTGTGACTACAAGATGCGGTTAGGGTGGGCATTTCAGTAGGGCATGATCGAGCATGCGCAATCACGATCCCCCTCTTTGTAACTCCACCTACACTAGCACTGCTGATGACAGAGTGGGAGTCTGTAAATACTGTGCTAACACAAACCTCCCCCCCCAACCCCACCATCCAGCTTGGTTTTTGAGTGTCAGCACAGCAAAGAACATTGCCTTATTCTTGAAGCAACCCTGCAATCAGAGACTTGAGAAGCTTTGTCCCCTTTAGGTAGAGAGTCTACTTGTGAGAGGCTCCTTGCGTTTCCCTTGGCCCACAGGCCATAAGCTGCAAGAGAAATGAGGGTGTCTCAGTTCTTAGTCACCAGGACCATCGTTACATCCAGTTCCAGTAAACTTCAGGGTGTCAGACAGGCACTACCAAATTTACCACGTCCACACTGACTCATTAACGCCATTTTCCTGCTCCAGAGCCAAAATGGAATCGGAGCTGCTTTCATCTAGTGATGTAAATTATTGCTTTTGTGGATTGTTTAATATTTTGGTCCATGCTCAAGAACGTCACAATGCTTGCAGTGCTGGGAAAAAGCTCTGCACATACCTATTCCACCAAAACAAGCTCTCTCCAGTCTCCCTCTAAGTCATCCGCACCTCCCATTTATTCTCCCTTTGCCCCTCCTGACTTTTCCTCAGCCAGGCTCTACCTCGCCCTTGCCATGGATCTCTCCCACTCTCGCAAACCATTCCCCCTACACACCAACAACCTGCATGGCAGTCATGGTCTTTGTTCAAGGGTTGACACCACCCTACGTCCCCAAGAGGCTGGAGGTGCTGCCGGGAGGTCACCATCTCCCCTGCAGGAGTGTCCTCCCCCTAGTGCTCACAGCAAGCTTGGAGACCTCCTCAGCTAAATCTGAGAAGCAAAGTGGGGTCTAATCTGCCCACCTGGCCCTGGTTGTCTCCACACAGCTGCCTTCCCTTCTTCCCTGGAGGCAGCAGAGATGGCAGCTGGGGAGAGAAACCATCCCCCCGTGGCAGGATATCCCAGATGTGCGGCTGAGGACAAGGCGCTGGGAGCTGCAGCTGTAGCCCCTGGGGCTACGCCTCTCAAGGCCTGTGGAAGGCTGTCACCAGGTGCTCGTCGTGCTCCGTGCAGGTCCCAAGTGCAGGGCTTCGAGTGGAGCATTGCCCTGAAAGTCCCAGGGAGCCGGGTGTCATTGCAGAGGGCATGTGATCGGCAGGGCAGAGAGGGCTGGAGCAGGTAGTTGTGGCCGAGTGGTGAAGGCGATGGACTAGAAATCCATTGGGGTTTCCCCGCGCAGGTTCGAATCCTGCCAACTACGGGGCGCACTCCCCTTTTGGGCTCCCTGCAATGGACCACACTGTTTGGGCTCCCTGCAATGGACCACGCTGCAGCCGTGGGACTCAGCTCCACACTGTACCTGGTGGCCAGGGAGACAGTAAAACCCCCCTGCCTACAGCACTTGTCCCCGCACCCCCCTGCCCCAAAATTCCTGGATGAATGGGAAATCCTGCTCCCATTGACAAGGTAGGCAAGTTGGGGGAAGAGAACGGACCAGTGCCGAGTATGAGCCGTGAAAAGAGGTCCACTGTTGTTGGTTCTTGAGAAGAACTTAAGAGCCTGAGCTCACCTGACATCCCAAGCAGAACAACCCCACCAGCTGTCTTCCCTATGCCTGAAACTACAGCAGCTCCTCTCCAAAGAGAGCCTGCACAACATGGTCCTCATTGCTCAAGATGAAGGCAAGACACCTCATGGATCTGAGATCTTGCCTGGGGTCCTGGGGATATTCTGCCTGACCCATCCCCAGCCCTTGCACACATGGACAACCTTTCCCCGGGGGCTTTCCAAATTTAACCGAAGAATGAGATGATAAGGGGTGGGTCTCTCCTGGCTCCTCCTCTTCTGGGAAAGACGTGGAAGTGCGAAAGAGGCCATGGTGGTGACTGCGGCATCAGGAGACCATCCCCTGCCATCACAGACCCTGATGGGCGGCATGGAAAAGACCCGGAGGCTTCCCAGAGGGCTTCTCTCAGTCGCATACCCAGCTGCTCCCCACAGAGCAGCAGCAGAGGAGGGGCTGCAGGTAGCCTGCCTGGGTGGTTCAGCATCTTAAGGAAAAGGGAAACTCGGAGGGGCACATGCAGAGAGAGCCCGGAGAAGGAGAAGGAGAGAAGAGCCAGTGGCTGGTGCATGGTCCGTTCCCCGCAGCCATGCCACTGCGGGTGGTGGAAGCAGTGCAAGCAAAAGAGAAGCTGAGGGAGGTTGGCAGCATGGATGAAGAAGGAAAGGGGCAGTGGAAGGGGGACCCGGAGCTGAGCCAGGGACCTCTTGAGCTGCAGTCAAATGCTCTCCCCTGAGCAATAGCCCCTGCAGCAGGCAGGCTGCGGCCGCACTCTCCATGCTCACATCTGCTCCCACATGCCAGCCCTCTCCATCCCGCTTTTGCTTTTGTCTCCTCTGCTTGCTTGCTTGCTGTGTGCTCTGGCGTGTGGATGGGATGCCCAAAAATGCAGGCCTCAGCACTGCCACCTCGTCCCTCAGCCTCACCAAGAGGTTCTACCAGCTCAGCCTGCCCAGAGCCTTCCTGGGACACATCCGGCAGCATTTAAGACTGGCCACCACCCAGTCCAGATGGGCCAGCCCTGCCCTGGGGCGACTGGGAACCACCTCCACCCCCAGCAGCGTTGGGCAGGACAGGAATGGCGCCAGGCACGGAGAGGAGGGGTTTCTCTGGCTCTTTGGCACCCTGCAAGGTGGCGGGGGCAGCCCTCGCCTGTTGGCGAGCAGCAAGGGCAGGGCTGTGCCAGGAGGGAAGACAAGCCAGGAGCTGGGGGGGAGCCAGCACAGCACGGGCAGGGCAAGGCCCTCGCAGCTGGTGTGAAAGGCAAGGCAGTAACTGCTGTACGACTTGCTTAGAGGAAGGAACACTGCCTAGGACTAAGAGCTTTTACCTCAGGGTCAACGTGACCTGAAGACCCAACCTAAACCGTCTCTCACTGGCTGAGAACACCCCATACAGACAATAAAACAATAGGAGATTTGTCTTTCAAAAAAACCCCAGGTATATAACCAGGGCGAGAAAAGCAATCGACCTGAATCTAGTATAAAACCCCTCCGCCTGCACGGGACATTGGTCTGGAACCAGGAAGATTAACAGCCCACTGACCAGACGTCCACACCACCTGCCCAGGAGAAGCACATAGTGCTTACGCGAGCAATAGTAACTGATTAGCCCACCCCTTAACAGGAGTAATTTGATTGGTCAACACAACTGCATTGGAAACATATAGAAACCCTGCTTTCCCCTACATCGGGGTCCTCCATGCGTTAGGCTGGGGCACTGCTATGTGCACAGCTAAAATCAGGGATTTACGGATTCCCTTGGTAATTCTATGCTAAACGTCCTTGTCTCCCTCCTTGGCCAGCAAAGAACTGACTTTTACCCTGGGTACAGTCCCGCACCCCGTGCGAGCTGGATTTCTGGGCAGGGTTGCAGCCCTCCTGAGCTCGCTGGAGAGCCACTCCTCTCCGCCCTGCCAAGCAACAAGGCTGCCCCCTCGCTCCGGGGTTTCCTTCAGTGCCTGCAGAGCCAGCTTGGGTGGTCAAAGAGAAAGTCCCCAGCCAGGGTTATGGGCAGGAGCTGTGGGGAGAAGGGCAAGGCAAGGCCCTTGAGCTACCCTCCTGTCGTGGTTTTTAGATACAAGATACAGATTTAGATACAAGAACTAGATACAAATACAAATAATACAAATCAAGTGATGCACACCGATGCCCAGTTAGTGCCCGAGCAGCGATCCGCCCCCCCCAGCCAGCTCCCCCCAGTTTATATACTGGGCATGACGTCATATGGTATGGAATATCCCTCTGGCTAGTTTGGGCCAGCTCTCCTGGCTGTGTCCCCTCCCAACTTCTTGTGCCCCTCCAGCCTTCTTGCAGGCTGGGCATGAGAAGCTGAAATATCCTTGAGTGAGTATAAACACTACTTAGCAACAACTAAAACCATCAGGGTGTTATCAAGATAATTTTCCCACTAAATCCAAACCAGTGCACGGTCCCAGCTACTAGGAAGCAAATTAAGTCTCTGCATGGCAGCCAAAACCAGGAGAGCAGCCCAGGCCCAAAGGAGGTGAACTTTCCAGGGAGACAATTTTCCTGCGCGGGTGAGGGCACAGGATAGACAAAGGGAAGGAGGCATGAGCGCTGGCAGTGCCAGGGAGCATGAGGCCGGGCTGTGGGAGGTCCCAGCTGAGGTGCCAGGGGGAGCAGAGTGGCGCAGCGGAAGCGTGCTGGGCCCATAACCCAGAGGTCGATGGATCGAAACCATCCTCTGCTAATTGCTTTTTCCTCCTGCTGCCTCTCCCAGCAACTTTTAACCTGCACTGCTCTGGCTCTCTGCACGGCCATGCCCATGGCCCTCCCGCTCCCTCAGCCCCTTCTCTCTGCCACCGCCGCCTTCTTTCTCCTTTGCCTTCTTACGAGCCAGCACTCCCAAAGGGACCCTCACCAAGGCAGACCCGTGGGTCTGCAGCGGCAGCCAGACCTCCCCCCACAAGGAACTGGGGGTCCTGGGGACACCAGTGTTTCTCCCTTCCCGTCAGGCAGCTCAATCCCAACTTCCCAGCTGCAAGCGGGCACCTCCAGGAATCTGCAGGTGGGGAGGAGGACAAGGCTGGTGCTACTCTGGCAAACACCTGTCCAATCAACTTGACCATCTCGGGGTTTTCTCCATCCTAGTCTCTTTGCTGCCGTGCCCACGCGCAGGTCCAGCCAGGAGCAGGGCCGAGCAGGTATTCCCAATGGGCACTGTATTGGCTATATGTGGCTAGGTGTTGGCAGTGGAGGGGAGAGGGGGTGCTGCAGGGTGGCCTCTGTGAGCAGAGGCAAGGGGCTGCCCTGCCGCTGCACACAGCTGATTCCAGCTGCCTCCACAACACTGAGCCACTTGCGCAGCTTTTCCTGACAGGCCTGAAGCCTGTGGAAGAGCCCACACTGAAACAGATTTTCCTGTTCAAGTCTGCAGCACGGGGAGAACCCATGCCGGAGCAGTCTGCAGTGAAGGACTGTAGCTGAGCCTGGTAAAAGTGAGAGGAATGGTGGTGTTTTGTTTGTCTTTCATTCCTCACTACCCAAAACCGCACATGGCCTGATCCTTTTCTTCCCCTCTGGCTGCTCTGGACTAGAATGCAGTGCTGGACGCACCCCCTCTCTCACTCCCACAAGCATGTCTACTGAACAGCAGGACCGCTGAACCCTGGGCCTGACCGTAGTAGGTCTGTGCAGAGGGCATGTGTGGAGCCCGGGCCTGGTTTGTCTGGTGTCCCAGGGATCGAGGGGAGGCAGACCAGCCTGCTGTTGTGCAGGTCCTCCTTTGTGCCTTTCGGGAAGACAGGAGCGACATTGACTTGCTTCCAAGCCTCAGGAACCTCTCCCAATTGCCGTGACCTTTCAAAGACAATGGAGAGCGGCCTCTTGCAGAAGTTCTCCTTGCCTGAGTGCTTCACGAGCTGGCAGCAGGAAGATGGCATGGGTATCTGCAGGTGAGCTCCCTTCTACTTTAGTACCTGATGGGCCAGAAGCCAGAAGATCGCTTGGATGTTGACCGTGAGGTCGCCTCTGGCTCTGCAGGTGACGGGCCATGCACAGGAATATTGCTTGCGCTAGGTGCTTGTGTTCATTCCATAGTGGATACCACTGCCTGGTGTATCTTTTTATATCTGAACGCTTCTTGTTCCAAAGGAAGCGGACAGCCCATCAGGGGGAGACCTGAGAACATGCGGGCACGACAGTGTCAAAAATGGCCGTCAGCCAATCACAAAGCAATATGAGAACCCATGGGGAATGACGCTGTCAAAAGTTGCCTCTTTGCTGTATTTAGTGAGTGGGGCTTCCTTTTCAGATGTGCTTCTGGGTACACAGGTAGGGTTGGCTGGTCCTCACAGCCAGTCACAGGTCTGCCTGAGAGCAGGTGGGTATGACGGGGTGAAGAGATGGCTGTCAGCCAATCACAGAGCAGTAGGAAAACATGTTGGTTATGGTGTATAATAAGAAAATGGTGGCTGAAAGAAAGTGGTGCCCCCCGTGTATGTAGAGGAAGGTACGTCCTGGTCAGCTGTACTTCATCATTCATCAGTGCTGGCATGGGGATTGACCAAAGCAATCATCTACCACCAAAACCAGTAGCAGCACAAGGCAGATTTTAGCCCAGGAACAGGTAATGCCTAGAGTCCTGCAAAACAAATTGCTTACGGGCATGCAGCACGGAATGTGGCAGATGCTCATATCCGACCAAGTGATCTAGACCAAGAAACTTGTGCTAGAAATAATCCACTTGGCCTATTTGCACATTACGTCGATAGAGAATTGTTACCCTAGCATTGCCTGCTTTCCGCTCACTGGTTGCTGAGCTAATCCTAGACAAGTGTACAAGATAGGGACATATCCAGTGACTCAGAAGAAACCCAGGCTGGTTGCTGTGCCTTTTTAATTCAACCAAAGGGTGCATTGTGCAACCACATGTTAGCCTGGGACAGCGTGAATGTGACTCCGACTGGGGCAGACTCCGCCTGTGTTACCTCAGTGTTATGCCCTACGGTATTCCCAAGGGGCACTGTGTTGGCTACATATGGCAAGGTTTTGGTAGTGGAGGGCTTAGGGGGTGCTGCAGGGTGGCCTCTGTGAGAAGAGATAAGGGGCTGCCCTGTGCCAGACACAGCCAGTTCCAGCTCCGCAGTGGTTCCACCGCACGACACAGCTGAGCCGTCATCAAAGTTGGTGGCCCCTCTGTGAAAACATATTCCAGAAAGGGCAGAAAACGCTGGGCAGAGAGAGGCGTAAGGAACAAAAAGAGCGGCAAAGGGCAGAGGGAAGATGCATCCTGCTTGGGCAGGTAACGGAGTGTGGTGTGAAGGAGTAAAGTTGAGCCTGGGAGAGGGGAGAGGAAAGGCGGTGTTTTATGTTTGTCTTTTTGTTTGTCACTGTGTGAATGTGTTTTAATTGGCAAAAAATGAATTCTGCCCAAGGCAAGCCTGACTTGCCCGCAACAGTGTTTGCTAAGGCATGTCCTTGTGTTTATCTTGACCCATGCGATTTGTCATCCTGTTTTCAGTGCTCCGCATCCCCCTGAGGGTGGGGAAAGTAGTGAGCAGCTGGGTGGGTGTTTGTCTGTGCTTAAAGCACGAGAGGTACCTACAGAGAAAGGCCCATCGCGTTGCGTAGTACATGCACAGCGGGCAGCTGTATAAAGGCAGATGGGGAGCATCAGCATTGCCATCAGGCAGCAGGTTGAGTATCCCTAGCCAACATGTCAGACAGAGAGAAGCAGAGAGACATCCGATCGGCTTGAGGTCATTTGTGCGCAGGGGGCTGGAAGGAGGAGGCCGTCCGGGCTGTGAAGTGGAGAGAGTGGAGTTTGTGACCTGGAAGAGCAGGAGGCAGGGGAGTCTGGGAAGTGGAGGGGCAGGAGGGAGGCGAGGCTGCGGGGTGGAGGAGCAGGAGGCAGGAGTGGCTCGAGGAGCGTTGGTGGTATAGTGGTGAGCATAGCTGCCTTCCAAGCAGTTGACCCGGGTTCGATTCCTGGCCAACGCAGACAAGGTTCTTTTACTCAGCCTGGCTCCAGAGGGCCTGGCCTCTCCTGTTCCAAACCAACCCAGCTTCCAGTCGAGGCCCTCCCCTTGACTCCCCCTCCAGCCTTGCCTCATGGCCAGGCCTCTGGGCACCTCCTAGGCCAGCAGACACTGGCCTGGCTCTTAGCAAGGCCCGCCTTGGCAAAGGCAGACTGCAGGGGCTGCTTTGGACCCTTCAGAGATTCTCAGGGAGTGCTGAAGCACTGGAGCAGGTGCCCAGAGAACTTTGGGATTCTCCATGCCTGGGTATCACCCTCAAGTTTCAGTGGGGCTCAGGCACTGAGCCGCCTGCTCTAGCTTTGGGGCTAGCCCTGCTTTGAGCAGGCATTTGGAGTAGTGCCCTCCTGAGATGCCTTGCAGTCTAGTTCCTCCCATGAAGCAACAAATCCCAGAGAGAGCTGTGACCTCCTTCCTCTGCACCATGGGCGGCAAGCGGGCCTCTTCCCCACAGGAACTGGAGCTCAGTCATTGCTCAGCACTTGGCGCATCTCCTGTCCTTTCGCCTTGACTCTCCAGCCCCTTTCCCACACCCTGACTCCTTGAGACCACCACAGCATTCCCCCAGGGGTTGGTGTGGCAGAGCCCTCCTTGCCCACGGAGGGCAGGGAAGAAGGAAGCACCCTTGTTGCCCCAGGAACCATCCATGAGAAAGGCAGGCGTGTGCCTGGAGCCCCTTGACAGGATGTTGGCGTGTGCAGAGCCGTAATTTGCTGACGGTTCCTTTGCTTGGTTGTGTGAAGGATTGCCTTGGCCTTTGGGAGACGTGTCGGAAGTGTGCTGCCCCTGTGCTGGCTACTCGTGTTCCGTGTGGTCTGAAGCGCGTGTAGGAGCTGCAGTCGCCTGTCAGCAGCCCGTGGTGGGAGCAGGGCAAGGGTGCTGCCAGGAGCCAGCTCCCCCTGCAGCAGTGCCAGGAGGAGGCTGCCTGAGGTGGGCTGGCTCTGGCAGCTGCAGGGGGAGGAGTGGCAGCAGCAGCAGCAGCAACAGCAGAAGCAGTGGGTCAGGATGGCCGAGCGGTCTAAGGCGCTGCATTCAGGTTGCAGTCTCCCTGGGAGGCGTGGGTTCGACTCCCACTCCTGACAGGCTCGTCTCTCTCTTGGCCTCCTTCCCTCTCCTCACTGCAGGCTTCTTGCTCCTCTGGGGGCTCTGCTCAGCTCTTGCTGCAGTCCCAGCTCCTGTAGAAGGAGAAAGGGGCATACCCATGCTGCCCCACCAGTACCAGCTGGGTAGGCCTACAACAGAAACAGGGAGGGAGAGCCCCTGGGGAATTCCACTTGGCCGCTCTCCCCTGCAAAACTCACATTCTGCATGCCTCTCCCCGCATTTCAGTGCGCATCTCTGGACATTCTTCAAACATTCGCTCACACAGTCCTCTCTCCCTGCAACAACCCTTCTGGTTGGAAGGCGTTTCAGGGAGTCAGAGACGGCATCCTCCTGCTTCAAGCAGGCTCACACCACCTGATCAGTGCTTTCTCCTTTCGGGTCATACAATACCTTGAGGACAGACATTTCACGGCCTCTTGGCACCCCGGCTCCCATGCTTAGGCACCCTCAGGGTGATCATTTGGGTTTGTGTAACCAGTCACAAACTGCCTCTTCAATTTCTGACCACGGCGCTCATCCTCCAGCCGTTGCAGTAGCCTCCTTGCAGGCACTGGAGGGAGGCTCCGATTCGATCCCTGCTAAGCATTTTCTTCTCCCAGCTAAGCGAGCCTTGCGTCCTCAGCCTCTCCTCCCAAGGCCAGAGCCCCTGGCCCCTGACTATCCTAGGGATCCTCCGCTGAACTTGCTCCACTTTATCACCACCTATCTTGGTTCCCCAGATAGTCCTTCTTCCCCTTTTTTGGTGATGGGGCAACTTTTCCCTCTCCTTAGTCATCAGGGAGCTCCTCTGCCCTCTGCTCCCGAAGCTGGAGAGCCCCTGAGATGTGTCCTTCCCTCTTTCAGGTCCAATGGCACATTCTGTAGGTGCCAGTCCAGGATGTGGCATTGACCAGCAGGATTTCAACCCCAAAAGTTTCGCGGAACTGGCAGTTCCTCACCAGCAAACATGGACAGCACCAGTGGGAAGAGGGGCAGGTGGGAGTAAAGGCCGACCAGGAAGAGGCCAACAGGATGTGGCGGGCTCTGGGGCATTTCTCTCCAACGCTGCTGACAGGAGAGAGACATCCTCACTCACGCAATGCCACCAGAGGTTGCATGAGCACTGGTGGCATTTTTCAGAAGGACCGCAGTCAGGAAGTACGAGCCACACAAGAGGTCTTCCTGTACACACAGGAAGAGGAAGAGGGGACATGCACAAGGTGGTATCAGAGCATGCCGGAGCACGTCGTAATTGAGGGAGATGCTGAAGGAGCTGCGTCGGGTCCTCCTGCGAGCTCTTCCCTCTGCTGAACATCTTCCCCTGCCCTCTCTCTTGGTTGCCTCGTTCGGCAAGGTCAGGAGCTTGGCTAGGACTGCAACCAAGGGTAAGGATACCTGCTTAACGGCTGCTTCGGATGAGCTACGAGGTGAGAAACAGGAGAGGCAATAACTTACCCAGGCAGACTGGCAGGCTGTCCAGCACGGGGGTGAAGGGAGGCAGCAGCAGAGACCGCAAGTGCAAGCATCGAACCACCGATCGCTGGGCCATGAATGTAGTCTGTGAGGTGCAATGTTGAAGGGGTTAAGCTGGAAACTTCATAACCAGGTCTAATTAGGCGAGAAGAAGATTCTCACAGGTTACCAGCCTGGGTCTTGTATGAGAGGGCATGCCAGGCTTGCGCAAAGAGCTCTGGCACTCCCTTGAAAGATCCTGCGAGTAGAGAGTGCCCAGTGGCCCTGGAGGAAGGCTGCACTTGGTGGTGGCCAGGGAGATGGAGAGACTGCCAGGCTCAGCCAGGAGCATATGGCTCAGTGAGGGTGGCCAGAGGGAAAGACAGTGTCTGTCCAGGTGGTCCCATGGTGTAATGGTGAGCAGTCTGGACTCTGAATCCAGTGATCTGCGTTCACATCTTAGTGGGACCTCTGAGTTTTGGCTCCCTCGGGGCTTTCCTCAGCATGCTTACACTTTATCCCTTGCCTTGCTGTTGGGTCAATTGTTTAATGCACTCTGATCTTCCTTCCTTTCCTGTGCTCCCAGCCCTGGGACTGACATCAGTGCCCTTTCTCCTGCCCTGTGCCACCACAGCTCTGCAGCTTTCCTGAGCGCTGGCCCCTGTCCCCTCCCTTGTTCTTGACTGCTCCTGGATGAGGGCATCCAGCAGTGGCTCAACACCTGAGGTGGAGATCATGCAGTCCACGCCCGGCTCAAAGCAGGGTCAAGTAGAGGACCTTTTTCATGGCCTTGCCTGGTTGGATGTTGGACATCTCCAAAGATGGAGAATCTACAACCTCCCTGGGCAACCGTTTCCCATCTTTGACCACCACTGTGTGTGGCATTAGTTGTATTTCCACCCCTGTCCATTGCTTCTTGTTCCATCCATTTCTCTGAGGCTTTTCTGTCTTTCTCTTGCCTGCTTGCTTGGTTTTGGTGCTCTGGTCTCAGTTCGGGGAGCTCCACCCACAACTTGCAGTGCCCCATGCATGGGGACAGGCTCACTGTCATGGGAGAGAGCAGGTTCGCCCTCTTCCTTTGTCCTGGGTTCGGCTGGGAGAGAGTTAACTTTCACAAGAAGCTGAGCATGGGGTTTCCGGGTGGTGAGCAGTTGCATTGTGCATCACTCGCTTTATATATTCTTCTGTTACTATTATTGTTATTTCTTCTCTCCTTGTGTTGTCCTATTAAACTGTCCTTATCTCAACTGACGAGGTTTTACCTTTTCTTCTGATTCTCCTCCGCAGCCCACCAGGGCAGGGAGGAGTGAGCGAGCGGCCGCGTGGTGCTCAGTTGCCAGCTGGGCTGAAACCATGACAGCCTTGCAGAGGGCTTGGCCAACTGAGGGGGGAGGAGAACAAAGCACCACGAGTCTCCAGCTATGCTGCACAAAGTCTTTAATGAGAAGGAGGAAATGCAGTGGCACAGAAGAGAGACCAAGAAACACGTCTGCAGGGTTCAGGGAGGCACAGAGAATGGCCCATTTCCCAAGGACAAGCTCCACACAAAGCGCTTGCCTTTTCCCATTCTGCTCTACCTGGTGACAATCCCAGCCCAGCAAGAGCAGTCCCTAACTCCGGCACCCTCCCCCCGTCGGCAGGAGGTTCAGCAAAGCAGAAGAGAACGAGTGTTGTCTCAAGGAGCTCAGAGAAAAGCAAAGCCAGAGGAGGCACGGCGAGGCCTGCCGTGCAGCGAGGAGCAGCGGGCACAGGTCCCTCCTGCCAGGTGGGATGAGGACACGCAGCCCGCCTGCAAGCCCTGGCCACGCTCCTGATGCAGAGTTCCCATCTGCCTTCCCGCTACGAAGGGGATGATCCGCCAGCTTCAGCAGTTCAGACTGCAGCGGGTGGGAGGCAGACACAGCCCTGACCCCCCCAGACCAAGGGAGCCCCCAGAAGAGATGGGAACCCCCCCGGCGCTGAGGGAGCTCCCAACAGCAGCTGACAGAGAGGATCCCACGGCTGTGCTCTGAGGGAAAGAGGTGAGGATGGGGCCCGGCAGGGTCACCACCACCGCGGAGGCCTGGATGGCCACCGTTGAGTCAGCGCAGCGGGCGACACAGGGCTCACTGCAGCTGCTGGCAAGTGGGGTTGGGCCAGAGGCGCCGCAGGGCGTTGGGAGACAGGGTCTGAAGCAAGACATCTCTCGGTGAGGGAGGCAAAGCTGAAACACAGAGCAGGCAGGGAGCACGAGCCTCAGTATCAGTCTGTCTGTCTTTTCCTCAGCTCTCTCTGTGGACGCACTTTGTTTCAAAAACACCTAGTGTGCCTACAGTTCCCACGGCCCTCATCGTGCCCTCCGAATTGCACGGCACAGGACGGCTGAACCGCTTTCAGGATAGGACCCAGCACAGTGGGTTTAAAGCACCTGTGGCAAGACTGGTCATACCCCATCTCCTGAACAAACATTGCTGTCATAAAGATGGCACTGGAGGCACTTGGCCATTTCGTTAGAGACCAGCTGCTAAAGGCAGACATTCTGGTGGGCAGACGTCCCTGCAGCTCAGCCCCATTGATCCCCTTCTGCTTTAAAGAAACCCCCTCTTCCCAGCCCTCCCCCGCCACCTCTGCCAAAAGGGACAGAGGTGACAGCCCTTAAACAGTTCTGTTGCAGGGCCAAGCTGAGGCAGCCCAAGTATCAACCTGAGTAGCCACTATGACAGCAGCTCAGCCCACAGGGAGAGATGGAGCGGACTCAGGCTTACCTCGTTCCTCGAGGAAAGGGAGGCAAGAGAGGAGGATGCAGAGCCCGGAGCAGCGCAGGTTTTATGCTGTGTCCCAGATCCCCGCGGGGCCACAAACATTACTTGCTCATGAAGCATCTAAACACCTAGCAGCTGCCGCTTGCCAAGGCCTCGCTGGTGATTAAGCCCGTGCCTCTTTCATCTGAAATGTTGTGCTCCTGCTTCATACCACCAAACATCAAAACGATTCATCTGTGTCCCAGCTTCAGAAGGCCAATCAACTCGGAGGTCTCAGGCTAGTGTACAAGGAGATTTTGAGTGCGTTTTCCTAATACGGATTGCCTTTGTCACTTGGCCTTCTTCATGGTGAGCACGGCCACCAGTCACGGTCAAATTCAGCTATGAGGGACACCTCAAGTCAGCTCTCAAGTGCTTTCAGTGCAGGCACTCAGGCTAGCCCTGAGAAACATTTCTCCCAGCGGGTCATCGTAGACACACAGGAGACGCTGAGTAAGTTCAAGCAGAACGTCAAGACCGCACAGTCCCATATGGGAGAAGAGAAATCAGCAGGACAAGGCCCAGAGCCTGCTGAGGTACCTGGGAAGTTTGGTCTGCTCGGAGCAGGGGACAGGAGCAGAAGACCTCCAGAGGTCCATTCCAAACTTCATTATTCTGGGTTACACTGAGTCACACAAGCCCTTGAGCAACCACCAAAAGGCAATGCCTTGGAAGACAGCAAATGCAGGAGATTGCATAGAAGCCCCCGTAGATTCAGGATGGTGCTAAAATGTGTGGAAATGCCCTTGACGAAAGCAGAACTTTGGGGCTGTGAGCTCTGGTATCCCTGGCACGCCTGAGGCAGGCGTGTCCACTGAAGTCCATAGCAGGGTGACTCATGTTTGCCTGGAGTTCAGGGTTTTTCCCAACTCTTCCACCTCACGATGACTCCCAGGTGCTCCGGGAGACTGATCCGATGTCCCTTTGAAATCTGAAATGCATGGAGTGGGTCACCTCATCCCTGAGCCAGGAAGAAGAGCCATGAGCTTTTGGCTCCCTGCCCTGAGCCTCTCCTCAGAAGCAGGCCATCCAGGCCTTTGGCCTCTGGGATGACCTTACTGAGCAAAAGAGGTCAATTTGGGTGTGGGTCTCCTTCAGGGAAGGACGCGGGCATCTCTTTGATCACCCTCCTACGCATTGATTTCCTTGTTTCCAACAGATTCTCCACTTCCCAAGCTGAGCCCAGACCCCTGGTTGGACGATGCATGAGGGCCTGGTCAAGTCATCAAGGGACACGGCTATGGAGATCCGAGGGAGAGATTGCTTTGGAGAGACTTGCCTGACCCTCTGGTCACAGTGCATTGTGAAAGTTAATACAGGCCGTTTGAATTAACTTTTCAGTCCTCTCAGCTGTTGTTCACAAAATCATACGAAAAACATTCATGGCACTTCTCTCTTTCCTTGGTCTTGCGGGAATAAACTCCAGGGGATGGGTATGGCGTGGAAAGGAGAAAAGCACTTCTTTTCATGGCTGGACGGAGGCAGTGTGACTGCAAGATGCGGTTAGGGTGGGCATTTCAGTAGGGCATGATCAAGCATGCGCAATCACGATCCCCCTCTTTGTAACTCCACCTACACTAGCACTGCTGATGACAGAGTGGGAGTCTGTAAATACTGTGCTAACACAACCCCCCCCCCCCCAACCCCACCATCCAGCTTGGTTTTTGAGTGTCAGCACAGCAAAGAACATTGCCTTATTCTTGAAGCAACCCTGCAATCAGAGACTTGAGAAGCTTTGTCCCCTTTAGGTAGAGAGTCTACTTGTGAGAGGCTCCTTGCGTTTCCCTTGGCCCACAGGCCATAAGCTGCAAGAGAAATGAGGGTGTCTCAGTTCTTAGTCACCAGGACCATCGTTACATCCAGTTCCAGTAAACTTCAGGGTGTCAGACAGGCACTACCAAATCTACCATGTCCACACTGACTCATTAACGCCATTTTCCTGCTCCAGAGCCAAAATGGAATCGGAGCTGCTTTCATCTAGTGATGTAAATTATTGCTTTTGTGGATTGTTTAATATTTTGGTCCATGCTCAAGAACGTCACAATGCTTGCAGTGCTGGGAAAAAGCTCTGCACATACCTATTCCACCAAAACAAGCTCTCTCCAGTCTCCCTCTAAGTCATCCGCACCTCCCATTTATTCTCCCTTTGCCCCTCCTGACTTTTCCTCAGCCAGGCTCTACCTCGCCCTTGCCATGGATCTCTCCCACTCTCGCAAACCATTCCCCCTACACACCAACAACCTGCATGGCAGTCATGGTCTTTGTTCAAGGGTTGACACCACCCTACGTCCCCAAGAGGCTGGAGGTGCTGCCGGGAGGTCACCATCTCCCCTGCAGGAGTGTCCTCCCCCTAGTGCTCACAGCAAGCTTGGAGACCTCCTCAGCTAAATCTGAGAAGCAAAGTGGGGTCTAATCTGCCCACCTGGCCCTGGTTGTCTCCACACAGCTGCCTTCCCTTCTTCCCTGGAGGCAGCAGAGATGGCAGCTGGGGAGAGAAACCATCCCCCCGTGGCAGGATATCCCAGATGTGCGGCTGAGGACAAGGTGCTGGGAGCTGCAGCTGTAGCCCCTGGGGCTACGCCTCTCAAGGCCTGTGGAAGGCTGTCACCAGGTGCCCGTCATGCTCCGTGCAGGTCCCAAGTGCAGGGCTTCGAGTGGAGCATTGCCCTGAAAGTCCCAGGGAGCCGGGTGTCATTGCAGAGGGCATGTGATCGGCAGGGCAGAGAGGGCTGGAGCAGGTAGTTGTGGCCGAGTGGTGAAGGCGATGGACTAGAAATCCATTGGGGTTTCCCCGCGCAGGTTCGAATCCTGCCAACTACGGGGCGCACTCCCCTTTTGGGCTCCCTGCAATGGACCACACTGTTTGGGCTCCCTGCAATGGACCACGCTGCAGCCGTGGGACTCAGCTCCACACTGTACCTGGTGGCCAGGGAGACAGTAAAACCCCCCTGCCTACAGCACTTGTCCCCGCACCCCCCTGCCCCAAAATTCCTGGATGAATGGGAAATCCTGCTCCCATTGACAAGGTAGGCAAGTTGGGGGAAGAGAACGGACCAGTGCCGAGTATGAGCCGTGAAAAGAGGTCCACTGCTGTTGGTTCTTGAGAAGAACTTAAGAGCCTGAGCTCACCTGACATCCCAAGCAGAACAACCCCACCAGCTGTCTTCCCTATGCCTGAAACTACAGCAGCTCCTCTCCAAAGAGAGCCTGCACAACATGGTCCTCATTGCTAAAGATGAAGGCAAGACACCTCATGGATCTGAGATCTTGCCTGGGGTCCTGAGGATATTCTGCCTGACCCATCCCCAGCCCTTGCACACATGGACAACCTTTCCCCGGGGGCTTTCCAAATTTAACCGAAGAATGAGATGATAAGGGGTGGGTCTCTCCTGGCTCCTCCTCTTCTGGGAAAGACGTGGAAGTGCGAAAGAGGCCATGGTGGTGACTGCGGCATCAGGAGACCATCCCCTGCCATCACAGACCCTGATGGGTGGCATGGAAAAGACCCGGAGGCTTCCCAGAGGGCTTCTCTCAGTCGCATACCCAGCTGCTCCCCACAGAGCAGCAGCAGAGGAGGGGCTGCAGGTAGCCTGCCTGGGTGGTTCAGCATCTTAAGGAAAAGGGAAACTCGGAGGGGCACATGCAGAGAGAGCCCGGAGAAGGAGAAGGAGAGAAGAGCCAGTGGCTGGTGCATGGTCCGTTCCCCGCAGCCATGCCACTGCGGGTGGCGGAAGCAGTGCAAGCAAAAGAGAAGCTGAGGGAGGTTGGCAGCATGGATGAAGAAGGAAAGGGGCAGTGGAAGGGGGACCCGGAGCTGAGCCAGGGACCTCTTGAGCTGCAGTCAAATGCTCTCCCCTGAGCAATAGCCCCTGCAGCAGGCAGGCTGCGGCTGCACTCTCCATGCTCACATCTGCTCCCACATGCCAGCCCTCTCCATCCCGCTTTTGCTTTTGTCTCCTCTGCTTGCTTGCTTGCTGTGTGCTCTGGCGTGTGGATGGGATGCCCAAAAATGCAGGCCTCAGCACTGCCACCTCGTCCCTCAGCCTCACCAAGAGGTTCTACCAGCTCAGCCTGCCCAGAGCCTTCCTGGGACACATCCGGCAGCATTTAAGACTGGCCACCACCCAGTCCGGATGGGCCAGCCTTGCCCTGGGGCGACTGGGAACCACCTCCACCCCCAGCAGCGTTGGGCAGGACAGGAATGGTGCCAGGCACGGAGAGGAGGGGTTTCTCTGGCTCTTTGGCACCCTGCCAGGTGGCGGGGGCAGCCCTTGGCTGTTGGCGAGCAGCAAGGGCAGGGCTGCGCCAGGAGGGAAGACAAGCCAGGAGCTGGGGGGGAGCCAGCACAGCACGGGCAGGGCAAGGCCCTCGCAGCTGGTGTGAAAGGCAAGGCAGTAACTGCTGTACAACTTGCTTAGAGGAAGGAACACTGCCTAGGACTAAGAGCTTTTACCTCAGGGTCAACGTGACCTGAAGACCCAACCTAAACCATCTCTCACTGGCTGAGAACACCCCATACAGACAATAAAACAATAGGAGATTTGTCTTTCAAAAAAACCCCAGGTATATAACCAGGGCGAGAACAGCAATCGACCTGAATCTAGTATAAAACCCCTCCGCCTGCACGGGACATTGGTCTGGAACCAGGAAGATTAACACCCCACTGACCAGACGTCCACACCACCTGCCCGGGAGAAGCACATAGTGCTTACGCGAGCAATAGTAACTGATTAGCCCACCCCTTAACAGGAGTAATTTGATTGGTCAACACAACTGCATTGGAAACATATAGAAACCCTGCTTTCCCCTACATCGGGGTCCTCCATGCGTTAGGCTGGGGCACCGCTATGTGCACAGCTAAAATTAGGGATTTACGGATTCCCTTGGTAATTCTCTGCTAAACGTCCTTGTCTCCCTCCTTGGCCAGCAAAGAACTGACTTTTACCCTGGGTACAGTCCCGCACCCCGTGCGAGCTGGATTTCTGGGCAGGGTTGCAGCCCTCCTGAGCTCGCTGGAGAGCCACTCCTCTCCGCCCTGCCAAGCAACAAGGCTGCCCCCTCGCTCCGGGGTTTCCTTCAGTGCCTGCAGAGCCAGCTTGGGTGGTCAAAGAGAAAGTCCCCAGCCAGGGTTATGGGCAGGAGCTGTGGGGAGAAGGGCAGGGCAAGGCCCTTGAGCTACCCTCCTGTCGTGGTTTTTAGATACAAGATACAGATTTAGATACAAGAACTAGATACAAATACAAATAATACAAATCAAGTGATGCACACCGATGCCCAGTTAGTGCCCGAGCAGCGATCCGCCCCCCCCAGCCAGCTCCCCCCAGTTTATATACTGGGCATGACGTCATATGGTATGGAATATCCCTCTGGCTAGTTTGGGCCAGCTCTCCTGGCTGTGTCCCCTCCCAGCTTCTTGTGCCCCTCCAGCCTTCTTGCAGGCTGGGCATGAGAAGCTGAAATATCCTTGAGTGAGTATAAACACTACTTAGCAACAACTAAACCCATCAGGGTGTTATCAAGATAATTTTCCCACTAAATCCAAACCAGTGCACGGTCCCAGCTACTAGGAAGCAAATTAAGTCTCTGCATGGCAGCCAAAACCAGGAGAGCAGCCCAGGCCCAAAGGAGGTGAACTTTCCAGGGAGACAATTTTCCTGCGCGGGTGAGGGCACAGGATAGACAAAGGGAAGGAGGCATGAGCGCTGGCAGTGCCAGGGAGCATGAGGCCGGGCTGTGGGAGGTCCCAGCTGAGGTGCCAGGGGGAGCAGAGTGGTGCAGCGGAAGCGTGCTGGGCCCATAACCCAGAGGTCGATGGATCGAAACCATCCTCTGCTAATTGCTTTTTCCTCCTGCTGCCTCTCCCAGCAACTTTTAACCTGCACTGCTCTGGCTCTCTGCGCGGCCATGCCCATGGCCCTCCCGCTCCCTCAGCCCCTTCTCTCTGCCACCGCCGCCTTCTTTCTCCTTTGCCTTCTTACGAGCCAGCACTCCCAAAGGGACCCTCACCAAGGCAGACCCGTGGGTCTGCAGCGGCAGCCAGACCTCCCCCCACAAGGAACTGGGGGTCCTGGGGACACCAGTGTTTCTCCCTTCCCGTCAGGCAGCTCAATCCCAACTTCCCAGCTGCAAGCGGGCACCTCCAGGAATCTGCAGGTGGGGAGGAGGACAAGGCTGGTGCTACTCTGGCAAACACCTGTCCAATCAACTTGACTATCTCGGGGTTTTCTCCATCCTAGTCTCTTTGCTGCCGTGCCCACGCGCAGGTCCAGCCAGGAGCAGGGCCGAGCAGGTATTCCCAATGGGCACTGTATTGGCTATATGTGGCTAGGTGTTGGCAGTGGAGGGGAGAGGGGGTGCTGCAGGGTGGCCTCTGTGAGCAGAGGCAAGGGGCTGCCCTGCCGCTGCACACAGCTGATTCCAGCTGCCTCCACAACACTGAGCCACTTGCGCAGCTTTTCCTGACAGGCCTGAAGCCTGTGGAAGAGCCCACACTGAAACAGAGTTTCCTGTTCAAGTCTGCAGCACGGGGAGAACCCATGCCGGAGCAGTCTGCAGTGAAGGACTGTAGCTGAGCCTGGTAAAAGTGAGAGGAATGGCGGTGTTTTGTTTGTCTTTCATTCCTCACTACCCAAAACCGCACATGGCCTGATCCCTTTCTTCCCCTCTGGCTGCTCTGGACTAGAATGCAGTGCTGGACACACCCCCTCTCTCACTCCCACAAGCATGTCTACTGAACAGCAGGACCGCTGAACCCTGGGCCTGACCGTAGTAGGTCTGTGCAGAGGGCATGTGTGGAGCCCGGGCCTGGTTTGTCTGGTGTCCCAGGGATCGAGGGGAGGCAGACCTGCCTGCTGTTGTGCAGGTCCTCCTTTGTGCCTTTCGGGAAGACAGGAGCAACATTGACTTGCTTCTAGGCCTCAGGAACCTCTCCCAATTGCCGCGACCTTTCAAAGACAATGGAGAGCGGCCTCTTGCAGAAGTTCTCCTTGTCTGAGTGCTTCACGAGCTGGCAGCAGGAAGACGGCATGGGTATCTGCAGGTGAGCTCCCTTCTACTTTAGTACCTGATGGGCCAGAAGCCAGAAGATCGCTTGGATGTTGACCGTGAGGTCGCCTCTGGCTCTGCAGGTGACGGGCCATGCACAGGAATATTGCTTGCGCTAGGTGCTTGTGTTCATTCCATAGTGGATACCACTGCCTGGTGTATCTTTTTATATCTGAACGCTTCTTGTTCCAAAGGAAGCGGACAGCCCATCAGGGGGAGACCTGAGAACATGTGGGCACGACAGTGTCAAAAATGGCTGTCAGCCAATCACAAAGCAATATGAGAACCCATGGGGAATGACACTGTCAAAAGTTGCCTCTTTGCTGTATTTAGTGAGTGGGGCTTCCTTTTCAGATGTGCTTCTGGGTACACAGGTAGGGTTGGCTGGTCCTCACAGCCAGTCACAGGTCTGCCTGAGAGCAGGTGGGTATGACGGGGTGAAGAGATGGCTGTCAGCCAATCACAGAGCAGTAGGAAAACATGTTGGTTATGGTGTATAATAAGAAAATGGTGGCTGAAAGAAAGTGGTGCCCCCCGTGTATGTAGAGGAAGGTACGTCCTGGTCAGCTGTACTTCATCATTCATCAGTGCTGGCATGGGGATTGACCAAAGCAATCATCCACCACCAAAACCAGTAGCAGCACAAGGCAGATTTTAGCCCAGGAACAGGTAATGCCTAGAGTCCTGCAAAACAAATTGCTTACGGGCATGCAGCACGGAATGTGGCAGATGCTCATATCCGACCAAGTGATCTAGACCAAGAAACTTGTGCTAGAAATAATCCACTTGGCCTATTTGCACATTACGTCGATAGAGAATTGTTACCCTAGCATTGCCTGCTTTCTGCTCACTGATGGCTGAGCTAATCCTAGACAAGTGTACAAGATAGGGACATATCCAGTGACTCAGAAGAAACCCAGGCTGGTTGCTGTGCCTTTTTAATTCAACCAAAGGGTGCATTGTGCAACCACATGTTAGCCTGGGACAGCGTGAATGTGACTCCGACTGGGGCAGACTCCGCCTGTGTTACCTCAGTGTTATGCCCTACGGTATTCCCAAGGGGCACTGTGTTGGCTACATATGGCAAGGTTTTGGTAGTGGAGGGCTTAGGGGGTGCTGCAGGGTGGCCTCTGTGAGAAGAGATAAGGGGCTGCCCTGTGCCAGACACAGCCAGTTCCAGCTCCGCAGTGGTTCCACCGCACGACACAGCTGAGCCGTCATCAAAGTTGGTGGCCCCTCTGTGAAAACATATTCCAGAAAGGGCAGAAAACGCTGGGCAGAGAGAGGCGTAAGGAACAAAAAGAGCGGGAAAGGGCAGAGGGAAGATGCATCCTGCTTGGGCAGGTAACGGAGTGTGGTGTGAAGGAGTAAAGTTGAGCCTGGGAGAGGGGAGAGGAAAGGCGGTGTTTTATGTTTGTCTTTTTGTTTGTCACTGTGTGAATGCGTTTTAATTGGCAAAAAATGAATTCTGCCCAAGGCAAGCCTGACTTGCCCGCAACAGTGTTTGCTAAGGCATGTCCTTGTGTTTATCTTGACCCATGCGATTTGTCATCCTGTTTTCAGTGCTCCGCATCCCCCTGAGGGTGGGGAAAGTAGTGAGCAGCTGGGTGGGTGTTTGTCTGTGCTTAAAGCATGAGAGGTACCTACAGAGAAAGGCCCATCGCGTTGCGTAGTACATGCACAGCGGGCAGCTGTATAAAGGCAGATGGGGAGCATCAGCATTGCCATCAGGCAGCAGGTTGAGTATCCCTAGCCAACATGTCAGACAGAGAGAAGCAGAGAGACATCCGATCGGCTTCAGGTCGTGTGTGCGCAGGGGGCTGGAAGGAGGAGGCCATCCGGGCTGTGAAGTGGAGAGAGTGGAGTTTGTGACCTGGAAGAGCAGGAGGCAGGGGAGTCTGGGAAGTGGAGGGGCAGGAGGGAGGCGAGGCTGCGGGGTGGAGGAGCAGGAGGCAGGAGTGGCTCGAGGAGCGTTGGTGGTATAGTGGTGAGCATAGCTGCCTTCCAAGCAGTTGACCCGGGTTCGATTCCTGGCCAACGCAGACAAGGTTCTTTTACTCAGCCTGGCTCCAGAGGGCCTGGCCTCTCCTGTTCCAAACCAACCCAGCTTCCAGTCGAGGCCCTCCCCTTGACTCCCCCTCCAGCCTTGCCTCATGGCCAGGCCTCTGGGCACCTCCTAGGCCAGCAGACACTGGCCTGGCTCTTAGCAAGGCCCGCCTTGGCAAAGGCAGACTGCAGGGGCTGCTTTGGACCCTTCAGAGATTCTCAGGGAGTGCTGAAGCACTGGAGCAGGTGCCCAGAGAACTTTGGGATTCTCCATGCCTGGGTATCACCCTCAAGTTTCAGTGGGGCTCAGGCACTGAGCCGCCTGCTCTAGCTTTGGGGCTAGCCCTGCTTTGAGCAGGCATTTGGACTAGTGCCCTCCTGAGATGCCTTGCAGTCTAGTTCCTCCCATGAAGCAACAAATCCCAGAGAGAGCTGTGACCTCCTTCCTCTGCACCATGGGCGGCAAGCGGGCCTCTTCCCCACAGGAACTGGAGCTCAGTCATTGCTCAGCACTTGGCGCATCTCGTGTCCTTTCGCCTTGACTCTCCAGCCCCTTTCCCACACCCTGACTCCTTGAGACCACCACAGCATTCCCCCAGGGGTTGGTGTGGCAGAGCCCTCCTTGCCCACGGAGGGCAGGGAAGAAGGAAGCACCCTTGTTGCCCCAGGAACCATCCATGAGAAAGGCAGGCGTGTGCCTGGAGCCCCTTGACAGGATGTTGGCGTGTGCAGAGCCGTAATTTGCTGACGGTTCCTTTGCTTGGTCGTGTGAAGGATTGCCTTGGCCTTTGGGAGAGGCGTCGGAAGTGTGCTGCCCCTGTGCTGGCTACTCGTGTTCCGTGTGGTCTGAAGCGCGTGTAGGAGCTGCGGTCGCCTGTCAGCAGCCCGTGGTGGGAGCAGGGCAAGGGTGCTGCCAGGAGCCAGCTCCCCCTGCAGCAGTGCCAGGAGGAGGCTGCCTGAGGTGGGCTGGCTCTGGCAGCTGCAGGGGGAGGAGTGGCAGCAGCAGCAGCAGCAACAGCAGCAGCAGTGGGTCAGGATGGCCGAGCGGTCTAAGGCGCTGCATTCAGGTTGCAGTCTCCCTGGGAGGCGTGGGTTCGACTCCCACTCCTGACAGGCTCTTCTCTCTCTTGGCCTCCTTCCCTCTCCTCACTGCAGGCTTCTTGCTCCTCTGGGGGCTCTGCTCAGCTCTTGCTGCAGTCCCAGCTCCTGTAGAAGGAGAAAGGGGCATACCCATGCTGCCCCACCAGTACCAGCTGGGTAGGCCTACAACAGAAACAGGGAGGGAGAGCCCCTGGGGAATTCCACTTGGCCGCTCTCCCCTGCAAAACTCACATTCTGCATGCCTCTCCCCGCATTTCAGTGCGCATCTCTGGACATTCTTCAAACATTCGCTCACACAGTCCTCTCTCCCTGCAACAACCCTTCTGGTTGGAAGGCATTTCAGGGAGTCAGAGAGGGCATCCTCCTGCTTCAAGCAGGCTCACACCACCTGATCTTTCTTTCGGGTCATACAATACCTTGAGGACAGACATTTCACAGCCTCTTGGCACCCCGGCTCCCATGCTTAGGCACCCTCAGGGTGATCATTTGGGTTTGTGTAACCAGTCACAAACTGCCTCTTCAATTTCTGACCACGGCGCTCATCCTCCAGCCGTTGCAGTAGCCTCCTTGCAGGCACTGGAGGGAGGCTCCGAGTCGATCCCTGCTAAGCATTTTCTTCTCCCAGCTAAGCGAGCCTTGCATCCTCAGCCTCTCCTCCCAAGGCCAGAGCCCCTGGCCCCTGACTATCCTAGGGATCCTCCGCTGAACTTGCTCCACTTTATCACCACCTTTCCTTGGTTCCCCAGATAGTCCTTCTTCCCCTTTTTTGGTGATGGGGCAACTTTTCCCTCTCCTTAGTCATCAGGGAGCTCCTCTGCCCTCTGCTCCCGAAGCTGGAGAGCCCCTGAGATGCGTCCTTCCCTCTTTCAGGTCCAATGGCACATTCTGTAGGTGCCGATCCAGGATGTGGCGTTGACCAGCAGGATTTCAACCCCAAAAGTTTCGCGGAACTGGCAGTTCCTCACCAGCAAACATGGACAGCACCAGTGGGAAGAGGGGCAGGTGGGAGTAAAGGCCGACCAGGAAGAGGCCAACAGGATGTGGCGGGCTCTGGGGCATTTCTCTCCAACGCTGCTGACAGGAGAGAGACATCCTCACTCACGCAATGCCACCAGAGGTTGCATGAGCACTGGTGGCATTTTTCAGAAGGACCGCAGTCAGGAAGTACGAGCCACACAAGAGGTCTTCCTGTGCACACAGGAAGAGGAAGAGGGGACATGCACAAGGTGGTATCAGAGCATGCCGGAGCACGTCGTAATTGAGGGAGATGCTGAAGGAGCTGCGTCGGGTCCTCCTGCGAGCTCTTCCCTCTGCTGAACGTCCTCCCCTGCCCTCTCTCTTGGTTGCCTCGTTCGGCAAGGTCAGGAGCTTGGCTAGGACTGCAACCAAGGGTAAGGATGTCTGCTTCACGGCTGCTTCAGATGAGCTACGAGGTGAGAAACAGGAGAGGCAATAACTTACCCAGGCAGACTGGCAGGCTGTCCAACACGGGGGTGAAGGGAGGCAGCAGCAGGGACCGCAAGTGCAAGCATCGAACCACCGATCGCTGGGCCATGAATGTAGTCTGTGAGGTGCAATGTTGAAGGGGTTAAGCTGGAAACTTCATAACCAGGTCTAATTAGGCGAGAAGAAGATTCTCACAGGTTACCAGCCTGGGTCTTGTACGAGAGGGCATGCCAGGCTTGCGCAAAGAGCTCTGGCACTCCCTTGAAAGATCCTGTGAGTAGAGAGTGCCCAGTGGCCCTGGAGGAAGGCTGCACTTGGTGGTGGCCAGGGAGATGGAGAGACTGCCAGGCTCAGCCAGGAGCATATGGCTCAGCGAGGGTGGCCAGAGGGGAAAGACAGTGTCTGTCCAGGTGGTCCCATGGTGTAATGGTGAGCAGTCTGGACTCTGAATCCAGTGATCTGTGTTCACATCTTAGTGGGACCTCCGAGTTTTGGCTCCCTCGGGGCTTTCCTCAGCATGCTTACACTTTATCCCTTGCCTTGCTGTTGGGTCAATTGTTTAATGCACTCTGATCTTCCTTCCTTTCCTGTGCTCCCAGCCCTGGGACTGACATCAGTGCCCTTTCTCCTGCCCTGTGCCACCACAGCTCTGCAGCTTTCCTGAGCGCTGGCCCCTGTCCCCTCCCTTGTTCTTGACTGCTCCTGGATGAGGGCATCCAGCAGTGGCTCAACACCTGAGGTGGAGATCATGCAGTCCATGCCCGGCTCAAAGCAGGGTCAAGTAGAGGACCTTTTTCATGGCCTTGCCTGGTTGGATGTTGGACATCTCCAAAGACGGAGAATCTACAACCTCCCTGGGCAACCGTGTCCCATCTTTGACCACCACTGTGTGTGGCATTAGTTGTATTTCCACCCCTGTCCATTGCTTCTTGTTCCATCCATTTCTCTGAGGCTTTTCTGTCTTTCTCTTGCCTGCTTGCTTGGTTTTGGTGCTCTGGTCTCAGTTCGGGGAGCTCCACCCACAACTTGCAGTGCCCCATGCATGGGGACAGGCTCACTGTCATGGGAGAGAGCAGGTTCGCCCTCTTCCTTTGTCCTGGGTTCGGCTGGGAGAGAGTTAACTTTCACAAGAAGCTGAGCATGGGGTTTCCGGGTGGTGAGCAGTTGCATTGTGCATCACTCGCTTTATATATTCTTCTGTTACTATTATTGTTATTTCTTCTCTCCTTGTGTTGTCCTATTAAACTGTCCTTATCTCAACTGACGAGGTTTTACCTTTTCTTCCGATTCTCCTCCGCAGCCCACCAGGGCAGGGAGGAGTGAGCGAGCGGCCGCGTGGTGCTCAGTTGCCAGCTGGGCTGAAACCATGACAGCCTTGCAGAGGGCTTGGCCAACTGAGGGGGGAGGAGAACAAAGCACCACGAGTCTCCAGCTATGCTGCACAAAGTCTTTAATGAGAAGGAGGAAATGCAGTGGCACAGAAGAGAGACCAAGAAACACGTCTGCAGGGTTCAGGGAGGCACAGAGAATGGCCCATTTCCCAAGGACAAGCTCCACACAAAGCGCTTGCCTTTTCCCATTCTGCTCTACCTGGTGACAATCCCAGCCCAGCAAGAGCAGTCCCTAACTCTGGCACCCTCCCCCCGTCGGCAGGAGGTTCAGCAAAGCAGAAGAGAACGAGTGTTGTCTCAAGGAGCTCAGAGCAGAGCAAAGCCAGAGGAGGCACGGCGAGGCCTGCCGTGCAGCGAGGAGCAGCGGGCACAGGTCCCTCTTGCCAGGTGGGATGAGGACACGCAGCCCGCCCGCAAGCCCTGGCCATGCTCCTGATGCAGAGTTCCCATCTTCCTTCCCGCTACGAAGGGGATGACCCGCCAGCTTCAGCAGTTCAGACTGCAGCAGGTGGGAGGCAGACACAGCCCTGACCCCCCCAGACCAAGGGAGCCCCCAGAAGAGATGGGAACCCCCCCGGCACTGAGGGAGCTCCCAACAGCAGCTGACAGAGAGGATCCCACGGCTGTGCTCTGAGGGAAAGAGGTGAGGATGGGGCCCGGCAGGGTCACCACCACCGCGGAGGCCTGGATGGCCACCGTTGAGTCAGCGCAGCGGGCGACACAGGGCTCACTGCAGCTGCTGGCAAGTGGGGTTGGGCCAGAGGCGCCGCAGGGCGTTGGGAGACAGGGTCTGAAGCAAGACATCTCTCGGTGAGGGAGGCAAAGCTGAAACACAGAGCAGGCAGGGAGCACGAGCCTCAGTATCAGTCTGTCTGTCTTTTCCTCAGCTCTCTCTGTGGACGCACTTTGTTTTAAAAACACCTAGTGTGCCTACAGTTCCCACGGCCCTCATCGTGCCCTCCGAATTGCACGGCACAGGACGGCTGAACCGCTTTCAGGATAGGACCCAGCACAGTGGGTTTAAAGCACCTGTGGCAAGACTGGTCATACCCCATCTCCTGAACAAACATTGCTGTCATAAAGATGGCACTGGAGGCACTTGGCCATTTCGTTAGAGACCAGCTGCTAAAGGCAGACATTCTGGTGGGCAGACGTCCCTGCAGCTCAGCCCCATTGATCCCCTTCTGCTTTAAAGAAACCCCCTCTTCCCAGCCCTCCCCCGCCACCTCTGCCAAAAGGGACAGAGGTGACAGCCCTTAAACAGTTCTGTTGCAGGGCCAAGCTGAGGCAGCCCAAGTATCAACCTGAGTAGCCACCATGACAGCAGCTCAGCCCACAGGGAGAGATGGAGCGGACTCAGGCTTACCTCGTTCCTCGAGGAAAGGGAGGCAAGAGAGGAGGATGCAGAGCCCGGAGCAGCGCAGGTTTTATGCTGTGTCCCAGATCCCCGCGGGGCCACAAACATTACTTGCTCATGAAGCATCTAAACACCTAGCAGCTGCCGCTTGCCAAGGCCTCGCTGGTGATTAAGCCCTTGCCTCTTTCATCTGAAATGTTGTGCTCCTGCTTCATACCACCAAACATCAAAACGATTCATCTGTGTCCCAGCTTCAGAAGGCCAATCAACTCGGAGGTCTCAGGCTAGTGTACAAGGAGATTTTGAGTGCGTTTTCCTAATACGGATTGCCTTTGTCACTTGGCCTTCTTCATGGTGAGCACGGCCACCAGTCACGGTCAAATTCAGCTATGAGGGACACCTCAAGTCAGCTCTCAAGTGCTTTCAGTGCAGGCACTCAGGCTAGCCCTGAGAAACATTTCTCCCAGCGGGTCATCGTAGACACACAGGAGACGCTGAGTAAGTTCAAGCAGAACGTCAAGACCGCACAGTCCCATATGGGAGAAGAGAAATCAGCAGGACAAGGCCCAGAGCCTGCTGAGGTACCTGGGAAGTTTGGTCTGCTCGGAGCAGGGGACAGGAGCAGAAGACCTCCAGAGGTCCATTCCAAACTTCATTATTCTGGGTTACACTGAGTCACACAAGCCCTTGAGCAACCACCAAAAGGCAATGCCTTGGAAGACAGCAAATGCAGGAGATTGCATAGAAGCCCCCGGAGATTCAGGATGGTGCTAAAATGTGTGGAAATGCCCTTGACGAAAGCAGAACTTTGGGGCTGTGAGCTCTGGTATCCCTGGCACGCCTGAGGCAGGCGTGTCCACTGAAGTCCATAGCAGGGTGACTCATGTTTGCCTGGAGTTCAGGGTTTTTCCCAACTCTTCCACCTCACGATGACTCCCAGGTGCTCCGGGAGACTGATCCGATGTCCCTTTGAAATCTGAAATGCATGGAATGGGTCACCTCATCCCTGAGCCAGGAAGAAGAGCCATGAGCTTTTGGCTCCCTGCCCTGAGCCTCTCCTCAGAAGCAGGCCATCCAGGCCTTTGGCCTCTGGGATGACCTTACTGAGCAAAAGAGGTCAATTTGGGTGTGGGTCTCTTTCAGGGAAGGACGCGGGCATCTCTTTGATCACCCTCCTACGCATTGATTTCCTTGTTTCCAACAGATTCTCCACTTCCCAAGCTGAGCCCAGACCCCTGGTTGGACGATGCGTGAGGGCCTGGTCAAGTCATCAAGGGACACGGCTATGGAGATCCGAGGGAGAGATCGCTTTGGAGAGACTTGCCTGACCCTCTGGTCACAGTGCATTGTGAAAGTTAATACAGGCCGTTTGAATTAACTTTTCAGTCCTCTCAGCTGTTGTTCACAAAATCATACGAAAAACATTCATGGCACTTCTCTCTTTCCTTGGTCTTGCGGGAATAAACTCCAGGGGATGGGTATGGCGTGGAAAGGAGAAAAGCACTTCTTTTCATGGCTGGACGGAGGCAGTGTGACTGCAAGATGCGGTTAGGGTGGGCATTTCAGTAGGGCATGATCGAGCATGCGCAATCACGATCCCCCTCTTTGTAACTCCACCTACACTAGCACTGCTGATGACAGAGTGGGAGTCTGTAAATACTGTGCTAACACAACCCCCCCCCCCCAGCCCCACCATCCAGCTTGGTTTTTGAGTGTCAGCACAGCAAAGAACATTGCCTTATTCTTGAAGTAACCCTGCAATCAGAGACTTGAGAAGCTTTGTCCCCTTTAGGTAGAGAGTCTACTTGTGAGAGGCTCCTTGCGTTTCCCTTGGCCCACAGGCCATAAGCTGCAAGAGAAATGAGGGTGTCTCAGTTCTTAGTCACCAGCACCATCGTTACATCCAGTTCCAGTAAACTTCAGGGTGTCAGACAGGCACTACCAAATTTACCACGTCCACACTGACTCATTAACACCATTTTCCTGCTCCAGAGCCAAAATGGAATCGGAGCTGCTTTCATCTAGTGATGTAAATTATTGCTTTTGTGGATTGTTTAATATTTTGGTCCATGCTCAAGAATGTCACAATGCTTGCAGTGCTGGGAAAAAGCTCTGCACATACCTATTCCACCAAAACAAGCTCTCTCCAGTCTCCCTCTAAGTCATCCGCACCTCCCATTTATTCTCCCTTTGCCCCTCCTGACTTTTCCTCAGCCAGGCTCTACCTCGCCCTTGCCATAGATCTCTCCCACTCTCGCAAACCATTCCCCCTACACACCAACAACCTGCATGGCAGTCATGGTCTTTGTTCAAGGGTTGACACCACCCTACGTCCCCAAGAGGCTGGAGGTGCTGCCGGGAGGTCACCATCTCCCCTGCAGGAGTGTCCTCCCCCTAGTGCTCACAGCAAGCTTGGAGACCTCCTCAGCTAAATCTGAGAAGCAAAGTGGGGTCTAATCTGCCCACCTGACGCTGGTTGTCTCCACACAGCTGCCTTCCCTTCTTCCCTGGAGGCAGCAGAGATGGGAGCTGGGGAGAGAAACCATCCCCCCGTGGCAGGATATCCCAGATGTGCGGCTGAGGACAAGGCACTGGGAGCTGCAGCTGTAGCCCCTGGGGCTACGCCTCTCAAGGCCTGTGGAAGGCTGTCACCAGGTGCCCGTCATGCTCCGTGCAGGTCCCAAGTGCAGGGCTTCGAGTGGAGCATTGCCCTGAAAGTCCCAGGGAGCCGGGTGTCATTGCAGAGGGCATGTGATCGGCAGGGCAGAGAGGGCTGGAGCAGGTAGTTGTGGCCGAGTGGTGAAGGCGATGGACTAGAAAACCATTGGGGTCTCCCCGCGCAGGTTCGAATCCTGCCAACTACGGGGCGCACTCCCCTTTTGGGCTCCCTGCAATGGACCACGCTGCAGCCGTGGGACTCAGCTCCACACTGTACCTGGTGCCCAGGGAGACAGTAAAACCCCCTTGCCTACAGCACTTGTCCCCACACCCCCCTGCCCCAAAATTCCTGGATGAATGGGAAATCCTGCTCCCATTGACAAGGTAGGCAAGTTGGGGGAAGAGAACGGACCAGTGCTGAGTATGAGCCGTGAAAAGAGGTCCACTGTTGTTGGTTCTTGAGCAGAACTTAAGAGCCTGAGCTCACCTGACATCCCAAGCAGAACAACCCCACCAGCTGTCTTCCCTATGCCTGAAACTACAGCAGCTCCTCTCCAAAGAGAGCCTGCACAACATGGTCCTCATTGCTAAAGATGAAGGCAAGACACCTCATGGATCTGAGATCTTGCCTGGGGTCCTGGGGATATTCTGCCTGACCCATCCCCAGCCCTTGCACACATGGACAACCTTTCCCCGGGGGCTTTCCAAATTTAACCGAAGAATGAGATGATAAGGGGTGGGTCTCTCCTGGCTCCTCCTCTTCTGGGAAAGACGTGGAAGTGCGAAGGAGGCCATGGTGGTGACTGCGGCATCAGGAGACCATCCCCTGCCATCACAGACCCTGATGGGTGGCATGGAAAAGACCCGGAGGCTTCCCAGAGGGCTTCTCTCAGTCGCATACCCAGCTGCTCCCCACAGAGCAGCAGCAGAGGAGGGGCTGCAGGTAGCCTGCCTGGGTGGTTCAGCATCTTAAGGAAAAGGGAAACTCGGAGGGGCACATGCAGAGAGAGCCCGGAGAAGGAGAAGGAGAGAAGAGCCAGTGGCTGGTGCATGGTCCGTTCCCCGCAGCCATGCCACTGAGGGTGGCGGAAGCAGTGCAAGCAAAAGAGAAGCTGAGGGAGGTTGGCAGCATGGATGAAGAAGGAAAGGGGCAGTGGAAGGGGGACCCGGAGCTGAGCCAGGGACCTCTTGATCTGCAGTCAAATGCTCTCCCCTGAGCAATAGCCCCTGCAGCAGGCAGGCTGCGGCCGCACTCTCCGTGCTCACATCTGCTCCCACATGCCAGCCCTCTCCATCCCGCTTTTGCTTTTGTCTCCTCTGCTTGCTTGCTGTGTGCTCTGGCGTGTGGATGGGACAGGGAACCAGCAAACACAAGCCCAAAAATGCAGGCCTCAGCACTGCCACCTCGTCCCTCAGCCTCACCAAGAGGTTCTACCAGCTCAGCCTGCCCAGAGCCTTCCTGGGACACATCCGGCAGCATTTAAGACTGGCCACCACCCAGTCCGGATGGGCCAGCCCTGCCCTGGGGCGACTGGGAACCACCTCCACCCCCAGCAGCGTTGGGCAGGACAGGAATGGTGCCAGGCACGGAGAGGAGGGGTTTCTCTGGCTCTTTGGCACCCTGCAAGGTGGCGGGGGCAGCCCTCGGCTGTTGGCGAGCAGCAAGGGCAGGGCTGCGCCAGCAGGGAAGACAAGCCAGGAGCTGGGGGGGAGCGCAGAACAGCACGGGCAGGGCAAGGCCCTCGCAGCTGGTGTGAAAGGCAAGGCAGTAACTGCTGTACAACTTGCTTAGAGGAAGGAACACTGCCTAGGACTAAGAGCTTTTACCTCAGGGTCAACGTGACCTGAAGACCCAACCTAAACCGTCTCTCACTGGCTGAGAACACCCCATACAGACAATAAAACAATAGGAGATTTGTCTTTCAAAAAAACCCCAGGTATAGAACCAGGGCGAGAAAAGCAATCGACCTGAATCTAGTATAAAACCCCTCCACCTGCACGGGACATTGGTCTAGAACCAGGAAGATTAACAGCCCACTGACCAGACATCCACACCACCTGCCCGGGAGAAGCACATAGTGCTTACGCGAGCAATAGTAACTGATTAGCCCACCCCTTAACAGGAGTAATTTGATTGGTCAACACAACTGCATTGGAAACATACAGAAACCCTGCTTTCCTCAATATAGGGCTCCTCCATGCGTTAGGCTGGGGCACCACTATGTGAACAGCTAAAATTAGGGTTTAAAGGATTCCCTTGGTAATTCTATGCTAAACGTCGTCCTTGTCTCCCTCCCTGGCCAGCAAAGAACTGACTTTTACACTGGGTACAGTCCCGCACCCCGTGCGAGCTGGATTTCTGGGCAGGGTTGCAGCCCTCCTGAGCTTGCTGGAGAGCCACTCCTCTCCGCCCTGCCAAGCAACAAGGCTGCCCCCTCGCTCCGGGGTTTCCTTCAGTGCCTGCAGAGCCAGCTTGGGTGGTCAAAGAGAAAGTCCCCAGCCAGGGTTATGGGCAGGAGCTGTGGGGAGAAGGGCAAGGCAAGGCCCTTGAGCTACCCTCCTGTTGTGGTTTAACCCCAGCCGGCAACTAAGCCCCATGCAGCTGCTCGCTCACTTCCCCCACCCAGTGGGATGGGGGAGAGAATTGAAAAAAACCCCTCGTGGGTTGAGATAAAGACTGTTTAATAGGACAGAAAATATTGATAATGATAATAATAATAATAAAATGACAATAATAATACTAGAAGAATTAGATACAAATACAAATAATACAAATCAAGTGATGCTCACCGATGCCCAGTTAGTTCCCGAGCAGCGATCCGCCCCCCCCAGCCAGCTCCCCCCAGTTTATATACTGGGCATGACGTCATATGGTATGGAATATCCCTCTGGCTAGTTTGGGTCAGCTCTCCTGGCTGTGTCCCCTCCCAACTTCTTGTGCCCCTCCAGCCTTCTTGCAGGCTGGGCATGAGAAGCTGAAATATCCTTGAGTGAGTATAAACACTACTTAACAACAACTAAAACCATCAGGGTGTTATTAACATTATTTTCCTACTAAGTCCAAAACACTGCTCTATACCAGCTACTAGGAAGAACATTAACTCTGTCCTAGCTGAAACCAGGACAGTATCCACCCCTTATTCTATACCATCCACATCATGTCCAGGTCCCACACTTTCCAATACATTTTCAATTATTCACCACCTCTTTTCGTGTCTTTTGATACATATACACACAGATATCATTCCCTTAATCTTTAGGTCTTTAAAATGTCCATTTAAATGTCCTTTTAAAATGTCTGTTCCGTTCATTCAGTCCATGACTTTGGGCTCCATCTGTCATAACAGTCTGTCTGGGCAGGAGGGTTGGCGCGAAATCCGCTCAGTTGGCAGAGCAGGATCGGGCTTCGGTGCTGTGCGGCAGGCGGGTGACATTAGGCACAGCAGGAGGACAATGTGTAGTGTTGGATTGTTGCATGCTGCAGTCAGTCCTGGTTCCATCACTACTGCACTTTGCTCGGTTTTACTGAAGTTCATTCTTCACTAATTTGGGTGATTCTTACTGTAATACCGTTGATACAGCATATAACAACTACAGTAGGGAGGACGTACAGTGGCAGGGTTATATAGCATTTAATTCATAGGCTATTGTCACCTAAAATCAAATCCCCTTGAGGCACACATCGGACTTCCCCATCCTTCCGCATCACCCACCAAGTGCATCCAGGTCCCACGAATGGGTTTGTCTTTGCCTGAGGCAGTAGTAACCCAGACTGTCTTCCCTAGCATATATTTCATGTGCAATACAGGAACTTTATCCCCTTCTACAGTATGTAAAAGTTTTGATTGGGCAGGGCCAGCCCGATTGGCAGATCCTCTAGTGTTGACTAACCAGGTGGCCTTTGCTAAATGTGTATCGCAATGTTTGAAGGTCCCACCACCCATTGCTCTCAATGTAGTCTTTAACAGTCCATTGTATTGCTCGATTTTCCCGTAGGCTGGTGCATGATAGGGGATGTGATATACCCACTCAATGCCATGCTCTTTGGCCCAGGTGTCTATGAGGTTGTTTTGGAAATGAGTCCCGTCGTCTGACTCAGTTCTTTCTGGGGTGCCATGTTGCCATAAGATTTGCTTCTCAAGGCCCAGGATAGTGTTCTGGGTGGTGGCATGGGGCACGGGATATGTTTTCAGCCATCCGGTGGTTACTTCCACTATTGTAAGCACATGGCGCTTGCCTTGGCCGGTTTGTGGGAGTGTGATATAGTCAATCTGCCAGGCCTCCCCATATTTGTATTTCAGCCATCATCCCCCATACCAAAGAGGCTTTAACCGCTTGGCTTGCTTAATAGCAGCGCATGTTTCACATTCATGGATAACCTGTGTGATAGTGTCCATGGTCAAGTCCACCCCTCGATCACGAGCCCATCTATATGTGGCATCTCTTCCTTGATGGCCTGAGGTGTCATGGGCCCACCGAGCCATGAGTAATTCACCCTTATGTTGCCAGTCCAGATCCACCTGAGCCACTCCAATCTTAGCAGCCTGATTCACCTGCTGGTTATTTTGATGTTCTTCAGTGGCCTGGCTCTTGGGTACGTGGGCATCTACATGACGTACTTTTACAACCAAGTTCTCTAGCCGGGATGCAATATCTTGCCACAGTGCAGCAGCCCAGATGGGTTTACCTCTGCGTTGCCAGTTACTCTGCTTCCATTGCTGCAACCACCCCCACAGAGCATTTGCCACCATCCATGAGTCAGTGTAGAGACAGGGCACTGGCCACTTTTCTCGTTCAGCAATGTCTGAAGCCAGCTGGATGGCTTTCACGGCTGCAAACTGACTTGATTCACCTTCTCCTTCTGCAGTTTCTGCAACTTGTCGTATAGGACTCCATACAGCCGCCTTCCACCTCCGATGCTTTCCCACAATGCGACAGGACCCATCAGTAAACAGGGCATATTGCCTCTCATTTTCTGGCAGTTTATTATACATTGGGGCCTCTTCAGCATGCGTCACATCCTCCTCTGGCGATATTCCAAAATCTTTGCCTTCTGGCCAGTCTGTGGTCACTTCCAAAATTCCTGGGCGACTGGGGTTTCCTATTCGCATTTGTTGTGTGATCAGTGTGACCCACTTACTCCATGTAGCATCAGTTGCATGATGTGTAGAGGGAACCTTCCCTTTGAACATCCAGCCCAGCACCGGCAGTCAGGGTGCTAATAGGAGCTGTGTTTCAGTACCAACCACTTCTGAGGCAGCTCGACCTCCTTCATATGCTGCCAGTATCTCTTTTTCAGTTGGAGTATAGCAGGCCTCGGATCCTCTGTATCCCCAACTCCAAAACCCTAGGGGTTGACCTCGGGTCTCCCCTGGTGCTTTCTGCCAGAGACTCCAGGTCGGGCCATTCTCCCCAGCTGCGGTATAGAGCACATTTTTAATATCTTGTCCTGCGCAGACTGGCCCAAGGGCTACTGCATGAACAATCTCCCATTTAATTTGTTCAAAGGCTTGTTGTTGCTCAGGGCCCCATTGAAAATCATTCTTCTTCCAGGTCACTTGATAGAGAGGGCTTACAATCAGACTGTAATTTGGAATATGCATTCTCCAAAAACCCACAACGCCTAAGAAAGCTTGCGTTTCCTTTTTACTAGTTGGTGGAGACACAGCTGCTCTTTTGTTGATCACATCCATTGGGATTTGATAACGTCCATGTTGCCATTTTATTCCTAAAAACTGGATCTCCTGTGCAGGTCCCTTCACCTTACTTTGTTTTATGGCAAAACCACCCTTCAGAATGATTTGGATTATTTTCTTCCCTTTCTCAAAAACTTCTTGCTATGTTGCCATATGCGATGATGTCTTCAATGTACTGCAGGTGTTCTGGAGCTTCACCCTTTTCCAGTGCATTCTGAATTAGTCCATGGCAAATGGTGGGGCTGTGTTTCCACCCCTGGGTCAGTCGATTCCAGGTGTACTGGACGCCCCTCCAAGTGAAAGCAAACTGTGGCCAGCTGCCAAAGGGTTTGAGAAGACGCATGAGCGATATCAATTGTGGCGTACCACTTGGCTGCCTTTGACTCCAGTCGACAAATCAACTTATGGATGGGAATCAGGGAGTCTTGGTTTGTGCAGTATTGCCGCCGGTGCACCATTGTTGTAGCGATTGGCACCTGTTGTTCTTCAACCCTCAGGAACCCCACAACAGAAGGGTCCTCTGAGAGACTGGGCAAGGTGGACAGCTGTTTAATTGCCTCTGTCTCCAAGGCAGCTATACTAAAGGCCCACCGATACACTTTCGGGTCCTTAAAATACCCTCTTCTGAGGCAGTCTATGCCAAGGATGCACGGGGCCTCTGGGCCAGTCCCAATGGGGTGTTTTTGCCACTCATTCCCAGTTAGGCTTAGTTCAGCCTCCAATACAGTTAGCTGTTGGGATACCTGTCACCCCAGAAATACAAATGGGTTCTACGCCTTTATAGCTTGATGGCTCTAGGGTACCTTCTGCACTGGTGTCCACTAGAGCCTTATACTCCTGTGGGTCTGATATGCCAGGCTATCAGATCCACACAGTGCAGTAAACCCGGTTGTCCCTTTCCTCCACCTGGCTGGAGGCAGGGCCCCTCTAGTCGTGTTCATAGGATTCTCCACTCACTTCTTGTAAAAATGGATTAAAATTCCTTCTCACAGGGTCAGGAGTAACATTAGCTGTAGGGATGGTTCACGGACTCTGGTGCGGGTAAAACCAAAGACCTTTATTGTTTACAAATTTGTGCTTATATAGATTCATTAGCTGTCCACGCACTCAGGCTTGTTCCATGATTAGTTAATACCTTCTGTTCACGCGCCGCGGCTAAGCTTCTGATTGGTGCTGTCGAGCAAGACACACGTCTTCTGGCTTCGGTCTCTTATCTGTTTTCCAAGTTATTTCAGTCTTCAGCTTCTTTTCTGCACACCTGCTTTATCACTTATTTACTCCCTTATTCTATGTCTTTCAAGGCTATGTCTAATTGTTCAAGGCTGCTCGCAAAACTCCCTGCGGATTCCCACAATTCCCCCTTTTTGTTTTCTACCCAAAATACAGTGTTTATCATCCTCTGCAGGGCCCTTTGCAGACAGGATAGCAAACACTGAATAATGAGCAGGAGGCCACAAATAGCACATAATAAAATTAGCCCAATCTTTATCAAACCTTTAAGCCAATCATTCATTCCCCAGTTACTAAAAAGATTTTCTATCCAACCCCATCCATCATCAACTTGTAGCTTTTTAACTCCCTCTTTCAATTGTTGAATGCTATGGTGGATAGATTCCGAGTAATCGGAGAGATTCATACAACACATACTGTCAAGGTCTTTACACTCGTGCTCCCGTGCTAAAAGCAAAAAATCAATTGCTGCACGATTTTGCAAGGTTGCACGTCTTACAGAATCAACATCTAAAAGCAAACCACTCAAGGCTTGAGAAGTAGCATTAGTCTGCTTGGCTAGCCAACATCCCAACTTATTTAGTGTGGCTAAGGCCTGCGAGCCTGCCACCCCTGGCGCAGCTATAGAAGCCATAATTATCTTTTCACTGTTCCAAAATTCCACATCATCCCTGCACTCTGCCTTAAGGGCATGGGTCGATCGCTTGGAGCGCCGGTGATTAAAATTATTGATGTATTTGGTGTTAGCAAAGTGAGCCTCCCCAAACTGCAAGGCCCTCCTTTTATATGAGATGGTATTCCTTCCCATGCGCGATCGTCACAAATAAAAAGGATCCCTGAGGGAAGTGCCAGAGGCGCATTGCTAGATTTGGAAATATTCAGGCTAGTATAGTTGCACCAGGCTGTATTATTTCTATATATGGACAGAGATGAGTTGATATTTTGTGCCGTCGTTCGATTGCGCCCTGAATAATTAAAATACAAACAGCTGTCCATTTTAACTGAACCCAGGAGTCCAAGTTCTTGCGGCTCCTGTGGTAATTGGGGTAAATGAGCACTCCACTCGTCCCAGTTGTCGACACAGGCGTTGAAACTGGAGCACAAATGCTGGGACTGGATAGTGTTGGGCCAGGTATCCGCCAGGACTCCGACAAGACATGTTGAAAAAGGGTTCCCTGGAGATAAAATAGACAGGCAAATAAAATCTTGTCCTGTTAGATTCACTAACGTGACCCACACATTTGTCTTTGGTTGTGGTGGCACCCATATTGCTTGTATACACCCAATCAAACTTAAAAAAGGTCGTTATCCTCTCCATTTTATATACCAATCTGTATAACAACAAAAATAATGGATTGAATAGATCTTACGTATACTATTGATTCTCTTACAACGAATGCACAATGGTGCTAAAGTATGATTCAGATAAATGTGCTGATTACCATTAAAATAAATCAAATACTTTCTACAAAATATACAATGTACAGTAATATATCCACAGCAGCGCTTACAGACTAGACATATATACACCTGCGGCCTAGAGAGGCCTGATACACAACTCCTTACTGTCTCAAGCAAGTCATTTCCCATCAAAACAGTTTGCGCTGTCACTCAAAATGTCTTCTGATGTCTCGGCAGGCCCTTCAGGGTCTTTTGTGGTTGTCTGTTGTTTGCCTGGTACCTGCAGCTTTGTGAGCGCTGGCCGTACACACCGAGCTGGAACCCAGCGGGGCCCGTGATCTGTCAAAACACAAGCATACCCTCTTCCCCATGTTATTAATGTAAATGGACCTTCCCATTTACCATTTAGTAGGGATTTCACCATGACAGGTACATTTTTATCTCGTAATGTTTGCTGTGATACCTCCCCTAAAGAGTGAAAATGGTAGAGCATCACCGGTGTCTCAGTATGAGGGGTAAAGGACAGATGATTCAACACATACATTGCTTTTGCTAAGCGTGTCTGCGGGGAGTCTCCAACGGTTCCCCCTTTTTGTTTTAACAACATGGTTTTGAGCACACTAAGTGTGGGTACTGCTGTCGAATTGGCGTCAGTGCAGTGGCAACATATTGCTGGCAAATGGTGGGTGAATTTTTCATTCCCTGTGGCAGTACTGTCCAATGATATCTTTGCATAGGTTCCTTACAGTTCTCCATGGGTACTGAAAAGGCAAATCTAGATGTATCTTCCACTGCTAAGGGTATCGTAAAAAAACAATCCTTTAAATCGATGATAATAATATTCCAATTCGCGGGGATCATTGCGGGAGATGGCATACCTGGTTGCAGTGAACCCATGTCTTCGATTACTGCATTGATTCGTCACAGATCATGTAGCAAACGCCACTTCCCATTTTTCTTTTTAATGACAAACACTGGGGTGTTCCATGGGCTAGTTGTCGGAACAGTATGTCCTTGTGCCAATTGTTCTGCTACCAACTCTCGTAGTGCTGCGGCCTTCTCTTTGACGAGAGGCCATTGGTCCACCAACACAGGCTTATCAGTCAGCCACGTGAGGCGGAGTGTTGGCCGCTCTCCAATGGCCTCTGTGGAAAAGGCGATGTAGCTGTGGTAAGTGCCACCGACAGAGCCGACAAAACGTCTCGCCCTAATAGATTGATCGGTGTGAAGGCTACATATGGGCGGATATTGGCACACTGTCCATCAGTTGTCCGTACCTGTATCAGGTTGACGCTTTGTTGTGACGTAGAAAGACAGCCGATACCAACAAGACCACCATGTATTGTTGTAGTGGGCCAACTGGGAGGCCAAAAATGATGTGATATAACAGTAACATCAGCTCCAGTATCCACAAGGGCAGAAAGTGTAACTTCGGAGGGTTTGGCTTGCGCTTGTATACGGGTAACTTTGATGGTTGGACATTCGTTAGTAATCTGTAAAGTCTAATAGAGTTCGGGCGGTCCAGTTGATCCGAATCTGGAGGTTCCTCGCTCAGCGTTGGACGCCCTAGGTACACAGGCTTTGAATGGGACTAGCTGGGCTATCCGGCTTCCAGGTGGTATGGTCACCGGTGGGGACGGTGTCCAAGCTAGTGCATGTATTTGTCCATCATAATCGGCATCAATAACACCAGGCAATATAAACAGGCCTTGTAGGGTGGTGCTGGATCGCCCTACTAAAAGAGCACTCAGACTGCCGCCTAGCGGGCCTATGACATTCAATGGAATTTTAGCAACCTTTTGGTCTAACAGCACAGTCTCCGTTACTGTGGTGACATCCACTCCGGCACTTCCTGAGGTACTGGCGCAGAGGTCGTCCATGCGGACGAGGGATTGCAGCTCGGTTGAGGCGCATTTCCCGGTGTTATGGGTGGTGGTATTTGTGTCGGAGCGCGCCCCCGCGGCGCGCTGCGCCACCCGTTTCCCGACTTGGAGGACCGCGGTAACGGGTTCCTACCTTTATCAAATCTGGATCGGCACTGATTCACATAGTGCCGGCCTTTACGGCAACGCGGACAGGGGTGCGGCGCTAGCGCATTGATGCCTCGCTCAGGTTTCATTGGACACTGTTGTCTAAAGTGCCCGCTCGCTCCGCAACGAAAACACTTGCTATTTGTAACATTCACTGCCGCTACAAAGGCCCCAGCAAGGGCTTCAGTTTGGTGTAAGATAGAACCAACGCTATTGCAGACCTCGATCATCTGTATGATACCGGCCCCTTGTGGTAGGGTTTGTAATACTCGCTTACAGTCTACATTAGCGTTTTCAACCGCTAGCTTAAGTAATAGGGCTTCCTTTGCGTCAGCACTATCCATCTGCTTATCGAGGGCATCTCTCAAGCGATCAATAAATTGCATGTAAGGCTCGTTTGTTTGTTGTATAATACGGGTAAATGATTTTTCTGTTTTCCCTGTCTCTGGTACTTTAACCATGGCTTGATAAGCTAATCGGGCAGTCAAATGCAAAATCGTGGGGTCAAGTCGTGCCTGTAATTGTGGATCGTCTAACGGCGGCCGCCCTAGCAGCTGGGGTAAGCCTGCTCCATGTAATGGATCATTCGGCTGCTTTTCTAAATTCGCAAGTGCTTCCTGGGCACACAGATCCTGCCACCGTTGTGTAAATAACAGTTTCTGAGTTGGCGTTAAAATCATGGTGGCTAATTGGCATATATCATAAGGAGTAAGTAATTGTCCTGTAAAAACATTTTCTAACAGACTCTGAGAAAAGGGGGCAGAAAGTCCATAGGTCACAACGGTTTTTCGCAACTCCTTGATTAAGTCCCAATGGAACGGTTGCCACTCATTTGGTCCTTGATCCCGCACCAGGACAGGAAAAGACCAACTCACTGCCTCAAAGTCCCCTGTCTTAATCGCCTCCTCCCTTAGCTTTGCCCACCGATCTTTAGGATCAAAGTCCATGCCGTCCGATGTCGTTTTTTTCGGCAGGGCGGCAGGGATGGCTACAGATGCTGGCGTAAAACCGGGCAATTGTCCAGATACATCCACAAGCTTACACTGCTCACCCTCCGGAGGTACCGAGGCAGCCTGTAAGTCTTGGGATTTAGGTCTGACAGTGGAAGCAGTTTTTTCTCCCCCTACACTCGCTGTCGTTTCTTCGGGGGGGGTCTGGGGACCTATAGCACTCACGGCGGCAGCAGCAGCTTTTTTATCTGCCTTAACCTGCCGTAAATTATCTGTCACTACACGCCAAGTGGTCATAATGTGAGCTGCTGTAAGGTCACCTTGTGAGGCTGCTTCCCAGATTAGCGTACCGGCTTTCTCCCAATTATCTACATCAAATACTTCATGCCACTGAGTGGGACCTCCATGCGTTTTAAGCCACATTAACAACATTTTCATAGTCAGTTCCTCACATTTGATTCCCCGCTTAGCTAACAATTGCAATAACAGCCGCAAAATGGACGCTTCTTCTACAGACATATGCGCCCCCATTTTAAAAAAAAAATAAAATGCTCCAGTTGCTCACCTTTATTTGGTGATGGAGACCCAGGTCGTTCAGCTCCTTCGCTGATGTATTCGTCCAACTGGAGTCCCTACCGACGTACGTTCCACGCTGTAGTTTCGTGCCCCATGTTGGGCGCCATTTGTAGGGATAGTTCACGGACTCTGGTACGGGTAAAACCAAAGACCTTTATTGTTTACAAATTTGTGCTTATATAGATTCATTAGCTGTCCACGCACTCAGGCTTGTTCCATGATTAGTTAATACCTTCTGTTCACGCGCCGCGGCTAAGCTTCTGATTGGTGCTGTCGAGCAAGACACACGTCTTCCGGCTTCGGTCTCTTATCTGTTTTCCAAGTTATTTCAGTCTTCAGCTTCTTTTCTGCACACCTGCTTTATCACTTATTTACTCCCTTATTCTATGTCTTTCAAGGCTATGTCTAATTGTTCAAGGCTGCTTGCAAAACTCCTTGCAGATTCCCACAATTAGCCCTTCCACTCTGTCTGCCACACCGCTCGCACTGCTCACCAGAGACTGGAGCAGAAGACTGCTCCCTTCTGTGTGGGAGCAGTCGCTGGATGTTTTCGGTTTTTGGATGTGAGCTCTGGAGAGAGTGAAAGAGTGACGGGACCGTTAGGTGGGTAAGCAACCGCAGAGCCTGAGTTGGTGAGGCTGTGAAGGGGCTGTCAAGAAGAATTTGGAGGTACAATCACCTTTCAGACCTAGCAACGTCTGTGTGGCAGCCCTCGCTGGAGGGTTTGCCTTATTTCACTTGGGCTCTCGCAAGGATGAGTGTTAGATGTAAAGAAAGCGCAGAGCCTAAGTGTTGGTGGAGATGTGAAGGGGCTACGAAGAGAAGGTGACGACCACCAATAGCTTTCTGTCCTGGCCACTTCTGTGCAGGATTACTAGGTGGTTAGTGCCTGTTTTGTTGCTAGGTTCAAACCAAATTGACTGTTTGGTGGTAAAGCAGGCACAGAGGTCCAGTGTTTGTGGGGCTGTGAAAGGGCGATCAAGGGAAATGATGAGCCACAAACAGCTTGCAGTCTTGGCCACTTCTGTGTCCGAGTCTGAAGTGGTTAGTGTCTGTTATGGAGCTTGGCTCCAGCAATGGTAAGGGGTGTTGTGGTTTAACCCCAGTCAGCAGACAAGCACCACGCAGCCGCTCCCTCACTCCCCCCCCGCTCCCAGTGGGATGGGGAAGAGAATCGGGAAAGAAGGCAGAACTCATGGGTTGAGATAAGAACAGTTTAATAACTAAAGTAAAATATAATACTAACAATAATAATAATGAAATATAATAACAATAATAGTTGTAATGAAAAGGAATATAACAAAAAAAAAAGAAGAGGGAAAAAAAAAAGGGAAAAAAACCCCAGTGATGCACAATGCAATTGCTCACCACCCGCTGACTGATGCCAGAGCCGCGATCCGCCCCTCCCAGCCAGCTCCCCCCTGTTTATATACTGGGCATGACCTTCCATGGTACAGAATATCACTTTGGCTAGTTCAGGTCAGCTGCCCTGTCTATGCTTCCTCCCAGCTTCTTCAACACCTGCTTGCTGGCAGAGCATGGGAAACTGAAAAATCTTTGGCTTAAGATAAGCGCTACTTAGCAACAACTAAAACATCAGCGTGTAATCAACATTATTCTCACACTAAATCCAAAACACAGCACTGTACCAGCTACTAAGAAGAGAGTTAACTCTGTCCCAGCTGAAACCAGGACAGGGAGTAGATGAGGTTTGCCTCCTCCTTCTCTTCCGTACTGTACTTCTTGGCCGTACTGTACTTTTGGTTATGCATACAGACCCTGCGGTGCATGTTGGCAATCTGGTCTGCTGAGGTCTACTCAGAAGGACCGTTCCCCACCCAGAGAGGCAAGCTGTCTCTTGTCTGCAGCTGGAGGCAGCAGCTGGCAGGATCCCTTTCATTTCATTCTCCAGCTGCTTTACCTTTTTCTGGTGTCTTCAGCTCCAGCCACGGCAGCTCCTGTCCAAAGCCAGCAAATGTCCTTTTCGCCCGCGCCACCAGGAGAACAAGGCCAGAGACAGCCCACGCACACCCGAGCCAGATGCAGCCAACAACATCCTCAGGGAGGAACAGACAACCGAGCCATCAGTGTGGCTCTGGGAGAGGGAAAGAAGCAGCAACCGTGATTACTGCAGCTGGCCCCAGGCTGGAGCCCCTCCTGCTGCAGGAGCTCCTGCAGACACCGCTCCCTCCCCTGCAGACACCGCTCCCTCCCCATGCTGGTGCTGACGGCACCTGTGTTAATGGAGGATTGAGCGTGCCCGAGGCCCAACTTGGTGCTGCCAGGAGAGGCCATGGGGTGGCCTGGGGCTGCAGGGGCCATGGCTGGAGCAGAGACTGCACCTCCCGCTTTACCCAAGAACAACATGGCCACTAGAAAGCCAAGTGCTGGAAACTACAGCTCCCGGCATGCCCTGGGAACCAACATGGCCACCCAGCAGCCCCGTACTCCTGCCATGCCATGGGGCACTCCTTCCTGCTGTCTGTCCCTTCACAGAACTAACTCAGTAATGTACTCTGCTGTATTGAAACACTCTTCCACAAATTCTCTGACACGGTGACCAAGCTAGTGGGATACTTCAAGTACCAAATACAAATATGTGCCGTGGTAAGTGTCCTATGCAAAACCAGCCTTTACTTCCCCAAGCTATTGTCACTCTTCAGTTGGTCCATTTAAATGCATACTGACTGACTTTTAATGTGAATTCATTTTTATATCAGTCTGTTATTATATGACTGGAGCTCTCTTCACTGTGCACTTAACAAGTAGATGGAAAACAAGTGTGTATCTATATATATACATGCAAGGGTAGTCTTTTCAGAAGGCGGATGTCAATTCTTCTCTTCTAATGGTCAATGAATTGTCACAAAATACTAAAAGAGGACTTATTCCTCTTTTTGCATCAGACACCTGTTGTGCATGTTCCAATTGACCCCTGCAGGCTTGCATAATTTGTGAAGAAATGCATTGGTTGCTGTCCTCATAGGTACAGTCTCTGTCTAGGAGAGGTGCTGCCACTCGTAACCTTCTGCGGAACTACCACAATCCTCAGTTCGGCACAGGCGTAGCAAACGCCTGCCTTTTTGTGGAGCCACTGTTGCTTATCCTGTATCTCGGAAATCTTAAGCCAGTGGTTTGTGATGTGGACCAGAAAGAATACTCTGTATGACTCCGTTCAGCAGGTAGAAACAGCTGCTTTGGGCTTCTAGAACTGGAGCTGGCATCATCTCCCAGTTGTTTGTCTGGGCCTCAGTACTGTTTGAGCTCCTTCTCCATCCAGGCCTTTCTTGACAGGTGGCTGTGTAAGGGTTAGGTTTTCCTTTGGAGAAGAGCTCTAGGGGTTGGTTTCAGGAGATGACTTCTCTAAAAGCTTCTGTCTTCCTCGTTAGTAGTCCTTTCTCCTACAATTGGAAACTACTCTGAAGTCCAGAGGAAGCTTGCTGTTCAGTTCCCTAGGGGGGAAGATCAGGAATTCGTTTCAGCTAAATGATTTCTCAGTTTTCTGAAGAAGCCTTCTGTCATTTGGAAAGAGATGTAAAGTTTTCATTTCATTGTTGAAATAATGTCTTCTGGAAGGTATGTTTTGGTCTAAGAGAGGTTCCTGCCTGTAGGAATATTATACTGAAAAATGAAGCATAAATTGTGAAATATTCCTATTTTGTGTGTGACCACTGAGCAAAACTGCCCTGAGAGAGCTTGACTAGATAGACAGCATCTTTGGTTTTCAGACCATCGGTCTGCAAATGTAAGGGCTTTTAGTATTTAAAACTGTAGGCAGATTACAGGGAATGGCTACTGATAATGCTTTAAACTATTTAGTCATATCCAGCTTGTGTAAGAACAATATAAAGACCGTTCTCATGGAGTTTGCATTTGAAGCAAGTCAGAGTGCCTCAGGTAGTTGTTTTTTTTGTTTGGGCCTTATGTAAAAGGTCAGAAGGCTTTCCTCCTCTTCAAAAGACTAACATGGTGTAAGCCAAGGCAAAGCATGGATAGCTTCAGGCACACACTGTTTTTGAAAGGCTGTTCAAGGCTGTCTTCATAAGTAATTTCGAGTCTCTCTGCTCTGCAAAAGGTGAATCAAAAGAATTCACTTTAGTTAATTCAAACTAGATTATTAGTTTAGGAGGGGAGATACCACTTCAGTTGGAGCCAATTCTGCCCTACTAGTGAAAGCAAGCTCAAAAAGCCCCCAAAAGGTCTGTGATCCAAATTCTAGCCCTGCCAGTTTCATTTCCATGTCGGTAAAGCACTGAGCAGCTGAGAAGTGTGGTTGCTGATGGATTAAGCTCCAAGGAATAGACAGAGATGGCAGGCTCTCTTCTGTGTTCTGTCACTCTTGAGCACTAGCAGCATAGGGGAATCGTTGTTAGTGAACAGCTCTGAAAGCAATGGCGCAGAGTTGTCATGCTTTAGCTAAGTGCCTGTTTTGTTGCAGGGCAAGCTAGTCAGACTTTAGAATCTGGTTTATCTCCAGAGATCTTGTTTTTCTCCAGAGATCTATTGGTTTTGTAGCCTAACAGAAGCAAAAGCAACTTAAGCTAGATCAGGAAAGAACCTCATGCATTAGCAGACTCTCCTTTAGTGACCTTTGAGACCGTTTTGCTGTTGGCATTCCCACTATTTAAAAAAAATGAAAAAGATTGTGCTGCTTGTGTTTGATGATGAAACCTGAACATTTCTTGAAAGGTACTGTTAGTGTGTTGAGATGATACAAGCGCAATGTTACCTATAAAATTTTAATTTTATATCTGTAAAGGGATTCTCTGAAGTGCTATGTAATTACATATTAATATACATTCTTACAAATCGACTAATATGTTTTTCTGTATTTGTGTTGTTTTCAGACTACACAGATGATAATGCCCTGATTCCTAAGAACTCATCGGTAATTGTTAGAAGAATCCCTGTTGGAGGAGTTAAAGCTACCAGCAAAACATATGTTAGGTAAGTATCCATAAAGCATTGTATTCCTTGTGAGGGGTTTCAGTGTGTTAGCTTTTTTTCTGGCTATTAGCTTAGAGAGGCATTCAGGGTGTATCTTTCTTGTTAAAGCTGCTGTTCATTTTTGTTGTCATGGGGTAGATTTTAATGTATCTGTCCCAAAGCAGACTTACATTTTTAGGCCTGCTGGGACATGGGGCTCAAACTGCAACAATGGTAACTTTTAAGATGATCCTCTTGGGTTTGTCCTTGGGGTTGATTTTTCTGAGAGCCAAGTTGTAGATCCTGTTTCCTCTATGTGGAGAGATTCCTTATTATATGTTTGCTTTTATAGTAAAGACAGGTAGGCATTGTAGTGTAAACTTATAATTTGTTCCCTTCTCAGAAGAGTCTGATTCTCAGTGTTTGACTATTTCTTGCATTTGGAGGAGGGGGAGCAGGATATGGCAGGTATTCTTATGTCCCACATCTGGGTTTTTTGCGTACTAGCTATAGAGGAAAGACCAAGCGTTGCCAGCTGGCGAACCATGCAAACCAGAAGTGCCATTCATAAGTGATTCCTATTAGTTTCCTAAAGACAATGCCCATTTCAGGCAAGAGAAAAAAACCAATATCCTAAAGCATATTGCCTTTTGTGCGAGTACGATGAAGGAATAGTTAATCCTTTCCAAACTTGAAACTCAGTAAGCAGTTTAGCACGTTACCAAATGTTGCTAGTTGTCTAAGTCTGTTTTTACTCGCAGCTGATATCTGTGCTCCAGGTTTTAATTCTGTATTCCTAAGATTTACGGAGGACGGAGAATCAGGTGTATTGATTAAAATTACAGAAATTCAAATGCAATCCTGATGACAGGATTATTGCTGTCATTTATGTATTCATACAGTCCAGTTCTAGATCAGCTATGTTAGCATTGTTTGAATGGTCATGTTTTCCAGCCTTCTTAAAGAGATGCCTCTCCACCACTATTAGGAGGTATTATTAGCTTGTGGTTTTGCCTTGTCTTTCTAATGTTGGTTCTCAATAAATAAAGTGTACTGATGAGTTACAGTGTGTCTCAAACAAACAGTGCAGCACCATCCTGGGACCCATGAAGCATTTGCAAGCAAAACACCCTGAACTGATGTGGCTCTGCATGTAAACTTTGTGCATATTACTGCAGGCGTTGTTGCAGTGCTTTCAGGCACTACCTAGTAATTCTGGATGCCACAGCACTGTGCTTATAAACATGGCCTTATTTTGGGTGTTAATTTAGATATGTATGCTTAGTGCTGTCTTGTCAATGCATCCTCCGTTTCTGGTTGGATGGCACCCTCTCCTGGTATTGTAATGCTCACCTAAAATGAGAGGATAGATGCTGCTAGCATCAAAGATCAAACAAATACCTGTATGTGGGCATAAGGAAAGAATGGCACTGCTGTTCTGTTCCTTCAGCTGGAAACATTGCAGAAACAACTGGTAGAGTGGTTAATGTTTGGGAATGATGAATGTATGCTGTAATGGTGGAGAGGCCTTCAAAAATGCATGACTTGCCTTGTAGTGTGTTCTTCAAGGTAAATGGATGAAGAAACCATTGTGTGGTAATCTAAAGTATTTCCTTGTACTTCGTCATCTTCAGGAGGTATGTGGCTGTAATTGCGAGCCTGGTGGTGTTCTAGCAGTGGCAGGAAGCATAAGCCTTTCTATTTTTACAGAAATTCCACAGCAGCCTTTGAATTGCCTCTGCTCATGGGACACTTTGGATGAATTGTTAACTAGATCAATGGTTACATGTCTGATTCATGATGAGTAGCATGCAGATATAGATCAATGAGTATGTGGAAACTCAGCAAGTTTTCAAATGTAATAAATATTTCCTAAGATATTGTAGCATCGTCAAGATTATCTTAATGCAAATGCTGGCAATTAAGACCTTTTTTTTTTGTCACAGGCCTCCTAAATTGCACAAAATCCTAGGAACTGCTTTCAGGTGACATTTCTACTACTATTTTTAGTCAATATAGCATATGTAACACATTTAGTATTTTGGCACTTTTCATGGCTAAGTATGGTAGATATCTGAACACAGTGCTTGGGCTTCCACAAAGAAACACTGTTCTAAAGACTATGCTGCTGACATTTTTGTTATTTCTTTGTCAGATGACCGATTTTTTTCACGTAAGTAAACTTGCACTTCAAAATGTCTAGACTTTCTTAGAAACTAAAGTACTGTATCTGGTACCTATTTGTAATACTAGAGATATACAGATTGGCTGAAGTTACCTTCATATTTTGATGGTTGATCATTTAAGAACACAAAACTGTACTACAGATTTCATCTTTTTGGTACTTATGTAGCAGAGACAAAATATCTGAGGACTTCCTCTTGCACTGTTGTGTTCTATATCTGTAAGTCTTAGAGTAATTGGTGACAAAGTAGAAATGGGATTTTTGGGGGTTTTTTTAGTTGCACTGAATGTACCAAGAGAGAATAGTTTATGTATACGAATAAATTTGCACATTCACTAGACTATCAGAACATAATGTTTTGATGCTCAGGTTTTATAATCTGTTTTCACTGCTTTATGTTGGGTAAAAGTGCTTTATTTTAAGTTCTGATCACCTTTATTTCTTCTTCTAGAAGTTGAACTGAGGCAGTGAGCGGAACATCAAAAGCCGTATGTAAAAACACAACCTGACACTTTTTTCTATGCACTGCACTTACCTCTAAACAATGTAGCCTTGTATTAATTTTCCAAACATTAACTTAGTATAATTTCCAGTAAAACATAGTATATGTTGTAAATACAATGTCTTTGATTCAGCATAGTAAAAACTGAGTAATGCTATCATTTGCACTGTTCTAATGTGAATATTGGTATTTGTGCCTAGTAATGCCTTGCATTTCATATGGAATATGCTAGAATATTTCCTGTATGACTTTGTGTTGTACAGATAATGTATGCTCATTTTTAGATCATGTAGGTTCAAGGTTTGCACAACTGAACATGGTGCCATGTTCTCCATCTGTCTGTCTATAGCTAGTAATATGTATGTTTGTATAGGTTGTTGTGTGCTTTTTGTTTCTTGCAATGAAAATTGTTTAGAGTGTATTTTTTGCCATTTTCACATTGTATCACTCAGCTTTTGGTTTTAAATACTTGTTTTGCTTAATGGTTTTTGAAAACGTTATCAAAAACCACTGAGAAACCATTATTGTTCGACTTGGTACTGTTTCTTTCTTTTGACTTGGGGGTTCAAACAAATACCAAAACCAACCTATCCCATACGTTTTGCAGACAGTTCTGTGCAGCTAAATGGTTCCTTTTCATGTCCTTAAATACTTGGGTATTTGTTCCTAAAGCTGTGTAGTTGAAGTGATATCGTTTGGGCCCCTCTGAGTACATAACTGTCTTTAATAAATTGCCGTGAATATAAATATCATTGCTACACAAAGTGGTATTCTAAAGTTCTGCATTTGCTCTTTCCACTTGATCTGATGAAGCAGTTTAGTTTAATAAGTTTGTCTGCAAATGAAAATATCTAAAACCCAGCCTACAAATTTTGGCACAAGGTTAGAGCCTGGAGCATTTGTGGGTAAAATCCCTGTCATTTTTCTTAACTTCTGCCTGCAGTACCTTGTTGGATCTGGGTGACCAGAGATCTAAGTAAGACAAGGAAATACTTGACTGGTAGTGGTCTAGATCTTGATTTGCCGCTTCCTTTTTAACAGAAGGAAGATCTTGACAGTCTAGATCTTGATTTTGCCAGAGTTCCTTTTTCACAGAACTAGGTACAAAATTTTCTGAAAAGATGGAAAGTTGAATCTTCTGGTAAGACTTGCAATGGAAAGAAGGTCTCTTTTTCCAGATCTGGCTGTTCCTCTCCAAAGGCACAGTTTCAAGACCTTTTTAGTTAGTAATACAGTAAAGTTGTATGTGCTTTCCTAACCATATAGAGAAGGAATGATTAACTGGAGTGAGGAATCATCTTCTGCATTTTTTCCCCCAGAGTCTGCTAAAACTGCTCCCTTGAATTCTTCCACTACATTAGGTCATAAAGGACAAGAGCTTTTTCCAAGGAAGGGTTTGCATCTCTCTTCTGATCCATTTCGTGACCTCTTGAGGAGAGCTGTTCAGTTTACCTTGTGAAATTTCAGTCTACCTTTTTGAACAACTTAAGACATAATAAGCAGTGCCTCGAGTGTCTTTCTGATCATGTTTTACTAGTGTAAGCTTAACTGCTGCTTGTGGCATAATATAATTCAAGAGAGTGGAAAAGGAACAAGATAAGAGTTACCCTTTCTACTTGTGGAAAAACTGCCCTTCAGTCTTAGTTCTGATTAAACACTGCAGTCTATTACTAACTAGTGGCCTGAGGACTTCATTCCTGCAAGCTGTTCCAGTAGGTAGCTGGGAGGGAGGAGTGTGGTTGCAGTGGAGAAAAAAATCACCGGGTTGTGCTCTGAATCCATGTTTTCATCATCATTAAAAATTGGTTTTGGTCTGATAGCAAGGAGAATAATGTTAAATTCTCACACTTCCCAAACTGATTTGGATAGTATGGCCTGTGGTCTAATAAAATACAAGAAATGAGTTTTCTCAGTTTTGATAGGCTACTCTGTCATGGTAAACACCTTTATTTCAATAATGGGAGCAGTTTATTTCTGTGTAGACGAAGTGGTGGGTTACTTTTATGGCTGATGTTTTGGACTGGTGTTTTTATTTGGGTCTCGTGGGGTATGGTGAGTTTGGCATTTTTAACCTTAGTGACCGGAGGGGCAGAGTTCATGTTTCAGGGCTGATGTGCCTGTGCTTTCTTTTGACAGGCAACTCTACTGGGTGCATTTATAAATGATGAGACATTAACTGATTAATTTACAAACTCATTGAAAATAAGTTTCCTGTAATGATGCTTCCTTCTCAAATAAACTAAAGTATTTTTTTTAAATCCTTTTTAGCTGAAAATTGACAGCTTCCTTACCCCTTTGACTTTTAAGCAGTTGTATTTTTTCAAGGGTCCCTCTCTGAGATATTCTGGAACAATAAGTTGATCTCAAGCGGGTTTGGTTATTCTAGTTTCTTCTCATTAACCACATAGGTACTCTTAAGCTGTCATAGGTTTGGACTTCATTTTGAACAAATACAAATTACACTAGGTTGGAAATGCCTCTTTCAGTGACACTCAGAGGATATAGTACAGACTTTCAGACTACAGTAGAGGTTAACTATGGCTATGTTTTGATTGTAGAACTTGAATATGTGTTTAATTTTTTGTGAACAGATTGATGACTCTTCTGCATCTATTTCTCTGGCCCAGCTTATTAAGGTAGATAATATATATTCTTGTCAAATACTTAAAAAAAGTGTTTGCTTCATATTTTTAAATGTTCTACTGTGATCTATAGCTGGATAACTGTTGTAATGTGAACAAAACTTTAATTTAATATTTAATAATTTAAAGTATTTATTTTGACTTTGAAAAGTGTGTATATTTTGATACTATCCTGTAAAGAGTAGCTCCCAGTTGGGAAGACAGAAGGGGAGTACCTTATCAGCCTCAATGTAATGTTGCAGTATTACTCATCTTCAAGACACAAAGAAGAAACCCTTCAGAAGCTGTTTACCGTTTTTGATATGTTTCGTTAATTTTGCATTGGAAACTACCACAATTTTTACAGAAGAATTTAATTGGCTGTAAGTCATGGACATTTCAGGGGGGGTTGCAACAGCCGAAATAGAAGCGTTTCTGGAACATGGACAATTGCCTGGCTGTTTTTGAACTTCTAGTCACTATAGATCCATTCTTTGAATGCTGCACAATTTCATAAATCGTAGTATATAGACAGTGGACAACACATCTAATTGGTTTGAACGCAGACTGTGTAAACTGTGTAAATGTACTTAATTGTTTATAGGAATATACCAATGTCTGTGTGTGGCATGTTAGCAGATGTGACCTTCTGAAACTGTTGTAATGCCATGTTTTGCTATGGAACTGCTTGCATTTTTTGCTCAACAGTGTGTAACTTTGTCTGGGAAAGCACTAGTGATGGCACTTTGTGAAAAGGCATAGTGCTAGCCAATTAAATTACCAGTCTTTAAAGTTACAAAGATAAGAGGAGGCAGGGCCGAATGCAGAGGAAGTAGTTCTTTCTTCTGAAAATAAAGGCTGGAGTTCATTTCCAAGAAAGAGACATCTCTTCCCGCTGCGACCTTCTTCCCTCTCTCACTGCAGAAATTAAATTGTGGACCCTTGGGAAGAAAAAAAATATTTGGAAGGTAGCCACCAAAAGAAATTGGTCTCCAGTAGTGCTGTCCCTAAACATGTCCTTCGTTCTGTAAATTCATGTGAAGTTTTACTCTAAAATGTGAAAAGCTGTCCAAGAGGTGTATACATTTAAGCTTTCGAGAAAATCTAAGCATTTCCGAAAAATGCAGGAACATAACAATAAAGCAGCTGAAAACTGTTACTTACCCTAACCTCTTCAGTGCAGACTGGCTTAGCATGGAGGCAATGTGTTGTTAAAAGGTTTCTGTTTTACTATGAAATGTTTTATGTATGAAATGCCATATTTGAATTTTGGTCTATTCCTAGTAATGTTTTGTGGGTTTTGGATGTGTTTTGTAAACCATTTGGGTTCAAACAAATTAGTCAAGTATCTGTAGTCTTCTGTAAATGTCAATGGACATGATTTCATAGCTGTCCATCTGGATTATGTTACTCTTGAGAAAAAACTGTGTATATGAAACAACCATTTAATAAAACATTGAAACTTGTTGGTTGCTTTTGTGAATGAATGCATATAAGAAGAAAAATGTGAGTGGTTGATCTGAATGATAGGTGCTTGAAGGTCTAAACCATTTACAGTCACTCCCTTAGACCCTGCTGGTATCTGGACCAGTGTGTAATAAAAACATTTGAACAAATACTACTTAAAAAAAAATCAGCTGGCTTCAATAATGTGAAGATCTAGTTCTGGATAAGGTCTATGTGACAATTTGTGTGTTAAAAGGACACAGTCAACTGGAAAAAACTGCAGGCTGTGCTTACTGTAGTTAAATCACACAATATGAAGAAGTGAGTAGCGGGGGAACATGCAGTTTGGACTGCCTCCAGCACATGATGGTCAAATTTCTAGTGAAGAGAATCTTTTGTCTTGCTGAGGGATTATAAAAAGCTTGATTCCTTTTCATGCTTCTGTGTCTGCAGCTGAATTTCAGCAAGCAAAACCAACTTCCCCGACTCCTAAGTTGTGTGTCCTTTTAATGCTGCAAAATGTCCATAATGATACTTGCATACATCTTTCTCAATCAAATGTACAGTGGATATCTTCTCTTTCAACTGGTCTGGAGCTTCAAAATCAGTTTAAAAATACTGGATAGTATCATTTTTTCTACGCATAGCTTCAGTCCACTTGGAAGAAAACTGGATTGCTTACCCAAGTCTTTGTGTAAGGTACAAACAGAGCCTAAGGTTTTGAGTGCCCAAGAATGCTCTTTTCAAGTAGAGTAACAGGCACGTAAACAGCTTGTAATGGCGCAAGGACTCCCCAGAACATCTTCAGCACAACTATATTTTATATAAGCAGCTGTTTTCATGCAACCTCAGCTAGTGCTGTGCTGCTTTTTACAGGATTAGGTGAGTGGTGTTGCCTTTGGCTGTGTGGGCTTGAATGTGTTTCTAATGTGTGTCAAATAATTACCTGCTAAACAGACTGCCAATCTGGCTGAAGCCAATGCTTCCGAAGAAGATAAAATAAAAGCTATGATGATGCAGTCTTGCCATGAATATGATCCGATCAAGTAAGTGTTGATAATGTCAAATCTGTTCTTTGAAGATTACGGAAAAATTGTAGAGATGTTTGTTTTAACAAGAGAGACACATGCATACCTTTTTCTTTTTTTCCCAAAAAACTTTTAGTTACATGCAGAAACCCTTGGGTCCACCTCCACCATCATATTTTCATTGCGGAAAATCTGGCCACTATATAAAGAACTGCCCAACAAATGGGGTAAGATTGTGGGGGACTTCTGGTGTTATTTAGGTTTTAATTTTTTTTACCTTGGCAGTTACATAACAAATATATGAATACTCATATTAAGAATTGTTTCTCTTGGGGTGAAATACAGAGGTTATATGGCCATGTTGCAAAGCCCTTCAAAATTCAAGGGCAAGCTGGAATTATAAATGTGAAATATTCTTTTTTCTAGGTCATAGACATTAAATGTGTCCATAGATCCTTCTCTGTGAACTTCCATGCATATTTTTATATATTTCAATATTACTGGAAATTTTTCTTTTTTAAACTCTTTTTAATGACAGTTCACCGTTTGTAGTATTTCATATAAAACCAGGACATTTCTGTTGACCCCATTGATTGAACATTTGCGTGTTTTAATTACACAAGTCTCTGGTTGAGTATTCATGCCATTTAACGTTAGTGACTGAATGTATATGCATGAGGTATGAATTCAGCCTTCAAGATGGTGACTACAAGTTTCCCCAGTGACTGATTCAGAGCCCTGAATTAAGCTCTCACTGAATTGCGCTTTGGAGGAGGAGCGGGTTTGTGTCTCTTCTCGGGGTGGGTGGTGACCTCAGGGATATTTCACCCTTAAGGAACCTGAAGTTAAGCCAAAGCATGTCGACTGAGTTCAAAACCCTGCTCAAGCCTTTGGAGCATCCTGGCTCTATTCAGTGAGGAAAAGAAGTATTTATTTCAGTCGAGCAACCCTTACGCTAGGTAAAAGGAAAGGATTAAAGGCTTTTGCTGCTTAAAATAATTGAAATGTCATTTTAAGCGTGTCTTAAGATGAGGTATGTCTGCATTTCTTTTCTTAACAGGACAAAGATTTTGAGCCTGTTCCCAGAATGAAGAAGAGCACAGGGATTCCAAGGAGTTTCATGATGGAGGTGAAAGATCCCAATACAAAGGGTGTTATGCTGACAAACACTGAAAAAAATATGCAATACCAACTATTAATGCGTAAGTATGGAATTAATTGGACTGACCAAAAAGGGAACGAGAGAAACCATGCGTAAATGTCTGAGTGGCAATGCAACCAAGTTGGCCAGCATCTGTAATTACGGGGGAGGAAGCATTGTCATTGTATCTTCACCTTACTATCTGTGATGCTTTCTAATGTTAAACTAGGGTGGTCCTACTGTTGATGCCCCTGAAGTTGGTTAAACTGGTGGTATGCTAAGAATCCATATTTCTGCAAAACACTTCAGTAGTGTTTACAGTGGAGTCGTTCTCTTTGAAAGCTCATTTTGCTTGTGTTTTATGTTTCAAAGGCTTCTTGCAAAATTTAACAAATAGCTGTTGGACTGAGATTTCCTCCCCCTCTGACTTTTATCAAATCCCATGTGTGAAACAGACTGAAGTTTTCCTGTTGCCATAAGCAAAGAAAATACTACTGTGTGCTGACAGCAGTGGCTGTTTTAAAATGCACTTGATAGCACTTCTGTTTTTCTGTCATGGATCTCTTTTTGTAGAAGCTGTAACATAGACTTCTTCCATTTATAAAATGTAATTACTTGGAGACTAACTTTATCCTCAGCCTGCAATTTACATTTACCCTCTGGCAATGGAGAGGTGGGATTTATTTCACCTGATTTCTAGCTGTCGAAAAATCATTGTTCTAGTCTGAGCTAATTTCTTAGTTGATCCAATGAATGGGAGAGTTCTGCAGAAGGGAAGTTGTTCCCCCCACCCTCTTCTAGTGTTGTAGCTACAGAAAAGTAGTTTAAACTAAATGCCTACATTTTAGAAGGCTCCTGTGGAGTGAGAAGAATTCCATCTATGGTTTTCCTTTGATAAAATCCAAAGCTTGGAAAAGTTTTCCTTTACCCATCTTTTAACTTTTTTCTTTTTCCTTCCCCACCCCCACTCCAGGGAAGCTTATGCTAGAGGAAAGAAGGGAAAGCCTCCCTTTTTACCAGAGAGGCTGTCCTCCTCCTCCTCCTCAGATGATCCTATTCCAGATGAGTTGTTATGTCTCATATGTAAAGATATAATGACTGATGCAGTTGTTATTCCCTGCTGTGGAAACAGTTACTGTGACGAATCTAAGTGTTACTCCCATGTTTGTTAATTTAAAACATCACATCTGATCTTCTGAAAGCAGAAATAGGAGAGAACAAAATTACTTTCTTCCCAGTTCTATTTAATACTTAAGTATACCCTGAATAGGAAAGGGCTTTTCTCATATAAAGGAAAAAGGCAGAAAGCTTTTTTCCCTTTTCACGTATCTAGTTAAATCCTCTTTACATGTGGAAGGACAAGTATGAGAAGAGTGCACAATTGTGCAGGGGATTAGAGTATTAGATACTGAATGCATTTAGTTTGTCCACAGCCCTTTTTCTCATACAAACTTGTATAGCCAACTCTGGTGCCTTACTGTGGTCTGCAACAAACGGCTAGTTAGGCATTTAATCCACATTCTTCCCCACGGGAGAGCTGGTTAAAACCTTCAGAACTCGAACCTGCTAATGGTTTTTTGAGATGTGTTTTATTCATTAACCTTGAGGCTGGTGACTTCTCACTGTACTAGATAGTGGAAAAAAGACTAGTTGAAACATCAAGACACAGCCTACTCTACATCTTCAAATGTTAAAATAGGGAAATATCAAAACTGTACAGTTATTTGCTGCATACTAGAAAATTTTTACACTGTTGAACATTTATAGCTTCATGCTCTCAATTCAAGACCGTATTCACCCATTAATCATATACGGGTTTTTATAATTGATTAGAACCCGCAAAATTTCCTTAGTTTGGCTAAAAACTATTTTGATGATTCTAATTATTCACAGGTATTAGAACAACATTACTGGAATCTGAGGAACACACATGCCCAACGTGTCATCAGACAGATGCTTCTCCTGATGCTTTAGTTGCCAACAAGTGCCTACGCCAGGTACCATGGTGACTTGTCCGTAAACGGTTTGTAAGAAAAGTCTCTTTGTAAAAAGCTGAGAGGGAAGAAACTATTGATTGCCATCTCCTAAAGCAAGGCTAAATTGAATAAGGCTAAATTTCCTTTTCAAATCCATTCTCTGTTGTTACAGAAGCTTACAGCTCTTTGGAGACAATCTGGCAAGTTCGGGTCGCACTTTTGTTTAACAGGATTGCCTCACTGTCAAATTTGGTGTTAACACTGAAGTACTTGTAATACAGGTACTCTGAGTTACCAGTCATTAGTATCAGTGTTTAATGGGATGTGTTCATCTATCTGGATGTTGGTTTATTTTAGGATTGATAGCGTTTACAGGAATACAGAAGTAATTTTACTCTGTGGAGGCTTTTGTTCATGTATCTACTGAAGTTTCATATTACCTTTTGGTCAATGTTTTTCTGCCTCTAGGCTGTGAACAACTTCAGAAATGGAACTGGCTACACAAAAAGGGCTCCTTAAGCAGATTCAGCAGCAAGAGCAGCAGCAGCCGCCACTGCCACCACCTCCACCACCACTCATGACTGCTACACCTCCTGCTGCTCTGGTGACTGCCGCTGAACTTTCTAAACCTTCCTCTCTGTCACTGAGCAGCCTGTTGGAAGAGAAGGTAAGGTTTATTTCAACATATGCAGTGATTCTTGTATTTTAGTAGAGCTTCTTTTCCAACTGTTTGCATTTATTCACAAGGGCTATCAGGTTCCTGTGCTAAGACAACCAGCATTACCAAGTCTTCTGGGCCCCCAAGGACAATCAATACCCACAACTGGTAAGTAACTCTAACTTTAGAATTTCTTTTAAAAAATTATCTTCAGATAAACCGAATGGGATTGTTTTCTCTTTCCTCTCCCCACTCCAAAAGGTCATCCAGTGAGGGCCAGTACAGTTCGCTCAGCAGGTGGCAGACCAGGCTGGGAACTGTAAGTATTCTACAGAAATTCAATATATTACTACTTGTAACCTGTTAAACGAGGCTGTAACACATAACTTATACAACAGCTGATTTATAATGAAATAAGTAGGCACAGATAGTTGTGGAGAATACCAGCGGCAATTTTTGAATGCCTTAATTTGAATTGGCTTTAACAAAGGGGATCTGTGCTTGCAGTAAGATTATTTAAAATAGAACTCCAGTAGATGATTGAAAAGAGGACCCTGAAAAACAAACTCTTTTTGAGGAAACCATAATTACATATAAAAATTGAATATAATTAAAGGATCAGATGGAAAGGCACCCTTTTGATTACTGGCTGAATAGGGCTGAAGAAGTTGATTACCCAATAGAAATCAGCCTCCAACATTCTTTTTTTAACAACTTAGTTGATACTGATTGAGCAAATTATTGGAAAAGTCAACGCTGTTATTTTATGACAATTTTGAATTTCTTCACTTTAGTCATCTCAAATAGCCAAGCTGCTTTCTCTCAGTTGGAGAGAGAGGAGTCTGTTTCATCTGTTGTTGCAGTGTCAAGTGAGTCCTTCCTTTTGGTATATAGATTTGTTATAGATAGATTGTAAGGGTGCATTGTGTTTATAAAATCTTGAAGATAAATCAAAACAAAAACCAGGCTCCATCCCACAGATAGTCTAAAATGTCAAATTCAGTAAGCAAGAAAATAACAATTCAGGGGCAAGAGCAGGCCAAATACATCTTCATGAGGCAACAACATAGGAAGTGTAGGTGGAAGAAGTTAAAAGAAGTTTGAGAGGAGATTAGTTAATATCTGTGCAGTACTTTGAAGATCAGAAGTGTGAGGTAGTAAGTGTATGAAGGAGTGGCAGAGGAGCGGCTGGCCCTGGGCACCTGGGAGATGGGAGTCTCTTTGAAGCATGGGCAGCCTCCATCCACAGTCGCAAAGCTGAGTAGAAGGAGAGGAGACCGAGGGAAGTGTTGGGGGCGAGGATGTGGAAGGCAAGTATGAAGATGAAGAAATGAGTGTAGTCTCAAATGAACAGAAAGCAGGGAGAAGAATGCTGCGTGTTGAGAACAAGAAGTGCTCGCCACCATGCTCCCATTCATTCGCTTTCCTCTTTAAAATCATGGCCGAGTGTATCAAATAGTGACACGTGTTTTGGGGTTTCTTTAGAAGTTCAAATCAAGGACACCCACACAGTGAACGTACCCAAAGGACTCAGGCCCCAACACTACCAGCATCAACACTCGTCTTTGTGCCTGTGCCTCCACCTCCCTTGTATCCTCCACCACCCCATGCACTTCCTCTTCCACCCGGGGTACCACCACCACCGTTTCCTCCTCAGTTTCCACCTGGTCAGCCTCCATCTGCTGGGTACACTCTCCCCGCTCCAGGATATTCCCCAGCTCCTGCAAACATGTCATCAGCTTGGGTACCAACAGCAGTACCAATGACTCATTCAATTACCATCTCAACGAAACAAGCACCTCCTTTATAGAATCACAGAATCATTTAGGTTGGAAAAGACCTTTAAAATCATCGAGTCCAACCATAAACCCAACACTGCCAAGTCCACCACTAAACCATGTCCCTAAGTACCACGTCTACACATCTTTTAAATACCTCCAGGGATGGTGACTCAACCACCTCCCTGGGCAGCCTGTTCCAGTGCTTGATAACTCTTTTGGTGAAAAAATTTTTCCTAATATCTAATCTAAACCTCCCCTGGCACAACTTCAGGTCGTTTCCTCTCATCCTATCACTTGTTACTTGGGAAAAGAAATTGACACCCACCTCGCTACAACCTCCTTCCAGGTAGTTGTAGAGAGCGATGAGGTCTCCCCTCAGCCTCCTTTTCTCCAGACTAAACCACCCCAGTTCCCTCAGCTGCTCCTCATAAATCTTGTTCTCTAGACCCTTCATCAACTTCATTGCCCTTCTTTGGACATGCTCCAGCACCTCAGTCTCTGTCTTGTAGTGAGGAGCCCAGAACTGAACTCAGTATTTGAGGTGCAGCCTCATCAGTGCTGAGTACTTCCCTAGTCCTGCTGGCCACACTATTTCTGATACAAGCCAGGATGCTATTGCCCTCCCTTATCTAGGGAGGAGTTTTACAGAGAACAACAGGGACTTAGAGAGGAGCAAGTATTTGGCTCAAGGAAGTTGCGTTGTTTTTCATGTTTGTATTTCGATAGCATATTGGACTGCAGTTACACTAAAGTGCATCTGACATAAACAAAAATTACATAGTGTTTTTTCCAATATACTTTTTCATTGCAGATGGTAAACATGCAAAACTAAAACAAGACAAATGTAATTCTAAAACTTTCCCTAAAACTTATAGGAATTCCAAACTGGTTTTGCGTAAACAGGATGTTCACCTTTTGCGTTGCATGCAGTATACATTTTCTCATATTGGCCATGTTTTGTTTCTTGGTGTTTTTTTGTAATAAAGGTCAAACTATAATTGTAGTAAACGTCAAACTTATTTTAACAGGGAAAAAAGAAGAAGTCCAAACTTGATGAGTTTACATATGATTTTGCTAAGGAACTGATGGACTATAAGAAGATTCAAAAGGAGTGTAGGCATTCTTTTTCCAGGTAACTGCTTTACATGTCCATAATGGAGAAGCAGATTGTCTAGAAGAATCAGGAGGAGTTCCACTCCACCTCTCTATCGTTAGATAGATTGGATGATTCAAGGGATTAGCAGTGATAGGAGTTTCATATGTAGGTTACTAGGTCAACTATGGCAGAGATTTACAGTTATAGATATACAGATATATAGATAGTTATAATTGGGCAGGAGTTGTTAAGGACCAGGTGTCTCTTACTAAAGCTTCTCTGTAATTACATCCTTCACCTCCTGACAGCCATGAGGAGGCTAGAACCTGAACAGGTGTAGTTGCTGGATTTTCTGCATCTCCCTATTCTGACTGTAACCATTACCTCAAAGCACTTCGGAGGAGATATGTGAGAGAAATTGTCTTCATTACCTCTTTTGTTTATCTCATGTGGATACACGGAGAGATTTTAACCTGGACTGCAAACTGGTGGCTTTTGCTAGTATTTTGTTGACAACATTGTTGAATTTTTCTTAGGAATTAAAAGATCAGACTTGTTTGCAAGAAAATCTTAAATTGGTGAAGGACTTTGAGAGGAGGAATGATGCTAATGAACACAGGTGGAATAATGTGAAAAGGTTCTTCAAAAAATAAGAGAAGAAAAACTTGTGAAGAAAAAACTCAGGGTAGCTGAAGTTTTCTATCCCCAAAAATCACTTGGGCAGGAGTCTGAACAGCTCTCTATTAGTAATGCTGTCAGTATCCTTCCTAGAGTAACGGCATTGAGCCATATTACTCGAGGCTGAGTTTAGAAGCTTTTAGATATGACTTTTCTTGAAATGCGGTCACTATCCTTGGTTAGAGCTAGAGGTATGTCCAAAATTTTGCTAGGACATCTGGCTAGAAGTGTGGATTAAATAGTCCTGTATGTTGGATTGCAGTACAAGTATTTTGCATCCTGTACAAAATGCCAAATAAGTAGTGAAGTTAAATAGACTAAGTTGGCATTTTAAAATTGAGCTTTACTCTCTTCAGGCTAAATCGTGTTTTCTTGATATTTGATACTGTACTGTAGCCATTAAGACTTGCTCTTTTTACATCTTACTGCAACAAAAATTATTTGCACTGGATGTAGTTGCGGAGTAGTGAAAAATGTGCGTATTCATGTACCAGCAGAGGCCAGTATACACCACCTTAAATCAATCAACAGCTATGGTAGTTCATGTGATAGAAGTGAGTGGAAATAGACTTATTCTTCCCATATGTTTTTACACTAACAAAGCAGCAGCTGTTCTCTCTTGTAAGCAGAAACTTTTACATGTTATCAGGTTCTTCGATTTGCAGTAGCATTATGTCAGCAGCTGAAAGAAGCTTTGACATAAGCATACGGAGAGGGAAAAAAACCAAACTAAATTTGCGAGGAAAAAACTTGGGGAGAGTGCCTGTTTTGAATTAACTTCATTTATTTTTTTTGTGTTGTGTTTTTTTTAAGGTCCAAGTCTCCCTATAGTGCTTCATCTTACTCTGGAAGTTCATATATCTACTCCAAGTCAAGATCAGGTTCTTCCCGCACTTGCTCCTACTCTCGATCATTTAGTCATTCCCATTCTGGGTCCTACTTGTGATCACTGCCGTATCCACGAAGAGGCAAAGCGAAGAGTCGTAACTATCGTTCTAGGTCCAGGTCACACAGTTATCACTGCTCAAGGTCAAGGTCACCCCCATACAGAAGATGCCATTCACGGTCAAGGTCTCCAGTATTTAGAGACCAGTCTCGCACTAAAAGGACTATACCTCAAGGGGGAGGAGAAAGGGAGTATTTTGACAGATACATAGAAGTTCCACCATATGATATGAAAGCTTACTACAGCAGATCTGTTGACTTCAGAGATCCATTTGAAAAGAAAAGATACAGAGAATGGGAAAGGAACTATACGGAATGGTATGAAAAGTTTTACAAGGGCTATGCTGTTGGCACTCAACCTCGACCTCCAGTAAACAGAGAGAACTTTTCTCCAGATAGGTTTGGTCCACCTGGGACCAGACGAGAGAATTTGCCATATGCTCGGGGACGTAGGGAGGATTATCCTGGTGGGCAGAGCCACCGAAATCATAATAGAGCTGGAAATTACCTTGAAAAACCTCCTGGACGAGAGAGCCATGGCATCAAAGATCCTCCAAAATCAGAAGAGAAGGAGGTGGAAATTCCAGTGGGAGATGGCAAAGGAAATAAAACATAAAAAACACCAGAAGAGAAGAAAAGGGGATGAGAATGAAGGATTTCCCAATGCTGAGTTCTTAGAAGGTGCGAGAAAACCAAGAGAGCCAGTTACAGCAGAAGACGTTAAAATGGACTCTCTGTTCATGCTCCCAAGCAGAGATGATGCCACTCCTGTGAGAGATGAGCCTACGGAAGCAGATTCTATTGCTTTCAAACCAGTGTCTGCAAAGGAGAAAAAAGAGAAGGATGAGCCAACAGCAAAAATTGACAAGACAATGCAGAAAGTAGAAGTGGCTGTTCCTCCTAAGAAAGACAATATACTAAAACCAGCTAAAGCTTCCCAAGAGAAGGTGGACACCGATCATGAAAAATCTCCTCGAATGGAACCTCCTGTGAAAAAAGTGAAGGAGTAGCTGCCAACCTTAATTTGTGTTCTTAATTCATCATCATCTCTTGTAAAACACTGTTGAACTTGTGCATGCTCTTTGTTTTGAAATAAAGCACACAGCATCAATTAGCTTTTCTCAGTGTTTAGCTATAGCTGCTAACCTTTCCAGAGCAGTTATGCTGTAAAACTCATTTTTTGTAAAGAGAGCAAGAGAAATCACAAGAAAAGATCTGCCCCGTAACAGTCCAATTAAGCAGAAGCACCACTGACTGCAAATACGACTTTCAAGTAACTCAGCTGGGCCAATAGTGAGATGCTCAGATAAGCTTACTGCGCTGACTGAGACCAAAATCTTAATTGGAATGTAGAATTAAATGGGCAGCTTCCTCTCTAGATTTCTTATTTGGGAATTCATAAGCGTTGATTACGTATTAATGTAATGGTCTGGTTGCAGGCCAACACTATTTGTTAATTCTGATCTGGGGATTTGCTCTAATTAGAGAGTACTTTGACAGTGCTGCTTAATTCTAGTTTAAGTTTATAATGGCTTCAACCTTAGTAATACAAGTCACTTTTTTTTTACATTTAATAAAAATATTAAGACATGATTTCAAACAATAAACAACATACGATAGAAAGAAACCTGATTTGGCATATTTTTAATTAGATGTGTTGTATCTTACAAGCCATGTCAGGTCACTGGAAATTAACTTGATTGGTAGACAGCTCCCTTTTACATCTGTTTTCTTTCTCATATTGTATGCATCAAAAAGCTCAAGAAATTAAAGATAAGAAAAAATCTTCAAAGGTAAAAATAAAAAGAGGCGATGGTTATTAAAGACATAAACCTAAGAAAATATGCAACAGATTAGTTGCAGGAGTATACCATATTGGCATGTTTGACTAAGAAATAGCAGAAGGTGGCTGACAAACTCAGGATGCAGCAAGTATATTCCCTCTCCATGTTTTAAGGTCTCTCAATCCTTGAAATGAGACTTGAGAGTCCTCTATGGTTTTTTTCTCCTCTAGCTCCAAAGTAAGCTCTTTATCACTTCATCATAACATTGCTGCCATACAGCTTTGAAGAACAAAGGATTAAGGGTGAACAGTGAATGAGTATTTTTTTGGGAAGGGCGGTGGGGGGTGGAGGGGGATGTTGAAAGGAAGAGCTTCTTTTTTGTTCTCTAGCAGTCTTCGTGGACATTGGCATGAGAAATCGTTTCATTGACTTCTTTACGGATTATTATTCAAGCTGACATAAAACCTAACTTGGAGGAAATCATACAACGGCTTCACCCATAAGACCCTTTGCACTAAACTCCAGAGGAGAAAGGAGTCCATGCTTCGACAACCATATAGCTCAGCTAGGTGCTAACATGGGTCTTCCTGCACTTCCTTCAAGAGGAACAGCACCCCATTGCTTCCACTGACAAAGGTATATCCATACGGATGCTCCAAACCAGGCCTTGGTGTTGCTGTGCAAAAAGGACAGGGCTAAACAAGTTTAATTCCCTGTATTTGTCTTTAATAAGCTCTTGAATGCATTTCACATCCCTTCGGTTTCCTCACAGTCCTGTGTTCAAGAGCTGTCCCATGTAAAGCTCAGCTAATTTTCACGCAAATGCTGTCTAGAAATGAAATGAGGTTCTGCAGCTACTGTGCGGTCCTGCAAACAGGTATTTACATGGTTAGCTTTCCGCATAACAGTAGCACGTGCAGAACTACAGGGCTATTTTTGCAAGCAGAGTTGAGCACATGATATGAAGATGTGGGCCTTTTGGCATGCTTACACCACAGTCACAAAAATGGCTTTGAGAGAAAAAGATCTAGAGCTCTATGCCAGACGGTTTCCTGAGCTAGATTTGTTAGAAGTTAGCATGGACAGTGTGGGAAAATAACGGAAGATTGGCAAGGAGGATTGTAAACACACTCAAGTGACTTGCAGCTGGGGTGTACAAAAGTACGTATATCATTCTAATTGTTGTTTAGCCTTGTGTGTTTGACAAGTAGAACATCTGTGTTTTGATAACATAGGCCTGTGATAGACTTAGAGGCACCCTATCGAACATGCTTGAGATTCCTGCCCTGCTGTGGGAAAGATCAAAGCACTGTGGTAAACTATGCCTGCGCAAATCCCTGATAAACAGGCGAAAACAGCAGGTTCGGCGATCCTCTAGCATGGACCGAGCTCTGCAGTGCCTGCGTCCTCGCTTGTGTGCCTCTGCCCGGGTGCTGCTTTGGGGATCCCCCGGTTGGTGAGGTAATGAAAATAAATTTACTCTTTGCATTTCATCTGTGGTTTTGTGGTTGTTCCTGCATCCTGCCGGTGCCGGCTCACACAGTTTACCCTACTTTGCAGGCCTGCAGAGCACACGTAGTCTTATTCCCCGCCTCTACAACGTAAGAAGGAACCAAGTGTAGAGCACAAGATGCCCTGTAACAAAACACAAGTCTGACATAGGAGATGAAAAACTTGCTTAGCTGTAACTCAAGTCTTAAACTGATTAAAAGAAAAGAAAAAAAAAAACAACAAAGAGAGAAAGCAAGGCTTTAAAAGACCTGACTCACTGCCTTGATATTGCTCATTTCTATCAGTTATCAGTATTTGTATAAAGCTTGCAGCTGGAGATTGGAACGTTCTTGCTAACTCTGATTTTAAGGCTGCAGTGTAATAGTATGCAATTACAGCAAAACCAGCCAAGGTGCTCTCAGGAACAGCAGTAATGTACATTACATAACGTCTTTATCCCATGCTGAACATGGATGGGGTAAGACAGAACTCCCTTTGGGAAATGCACTCAAATATTGTTGAAAATGCTGAATTCAAGACCCCACTGAATTAGCTACTGGTCTCACTCAAGACTGAACAGCAATCATCTGCCTTTGTCAACAAGAAAAATGAAGTCAATTGGATGGACTCAGCACACCACAGAAGAGGACAAGCACTTCAGATTGAACCTCAGCAATACACGAGACATTTAAAACAGTTTCTTCAGCGATGCCCGTTACCAGAGAGAGCTGCAGGAATTTAACCACATCTAGTGGAGAACGAACGCTCTGTGGGTCCAAGCGTGCTGGTATCAAGAAGGAAAGGTGGGCTGTAATAGTTTAATGGTCTTTATTAAGTTAAAAACGGGAACCCTAGCAAGGCAGAGCAAAGCTTCAAGTCACCAGTGCCTGGGGAACCACTTCGCCAAGGAAGTGACACCAAGCCCACTCTGACCTACACCCTGGTGGAAATTCCAGCTCTTCTGACAGCAGGATGCTGCTGCAATACCGGCTGTGGGCTCAGGCAGCACAGGGAGCTGCAGCAAGGGCTGGGGACTCCGGAGCAGAGCGACAGCAGCTGACAAGGCAGCAGATGGTCAAGCCAGGTGTACGGAACGGCTGCCTGGATGGGAAGCTCTGCTGCATTTCTCCAGTTTTATTCACCTAAGGTCCTGGGGAAGTTTTAGTGTGCAGCACTCCAACCTATTTTCCAAATTTTAAATGTAATTTAGTAGGCATTGATCTGTAGACCGCAAAAATTAAGTACTTGCCTCCTGAGAACTGAGAATGCCTGGGAAGTTTATGATCCTGCACATGCTCATTCAGAGAAAGCAGGGAATGATTTTAAAGAGTGTTTACAAAACCCACCCCTAGTGACTTTTATCTAATGACCTTGCAGACAGAGACAACCCCGAGGAAGAGCAAAGCAGCAGAAACAACTCCACACAACATGGTAATGCAGAGCACAGCAGAGCCAAGTTAAGGTCCCCTACATCCCAACACAGTCACACCCATAAGACTAGACTGACCCTTCACGGTTCATGCTCATCACGTTGCAAGAATAAGATGTTACTTTTGTTTAATTCTGATGGTGTAAAAAACCATAATTCAAAAAACCCAGAACCATTCCAAACCAAGCTCTATGCCATTTTCATTTCCTGCAATACTTGCAGGCGCCTAGTTTGCAGACCTACATGCTTAAGACCTTTGGAGGTCAGTATTCTCTAACCATCTTTGGACTCATCACAGTTCGCAGGCAAGCCAACAGCATGATGAGGCTGAATGGCCTGTCAGTACACCACAAATTAAATTGAGGATTCAGCTTAATGAATGCGTCGCTCAGCCGGACCACTTTCCCTACTAAGCTAGTAAGCTTGCTTGTATGCAATTTGGTTCAGGTCGTTTCAAATCCACAACTTGCATCCTGATTTTAAGCATCCTAACAAAATAAAACAAATTAAAATCGACCCATTGCCATGGAATCTTTACTTTTTAGAAAGCTTTCTTTTCCAGAAGAAGAATGGTTTGTTGGAAAGTTTTTCAGCTACCCCTTGAGAGCTGAACCTGACTCCCCAGGGAGCTGGAATGATTGACACAAGCTGACAGCTTGCCCAGCTAACTTGAGTGCATTCAATATTTGTTGAAATTAGGAGCAGATATCACCAGCTCCATCCGGATTTAGTTCAGGGCTGCGGTTAGATGTTCACTACCGAAACAGCAGTGTCACTCTCAGATATTCCTGCCCTGGGGCTGCCTGTTGCAACCCCACAGCTCAGCCAGTGGAAAAGTTCATGTGACTGTTTACCATCTGCTTCAGGGCAGTCAGCTGGCTTCCTTTAAAGAGCCCTTATTGTCAGCTAGAGGCAAACAGTCCATGGCCTCCTGCACGGGGCTGTGCCAAACCCACTTATATCAGGCTTGTGACCTGCCTGCAGTTATGTTTCTGACCTTCTGTTGAGACATGGCCAAATATGTTCCAAAGCTTGTTAAGTCATGCAAACAAGGATAAAAATTAAGCTCTCGCATAGGAACCTAGCCAAAAGCAGAATGCTGTTCTGGGCTACCTGACTTGAGGGAGCATTCTAGCGTGCCATTCCCAAACAATGTAGGGCCTGCCAAATTTTTAGACATACAGACACTTGAACAGGTAAATACTGTAGCAAGAAATCCAAGGAGCTGCTATTACAACTTCAACTGCCAGATCACAGTAGATGAGGAGATCTTGTTCCCAACAGATGTTGCTTAACTTATCATACTGTAAAGCAATTCATTCATGGTCATTGAAGAAGTCCTGTCAAATATATACCATAAAACAATGAAAGGCATTTGAAGTCAGAACTCACTTGGTATTAGCGCAAGTCTAATTTTGCAGAAGTGACTGTTCCACATCTAATTATATAAATACAAAAATCAAGACCAAAATTGGCATGCACTAGAAAAGAACAGCTACTCAATCCTGCATACTGTAATGTGACTATTTGTGAAGCGTTCAAAAGGCATAGATCTAATGCAGGGTCACCTGGCTAAAACAGCCATATTAGTTCCGAAAACCTGTCAGTCAGCAGAACTACCATAGTAGCAGAAAAGGAAACACGCTTCACATTGTGAACTGTGCATAATGAGGATTCTTTTGAGCATCCTTTTGTCTTGTAGAATTACTGGTACGTCATTCCTTCATTCTGTGATGCTTCTGTACTGTATGTATGCATCACTATTTCTGCCACAGTCTAAAAATAATTTTCCCTACCATATTCTCACTTCTCTACAACGCCTGTGTCACAGCCAAATGTGTCATGAGTTTCTCCCTCCAATAGCCTCAGCAATGGAGCTGGGTATGGAATCAGTTCTCCTATCCTCTAACCTTTTTTTATCATGTCAGTACATTTTTTGCTCCAAACTTATGATAAAGAGTTTAAATCTTGAGGGAAAAAAAAAATCCAAATGTTTCATTCCGACATCTCTGGTATCTTAGGTTTTAATTTCTAGAGCCTAAAATTACAGTGAAATGTCAACTGGCATAAAACTACATTTTGAAAAATGTCAAAATGTAACCTTTTGATCATCTGCCATTTTTTCCCCATTTTCTCCTGGGAAAACGTGTCAAATTCACTTACCTCACAAATATTCATGTTTTTGATAAATTTGCTTGCTATGAGGAACATATTTCATGTACAAACTCTCACCAGTTCTACTCAGCATGAAAATCAAGAGTCACGAGCATAGCCTGAAAACTAGCCCAGGTGAGAACCAGCTAAATTCAGTGCTAGAAAGATGTTTTCTTTGACTTCACGCTTTTCACATGTAACAGTAAAGTAAGAAAGTATATATTCCTGAGCTTGTCGTAGCATTGCTATTGCTTAAGAATGTATTGCACATGGTAATCCATCTTTGTTGGATTTTGGTTGTTCAGATGAGCTGCTTCCAACCTTTCTCTTTTTCCTTGGAACAGCTGAATTTTTCCTGTCAAAGGTAATAGGACTGTATTGAGGGAGGCTGTTGAATTTCTTTTCAAATTCTTCTTCCAACTTTGCTAAGCTAAAGGGGAAACAAAACCAATCAAATTAAATGTAACTCCATTTCTGGAGAAAAAAAAATATTGTTTAGGAGCATGTGTGCGTATATGCGTATCTATCTACACAGAGAGAGCAGGGAAGAGATAAGCACACACACACTGTAAATATCAAACTAGTATAAACTAATCCAACTTTGAGATGAGAATGTACACTCCAGCTTCTGCATTTGTAAATCAGTACAAATTGATTACTTTAGTTGCATATATTAAAATAAGAAAAAATAAATCAATGTCATGCTGGTGACATTTAGCTCTGCTGCTGTCCTGGTTTCAGCTGGGATAAAGTTAATTTTCTTCCTAGTAGCTGGTATAGTCCTGTGTTTTGGATTTAGTATGAGAATAATGTTGACAACACCCTGATGCTTTTAGTTGTTGCTAAGTAGTGTTTACGCAAAGTCAAGGATTTTTCCGCTTCTCATGCCCAGCCAGCAAGAAGGCTGGAGGGGCACAAGAAGTTGGGAGGGGACACAGCCAGGACAGCTGTCCCAAAGTGGCCAAAGGGATATTCCATACCAAATGACGTCATGCCCAGTATATAAACTGTGGGGAGTCAGCCAGGAGGGCCGGATCACTGCTCAGGGACTGGCTGAGCATCGGTCAGCGAGCGGTGAGCAAATTGCACTGTGCGTCACTTATCTTTCTTGGATTTTACTTCACTCTCTTTTTGTTACCTTCCTTTTCATTACGATTATTATTATAATTTTATTTTATTTCATTTCTATTTCAATTAGTAAACTGTTCTTATCTCAACCCACAAGTTTTACTTGTTTTTGATTCTCCTCCCCATCCCACCAGGGGAGGGGGGCAGGAGTGAGGAAGCGGCTGCGTGGTGCTTAGTTGCAGGCTGGGGTTAAACCACGACAGCTGCACAGATTCGTACAGGAGATTTGTCTGTTCTGTGAGGGGAATAAAAAAAAGACAATAAAACCAATAAATAAACAAACTAATAAAATAACTTCACATAAAACTCCTTACACTTCAATCTTCTGGGGATATTCTAAAACCTGATGCTTTGGGGTGGGAATTAGCTTTGTATTTGTTCTGGGGGATTATATTTCCTCCCCTCATCCTTTATTTGTTGTGAGAGCAAAAATGCAACTAGCTCATGCTTTCATGAAACCCAGCATCCCTCATACTTCAGCCCAACCTGAATGACTGTAATTAGCTTTACCTACAACTCAAGAAATCCACAGATATGGTATTGTTGTTCCTAATAGCCAGATGAAAACAAACCACTCGAATCGGATGGTATGGCATGGCATTTCTGGCTGTAATGACTATGCTGTTCTGTGCCAGCAAATTTTGGCAGCCAGGCAGGAGCATAGGAAGGAATTGTATTTGAATAAAAGGCAATGCGCACAGCTAGGCAGATTATAAATAGCACCGTCAATGACAGGGGAACAAGGACATTTCCTACTTGTCTTTTTAATTCTGTTTGCTATGGTAAACCTGAACTTGACAAAAGTTGGCATGACTGTTGGAGGGATGGCCCTTACACACTGCACACTTGGAAGTATCACAAGAAACGTGACATTTCTCTCTGCTCTCTGAAGAAGCACTTCAAACAAGTTCCATTCTGAAAGCTTTGCTACACAGAATGATACTCCATTTTATCTCTGTAATCAATGTTAACATTACTTACCTATATTAACAGGAGCATTACACAGGGAATCTCTCTGGCATCTCAGTTCAGGAAAGCAAACTATGCTAAAGGACAATACTGAAAAATATGCTGAAGCCCTACGGAACCTTATGCAATGTGATGATGGCTATGTGCTAGAATAAGGCTGGTGGGTTCTACTGCTCTGACAGAAAAAGACTCCAATTGATCTCAGTGGTGTTTCCACGATCCTTTAAGTGCCTTTTATAGAACCTGGAAACCCACTGCTAGATTGATCTTCAGAATACCCTAAATGCAATGGAACAATACAGTATCTCTCACTATGGCTACAGGCAAGTTAGTTACTTGAAATCTCACATCCATACTCCCTCAACTCCCAAATGTCCCCATATACAATTCTTTCCTCCATTTTCCAAATGGCCCTGAAGTAGGGGCTAAAAGGTTAATTCAATCTCAGTAACTGAGATTATTTTCTTTTACTCGAATGCGCAAAATCATTTGGAAGGTAGTAAAAAAGCCTCTCAAATCTTTCTTCTCATGTCACAGACTTATTTTGCAAAGAACTGCAAAGCAACAGTGGCTGCCATGGTTATCTCCTCCTGGAGATAACATTAATGGAAACCAAAACCCTCATCCTGTCTGAGGAATAGTGATATTCAAAAAAAGAGCTGTAACAAGGTCCTCAAACTACCATGTTCCTGCAGCACTGACTTGGGAGATCCTCTCGGTTTTGCATCCCCTGTAAGCTATGCTGACACTGCTACAGAGGGTCGTCCTTCACAGCACCAAGCAGTTGCCCTTGGGAAGACAAGCTTTCTTCTTCTCACTCTCCCTCTCCAAGCCCCTAAGCTGAATTCCCAGTGCTGTTTTGTTTTTAAAACAAATGCCAACCAAACAGCCACCTGGAGCAAAACCAGATGGAAGAGGCTTGCTTTGAACCAGACATCAGGAGTTTCCCTATCCCGCAGCTCAGTCCATGGGCCATGTGGTCAGTATGGATGTACCCTCCAGATCACTGGGTTCTCTTTAGGTCAATTTTAGATTTCTCAAATTGGCAAGGCATTTTTTCCTTGCAAACTACAAATATCTCTTATACCAATATGAGCATAACAGCAGTGATAGAATGCTTTGTTGTAAGTTTCTGAAATTCTTGCTGCACAAGGTAGAAACTCCTGATCTGGCTCAGGTCAAGCTGGGTTCAGCACTGGAAACAGCAGAGCTTGGGCAGCACAGTGTCTATTAGGAAGCAGGTTAAATTAAGCAGAGGAGAACCCCACAACTATGCTGAAGTGGGTTCTTGGTACCAAGGTACTTCTGTGACTGTTTTACTGCACTGCAATGTAAACACAGCCTGTAATTTTCAAAAACTAAAGATCAATCATTAAAGTGCAACTACTTGGACAGTAATAATATTTTGTCAATTAAACACACACACCCCTTGCCAATGGATTTTTTTTTCATTATACCTTTGCTTCTTCTGCAGTAGCCAGTAGTACAGAGGGCTAAGGATATGGCTACAAAAAAGTGGCTTCTGTTTTGTGAGCTCTAAATAAACTTGCAATTCACAGTCTTTAAGATTGGGAAAGCTTAAAAAAAGCTTAGAAACAAAAGAAATGCAACATTTCAATAAGAGGCCATTGGTTTTAACTGTTCCCAGAAGGAGGATCCACTAAGAGTATCATAGCAGAGTTTCTATAGAAGTTCTGGACCTGTTTATTCCCCACTTCAAAAAACAGTAGGCAGGAAAAGCAAAAATAAATGAAAGTGGCTAGTGACCTTTAACAGGTATTTGTAATGGGAATGCCCTAATCTGAGTAACAGACTAATCCAGCCCTCTCTCTCAACTCCTCACACCCCCCTGGCCAAACCAAACAGTCAAAACCCCAAACCCTAAACCAAGGAATTGAAACAATTTCAATGGTGATTGGAAAGTCCCTTTGCCACCAGGGACTGGTACTTCTCAGCTGCAGCACAGACTCGTAGAAACCTCCAAGCTGATGGCTAGTCTGGGGAAATCTTGACTTGTGGCACCCAAGCCACCGTAATTTATGCTTCTATAAGCAACAGTGTCATTATAACTGTAACACTGTTCTTCCTTCCAGACTTCGGCAATCAACATCAGTAACTTCTCCACCCCACTGCACTTGTGATAATTAGGCACCCAGTATTTTAATATTACCTCTGCCAGCTGAAATAATGCTGATGTTCCACACTGTTCTGTTAAATCAGAAGGACCTGAATGGGATGTACTTGAAGAAATCTAAAGAAAAAACTGGGGGGGGGGGAGAAAAACATTATTTTACCAGCACAATTCTTTTACGTTTACCACACAGCTTTTGAACGGATTATTTCCTCCTGCTTCCCAAAATTCATTCATAAGATTATATACTGAAAAAGAAGTGCAGACCTGTACATGCTGTTATAAATAAAACCCTGCTCCACCATTGCTCCGGTGGATAATACCACTGGACACTAAAAACTATTTCCAGATTTGGGGATCGTCTTGTCAGGACTCTCTTTGAGGAGTAGGATGAACTGAAGCACATGCTCTCTCACACGTAAACAGACTCCAGCAGCTTAGCACCAATCTACACCAGCATGCAACCCAGCTGGTGGTGTTTTTGAAGGCTTAGTTGGACATTTGATTGCAAAATCCTTTCATTGCCATAGCTTAAGAAAGTTCCTCCTGTGAGGCTATGGCACTGCCTGTTGGGGTCCTATAGGACTCATGTAAAAGAGGCGATAGGAAACCAAAGTGAAGTAGGAGCCCTCAAGCCTTTGGTAACCTTTACTATTCCTCAGAGTACAGGAGGCTGTCTGGCAAGCAGGTAGCTGATTATTCTCCAGAATCTTTTTCCTGTATCAGGTCGTGATCCTCTACAATACTTTAGAGTGTTTTGTATCAGTTTTGAGCTAGGTGCAAATAAATGATCTTTTCCTAAACAAATTAAAAGCATCAGGCTCAGGACTGGCCATTAGTATGGAGAAGGAAATGTTCTATTTTTAAGGACATAGCCCATAATCTCTGACTAGGCTTGCAGGTTTCTTATATTTGCTTCCTTAGAAAGAGGTGGAGTTCTAGGGACTGGGGAACTAAAGTGTTTACAACCTTTTATCTCCCCCTATCCCCCCAAACTCAGTTTTCATTGCTCTCAATCAACACGGGCCCACAAAGTCAATTTTGCAGAAGTCAACCCGTCATTGCCATAAAGGAAAGAAACAAAAATGTTTAACAATACTACCTCTACGTCTCCTGGAAGCTACAGCTTTTCACAGCATCTCCCAAGCTCTGACCATTACAGCTCAAGTCTCCAAACACCGCTTACAGCCAAGCCTTGTTAGTGCTGTTAGCCCTCTGTGGCAGAAGCGGCCTCCTTGTCTTGTGGAGGTGACTCATGTACCCCCACCACTGCCTCCCTTCACTCTCATGCCTCTGTGCTGAAGGCTAAAGACAAAGCATGCATTTAGGCACAGCACGAGACTCAGCAGAGCTCATCAGCAACAGCCTCCCAGGCTTCAGACTGCAGAGTGGCTGCTCCAACCCTTTTTAGAAACTTAGAAATTCTCAGAATTTTTTAAAAAATAATTTAACCCACTTCTGCATTTTATCACCACCTGTGAAATACTGTGAAATATCAAAAAGGAAGACATAGCGAAGGGGGAAAAAAAAAAAAAGAAGATGAAGTTAGTTAATCCACGCAGCGGAGAGACAAAGAAGGAGCAGAGCAGTGTGGTGTGCTGAAGCAGACAGGCTCCCACGCACCAGACCCCTGCCGTGCCAGCAGCATGGAGAAAGCAGTCCAGTCCCCTCCGGTGCACAGCATCTGCAGTTTGGAGCTACAGTGGCATGGCACAGATGTCTGCCAAATAACCTTGCAAACCTAAGACACCCTCAAGGTGATAATGAACACAGCTTATCTGGGATGCTCCAAACCAGGTCCTGAACTGCCCTCTGAAAAATTAAGCTGAATCTCTCACATTTTATTTATCCAATTACAATCCAACATTACAGAGATCTCCAAAATTGGAGAAAATCAATAGCACTAATGTACTACAAGAGCTAGAGATAAGGAGGATGTGCTTAGCACGTCTGCCATGCTTTTCTCAGTTTGAATCAGAGCCTTTAACATTCATTGTGTGTATTAAATTAGGCTTGTAGGAATCCATTTGAGCAACCACTGAGACAGAGATCACAGAAACCTATCCAACATGCAAACGTCATGCTGACAGACTCAGCTTCACTTTTTCCACCAACTGCAGTACAAACTCCACACTCCTGAGGACAAGCACCTGTCCTTCCCCCAGATTAGGGATTCACAAGCTTCACAGTCACATCACAACTTTCAATACTGACTTCCAAAAGTCAGGCTGGACTCAGCAACACCCTTACTCCAGAACAGCACTACTCAAAGCCTGCTGCTGTCCTGTAAGAGGACACCTCAAAAACTTCTGGGGTCCCTGACTGTTACCAGTCTTTCTGCTGTCCCAGGGCTGCCGTAGTCAAATGCCCTTGCGGATCACTGATCACGGTTAGGTGTAATCACCCTTGCATAAGCACTGCTGACAATGTAGCACACACCCACAAACTCTACTACTGCCAGGCACTGCCTGTAGGGTATGGCAGGTTTTCTTCCACTCATGTAAGTTCCTATAAAGTCAGATAGTAGCACTACTATCCATGGAACAAAGCATGAAATACTTTTATTTCAGTGCTTCCAATCTCTGTCTTTTTTTCCCTGAGAGGGATTAACCTCACCAGCAAGAATATATGGCTGGATGCCACTAGATGGGATCCAGAGAACCATTTTCCTCACTGAAATAGGAAGTGATTTGGAAAAAAAAAAAAAGGCAAAAGAAGTGTACGAGTAAGGTGCTAGCATCCTCTCTTATTCACCTGGAATGCAGCATGTATCTTCATCTTTCAGTCATCAAGAAGAATAGTATTTGCACACCAAGCCTCAAAGATGATTCATCCATATCAAAGGGATGATATATACCTCTACAAGGTATATTTAAGACTCACAGAGAATTTCTAGGACTGTTGGGAAACCTGACCTAGTATTCTTGATTACTGCTGACAGCTGCCAATTTCAGAACTTAAAACACTACTTCAACTTCCAACTCTTCATACTGATTCCTGGCGATCTCAAAGTCTACTTTTCTCTTCTTATTCTTAGTCCCTGATTCAGCAATGCACCTTCCAGTCCTTATAACCAAAGCTTTACTTTTTGAATCCTGGTATCCAACTCCTCATTAAGAAGAATGCCGTTGTCTCTTGTCTTTGCTATTGTCCTGAGCATTGTTTTTATTATAGTTGTAAGGCTAATTTTTGTAAAAAGAAGCGTAACTTTTTCTGTGTGGTCTTCAAGAAACTATGCACATTAACAAGCATATAAAGAAAAGCTAGGTCCCTGGGGACATTGCCACTGCCTAATTCTCTTACTCTTGGGGGAAAAGATATGCACATCTTCCCATTGTGACACTAATAGGTATAACTTTAGTCCTGCCAAGTGGAAGAGTGCCAACTTTCCACAGTGCTTTACTGGCTCAGGACTTGGCAACTCGGAAGTATTTGATGAGATCTAGCTTTTAAATGAACAGAGGAGAAAATAGTTCAGTGGCACACAGCAAAGACAGAAAGGAAGGAAGAAAAAGAATGAAAAAATTAAGGAGTTAGTTAAATCAGTTACAAAAGTAACTTTCCGGCAGAAGGCCCTACTTTAGATAAGCAATCCCATGCAAGAAACACTTTACAAGCACTTAGAAGTCAGCAGGATACAAGCAAATACAGAATTTCTTCCTTAGATTAGGCTCATGGATTCTTTTCTACATTTGTATTGTCCACAACTAATATTCTATCATGCTGTGTGTTTTATACGTGTTTTCTGTGACTAAGTGAACAAGACATACCTGTTGCTTAAAAACAGGAACTGCGGTGGTCAACATTAAATAAAATTCTCCCAGAAAGCCTGGGCAATATTTCCCATTTGGTTAGATATAGAAGAGGACTATTTGTTCTCACAGGCACTGCTTCTTTCACTTTCTTTAGGTAGAAAGAAGAAATAAGACCTTACGTCTGGAGATCAAATCTAGCCTTCTAAATAGATGTTGGTGTGCCAGCACCAGCGCTGAGTAAATTACTACCACCGCACTTCAAAGAACTGCTTTTGCAGCCAAATTTTTCTGACCTGCTTCCAAGTGCAGCATTAGGAGTTCACCAATGCAAGAATTAATCATTATTTCTCATATTTGATATTTTTTGGCATGGCATTACATGGTAGTATTTGACCTGGAAGCCTTGAAAAGCCCTAAGATTAGGGACAAGACCACCGGTGTTTCCGTGGCATCTGCTGCATCACAAAAGTCATGTTTATGACCATGATCTTTCAGATGCAAAAATTATGAGATAAGCCTTTCTCTTTATACTTAATACCTTTTTTTTTAACTAGATCATTTGAACAGCTTACTTTTCAATTGTCAAGAAGATTCATTACAAAAAATCCCAAATCCAGAACATGCATTTTACTGCAAGCTATTTAAAATATGGTGAATAATACTTGAATATACATTAATAATAACTTTTAATATTGAACTAAAATAATTAAAAACCCTAGTTTTGCTTTGAGACAGTTCAGTGAGCCTACTCAGGATCCCACTGGAGTTAAGTGATCTTGTACATTGCACTTTGCAGGAAGAGGGCCTCAGATTCTTCTCTTTCTACTGTAATACATTCTCAGCTCTTAATGATTTTTTCAGTGCAATATGAAGGGCAGAAAAGAGAGAGAAAAACACCCACACGTTGAAGTATAACCTGAGAACATGCAGGCATATCTTGCCTCCTGACGCACAATGTGAGGAAAGAGTAAAGAATTAAGTTTTGACAAGAGAATGGGTGCTCCTAACAAAATGCAAGCGAGATCCATGTAGTACTAATAGAGAGAGAGGAAGCCAACATTTCACTTCAGCAAAAACCCCCTCTTCATAGTCAAAAAAACAAACTGCAAGAGAGAGAAACTTAGAATTCATTCTGCCAAAGTTGCTGGCCAAATGTCCGAAGAGGATGGCTGATCAACCAGCTCTCTGTGAGATTACAGATCTCATTCCCTGTCTTAACAGCATCTTCTAGTTTTAATCAGAATAATCAGAACCTGCAGTAGCATAACCACAAATAGCCCCTTCTTATGTAGAGGTTTAACTTGGGCATCATTAGGATTGAGTTACTACCTTTTTTACAATGCAGGTCAGCATTTTATCTACTATATTCCATTGTAGTTTGCATAAGAAGCATGTGCCATGGTACTTTTCCATTTCCCCCCCAGAACAGGCATTTCACTTCAACACAGATACTTAATAATTTGAGTATATAGGCAAACATCAAATATATTCATCTATTTTGCGTAATGGCTTTACCAGGGAAGATTACAGCTTTACCTAAGGAAGGTTGGAAGACTGACTAGCTCTCACACTCCCAATTTCAAGGCACTCTGACCAAAAATTTTGGATTCAAACCTTCCATTCAGCACAGAAATAAACAGAAAGGGTTGCCCGTAAGCCTGGTCAAAGTGAGTGTGTGAGAACACAGCAAAACTTTTCTCAAGCACATGTTTTTCTTAAATGCTAATAACCTGTTGGACTAGCAAGGAAACTTCTACCTTGTTGCATGCTGCATCTGATTATTGTTTTGAATGAATCACTTAGAGAAAAACCTCAGAAAAGCAGATGAAAGTGAAGAGTTTGGGGGTCTTGGCTTCATTTTGCTTTTAAGATGGTTAAACCAGCAATTTTATTGCTTCCACTCTCTGGAAGCATTTTCTTTGTTTAATAACAGATGAGAGTTTAGCTAAGTAAATCTAAGAGGTACTCTTGTCTCTTCTCAGCGAAGTAGTCATCACCATTGGTTCACGTTTGCCAAACACACATCCAGTAAGACCAAGAGAGCAAGGGGTCCCATCTACTCCGTTTGCCTCACATGGCAAGGAGGATAACAGCAACCAGCCCCTGTGAGCAGACAGCTTGCAAACAGCCACCGTGCTAGGGAACACAGCCCACTGCTCAGAAATCACTGGCCTATATAATGGCTTTCCATAAAGGTACAAATGAGAAGGACAAAAAAAGGACCAAGCATCTGCAAGATCAGAGCAGAATAAGAAAGCTAAGAGCGTAAGTTGGCAACACTCCAAAATTAAAAAAACCAAACAACTCTTAGGAGGATGTCACATCATCTTGGAAGACCAGTGCACTTCCCTGTGTGCCAGCAGGACCCAACATAGTCTTACTCCTGAGATTTTCATCATCTGTTGTGGCAAGCCACTGGGCAGGCCTCATTAGTCATATCCTCAACAGCTTTAATTGACGACTATAGCACTTGGGACAGACAAACTGATGAAAGGCTAACCGAGGCTGTAAGGAAGAAAGAATCCCATGCCTCATCTACATATAACAAGCTGTTTCTGAGGGACTGGGGACTTGTACTCTGCGGGTAAAGGTGTCCATTTTAAATGACAAACCTACTCATGGGATCGCTGTCTTCACAAAGAGGCACTCTTACTCACCCTGCCACAAAGGTGGCAAAGAGAAAGGGAACACATGAAAAACACCCAGCCAGAACCAAAACTGAGCTGCGACAGCTGCCAAAAGTCTCCAGGCACATCAGACCACAGCACACTCCACATTTCTCCACAGGTCTACTTGGCTACTGGCTAAATAACTACTTTGTCTCCCTCCCTCTTTTCTTTCGTATCACTGTACATTGCTGACAGCAGCCTACTGCAAATTGCTTACCATAATTTAGCTTACTAAAGGCAGTAATGCATTCATATAGACAGGACCCAGTAAGAAGTGGTACAGTAAGGAATGGGGTTTTTGCCAAACTTGACAAAGACACCCTGTGCAAATGAAAGCCCTTATATTTGAAAAAGCACAAGCAGCTTTAATAGTGGCGAGGGGAGAAAGCTTGAAGAGGTTCTGTAGCATTCTCTGTACTTTCCCCCAGAACAACCTAAACGAAATCAAGGTGCAACCTTCCTGATTTCTGAAAAAACAACCAAAAAATACCACCCCTTCGAGACTGCACACACGTTAGTATTTTTTATAAGAAAAAACGCATTAACCCGGACTTTAAAACTGTCCTCTCCAGTTTCTAATTAACTTTATAAGCACCTCTTCTACCTAACATTTGATGATTTATACATGCACTCCAATGTGCCAAATGAGCTGGCTCAGCGTAGTGGTATGCAACTCAACGCACTGCCACATCTGTATGACAATTTTCAGGTTTGTTGTTTTGTTGTTTGTTCCTCAGGGGAGGAACGGATTTTAGGTTCTGTGAAATTCTGAAAGTATGGCTAAGTTAGGTTTTAAAAGATGATTTGAAAATGCTTTACTACAGTAAAGGCAATTCGTACCCTGTTCAACTCTGCAGATAGCTAAAATTGCTGTTTAATTAAAATGTAAGATGGCTAAGATTTTTGAAACTAAGTTAGCATTCACTTGTGCAAGACTTTGCAATAGAATTCATGAGAAATATTCTCCAGCTTACATCTTTTACTGGGATTAAAAGGTTGGCTTCAGCACATGGCTTCATCCTGCTCGGGAAGTTTCTTCCATGATTGCACATGTTCCCACCCACCCAGCTGTCCTCAGTCCCCGTTACAGCACAGAGAAACACCTCTGCTTCAGGCACATGCCTGCACAGAAACACGCGCAGAGGGAAAAAACCTCCTTGGGTATCACATCCAGAAAGAGCGCTGAAAACCTTGTCCTCTGATAGAGTCACGGCAGTGTTTTCCCAGATCAATAAACAGCATGCCTTGGGGCAGGATCACCATCGCATGTGTATCGCTTGCTTTCACTTCCATCTTCATCGATCAGCTGGCACTTGATACCTCCAGAATGTAGCAAGGGCAAAACCGATTCAATTTACAAGCAGCACAGCACCGTGTGAACCCGCTGTGTGAAGTCCTGGATTTACAGAAATGGCTATAAAGAATAAAAATCTCCAGGGACTGCTGACCCACATACACGCTGTATTTGCTGAACAGGGCCTAAGTATGAAATCTGCAAACTAAAGACTGCGACACCTCTCCCCTTGCCCCTTTTATCTTTCCCTCACTTTGCTGTGGGAGCTCATTTCACCAGTGAACGTATACCACAAAAATAGCCTCACAGAGGGAAAGAAAGGGGAGGGGATAAGGGAAGAGGTGGAAAGAAAATACACAGAGAAGCAGCTTTGCCTTCCCTTGTTAAAGCCACAGCCCACTCACAAATCGCGTTTCCAGCCTGCAGAGTGAAAAGCACAGAATCGCTAGCAATGAAGTATGTAAGCTCTTCGTATCAGCATTGCTGCTTTGAGTAATTGAATTGTTCTACGGAGTACTTTGACAAGCCGACAGGCTGCCCATCAAATGAGAACCAGAACATGTGCCGTTTGCAAGGTGAGGCAGAATGAGCTTTTAATCGGTTTCCAACAAGAGCAATTCAAGTGAGGTAGTGTATTAATGGATTTTCTCCTCTGCAAAGCCAAGAAGCTAACATTAACTACACTCCTCAAAGGGGAGGGAGCAAACTGAGGGAGGGCAACTCAGTGGCTCCTCTCAGAGCTTCAACACTCAAGGTAAAAAGGAAAAAAAAAAGTAAAGTTAAACAGTGTCCAAGAAGCAGTTTTATAAAACTGCCTGATCCAAATCTCAGAAAGACTTTCAATATTGATTTTCGTGACTATTTGACCAAGGCTGAAAATTAAGTGATAGCTTCTGCTTGCCAGGTGTCGTGGTTTAATCCCAGCCAGCAACTAAGCACCACGCAGCCGCTTCCCCCTCCCTCCTCCCAGTGGGGTGGGGAGGAGCAAAAAAAAAGTAAAACTCTTGGGTTGAGATAAAAACAGTTTAATAACTAAAGTAAAATAAAATATACTACTAACTAGTAATAATAATATAATAATAACAATAATTGTAAAGAAAAGGAATATAATAAAAAAAAAAAACAAAAGAAATAACACCCAACAAAAAGACAAGTGATGCACAATGCAATTGTTTACCACCGGCTGACCGATGCCAGAGCAGCGATCCGCCCCTCCCGGTCAACTCCCCCTCGTTTATACACTGGGCATGATGTTCTATGGTATGGAATATCCCTTTGGCTAGTTCAGGTCAGCTGTCCTGGCCATGCTCCCTCCCAGCTTCTTGTACACCTGCTTGCTGGCAGAGAATGGGAAACTGAAAAATCCTTGACTAAGTGCTACTTAGCAACAACTAAAACATCAGCATGTTATCAACAGTATTCTCACACTAAATCCAAAACACAACGCTGTACCAGCTACTAAGAAGAAAATTAACTCTATCACAGCCGAAACCAGGACACCAGGTCATGAGAAGATAACTTAAATGAGCTACACAGTAACGAGAAAACGCCAAAGGCAATAATGGAGCTTACTGGTTTCCTCCATTCGACCACCTGTGCAGTAAACCAACTTAACACAGCCAGCCTAAGGACGTCTCTAAAGTCGCTTAAAAAAAAAAAAACAACAGGTAAGTCCTTCTCCTGGAATGTAAAGACACCACCTTGGTTCCCATGCGGAGTGGCAGAGATAGCCCAGCAGGGTAATGTCCCGACACTCCAGGTAAGATCAAAAAAGCGCTGGATATGTTTGTGGGGTTGGTTTGATGAATCATTTCCATTTTGTAAAAGCCTGGGGAAGGATGCGTTATGCGGCAAGACCGGTGCCACTTTAGACCTGAGGTTAAAAAAGGTGCTGCACTTCAGTGCAACTCCCTGAGTTGCCTTCATCACCAAATAAAAAAAGATTTGCTTTCTCCAGTGTGGTGGGAACAGGAGCTCACAAGTGGATTCCAGCTACACCTCAGGGTAGCAGTTAGCACGTGCTTAAATTTAAATGTATGCTTAAATCTCACCAACTGGATATTCAACATCACAAGAATCCCAGAGATATAACAAAAACTAAAGAAATCCCCAGAAAATACTACGCTCCATTTTTCACTCCTGAAGGATGCTGGGTTTGTATTACACATTACAGTCTATACCTCACCCAGTGAACTTGCCAGACTCCAGCCAGGAATCCAGAACATTTGTCCCCTCCTACCCCGAGGCTGTAGCAAAAGCAGCAGCACAGCAAGGATAGCAAGCTCCCAGTCGAGCTGACTGTACCTGCGAAACCACTGGCCGAGCACTTGCAGGGAGAAGTGTTCAGCTCTGCCACTGAACGGCAGCAGCCTGGATTCATCAGGCTGCTCCCTACAGGAAACAATCCCGACTGCCTGGATCTTGCCCATGCAAGGACGTATTTAAAAACAAAGTGCTTTCTAGCAAGGGAAACAAGGCTTGAACAATCATAATCTGGCTGGCCATTTTCCAAGGCACCTGAATATTCCCAGTCCCTGAACAGGGCACTTGTACTGAAAGCCCTGTAAGAGTTAACAAAAAAACACACTACTTCTATTATTGTAGTAACTAAAAATGCTGTGGCGGCTCAGGGGGGCTCTGGGAGTCAGGGTGCCCGGTGCCTGTGCCCAGGGGGGTCTGTGTCCGACTCCTTCCCCTCCCCAGCTCTCGGGTCGCTCCCGGGGCTGCCATGGCTGGGCCCGGCTCCAGCTGACGGGGACCCCATCGCACCGGGCGGTTTGGAGCTCATCACCACCACCCCTGAGCAGCCAGCGGGCAGGAGACAGCCCTGAACCTGCCCAAGGGCCTTGCTCACCTCACCAGCAGCCCCAGCCCTCACCTCAGCCAGGCCACAGCTGGAGCAGAGACTGTGACTCCCAAAACCAACATAGCTGCCCAGCAGCCCCATGCCCCAGGCCTACAGCTCCTGGGGCGCTCCTTCCTGCTGCCTGACCCTGCGGGGACACCATCCCCCTGCCCAGCCCCGCCCCCCCGCAGGCCCCATAGCCACTTTCCCGCAGCTGTCCCAGCCCAGGCCCTGGAGCCCCGGTGGAGCAGGGAGGAGAAGGAGAGAGGGACAGAGTGGCAGAGGGGTGGGACAGGGCGGTGAGGTGGCAGGAGCGGGACGGGAGCAGGACAGAGGGATGGTGGGAACAAGGGGGGAGCTGGGCAGGGAGTGGAGAAAGGAAACCCCTGGTGAGGAGCACGGACAGGGAGAAGGGGATGGAGGGGAAGGGGACAGTGGGCAGCCAGGAACATGGTGATGAGCAGCGAGACAGAAGGACAGATAGAGCAGAGGAGGGCAGGAGGAAGGAGAGACATACGGACCGACGCAGGCAGGGCAAGGGAGTGGGCCAGAGGGTCAGACAGACAGAAAAGGCACCAGGAGAGCGGAGTGACAGAGAAATGGGACAGGGAGCAGGACAGCGGGATAGAGAGGAAAGGGTGAGAGGGAAATGGAAGGGGAGAGAGAAAGGGAGAGGCAGGGACAGAGAGCAGGACGCAGAGCAAGAGGACGGGAAACAATCCAGAGAGACTGAGAAACAGAGGGATGTGGATCAGGACAAAGAGGTAGAGAAAGACAGAACAGCAATGGCCTCCAGGATGAAGATGGAGGAAGAGCAAAAGGGGATGGGGAGCAGGACGGAGGGCCCAGAAAGAAGAGAGAAGGCCCAGCCAGCTGAGCAGGGGAGACAGGCAGGAAAGAGGGGACAGGCTGCAGGACAGAGAGGAAAAATAAGGCCAGGAAGCAGGACACAGCGATAGGAAAAAAGAGAAGGAGAGGGAGTGGGAGAGAGAGATGTGGAGAAAGAAAAAAATAGCAACAGGCTATAGGACAGACAGGGAGGAATTAGAAAATATAGACAGGGATTCAGACAGACAAAGACAAAAATAGCGACAGTCTACAGGGCAGAGAGGGAGGGATTAAAAAAATAAGATCAGGGAGCTGGACGGAGAGAGATGGAGAAACAAAAAAATAGTGATGGGCTAAAGACAGAGAGGGAGGAATTAAGAAATGGGGGCAGGGAGCCAGAGAGTGATGGAGAGAGACCAAAAAATAGCAATTATGGTCAACTGCCCCATTTCTTGAGCACTCCCCAGGAACTGCATTACCAGGAGCCTCAAGAAATATGCTGCCTGCAAAAGCCCTGCCCTGAGCCCAATCCTGCACCCTAATATTGGTGATGAATGTTGCCTTGCAGGGTGGCCAAGACCAAGGGAAAAAAGCCCAGCTGGGGGGAAAAAAATCACCCATCTGTTTGTTTGTTTGTTGGTTGGTTTTGCTTTTAAAAAAAATCCTAACTGAACTGTAAATACCACCTGCAAGGAAAAAGGAACCAGGTGTACCAGGCTGGACACATTTAAAGCCCGAACCCATTCAGGAGCTGCACAAACCATCGCTCGCTCCCGCTGCACACACTCCACCACCTGCCTGAAGGTACAGGCAGCTGCCCCGTTTCTTGAGTGCTCCCCAGGAGTGGTACCACAAAAAATGTGCTGCTGGCAAAAACTTAAGCACAGCTTAATTCTGGGCAGTTTCTACTCTTTTTAGGCCTGTTGAGGGGCAGGTGTGAGTCCCAGGACTGGTCCATGTCCGGCAGCCATCGCGAGGTGGCTCACGACCATGCTCAGAACCCAGGGCCAGGTACGTGTGTGGTATATCAGGGTCACCCTTGCCTGGTTTTTCTCAGCGAAGCCCAAGCCAATGTCGGCCCCGTGCTGCAGCCCCAGGGCCGAGGCTCAAGGAGCCAGGCATTTCTGCGGGTGCTGCACCCTGCTGGGTGCCACTGCCTGTATCCAGCCACCCAGCTCTGAATACAGCTGCCCCGAGGGGTGTCTCAGGGAGGATGGGGTCATCTGCCTGGTGGCTCTGACACAGAAATGATGAGCTGAAGGCCCATGGTCATGGCTGGCCGGTTTAATGTCTCCGAGTGCCTTTCTCCCAGGAGTGTTTAACCCGGGCACTTTTTCAGGGCGTGACGGATGATGTGAAGATGGATGCTGGTGATGTCCTCGTGGCTCTGTCCCACTCCCACTTCAAAGTTGTGATGTCTGAGATCTGGGGCCACCTGAAGGCCCTGGCATAGACCTCCAGGGACTTTATTTTCAGTAATTACTGAATAACCTGCAACACAGTTACTGTTCAGATAATATGAGGACCCATCTACGCATAGTTCAAGATCGTGATCTGGAAATGGCACATCTGTTAAATATTTCTGAGTCTTTTTGGCTTCGCAGGTTGTTACCACACAATTGTGATGCGGAGTTTCTTCCCCAGGTAGAGGGATTACAGTAGCAGGGTTCAGTGTATTACATCGCTTAAGCCTCATGTCTTCTGCCCTTAAGAGATCAGCTCATAGCAATGTATTTGCTGTGGTGACAGTGCCTGGGTAAGGTGCTGTGACAGCAGCATTTCAGTTTCATGTGGTACTTGTACCACTAGAGGGGATCGAAACACCACATTTTCACCATGTTCAACTAGCAGTGCTGCAGCAGCTGTCCTAGGGACACAAGCAAAGGGTCCTTGACCTACCAGACTGTACTGGTTTTGGACAGGATAGTTAAATTTCTTCATGTACAAACAAGGTAAATGGCCTCCTGTAGTCTGGCAATCCCAGAGCAGGTGCAGTCACCAATGCTTGCTTCAAAAATCTCAAAGAGCTTTACCTTGTCTGTTGTCCAGTGAAGGGGTTCTCCAGCATCTTGAGCAGTAGTCCGTCTCGGGGGTTTTGCCATTTCCCCAGAAGCAGCTATCCAGGGGCAGCAGAATGCTACAGCTCCTGACAAGGCTCGCGTTTGCTTTTAGTAACTGGTCGGGGAAAATTTTGAATAGCTTTAATACAGTCCTTGGATAAACGACACTCCCCTTGTTGGAGAATGTAACCCAGGTATTTTACTCTTCTCTTACAAAAACTGTAACTTATGTGGAGAAGCCTGATGGCCCTTCTCAGCAAAGGCAAACAGTAAGGTACGGGTGTCAGTTATGTAAGATTCCTTGGCTACTAATGATTCATCGACAGATTGTACCAAAACGTATCCATTTGTAAACACAGCATCCTGCAAATCTTTTACTAAAATTCTTAGACAAAATAGCGGAGGGCCCAGCAAAGCCCTGAGGGAGCCTTGTCCATGTGAGCTGTATCTTCCCCCAGGTAAATGCAAAAAGGTATTGAGAGTCTGGATGAATAGGTGTACTGATTCAAGGGAGAAAAAGTTGCCCCTGTATCTATTAGACAGGGGTAATTATGTTCATCAATAGAAAGGTTTAAGACCAAGTTCTCATCAGAAGGGGAAAATATTTCATATTCAGAGGCTCCTATAGCGACTGCACCATAGGTCCCAGCTGACTGTCAATCCTGGGTGAAATCTAGCTGCCCCTGTTGCACAGAGCAAGGAAAGATTGCAGCATAGGATTGAGAGTTCCTTTCAGGAGGCTGTTTTTTGTTGGTTTTTTGTTGTTTTGTTTAATTTTGTTTTGTCGTAGTGGACACTCCCGTTACCAATGGCCTTGTTGTCCACGATAATTACAACAGTTTACAACAGTCTCCTGTTCCTTGAGATCCATTGTGCCTAAAATTTTCTCCTCTGCCCCCACCTTGGAAATGTCCACCTCTGGAGTTTGGGGGACCGACCTGGGTCATTGGCTGGCCATGGGTTTCTGCCCTGTGCTTCCCTGGCTGATCTGTGATTTGCTTCTCAGATTATAATTCTTTCCTCAGGGGTAAAGACAGTCTCAAACACTTGCTGCATGTCAGCCCACATAGAGTTATAAACACGGAAGATGCCACATATAGGTGGTATCACCTACTCCGGATCATCCTGCAATCTAGGCTGGCTGGAGTGGTGCAGGAGCCGGGATGGGAAGCGTGGGGCCTACTTTCCATGCTGCCTTCCCTCTGCCCAGGAGACTGGCCGCTTCACAAGGAAGAAGCTGCGCTACTTTGCACAGGACCTGCACTGGCTCGGTGTCGTGGTTTAACCCCAGTCAGCAACTCAGCACCACGCAGCCGTTTCCCCCTCCCCCTCCCAGTGGGGTGAGGAGGAGGAAAGCAAAGGAAAAAAAAGTAAAACTTGTGGGTTGAGATAAGAACAGTTTAATAACTAAATAAAATATAATACTAACAATAGTAATAATGAAATATAATAATAATAGTAATGAAAAGGAATGCAACAAAAAGAAGGGGGGGGGAGAAGGAAAAAAAAAACCAGTGATGCACAATGCAATTGCTCACCACCCGCTGACCGATGCTCAGTTAATTCCCGAACCGCGATCCGCGCCTCCCGGCCAGCTCCACCCTGTTTATATACTGGGCATGACGTTCCATGGTATGGAATACCCCTTTGGCTAGTTCAGGTCAGCTGCCCCGGCTCTGCTCGCTCCCAACTCCTTGCACACCTGCTTGCTGGCAGAGCATGGGAAACTGAAAAGTCCTTGGCTTAAGATAAGTGCTACTTAGCAACAACTAAAACATCAGAGTGTTATCAACATCATTCTCACACTAAATCCAAAACACAGCACTGTACCAGCTACTAAAAAGAAAGTTAACTCTGTCCCAGCCGAAACCAGGACACTCGGGCACACCAGCACGAACTGGGGGCAACCGGGGCCGTCAGCAGCCCTGACTCCCCCACACCACCGGGAACAGCCACCACAAGGCTCCCCAAGTCCCTCCAGACCCTGGGGGCTGCCTCTCCCCACACAGCCCAACAGAGACCCACATGCTCTCTCCTTGCAGAACGCCACCTGCTTCAGCTTGGGATGCTGCTCCTTCGTCCTCATCCCCAATGTCATCTTCGCTGTCAGGCTCACCAAGCACTTCCGCCCCATCCACAACTGGCTCACGTCAGTGGCGGGCACAGACCAGGCGCGCTGCCCACGGCAGGGGAGATGTGGGCTCCTCCTTGACCCCCTGATGTTTTCTCCTTCTCCCTCCGCAGATCTGCAACGTCAAAGGAGACCTGTCCCTTCCACATCTCCCACGTCACAACGCTCAAGATCCAGCCCGGGGGTCTGCCGGGTGCGGCGGCATGCCCTGCGCCCTAGGAGTTCCTGTCAAGCTCATGTCCAAGACTTGCAGGGCTGCAAGTCCCTCTGACGTCTCTCCCTTGCCCTCCTTTGGGGTCTGAGCATCCATCAGGGATGCTCCCAGAGCCCAGCTGAGCCGGGGCACAGGGGAAGGCTCCCCGCACCTCTCGCTAACCGCTGGCATACCCCTTGCACTGGCAGACCCCGCAGGGAAGGACACCCGCCCGCTGTCCCACTATCCTTCCCTGGGCCTGGGACAGACCCCCAGCATGGCCCCACCGGTGCTCCCCAGGAAGTGGCATATGAACGTCACAGAGCTTCACTTCCCCAACAGCAAGACCAAGACTGACCTCTGGCCTGTAGAAGCGAGTTCTGCACTCGGTCAGGTCCACCATCAGGCCCAGTTCTTCCTTCTGCTCTGGCATTGTCTTCATGAGGTCATGAGGTGACCAGCTCTCCTCCGGATGAAGGTTCTGATCACAGCTCTGAGAAGAAAGAATGTTGAACAGCAGGCATTAAACGCAGGCGTGCTGCGACGGGTTGATGGAGGGAGGAGGTCCATGCTGCAGAACCTCCCAAAGATCATCCCTTCAGACAGAAAGATGCAGGCAACGAGCAAAGGCAGACGCAGACTGACACACAAGTTACACCAAGCCAAACCAGAACACGCTCAGGCCCTCACTGCTTTGGGACTGTTCAGCTGAGGGTTTCCAGGGCTGACCGGATGACTTGAGACTGGGGCAAAGCACTGCAGCATGACAAACACGCCCGGAAACTGAAGTTCTCTTTTGGCAAAGGCCATAGCACTGGCCTTCAGCTCAAATGGAGGGGAACAAACAGCACTGCCCCCCTCCCTGGTCCGGGGACCCTCGCCCTCCCCGGCCCCCACCTCAGGCTGCTACCGGCGTCCCCAGGAACAGCATCCCCACCCCACACTGCTACCTTCGCCCCCAGCACCTGCACCCCCCACCCCACTACAAGCAACCCCCACAAGTACCTCCCAGGGACCCCCACAAAGGGACACCCCAGGGGCTCTCTTATGAAAGTCTCATTCCCTAACTATTGCACCAATTCACCTTGCAAGTATGAAATTGGATCAAGTTCCTTAAGACAGACAGATAGATAGAGATACATCTAGTTGATGTTGTATACTACACAATCATGATTCAGTCAGCATGATTAAAGGACCCCAGCTCATCGCAAGGAGGAGGAGGAGGACAGCCCCCACCCTGAAGAAGAAAGGATATCCCTGCACTACCCAGATCACGCCAGCATCCCAGCCCGTCCAAAACCTTGGTGAACCCCCCCGCCTTCTCTGGCATCAGAGATAAGGAACTGTAGCAAGACTGACTCCAGGGTCGTCTGGATCAAGAAAGAAGCAGATGGATGACAATGCCACAGAATTAGAGTTGCTTTGCAGAACAGCAGCGTGTGTGTGTGTTAAGCAGTGACTGGTCAAATTGCTTTGGACCTGAACACCTGAAAGGTTTAAGAACCATGTGTGAAACCACATTCACGGTGCCACAGTTTGAATGGGACAGCTCATGAGCACGAATGCAAGAATTCCTCTTGTAATGCTATACTTTGCATCCCTGCCTCTCTCCTCAGTCAGCACGGGCCAGTTGCCAAATTTTCGTGACAGCTCCCCATCATGGCCGCATGGTACCAGCACCAGTTCCACCACAGTTGGGGGCAGCAGTTGCCCCCCCTCCCTGGAGCAGAGAGGAGGAAAACAAAAACAACCCAAAAGCACCCCAACCACCCCCATCCCCACCACTGGGGCATGATGGGGCAGCACACACATGTCGGCATCGCAGGGCCACCGGTGCTGGCCCCATCCCTTCCCCTTGCACAGGAAATTCACCTCCCCCCAAAAATCATCCTTGAGATGGGAAATTGTGGCGATGGGAAACCGTTGGGCTAGGAAACCATCATGGGGCTGAGAAATCATCGCTGGGATGGGAAACCATTGTGGGCATGGGAAACCATCATTCAGGACAGGAAATCATCATCAGAATAGGAAATCATTGAGATGGGAAGTTGTAGTATGAAAAATCAAATCCTTGCAAGGCTGGCTGAAGCAGGTGCTGGCAGAATGATCGCCAGGGGGACGGAGGCTGTTTGCCTCCAACAAACCCCACACTGACCAACCGCCATGGCAGGTACAGCAGCAGGCTTCCGCTCCTCCTGGTGCTCCTGCCCTCCAGGTAAGCCCCCAGCCAACTCTGCCTGTGAATATCTCACCCCATCACCCCTCTTCGCTTCCCCCAACACAGAGGTTCCCTCTCCAGCTGCTGATGGCATTGGAGGTGCCTGGTGTGAGCTTCACCGTTCCGGTGGTGGTGCCACTGGTCACTGCCTGCATGCTGCCCTCTGTCCCGGGGCTGCCACTGTCCTCTGAGCATGCCCAGGTCTACACTGTCACCTACCAGCTGGCACAGGCCAGCATCTGGCATGGGGTGCCAGGGCCCCTGGGGGCCCTGGGGCAGCTGGTGCAGCTCCCCTGCAGGGTGCAGTTCCCCCACGGGGTGCAGCTCTTCCCTGTGGTGCAGCTCCCCCGTGGTGTGCAGCTCCCCGCCATGGTGCAGCACCCCCACGGGGTGCAGCTCCCCCACAGGGTGCAGCTCTTCCCCGTGGTGCAGCTCCCCCGTGGTGTGCAGCTCCCCGCCATGGTGCAGCACCCCCACGGGGTGCAGCTCCCCCACAGGGTGCAGCTCTTCCCTGTGGTGCAGCTCCCCGCCATGGTGCAGCACCCCCATGAGGTGCAGCTCCCCCACAGGGTGCAGCTCTTCCCCATGGTGCAGCTCCCCTGTGGTGTGCAGCTCTCCGCCATGGCGGAGCACCCCCGCGGGGTGCAGCTTCCCCCCGTGGTGCAGCTCCTACGCAGGGTGCAGCTCCCCCACAGGGTGCAGCTCCCATGCGTGCCTACTCCCTGTCCCCCTGCCTATGGCAGGGGACAGCACGTGGTGATGGGGACACTGGTGCCCCACCAGGCAATGGGGCTGGGGCCGGGGGCTGTGGTCAACAGGGAGCCCCTGTACCCCACAGGGTCCTGCCCACTGCATGTCCCTGCCCGACCCGGCCCCCCGCCACCCCACCACCCCGTGGCTCAGCATTGGGTGCAGGGCCCCTCTGTGTCCACACCCTGCCCAGCGGTGCCCAGAAGCCATCAGAGGCCTCCAACAAGGATGGGGTGTCCATCGAGGAGTGTCCCTGCTGCCAGCCCCCACCAGCCCACCCTGGCTCCACTGACTGGCAGAACCACGACAAAGCCCAAAGGTGAGTTTTGGGGGGTAGCAGAGCCCACAGGTGGGCGGCCAAGCTGAGGAAAGCTTGCATCACCCTGGGTTTGGGTTGGCTTTGTTTGCTTTTTCAGCAGCGGTGACCACCCCAGCAGCCCCAGGGAAGCCTGCAGATCTGCCTGAGCAGGGGCCGGCCACCTTCGCTGAGGCCTTTCCTGAGCATGCAGAGGACACCACTGTCAACCATATGCTTGCCTGGCTTGACACTGAGGACGGCCAGGACACCGTCCCCAATGTCCCTGGCAGCCCCACCTTGACCGCCTTCCTCCACCAGCTCCCCGACCTGTCTGAGTACGTGGTGGAGGGCGGCTGCCCCAAGGAGCGAGTGGTGGCAGCGGGGCTGAGAGACAGCAAGGACACCGTCCCTGATGTCCTTGATTTCCCCAACAGCCTCGCCAGCACCGCTCTTCTCAATGAACTCCATGACTTCTTGGAGTACGTGGCAGATGGCGACTGCTCCCAGGACCAAGCAGTGGTAGCACGGCTAGGGGACAGCGAGGACACCATCTTGACCACCGATGTCCCCAACTTGACCGCTGAGGTCCTCCATGAGCTCCCCGACCTCTCCGACTATGTGGCGCAGGGCGGCTGCCCCAAGGAGCAAGTGGTGGCGATGGGGCTAGGGGATGGCGAGGACACCGTCTCCGATGTCCCTGACGTCCACAACTTGACCACCTCTCTCAACAAGCTCCCCCACTTCTTGGAGTACAGGGCAGAGGGCGGCTGCAACAAGGAGCAAGTGGCGGCGGTGATGCTGGCGGACAGCGAAAACTCCTTCCCCGATATCCCTGACAGCCTCGCCAGCACTGCCTCCTTCAACAAAGTCCCCGACTTGTTGGAGTATGGGGCGGAGGGTGACTGCCCCGAGGACCGCCTGGTGGCGGCGATGCTGGGGGATGCTGACCCCTTCTGGGGGGTGGTGGCCTCCCCCTTGCAGGACCCCAAGGGGAAGCAGGGCGGGGTGGCAGCAGACCTCCCCGCCTGGCTGCCACTGAGTCCCTTGGAGACTTCTGAGGGGGGCTCTCCAGAGACATCAGAGGAGACTTCAGAGGACACTCCTGTGGAGAGTCCCTGGAAGAATCCCCTGAAGGGTCCTCGGAGACTCCCCTGCTGAGCCCCCTGCAGATCCCGCTGCCGAGTCCCCCGGCGAGGCCCCCAGCTTCCCCCCAGCGTCATCTGCCCTGCATGGCCCATCTGGTGGAGGAGGCGCTGTGGAGGCAGCCCCGGGTGGTTTTGACCTGCTTGCCGCTGCCACCGGGCATCATCTCCTGCCGAGTGGTGCCCAGATCAGGAGAGGCAGGCGGTAAGAAGGCCAAGTGCCCCGCACCAGCCAGCACCCCCACGACACAAGAGGCCTCCCAGCGGGACAACATCCCACCAAAGAAAAAGAATAAAATGTTGCTGCACCAGGTGACCAAACACTGAAAAACCCTCTCAGAGAAGGAAGCTGGACGGGGACGGCACGGTGGCGGGCGGCAGCGGACTGCAGGCAGGAAGCACCAAGTGGAGAGCATCCAACGGCAACAATGGGTCTGCCAAGTGACCTAGAACCCAGGGGGACGCCAGAGGGCAAAGGTCCTTCATGCAGCAGGAGGGGACAGGTTTAATGCAGCCAGTCCACTGAAACCCTGCAGTGTGGAGGGCTTAAACCACTGGCCCACGGCTCTGGCCCCACGCCCGGCCCAGGGACCCTCACCTGCCCCGGTCCCCCGGACCCCTGCACTTTAAGCTACGGCTCCCCACTGCCCAGGGGCTGCAATATGTTCAATGGAACAGGCAACGCAGTGCTGCCAGCTGCCGGCACCACTGGTGTCAGGGCCCAGCCAGGCCTCATGGCTCCCGGCAGCACCAGGCTGCACGCTGCTGCAGCACTCCAGTGCAGCCCCCGGCAGGCCCTGGGCTGGGAGGAAGCTGTGGAATGGGGGGGGCAGGGGCAAGGTGGGGCAGACGCACTCACCGCTCCAGTATGCAGGAGCCCCCTCTGCCCACCGTGACGGCACTGGCCCCAGGCTCCGCTTCCACCGCCTTGACCCCGCACCCCCGCCAGCCTCGCCCCCAGAGAGACGGCCACGCCCCCCACCTGGCAGAGGCTGCAGCTGCAGCACCACCTCGTGGTTACTAAAAGGAACAACCACCCCAGAACCAGCATCCCCACCCCAGCCTGATACCAACATCCCTGGTACTGCCATCTCTACCCCATCTTGCTACTGACGGCCCCACCACGAGCACCCCCACCTCAGACTGGTACCAGCATCCCCAGGAACAGCATCCCCACCCCGGCGCAGAGCACGCAGCGCGCCGACCTGAGAGCGCACTTGCTGAACTCCATCCGGAGCTTCCACCTGCTGGGGCAAAGAGTGAAGGCAGTGGGGTCAGCGCGCCAACTGCCTGATCTGGAGCCCCAAGCCGGCCGCAGCATGCCCCCCAGGGTCCCCAAGCCCTGCTGGTGGCCCCGAGACCCAGCGCAGGGCCGGGTGCCTCCAAGCCCCTGGCTGATGGCAAGAAGGAGACAGCACCGGCAGCGGCATCGAGCAGCAAGGCGCACACCGGGGCAGCTGTCAAACCGAAGCAGCTGAGCTGGCTGCGCCTGTTGCCCATGGGGCGCCAAATGCCACAGGAGGGGCTGCCGCAGCACCTGTGCATACCGCTGCAGCTGCCGCGCCCTCCTGCCGACTCCATGCTATCCCTTGGGCCCTGGCAGGACCTCACAGCTGTGCCCACCCCACTGGAGGAGCAGGAGGACTCGGTGCCCAACACACCCGAGCAGCGGCCCGACTGGGAGCGCATGAAGAAGCTGGCTCAGGAGGAGCGGGAGTGGGCAGCCCTGCAGATGTCACTGGGCGAGCTGCAGTTTTTTGTGTGGAGGGAGACTGACATGGGGATAGCCAACAAGTATGGCTACCCATAACCCACCGGTCCAGCACCATCCCTCGTAGCACCCACACGCAGAGGAGACCCGGAGGCAGAGACGTGCACCCACCTGCTCCAGCCCCAGCCCTCTCCCAGATCCCTGTTTGTTGCTTAAGAGACTTAAAAGACTTGGGTGTTCACTTTGCAGCACCTCTCTCTGCCTGCAGTCATTTGTGCAGTGGGAGCGGGGGTGGGGGGCTTAATGCCGCCCCTGCCCACCCCGCAGGTGGCTGAGCTAGCCTGGGCATGGCCACCGAGAGGACGGGGAGACGGGGCATCACTCCGGGTGGTGGGCACCTGTGGGAGAAACCATGTTGATTAGCATCAACGCCGGGAGGACAGAGGCCTCCATCACTGCCCTAGTCCCAGCATCACTGCCCCGGTACTGGCATCACCCCAGGACTACAGCTCCTGGCATGCCATGGGGTGCTCCTGATCTTCTGTCTGACCCTGCGAGGATACCGTCCCTTGGCTGGGCCCCGCCCCCCCCGGGCCCCATGGCCGCCTTCCCGCGGCTGCCCCAGCCCAGGTCCTGGAGCCTTAGTGGGGCAGCAAGGAGTAGGATAGAGGGACAGAGCAGCATAGAGAGTGGTGGGGCAGGGCGGTGGGGTGGCAGGAGAGGGACAGGAGACAGACAGAGGGTCGGGAGCAGGACAGTGGAACGGTGGGAACAAGGGAGGAGCTGGGCAAGGATTGGAGAAAGGAAACCCCTCATGAGGAGCAGGCACAGGGACAGGGAGAAGGGGACGGTGGGGAAGAGGGCAGGGGGCGGTCAGGAACATGGTGATGAGCAGCGGGACAGAGGGACAGAGAGAGCAGAGGAAGGCAGGAGGAAGGACAGACACAGGCAGGGCAAGGGAGCGGGACAGAGGGAAAAGGATGAGAGGAAAAAGGGGAGAGGGAAAGGGAGAGGCAGGGGCTGAGAGCAGGAAACATGGAAGAGAAGCAAAAGATCTGCAAAACAGTCAGTACTATAAACTAGCAGCTAAATGCTTCTTCTCTCAAAAGATGTGAAAACTGCAGTTAATAACAACACAAGCAGCTGCACAAGCCAGGGGCCTGCTCCTGCCCTATCAGCTACTCAGCAACTGGTGACATCAGAAGAAGCATCACAAGCAAGGTGACTTCTCATACCCAATTAGCTACTCAGAAACGTGACATCACAAGCACCTGCACAAGCCCAGGGCCTGCTCCGATGCTAACAGCTACTCAGACACCACTGACCTCACAAGCACCTGCACAGCAGAAGCATCCTCACTTCCAACACCCTGGATTTTTCACCTCCATCTCCATCTCTGTCTCTCATCTCCCCATGCCCTCCTCTCTCCCAGGCACCTTTCTCATCCACTCCACGACCTCCCAATGCCTCTGTCTGTCTTTGTGTGGCAGATGTTACCTTGGAAGCATTGTCCCAGCTGGGTCACCTGCATGTCCTTCTCTTCTTCCTCTGCTGTCATCATGACTGCGCTAGCTGTCTGATGCACTTTTTGATCTCAAAGGCCCTTTCATCCTGCCTCCCTTCTGCTGCTAAATCCTGTTCCTGCAAGAGAAGTGACAACCAGTTGGTGTCCCCTCTGTGGCATCTTACCTGCAACTTCCTGAGCTGGACAGCTGGTGGGAACTGTCACCATCAGCCCCGTCTGTGCTTGAAGTCTTCTCCTGGCAGAGGCACAGCTCTGGGTGTGCTTGGTGTGTACCATGCTTCCTGAACGAGAACAGCAACACTCGAAGTTACTCCTGAGCGGTGTCCAGCTGGGAAGAGCTGATTTGAAGGCAGGTTTGCCACAGGTCCTGAGGCTGGTCCATGGGTGCTCCCTGTCCCCCAGCTCGGCCACAAGTCCCACATCTGGGTCCTTCCAGCAGGATTTTGGAAAGCCCATTCCCAGCTGTGAGTGCCAGGCCAAGAGCACGGGACAGAAACAGCGCCCACCTCCGAGGGCCCCAGCCCCCAACTGGCCTCTGTCCTCAAACTACTAAAACTTCCAAAGAGGCTCTCCTTGTAACTAAACTATCTTCAGCTTTCAGAAAAGAAACTGTATGCTCCTGGATTCAGTAGTCTGACTAAGACTGTTAGAGGGCGATTTGGGTTTCAATTCCAGAACAAAAGAATATCCATTACAGAATCTCAGCCACCACCTCCATGATCCCTGTCACTGACCCACAAAAGCTGTGTTGTAAAAAATCTTACAGCTAATTGAAATTATCCTCTCCTCCCCAAATCTTTGTTCTTCTCATACCCTCAGACTACCGAGGTAATAATCACATAATTATTCTGTAATTACCACCAATCTGAAACCCTCCAAACCATTATTCCCTGATGTGACTGACAGCACTGTTGATAAGGGAGAACCATCACTAACCACGCACCCACCTGTTAGTCCTTTTGCCTCTGTGACCGAGCATGTCTACATGGATATCTCTGTCTGACAGGAGAAGACTGGCCCCCAAAAAAATCTTACATTGTCTTGGCTCTAGAGTAAGCAAGGAATTTATGACAGTGATACAAACAAGTTTAAGATAAAGCAGGATAGCAGAAGCAGAAAATGTGATATGTCTCACCCACCTCTAATTTCAGAGGAAGTTTCAGGGGTGGTTTTTTGTGTTTGGTTTGGTTTTTTTTAATCACTGCACAGCACAAGTGAAAAAACACGCACCTGTGTTTTAAGGAGAACTGTAAACTACAAGAGTAAAACAATCCAGTCTATGTAGTTACACTTCTTTCCAGGATACATCGGTCATTTTTTTTACATTTCAGTGGAGAGCTTTATGTTAAAATCACTAAATTCTGATATGGAAATAGCAAAACATCATCTGTAAATCTTTCAAAAGAACAGTAGATTGAAGGAAAACTGTTCATATAAACTGTAAATGACATTTTTCTGCTGTCAAATGTTATAATGCTTTTGAGTACTTTTGCCATCTTCATCTTCTTTGTCTTCACTTTCTTCTGATTTTATAACTACCGTACCTCAACAAAACATTAAACTGTTCAAGCACTCTTGCAAATTATGTGAAATCCAAAATGCCTTACTGTACTAGTTTTGCCTGGGATAGTTAAATTTCTTTATAGTAGTTTGTATGCGGTTATGTTTTGGATTTGTGCTGAAAATAGTGTTGATAACACACTGATGGTTTAGTTACTGCTGAGCAGTGCTTACACAGCGTCAAGGCCTTTTCTGCTCCTCACACTGCCCTGCCAGCGAGTAGGTTCGAGGTGCACAGAAAGTTGGGAGGGGACGCAGTTGGGACAGCTGACCCCAACTGACCACAGGGATATTCCATACCATATGATGTTGTGCTCAGCAATAAAACTGGGGATGAGGTTGGCAGGGGGGCCACTGCTCAGGTACAGGCTGACCATCGGTCAGTTGGTGGTGAGCAATTGTTTTCATTTGCCTTGCTTGTTTTTCTTGGGTTTTATTTTCCTCTCTCTGTTGGTTTTTTTTCTTCTTTTTGAACTCCATCCCACTGGGTTTTGTTGTTACCGTCATGTTAATGACACAATAGATCCTGCCAAACCTACAACCTGCAAAACCTGAAGACCAACTTATGCAAGACACATTCCAGAAATTACGATCAACACAGAGAAGCATATATATCTATCTTGTTCTGTCCTTTCCAAAACTGCTGGGTGACCTGTCATCAGCCTTAGTGACTAACAGCAGGCAAGACTCTCTAATCTGGCTTAGCTGTTTTCCTCGGAGCTGCATCTCAGCTATTTCAGAAAGTCAGGTCTTGTTATTTTGGGAAAGTGTTCCAAGGAAATGTTTTTAATACTCTAGAATGGTAAGACTAAGCATGGTAATCTCACTCCAAGTTCTAGCTCTGCCACAGACTACCTTTTTTTTTTTTTCCCTCTTTTCACCAAAAGGATGGCACTTCTTTCTGAATGCAAGATGAGTTACATGGGTGTCCTGGTTTCAGCTGGGATACACTGGGGTATACAGACAGCCCATAAAAAACTGAGAAATGAGTCTGTGATCACGTCCACTCCCATTCCTTGGCACTCCAACACTCCTCTCACATTCCCTTCCTCGCCAGCAATCAGCCCTTACGCAGTCTGCACAACATGTACAAGACGCTGACTTCACTAGATATTGTCCAAATCATCTCCTGTTTGAGTTCTGATTGGTTCAACTACTGCCACAGCCTTTACTGTCCTTACATGCAGTCTTGCCCCATTCTGACCCACTCAGAAAGCTCCTACAAGTATCATCTCACTCACTGCCTTAATCACAACTAACAGTCTCTTTAACACCCTGAAGTTGTTTCCATCACTTCACACATACAGTTAATACAGCCTTTCATGACTTAGTCCCCTCCCTCATGTTATTTCCCACTGAGTACCACGATGACAGCTCCTAATTACATGTCCTGAGAGCAGCTTCCACTGACTGTCACCTGTTACACACCAACAGGAACAGCACTGTCTTCTCCCATGCCCATCTCCATGCTCGGGAGGAGCTGTTCACACACCCCTGGCAGCTGGTCTTGCTGCCTGAAAATCCTTGCTGTGCTGCTCAAGGCCATGAAAACTGTCACGCTACAGCTGTACCCACATCACTGTTCCTCATTCTGAGTGACACTGCCCATTTCTGTGTCACTGTTCTCGTGTACCAGAGATTAAAAACCAACCAAAGAAAAAGCCCAGAGAAACTGTGTTAGAGAGTAGCACAAAGAAACATCAGGGCTGATCACTGTTTAACACACAGGGTTTGGAATTTTGGAGATTGGAGCTTCCAACAGACCCGGCTCTTTGAATGGAAGCATCCTGAAGCTTTTGATCCTGACAGAAATATTACAGACTGCCCCCATCTCTACTTTGCAGTTGCCTGAAGCGTTTGCTTGTCCATGTCCAGTTCTCCTTCATGCTTACAAAGTATGTTTAATCTGCAAAACAGTACTACAAACTGGCAGCCAAATGCCTGTTCTCTCAAAGATGTGAAAACTGCAGTTAAAGACAACACAGGTACCATGACAAGCCTTCTGGTCTGGGTTAGGTTTTAAAAAGCAAGGTCTTCTGAACCTCTGTTTTCCAGCTGCCACCAACAGCTGGAGAGAGGGTCTGGTTTTGATCAGCTGGATGATCAATGCTAACTACCAAAATCCAGTACAGGACGTTACACCTCAGGCTTCAGATTTTGAGCCCAACCCAAAGGACTGAACAATCTCTCTCCTGCCATTGGGCTGACTGCAGTATTGCACATCCCCTGGCTTCTCAAGCTGTTCCCCAGCAGACTCCTCCTGGCCACTCTGCTATAGGCCGCTAAATGGTCTTAAGGAACCATATTCTGAATCTGCTCTGGCATCTCCCGTCAATGAGGATACAGAGATGCTCTCCCAGCGTACTGTGCTCCTCTCACCTCTTCTGGTCTCTCTGCATTGTCCGTTCCTCATCTCCAGCCACTGGTTTTGACCTTCATTCACATCTCCACTGCTTGTAAAATTCCTCCGTTTCAAGGAAATCAACAAGATGACCACGTCCTCCTGATCCTTGTCTCTCATGGGAACTTTGGTCTCGCAACCAATACAAAAAATGTCAGTGTGATTATTGTTAGTAATTGCTAGTGCAGCAGAAATGTGCTGGGCCCATAACCCAGAGGTTGATGGATCAAAACCATCCTCTGCTACCAGATGGGGAGGAGAATTGGGAAAGAAGGTAGAACTCGTGGGTTGAGATAAGAACAGTTTAATAACTAAAGTAAAATATAATACTAACAATAATAATAATGAAATATAATAATAATAATAGTAATGAAAAGGAATATAACAAAAAAAGAAGAGGGAGAAAAAGAAGGGAAAAAACCAGTGATGTACAATGCAATTGCTCACCACCCGCTGACTGATGCCAGAGCAGCGATCTGCCCCTCCCAGTCAACCCCCCCTCATTTATATACTGGGCATGACGTTCCATGGTATGGAATATCCCTTTGGCCAGTTTGGGTCAGCTGTCCTGGCCATGCTCCCTCCCAGCTTCTTGCACACCTGCTTGCTGGCAGAGAATGGGAAACTGAAAAATCCTTGGCTTAGGATAAGCGCTACTTAGCAACAACTAAAACATCAGCGTGTTATCAACAGTATTCTCACACTAAATCCAAAACACAGCACTGCACCAGCTACTGAGAGTTAACTCTGTCCCAGCCGAAACCAGGACAGCAACGCAGACAGCTCTAACATTTTCACCTGACTGCCTTAAACAAAACAGGCTTGGGACCCCAATTGCTCACTTCACCCTGAATAGTCACATCCCTCCTCTGAAAGCTATTGTGTGCCTGGCTGAGGACAGATACAATCCACACAAGGAGCAATCAGAGCTAAACGCTGCACTTCCCTTGGTGAAGCTTCCTTGGAAAAAATACACATTTTTTAAAAAAAAACTTGTTACAGCAAGAACCAGGAAGAAAAAAATCCCTGACAGGTTGACTGGAACTTCCCGGCTGTGGTAAAACCATCCACCCTCTGTACCCCCATTTCCCAAAAGCCGGCAGCACAGCTTGGGTGGGAGGAAAGGCATGTATCAGACCTTGGGGCCAAGAAGGTCTACCTTCCCCTGGCCTGCAGACATGAAACATCGACCTCCAGCTGTCAGGGCTCGGGCTGGCGACCCTCGAGGCAGCAGTAGGAACCACTCTTACCCTGGTTGTGGGGTTGTCCCTGGGGCTGAGAACACGGGCCCAGGGCTGGTGAACTGGGCCACAGCAGGGCCTGTGGGTGATGAGGTCTCCAGGTCCCTCCTCCCAGTCCCACCCACACTGGGAGATTCCTGCTCCTGCGGCGGCCCCTGCGGCTGCCCCGGCCCTAGCACCCCCCTCGCCCCAGCTGCCCCCCCCCCCCCCCTTTCTCCACAGGCTGCTCGGCCTCTAGTCCCTCTGGCCCCGCCCCAGGTCAGCTGTGACTGACAGGCCACCTCTGGCTCTGCTGATTGGCTCAGCCGTGGCCAATGGCACGGCTGTTGCCAGGCTGGCACAAGCAGCCCAGGCCTCTCCTCACAGAACCGCCCTGCGCCCGCTGCCCCCCCCCCCACCCCCCCCCCCCCCACCCCCGCAGCTCACTCCTCAGCCAGCCGGGACACTGGGCCTACAGAGAGACGGCCTTCAAGAAGGGCCATTTCACCTGGAGCTGTTCTCTCAGCAGCGCAAGGTGTGTGCACAGCTCTGCTGCCCCTCGATCCACTCATGGGGTCTGGGCCTGCTCAGGGAGGGAGGGAAGGGAAGCAGGGCAGGGGAGGGGAGAGGAGGGGAGAGGAGGGGAGCTGCCAGGAGGGGAGCTTCCCTGGATTTGCTCTGGAGCAGCAAGTCTTTGCCAAAATGCGGGTCTGTCGGTGCTGCCAGCCACAGCCCTGGGCAGGAGGAGCTGCATAACGGGAGCTGCTCGCATCGGCAAGGGTGGCACCTGGCAGGAGACAGGGCTCTGCCCCGGCTTACACCGCCTGTGCTGAGCCCAGCACCTAGGGCCTTCCTCAGGCCTCGCCTTCCCTGAGGCGATGAGGAGGAGAGATGCCCTGTCCTGGCATGGCCCAGGGAATCTTCCTGTGGCCAGAAGGAAGGACAGAGCCCTTTCACTCTCCCCAGGGGGGCTGACCACTGTCCTTCACTTCTGTCCCTGGGGCTCCCCAGTGCTGGCAGGCCCCGCAGGTCTTGAGGGCCAAGGAAACACTGGGGTACCAGGGGCTTCTGGGGCTCAGGGCAGCTTTGGGTATCTCCAAAGCTGAGGCGTGGCTGCCCCTTTGCTTCTGCAGATGCAGTTATTTTCTACCCCTTCATGGTCAAAACTGTTTCTCCTTGTGGCACGTGGACTGGACAGATGCCATGTCCCTGTTAGTCTAGGAGGACTTCAGGGAAATGAAGTCACAGCATGCACATGGGTAGGAGGACAGTAGAAAGGAGCCCTGTCAAGGTTTTTCTGCTGTTTCACATCTTAACTCGGACTTTGTGTGCATCCCAGCACCAAAGTCAGATTTTTGACCTCCAAGCTGTGCAGCTTTTTGCCAGCAAAAGCGAGCTGGGCTGAGCTGGTCTTTGAGATAACTTGACTCCTTCCTTTTTTAATTTCATGATTACATTTTTTGGTTTTTTCCAGCAATGTCTTCCTTTCTCCCCCCCTTCCCCGCTGAATTCTGTCCTCTTTCAAAGGTAATTATGATTTGACTTTCTGGACAGATCATTGAGTAGGTAGACACAAGATATAAGTATAGGCTGGTCTGTACCTCCAGAGCTGTAGGCTGAGCTATTCTACCTTTAAAGGCTAGATAGATAGGGGCTATGGGTAGAGTTACTGTTTGCCAGTTATTATTTTGTTTGGGGTCCTGTGACAGTGATGGTAAGGTCATCAGCCTGCAGCTCTGCAGCAGTTAAAACTACCACTGGAAGAGTTTTGATGGCAGATGCTGTTCTGTGTGTTTCATTTTCAATAATCACTTCATTGAGCTAGAATTATTTCTATGCGATTAGGTGATGGGGATCTTCTTGTACTGGTCTTCTGTTTCTGGAGCACGTCCTGACAGCCTTTGTCATCCACAGCTTTCCCATCTGTTCCTGAGAGGAGTGATGGCCACGACATGGAATGACTCCTGTGAGTAATGGCTTCACCAGTAGGCTTGGATTTAGTGAATCCCCATGGACAAACGTATGTAGCAGGTGCTCCAGCCAAGAATTTTGATATGCTGACACTCTAGAGTGAATTTGGAGGTGTCTCCTCCTCCTCCTCCTCTTCTTCCTCCTCCTTTTCTCCCTCATCCTCCTTCTCTTCCTTCTCCTCCTCCTCCTCCTCCTGTTCTTCCTCCTCCTCCTGTTCTTCCTCTTCTCCTGTTCTCGTTTCTCCTCATCCTCCTCCTTTTCTCCTTTTTTTATTCCTCCTCATCCTTTTCTTTATTCTCCTCCTCCTCCTTATCCTGTTCTTCCTCCTCTTCCTCTACCTCCTCTGCTTTCCTCTCTTCCTCATGTTCTTCCTCCTCCTCTTCCTCCTCCTGTTCTTTCTGTTCTTCCTCCTCCTCCTCCCCTTCTTCCCCTGTTTCTCTTCCCCTTGTTCCTCTTCCTGCTCGTCTTCCTCCTCCGGTTTCTCCTCCTCCTGTTCATTCTCTTCCTCCATTTCTTCTTTCTCTACCTCCTGTTCTTCCTCCTCCTCCTCATGTCCTTCCTGCTTTTCCTTTTTATGTTCCTCCTCATACTCCTCCTCTTCGTGCCCTTTTCTTCCCATTCTTCTTGTTCTTCATCCTGTTCTTCCTATGGTTCTTCCTCCTCCTCCTCCTGTTCTTTTTCTTTCTCCTCCTTTTTGTCTTCATCTAGTTCTTCCTCCACCTCTTCTTCCTCTTCTTCGTTCTCCTTCTCTTTCTTCTCCTCATACGCCTCTGCATATTTATCCTCTGCATGTTCATCCTCCTCCTGTTCTTCTTGTTCTTCACAATCCTTCTCCTTATACCCCTCCTTCTCCTCCTCCTCCAACTCATCCTCCTCCTATTTCCTTCTGTTTTTCTTCCTCCTCTTCCTGTTATTCTGTTACTCTGTTTACCCTCCTGTTCTTTATCCTCATCCTCCTGTTCCTTCTGTTCTTTTTCCACCTTCTCCTTTTCTTCTACTTCCTCCTCTTCCTTCTCCTTCTCCTTCCTTCTCCTCCTTCTCCTGTTCTTCACCCTCTTCCTCCTCCTCTTCATCTTCTCCTACCTCATATTCCTCTTTTTCTTCCTCCTCCTCATCCTGTTCTTCCTCCTGTTCTTCCTTCTTCTCCTCCTATTTTTCTTAATTTACTTCCTCTTATTCCTCCTCCTCTTCTTCTTTCTCTTCCCCCTCATCTTCCTGTCCCTCTTCCTCCTTTTTTTCCCTTCTCCTTCTTCTCCTCCTCTTCCTCATCTTATTCCTGTTCCTTTTCCTATTTCTTTCCTCCTGTTTCTCCTCCACCTCCTATTCTTCCTCCTCTTGCTCATTTCTCATATTTCTTCTCCTCCTCCTCGTCCTGTTCCTTTTCATCCTCATCTTATTTTTTCCTCCTCCTTATCCTCATCTTCCTTCTTGTGTTCCTCCTTCTCCTCCTCCTCCTTCACCTTTTCCTCCAACTTCCCCTCATCCATTTCCTTTTGTTTCTCTTCATCCTTTTCTTGCACTTTCTCCTTGCCAATTGTATGAGATTCTGCAAGGCTAAGTGCTGGATCCTGCCCTTGGGTCATAACAGCCCCGTGCAATGCTACACGCTTGGGGAAGGGTGGCTGGAAAGCTGCCCAGCAGAAAAGGACCTGGGGGTGTTGGTCGACAGACGGCTGAATATGAACCAGAAGTGTGCTCAGGTAGCCAAGAAGGCCAATAGCATCCTGGCTTCCATCAGAAATAGTGTGGCCAGCAGGACTAGGGAACTTATCGTACCCCTGTACTCGGCACTGGTGAGGCCGTGCTTCAAATACTGTGTTCAGTTTTGGGCCCCTCCCTACAAGAAAGACACTGAGGTGCTGGAGCGCGTCCAAAGAAGAGCAACGAAACTGGTGAAGGGTCTAGTGAACAAGACTTATGAGGAGCAGCTGAGGGAACTGGGGTTGTTTAGCCTGGAGAAAAGGAGGCTGAGGGGAGACCTCATCGCTCTCTACAACTATCTGAAAGGACGTTGTAATGAGGCGGGTGTCAGTCTCTTTTCCCAAGTAACAAGTGATAGGACAAGAAGAAATGGCCTGAAGTTGTGCCAGGGGAAGTTTAGATTGGATATTAGAAACAATTTCTTCACCGAAAGGGTTATCAAGCACTGGAACAGGCTGCCCAGGGAAGTGGTTGAGTCACCATCCCTGGAGGTATTTAAAAGAAATGTAGAGGTGGCGCTTAGGGACCTGGTTTAGTGGTGGACGTGGTAGTTTTTGGATAACGGTTGGACTCAAAGATCTTAAGGGTCTTTGCCAACCTAAATGATTCTGATTCTATGATTCTGTTAATTCTCTATTGCTGTCTTTTTCCTCATCTTCTTCCTCCTGTTTTTCCTTTTCCACCTCCTCATTTTCTTCCTCCTGTTCTACCTTCTCTGGTACTTCATCCTGTTCTTCCACCTCCTCCTGCTGTTCTTCTTCCTTCTCCACCTGTTCCTCTCTTCTTTTTCCTCCTCCTCCTCTTCTTATTCCTCCTCTTCCTCCTCAATTTTCTCCTTCTCCCCCTGTTCCTCCTTCTTTTCCTCTTCCTCCTCCCTCTCCTCCTACTGTTCTTCCTTCTCCTCCTCCCTATTCTTCCTTCTCCCCTCCTCTTTCTGCTCCATTTCTTTCTTTTCCTCTTCCTTCTGCTCTTCCTCCTCCTTGTCCCATTGCTCGTTCTTCCTGTTCTTCCTCCAGTTCCTCCTGTTTGTCATCATTCTCCACCTCCTTTTCCTCCTCATGCTTTTAACTTTTCCTTCTCCTCTTCTTTTCATTCTTCCTCCTCCTTTTTCTTCCTCTAACTCCTCCTCCTTTTTTCTTTTTGTTCCTCCTACTGTTCAGCCTGCCCCTCCTCCTCTTCTTTTTCCTCCTCCTCTTCACATTCTTCCTCTTCCTCTTTTCCCCCCTCTTGTTCTTTGTCCTCCTCCTTGTGTTCCTCCTCCTCCTTATCCTCCTTCAGTTCTTCTTCCACCTCCACCTTTTTTTTCCCTTGTCCTCCTCATGGTCTTGTTTCTCTTAATCTTCCTTGTCCTGTTCTTCCTATTACTTCTGTTCTACCTCCTTCCTTTCTTCCTCTTTTTTCCTCCTCCTCTCGTTCTTCCTGTTCCTTCTGTCTTTCCTTCTCATCTTCCTCTTTATCCTTCTCCTCCTCCTCTTCTGTCTTCTTTTCCTATTCCTCCTGTTCCTCCTGTTCCTTCTGTTCTTCCACCTCCTTTTCTTCCTTCTGTTCATCCCTTTTTTCCTGTTTTTCCACTGGTTCCTCAAGTTACTACTCCTTTTATTCCTCTTCCTCCTCCTCTTGTCTCCTCCTTCTCCTCTTTATCTTCTTCCTCCCCCTCTCCTTCTCCTCCTCCTCCTCCTGTTCTTACTCCTCCTCTATCTATTCTTCCTGTTCCTCTTGTCCCTCCTCCTGTTCTTCTTCCTCCTACTCCTTATTTTTGTTTTACTCTTCTTCTTACACCTCCTCCTCCTTTTCCTATTTCTTCTCCTCCTTCTCCTCTTTTCCTGCTCCTCCTCTTCCTCCATTTCATCCTCCTCCTGTTCCTCCTTTTTCTCCTGTTGTTTCTCCTCCTCCTTCACCTTGTGTTCCTCCTGTTCTTACTTTTCCTTCTCATCCTCTTCCTTACCCTCCTCATCCTCCTTTTCTTCCAATCTTCTTCCTCCTGTTCCTCTTGGTCCTCTTCCTGTTCTTCCTCTTCTCCTTCCTGTTCCTCCTCCTTCTATTCCTCCTACTGTCCTTCTTCCTGTTCCTCCTCCTCCTTTTTGTGTTATTCCTACTGTTCTTACTCCTCCTCCTGTTCCTTCATGTTCCATTCATCATGTTCTTCTTCCTCATCTTTATTCCCCTCTTCCACCTCTTTCTCATCTTTATCCTTTTCCTTCTCTTAACATTTGTTCTTCTTGCATCTCCTCCTACTCTTGTTCTTTATCTTTCTCCACCTCTCTATTCCTCCTCTTCCTCCTTCTCCTCCTCGACCTGTTCCTCTTCCTATTTCTCCTCGACCAGTTCCTCCAACTCTTCGTCTTCCTGTTCCTCTTGTTCCACTTCCTGTTTCTCCTCTTCCTCCTTTTCCTGTTTTTTCTCCTCTATCTCCTTCTGTTCCTCCTCCTCCTCATTGTCTTCCTCCAGTTCCTCCTACTCCTGTTCCTCCTCCCTACCCTCCTACTTTTCTTTGTTCTCATCCTCCTCATGCTCCTGCTGTTCCTTTTCCTGCTGTTCTTCCTCCTCCTACTAATCCAGTTGCTTTTTGTCCTGGTGTTCCTCCTCTTCTTCTTCGTCCTCTTCTAGCTGCTCCTCATCCTCTTCCTCAGCTTCCTCTTTGTCCTCCTGTTCCTTTTCCCCTTCATCCTCTTTCTCGTCCTCCTTTTCATCCTCCTTCTCCTCCTCTTCTGTCATCTATTTCTTCTTCCTCCTGTACTTCCCCATCCTCCTTCTCTTTCACTTCGTCATGCTCTTCTTCCTCTGGTTCTTCTTCCTCCTGTTCTTCCTCCTCGTACTTTTGTTTATTCTCCTCTTGATCCTGTTCTACCTGTTCATCATTGTCCTCCTCTTGTTCTTTCTCCTGTTCTGCGTCCTTCTGCTCATCTTCCTCCTTTTCTTTCTCCTTCTCCTCCTTTTCCTCTGCTATTTTTTCCAACTCCTCCTCCTCCTAGTCTTTCTGTTCCTCCTACTGTTCCTTCTGTTCTTCTTCCTCCTCCTCCTCCTCCTGCTTCTTTTCCTCCTTTTCCTCCTCCTCTCCCTTTTCCTCATCCTCCTCTCTTTTTCCTCCTCCTCCTCCTCCTTCTCCTCCTCCTCCTCCTCCTCTTTCTTTTCCTCCAACTCTTCCTCTTCCTGTTCCTTTTTTCTTTGTCCTGTTCCATCGTGCTCCTTCTGTTCCTCCTCTTCTTCCTCATCCTGTTCCTCCCCTTCCTCCTGTTCATCTTCTTCCTGTTCCTCCTCTTCCTCCTTTTGCTGTATTTCCTCTGGTTCTACCAGTTTCTGCTCTTGCCCCCCCTTCCTTCTCCTTCTCTTTTTCCTCCTTTTCTTAATCCTCCTCCTCCTGTTTCTCTGCCCATTATTCCTTGTCCTTATCATTGTTCTCTTCCTTCTCTTCTTCCTCCTCTTCCTCTTCCTGCTTTTCTTCCTTATTTTCTTTTCCTTAACATATTCTTCCACCTCCTCCTCCTATTCTTGTTCATATTCCTTCTCTTTCTTGTCCTTTTTCTCCTCTTGCTCCTCCTCCTGTTCCTTCTTTTTTTGCTTCTTCCTTCTTTTTTTTTGCCTCCTCTTCAACCTGTTCCTCCTCTTCCCCATTCTCTTGCTCATCCTTTTCCTATTTTTTTTCCTCCTTCCTCTTCCATCACCAGTTCCTTCTCACTCTTTGTTGTCCTACTGTTCCTCTTTCATTTTTGTACATGTCTTCCTCTTGTTCCTCCTCCTTTCCTCCAGGTCCTCCTCCTGTTCTTCCTGCTTTTGTTCCTGTTCCTTCTCCACTTCCTGCTGTTCCCCCTGTTTATCCTCCTGCTGTTGCTGTTTGTGTTCATCCAAGTCCTTATTCTCATCCTCGTCCTCGTCCTCCTCCATCTTTTCCTCTACTTCATCTTGTTCTTCTTTGTTCTGTTCATTCTCCTTGTCCTCCTGTTCTTCCTTTATATCCTTCTACTGTTTCTCCTGTTCTTCCTCCTGCTCCTTCTCATCTTCCTCCTGTTCCACCATCTCTCCTTTTCCTCTTATTTTTCCTCAAGTTCTTCCTATTACTCCTCCTGTTCCTCCTGTTCCTCTTGTTTGTGGTCCTCCTGTTACTCCTTTTCTTCCTTTTTCTCCTTCTCCTGTTCCTATATTTTATATTCCTCTTTTTTCTCCTATTTTAAATCTTGGGTTCCCCACCCCTTGCTCTCCACCTCCTCTTCCTCTTCCTCTTGTTCCTCATGTTCATCCTCCTCTTTCTCCTCTGCTTCTTTTTTTTTCTTTCTCCACCTCATCCTGTTTTTTTATCCTCCTATTCCTTTTCTTCCAATTGTTCCTCCACTTCCTTCTCATTTTCTTGTTCATTTAGCTCAGAATCACAGAATGGTTGAGGTTGGATAGGACCTCTGGAGATAATCTTGTCCAACCTCCATGCTCAAGCAGGGCCACCTAGAGCCCATTTCTAAAGACCATGTCCAGACAGCTTTTTAATATCTCTAAGGATAGAGACCCCACAGCTTCCCTGGGTAGCTTGTGCCAGTGCTCAGTCACCCTCACACCGAAAAAGTGTTTCCTGATGTTCAGAGGGAACCTCCTGTGTTTCAGCTTGTGCCCATTGCCTCTTGTTCTGTCCCTGGGCTCCACTGAAAAGAGCCTGGCTCCGTCCTCTTTGCACTCTCTTTTCAGGTGTCGTGGTTTAACCCCAGCCAGCAACTCAGCACCACGCAGCCGCCTCCCCCTTCCCCCTCCCAGTGAAGTGAGGAGGAGGAAAGAGGGGGGAAAAAAAAGTAAAACTCGTGGGTTGAGATAAGAACAGTTTAATAACTAAAGTAAAATATAATACTAACAATAGTAATAATGAAATATTATAATAATAATAGTAATGAAAAGGAATATAACAAAAAAGGAAGGGGAGGAAGGGAAAAAAAAAAACCAAAAAAACAAACGCAAAAAAAAAAAACCACCAGTGATGCACAATGCAATTGCTCACCACCCGCTGACCGATGCCCAGTTAGTTCCTGAGCCACGATCCGCCCCGCCCGGCCAACTTCCCCCTGTTTATATACTGGGCATGACGTTCCATGGTATGGAATACCCCTTTGGCTAGTTCAAGTCAGCTGCCCCGGCTATGCTCCCTCCCAGCTTCTTGCACACCTGCTTGCTGGCAGAGCACGGGAAACTGAAAAGTCCTTGGCTGAAGATAAGCGCTACTTAGCAACAACTAAAACATCGGAGTGTTATCAACATCATTCTCACACTAAATCCAAAACACAGCACTGTAGCAGCTACTAAGAAGAAAGTTAACTCTGTCCCAGCTGAAACCAGGACATCAGGTATTTAAATACATTAATAAGATCCCCCTCTGAACTTTCTCTTCTCCAGGCTAAACAGTTCCAGCTCTCTCAGCCTTTTCTCATATGTGAGGTGCCACAGTCCCTTCATCATCTCTGTGGTCCTTTGTTGGACTGCCTACAGTATGTCCATGCCTCTCTCGTACTGGGGAGCCCAGAATTGGACACAGCATGCCAGGTGTGGCCTCACCAGTGCTGAGGAGAGAGAGGGGAAGGATCACCTCCCTCAACCTGCTGGCAATATTTTGCCTAATGCAGCCCAGGATACCATTTACCTTTTTTGCAGCAAGGACACGTTGCTGGTTCATGGTCAACGTGCTGTCCACCAGGACCCCCAGGGCCTATTCTGCCAAGCTGCTTTCCAGCCGGGTGGCCCCCAGCATATATTGGTGCATGGGGTTGTTCCTCCCCAGGTGCAGGACATATCACTTCTCCTTGTTGTAGCTTCATGAGGTTCCTGCCAGCCCATTTCTCCAGCCTTACTGAAGTCCAGGTAGACAACACCCACTGCTTTCCCCTCATCTACCATGCCAGCCATTTCATCATAGAAGTTTGTCAGGTTGGTCAAGCATGACCTTGGTGAAGCCATGATGGCTGATGATTTTTTTTGGTCGTTCCTGTGCCTGGAAATGGTTTCCAAGATTAGATACTGCATCACCTTCACAGGGATCGAGGTGGGGCTGAGCATCTCATAGTTCCCTGGGTCCTCCTTCTTGCCCTTCTTGAAGACAGGAGTAACATTTCCTTCAGTGCAGGCTTCAGGCGCTTCTTGCAGTCGCCTTGAAAGATCAAAGATTATCTAGAGTGGCCACACAATGCCATCAGACAGTTTCCTCACCACTTGTGGGTGCATCCCATCAGGGCCTTTGGACTTACGTATGTCCGGTTTGCTTAAGTATTCCCTGACCTGATGCTCTTCCACCAAGGGTACGTCTTCCTTGCTCTAGCCTTTCCACCTGGTCTGTGGGACCTGGGATTCCGGAAGGCTGATCTTGCTAGTAAAGACTGAGGCAAAGAAGGCATTCAGTACCTTAGCTTTTTCCATGTCCTGTGTAGCCAGGTCCCCTGTCTCATTGACCAATGGGCCCACATTTTCCCTGGTCTGCTTTTTGTCCCCTGTGTACTTAAGAAGCTCTTCTTGCTATCTTTGACATCTGTGGCCAGATTCAATTCCATTTGGGCTTTAGCTTTCCTGACTTCATCCCTCCATGCTCGGACAATGTTTCCATGTTTCTCCCAGGATACTTGTCCTTGTTTCCACCCTCTGTAAGCTTCATTTTTCATACAATCATAGAATCATTTAGGTTGGAAAAGACCCTTAAGATAATCAAGTCCAACTGTAAACCTAAAATGGTAGTCCTAAACGTAGTAGTCCTAAACGGTAGTCCTAAAACGTCCTTAAACCTAAAACGTCCACCACTAAACCAGGTCCCTAAGTGCCACCTCTACATTTCTTTTAAATACCTCCAGGGATGGTGACTCAACCACTTCCCTGGGCAGCCTGTTCCAGTGCTTGATAACCCTTTCGGTGAAGAAATTGTTTCTAATATCCAATCTAAACTTCCCCTGGCACAACTTCAGGCCATTTCTTCTTGTCCTATCACTTGTTACTTGGGAAAAGAGACTGACACCCGCCTCATTACAACGTCCTTTCAGATAGTTGTAGAGAGCGATGAGGTCTCCCCTCAGCCTCCTTTTCTCCAGGCTAAACAACCCCAGTTCCCTCAGCTGCTCCTCATAAGTCTTGTTCACTAGACCCTTCACCAGTTTCGTTGCTCTTCTTTGGACGCGCTCCAGCACCTCAGTGTCTTTCTTGTAGGGAGGGGCCCAAAACTGAACACAGTATTTGAAGCACGGCCTCACCAGTGCCGAGTACAGGGGTACGATAAGTTCCCTAGTCCTGCTGGCCACACTGTTTCTGACACAAGAGGAATTCTTGCATTCGTGCGCATGAGCTGTCCCGTTCAAACTGGGGCACCTCGAATATGGTTTCACACATGGTTCTTACACCTTTCAGGCAATCAGGTCCAAAGTGATTTGACCAATTGCTACTTAACACACACACACACACGCTGCTAATTTTGTGGCGGTGTCACCAATCTGCTTTTTTCTTAATCCAGACGACCCTGGAGTCTGTCTTGCTGCAGTTCCTTATCTCTGATGCCAGAGAAGGGGAGGGTTTGACTGAGGTGTTGGAGGGGCTGGGATGCTGGCGTGATCTGGGTAGTCCAGGGGTATCCTTTCTTCTTCAGGGTGGGGGCTGTCCTTCTCCTCCTTGCAATGAGCTGGGGTCCTTTAGTCATGCTGACTGAACCATGACCGTGCAGTATACAACGTCAACTAGATGTATCTCTATGACTTGTGTGTCAGTCTGCGTCTGCCTTTGCTCGTTGCCTGCGTCTTTCTCTCTGAAGGGATGATCTTTGGGAAGTTCTACAGCACGGACCTCCTCCCTCCATCAACCCGTCGCAGCGCGCCTGCATTTAATGCCTGCTGTTCAATATTCTTTCCTCTCAGAGCTGTGATCAGAACCTTCATCTGGAGGAGAGCTGGTCACCTCATGACCTCATGAAGACAATGCAAGAGCAGAAGGAAGAACTGGGCCTGATGGTGGACCTGACCGAGTGCAGAACTCGCTTCTACAGGCCAGAGGTCAGTCTTGGTCTTGCTGTTGGGGAAGCGAAGCTCTGTGACGTTCATATGCCACTTCCTGGGGAGCACCGGTGGGGCCATGCTGGGGGTCTGTCCCAGGCCCAGGGAAGGATAGTGGGACAGCGGGCGGGTGTCCTTCCCTGCGGGGTCTGCCAGTGCAAGGGGTACGCCAGCGGTTAGCGAGAGGTGCGGGGAGCCTTCCCCTGTGCCCCGGCTCAGCTGGGCTCTGGGAGCATCCCTGATGGATGCTCAGACCCCAAAGGAGGGCAAGGGAGAGACGTCAGAGGGACTTGCAGCCCTGCAAGTCTTGGACATGAGCTTGACAGGAACTCCTAGGGCGCAGGGCATGCCGCCGCACCTGGCAGACCCCCGGGCTGGATCTTGAGCGTTGTGACGTGGGAGATGTGGAAGGGACAGGTCTCCTTTGACGTTGCAGATCTGCGGAGGGAGAAGGAGAAAACATCAGGGGGTCAAGGAGGAGCCCACATCTCCCCTGCCATGTGCGGCGTGGCCGGCTTGTGCCCGCCACTGACGTGAGCCAGTTGTGGATGGGGCGGAAGTGCTTGGTGAGCCTGACAGCGAAGATGACATTGGGGATGAGGACGAAGGAGCAGCATCCCAAGCTGAAGCAGGTGGCGTTCTGCAAGGAGAGAGCATGTGGGTCTCTGTTGGGCTGTGTGGGGAGAGGCAGCCCCCAGGGTCTGGAGGGACTTGGGGAGCCTTGTGGTGGCTGTTCCCGGTGGTGTGGGGGAGTCAGGGCTGCCGATGGCCCCGGTTGCCCCCAGTTCGTGCTGGTGTGCCCGAGCCAGTGCAGGTCCTGTGCAAAGTAGCGCAGCTTCTTCCTTGTGAAGCGGCCAGTCTCCTGGGCAGAGGGAAGGCAGCATGGAGGGCAATCACCGCACTGCCCAGCCTGGCTCCAGCCTGGCTCTGGCTGTCTCTGGGCTAATGTCGGGCTTGGAAACGAGGGCTGGAGGATTCAGGTGCCCCTTTCCCTCTTGCAGCACCCCCTTCCCCCTGTTTCTTTCTGGCCGTGGGGAATTTGGTCGTCCCCCCTGCCAAGGGCTAATCCAGCCCTGGCTCGCCTGCTGGAGGATCTGCTGGGCTTGCCCAGGCGGCCGGGCTTCCACTGAGGCTGTGGCAGCCAGCGTCTTCTTCACCCACTCCTGGGGAAGCACTGGAAGGGCAGGGCATCCTTAAAGCACCCAGCAGCAGTATGGTTGCCCCGGGTGCAGGGCATGCAGTGCCGTGCACGTGCCAAGCTTCGAACTGGGTCTGGTTGCCGGAGGGCAGGGAAAGAGGGCCCTGTGCCAAGCAGAGAAACCCCCTGGCAGGGAGCGGGCAAGATGAAACACCGTGGGATGGCTCTGCCAGGGACGCTGAAATGCCATGAGTGCTGCAGGGGGAGTTCTGATTTGGAGCAATAATCCTAATCACTAGAGGAGACCGATCCTCCCCAGATGACATCTTTGCTGGCTCTCCGTCACCCTTTCACTGGCTTTTTGGGGCCCTGGCTGGTGGGACCCATAGGGCATGTTATGAAAATTCCCTTCCCTAACTATTTAATCAACCAGTCTTTATAGTATGAAAGCATATTAACTTTGTTTGTAGATGTATATATGATGAGTTCACATGATACACTGTAATGTGATGAGGTAGTGGAGTTTTCCTGGAGATTTTGGTATTATTCATGCTGAAGTAAAACAAACGAAAGGACAGCCCGGCCCTGGAAGGAAGGACTTTGCTTCTGGGAAGCTTAGAGTTGTCCATGAAGGATAAAAGATACACCGGGTCAACCAAGATAACACCAGCATCCTAGCCCCTCTGACACGTCTTTGAAACCCTGCCAGCATCGCCTGGCATCATAGATCATTAACTCTAGCAGGACTGACTCCAGGGACATCTGGATCAATAGACAAGCAGCAAGAATGCTGCAAAACTAGAGTTGCTTTGCAAAGTTCGACTATGATTAGTAATCGGTAGCATGGGTGCTAATGATTAGTCAAGTCATCTTGTACCTGAACAATTGAAGGGTGTAAGAACCCTGTATAAATTTTTTTCAGAGAGAATATTTTTCAGATTGCTGCTGAGGTACTGAACAATGATGTAAGTTTGTTCTGTGGCTGCTAAAGTGATGTACATCTTTCTCTCTAGAGAGTTTCTTGTGAGGCCATCTGCTTTTGCAATGATAATCCTTATGCGACCTGTTGTTGTAAGCTTGACTCGATTTGTCAAAGTCTTTATCACAATGAGAGGACTTTCTCTCTCTACCATCTCCTGTTCTATGAGATGAATAATAATCATTGTAGTATCTGCATTGTTCCCATCTCCGTGGTTCATTTTGATAGCATCTTTCTCTGCTCCAAGTTCTCTCTCCTTTGGAATGGTACTACCTATTCCTGTCTTGTTCTATTCTTTCTCTGCTTTGGGATCTATAACAAGAATATTTTCCTGAGCTTCTCACACTATTTGGGCTGTTTCTTTCATTATGGGCAGATCTGTACTTGCTTTCATTGCAATACTCCTGCTTATGACGATTTTGCTTATTTGCTTCCACACTGCGAGAGCACCTCCTCTTGTGGGAATGATCATCTGATTTGCTTCTCCTTCTCCCTCTCTTCAGTGTCCGAGTTGTCTCTCTTCTTTCAGTAGTGCTCTGCCAGGTTTTTTAGAGTCATAATTTTTGTTCTTACCTTTTTTACCTATGTTTATCTTCTTCAGATATTTTATTACTCAGTCCCTCATTTTCTCTAGAAAATTGACTCTCCAAAACTTTACGCAGTATGTTGGGTTTGTGTAGTGGGGGAACGGCTACAGGGGTGGCTCCTGTGAGAAGCTGCTAGAAGCTTCCCTGGCTCCAATCTTGGACCCGCCTCTGGCCAAGGAGGAGCCAATCAGCAACGGTGGTAACGCCTCAGTGACAGCATATTTAAGAAGGGGAAAGAAGACTGCTGAAAAAAAGACTTGCAGTGGAGAGAGGAGCTGGGTGTGAGAGAAACAACTTTGCAGACACTGAGGTCAGTGAAGAAGGAGAGGGAGGAGGTGTGCTGGAGCAGAGATTCCCCTGCAGCCCACGGAGGTTAATGGTGGAGCAGAGATTCCCCTGCAGCCTGTGGAGGACCCCACCCTGCAGGAGGTGGCTGGGCCCAGAAAAGGCTGTGACTCTGTGGTGGAGCCCAGGCTGGAGCAGTGTACAGAGGACTGCAGTGTGTGGAAAGGACTTGAGTTGGAGAAAATCATGGGGGGCTGACCCCTGTGAGAGGGACCCCACGCCAGAGCAGGGGAAGAGTGTGAGGAGTCCTCCCCCTGCAGAAGGAGCAGCAGAGACAATGTGGGATGAACTGACTGCAACCCCCATTCCTGCCCCCCTGCGCTGCTGGGGGGGAGGAGGTAGAGGTATCGGGAGCAAAGCTGAGCCCAGGAAGAAGGGAGGGGTGGGGGCAAAGTGTGTGTTTTAAGATATGGTTCCATTTCTCATCATCCTACTCTGATTTGGTTGTTAACAAATTAAATTGGATATTTTTCCCCTAAAATTGAGTCTGTTTTGCCTGTGACCATAAGTGGTGAGTGATCCCTCCCTGTCCTTGTCTCAACCCATGAGCTTTTTGTTGTATTTTCTCCTCCCCATCCCACCGGGGGGGAGGAGTGAGCGAGTGGCTGCGTGGTGCTTTGTTGCTGGCTGGGCTTAAACCACGACATCCAGCTTCATATCAGAAGAGTCATTAACAGGTGGTACCTCTACATAGTTATTAGAAATGTCCTTTGTGTCTTGGCATTTATCTGTAATATCTAGAGATGAAGTTTTTTAGAAATATATTCAATGTCAGACTTCATAGAGGAAGCTTGCCCTAATGCCCTTTGCTGTCTTTTTTTATGCTTGTTTTTTTCTTTTATGCAATTTTTCCTTGTTTTTCCTTAGTGCCATCGCTTTTTAAAATTCTTCCTATGTCTCAGTTTTAGTTCAATGTCACTATTTTTCAATTTTTCCTTATTTCCTTAATTGTATTCATTTCTAAAATTTTCTGTCTACTTTTATTCCATTTGCTGTCTTTATTTCTAATTATTTCTTGTCTTTCCTTTGTGCTGTTGCTTTTTAAATTTTCTTTCTACATCTGTTTTAGTTTGCTGTCCCTATTTTTGAATTTTTTCCTTTATTTCACTAATGCAGCAATGCTATAGTTTTTTGTTTCTTCTCTTTCTTTAGTGCCCTTGCTTTTTAAATTTTCTTTCTATGCCTACTTCTACCTCGTTCGATGTCTTTATTTTTTAATTATTTTTTCTCTTTCCTTAGTGCCATTGCTTTTTAAAATTTTTTGTCAATGTCTGCGTTTCAGTTCTCTGTTGCTATTTTTTATTTTTTTCTCTCTTAATCCCTTGGGTTTTAAGATTTTCTACTTTTATCTTTTTGGCTGTTTTTATTTTTTAATTATTTTTTGTTGTTTTCTGTTAATGCCATTGCTTTTTAGATTTTCTTTCTAGCGTCTCTGTTTCAGTTTGCCGTCTTTTTTTTATGTTGTTCCATTTGTTTCCCTAATCCCTGTCGCTTTTTAAATTTTATACATTTATCCTGGTTTATCTTTATTTCACTGTTATTTCTTTTAAATATTTCTTGTGTTTCCTTAGTGCCATTGCTTTTAAAATTTTCTTTCTACATCTGTTTATCTTGCTGTCCCTATTTTTAAGTTTTTCCCTTTATTTCCTTAATCTAGATAGTTTTTAAAATGTTCTTTCTACATTTACTTTTTTCCCTTCCATGTCTTATTTTTAATTATTTCTTCTCTTTCCTTAGTGCTCTTGCTTTTTAGATTTTTTTTTTCCCTACAGCTCTGGTTTAGTTCACTGTCCCTATTTTAATTTTTTCCCTAATCTCCATAATTTTAAAAATTTTCTACTTTTACCTTGTTCACCCCACTGGGCTCAGGGCAAGTGGCTGTGGTTGGGTCCAGGGGAGGGGGTGATGTGCTGTGGGGCTGTGGCGATACCCACCTGTTCCCAATGGGCTCCAGCTGTGGGCTGGGACCGATGAGGTGAGGATGGGGCTGGGCCAAGGTTTTAAAAAGGCTGCAGGTGGGGATGGGCTGGGGCAGCCCAGGTGCAGCCAGTGAGGCTGAGGATGGGGCTTGGCATGCTGTGCCAAGGGGCTCTAGCTGGGGAGGGGGCTGTCAGGGCACACCAGCTTGCAGGAGCTGGCCGAGGAGTGAAACGAAGGGGGTTCCACAGGCAGCTGCCTCCAGCAAGGAACAGCTGGTCCCCGCAGCGAGGAATGATCCCTCCCAGCTATCCCTGACAGAGCGCACCACCAGCACACAGCTCTGGGGCTCGGTGCCTCTGTTGGCTGCATGTGAGCAGCCGTGTGTCTGGGAAGCCTCCTGGGAGAGGAGCATCGAGGCCCTGCCACCTGCTCTTGGGTGGGCAAGGGTCAGGCAGCCGGCACCGTGGAGGAGGAAGGGGCAGAGGCAGAGAGAGAAGCCTCAGGGCTGTGAAGGTCTCCTGCCAGCATCAGGAGCTGTGGTGAGTCGCACATCCCCTTTCCCCTTGCGTGCATCCAGGCCCATTCCTGCCATGCTTCTCCAGGTCTCTGCCGGCCTGCTTGCGTCTGTCTCCCTTTTGGGCTGTCTGGTTCCCTGAAGCTTTTTGCTCTTTTGCCAACACTGCCCAATACCCTGTCACCTTCTACATTTCCTTTCTATGCCTCTCCCTTTCTGGCTCCCCACCCGCTATTATTTCATTCTTCCCACACTGCCTTCTTCCCTGTTGCTTGTGAAAATTGCATTTCTAGGTCTCCCTCTACCCAGCGACCTGTGTCTGTTTTCAGTGACACCCTCTGCTCTGCACCCCGTCGCTCTTCCAATATCCTTTCCCTGGGGCTGTCTATCCAGCTTCCTCTCCCGATATTTAACTTCTTACCTGTATGGCCAATACCCTGTTGCTTTCTAAATTTTCTCTCTATGACTACATTTATCCAGTTCCCTGTCAGTGTTCTTTTATTTTTTCCTGCGTGTCCTCTACTTCATCACTTCTTAAATTTTGTTTCAATGTTTTCATTTATTTAGTTTGCTGAGCCTATTTTTTATTTTTTCCCCCTCTGTTCTTAATCCCTTTGCTTTTTAAATTTTCTTACTGTCAACTTTTATCCAGTTTGCTGTCCCTATTTTTTAATTATTTTCCTGTCTGTCCCTTACCCCATCGCTTTTAAAATTCTGTGTCTACTTTTATGAAGCTGCCAATCCCTGTTTTTAGTTGTTCTTTGTCAGTTGTGTACCCCCTTGCTTTTAAAACTTATTAAATTTGCTGTCCCTATTTAAGTTTTTTCCTTTATTTCCCTAATCGCTGTTGCTCTTAAAATGTTCTTTCTGTCAACTTCTATTGCGTTTGCTGTGTCTATTTGTTAATTTTTTCTTCTTTCATTAGTGCTGTCACTTTTTAAGTTTTCTTTTGAGGTCTCTGTTTTAATTTGTGGTCCTTATTCTTTAATTTTTTTCCTTTATTTCCCTGATCCCCATCACTTTTAAAATCTTCTTTCTGGGTACCTTTTTCTCATTCACTGTCTTTATTTTTTAATTATTTCTTCTCTTTCCTTAGTGCTGTCTGTTTTTAAAATTTCTTGTCTATGTGTTTTATTTTGCTGTCACTATCTTTTAGTTCTTTCTTCTCTTAATCCCTTGGCTTTTAATATTTTTCTATTTTTCTCGTTTGCTGTCTCTTTTTAAAATGATTTTTTCTTGTTTTTCTTTAATGCTGTCACTTTATAAATTTTTGTTCTACATCTCTGTTTTAGTTCACTGTTGCTATTTTTTAATTTTTTCCTTATTTTCTTAATCACTGTTGCTTTTAAAATTTTTTCTAGTTTTATCCCATTCACTGTCTTTTTCACTTTCTTTTTTAATTTTCTTGTGTTTCCTTAGTGCTCTCACTTTTTAAAAGTTCTTTCTATGTCTCTGTTTTAGTTTGCTGCCCCTATTTATTTTTGCCCTTTATTTCCCTAATCTCCCTCACTTTTAAGTTTTTTCTATGCCTACTTTTTTCCCTTTGCTGTCTTTCTTTAATTATTTCTTGTCTTTTCTTAGTGCTGTTGCTTTTTAGATTTTCTTTCTACATCTCCATTTTAGTTTGCCATGACTATTTCTTAATTTCTCCTTAATTCCTTAATCCCCGTTGCTTTTAGAATTTTCTACTTTTATCTCATTTGCTGTCTTTATTTTTCAGTTATTTTTTCTTGTTTTTCCTTAGTGCCTTTGCTTTTTAAATTTTTAAATATTTCTGTGTTTTATTTCAATGTCACTATTATTTGTTTCCTTATTTCCTTGATCCTATTTGCTTCTAAATTTTTCTGTTTACTTTTATTGTTTGCTGTCTATTTTTTTGTCTTTCTTTAGTGCCATAGCTTTTTAAATTTTCTTTTAACATCTGTTTTAGTTCGCTGTCCCTATTTTTGAATTTTTTTGTTTTTTTCATAATCCCTGTTGCTTTTAAAATTTTCTACTTTTATCCCATTTGCTGTCTTTAATTTGCTGCCTTTTAATTATTTGTCTGTCTTTAGTGCTGTCACTTTTAAAATTTTCTTTCTACATCTGTTTTAGTTAACTGTCCCTGTTTTTAATTTGTCCATTTATTTCTCTATTGCCTATAGCTTTTAAAATATTCTTTCTATGCCTACTTTTTTCCATTTGCTGTCTTTTACTATTTGTCTTTCCTTAGTGCCTTCACTTTTAAATTTTCTTTCTACATCTCCATTTTAGTTTGCTGTCATTTTTAATTTTTCTTCTTACTTCCTTAATCCCCATTGCTTTTAAAATTTTCTGTCCACTTTTGTCCCATTTGCTGTCTTTATTTTGCTGTCGTTACTTTTTAATTATTTCTTGTCTTACTTTAGTCCCCTTGCTTTTTACATTTTCTTTCTACATCTCTTAGTTCGCTGTCCATATTTTTTAATTTTTGCCCTTTATTCCCCTAATCCCCCTCGCTTTTTAAATGTTCTTTCTATGCCTACTTCTACTCCCTTTGCTGTTTTAAGTATCTCGTCTTTCGTCACTGCTGTCGCTTTTTAAATTATCTTTCTATGCCTACTCTTATCTTTGCTTTTTTAAATTATTTCTTGTATTTTCTTAGTTTTGTTGCTTTTTAGATTTTCTTTCTACATCTCCATTTTAATTCACCTTTTATTTTTAAATTTTTTCCTTATTTCCTTAAGCTTTCTTTCTTCCTGCCTTTATCCCATCCACTGTTTTAATTTCTTTGTTATTTCTTGTCTTTCCTTAGTGCCCTTGCTTTTAAATTTTTTTATACCTGCGTTTTCATTTGCTATCAATATTGTATAATTCTTTCCTCTCTTAATCCCTTGGCTTTTACAATGTTGCTTCTAAGTATACTTTTATCTAGTTTGCTGTCTCTCGTTTCAGTTCTTTCCTGTCTGTCCTGTACCTCATTGCTTTTTAAATTTTCCTTCTATGCCTACTTTTATCAAGCTCCCTATCCCTATTTTTTGTTTCCTGCCTTTCATGTACCCCGTTGCTTTAAAAATTTACTTTGTATGTCTGTTTTAGTTTGTTGTCCCTATTCTTTAATTTTTTTCTTCTAGTCCTTGTCGCTTTTAAAATGTTCTATGTCTACTTTTATGCCATTTGATGTCTTTAGTTTTGAATTATTTCTTGTCCTTCCTTAGTGCCACCTTTTTAAAAATTTTATTTCTATGTCTCCGTTCTAGTTCACTGTCCCTATTCTTTAATCTTTTTCATCGCTTAGTCCCTTGGCTTTTAAAATTTTGTTTCTATGTCTACTTTTATCTATTTTGGTGTCCTATTTTAAATTTTTTCCTGTCTGTCCTGTACCTCATCGCTTTTAAAATTTTGTTTCAATGACCACTTTTATCAACAGGCCCATCCTCAGTTTTTAATTCTTTCTTGACTGTCGTTTAACACGTCACTTTTAAATTTTTCTTGTCTGTCCTTTAAACCTTTGCTTTTTAAACTTTCTTTCTTTTTCTTTAAATTTCTTTAAATTTTCTGTCTGTGTTTTAACTTGCTTGTCCTTATTTTTCAATTTTTTCCTTTATTTTCTTAATCCTTTTTTTAAATGCCCTTTCTATGTCTACTTTTATCCCATTCACTGTCTTTATTTTTTTTCTTGTCTTTCCGTAGTGCTGTCACTTTTAAAATTTTCTTTCTACGTCTACTTTTCTCAAGCTCCCATCCCTATTTTTTAATTTCCTTGTCTGTCGTGTACCCTGTTGGTTTTTAAATTTGCTTTATATGTCTTCATTTTAGTTCGCTGTCCCTATTTTTTAATTTTTCCTTTATTTCCTTAATCCTGTTGCTTTTAAAATGTTCTTTCTATGTCTACTTTTATCCAGTTCCTGTTTCTATTTTTTAATTCTTTCCTGTCTGTCGTGAACAGCATTGCTTTTCAAATTTTCTTTCTGTGTCTACTTTTATCTAGTTCACTGTCCCTATTTTTCAATTTTTTACTCTCATAATTCTTTTAGTTTTGAAATTTTGTTTCTAGGTGTACTTTTATCTTGTTTTCTGTCCCTATTTGTTAATTTTTTCCTGTTCTGTGTATCTTGTTGCCTTTAAAAATTTTGTTCTATGTCTACTTTTATCAAGATGTCTCTCCCTGGTTTTTAATTTTCCTGTCTGTCCTGTACCCCATTGCTTTTATATTTTCTTTCTATGTCTATTTTTATCCAGTTCACCATCTTTTTTTAATTCATTCTAGTCTGTCCTGTACCCAGTCGCTTTTAAAATTTTCTTTCTGCGTCTCTGTCTATTTAGGTTTTTTCACTGTCTTTCAATTTTTTCCTCTCTTAATGTCTTCGCTTTTGAACTTTTGTTTTGACATTCACTTTTATGTATTTTTCTATTATTTACTTTTTTCCTATCTGTCCTTTACGTTGTCACTTTTAAAATTTTCTTTCTATGTCTACTTTTATCAAGATGCCTAATCCTATTTTTTTATTATTTCCTGTCTGTCCTGTGTCAGGTTGCTTTTAAATTTTTTTCTGTATCTACTTTTATCCAGTTCACTGTCTTTATTTTTTATTTCATTCTAGTCTGTGCTGTACCCTGTCACTTTTCAAATTTTGTTTCTATGTCTTTATCGAGTTTGATGTTCCTGTTTTTTAATTTTTTCCTTATTTCCTTAATCTTCTTGCTTTTAAAATTTTTTTTCTATATCTGTTTTTATTTAGTTCCTGTCCCTATTTTTTAATCCTTTCTTGTCTGTTGGGTACTCTCTTAATTTTTCAATTTTCTTTCTATGTCTCCGTTTATTTAGTTTGTCCCTTTTTTTAATTTTTTTTCTCCTTTTAATGCCTTCATTTTTCAATTTTTTTCTATGTCTACTTTTATCTAGTTTTCTGTCCCTATTTTTAAATTTTCTTTCTGTGTCTACTTTTATCAAGCTGTATCCCTATTTTTTGAATCTTTCTTGTTTGTCACATACCCTGTTGCTTTTTAAGTTTTCTTTTGTGTTTTACTTTGTCTCTTCTCTTGGTTCATCTTGAGGCTTTAGAGGGTCTCCTTAGCACACTTTTATCTCTGGAGTGTAACTGGTACCCCTCTCGGTTTGGCAGAACATCTCCTCTTCCTCAGAGCAGCTTTTTGTCCTCTCCTCCATCTCGCTTGCCTCCAGTGGGTCGGTGTCTCCCTCGTGACATCTGTACTCTGGTCAAATTCCCTCCCGAGCACCTTTGTGTCCTTGAGCCGCTATCTGTCTCTCTGGCCACCTCAGCACCCCTCTCTGTCACGATGATTCCTATGAGCATCCTTGTGTTCCACGGCCATCCTTTAGTTCTGCAGCAGGCTTTGTATTTTTCTTACTCAGAGAGAACTCTTCCTCAGGCTTTCATTGTGCCCCAGAGCACTCTTGTCTTCCCCTCTGCCATGCTGGATGCCTCCATTCGGTCCCCTGAGGACATCTGTACTCTGTTCAGATCCCATTCCAAGTACCTCATTGTGTCAGCAATCCTTTGTCTCTCTGTCCACATTCCCCCCACCCCCTGGAGCCCTCTCGTTCCCATCACGACACTTCCTGACACTGTCCTCATGCCCCACAGCACCCTTTGCGCTCTGCAGCCCTCTTTGTGTCTCTTATTCAGACAGAACCCTTCCTCAGGCTTTCTCTGTGGCCCAGAGCTCTCTTACCTTATTCACTGCCATCTATGTTGTCTCCATTCAGTCGCTCATCCCCTGAGGACACCTGTACGTTGCTGGGACACCTTGAGTTTTGCCTTGTGTCTCAGAGCCGCCTTCTGTCTCTCACTCTCAGTACCTTCTCCTGCTGTCATCATGCCTCCAGAAGCTATTCTTGTGCCCCACAGCCCTCTTTTGGCTCTGTAGCGCACTTTGCACCTTTCTCTTTCCCCAAGAATCTTTCCTGATGCCATCTTTCATCTCCAGAACGCTCTTGTCCTCTATGCTAGCTCGGATACCTCTGTTCAGTCCCCAGTCCCCTGGGGACATCTGTAGTCTGTTCAAATCCCCTCTAGACTTCTTCATCATGTCCTCGAGCCTTTTGTCTGTCCCTCTCAGAACCCCTCTGCTACTGTCACAATGCCTCCCGAGGTCTTATGTTCCCTGAAGCACACTTTTAGCTCTGTAAGCCCCCTTTGGACCCATTTTGTTGGAGTCACGCCTCTCCTAAGATCTCTGTTCCCAAATAAGAGCACTCTTTCTTCTCTGTACCATCTAGGATGCCTCCTGAGACCTTCCACAGCATTTTGGTAGTATTTTGCCTCACTTTCAATCTCTCTTATCCCTCCAAGCCTCTCATGACCCCTCTGCTCCCAGTCACTGTGCCTCCTGAGACCTTCTTTGTGTACCACAGCCCTGTTTTAGCTCTGTAGCGGGCTTTGATCCTCTCGCATTCCCTCAGAAACCCATCCTCAGGTTTGTTTATGCCTCAGAGTGCTCTTATCCCCTCTGCTATCTAGGGTGCCTCCATTTGGTCCCTGGCCTCCCAAGGACATCTGTACTCTGTTCAAATCCGCTCCAGACTTCCTCCTTGTGTCCCTGAGCCTTCTTTGGTGTCTTTGGCCCAATCAGGACCCTCTAATGGTGTCACAGTGCCTATAGATGCCTTCGAGGTTGCCCTTAGCACACTTTATCTTTGTAGCAGACCTCACATCCCTCTCATTCCCTCGGAGGACTTCCTGAGTCCATATATGTGACTCAGCCCAGTCATTCTGTCCTCTCTTCCCTCTAGCTGTGCCTCTATTTGTTCCCTGGCCCTCTCATGACATGTTTAGTCGGTTCAGATCCCCTCTGGATTTAATCGCCCCATCCCCAATTCTTTTTCTGTCCCTCTGGCTCTCTCAGGACACTTCTTCTCCCAGTCATGATGCCTCCAAAGACCTTCCTATTGCTCCACATCCATCTTGTAGCATGGGTGGGGCCATCTCTGAGCCACAGAACACTCATTTGTTCCTCTACGCTATCTAGGATTCCTGTGTTCAGTCCCTGGCCACCCGAGACTATCTGTATTCTGCTCAGATGATCACCCAAGTACCTCCTTGTTGTCCCTAAGCCTTCTTTCGTCCGTCAACCCACCTCAACACTCCTCTCCTCACAGTCATGATGCCTCCTGAGACCTTCCTCGATCTCCACAGCACCTTGTAGCACTTTATCGCCCTTTCTTTCTCTCTTGTTCTGTCAAAGCCTCCCTTCTTTCTTCACTACACAGCACTCCTTTATCTTTCTGCCATGGAGCCTGTCTCTGTTCGGTTCCTCTCTGTCATCTGTAGTTTGCCTAGATGCCCTCCTGAGACTCTAAGGCCCTCACTGCCTCCAAGCAGTGAGACTCCAAGCCTTCTTTTCTTACCCTGCCCCTTCCTAATTCCTCTACTCTCAGTAACAATGTCTTCCGAGTCCTTTCTCGTACTGCACAGTATTCTTGTAGCACTTTAGCTCCCTTTTTATTTTATTTTTTTGTGCTCTTCAGAGCACTCTTACTTTTTGCTGTTTCGGATGCCTTCATTCAGCCCCTGGCCCCCTGATGACATCTGCACTTTGTTGAAATCCCCTTCAGAGTTCCTCATTGTTATCTCTGAGGCTTCTTTGGTCTCTCAGGCCCACTCAGGACTCCTCTGTTCCCTTTGACGAGCTCTTGCGAGATATCCCCTATGCCCTAGAGCCCCAGTTTAGCTCGGGAGGGCACTTTGCACCCGTCTTCTCCCCTTAGAACCCCTCCTGAGTCTGCATCTGTTACCCCGGTCAGTCTTGCTGTCCTCTCATCCATTTGGTGCGCCTGCATTCAGTCCCCTGAGGACATCTGTACTTCATTCAATTCCCTTTTGAGCTTATTGCATCCCCGAGACTTCTTTGGTCTCTCTGGCCCCTTCAGGACCTCTCTAATCCCTGTGATGATGCCTCTTGTTCTGTCAGAACCTTTTCCAAAGCCATTTTTGTGCTCCAGAGCAGTCTTTGTTTTCCGTCTTATACTATGTTTCTGTGTGCCCCAAAGATGTCCATCGTCAGCTCAGATCTCCTCTTGAGTTTTTCAGAGAAGGTGATAGCCTTCATCTATTTTTATTGGCACATCTCCTATGGTGTTTTTTCTTGTGTTTTGCAATTTATTTTTGTTCTAGCTACTTAGGTGTTAATTAGGCTGCTTCATACAGTTTCTGATACCAAAACCCCATGGAAATACAAGGAATGTGTTTTCTGTTCTTTGGGACTCATGTAGTTCTCTTAAGGGAGCGAGTCAGAGAGACTGTCAAGGTGACTCTGAATTGTTGGCGATTTACAGTAAATAATTTACTTTGCAACTGGAGATATTTTTGAGAAGGGATCCTTACAGCATCTAATTCTGCTCTGTCATTCAGTCCTGTTCAGAAGGTGGTTCTGGTAGAAGTTAGGTAGCATGCGTGGTCTTGCTAGAAATGAAGTGTAACCCCATAGCATTTTGCGTGTTTTGTTTTTTTTTACAGGAAACTAAAGCACAGAATTTTTGAAAATATTGTTATTGCATTTAATGAACTACTTTCTTACATAGTGTAGTAGGACATCTATCTTTTTCAATCTGTTGTCGTTTAACCCCAGCTGGCAACTAAGCACCATGCAGCTGCTTGCTCGCTCCCAGCCTGCCCCGGGATGGGGGAGAGAATCAGGCAAAAAACCTCGTGAGTTGAGATAAAGACAGTTTAATAGGACAGAAAGGAATGAAAAACAATGATAATGATAATAATAATATGACAATAGTAATACTAAAAGAATTAAACTATACAAAGCAAGTGGTGCACAATGCAATTGCTCACCACTCATTGACCGATGCCCAGTTAGTTCCCGAGCTGCGATCGCCCCTCCTAGCCAACTCCCCCCAGTTTATATACTGGGCATGATGTCATCTGGTATGGAATAGCTCTTTGGCCAGTTTGGGTCAGCTGTCCTGGCTGTGTCCCCTCCCAGCTTCTTGTGCCCCTCCAGCCTTCTTGCAGGCTGGGCATGAGAAGCTGAAAAATCCTTGACTGAGTATAAACACTACTTAGCAACAACTAAAACCATCAGGGTGTTATCAACATTTATTTTCCTACTAAATCCAAAACACTGCACTATACCAGCTACTAGGAAGAAAATTAACTCTGTCCTAGCTGAAACCAGGACACTATCCATGCCCCAGCAAAATTAAGTTTAATTACCTACCTGGTCACGTTGCTGATGCAATAGATGTAGTTGTAGTAACAGAGCAGGTATCATCCCAGTAACGGTTACCTTCTCTGTTCAGTGCTTTGCATGCCATAAACTTAAGGCAGATGAGAACTCACTGCTGGTCATCTCTCGCAGCAGTGATCCAGGATGCGTCAGGATGCTGTTGAGCGGTCTGTTCTCATGGAGCCGTTTTCTGGGACTAATGCTCTGCATCCTTTTGGTCTTAGGGCCTGGCTTCTTGCACATCCATCGTTGCAGTTGTGGCCATATCTCTTTGTCATGGGCCGTGGCCTTTGACTTCTGGGGCAGCTGTAGATTCTTCATTGCGGCCCCCTAGGTCTTCTCACCTAAAGGCATCTTCTCTCTGGGATTAATTCTTCTTTTTGAGAGTCTTTTTATGCCTCTGGATCAAGCCATTTGTCTTGCTTGTGTGTGGTGTCAGTCTGCACGTGTGTCTGGGTTTGAGCTGCTCTGCCCAGGGGCACAGCAATGTTAGTCAGGGGAAGAATAACAATAAGACTCTATAGTTAATGTTGATATGTCTAGACTGTTTAGTTACAGACCGTACAGTCCACCTCAGAGCAGGTAGACCTCAGCAGCAGGCAAGGATGTCAAGGGAATGACTGGAACTATATGGGAGAGGCTGCTTAAGTGGTAGCTGAACAGATTGAACCTCAAAGGTGTTAAGGCTTGTATGTGTAGTGCATAATGTTGTTTTGGTTTTGTTTTGGTTTTGTTTTTTTAATGGCAGGCTGTTGTTGGAATCTAGATGGTATTCCTAAATGGAAACAAGACCTCTGGAATTGTTAAGCTATCACTCAACATCCAGGTGACTTGTTCGATATTGTTTTTGCAGATGCAGAGGGATGAGCCATGTGCCAACGGGTGATGGAGGAGAGGTGAGTGGAGCACTGTGAGAAGGTGGGTCAGCACATGGTGTTGGAGGGAAGATGCAACTGGTGGCTATAGGACTACCATACAGGTTTTGGTTTATTTTTTTTTTTATTTTGAAAGTGTGAAGTGATGAGCAAAGTGGGAATTCGGCACCAGAGGTGTGTCATGGTTTAAGCCCAGCCAGCAACAAAGCACCATGCAGCCGCTTGCTCACTCCTCCCCCCCGGTGGGATGGGGAGGAGAAAATACAGCAAAAAAAAAAAGCTTGCGGGTCGAGATAAGGACAGGGAGGGATCACTCACCACTTATGGTCACAGGCAAAACACTCAATTTTGGGGCAAAATAAACCAATTTAATTTGTTAACAACCAAATCAGTGTGGAATGATGAGAAATAGAACCACATATTAAAAACACACCTTCCCCCCGCCCCTCCCTTCTTCCTGGGCTCAGCTTTGCTCCCGATACCTCTACCTCCTCCCCCCCAGCAGCGCAGGGAGGCAGGAATGGGGGTTGCAGTCAGTTCATCCCACATTGTCTCTGCTGCTCCTTCTGCAGGGGGAGGACTCCTTACACTCTTCCCCTGCTCTGGCGTGGGGTCCCTCTCACAGGGGTCAGCCCCCCATGATTTTCTCCAACTCAAGTCCTTTCCACACACTGCAGTCCCCTGTACACTGCTCCAGCCTGGGCTCCACCACAGTCACAGCCTTTTCTGGGCCCAGCCACCTCCTGCAGGGTGGGGTCCTCCACAGGCTGCAGGGGAATCTCTGCTCCACCATTAACCTCCATGGGGGACAGCCTGCCATCTCACCACAGGCTGCAAGGGAATCTCTGCTCTGGTGCACCTCCTCCCCCCTCCATCTTCACTGACCTCGGTGCCTGGTTGTTTCTCTCACATCCCACTCCTCTCCTCACTGGAGCTCCTCTTTTTCTGCCATCTTCTTCTTCCTCTCCTGCTCTTTACTGTAGCTGCTGCTCCTGCTGCTCCCTCCTCCTCTTCTTCCTCCATCTTACCTCAGGAGTTTTTTCCCCTTCTTAAATATGCTATCACAGAGGCGCAACCACCGTTGCTGATTGGCTCGGCCTTGGCCAGAGGCGGGTCCGGGCTGGAGCCAGGGAAGCTTCTAGTAGCTTCTCACAGGAGCCACCCCTGTAGCCCCTCCCTCACTACACAAACTTAGCACAAGGTGACTTGGGCAAGATAAGCCATGACTAGCAGTTGTTTTTCAGGTGTCGTATTTTTGGTGAAGTTAAAAGCATCCCTTGTTGTTTGTGTCTTACAGGTGGTACACAAGCCTCAACGTGGCAACCTGTAAATGGCAGAGGCGGGGCGGGCAAGTGGCCAAGGTAAAGGAGCGGGCGATGGGAATTGGTGCAGGCAGGCTGTGGTTTCAGGCAGTATGTCAGCCTGTGTCTTTTTGCTTTGGTTTTTTCAGGTGCCGCGAGCAGGCTTGGAGGGCCAAAGCCACGTGCTGATGAGTGGTCCGAGAAGGTAAGGCGGTTGTCAGCCAGGTTGGGCTCTAAGTGCAGAGAATCATGTGGCAGCTCAGTTAAGTGTTTCTTTTTGGTTTTGCAGGCACCATGCAGGCAGCCTTTGGAATTGGATGAGCATTTGAGGTGAGCTGGGGTAGGAGCAAGGAGGATCATGAGGCTGGTGATTTCTTGCAAGTGCAATGGTAGTTTTCTGTCTTTTGGTGTCTTAGGTGCCACCAGTGATGATGGCGGCAGCAACATCCCACACTGGCATTGGTGTGGAGCCGGTGAGTGGAAGACCATGTTTCTTTTGAGCAGGAGGGTGTGGAAGAGGTCTGTGTCAACTGACATGATGCTTACTGCTGGCACTGTTTTTGTGCAGATGACAAAGAGGAGCCTGGCAACTGCAGGAATATCCTGGTTTGCTGATGTGGTTTTTGTTGAGGATGGATTCAGACGCCTGGCCCTCTGAAAGCTAAATTGCGGGACTGGCGTTTGGGAGGGGGCTCTGGGGGGAGGGGGCAAGGTTGGGAATTGCAGGGAGGGGTTTTAAAGTTAGCATAGGGGAGAGGGCTGTCCAGGAACAGTCCCCTTTGGGCAGGTGAAGGGAGTGAGTTACTCTTCAGCACAAGACTAGTGTGTCCCAGGCTGGGCAGTTCCAGCCTGTGTCTGTGTTGTTGTGTAGTTTGTGTAGTCTGTCTTCTGTGTCTTATACCATACGTTCCTCAGGTCTTGATGTCTCCATAGGTCTTCATGATCAGCAGGTATCTCAGTAGCCCTCCCGAGAGTCTTGAGTGCGTTGCCTCATCGGCCTAGTGCCTGTCAAGCCTTCTTGTCTTACAATTATAGCTTAAAGCGTAGATCTGTCTGACGTGCATTGCATCATAGATGCTTTTGAGCGGTCATCTCTTGCAGTGGCAAGCTAGGTGGTGCCTGCAGCTCCGCTGTTGAGAGTTCTGTTTGCATGGAGTTGTCTTCTGGGGTTTCATCCCCATATCCTTAACAGTCTTAGGTCTTAAAGCCCAGCTTCTCATGCATCCATCGTTCTGGTTTTGATGGTAGCTTTCTCTCACAGGCCACAGCGGTCGCCTCTTCTTCCCAGGGCCGCCATAAAGCATCTGTGCCATCGTGGTGCCATAGGGCTTCTCTGCTGGTGGCATCTTCCCTGTGGTAGTTGTTCTCGCTTGCAGTCTTCTCGTGACTCATGGTCACGTTATTTGTGGTGTCTGTGTGCGGTGTCGGTCTGTGTCAGGGTTGGAGCTGCCCTGCCCAGGGGTGTAGCAATACTAAAGACAGGGGTAGTGTAGCTTTATGGTGGTGTGGTAATATGTTGATCTGCCCAGATTCTTTTGGCAAAGACTGTACAGTCCATCTCTGGGCAAGTGGCTGTAGACAGCTCCCACAGAGTTATTTTCACTGTGCTTTGCAGGTGCCAGAGGTCAGACTCTGGCCTTCTGGCAGTGGCAGTTTTTGTGGTAGTCGAGCGGGTTCAATCTTGAATGTGCATATGCGGGGCTCAATATCTGGGGTTTGTTTTTTCTTCCCCCCCGAGCTGTAGTTAGAAGGCATATGCAAAAAGAAGACAGACCTTTGGTCTTGCCGAGCTATGAGTCAGCATCCACATGACTTGCTTTACACGATTTGTTTGGGTTTTTCCCGATGTGGAGCAACAAGCCATGTGCCAAAGGGCAACAGAAGAGGTGAGCGGAGTGCCAGATGAGGGTGGGCTGGTGTCCAGTGTCAGAGGATTGGCACAACTGTTGATGCTTCTAACTAGCTTATGTTTTTTAGTTTTATTCTCTAGATGTGAATCAATGTGTGAAGCGGGATATCTGCACTGGCTTCAGCAAGGTGAGTGATGACCAGTGGGCTGAAGTAGCAATTTTTGAGGTGTCGTGTTACTGATGTAGTTAAAATCATACCCTGTTGTCTGAGTTTTAGAGGTGGCAGGCAGGCCTCGGCACAGTGGACCGAAGAATCCGACTCTGAGCAGCCGAGGTAAAGGAGCAGGAGAGAGGAAGCGCTGCGAGCAGGCAGAGGATTTGGGTGGTATCTCAGCATGTACTTTTTCTTCTAGTTTTTTTGGCAGGTGTCACACTCCTTCCCAGAAGGGTGAAATTGCACAGCAATGAGCAGTTTGAGAAAAAGTGAGAGACTCGTTAAGCGGTCCACTTGGGCTCAAATTGCCAAGGATCACGTGGTAACTCAGCCGAGTGTTTCTTTTTGGTTTTGCAGGTGCTGTGAGGGCTCTCCTCAAACAGCCAAGGATTTAAGTCAGTGGAGGAAAGAGGAGTGGCAGGGTGGGAACCGCAGAGCAGATGACTGCTTCTGAATGTGATAGGTGCTTTATCTCTACGGTTTTTTTGGCTTCCATGGGAGATGTTGGCTGCGACATCTGATTTTTGGGAGGGGCGTGGCACTTCTGAGGGTGTCATTGTGGTAGAGGTCAGTGCTGGCTGGTGTGTCGGTGACTGGCGGTGCTCTGTCTTGCAGGTGATGAAAAGGAACCTGGTGAATGCAGGAGCATCCCGATTAGATGATGCCCTCCTGATGAGGAGGGATTCTGGACCCTGCCCTCTGAAAGGTAAGTCAAGGGGCAAAAGCAGTGGATGGGGTGGGGCCAGCAGGGGGTTTAACGTCAGGGTTGTGGAGAGGGCTATTTAGGCTCTGTTAAGTCTGAGGGCAGATAGCGGGCCAGGGGTCTGTACCACAGGATGTGAATGTTCCGGCCTGTGTCTATGTCCTAGTGTCATCCATTTGTTGTCTGCATTCTGTCTTGTATGTGGTGCCTTCCACAGGTGTCTCTGTTCTTTCCCATGGGCTCTCCACACTTGGCATGCACCTTGGTAGGTGTCTGTAGGGTCTCTAACACCTTGCCGCTTTGGCACAGAGCCTGTCAAGCGCTTCTCATCTCGTGATTGGACCTTAAAGTGTGTTTTGCATCACAGATGTTTCTGGAGGGTTGCCTTTGCGGAGGCTATCTGGGCTGAAATGACAGCTCTGCTCTTGAAAGTTCTGTTTCCACGGAGATCCCCTACAGCATTTCATCCCTGTGTCCTTATGGGCTTAGGTCTTAAAGCCTGGCTTCTCACACATCCATTGTTCTGGTTTTGTATTGCATTGCAGCACTCTGTATGGGTTTTGACTACCATCTGAGACTGCCTTGCTTCTGCAGTGCTTTGTGTTGTATTGCATTGTATCACTCTGTATTTGGTTTTGTATTGCATTGTATCACTCTGTACTTGTATTGACTGCCATCTGAGACTGTCTTGCATTGTACGGCCCTGTATTGTGTTTTGTCTTCCATTGCAGCACTCTGTATTGTGTTTTGTCTTGACTGTGATCTAAGAGCGTATTGCATTGTATGCCATTGTATTTGCATGTGCATTGCATGGCTCTGTTTGTCTGTATTGTATGGCATTGCAGAGCCAGTGTAGAGGGTGAGTTGGGCATGTTGAGCGGGAGTCGAGCAGGTTACAGTTGGATTGTGAGGTAGCATAAGGTAAGCCCAGTAACTCAGCAATGGTTTTCCTCTTGTTTTTGCAGGCACTTTGTGGCAAGCCTCTAGAAACAGCTGAGGCATCGAGGTCTGAGGAGTGGCATGATGGGCCTCGGAGCTGTCAGTTGCTTCGGGGCAGATCAGTCAGTATGACGCTCTGGATTTTTCAAGTGCCATGGAGGACCCTGACTGTGACGTGTTATTTTTGGAATTGGAGCAGAGCAGGTGAGCAGAGCTGTGGAGGGCTACTGTCTCATAGATGAAGTGTGTATTAAACAACTTTGTGTTTTGTTTTTGCAGGTGACTGAGAGGGACGAGGTGATTAAAGGAACCTTGCATTTAGGTGATGCAGCTGCTATTGAGGATGGCCATCGAGTATGGACCATGACATGTGGCACCATGAAAACTAAGTAGCGGGGCAAAAATCTGTGGGTGGCGGAGACCATGCGTGGCCAAACACTGGTAAAATGGGAGGGTCGTTTGTGGGGAGACAGCCTTGTGCAGGTAGAGGGAGCGATATGTGCACTGGCAAAGCAGCTCTGGGATGAGTGGGTAGAGTTGTGCAGTATGTCTAGTGTGTGTTCATACATGTCCCTTACTTATCTAATGTGTTGATGTTTGTCTTAGCCTTCATGCCTGAGGAGCCTCAGGCATTCTCGTATCCTACTATGATCGCAGTAGCCATCTGTCATGTCTCCGCAGGCTTGAGTTATCAGCATAGAGCCAATCGAGCGAGTCTTGTTTTGCAGCGTAACGTAGAAGCGCAATGCCATAAGTCTGGTTTAGCATTGTCGGTGCATTTGGCCAGTCTTTCTTGTGGCTCTTGCTCAGGCTTCACCATCGGGTCTTGTCTCGATGACTGTCTTTCTCAAGAGTTCTTCCAGGGGTTTCTTCCCTGTGTCATCATAGTCTTAAGTCTTTCCCAGCAATTTGTCTCCATTGGTCATTGTGGTTTCATCGCCCATCTTTCATCTAGAGCCATGGCATTCTCACACAGCAGGCCACACCGGAGCATCCGTGCCACGCGGCCTCGGCATTGTTGTGCATACTGTTGGGCTGTGTCTTTTGGTCTGGTGTTAACTGTACCCTGTGTGGTATTCTTGCGTCCTTAGGTCATGTTTGTAGAGCATATGTGTGTGTTTGAGGTGGAGCTGCTTTGCCTGTGTGTGTAGCAATCCTGGTTGGGGTGGAACAGTCCAAGCATGGGATGGTAATCTGTTGATTAGCTTGGCCTGTTTGGGTGGAGGTTGTATGGGCTGTTTTCGGGGATAGTCGGTAGCTATTGGCCAGCAGGCTGCAGAGTCCCTTCCTTCTGTTGTGTTTTGCAGGTGCCACAGGGCAATTCGGATCCCCAGAGCAAATCCTTGAGTGAGTTTTGCTGGAGTGTACAATTCAAAGCAAAGGAGGAGTGGGAACGGTGCACATAGCGAAGCGTCTTCCTCGGCTTCCAGTTATGAAGGCTGACACTTTGGAATCATGTGGAGCGGCAATGTTTTGAGGCACACAGCGAGGCAGTTCCAGGGATGACTCTAGAATTGTGGTGATCTGCCATCATGGCTGGTGGGTGGTGAAATAGTTATGTTCTGAGTGAGGGGTGGAATGAGTGGATGTTGAATGAGTGTTAGTTTCTGAATGTGTCTAACCTTCTATGTGTGAATTTTTTTATTTCAGGTTGTATTAATGTTGAGACAGTAAATTTTTGTGTTTAAATTATAATAAAAAAAAACCCAGCTGGGGGATTTTTTTTTTCCCCCAGCTGATTTTTTTTTTTTTTCCCCTGGTCCTGGCCACTCTGTGAGGCAACGTTCATCACCAGTGTTTCGATGGAGGTCAGGCTCAGGCAGAGTGTTTTTTGAGGCCCCCGGGAACGGCATTCCCAAGGATCACTACAGACACGGGGTGATGGCCTGTCGTGGCAGGCAGGTGGCAGAATGGATGAGCTCAGAGAGAGGGGTGGTTTGTGTGGCAGCTGAATGAGTGTTGTGTTTTGAATGTGTCTAACCTTGTATGATGGTGGGGGTTTTTTTATTTTTCCTTGCAGGTTGTATGTGGAGTGGTTCCCTGCTGCCCCCCGCCCTGCCCCTGACATTTAGGGGGGGGAAAAAAAAAATTCAGCTCAGGGGATTTTGTTTTTTCCCTGTCTGGTTGTTTTTTTGTTTGTTCCCCCCCCCCCCCCCCTTGGTCCTGGCCACTCTGCAAGGTGATGTTCATCGCGGATGTTTGGATGGGGTTTGGGCTCGGGCAGGGATTTTCGCAGGCAGGGTGATGTTCAAGGCCCCCAGGAATACTGTTCCTGGGGAGCACTCCCCTGGAATGTGGCAATTGTCTGTCCTTGCAGGGAGGTATGTTTAGCGGACGGTCACAGGAAGATGGTTGCGGATCTTGCAGTTGAAGGGTGGGGGGAGTCGGACTAGGTGGCCAGTGTTGAGGACGACTGGGTTGTGAAGCAGGTGGGCCTAATTGTATTTTACATCGGTACGATTGTAAATTATTTTGATGGGGGTTGTAGTTTCTGATGTAATATTTTTTAATTTTTATTTTTGTGCACAGGTGTGGAAGTAGACAGCCTGTCAAGACGAGCAGAGCTCACTCGCTTTCTGCCCAGGAATACAAATTGTGGAGACGACGTCGCCTCGAAGAGGAAAACTTATACATGTCAAGCAATAGACTGAATACCTAATGGGAGTGAGAGGTGTGGAAAAGACTTTGCTACTAGTTAGAGAATCACAGAATTATTAGCGTTTAAATGTATTTATAAAAATAATGAGTAAAAAGTGAATAAATGTAATAGTAGTAATTAATTGATCAACGAGGCAGTAAGTATTTTTTTATCATTCCACAAGTACATTGTGGAATTGAAATGTAAATAATGATGATAGAAAACTTACTTGGAGTCAGTGATGGACAAATTGAAACAAAAATTGTTAAAAAAAAAATAAAAATATAGGCAATAATGTATCCCAGTCAGAATCATGGTAGTAACTCAAAATCGCAAATGAAAGTACAAAGCTAAGTGGGTGTCTTTAATGCCTACAGGTAAACATAGCTGTTGGAAAAAAAGAATTAATGTTACAGACATTGATGGCTCTCACTCAGGACTGTAAAATAAATTTTGTAAATGATAATTTAAATTAGAATTAGACATCCAAGGGAGAGTTGTCAATATCTATAGGTAAATGTAGCTGTCACAGGTTAAAAGCATTACTGGCTCCTAAGTAGATCTAAAGTAGTTGTGTAAAGGTTTTCTTTTTTTAATAACTTTGAATGTTTTTAAAGAAATGTAGATTACTACTTGGGCATAATCGATGTCCAAACAAAACACTGATGTTAACAAGACAATAGCGGGCATGAATTACGTTGGGGTAGTATTATAAGAAAAATATCAAGCTAAGCATTAAAGATGGAATGCTAATATGGATGTGTTAAATTTCCTTAATTGCTGTGAGAGCTAATTATGGTAGTTAAAGTACTACTTATTAGGGTTCTAGGGTATAAAAAAAAAAAATTGATTTTATAAAGGTTTAATAAAGATTTATTTGCTTTTTGCCTCCCATGTATTTTTTTCCTGTCTTTTTTTGGTCTGTGTTTGACATTTTGTTTGTCTTTGTCCTTGTCTTTGATTTTTATTTTTTGGTCTGTCTCTGTCTTTGATTTTTATTTTCAGTCTGTCTCTTTTTTTTTTTGTCTGTCTTTTGGGGTTTTTTGTCTGTCTTTTGTCTTTGATTTTTTTTTCTGTCTAAAACTTTAATTAGCAGCAGTAGAAAATGGTGTCTTCTTGGGAGTAGTTATTTCATTTAAATTTATAAAAAAATTAAATTAAAAAAATATTACTCCCAGGGTGAAGCTTGTTTCTATAGTCCAGAAGTCTTCCAGGGCCACCAGAAGTGAGTGTAATACCCCCAGACAATGACTCCAAACAATCAAAATGACCCAGAAGTGGACGCTCTGCAGCCAGAACTTGACATATATTACACCAGAAGTCACTACTAAATGTCCAGAAGAAGTTACACATACAAACTGGAACCATCCATAAAAACCCTGGACGTAGCTCCAATTTGACCAGAAGTGACCAAAATCAGACAGGGGGTAGAGGTTAGAGTTAGGGTTATGGCTGCTACAGCATGGGTTAGGTTAGGGATCTATTGCCTGTAGAATAACTCATCAGTGCTTACATCCTGGCTGGGTGATCGGTAGTAGACACCTACTACACCATCTCCTTTGGTTTCCATCTCCCTAATCCTCACCCAGAGGCTCTCAGCCACATCATCGCTAACTGTAAGGGCTGTGCAATCAACCCTCTCCCTTATAGCGTGACACCTCCACCTTGCCTGCCCTGCCTATCCCTCCTGAAGAGTCTGTAGCCCTCCATCCCAGCACTCTAGTCCTGGGACTCATTCCACCAAGTCTCACTAATACCAATGATATCATAACTCTGGGAGCTGACCAACACTTCCAGTTCATCCTGTTTGTTTCTCAAACTGCGTGCATTGGTGTACAAGCATTTCAGATATGCTCCTGAGCCCTCCGTGCTCCCAGGAGCAGTGTCAATGTTCCCACTAGCATGGGCACCCTCAGGCGATGCCATGCCAAGCCTTGGCTTACCTACTGCAATCCTGTTGGTAGCCCCTTCCCCCATCAATTCTAGTTTAAAGCTCTCTCGATCAGTCCTGCCAGCTTATGCCCAAGGAGCTGTTTTCCCCATCAGGGCAGGTAGATCCCATCAGACTGGGAGGATTGAGGAAAACACTACCTGTCCTCCCAGATTCTTTAGCATTCTTCCCAGGGCTCTGAAATCTCTTTTGATTGACCTCAGACATTTTGTTGTGCCATCATTAGTACCCATGTGAAAGAGCAGGAACAGATAGTAGTGTGAAGGTTGTACTAGGCTCTTCAGTCTTATGGTGATGTCCCTAATTCAGGCCCCAGGGAGGCAGCAAATTTCCCTCAAAAGAGCATCTGGTCTGCAAATGGGTGCTTCTGTTCTGCACAGGAGGGAATCATCAATGACCATAACTCGCCATTGTTTCTTCTCGGTCCTGGTCTTAATGCAGGTTTTGTTGCGAGGGGTTGGTCTCTCTGACCTTGGCAAGACTGCTTGCGCGCGTTCCTCCTGCTACCATATCCAGGGCCTCGTACCTATTCTGTAAGGGTATCTTAGAGGGTAAGGAGTGACTTCTCTTACTGCTCCATGCTGTAACCTTCTTCCACCCATCCTTGTCCCTTGTGATGCTGCCTTCCTCCTGGCACAAAGCAGATCCTGGACCTGCCTCTGTAGTGGCCATGCTGAATTGGCTTCCATGCGTCATAGATGGCAGACTACGGCTCCGTTGATCAATCTCCCTCTCAGTCTTTTTCTTGTGGATGTTGCTCACTTGCTCACACACAGGGCTCCACATCCACCGTCCAGCCACAGGTGGCGGAGGGTATGGGCGGCGGTTGCTGTCCCAGGACTGTGGCTGTGCATCCGCTTCATTCTTTCCTCTTTCTCTCTTTCCTTCCTGATCCATGAGGCCTTTCGTATCATGTTGGAGAGGGCCCCCAGCAGGCTGGCTCTTCAATGCTCCCTGTAATAGGGAGCCACGGCAGTGTCCAGTGTTCAGGCAGGTCCACTTGTTTGCTGGAGTATCGGCATGGACACTTTATGGGCTTAGAGGACAATGTCCTTGCAAAGCAGTTGCACTGGATTCTGCTCCCCTTGAGTGATACTGCCCACTGAAAGTTCCCGGAATAGGCCAAAGTCTACCACTCTGACATCCGGCATCTGCACTCTGTTCCTCTCCTTCTGCACTCCCCTTGGGAGCTGAGACTCTGCTATTTCTTTGCCACTATTTCTTCTAGAGCCAAGGCTGACAAGGATGACACAGATTTTCAGATCCAGGTGAGCATCACATTTGTTGGCCCATCTGGCAGCTGTGCTTTTTAAGCTGATGCGAAGAACCTCCAGACACCTAAGGGAGCATTTGCACTCTGCTGTCCTGTGAATGTCAGGGGGTGGTGGGTTGACTTTTGGCTGCCAGGTGCCCACCAAGCCTCCCTCTCACTCCTCCTCCTTCTTCACTCACCTTGGTGTCTGCAGGGTTGTTTCTCTCACATGTTTCTCACTCCTCTCGCTTACACTGGGTTTTATCCTTTCTTCAACAGGTTATCACAGAGGTGCCACAATAGAATTGCTTATTGGCTCAGCTTTGGGCAGCGGCTGGTCCATTTTGGAGCCAGCTGAAACTGGCTTTTTTGGACATGGAGTCAGCTCTTGATCTCTTCTCACCTAAGCCACCCCTGCAACCCCTCTCACCGCTACCAAAACCTTGCCATGTAAACCCAATACACAGGGTCATTAAAGTCCCCAGTGAGACATGAGGTCATTGATCCCAAGGCTTCCTCAGGCTGGTTAAACAAGACTTTGTCCCCTTCCTCTCCCTGATTATAGGTTCTTTATGTCAGAGCAGAGATGTGCTGGACCTCAGCTGTGGCACCAGGGCCAAGCTCAGACGTGTAACTAAGAAGGCTGCTCTCTCCCCTCCCAGACTGAGACACAGAGGGATCATTGCAGCTGCTGGGCAGCTGTACGTGGGCAGCTGCAATGATCCCTCTGTGTCTCAGTCTGGGAGGGGAGAGATGAGAAAAGGTGAGGAGTCTGTCAGTCTGAACCTGGATTCCTCTGCTCTCAGCAGTGTCTGGTTTCTTTTTAGGGGAACACCTGAGTGTGATCATCCTCCAGCTCCAAGCTGCCAGCACAGGGCAGCTGAGAACAGGACTGATGGGCAGAGCAGCTCTCCTCACTCTGCACTAAGGGACAGTCCCTTTGCCTCTCAGGACCCCCAAGATTTCACTTGGAATGCATTAGAAATGTCAGGGATTTCAACCATCCAAAACCACTCCTAAATGTGGCAGGTGCAACTAGAACAAAATAAACAAAACAAAATCCCCTCAGCTCTGTTCTGCAGTTGGGCAAATTGCGAACAACAATTCCAAAAAGCTCTTTGATATATCATGAGTGCATTTAAGTTGAGATCAGCCTGTGCTCCTAGTTCCCTCTCGCTGCACAGCAAGAAGGACTCCTCAGGAGCCCATTACAGAGTCCCTGCTCCCAATGGCCCCCTCAGCCAGCAAAACCCAGAGCTCAAGTGAGGGAGCTGCAGAGAGATCTTGCTGAAAAGAGAGTCTGAGTGTAGGGTTGCTATGGGACATGCAATATGTGTTGCTCGAAGTCTGGCCTAACTCAGTACTGCCTTTTCCTTCTCAACAAATAACCAAACCCAGAGGCAGCAAATGTCCAACAGCAGCTCCATCACCCAGTTCCTCCTCCTGGCGTTTGCAGACACACGGGAGCTGCAGCTCTTGCACTTCTGGCCCTTCCTGGGCATCTACCTGGCTGCCCTCCTGGGCAATGGCCTCATCATCACCACCGTAACCTGCGACCACCGCCTCCACACCCCCATGTACTTCTTCCTCCTCAACCTTGCCCTCTTTGACCTGGGCTCCATCTCCACCACTCTGACCAAATCCATGGTGAATTCCCTCTGGAACACCAGGGCCATTCCATACTCTGGATGTGCTGCCCAGCTCTTTCTCTTTGTCTTTTTGATGTCAGCAGAATTGTGTCTTCTCACCATCATGGCCTATGACCGCTACGTTGCCATCTGCAAAACCCTGCACTACAGGACCCTCCTGGGCAGCAGAGCATGTGTCCACATAGCAGCAGCTGCCTGGGGCAGTGGGTTTCTCAATGCTGTGTTGCACACTGCCAATACATTTTCAATGCCATTCTGCCAAGACAATGCTGTGGACCAGTTCTTCTGTGAAAACCCTAAGATCCTCAAGCTCTCTGCTCACAGTACTACCTCAAGGAATTTGTTGTACTTGTCGTTACTTTCCTATTAGCATTTGGGTGTTTTATTTTCATCGTGCTGTCCTATGTGCAGATCTTCAGGGCCGTGCTGAGGATCCCCTCTGAGCAGGGACAGCACAAAGCCTTTTCCACGTGCCTCCTTCACCTGGCCATGGTCTCCCTGTTTGTCAGTACTTGCACTTTTGCCTACCTGAAGCCTCCATCCATCTCCTCCCCATCCCGGGACCTGGTGGTGGCAGCTCTGTACTTGGTGGTGCCTCCAGCATTGAACACCCTCATCTACAGCATGAGAAACCAGGAGCTGAAGGAGTCCATCAAGAAAGTTGTTTCAGGGATGATTCTCAATAGTGGTAAATTTTCCATCACTCTTCAGGAATGACTCCCATGGTGCCCCCATTGCAGGCCTGCCTTTTCTTGTTTTAGCATTTTTGTTGTCAGTATCTGTATGGCTATTAGTGTTTATTATGTTTCTACATAAATGTTTGGATTCATCTTACTCCTAGTGAGGAATGAACCTGCTCCATCTCACCTGGATCTGATATAGAAGTATGTCTTACTGGGACAGAGCTGACACTCTTATAGCATCTCTGTAATAAAATGGGATCTCCCTAGTGCACTGACTGAAGGTTGGATCTTCTTCCAAAGCTAATGTCAACAATAAGCCCAAGGAATTTCACCCCAAAAGGGCCTTTTTCTCCTTGGAATTGCAAGAGAAAAGCTCTCATTGTCACATAAGTAGCTGTTAGAGACCAAGAGTTGGAATTTGGACTCACTCATTGGTGTGTGGTGACAGTGGAGATGGTGAATGGTCACTGAGGTACATAGCCAGGGCTGTCCCACATGTGACAGGGAAGAAGATATCCTCCAGGAGGGGAATCTGGAGCTGCCTGGAGAGCCTGGGGATTCTCCAGGGACAGTGTGTGCCTGGGGTTGGCAGTGACTGGCTCCCCACAAAGTGAGAGATCGCACAAGGTGGAGTCACCCAAATGGAAAGTGCAAAATCCAGGTGTCTGCAAAGAAACAAAGATGGACACACCCAGCCATACACAGACCAGCTCCAACAGGGAACAGCACCTTTACAGTCACCATACCACCAGCAGCACTCACACAACCATGAGTGACGCAAACATCCCTAGCCCGTTCCCCATCTCGGGACAATCTGCTGTGAAGGTCACAAGTGGTCTGTGTGTCCTCTGCAGCACTTACCCATGGGCACGCACACCTGCAGTCCCTCCAGTGTGGGCCTGGGCTTTGGGTCTGCCCGGGTGTCCTGCCCAGTCTTGGGGCCGTTACCCACTTGGCAGTTGCAACCCTGGCTCTCTCCAGATCATGGTGTCCTCCGCCTCCAGCCAGTCCCACTTGGATTTGGCCAGCATAGCACGTACATAAATTCAGCCCAAACACACATACAATAGTGAGCACACTCAGCATCAAATAGCCAGGAGCAGAGTTTAATAAGAAGGCAAGACCATGGTGATTAGGCACAGGATTTGGCCAGACCAGCACTGATCAGCCCACTGCACTCATGCAGCTGGCCCGTTGCGTACCCCCTCCTCTCCCCATACACATCCTTCTTCCCAGTCTACGTGGATCCCTCAATTTCTCTGTCCCAGTCCACTCCCCAATTAATAACTGTCACCATAGAATCATAGCATCTTAGAATAATTTAGGTTGGAAAAGACCTTGAAGATCATCGAGTCCCACTGTTAACATAACACTGCCAAGTCCACCACTAAACCAGGTCCCTGAGCACCACATCTACACGTCTTTTAAATACCTCCAGGGATGGTGACTCAACCACTTCCCTGGGCAGCCTGTTCCAATGCTTGATAACCCTTTCGGTGAAGAAATTTTTCCTAATATCCAATCTAAACCTCCCCTGGCGCAACTTGAGGCCATTTCCTCTTGTCCTATCGCTTGTTAGTTGGGAGGACAGACTGACACCCACCTCGCTACAACCTCCTTTCAGGTAGTTGTAGAGAGCGATAAGGTCTCCCTTCAGCATGCTTTTCTCCAGGCTAAACAATCCCAGTTCCCTCAGCTGCTCCTCATAAGACTTGTGCTCTAGACCCTTCACCATCTTTGTTGCTCTTCTTTGGATGTGCTCCAGCACATCAGTGTCTTTCTTGTAGTGAGGGGCCCAAAACTGAACACAGTATTCGAGGTGTGGCCTCACCAGTGCCAAGTAGAGGGGGACGATCACTTCCCTAGTCCTGCTGGCCACACTATTTCTGATACAAGCCAGGATTTTATTGGCCTTCTTGGCCACCTGGGCACACTGCTGGCTCATCTTCAGCTGGCTGTCGACCAACACTCCCAGGTCCTTTTCTGCCGGGCAGCTTTTCAGATGCTCTTCCCCAAGCCTATAGCATTCTAGTGCAGGACCCTTTCTGCCCTGAAAATGAGGGCTTAGACACTAAAAATGAAACTGTGGGCCCTAAAAAAAGGCTATGGCTAACAAAAGACAGGTTTGGACCCCAAAAATGAGGATTTCAGACCTAAAACTGAGGTTTTGGGCACTAAAAATGATATGCAAGATGCTAAAATTGACGCTTGTGACCCTGAAAAGGAGGGGAACCTATTGGTTCCTCTATGGTCCCAAGGTTAGAATTGAATAGAATAGAACAGAACAGAACAGAACAGAACAGAATAGAATAGAATAGTTCAGTTGGAAGGGACCTACAATGATCATCTAGTCCAACTGCCTGACCAATTCAGGGCTGACCAAAATTTAAAGGATGTTGTTAAGGGCATTGTTCAAATGCCTCTCAAACACTGAGAGGCTTGTGGCATTGACCACCTCTCTAGGAAGCCTGTGCCAGTGTTTGAACACCCTCTCGGTAAAGAAATGCTTCCTCATGTCCAGTCCCCAAACCTCCCCCGGCACAGCTTCAAACCATTCCCATGCATCCTGTCACAGGAAAACAGGGAGAAGAGATCAGCGCCTCCCTCTCCATGTTCCCTCCTCAGGAAGCTGCAGAGAGTAATGAGGTCACCCCTCAGCCTCGTTTTCTCCACACTAGACAAGCCCGAAGTCCTCAGCCACTCCTCATAGGACATGCCTTCCAGCCCTTTCACCAGCTTTGATGCCCTCCTCTGGATGCATTCAAGGACCTTCTCATCCTTCTTAAATTGTGGAGCCCAGAAGTGCACACAGCACTCAAGGTGAGGCCGCACCAATGCTGAATACAGCAGGATAATCGCCTCTTTTGAGCAGCTGGTGATACTGTGATGCACCCCAGGATGCAGTTTGCCCTCTTAGCTGCCAGGGCACACTGCTGACTCCTATTGAGCCTGCTGCCAACCAGCATCCCGAGATCCCTTTCTGCAGGGCTACTCTCCAGCCACTCCTCTCCCAATTTATACTTGTGCCTGGCATTGCTCTGTCCTAGGTGCAGAATCCAGCATTTAGTCTTGTTAAATTTCATGCCATTAATCATAGCCCAATGCTCCAATCTATCTTGATCCCTCTGCAAGGCCTCTTGTCCCTCAAGAGAGCCAACAGCATCTCCCAGTTTGGGATCATCAGCAAACTTGCTAATGGTGCATTCAACTCCTGCATCCAGTTTGTAGATAAATATATTGAACAGGACTGGCCCTAGAACTGAACCCTGAGGAACACTGCTGGTGACCAGTCATCAGCCAGATGTAGCCCCATTCACTACAACCCTTTGAGCCCTGCCCTTCAGCCAGTTCTTCACCCAGCGCACCATGAAACCTGCTCATCCCACAGTTGGACAACTTGTCCAGAAGGATGCTGTGAGGGACAGAATCAAAAGCCTTACTGACATCCAGAAAAACTACATCCACCGCCTTCCCTTCATCCACGAGGCAGGTGACCCTATCATAGAAGGATATCAAATTAGTTAAACAGGACTTTCCCTTTGAGAACCCATGCTGACTGTGCCTGATGATTGCATTGTTCTTTAAATGCCTTTCAATAGCACTCAGTATAATCTTCTCCATAATTTTTCCAGGAACTGAGGTTAGACTAACAGGTCTGTAGTTCTCTGGGTCTTCCCTCTTGCCCTTCTTGTAAATTGGAATAACATTGGCTAGCTTCCAGTCAGCACAGACCTCCCCAGACCTTTGGTAGATGATTGAGAGGGGTCCTGCCATAACATCCACTAGCTCCTTCAGTACTCTGGGGTGAATTCCATCAGGGCCCATGGACTTGTGAACATTCAGCTGATACTGTTGGTCCCTTACAATTTCCATGTCCACAAATGGAAAGTCGCTGTTTCCACACTCGTGGTCCTCCAACTCCGGGGACCAGGCAGCCCAAGATCTATCTGTATTATTAAAGACTGAGGCAAAAAAAAGCATTGCATGCCTCTGCTTTTTCTTCATCCCTATTAGTCAGATCACCATCTTCAACATGTATCGCACCAACGTTTTCTTTAGACCTCCTCTTGCTATTAACGTACTTAAAAAAGCCCTTTTTGTTATCTGACACAAGACTGGCCGGTTTCAACTCTAATTGAGCTTTGGCCTTTCGTGTCTTCTCCCTGCATATACGAACCACAGCTCTGTAATCTTCCTGCAAAGCCTGACCTTGCTTCTAGACATCATACAATTTCTTTTTCCTCTTGAGCTCCATGAAGAGTTCCCTGTTCAGCCAACCTGATCTTCTGCCCCGCTTGCTTGACATATGAGACAGTGGAATTGCCTGCTCCTGTGCTTCTCAAAGGTGGTTCTTGAAGACTGACCAGCACTCGTGGACTCCTAAGCACTCACAAGCAGATTCCCAGCGTACTCTGTTACATAGCTCCCTACATAGCTTAAAGTTTGCTCTCCTGAAGTCCAGGGTAGCAACTCTGCTGTCCTTTTCTCTCATTACACTGAAAATTTTAAACTCAACCATTTCATGATAACTGTGGCCAAGACAGCCACCTACCATCACATCCGCCACGAGTCCTTCTCTATTCACAAATAGCAAGTCTAGGAGGGCATCTTTCCTAGTTGGCTCACTGAGTACTTGTGACAAGAAGTTACCTCCTACAAGAATTTCCCAGACCTGCTCATCACAGCGGTATGGTATTCCCAGTTGATGTGGGGGAAGTTGAAATCTCCCATAAGGACAAGGGATATGAATCCAGAAATTTCTCCTAATTGCCTACAGAATAACTCATCGGTGCTTACATCCTGGCTGGGCGATCGGTAGTAGACACCTACTACACCATCTCCTTTGGTTTCCATCTCCCTAATCCTCACCCAGAGGCTCTCATCCACCTCCTCCTGTTTTTCCTCTCTTTCCTTCTCTTCCCTTTCTTGTTCCTTCTTTTCTTCCCTCCTCTTCCTCTTCCTGTTCTTCCTCCTCCTATTCCTCATCCTCCTTTCCCTCATTACCCTCCTCCTCATCTTTCCTCCTGTTCATCCTCCTTGTCCTAATACTATTCTTCATCCTCCTGTTCTTCCTCCTCCTCCTCCTCTTCTCCTTTTCCTCTTTTTGCTCCTCCTCCTGTTCTTGATGTTCCTTCTGTTCCTTTTAGTCCTCCTCCTGTGCTTCTTCTTCCTCCTTTTCCTCTTCTTTCTTCTCCTTCTTCGCTTTTTACCCGCCCCCTTTCATCTTCCTGTTCCCTCTTGTTGCCTCCTCTTCCTTTACCTTCTGTGTCCTTCTGTGTCCTCCTCTTGCCTCCTGTTTTTCCTCCTCCTCTTGCCTCCTCCTCCTCCTCTTGCCTCCTGTGGTGTCCTCCTCCTGTTGCCTCCTGTTACCTCCTATTGTCTCCTTCTCCTGTTTTCTCCTATGTCCTCTTCCTCCCCCTTGTCTCTCCTCCTTTTGCCTCCTCTTGCCTCCTCCTCCACCTCCTCCCCTTTCTTTTGTTACCTCCTGTTGCCTCCTGATACCACCCGTTTCCTCCTCCCCCTTGTTGTTGCCTCATGTTACGTTCTCTTGCCTCCTCCTTCTCCTTCTGTTGCCTCCTCTTGCCTCCTCCTCTTTCTCTGCTAGTTGCCTTCTGTTCCATCCTCCTCTTTTACCTCCTGTGTTCTTCTGTTACCTCCTGTTCCCTCCTTCTCCTTCTCCTTTTGCCTCCTATTGCCTCCTGTTACCTCCTGTTGCCTTCTCCTCTTCCTCCTGTTGCCTCCTGTTGCCTCCTCTTCCTTCTCTTCCTGTTGCCTCCTCCTCCTTTACCTCCTGTGTCCTGCGGTGTCCTCTTCTTGTCTCCTGTTTTTCGTCCTTCTGTTGCTTTCTGTTGCCTCCTCCTCCTGCTTCCTTCTGCTCCCTCCTCTTGCCTCCTCCTCCTCCTCCTCCTTTTCCTCCTCCTACTGCTGCTCCTGCTGCTGATTGTGGCCTCCATTATCTCCTCCTTTTCCTGGTGCTTACTGTTACATTCTCTTCCTCTGGCTCCTGCTGCCTCCTGTTGCTCCCTCCTCTTGCCTCCTCCTCCTCCTCCTCCTTCTGCTGCTCCTGCTCCTGCTGCTGATTGTGGCCTCCATTATCTCCTCCTTTTCCTGTTGCTTACTGTTGCATTCTCCTCCTCTGGCTCCTGCTGCCTCCTGTTGCCTCCTCCTCCTGTTTCATCCTTTTACATCCTTGTCCTCTTCCTCCTCCTCTTCCTCCCATTAACTCCTGTTGCCTGCTGTTTCCTCCTGTTGCCTTCTTCTCCTCCTGCTCTTGTTGCCTCCTGTTCCCTTCTCCTCCTCCTGCTCCCCTTGGCTCCTCCTTCCTCCTGTGACCTCGTATTGCCTCCAGACTTCTCCTCCTGTTACATCCTGTGTCCTCCTACTCCTTTACCTCGTGTATCCTGCTGTGTCCTCTTGTCTCCTCTTTTTCCTCCTCCTGTTGCCTCATCCTTCTCCTCCTTTTCCCTCCCGTCGCCTCCTCTGTCCTCCCCTTTTCTCTTCCTCCTCATGTTGCCTCCTGTTGCCTCCTGACACCTCTTCCTCCTACTCTTGCCTCTTTTTTCCTTCTCCCCCTCCTCCTCCTTTTTACCTCCTGTTGCCTCCTTTTGCCTCCTCCTGCTGCCTTCTGTTGCTCCCTGCTCTTGCCTCCTTTGGTTTCCTTTTGCCTCCTCTTGCTGCCTCCTCCTCCTCCTCCTCCTCCTGCTTTTGTGGCCTCTTGTTGCCTCCATTTGCATCCTCCTTTTCCTGTTGATTCCTGTTGCCTCCTATTGCTTCCAGTTACCTGTACCTCCTCCTCTTCCTCCTCGTCATCCTGTTGCTCTGCCTGTTGATAGTCTTCTTCCTGTTGCCTCCTGTTTTCTACTCCTCCTGTTGCCTCCTGGTACCTCCTCCTCCTCCTGTTGCCTACTCTTGCCTCGTCATCTTGCTTCACCTGTGTCTTCCTGGGTTGTCCTGTTGCCGCCTCCTCCTCCTTCTCCTCCTCCTGTTCCTCTTATTGCCTCCTCCTCTTCCTCCTCTTCTTGCCTCCTTTTGCCTTCTCCTCCTCATCCACCTTTTCCTTTTTCTTCCTGTTGCCTCCTGTTATCTTCTGCTGTTTTCTCCTCATGCTTCTTCCTCCTCCTAGTCGTGCTATTGTCTCCTTCTGCATCCTCATCATCATGCTGTTTTCTCCTGCCTCCTCCTCCTTCTCCTCCTCCTCCTCCTCCTCTTCATCATGATGCTGTTTCCTGCTGCTTCCTCCTCCTCTTCCTTCTATTCCTTTTCATCCTTTACCTTGACATGCTGTTGGCACCTGCCTCTTCCTCATCCTCCTGTTGTAACCCGTTGCCTCCTTCTCCTCCTTCTCCTGCTTTCCTTGCTGTTTTCTCCTACCTTCTTCTCCTCCTCCTCCTCCCTCTCTTCCTCCTCCTCCCCCTCCTCCTCCTCCTCTTCGTGATGCTATTGTCTCCTCCCTCCTTCTCATCCTCGTCCTCCTCCCCCTCATACTGTCGTCTCCCACTGCCTCCTTCTCCTCCTCCTCCTCTTCCTCCTCTTCCTCCTTTGTCCTTTTTCTTCCTCCTCATCCTCCTCCTCTTCCTTTTTCTCCTTTTCCTCCTCCTCTTCATCTTTCCTCCTGCTGCCTTTTCCTCCTCTTTCTCCTCCTTCTCCTCCTTTTACTCATGCTGTTTTCTCCTGCCTCCTGCTCCTCCTCCTCCTCCTCCTCCTCCTCCTCCTCCTCCTCCTCCTTCTCCTCGTCATGCTACTGTCTTCTGCTGCATCCTCCTCTTCCTATTGCTCATTCTCGTCCTCCTCCACCTTGCCCTCCTCCTCCTGGTTCTCCTCCTCCTCCTCCTCCTGATTTTTTCTCCTGCCTCATCATCCTCCTTCTCCTCTTCTTCCTCCTCCTCCTCCCTGTCCTTGTCATGCTATTTTCTCCTGCTTCCTCCTCTTCCTCCTCCTCCTCCTCCTCATCATGGTGGTGTCTCCTGACTCCTCCTTCTCCTCCTCCTCCCCTTCTTTTACTTTCTCCTCATGCCCCTTGTCTTGCTATTGTCTCCTGCTACCTCTTCCTCCCTCTCTTCGTCCTCCTTCACCTTTTCCTCCTCCTCCTCCTCCTCCTCTTCCTCCTCCTCCTCATGTTGTTGTCTCCCGCTGCCTCCTCATCTTCCTTTTTGTCATCCTGTTGTCTCTTCCTCCTCCTTCTCCTCCTCATTTTCCCCTTCTTCCTCCTCATCCTCCTTCTCCTCCTCCTCCTTGTCATGCTTTTGTCTCCTCTTGCCTCCTCCTCCTCCTCTTCCTCATCGTGGTATTGTCTCCTGCGTCCTTCTCCTCCTCTTCCTTCTCCTCCTTCTGTTGTCTCCTGTTGCCTCCTCCTCTGCCTCGTTCTTTTCCTTGTCATGCTATTGTCTCCTGCTGCCATCTCCACCTCTTCCTCCTCCTCCTCCTCCTTATCCTCCTCTTCCTTTTACTCCTTCTCCTCGTCATGCTTTTTTTCTCCTGCAGCCACCTCTGCCTCTTCCTCCTCATCCTCCTCCTGTTCATCATTCTGTTGTCTCCTGCTGCCTCCTTCTCCTCCTCCTTCTCCTTCTCCTCCTTCTTATCCTCCTCCTCTTCCTCCTCCTTGTCCTCATCATCCTCCTCTCCCTCCCCCTTCTCCTCCTCCTCCTTCTCCTCCTTTTCCTATTCTTCATCATGCTGTGTCTTCTTGCTAACTCCTCCTCCTCATTTTACCCCCTTTCCTCCTCCTCCTGTTTCTTCTCCTCCTCCTCCACTTTCTCCTCATTCCCCTCATCATGTTATTTTCTCCTGCAATCTCTTCCTCCTCCTCTTCCTCCTCCTCCTCTTTGTCCTCTTCCTCCTCCTCCTCCTTTTCCTCCTCTTCATGCTATTGTCTCTTGCCTCATCCTCCTCCTTCTACCTTCTCCTCCTCCTCCTTCTCCTCCTCTTCATACTGTTGTCTCTTGCCTCATCCTCCTCCTTCTACCTTCTCCTCCTCCTCCTCCTTTTCCTCATCATGCTGTTGTCTCCTGCTGCCATTTCCTCCTCCTCCTCCTCCTCTTCCTCTTCCTTTTCATCCTCTTCCTCCTTTTTCTTCCTCCTCGTCCTCCTCCTCTTTATCCTTCTCCTTCTCCTCTTCTTAGTCATTCTGTTGTCTCCTGCCTCCTCCTCCTCCTTCTGTGGTCCCCTGCTGTCTCCTTCTCCTTCTCCTCCTCCTCCTCCTTCTCCTCTTCCTCCTCCTCTTCATCTTGCTGTTTTCTCCTGCTGCCTTTTCCACCTCTACCTCCTCCTCCTCCTCCTTTTCCTCATGCTGTTGTCTCCTGCCTCCTTCTGCTCCTCTGCCTCCTCCTCCTCCTTGTTGTGCTTTTGTCTTTGTCCGCCTCCTTCTCCTTGTGATTCTTTTGTCTCCTGCTGCTTCCTCCTCTTCCTCCTCATCATGTTCTTTTCTCTTGCTGCCTTTTCCTCCTACTACTCGTCATGCTGTTGACTCCTGCTCTCTGCTCTTCCTCCTTCTCCTCCTCCTCCTTTTACTCCTCCTCGTCATGCTGTTTTCTCCTGCTGCCTCCTCTGCATCTTCCTCCTCCTCGTCGTCATATTGTTGTCTCCTGCTGCCTCCTCCTCCTCCATGTCATGCTGTTGTCTCTTGCTGCTTCGTTCTCCTCCTCCTCTTATTGTTTCCTCTTTCCTCATGTTTCCTCCTCCTCCCCATCATTCTCTTGCCTCCTGTTCCTTTTTTTCATCCTATTTCCTGCTGTTGCCTCCTATTCCCTCTTCTTCCTTTTGCCTTCTGTGGCCAGTACCCCCTGCTCTCAGCCCCTGGTAATGTTGTTAGCATCACTAATGCCATTTTATGAGGCATGCAGCCATTGTCTCTGATCAAGCGGGTCATGTATTTGATCCCTTTCCTTCATTACAAGGCCCTGAAGGTGCTGTGAACCAAGTAGACAAACCAAACAGATTTCTTCTTGCTGTCCCTACTGACCTCAACGTTCCTGGGCAGCAGGCTATTACTCCCTTCCTTACCAGCCTTAAGGTCCCAGGCACCCGGCCAGCCAGGTGTTGTTGATGACCCTGTCACAGAACAGGGAAGCGTAACAGCACACAGAGCACTGTCTCTAAAATCGAGCAGTTACAAGTCTCAAGTCGTAAGGAACTTGGACCCTAACTACTGTGGGACAGTGAGACCTGTTACTCCCTGGTGGCCAGGGACACCTCCACCGTTGTCTGCTTCCTCTGAGGATTGACTGAGTGACTTGTATTCTTTTACACAATTTCTGAGTCTAGATTATGATTGTTCTACTGATACAGCAAACCATGTATTACGATTTGACCTGATCTGCTGAGAGTCCAGGTGATTAGAAATCATCCGTTAAGTTAGGATCCAGGTGATTAGAAATTATAAGTTAAGTTGTATTATAAATTCTGTATTACAGTACTTATTGATTGTACTACATTGATTCTGCTTGTAGAAATCCCATGCTGTTCTAATCATAAATTCTGTGCTATACTAATCATAGTATCCTCTTAAGAAAATAAAGGTTAATTATAACTACGATTTAGTGTCATTATCATTCTGCCAAGGATCTCTAGAAGAACCTCTCTGTCCCCTTAGTGTTGGGTGACACTCTTGCACATAGTTCTCCACCATGTGCCATGGGAAGAAGGTGGCTCACAATAGCTGCTTCTAGTTTAGCGGCTCAATCTTGACATCATCTGCAAGGAGGAGGAACATCGTCACTGCCACAGCAGGCCAAATTTCCATGAGAGATTCATAACAAAGTTCTTGAGAAAAGTTTGTTTATAGAAACAGCTCTTGGGAAGTCGCTTGTTCTGGGGGAGCTCAGGCTGTCCCCCGACCTTTGGTGGCAATTGCCTACCTCTCCCAGCCCTTTCCAAGGAGCAGGGAGCACGCAATCCCGTAGAGTGGTGGGGGAAAGCAGAGGGTGGCCGCTGCCTTCTCACCAGGGATAATCACTGTGGGGAACACTAGCTCCCACAGCCATAACTCATCACTGTCCAGCTGGAAGACAGGTCTTCGAACCACAAGCACCTCTCGTTTGCCATTTAATAGCTCTTGGACCATAGTGAAGGTCCCAAGTCCTGCAACCAGAACACCCTGCCCAGGGAAAAGACAAAAAGACCTCCTTGGCACGGACTCAGCATCATCCCCTGTCTCTCTGGTTGGTCTCTCCACGCTGACCACGGGGAAGAGTGAAGCCCTAGGGTGTGCCGAATACTTTCTCAGACTGGATCTGGACTTGGTTCCTCTCCCAGTTGGCCAAGAAGCTGCTCTGGGCACACAGGGTGGTCTCAGTGTGCTGCTGCAATGCTCAGGGAAGGATTCCTCCCTGGGGCCCAGACTCTCAGGAAGACTGAACCTCTGCAGGATGAGGGGGACCAGGACGCCAGCCCGCCTTGTCCAACTTCAGCTGTCCCAGGGTGTAATCAGACACAGCTCCCGAGACAGCCACGATCTCTGGAAAGCAAGGGAAATAGGTCTCAGGCTCCAGGCTGACCAGCTCACAGACTCTCAGCAAGCTCCTTGCCCAGGGGATGACAGATGCTGGTGTAGACAAACAGCCCACAAAAACACTGCCATGGCTGTGGAGCTGGGCTGTGGCCCCATTTCAGACTGCCAGCTCCCAGAGAAAGCTGGCTCTGAATGGTCCCCCCTTTTGAGGGGACTGAGCCATGCCCACAGGAGACTCGGTGCTCAGGGCAGCCCCAGCACCAGGACCTGGCAGTCCTGGCAGCCACATTGTTCCCTGAGCCTGGTGGGACCCTCAGGCAGGGCTCTTGTGGCAGCCCCCAGCCCTCTCCAGCCACCCCCACAGCCCAGCAATTACAGCTTTTGACAGCTGACAGCCCTGGTGCGACCCCTCAGGAAGGAGCCCCCAAAACCCTCACCCTTGGTGGACAGCTGCAGGAGAATGGGGAACAAGCAGCTCAGCTCTAAGCTGATGGCCACAGTGCAGCAGCCCTCCATCGCACTTGCTGCTTGCCCTCAGCTCAGGAAAAGGGATGCTCTTCCCGGCTCCTTGCCCAAAACTCCTCTCTGATGTGCTCCTTCTCCTGTCTGTCAGCAAGGGTCCCCCAGCACAGCCCTGCTGCCTCCTGACCCTGCTCCTGGCTGTGGAGTAGCTTCAAAGGGCAGTGGTGGGGAGCCCCTGAGCAGTGCCCAGCAGTGCCCAGGCCTCGCTGGGAAGTGCTGGCACTGCTGTGGTATTGGGGAGACCTCCCTGTGATGCAGTGCATCCCCCTGTGACATCAGCCCACGTCATTTGGAGGTCCATTATGACACCAGCAGGGAGATGGCCCAGCTGGGGAGAGAGGCGAGAGGTTTCCCCTCTTGTCCTGAGAAACAGTCACCCCCTTTCTCCCCAGTCCTTTTCCAAAAATTGCGTCTGCCCCATGCATCAACATGTCTCTGCTGCTGGGAGCCCGTCCAGGCAGGCGGGGTCTTGGGGTTGGCTGCGGTCGGGCTGTTTTCAAGAGATGGGATCGAAAGCCTGTGGGATAAAACAGCCCCTCCCATGTTACTGAGCACTCTCTGCTTTGTGTCGCTGTCATGGTAGGACGTGCTTCACTGTCCTGGTTTTGGCTGGGGTGCAGTTAGTTTTCTTTATAGCAGCCCATATGGTGCTGTGTTTTGGATTTGTGACCAAAACAGTCCTGATTGATTGATTGATAAAACACGGATGTTTCCGCTATTGCTGGACAGTGCTTGCACAGCATCAAGGGCTTCTCTGTTCCTCACACTGACCCACCAGCGAGTAGGCTGGCTGGGGGCAAGAAGCTGGGAGGCGACACAGCTGGGACAGCTGACACCAACTGACCAGAGGGATATTCCATACCATATGACATCATGCTCAGCAATAAAAGCTGGGGGAAGAAGGAGCAAGATGGGGGGCCACAGTGGGGAGGAGAGACCCGGCAATGCCCCTCCAGCCTGCTGCTGGCCTAGCAGCAGCTCCAGCTGAAGGGACCTCACCAACACCCATCCAGCCACCAGCCTGCTGCTGGCCTATCCGTGTCTCAGGAAGAAGTGACCTCACAAGGAACTTCCAAGCCATTTGCATGCTGCTGGCTTATCAGCGTCTCAGGAAGAAGTGACCTCACAGGAACTTCCATGCCATTTGCATGCTGCTGGCCTATCACCTGCAGGGACAGAGGTGACCTCACAATGAATAGCCAAGTCACGTGCCTGCTCCTACCCTATCAGCATCTCTGGAGAAGTGACCTCACCAGCCTCTGCCCCAGCCATCACCTCACTGCTGGCCCCTTGCCATCCCCCCAGCCTACCTCTCCTTGGCCCCCCCCCCCCCCAAAGCTCTCTGTGCTGTCGCTGGCAGGCACTGAGCACCTCAGTGCCACCTGCTGCTCCTGATCCATCAGCTTCCTCCCACACAAGTGACCTCACCACACCCCAGCAATGTCACCTTCGACCGCACTGCCATCTCGCCTGCCTCTGTCCTCCCCTCTCCCGGTCTCTGCCTCCAGTTCTCACAGTCCCTGCCCTCCTCCTGCCTCCCTGAGGGGATGAGGAGCTCAGAGCTGAGGAAAAGTGGGCAGAGCACTGCTAAAGAAACCTTCTGCTGGTGATTCGTGGGTTGAGTCCTGCACGGAAAGGAGGCACTGTCATCTCTGTGAGGAAGAAAATACCTTCCTGATCACTGCAACACTTTCACTCACAGCCCACATTGCATTTGTTGGAGAGGGACAAAAGAAATCACTTCATTGCCTCCAACACTCAAATGGCTTCAACATGGACCCGACTGGAGTTTTCCCGACCCTATTGCAGAAGGGGATAAGGAGCCACCAACAACCGGAGCAGAGCCAGCATCTGTATCTCCAGACCCCACTGGAGAACAGACTCTGCACTTGTTTTTTGCCACTTCCTCAGCAGTGGGGCATGAGCCAGGCAATACATAGAACAGTAAAAGCAGGTGCAAGCCAGTGGTATTGGTCAGCATGCTCCCGCTGGCCCAGGGTCTAGGAAACGGAGCAGCCAGAGCATACGGGTGTATCTGAGTGTAAAGATGAAAAGCAAAAAGAAAAAAAGCTTGGGGAATCTGAAGTTCTAGTCAAAATGATACCTCCGGTGTTGGACCCTGTCCAAGTTTGCGTTCTTCCAACAGGGCAGAATAAAGAAAGAAAAAAAAATAAAAACAAGCCAAGAATATTATGCAGAACAGCTTATATTCCAAGATTTTGTAACTTGTAGACAGATGCAGATGCCACTGGAGATGCAGATACCATTGCAACTACCATTGTAGATGTAGATACCATTTCAGATACCATTTCAGATGCAGATACCATTACAGATTAAGATTACACGGCAGAGACAAATGCCGCTGCAGATGCAGATACCATTGCAGAGGCAGGTACCACTGCAGATGAAGATACCGTTGCAGTTATTGCTGCACATACCATTATGCCAAACTTTTTATATTCCAAGATTTTTTAACTTGCCTCCAGGTTCTGTCCTCCCCAGAATCACCTTCTCCACCATCTCCTTCTGCCATCAGCCACAGAAAGTCTCTCTCAATAGCTTGAGTAATTTGACCAGAAGAAAGCAAGAAAATGTGTTCCTGTATTAAGGAGGAAGGGCAGGAACTTGGGAGTCATTTGCATTTTGTTACAATCATTAGGGATGACCACCCTTGCTAACAGCGATCCCCTTTGCAAGAACCAAATGACATCTCTCAGGAGAAGTTAGCTGGTTTAACTCCTGACTACTTTCTGATTTTCCCCACCTTTGTGGAGCTGGGCCAGAGCCCCCTCAACCTCAGGCATCGCTCTGGAGTTAAACAAGTGTAACACTGAGTTTCTGATGGTGACTCATTTCTGCCTTGCTCTGGTAATCCTTAATAAAGATGCAGAAAGACTCTCAAAACTGTGACGTTTTTGTCTTGCCAGCCAAAATACCTTTATTACAATACAGATTCCACCTCCATGGTCTATTTGTGCTAACCAGCCACTTAATTCACAGTAATACAAAAGCAGCTCTTCTCAGGAAAAAAAAAAAACCACAAGACACAATAGAACTCCCCCCAAAACTCAAAAACCCATCAAGAAAACTACAGAGGACCAGAAATGTTAGTTTTCAAACTGGCATTGTTTGAAAACAAAAACACTGCCCAGCCACAAATGTAAAGGAATAGGTAAATTAAATTTCCTTTTAGTACATCAAATTAAGAAAAAAAGACTCTCAGTTGTGGTTTACAGTTATTGTGCCTGTTACATTGCTATGTTCAAAAAGAGGAATTGCAATGTACATTGCTCATACAAAAAGAGGAAAAAAAAAACCCCTATAAACCTCTCTTAACTGGGTCAGAGGAATAGTTACTCTCACAAAGATTGTTCCAGACTGAGTCAACAAGATGAGCCACAAAATGCTGAGCAAATGCCCCAGCTGCAGTTTTCTCAGAGGCGGTGTCCTGTTTCTGCAGTGCTTGCGTCTGCTGGCGTTCGCAGCGTGCCAAGGCAATGCTGCATGTCAAAATTTCGGCCTCTTGCTGGTACATCTTTGCCCCGGATTTGGAAGAGTGACCACAATGTGAAACTCATCAATCCACATAAAATCAAGGACATCGATATTTGCATTATCCGGCTCCTCCAGTCTCTGTTTATGCAAAACAAACGAACAAACAAACAAAAATGTTCCTATGAAGAAGGGTTTGAAAGCAGGCTCATATTCACCCTATAGAGTAGAAAAACTCCAATGGACTAGAGGGAAATGTCTTCCTTGGCCAATCAGTTTTCTTTTTGGTAAGTCTGTAAAGCAAGCGTCTTATGATGGGCCAAACTAAGCCTTTCCTGCTGCTTTAGCATGCATGAGTCTAATGACCCATTGCTGTGTTGGGCTTGCAGAGAAAGATAATGGTTAGCCTTGGGCGAGCTGAAGGTTGTCCAGAATTTTTTGCAATTTTCAGCATTTATGTTTTATATCCTGTTTGGTGTAAATAAAGAATGAAAAAAGAAATGGATAAGGTTGATGAACAGTGAATAATTACTATTATAAAGGTGGATAATTATTATTATAATGGTGACAATTTTTATTGTAAATAAAATTATATCATTATTAAAAATATCATTATAAAGAAGAAGCCTTGCCTTTTCTGTTGACTGCTAATTGGGTATTGCTCTTATCAGTCCCTGACTACTTGGAAATCATGAATGCATGTGCACCACTACTTAGCTTATTAGGTAGGAGGTTTGTCCTCTTGATCAGACATCTAACCATGCAAGGTGACCAGAGCATGACTGCTTCCATGAAAGATACCTGGGGTTTACTGCTCACCTGGACTCTATTGCTGCTCACACCCCCCTTCCCAGCTCCTCTCCAGCTGCATTCGACTTCGATAGGGCACAGTATTCCTAAACATTGTCATTTTGAGCTGAAAGAGGCACAAGCAATGCCTGAAGAGAAGCATCCTTACTAATTTTACAGTTAATGTCACAGGAGACTGCGGAGCAGTTCCTATATGTGTCTACCCTTGTTTTGCATCAGAAAGGAATTTTACACATGGGATGCCTTGCAACAGGGCTTTTGAGCCTGGCTTTGCCTCATACCTCTCCTGGTTGCTGGCCGTCGCTCCTCCTGTCTTTTAGGAGGCACATCTGTCTGGCGTGCCACGTCCACCTCTATTCCACACTCTCCAGGCTTTTCTCAGCGCAGATCTGGAAAGCAAAAGCATGAGGAATGACACGTGTTGGGGTTGGCTGAGCTTTAAAAGTCATGACTACACCTGGTGATTCAGTAGGGTAAACTAGATCCAAAGAATGTGCAGGAACATGACTTCTCTGAAGTAAAAAAGGAAAAACTATATCCCAACAGAAAATAGACATCAGTTGTCTCCATTGGCCCTCTGATGCCATGTGCTCTGCAAGCGCTGCTGCCCTCCTTGGGCAGGATTCCTAAAACGGTATGTCACTCAGAAGATGTCAGACCACTAGGTCTCAACATGAAGAAGAACAAATGGTTCCTGGCTGAGTCAGTGGTGACCAGGCAAATGCAATAAAAGGACACTGACAGCCTCTCTGCTAATCATCTGTGTTGAAAAACACGTCTCTTTCTTCATCGCCTGATCCCCCTCAAAGGAAAAAGCAGAACAGGGAACACACAATCTACTGGTTCAGGACAACCATGTTCTCTTTCTACCCCTGCCAGAAGTGTCCTTGAGGAAACAGCACATCTGAAACACGTCTACTGGATTTGAATGGTACCCGTCTCCTACAGCAGAGCTAAGAAACCTTCCTCAGAAAAATCACAGAATCATAAAATAAGGGCTATTGAGTACACAAGATGATCTGCACTTGTCAGTGGGAAGGGCACAAGACCAAAACTTCCACACCAGATGAGGTCAAGTGCTATGTCAGTGGAGAAAAGCCTCTGCGCAGCTGGGCAGCAGTGTGGGAATGTTCACAAACGTCAGGCCATGTCTGATGAGCATCTGGAGAGAGGAAAGAAGCTCTGGCTTGTCTCCCAAAATGTGTGCTGAAACCTGAGTAAAGGTCACTGAACCTCTGGAAAAAGGTCACCCTCCTTAGCGACGTTTATTAGAGTTAAAAGTAACTAATTATAGGGTGTTACAATGGCAAGGATTAGAGAACTTTAACCTGAGGTGATGCTCCAAAGTGCATCAGAAATTGAATGTAGTAGATGTGGCTGGATCCACAAGTTATTGATTTTAGATGCAATTAAAACCTCTTCAGGATCCTGCCTGTCTGCACATCATAGAATCACAGAAGATCTCGAAATAGAAGGGACCCATAAGGATCATCGAGTCAAACTCCCTGCTCCTGTACCTGCAAGGTACAGAGCATGGACCTGCCTCCAACATTGATAAAACTCCTTGGGTGGATTCCCTGGAGGAGTCTGGGCCTGCTACCTGTGAAATTCCGCAGTCTCCAGGGGAGGTCAAAACATTCCGGAGCTGCCTGGGAGGAGTCCCAGGGAGCTACTGGGCTTGCACCTGCCTCCAACATGGACAAAACACTTCCAGTAGCTACCTTGAAGAAGTCTGGGTCTTCAGCTTTCTCCAGAGGAGGCCAAGACAATGCTGAGCATGCCTGGGAGAATTCCCAAGGAGCTATCGAGCACAGACCTTCCCCCAACATACACAATGCACTTTGCGTAGCTACCTTCAAAGAGTCTGGGGCTGCTGCCTGGGAATTCACCTGTCTCCAGAGGAAGCCAAAACACTCTTGGAGATGCCTGGGAGGAGTCCTGGGGAGCTTCTGGGCATGGACCTGCCTCCAACATGAGGAATATTCTTCAGGTAACTACCTCGGAGTCATATGCATCTTCTAGCCAGGACTTCAGCTGTCTCCAGGGAAGGGCAAAACACTCCAAAGCTGCCTTGGTGTAGTCTGAAGGAGCTGCAGGGCATGGACCTTCCCTCAACATATACAACGCTCTTTGGGTAGCTACTTGCAGAAGAGTCTGGGGCTACTACCTGGGACTTCACCTATCTGCAGAAGAAACCAAAGTGTCCCTGGAGATGCCTGGGAGGAGTATCGGGCAGCTACCAGGCACGGACCCGCCTCCAACATCAACAAAATGACTCAGGTAGCTTCCCTGGAGGAGTCTGGGGCTGCTACCTGGGAATTCCTCCTTCTCCAGAGGAGGGCAAGACACCACTGCAGATGCCTGGGAGGAGTCCTGGAGAGCTACCAGGCATGGACTTTCCCCCAACATACACATTGCTAAGGTAGTTACCTTAGAATAGTCTGGGGCTGCTACCAGGGAATTCCCCGCTCTCCAGAAGAAACCAAAATGCTCTTGGAGAGGCCTGAGAGGAGTCCTGGGGAGCTACAAAAGAATTTCCATTACACAGTCTCAGCCACCACCTCCATGATCATCTTGTCAGTGACCCACAAAAGCTACATTGTAAAAAAAATCTAACAGCTAATAAAAAGTATCCTCTCCCCTCCAAATCTTTGTTTCCCTCATAGCCTCAGACTACCACAGTAATAATCATACTATTACTCTGTAATTACACCTGAGAACCCTCCAAAGCTCCTGTCATTAGACAAACACACACCATCCTGCAGGAGGACAGGACAACACGGGGTCAGCCAGTATGACTGTAAGTGGCACAAGAGGTCTTTGTGTCTGAAAACACTCATTAAGTCCCTCATCCAATGAAATTGAGGATTTTTTACTTTTTCCTCCCCTAATAAACTGAGGCCCTTCTAGGGATCTTTAAAAGATCTTGACCTTAAAATGGCAACAGTTCAGGCACAGGATGGGTCAGATCGTTTGTTTTAGTGTTCTCATAACACCTGAGGCATGTGTTTTATCTATTCCTAAACTATTTTTCTCTTTTCTTCACATTCCTCCTCCAAAAGAGAAAAAAGCACGTATGAGTAACAGCATCAGGACATTTTGAATGCTCTCCTAATACATGAGGTTTCCAATAAGCGTGCCACGGGAATAGGTGTAGTGAGCTGAAAGCTGCAAGGCACAGGTACAGCGGTGTGCAATGAGGGACGGCCAGTGCACATCAGCACCCTTGTTCTGACAGACAGCTATCACTGAAGACAAGTCTGCTTGGTCAGGACGTTGAACCTCCATTGCACCCACACCCAGCCCTGACCAAAAGGGGACAGAGAGAGACACAGTGTGACTGTCCAGAAACAGCATTTGGCTCAGGGGGGCATGCAGGGCAACGGAAACCCAGACTAACTGATAAGTCCCCATGGTCACCTTTTTCTCCTTTTCCCCTTCCAGGTGACGCTGGTCAAGCCCCAGGCACCTGCAGCCATTCACTGTACACAACTCCCCTGATGCTGAGCATCTGGTACCCGTTTAATAAAACAATGTACCCTCAGAGATTTTGTCTGATCATCTTGAGCTGGGGGGAAGGTGCATGTGTGGGTGAAGAATATCTGCTTTCTCCATTTAATTGCTATGCCTCAGCAAAGCACTGCAAGATTTGGACTAGAGGACAGCACTGAAACCAAAAGGGTAAGTGACCAAGAAGGCTCCAACCACACATTTCCACCTGATTGCCTTAAACAAAACAGACTATGGATCCTGATTGCTCATTTCAGCCTGGAATAGTCCCATTCCTTGTCTTCAAGCTACTGTGTGCCTGGCTGAGGCCAGACACAATCCACACAGAGAGCAATCAGAGCTCAACCCTGCACTTTTCTTGGTCACGTTTCCTTGGAAAACTTCTTTGCTGGGTTGGTTGAAAACCTGTAACTGCAAGAACCAGGAAGAAAACCTCCCTGATGGGTTGACTGGAACTTCCCAGCTGTGGTAAAACCATTGGCCCTCAGTACCCCCATTTCCCAAGAGCCGGCAGAACAACTAGGGTGGGGGGAAAGGCACGAATCAGACCTCAGGGCTGAGCACAAGCATCTGCCAAGGGAGCTGCATCCAACCAGGAGAGCTCCCCACTTGCTTCTCTGACAACAAAGCCCCGGTGCGTGCTCCCACCAGGAGGGAGAAACAACTTCCAACATTTCCCTCAGTTCCCAGGGATTCCCAGGGCCATCAAGAGCTACCTCTCTGTGGCACCACACAGTTCAGCTACCAATGGTGTGCAGGGTCATCAATAATGAAAACAACACAACCCATCAGCCTAGGAGTCAGACCAGTATGGAGGGAAGGCAAAAGGAAGAAGGATGAGAGTACATCAAGGGCACAGAGAGGATAATTCATACTTGTCCAGCTTAAAGCCAGCACCTACAGGGAGAACACTGCCATGGCCTCCACAGAAGGACACGGTCCATTCCACTTCCCACCCACCACCAAGCTCTCTTGTGTTTGCACTATACATTTTTAAGTCATTTTTAACTTCTGTGTCTAATCAAAAACACCTGGGTAAGTCTGGCTGCTACCAGGAAACACCCCAGAATTCACTCTAGGTTGTCAGCACATCAACATTCAGGGATGGAGCATCAGCCACATCCGTTGCCTTTGGGCATTCACAAAATCCAAGCCTGCTGGTGAAGCTGTTACTCACAGGAGTCGTTCCACATCATGGCCATCACTCCTGTCAGGAACAGAGGGGAAAGCTCTACCTGACAAAGGATATCAGGACATGCTCCAGGAAGAGAAGAACAGTGCAAGAAGATTCCCATCACCTAACTGCAAAGAAAGACTTCTAGCTCAATGAAATGAGTACTCAAAACGAAACACACAGAAGAGCATCCGCCATCAAAAGTGTTTCAGTGGTAGTTTTAACTGCTGCAGAGGTGCAAGCTGACGACCTTACCATCACTGTCACAGAGCCCCACTTCACGGCAGTTACAAAGGCCTTTTTGAAAGACTCAAATGCATGTCACCTTCTCTGAAGAGGACCTGCTGCTTACCTGTAGTAATAGTAACTCTACCCATATCTATCTAGTCTATAGCCTACAGCTCTGAAGGTACAGACCAGCCTATACTTATATCCTGTATCTACCTACTCAATGATCTGTCCAGAAAGACAAATCATAATTACCTTTAATAGAGAATGGAACTAGGGGGAAGCAGGGAGAAAGAAAAGGTGGAAAAAAGGAAAAGCGTAGGCACGCGATTAAAAAAGTAAGGAGCCGAGTTGTCCCGAAGACCAGCTCAGCCCAATTTGCTTTCGCTGACAAAAAGCTGTGCAGCTTGCGGGGAAAAAAGCTGACTTTTATGCACACAGATGTCTGAGTTCCGATGTGAAACAGCAGAAAAAACTTGACACAGCTCCTTTTCACTGTCCCCCTACCTGTGTGCGTGCTGGGACCTCCTCGTTTCCCTCAAGTCCTCCCAGACTAACAGTGACATGGCATCTGTCCAGTCCACGTGCCACAAGGAGAAACAGTTTTGACCATGAAGGGGTAGAAAATAACTGCATCTGCAGAAACAAATGGGCAGCCACGCCTCAGCTTCAGAGATGCCCAAAGCTGCCCTGAGCCCCAGAAGCCCCTGGCACTTGCTTGGCCCTGAAGCCCTGCAGGGCCTGCCAGCACTGGGGAGCCCCAGGGACAGAAGCAAAGGACAGTGGTCAGCCCCCCTGGGGAGAGTGAAAGGGCTCTGTCCTTCCTTCTGGCCACAGGAAGATTCCCTGGGCCATGCCAGGACAGGGCATCTCTCCTCCTCATCGCCTCAGGGAAGGCGAGGCCTGAGGAAGGCCCTAGGTGCTGGGCTCAGCACAGGCGGTGTAAGCCGGGGCAGAGCCCTGTCTCCTGCCAGGTGCCACCCTTGCCGATGCGAGCAGCTCCCGTCATGCAGCTCCTCCTGCCCAGGGCTGTGGCTGGCAGCACCGACAGACCCGCATTTTGGGAAAGACTTGCTGCTCCAGAGCAAATCTAGAGCTGCTCCTCTCCTGTCCCCTCCCCTCCTGTCATGTCCCCTCCCCTTCCCCCCATTTCCCTTTCCCTCCCTCCCTGAGCAGGCCCAGACCCCATAGGCAGACCGAGGGGCAGCAGAGCTGTGCACACACCTTGCGCTGCTGAGAGAACAGCTCCAGGTGAAATGGCCCTTCTTGAAGCCCAGCTGGCTGAGGAGTGAACTGTGGCAGGGGGGTGGGCAGTGGGTGCAGGGTGGCTCAGTGAGGAGAGGCCCGGTCTGCCCCTGCCCGCCCAGCAACAGCTGCGCCATTGGCCATGGCTGAGCCAATCAGCGGAGCCAATGTTGACCTGTCATAGCTGGCCTGGGGTGGGGGGAGGTGGAGGCTGAGAGCCTGAGGAGAAACAGGTGAGAAATGGGCCAGGGGCAGCTGGGGTGAGGGGGGCCCAGGCCCAGGCTCAGGCCCAGAGGTGCCTCAGGCGCAGGAGCAGGTATCTCCCAGCGTGGACAGGCCTGGGGGGGACCTGGAGACCTCAGTGCCCATGGGCCCTGCCATGGCCCAGTTCACCAGCCCTGGGCCTGAGTGCTCAGCCCCAGGGACAACCCCAAAACCAGGGTCAGAGTGGCTCCTGCTGCTGCCCTGAGGGTCGCCAGCCCCCAGTCAGCCCTGAGCCAGAGTGCAGTTATCTGAGCTGGGGTGAGATGGAAGGGATTGGAGAACAGGAGGCGATGGGAGAAGGTACAGTGTATGTGGCACCTGGGATTAACTGACACCCTCAGTTTTGTATCTGGATCAGTGCTGTACTTGCACATGGACTAAGCCCCAGTTCAGAGCAGAAATTCTTGTTACTAATCGTGGGTGCCAGAGCGGTCTTCCTGCTCTCTCCTCCCCGGTGCGACCCGAGCACGCAACTGCCCTGCCTGCTCCTGCCTTGGTGCTTTGGGAACTCAGGGGTGAAAAGGAAAGACAGACTCGTGTAGATAGGGAATCTCTTGAGGTGTCCTGGGTTTGCCTTGCTACTCACTTCTGTAATGTTACCTGGGCTATTCACTAGACATGTGCCTAGAGAGGCAAAGTAGGCTGTGAACTAAGTTTCCAATTAAGGGTTTCCTTCTTACAATAAAACATTGTCCTGGTTTTTGGCTGGGATAGAGTTAATTCTCTTCTTAGTAGCTGGTATAGTGCTGTGTTTTGGATTTGGTGTGAGAATGATGTTGATAACACTCTGATGTTTTAGTTGTTGCTAAGTAGTGCTTATCCTAACTTAAGGACTTTCCAGTTTCCCATGCTCTGCCAGCAAGCAGGTGTGCAAGAAGCTGGGAGGGAGCATGGCCAGGACAGCTGACCCAAACTAGCCAAAGGGATATTCCATACCATGGAACGTCATGCCCAGCATATAAACAGGGGGGAGTTGGCTGGGAGGGGTGGATCGCTGCTCGGGCATCAGTCAGCGGGTGGTGAGCAATTCTGTTGTGCATCACTGGGGTTTTTTTGCCTCCCCCCCCTTCTTTTTTTGTTATATTCATTTTCATTACAACTATTATTATATTACATTATTATTATTGTGAATATTATATTTTACTTTAGTTATTAGACTGTTCCTATCTCAACCCACGAGTTTTACTTTCTTTCCCAGTTCTCCTCCCCATCCCACTGGGAGCGGGGTGGGGGATAGTGAGGGAGCAGCTGCATGGTGCTTAGCTGGTGGCTGGGGTTAAACCATGACAGTCCTTTTTGGCTCCCAACATGGGGCCCGAAGGGTTGAGATAACAACAGATCTGACCAGTGCATGTTAAAACGAATTTGTTATAAGCAGTCATTATATTGTTTAGTAGTCACTGATCGCAATGTTGATTTATTGGCTCTTAGAGTCGTGGCACTCGTTCATAGAGTTGTCTTATGTATCACCTCACTTGCCATATGTAGTCCCTATGCTGCTGCTCATCACCCATGGGAAGTGGATTAATTTCTTCGCTTTGCTGTACTATGTAACACTGGTTTATGGTACAATAAAATTATCGGTCGTGGGACTAATCCGGTATTTGTGCTCAGCATTGCCGTTATCTCTGTACTTCGGGAGCTATCTAGCAGAAACTATTAATAATTACACCATTTACCTTTTCTCCTCGGAGAGCCAATCTATGGGGGAGACACCCCCCTTTTTACTTTCCACTCCTCCTCCAGGCTAATTACAGTAGTGTTTGAGAATTTTGAAAATTTTGAATATCCTTAGAATGTTGAAACTAACATGGTCCTATTGCTAGGAACTAGCATGTTACTGAATGTGGTTCAGGTCTTGTTCAGAGTTAAACAACTATTTAAGAGGATCACCCAGAGACCTGCCCCAAGGCTGGAGAGTTATGAGTGGCAGGGTGTGTGGGGTAGCATGGGCAAATGCCTAGGACAGTGGGCGCCTCCAGTGTTTTGGAACTTCACCCTTGAACAAGGACAGAATCCTGGAAAACTAGTAGAACATTTGGAAAAAGTATGCTGTCACCCTGACAATTCCAGGGAGGCACGAATCACTGCAGTGTGCTGGGGCGGGGCCTGGCCCATGCCTGCTGGGGCCTGGCCCATGCCTACCAAGCCCGGTTCAACACTATTCAGTACTCTCAAGGGGAAGCGAAGGTCTCTGGATCTGACAACAATATGACAGGCACTGCAGCCACTGTGACCCCAGCAACAGGCACTGCAGCCACTCCAGCCCCAGCAACAGGCACTGCAGCCACTCTGACCTTGGCAGTAGGCACTACGGTTACTCCAATGCCTGTGACAGGCACTGCAGCTGAACAGGAGAGCCAACCCATGCCAGCATCAGTTGCACCTGTACAGAAGGAGAAATACTCAAAAAACACAGCTTGCTTAGCGAAGGGTGAAGGTGAACCGGGGTCATCACGAGAAGAGGAGGAAAAGGCAGAACCAGAGATAATCACTTGATCTCTGTCCTTGAGTGAGCTGCAAGATATGCGAAAAGACTTCACCCGTCATCCAGGCGAGCACATTATCACCTGGCTGCTCCAATGCTGGGATAACAGAGCCAGTAGCTTGGAATTAGAGGGTAGGGAAGCCAAGCAACTGGGATCCCTCTCTAGGGAAGGGGGCATTGACAAAGCGATTGGAAAAAAGACACAAGCCCTCAGCCTCTGGAGGCGATTTCTGTCAGGTATAAGGGCAAGGTACCCCTTCAAGGAAGATGTTGTATGTCATCCAAGCAAGTGGACTACCACGGAGAAAGGTATCCAGTACCTGAGGGAATTAGCTGTGCGGGAGATGGTTTATTATGACCCGGACGATGCGCAGTTACCCACAGATCCAGATGAAGTCCAGTGCACATGACCCATGTGGCAGAAGTTTACATGGAGCGCACCATCGTCGTATGCCAATGCATTGGCAGTAATGGACTGGAAAGATGAAGAGGGACCAATGGTGGATGAACTGGCTGGCCGACTCTGGCAATACGAAGAAAGTCTCTCTTCTTCCCTCATCTCGGCTGTGGAGAAACTGCCAGACACGCTAGCCGAGAAATGGTCCCGAGAGTTCCAGCGATTTGAGGATAAGTTCTGCCTCCCACCCGTACAGACCAATATCTCAGCTATTAGGAATAAGCATACCTTTGCTCAAGAGAGAGGAGGTAGAAGGTACACACCATGGGGTACCCAGTGGTCCTACCTGTGTGAGCATGGAGAGGATACGATGAAGTGGGATGGAAAACCTGCCTCGGTCCTAGATGCATGGGTACGTGAATTGCAAAGAAAAACAAATGAGAGTTCTTCCAGGGAAATTGCTGCTCCAGTCTCCAGTGAGCAGTGTGCCAGACAGAGTGGAAGGGCTGATCTTACTCCTGATCCTATGAGAAAGAATTCTAATCCATTTTTACAAGAAGTGAGTGGAGAATCCTATGACCAGGACTAGAGGGGCCCTGCCTCCAGCCAGGTGGAGGAGAGGGACAACCGGGTTTCCTGGACTGTGTGGATCTGATGGCCTGGCACATCAGACCCACAGGAGTATAAGGCTCTAGTAGACACCGGTGCGCAGTGTACCCTAATGCCATCAAGCTATAAAGGGGTAGAAGCTATTTGTATTTCTGGGGTGACAGGGGGATCCCAACAGCTAAATGTATTGGAGGCTGAAGTGAGCCTAACTGAGAATGAGTGGCAGAAACAGTCCATTGTGACTGGCCCAGAGGCTCCATGCATTCTTGGCATAGACTGTCTCAGGAGAGGGTATTTCAAGGACTCAAAAGGGTACCGGTGGGCCTTTGGTATAGCTGCCTTGGAGACGGAGGAAATTAAACAGCTGTCCACCTTGCCTGGTCTCTCTGAGGACCCTTCAGTTGCGGGGTTGCTGAGGGTTCAAGAACAACAGGTGCCAATCGCTACCACAGCGGTGCACCAGTGGCAATATCGCACCAACCGAGACTCCCTGATTCCCATCCATAAGTTGATTTGTCGACTGGAGAGCCAAGGAGTGATCAACAGGACTCACTCACCTTTTAACAGTCCCATATGGCCAGTGTGAAAGTCTAATGGAGAATGGAGACTAACATGAACAATTGTGTTGTGCATCACTGGTTTTTTTTTTCCCTTCTCCCCCCCCTTCTTTTTGTGTTATATTCCTTTTCATTACAACTATTATTATATTACATTATTATTGTTGTTAGTATTATATTTTACTTTAGTTTCTAAACCGTTCTTATCTCAACCCATGTGTTTTACCTTCTTTCCTGATTCTGCTCCCCATCCCAGTGGGAGCCGGGGGGCGGGGACGGTGAGGGAGCGGGCGGGGGGAGTGAGGGACACTGCTTACACAGAATCAAGGCCTTTTCTGCTTCTAACACCACCCCACTAGCGAGTAGTCTGGGGGTGCACAAGAAGTTGGGAGGGGACACAGCTGGGACAGCTGACCCCAACTGGCCAAAGGGATATTCCAGAGCATATGACATCATGCTCAGCATATAAAGCTGGGGGAAGAAGAAGGAAGGGGGGGATGTTCAGAGTGATGGCATTTGTCTTCCCAAGTCACCATTACACGTGATGGAGCCCTGCTTTCCTGGAGATGGCTGAACACCTGCCTGCCGATGGGAAGTAGTGAATGAATTCCTTGTTTTGCTTTGCTTGCACGCACGGCTTTTGCTTTACTTACTAAACTGTCTTTATCTCAACCCACAAGTTTTCTCACTTTTACTCTTCCGATTCTCTCCCCCATCCCACCAGGGGGAAGTGAGCGAGTGGCTGCGTGGTGCTTAGTTGCCGGCTGGGGTTAAACCACGACACCTATCTAAATTCCCTATTCTTCCCCTCGCATAATGCTACCAGCTTCCATCATCAATGAAAAACTAAAGCATAAGGCAAGACAATACGGCAGGAACCTGTATGTTCCCTTAGGGACTTGAAGACCTCCTCTCATGAGCTGATACAGGGAAAGAGGCATTCCTGCAGCAAGGTGACTTCAGAAGAGGTCTGGCGAGCAAGCTTCGCAGGCAGCATCATACTGAAGCACAGCCCCCCTGCCCTGCAGTCAATGGTTGAAACAGAGACTTGTGGTGATTTATTAGGTCTGTCTCCATTGTTAGGAAGCTGGTGAATAAATACAAAAATGCCCCAGCAATCCATGCCCATGACTATCATACAGGGTGCTAGATACATACTGCACAGCATATAAAGAAAATCCCAATTCTCTGTTTGCACCATCTGCTAATCCTAATGTCAGTGAGGACAAAAAGGGAAGAAAGTCTGTGCTAGAGTCAACAAAAAGGACGACTGATAGGACCCAGTAGCTGCACTGGTGCTCTGATTTATGAACTGAAGAGAGCCAAAGCAGAAACTGAAATGATTGAAGTCATTACAAATGTCAGACTAGATTTGCTGTAACAAGAAAAATCTTCAGTTTAAAAAAAAAAAAAAATTGATACGAGACCTTGGGGAGGAAAGGGTTTGAGGGGCATTTCTTTCCAAGGCAGATAAGCCCTTGCTTTGCCCCAAAGAGGCTGCCTTTAGACGGAGACGGAGGATCGTTGGGTCAGCCAGGGGCTGCGCTGGCAGTGGTGTGTCCACACCATGGTCAGCCTGTGGTCCTTGCTGTTTGACCTACCAGAGACTCCGACAGGCCTTCTCTTGCATTGTATGGCCCCTCTCACCATCTCTCCTCCTATTCTCTCTCAGCCTGGGACCTGAACCTGGCATGAGACAGTACAAGCCTGATGAGATTAAACCTCTTGACCACAGCATCCAAATCTCAGAAAGGAGAGGCCTCTGCCGATCAACTCACTCCTGCCTTGTGATGGGAGGTAAGAGCAGAGCAGCAGCTGCCACAGCCAAGTTGCCAGTACCAAGCAGCCCAAGAACTGCAGCAAAAAGTTTAATGTTTCCCTCCCCCAGTCGTCTGTTCTTTCTAATCTGGACAAAGGTAAACAATCAGAGGGATAAGACTCGATAACGGGGAAGTTTTTTTTCCCTCTCCACCATAAGAAGAGCTGCTTACAAAAGTATGTTGTCACCAAGAAAGGGATTTCAATAGAACTTCTATTCAAGACCATTTGTTTTGTATAAACAATCACAAGAAGCTTTATCTTGCTCTGTATTATTTTTATCACAAGAAGTCAACACATTTAAAAAAAACCAGTGTGTATTTTCTGTTCTATCAGACAAAGAACTTAGGAGGCAGAAATGTCCGCATTCAAATCCAAAAGTTTGCTTAATTGTTCAGTCTTTGCTCTGCAGAAAGCAAAACCAAGTATGCACGGACTACCTGGGCTCCAGGCCAAGCACAGCACTCAGTGCAGTAATAGTAGACTGCTTGAACTGAGGACACAAGCTAACACAGGGCATCCTGAAAAAAAGCAGATCACAAAATTTCCACATTTTCCTACTCACACAGAGTAGGACAGAGAGCATGGCAGTTTTAGGAGCAAGCTTCCCACAATTTCTTTGATGATACAAAAAAGCAGCTCTGAGAACATGCTTAGCAACTTTTGTGAGGAGTCTACATGTCTATGGGAAAGCCACGATACTTCAGGGTCAGTCCCAAATAAGCCAGATCACTTCAATGGAGATCTGGATGACACTGAGCTGAAAGAAGAGTGTGAGTGTAATGCTGGACAAAGTACAAGAAGAAAAATTTAAGACAGACAACTCTATTCATGTTAAAGCTCTGATCCAAACCTATTTAGAGCATAACAAAACACCAGAGCTGCCTGTGGAGCAGAAGAGTAGGGAGAGAATCAACTCAAGGAATGCCTTCCCAGCTTCGGGGCTAAGGAGAAATAAAAGTAGTCATCTGCGGACTGATTGTGCAGCCTCAGATCTATTGCTGCTGTCCAGAGCAAAGGACATTGGTGAGCAGCTATAAGCATCACCGGCACCATTCAGCCTCTTCATCTTCTTCCTGCCTCTACCTGTTCAAGCAAAGGCGACTGACTGCCTCCTGAGGACACTCCTCAAATCTCTGACCAGTGGAGTCTCTCACCATTATTTCTCCTCTTTCCAATGTCACTTCTACATGGAGAGGGACAGAACTTTGAGGAGGACGCAGTCTCTGACCTGCTGTAACCTATCCCCAACTCATCAGCCCATGACTGAGCCTGAGATATACTGCCTCACTCGGATGGGAGACTTTGCTTTCCAGCTCCTGCTTCTCTGTTGTGACTTGCTGTTTCTCCATGTCCAGTTTCTCCATCCCACCACATGCATCTTGCTTAGCTAGAGGAAAAAAATAGGAAGAGAAGAAGATCTGATGGCCAACAGCTCAAATGAATACAGGGTTTGTTCTAGAAGCATGATCTGATGGGCCTAGTTTCAGCTGAGCTATACTCAGCAAAAGGATTTACCTAACAACTGCTCAATGTTCATGTAAAGATGCTTGCACTTGAAGTTAGGATCAGCTCCATTCTTCTATAATATTATTTGGGAGATATATTCATCAATCAGATTGTGATAGTGAGGTCTGCAGTAGGAGAAGACAGTGCAACAAGTCATTAATAGCACTGCAAGCTGTTGGGTTCAAATAAGGAAAGGACTCCCAATAAAGTATTTGTTGCTGAGTTTTCATAAACATGCCCCATTGTAACTTTTCAAGATTTCAGACAGTGGCCACATGAATGATGAAAATGTGGAAAGGTTTCTACATGCAGGACAAGCAAGCAAGCTAGGACTTCTCTAAGTAGAGACAGTGAAGGGAGGGAAACAACAAGGTTTAAAATGGTGATTCCTGTGGGTAGGAAAAGGACAGGTAGGGTTCTGTTGTTCACCATCTACTCAAACAAGACTGGGCACCATCATGCAAGATCAAGAATTGGGTTCAAAGCAAACAAGAGGAGTTAGCTCGTCACACAAGGGGCAGCAGAGCCATGACACTGTTGCCCCAGATCTTACAGATGCTCAGAGATGATACAGCTTCAAGAGGTGACCAGATAGGTTTATGGAAGACAAATCCACTCAGGGGTACAAAGTACATCATTGAAAATACACCCGACTCACACCGTCTTGGAACAGCATGTGTTTGGAGGCCAGAAGAGCACTTTGGGAACTGCTATATATGCTTCCCTCTTTCTCACATGCTTCCCCAGGCACAAGGTCACTGTCATTGACAGGACACTGAGCTAGACATTCAGGGAGACCAAATAATCAAACATTTTTTCTGACCCTCTATGCTATGTTCTTTTAAGGAACAAGCTTGCTTTTTAGACAACATGTGGTCTGTTATTTCTCAGAATCTCCACTATAAGCAATAAAGCATCAAGAGTTCAACTGCAAGTGGACTCCATACTATTCAACACTCAACCAGCATCTTCACCACCATGAGCTATTAGCTATTGCTCCTCTAAACCAGCCTTTTGTCCTCAGCCCCTACAGTACAGGTTCCTCCTGTGTTCATACAGGCAGCAAGAGCTCACCCCTCCTGCAAGTAGCAAACTTTACTGCCACTCATGCAGGAAAAATGTCTCCTGAATGAATTCAGAAAAGAGCTTTTGAGGAGCGCAACGGTTGTGAGTGACCTAATGAACAAAGTAATTATTTCAGTTATTCTTAGATCTTTTTTCATCTTTGCTTGTGGGACTTTTATTTGCTTTATTTTATTCTCCTCCATCTAATGGCTTTTCCTGTTTAAGTTTGGCACTTCATTTAGACGAATCCTTGGGTCTTCAGAGTCTTCCCCACACTGTTCTTCAAATATATCCAATTGCAGTTTCAGCTTTTCTTTCTCCAGTGTTCGCAACTCCTGTTAATGACATCAGCACACCCAAAAACACCCAATGAAAACTGATGGTATTGCAGTATTGGGAAAGCATCAGCCAAGCTACAGGCTAAGGCCTCTGAAGTGCATTGTTTGAAGATGACAGGGGCTCAGAGTTCACAGTAAACCTTGAAGTAACATGGTCTGGATTGGATATATTGGTAATATTCCCACAGGTTTGAATAAGGCCCTAGGAAGAGCATGTAATCACATAGCTGAGGCCAGGAACAGACCCAGAAGAGAGGGTGAACTGCACATTCACAAGCAGAGATCATTGTCACAGGTTTCCAGTAAAAAGCAGTACTGCTATTTAACAAAAACCCGTGCTTGGAGCTGAATGTCCCTGCAAGCGTGGGCAGCTAGAAAGATACTGAAAGGACTGCAATATAGCACGTCTCATCGCAGCAGCAGATCTGAGAAGACCAGCCTCGCTTTGTGTCCGCTAGAAACACAGAATTTGTGGGTGTTTTCACACTGAAAACAGCTCTGCTACAGTTGTGGGGCCATCAGACTCCATGGGGAAACAGGGAAGACAGCAGCTTCTTACCTTGAGGATGTGTTGAAGTCCTGAATGCATCAGCTCAGTACAAATCTGAACTCCCAAGTCAGGCTCACCAGCAGGACAGATCATGGCATTGATCAGCTGCATACATGCCACCTGAAAAAAACAACCCTAAACACAAAAGAGAAAACTTCTGATCATGGACTGGAAGTCAGTGGTTGTCGTGGTTTAACCCCAGCCAGCAGCTAAGCACCACGCAGCTGCTCCCTCACTCCCCCCCTGCTCCCAGTGGGATGGGGAGGAGAATCGGGAAAGAAGGTAAAACTCGTGGGTTGAGATAAGAATGGTTTAATAACTAAAGTAAAATATAATACTAATGACAATAATAATAATGAAATACAATAATAATAGTAATGAAAAGGAATATAGCAAAAAAAAGAAGGGGCAGGGAAGGAAATAAAAACCCAGTGATGCACAATGCAGTTGCTCACCACCCGCTGACCAATGCCCAAGCAGCGATCTGCCCCTCCTGGCCAACTCCCCCCCATTTATATACTGGGCATGACGTTCCATGGTATGGAATATCCCTTTGGCTAGTTTGGGTCAGCTGTCCTGGCCATGCTCCCTCCCAGCTTCTTGCACACCTGCTTGCTGGCAGAGCATGGGAAACTGAAAAGTTCTTAACTTAAGATAAGTGCTACTTAGCAACAACTAAAACATCAGTGTGTTATCAACATGATTCTCACGCTAAATCCAAGACACAGCACTGTACCAGCTACTAAGAAGAAAATTAACTCTGTCCCAGCCGAAACCAGGACATTGGTTCAGGACTTACTAGGAGGCCAGAGGACAATACACGAAGCTGCAGCAGAAAAAAGCAGTAAAGCCAAAGGCGTTTCATCCACATCAAATTCATCCTGCTACAAGCTCTCCAGCTCCCGTGTTAGATTCCAAGTGCCATGTCCACAAAAACTTGAGGAACTACATACCTTCAGCACTACCAAGATTCCACTCTCCAGGCCATTCAAGAGGGGCTTGAATCACTCCACTCCATTCATTTCTGCTCTTCCAATAAAAGCCTCCAGCACCTGCTCACAGCTACAAGTAGGGAGGATCAGCAGCTAACACAGAAGCCAGGACAGGAGTGTGCAAGTGCAGACCCACTGCAAAATGAAGAGTGAGAGTCAGAAGAGAGACTTCACAGGGAGTCAAAAGCTCAAGAGCAGCAAAAGGCAGGACTTCTACCACCATGTACACGCCTTCGGGTTGAGGCAGGACACAAAGGGTACACAGACCCCTCGCAGCATCTAGCATCACACGAGGGACTTCGATATCAACAGCTCTTGCCAGGAGCAGCATCCACTCTATTGTACCCAGTGGTGTTTTGCTTCCAGACTAAGGAGAAAAGAAAGTTGGAATCAATGTCTGAGACCAGGCGAGCTCTAAAGAAGAGTCTAATGGGAATGCCTCATGATTGAGAATGCTCTGAGGAATAACCATGAGAAAACACTTGCCCCCAAAACCTTGTCCAAACATCTATGTTACCCTTGTTTCTGATGGGACAGAGGAGTGACAAGAAAGAGAGTGATGCATCTCAGATCACACACTGCCAGCAAGACAAAGGCTTTCGGCAAAACTTAAGACCCCAGGAGCCACTGAAGGAACGTGTGGACTTGGGAGGGAACAGAAACTCTCCGTTTACCCAAGGAGAGTGGGGAAGAGCACTGTATTGGGTTTGCGTGGCAAAGTTTTGGTAGCGGGGGGGGGGGGGCCTACAGGGGTGGCTTCTTTGAGAAGCTGCTAGAAGCTTCCCCTATGTCCGATAAAGTTAATGCCAGCGGGTTCCAAGATGGACCCGCCGCTGGCCAAGGCTAAGCCAATCAGCAACAGTGGTAGCGCCTCTGTGATAACGTATTTAAGAAAGGGAAAAGAAGTTACAGGGGAGTAGCAGTTGCAGCCAGAGAGAGCAGAGTGAGAAGATGTGAGAGAAACAACTCCGCAGACACCAAGGTCAGTGAAGAAGGAGGGGGAGGAGGTGCTCCAGGCACTGGAGCAGAGATTCCCCTGCAGCCCGTGGGGAAGACCATGGTGAGGCAGGCTGTCCTCCTGCAGCCCATGGAGGTCCACGGGGGAGCAGATATCCACCTGCAGCCCATGGAGGACCCCATGCCGGAGCAGGTGGATGCCCGAAGGATGCTGTGACCCCGTGGGAAGCCCGCGCTGGAGCAGGCTCCTGGCAGGACCTGTAGACCTGTGGCCCCGTGGAGAGAGGAGCCCACACTGAAGCAGGTTTGCTGGCAGGACTTGTGAACCCGCGGGGGACCCACGCTGGAGCAGTCTGTTCCTGAAGGACTGCACCCCGTGGATGGGACCCATGCTGGAGCAGTTCGTGAAGAACTGCAGCCCGTGGGAAGGACTCACGTTGGAGAAGTTCATGGAGGACTGTCTCCCGTGGGAGGGACCCCACACTGGAGCAGGGGAAGAGTGTGAGTCCTCCTCCCCCTGAGGAAGAAAGAGCGGCAGAAACAATGTGTGATGAACTGACCCAAACCCCCATTCCCCGTCCCCCTGCGCCTCTCGGGGGGGATGCCTCTCGTTTGTTTGCGCCGAGAGGTCCTCGAAAAGAATAACTCAAAGGTACGCTGGGCAAGCGTTCTCCACGAACAAACAGCAAAGCGAGGACAATGGTTTCTTATTCGAAGGACTGCATGACTTGTAGACTGGCGGGAAGAAACAAGAAATGAAGTGCTCCGCCCGCCCTCGAGTAATGATTGATGAATGATGAATTAAACCGCTATTTCTTACACCCCTCTCACATTTGTATTCCTTTATTTAAAGCAGGCGGAGAGAAGAAGGAAGAAAAAGAAAACTCTCCTGTCCGAGTGCGGGCAGGGAGGCCAGGTCTACCACGAGTCCGAGTGTGGGGAGGGAGGCCAGGTCTCCCCCTGGGGTCCGGGCAGGGAGGCCAGGTCTACACCCGGGGTCCGGGCAGGGAGGCCAGGTCTACCCGGAGTGTGGGGAGGCAGGCCAGGTCTACCCGAGTGCGGGCAGGGAAGCCAGGTCTACCCCCGGGGTGCGGGCAGGGAGGCCAGGCTTACCCCCGGGGTGCGGGCAGGGAAGCCAGGTCTACCCCCGGGGTGCGGGCAGGGAGGTCAGGTCTACCCCGGGGTCCGAGTGCGGGGAGGGAGGCCAGGCCTACCCGGGGTCCGGGCAGGGAGGCCAGGTCTACCCCGAGTGCGGGGAGGGAGGCCAGGTCTATCCAGGGGTCCGAGTGCGGGAAGTAAGGCCAGGTCTACCCCCGGGCTCCTGGCATGGAGGCCAGGTCTAGCCCGAGTCCGAGTGCGGGGAGGGAGGCCAGGTGTACCCCCGGGGTCCAAGTGCGAGAAGTAAGGCCAGGTCTACTGCAGGGTCCGAGCAGGGAGGCCAGGTCTACCCCCGGGGACCGAGTGCGGGTAGGGAGGCCAGGTCTACCCCCGGGGTCCGAGTGCGGGAAGGGAGGCCAGAACTCCCCCCGGTGTCCGGGCAGGGAGGCCAGGTCTACCCCTGGGTCCGAGTGCGGGTAGGGAGGCCAGGTCTACCCGGGGTCCGGGCAGGGAGGCCAGGTCTAGCCCGAGTCCGAGTGCGGGAAGTGAGGCCAGGTCTACCCTGGGGTCCGAGTGCAGGCAGCGAGCACAGGTCTACCCGGGGTCCGGGGAGGCAGAACACGTCTACCCGACTGCGGGCATGGAAGCCAGGTCTCCCCCCAGGGTCCCAGCAGGGAGGCCAGGCCTACCCGGGGTGCGGGCAGGGAGGCCAGGTTTACCCCGGGGTCCGAGTGCGGGAAGGGAGGCCAGGCCTACCCCCGGGGTCCGGGCAGGGAGGCCAGGTCTACCCCGGTTGCGGGGAGGGAGGCCCGGTCTACCCCGGGGTCCGAGTGCGGGAAGGGAGGGCAGGTCTACCCGTGGTCCGAGTGCGGGAAGGGAGGCCAGAACTCCCCCCGGTGTCCGAGCAGGGAGGCCCGGTCTATCCCTGGGTCCGAGTGCGGGAAGGGAGGCCAGGCCTACCCCCGGGCTCCGGGCAGAGAGGCCAGGTCTAGCCCGAGTCCGAGTGCGGGGAGGGAGGCCAGGTCTACCCCCGGGGGTCCGAGGGCGGGAAGGGAGGCCAGGTCTAGCGGTGGTCCGAGCAGGGAGGCCAGGTCTACCCCGAGTCCGATTGCGGGCAGGGAGGCCAGGTCTACCCTGGGGTCCGAGTGCGGGGAGGGAGGCCAGGTCTCCCCCCGGGGTCCGGGCATGGAGGCCAGGACTATGCCCGTGGTCCGGGCAGGGAGGCCAGGTCTCCCCCCGGGGTCCGAGCAGGGAGGTCAGGTCTACCCTGGGGTCCGAGTGCGGGGAGGGAGGCCAGGTCTCCCCCCGGGGTCCGGGCAGGGAGGCCATGTCTACGCCCGGGGTCCGGGCAGGGAGGCCAGGTCTACCCGGGGTCCGGGCAGGGAGGCCAGGTCTACCCTGGGGTCCGAGTGCGGGGAGGGAGGCCAGGCCTACCCGGGGTCCGGGCAGGGAGGCCAGGTCTACCCCGATTGCGGGAAAGGAGGCCAGGTCTAGCCCGGGGTCCGAGTGCGGGCAGGGAGGCCAGGTCTACCCCCGGGGGTCCGAGTGCGGGAAGGGAGGCCAGGTCTACCCCCGGGGGTCCGAGTGCGGGAAGGGAGGCCAGGTCTACCCCCGGGGTCCGAGTGCGGGAAGGGAGGCCAGGTCTACCGATTTGTTCCTTCTCAGGCTCCGAGCGCACTCACAAACGAGGGCGATGGAATGAAGGAGAATACGACATAGGACCGGAGAGCGAGAGACGGACAGAGAGACAAACAAGTATGGAGGTAACAAGCAATAAGCGTTCTTCCCTAAGGATTACTACATTGGATGCGTGACGACCAATTCCGTAGTGTTTTGAGGCCTTTTCAGACTCACGCGCCCTCCGTGCAGGGGAGGCGGCGCCCCGATGGCCGCTAAACGCTGCGGAAACGAGAGAGTCTTGACACCTGTTCCTTAGCAACGAAGGAACGGTGGCGTCCAGCGACAGCGTGTAACGCTCGACCTCGTTTGTTTGCGCCGAGAGGTCCTCGAAAAGAATAACTCAAAGGTAAGCTGGGCGAGCGTTCTCGACGAACAAACAACAAAGCGAGGACAATGGTTTCTTATTCGAAGGACAGCGTGACTTGTAGACCGGCGGGAAGAAACAAGAAATGAAGTGCTCCGCCCGCCCTCGAGTAATGATTGATGAATGATGAATTAAACCGCTATTTCTTACACCCCTCTCACATTTGTATTCCTTTATTTAAAGCAGGCAGAGAGAAGAAGGAAGAAAAAGAAAACTCTCCTGTCCGAGTGCGGGCAGGGAGGCCAGGTCTACCGCGAGTCCGAGTGTGGGGAGGGAGGCCAGGTCTCCCCCTGGGGTCCGGGCAGGGAGGCCAGGCTTACCCTGGGGTCCGGGCAGGGAGGTCAGGTGTACCCCGGGGTCGGAGTGCGGGAAGGGAGGCCAGGCCTACCCGGGGTGCGGGCAGGGAGGCCAGGTCTACCCCCGGGGACCGAGTGCGGGAAGGGAGGCCAGGTCTACCCCCGGGGTCCGAGTGCGGGAAGGGAGGCCAGAACTCCCCCCGGTGTCCGAGCAGGGAGGTCAGGTCTACCCCCGGGGTCTGAGTGCGGGAAGTAAGGCCAGGTCTACCCCCGGGCTCCTGGCATGGAGGCCAGGTCTAGCCCGAGTCCGAGTGCGGGGAGGGAGGCCAGGTGTACCCCCGGGGTCCAAGTGCGAGAAGTAAGGCCAGGTCTACTGCAGGGTCCGAGCAGGGAGGCCAGGTCTACCCCCGGGGACCGAGTGCGGGTAGGGAGGCCAGGTCTACCCCCGGGGTCCGAGTGCGGGAAGGGAGGCCAGAACTCCCCCCGGTGTCCGGGCAGGGAGGCCAGGTCTACCCCTGGGTCCGAGTGCGGGTAGGGAGGCCAGGTCTACCCGGGGTCCGGGCAGGGAGGCCAGGTCTAGCCCGAGTCCGAGTGCGGGAAGTGAGGCCAGGTCTACCCTGGGGTCCGAGTGCAGGCAGCGAGCACAGGTCTACCCGGGGTCCGGGGAGGCAGAACACGTCTACCCGACTGCGGGCATGGAAGCCAGGTCTCCCCCCAGGGTCCCAGCAGGGAGGCCAGGCCTACCCGGGGTGCGGGCAGGGAGGCCAGGTTTACCCCGGGGTCCGAGTGCGGGAAGGGAGGCCAGGCCTACCCCCGGGGTCCGGGCAGGGAGGCCAGGTCTACCCCGGTTGCGGGGAGGGAGGCCCGGTCTACCCCGGGGTCCGAGTGCGGGAAGGGAGGGCAGGTCTACCCGTGGTCCGAGTGCGGGAAGGGAGGCCAGAACTCCCCCCGGTGTCCGAGCAGGGAGGCCCGGTCTATCCCTGGGTCCGAGTGCGGGAAGGGAGGCCAGGCCTACCCCCGGGCTCCGGGCAGAGAGGCCAGGTCTAGCCCGAGTCCGAGTGCGGGGAGGGAGGCCAGGTCTACCCCCGGGGGTCCGAGGGCGGGAAGGGAGGCCAGGTCTAGCGGTGGTCCGAGCAGGGAGGCCAGGTCTACCCCGAGTCCGATTGCGGGCAGGGAGGCCAGGTCTACCCTGGGGTCCGAGTGCGGGGAGGGAGGCCAGGTCTCCCCCCGGGGTCCGGGCATGGAGGCCAGGACTATGCCCGTGGTCCGGGCAGGGAGGCCAGGTCTCCCCCCGGTGTCCGAGCAGGGAGGTCAGGTCTACCCTGGGGTCCGAGTGCGGGGAGGGAGGCCAGGTCTCCCCCCGGGGTCCGGGCAGGGAGGCCATGTCTACGCCCGGGGTCCGGGCAGGGAGGCCAGGCCTACCCGGGGTCCGGGCAGGGAGGCCAGGTCTACCCCGATTGCGGGCAGGGAGGCCAGGTCTACCCCCGGGGGTCCGAGTGCGGGAAGGGAGGCCAGGTCTACCCCCGGGGGTCCGAGTGCGGGAAGGGAGGCCAGGTCTACCCCCGGGGTCCGAGTGCGGGAAGGGAGGCCAGGTCTACCGATTTGTTCCTTCTCAGGCTCCGAGCGCACTCACGAACGAGGGCGATGGAATGAAGGAGAATACGACATAGGACCGGAGAGCGAGAGACGGACAGAGAGACAAACAAGTATGGAGGTAACAAGCAATAAGCGTTCTTCCCTAAGGATTACTACATTGGATGCGTGACGACCAATTCCGTAGTGTTTTGAGGCCTTTTCAGACTCACGCGCCCACCGTGCAGGGGAGGCGGCGCCCCGATGGCCGCTAAACGCTGCGGAAACGAGAGAGTCTTGACACCTGTTCCTTAGCAACGAAGGAACGGTGGCGTCCAGCGACAGCGTGTAACGCTCGACCTCGTTTGTTTGCGCCGAGAGGTCCTCGAAAAGAATAACTCAAAGGTAAGCTGGGCGAGCGTTCTCGACGAACAAACAACAAAGCGAGGACAATGGTTTCTTATTCGAAGGACAGCGTGACTTGTAGACCGGCGGGAAGAAACAAGAAATGAAGTGCTCCGCCCGCCCTCGAGTAATGATTGATGAATGATGAATTAAACCGCTATTTCTTACACCCCTCTCACATTTGTATTCCTTTATTTAAAGCAGGCAGAGAGAAGAAGGAAGAAAAAGAAAACTCTCCTGTCCGAGTGCGGGCAGGGAGGCCAGGTCTACCGCGAGTCCGAGTGTGGGGAGGGAGGCCAGGTCTCCCCCTGGGGTCCGGGCAGGGAGGCCAGGCTTACCCTGGGGTCCGGGCAGGGAGGTCAGGTGTACCCCGGGGTCGGAGTGCGGGAAGGGAGGCCAGGCCTACCGGGGGTGCGGGCAGGGAGGCCAGGTCTACCCCCGGGGACCGAGTGCGGGAAGGGAGGCCAGGTCTACCCCCGGGGTCCGAGTGCGGGAAGGGAGGCCAGAACTCCCCCCGGTGTCCGAGCAGGGAGGTCAGGTCTACCCCCGGGGTCTGAGTGCGGGAAGTAAGGCCAGGTCTACCCGGGGTCCGGGCAGGGAGGCCAGGTCTAGCCCGAGTCCGATTGCGGGAAGGGAGGCCAGGTCTACCCCCGCGGTCCGAGTGTGGGCATGGAGGCCAGGTCTACATCCGGGGTCCGGGCATGGAGGCCAGGACTACGCCCGTGGTCCGGGCAGGGAGGCCAGGTCTCCCCCCGGGGTCCGAGCAGGGAGGCCAGGTCTAGCCCAAGTCCGAGTGCGGGGAGGGAGGCCAGGTCTCCCCCCGGGGTCCGGGCAGGGAGGCCATGTCTACGCCCGGGGTCTGGGCAGGGAGGCCAGGTCTACCCGGGGTCCGGGTAGGGAGGCCAGGTCTACCAGGGGTCCGAGTGCGGGAAGTAAGGCCAGGTCTACCCCGGGGTCCGGGCAGGGAGGCCAGTTCTAGCCCGAGTGCGAGTAGGGAGGCCAGGTCTACCCCCGGGGTCCGAGTGCGGGTAGGGAGGCCAGGTCTACCCGGAGTCCGAGTGCAGGAAGGGAGGCCAGGTCTACCCGGGGTCCGAGCTGGGAGGCCAGGTCTACCCCGGGGTCCCTGTGCGGGCAGGGAGCACAGGTCTACCCCCGGGGTCCGGGCAGGGAGGCCAGGCCTACCGGGGTGCGGGCATGGAGGCCAGGCTTACCCCGGGGTCCGGGCAGGGAGGCCAGGTCTACCCCCGGGGTCCGAGTGCGGGTAGGGAGGCCAGGTCTACCCGGGGTCCGAGTGCGGGAAGGGAGGCCAGGTCTACTCGGGGTCCGAGCTGGGAGGCCAGGTCTACCCCGGGGTCCGTGTGCGGGCAGGGAGCACAGGTCTACCCCCGGGGTCCGGGCAGGGAGGCCAGGCCTACCGGGGTGCGGGCAGGGAGGCCAGGTCTCCCCCCGGGGTCCGGGCAGGGAGGCCAGGTCTACCCCCGGGCGTCCGAGTGCGGGAAGGGAGGCCAGGCCTACCCGGTGTCCGGGCAGGGAGGCCAGTTCTAGCCCGAGTGCGGGTAGGGAGGTCAGGTCTACCCCGGGGTCCGAGTGCGGGAAGGGAGGCCATGTCTACCCCCGGGGTCCCGAGTGCGTGAAGGGAGGTCAGGTCTACCCCCGGGGTCCGTGTGCGGGAAGTAAGGCCAGGTCTACTGCAGGGTCCGAGCAGGGAGGCCAGGTCTACCCCGGGGTCCGAGTGCGGGAAGGGAGGCCAGGTCTACCGATTTGTTCCTTCTCTGGCTCCGAGCGCACTCACAAACGAGGGCGATGGAATGAAGGAGAATACGACATAGGACCGGAGAGCGAGAGACGGACAGAGAGACAAACAAGTATGGAGGTAACAAGCAATAAGCGTTCTTCCCTAAGGATTACTACATTGGATGCGTGACGACCAATTCCGTAGTGTTTTGAGGCCTTTTCAGACTCACGCGCCCACCGTGCAGGGGAGGCGGCGCCCCGATGGCCGCTAAACGCTGCGGAAACGAGAGAGTCTTGACACCTGTTCCTTAGCAACGAAGGAACGGTGGCGTCCAGCGACAGCGTGTAACGCTCGACCTCGTTTGTTTGCGCCGAGAGGTCCTCGAAAAGAATAACTCAAAGGTAAGCTGGGCGAGCGTTCTCGACGAACAAACAACAAAGCGAGGACAATGGTTTCTTATTCGAAGGACAGCGTGACTTGTAGACCGGCGGGAAGAAACAAGAAATGAAGTGCTCCGCCCGCCCTCGAGTAATGATTGATGAATGATGAATTAAACCGCTATTTCTTACACCCCTCTCACATTTGTATTCCTTTATTTAAAGCAGGCAGAGAGAAGAAGGAAGAAAAAGAAAACTCTCCTGTCCGAGTGCGGGCAGGGAGGCCAGGTCTACCGCGAGTCCGAGTGTGGGGAGGGAGGCCAGGTCTCCCCCTGGGGTCCGGGCAGGGAGGCCAGGCTTACCCTGGGGTCCGGGCAGGGAGGTCAGGTGTACCCCGGGGTCGGAGTGCGGGAAGGGAGGCCAGGCCTACCCGGGGTGCGGGCAGGGAGGCCAGGTCTACCCCCGGGGACCGAGTGCGGGAAGGGAGGCCAGGTCTACCCCCGGGGTCCGAGTGCGGGAAGGGAGGCCAGAACTCCCCCCGGTGTCCGAGCAGGGAGGTCAGGTCTACCCCCGGGGTCTGAGTGCGGGAAGTAAGGCCAGGTCTACCCCCGGGCTCCTGGCATGGAGGCCAGGTCTAGCCCGAGTCCGAGTGCGGGGAGGGAGGCCAGGTGTACCCCCGGGGTCCAAGTGCGAGAAGTAAGGCCAGGTCTACTGCAGGGTCCGAGCAGGGAGGCCAGGTCTACCCCCGGGGACTGAGTGCGGGTAGGGAGGCCAGGTCTACCCCCGGGGTCCGAGTGCGGGAAGGGAGGCCAGAACTCCCACCGGTGTCCGGGCAGGGAGGCCAGGTCTACCCCTGGGTCCGAGTGCGGGTAGGGAGGCCAGGTCTACCCGGGGTCCGGGCAGGGAGGCCAGGTCTAGCCCGAGTCCGAGTGCGGGAAGTGAGGCCAGGTCTACCCTGGGGTCCGAGTGCAGGCAGCGAGCACAGGTCTACCCGGGGTCCGGGGAGGCAGAACACGTCTACCCGACTGCGGGCATGGAAGCCAGGTCTCCCCCCAGGGTCCCAGCAGGGAGGCCAGGCCTACCCGGGGTGCGGGCAGGGAGGCCAGGTTTACCCCGGGGTCCGAGTGCGGGAAGGGAGGCCAGGCCTACCCCCGGGGTCCGGGCAGGGAGGCCAGGTCTACCCCGGTTGCGGGGAGGGAGGCCCGGTCTACCCCGGGGTCCGAGTGCGGGAAGGGAGGGCAGGTCTACCCGTGGTCCGAGTGCGGGAAGGGAGGCCAGAACTCCCCCCGGTGTCCGAGCAGGGAGGCCCGGTCTATCCCTGGGTCCGAGTGCGGGAAGGGAGGCCAGGCCTACCCCCGGGCTCCTGGCATGGAGGCCAGGTCTAGCCCGAGTCCGAGTGCGGGGAGGGAGGCCAGGTCTACCCCCGGGGGTCCGAGGGCGGGAAGGGAGGCCAGGTCTAGCGGTGGTCCGAGCAGGGAGGCCAGGTCTACCCCGAGTCCGATTGCGGGCAGGGAGGCCAGGTCTACCCTGGGGTCCGAGTGCGGGGAGGGAGGCCAGGTCTCCCCCCGGGGTCCGGGCATGGAGGCCAGGACTATGCCCGTGGTCCGGGCAGGGAGGCCAGGTCTCCCCCCGGTGTCCGAGCAGGGAGGTCAGGTCTACCCTGGGGTCCGAGTGCGGGGAGGGAGGCCAGGTCTCCCCCCGGGGTCCGGGCAGGGAGGCCATGTCTACGCCCGGGGTCCGGGCAGGGAGGCCAGGCCTACCCGGGGTCCGGGCAGGGAGGCCAGGTCTACCCCGATTGCGGGCAGGGAGGCCAGGTCTACCCCCGGGGGTCCGAGTGCGGGAAGGGAGGCCAGGTCTACCCCCGGGGGTCCGAGTGCGGGAAGGGAGGCCAGGTCTACCCCCGGGGTCCGAGTGCGGGAAGGGAGGCCAGGTCTACCGATTTGTTCCTTCTCAGGCTCCGAGCGCACTCACGAACGAGGGCGATGGAATGAAGGAGAATACGACATAGGACCGGAGAGCGAGAGACGGACAGAGAGACAAACAAGTATGGAGGTAACAAGCAATAAGCGTTCTTCCCTAAGGATTACTACATTGGATGCGTGACGACCAATTCCGTAGTGTTTTGAGGCCTTTTCAGACTCACGCGCCCACCGTGCAGGGGAGGCGGCGCCCCGATGGCCGCTAAACGCTGCGGAAACGAGAGAGTCTTGACACCTGTTCCTTAGCAACGAAGGAACGGTGGCGTCCAGCGACAGCGTGTAACGCTCGACCTCGTTTGTTTGCGCCGAGAGGTCCTCGAAAAGAATAACTCAAAGGTAAGCTGGGCGAGCGTTCTCGACGAACAAACAACAAAGCGAGGACAATGGTTTCTTATTCGAAGGACAGCGTGACTTGTAGACCGGCGGGAAGAAACAAGAAATGAAGTGCTCCGCCCGCCCTCGAGTAATGATTGATGAATGATGAATTAAACCGCTATTTCTTACACCCCTCTCACATTTGTATTCCTTTATTTAAAGCAGGCAGAGAGAAGAAGGAAGAAAAAGAAAACTCTCCTGTCCGAGTGCGGGCAGGGAGGCCAGGTCTACCGCGAGTCCGAGTGTGGGGAGGGAGGCCAGGTCTCCCCCTGGGGTCCGGGCAGGGAGGCCAGGCTTACCCTGGGGTCCGGGCAGGGAGGTCAGGTGTACCCCGGGGTCGGAGTGCGGGAAGGGAGGCCAGGCCTACCGGGGGTGCGGGCAGGGAGGCCAGGTCTACCCCCGGGGACCGAGTGCGGGAAGGGAGGCCAGGTCTACCCCCGGGGTCCGAGTGCGGGAAGGGAGGCCAGAACTCCCCCCGGTGTCCGAGCAGGGAGGTCAGGTCTACCCCCGGGGTCTGAGTGCGGGAAGTAAGGCCAGGTCTACCCGGGGTCCGGGCAGGGAGGCCAGGTCTAGCCCGAGTCCGATTGCGGGAAGGGAGGCCAGGTCTACCCCCGCGGTCCGAGTGTGGGCATGGAGGCCAGGTCTACATCCGGGGTCCGGGCATGGAGGCCAGGACTACGCCCGTGGTCCGGGCAGGGAGGCCAGGTCTCCCCCCGGGGTCCGAGCAGGGAGGCCAGGTCTAGCCCAAGTCCGAGTGCGGGGAGGGAGGCCAGGTCTCCCCCCGGGGTCCGGGCAGGGAGGCCATGTCTACGCCCGGGGTCTGGGCAGGGAGGCCAGGTCTACCCGGGGTCCGGGTAGGGAGGCCAGGTCTACCAGGGGTCCGAGTGCGGGAAGTAAGGCCAGGTCTACCCCGGGGTCCGGGCAGGGAGGCCAGTTCTAGCCCGAGTGCGAGTAGGGAGGCCAGGTCTACCCCCGGGGTCCGAGTGCGGGTAGGGAGGCCAGGTCTACCCGGGGTCCGAGTGCAGGAAGGGAGGCCAGGTCTACCCGGGGTCCGAGCTGGGAGGCCAGGTCTACCCCGGGGTCCCTGTGCGGGCAGGGAGCACAGGTCTACCCCCGGGGTCCGGGCAGGGAGGCCAGGCCTACCGGGGTGCGGGCATGGAGGCCAGGCTTACCCCGGGGTCCGGGCAGGGAGGCCAGGTCTACCCCCGGGGTCCGAGTGCGGGTAGGGAGGCCAGGTCTACCCGGGGTCCGAGTGCGGGAAGGGAGGCCAGGTCTACTCGGGGTCCGAGCTGGGAGGCCAGGTCTACCCCGGGGTCCGTGTGCGGGCAGGGAGCACAGGTCTACCCCCGGGGTCCGGGCAGGGAGGCCAGGCCTACCGGGGTGCGGGCAGGGAGGCCAGGTCTCCCCCCGGGGTCCGGGCAGGGAGGCCAGGTCTACCCCCGGGCGTCCGAGTGCGGGAAGGGAGGCCAGGCCTACCCGGTGTCCGGGCAGGGAGGCCAGTTCTAGCCCGAGTGCGGGTAGGGAGGTCAGGTCTACCCCGGGGTCCGAGTGCGGGAAGGGAGGCCATGTCTACCCCCGGGGTCCCGAGTGCGTGAAGGGAGGTCAGGTCTACCCCCGGGGTCCGTGTGCGGGAAGTAAGGCCAGGTCTACTGCAGGGTCCGAGCAGGGAGGCCAGGTCTACCCCCGGGGGTCCGAGTGCGGGAAGGGAGGCCAGGTCTACCCCGGGGTCCGAGTGCGGGAAGGGAGGCCAGGTCTACCGATTTGTTCCTTCTCTGGCTCCGAGCGCACTCACAAACGAGGGCGATGGAATGAAGGAGAATACGACATAGGACCGGAGAGCGAGAGACGGACAGAGAGACAAACAAGTATGGAGGTAACAAGCAATAAGCGTTCTTCCCTAAGGATTACTACATTGGATGCGTGACGACCAATTCCGTAGTGTTTTGAGGCCTTTTCAGACTCACGCGCCCACCGTGCAGGGGAGGCGGCGCCCCGATGGCCGCTAAACGCTGCGGAAACGAGAGAGTCTTGACACCTGTTCCTTAGCAACGAAGGAACGGTGGCGTCCAGCGACAGCGTGTAACGCTCGACCTCGTTTGTTTGCGCCGAGAGGTCCTCGAAAAGAATAACTCAAAGGTAAGCTGGGCGAGCGTTCTCGACGAACAAACAACAAAGCGAGGACAATGGTTTCTTATTCGAAGGACAGCGTGACTTGTAGACCGGCGGGAAGAAACAAGAAATGAAGTGCTCCGCCCGCCCTCGAGTAATGATTGATGAATGATGAATTAAACCGCTATTTCTTACACCCCTCTCACATTTGTATTCCTTTATTTAAAGCAGGCAGAGAGAAGAAGGAAGAAAAAGAAAACTCTCCTGTCCGAGTGCGGGCAGGGAGGCCAGGTCTACCGCGAGTCCGAGTGTGGGGAGGGAGGCCAGGTCTCCCCCTGGGGTCCGGGCAGGGAGGCCAGGCTTACCCTGGGGTCCGGGCAGGGAGGTCAGGTGTACCCCGGGGTCGGAGTGCGGGAAGGGAGGCCAGGCCTACCCGGGGTGCGGGCAGGGAGGCCAGGTCTACCCCCGGGGACCGAGTGCGGGAAGGGAGGCCAGAACTCCCCCCGGTGTCCGAGCAGGGAGGTCAGGTCTACCCCCGGGGTCTGAGTGCGGGAAGTAAGGCCAGGTCTACCCCCGGGCTCCTGGCATGGAGGCCAGGTCTAGCCCGAGTCCGAGTGCGGGGAGGGAGGCCAGGTGTACCCCCGGGGTCCAAGTGCGAGAAGTAAGGCCAGGTCTACTGCAGGGTCCGAGCAGGGAGGCCAGGTCTACCCCCGGGGACCGAGTGCGGGTAGGGAGGCCAGGTCTACCCCCGGGGTCCGAGTGCGGGAAGGGAGGCCAGAACTCCCCCCGGTGTCCGGGCAGGGAGGCCAGGTCTACCCCTGGGTCCGAGTGCGGGTAGGGAGGCCAGGTCTACCCGGGGTCCGGGCAGGGAGGCCAGGTCTAGCCCGAGTCCGAGTGCGGGAAGTGAGGCCAGGTCTACCCTGGGGTCCGAGTGCAGGCAGCGAGCACAGGTCTACCCGGGGTCCGGGGAGGCAGAACACGTCTACCCGACTGCGGGCATGGAAGCCAGGTCTCCCCCCAGGGTCCCAGCAGGGAGGCCAGGCCTACCCGGGGTGCGGGCAGGGAGGCCAGGTTTACCCCGGGGTCCGAGTGCGGGAAGGGAGGCCAGGCCTACCCCCGGGGTCCGGGCAGGGAGGCCAGGTCTACCCCGGTTGCGGGGAGGGAGGCCCGGTCTACCCCGGGGTCCGAGTGCGGGAAGGGAGGGCAGGTCTACCCGTGGTCCGAGTGCGGGAAGGGAGGCCAGAACTCCCCCCGGTGTCCGAGCAGGGAGGCCCGGTCTATCCCTGGGTCCGAGTGCGGGAAGGGAGGCCAGGCCTACCCCCGGGCTCCGGGCAGAGAGGCCAGGTCTAGCCCGAGTCCGAGTGCGGGGAGGGAGGCCAGGTCTACCCCCGGGGGTCCGAGGGCGGGAAGGGAGGCCAGGTCTAGCGGTGGTCCGAGCAGGGAGGCCAGGTCTACCCCGAGTCCGATTGCGGGCAGGGAGGCCAGGTCTACCCTGGGGTCCGAGTGCGGGGAGGGAGGCCAGGTCTCCCCCCGGGGTCCGGGCATGGAGGCCAGGACTATGCCCGTGGTCCGGGCAGGGAGGCCAGGTCTCCCCCCGGTGTCCGAGCAGGGAGGTCAGGTCTACCCTGGGGTCCGAGTGCGGGGAGGGAGGCCAGGTCTCCCCCCGGGGTCCGGGCAGGGAGGCCATGTCTACGCCCGGGGTCCGGGCAGGGAGGCCAGGCCTACCCGGGGTCCGGGCAGGGAGGCCAGGTCTACCCCGATTGCGGGCAGGGAGGCCAGGTCTACCCCCGGGGGTCCGAGTGCGGGAAGGGAGGCCAGGTCTACCCCCGGGGGTCCGAGTGCGGGAAGGGAGGCCAGGTCTACCCCCGGGGTCCGAGTGCGGGAAGGGAGGCCAGGTCTACCGATTTGTTCCTTCTCAGGCTCCGAGCGCACTCACGAACGAGGGCGATGGAATGAAGGAGAATACGACATAGGACCGCAGAGCGACAGACGGACAGAGAGACAAACAAGTATGGAGGTAACAAGCAATAAGCGTTCTTCCCTAAGGATTACTACATTGGATGCGTGACGACCAATTCCGTAGTGTTTTGAGGCCTTTTCAGACTCACGCGCCCACCGTGCAGGGGAGGCGGCGCCCCGATGGCCGCTAAACGCTGCGGAAACGAGAGAGTCTTGACACCTGTTCCTTAGCAACGAAGGAACGGTGGCGTCCAGCGACAGCGTGTAACGCTCGACCTCGTTTGTTTGCGCCGAGAGGTCCTCGAAAAGAATAACTCAAAGGTAAGCTGGGCGAGCGTTCTCGACGAACAAACAACAAAGCGAGGACAATGGTTTCTTATTCGAAGGACAGCGTGACTTGTAGACCGGCGGGAAGAAACAAGAAATGAAGTGCTCCGCCCGCCCTCGAGTAATGATTGATGAATGATGAATTAAACCGCTATTTCTTACACCCCTCTCACATTTGTATTCCTTTATTTAAAGCAGGCAGAGAGAAGAAGGAAGAAAAAGAAAACTCTCCTGTCCGAGTGCGGGCAGGGAGGCCAGGTCTACCGCGAGTCCGAGTGTGGGGAGGGAGGCCAGGTCTCCCCCTGGGGTCCGGGCAGGGAGGCCAGGCTTACCCTGGGGTCCGGGCAGGGAGGTCAGGTGTACCCCGGGGTCGGAGTGCGGGAAGGGAGGCCAGGCCTACCGGGGGTGCGGGCAGGGAGGCCAGGTCTACCCCCGGGGACCGAGTGCGGGAAGGGAGGCCAGGTCTACCCCCGGGGTCCGAGTGCGGGAAGGGAGGCCAGAACTCCCCCCGGTGTCCGAGCAGGGAGGTCAGGTCTACCCCCGGGGTCTGAGTGCGGGAAGTAAGGCCAGGTCTACCCGGGGTCCGGGCAGGGAGGCCAGGTCTAGCCCGAGTCCGATTGCGGGAAGGGAGGCCAGGTCTACCCCCGCGGTCCGAGTGTGGGCATGGAGGCCAGGTCTACATCCGGGGTCCGGGCATGGAGGCCAGGACTACGCCCGTGGTCCGGGCAGGGAGGCCAGGTCTCCCCCCGGGGTCCGAGCAGGGAGGCCAGGTCTAGCCCAAGTCCGAGTGCGGGGAGGGAGGCCAGGTCTCCCCCCGGGGTCCGGGCAGGGAGGCCATGTCTACGCCCGGGGTCTGGGCAGGGAGGCCAGGTCTACCCGGGGTCCGGGTAGGGAGGCCAGGTCTACCAGGGGTCCGAGTGCGGGAAGTAAGGCCAGGTCTACCCCGGGGTCCGGGCAGGGAGGCCAGTTCTAGCCCGAGTGCGAGTAGGGAGGCCAGGTCTACCCCCGGGGTCCGAGTGCGGGTAGGGAGGCCAGGTCTACCCGGAGTCCGAGTGCAGGAAGGGAGGCCAGGTCTACCCGGGGTCCGAGCTGGGAGGCCAGGTCTACCCCGGGGTCCCTGTGCGGGCAGGGAGCACAGGTCTACCCCCGGGGTCCGGGCAGGGAGGCCAGGCCTACCGGGGTCCGGGCAGGGAGGCCAGGTCTACCCCCGGGGTCCGAGTGCGGGTAGGGAGGCCAGGTCTAGCGGTGGTCCGAGTGCGGGAAGGGAGGCCAGGTCTACTCGGGGTCCGAGCTGGGAGGCCAGGTCTACCCCGGGGTCCGTGTGCGGGCAGGGAGCACAGGTCTACCCCCGGGGTCCGGGCAGGGAGGCCAGGCCTACCGGGGTGCGGGCAGGGAGGCCAGGTCTCCCCCCGGGGTCCGGGCAGGGAGGCCAGGTCTACCCCCGGGCGTCCGAGTGCGGGAAGGGAGGCCAGGCCTACCCGGTGTCCGGGCAGGGAGGCCAGTTCTAGCCCGAGTGCGGGTAGGGAGGTCAGGTCTACCCCGGGGTCCGAGTGCGGGAAGGGAGGCCATGTCTACCCCCGGGGTCCCGAGTGCGTGAAGGGAGGTCAGGTCTACCCCCGGGGTCCGTGTGCGGGAAGTAAGGCCAGGTCTACTGCAGGGTCCGAGCAGGGAGGCCAGGTCTACCCCGGGGTCCGAGTGCGGGAAGGGAGGCCAGGTCTACCGATTTGTTCCTTCTCTGGCTCCGAGCGCACTCACAAACGAGGGCGATGGAATGAAGGAGAATACGACATAGGACCGGAGAGCGAGAGACGGACAGAGAGACAAACAAGTATGGAGGTAACAAGCAATAAGCGTTCTTCCCTAAGGATTACTACATTGGATGCGTGACGACCAATTCCGTAGTGTTTTGAGGCCTTTTCAGACTCACGCGCCCACCGTGCAGGGGAGGCGGCGCCCCGATGGCCGCTAAACGCTGCGGAAACGAGAGAGTCTTGACACCTGTTCCTTAGCAACGAAGGAACGGTGGCGTCCAGCGACAGCGTGTAACGCTCGACCTCGTTTGTTTGCGCCGAGAGGTCCTCGAAAAGAATAACTCAAAGGTAAGCTGGGCGAGCGTTCTCGACGAACAAACAACAAAGCGAGGACAATGGTTTCTTATTCGAAGGACAGCGTGACTTGTAGACCGGCGGGAAGAAACAAGAAATGAAGTGCTCCGCCCGCCCTCGAGTAATGATTGATGAATGATGAATTAAACCGCTATTTCTTACACCCCTCTCACATTTGTATTCCTTTATTTAAAGCAGGCAGAGAGAAGAAGGAAGAAAAAGAAAACTCTCCTGTCCGAGTGCGGGCAGGGAGGCCAGGTCTACCGCGAGTCCGAGTGTGGGGAGGGAGGCCAGGTCTCCCCCTGGGGTCCGGGCAGGGAGGCCAGGCTTACCCTGGGGTCCGGGCAGGGAGGTCAGGTGTACCCCGGGGTCGGAGTGCGGGAAGGGAGGCCAGGCCTACCCGGGGTGCGGGCAGGGAGGCCAGGTCTACCCCCGGGGACCGAGTGCGGGAAGGGAGGCCAGGTCTACCCCCGGGGTCCGAGTGCGGGAAGGGAGGCCAGAACTCCCCCCGGTGTCCGAGCAGGGAGGTCAGGTCTACCCCCGGGGTCTGAGTGCGGGAAGTAAGGCCAGGTCTACCCCCGGGCTCCTGGCATGGAGGCCAGGTCTAGCCCGAGTCCGAGTGCGGGGAGGGAGGCCAGGTGTACCCCCGGGGTCCAAGTGCGAGAAGTAAGGCCAGGTCTACTGCAGGGTCCGAGCAGGGAGGCCAGGTCTACCCCCGGGGACTGAGTGCGGGTAGGGAGGCCAGGTCTACCCCCGGGGTCCGAGTGCGGGAAGGGAGGCCAGAACTCCCACCGGTGTCCGGGCAGGGAGGCCAGGTCTACCCCTGGGTCCGAGTGCGGGTAGGGAGGCCAGGTCTACCCGGGGTCCGGGCAGGGAGGCCAGGTCTAGCCCGAGTCCGAGTGCGGGAAGTGAGGCCAGGTCTACCCTGGGGTCCGAGTGCAGGCAGCGAGCACAGGTCTACCCGGGGTCCGGGGAGGCAGAACACGTCTACCCGACTGCGGGCATGGAAGCCAGGTCTCCCCCCAGGGTCCCAGCAGGGAGGCCAGGCCTACCCGGGGTGCGGGCAGGGAGGCCAGGTTTACCCCGGGGTCCGAGTGCGGGAAGGGAGGCCAGGCCTACCCCCGGGGTCCGGGCAGGGAGGCCAGGTCTACCCCGGTTGCGGGGAGGGAGGCCCGGTCTACCCCGGGGTCCGAGTGCGGGAAGGGAGGGCAGGTCTACCCGTGGTCCGAGTGCGGGAAGGGAGGCCAGAACTCCCCCCGGTGTCCGAGCAGGGAGGCCCGGTCTATCCCTGGGTCCGAGTGCGGGAAGGGAGGCCAGGCCTACCCCCGGGCTCCGGGCAGAGAGGCCAGGTCTAGCCCGAGTCCGAGTGCGGGGAGGGAGGCCAGGTCTACCCCCGGGGGTCCGAGGGCGGGAAGGGAGGCCAGGTCTAGCGGTGGTCCGAGCAGGGAGGCCAGGTCTACCCCGAGTCCGATTGCGGGCAGGGAGGCCAGGTCTACCCTGGGGTCCGAGTGCGGGGAGGGAGGCCAGGTCTCCCCCCGGGGTCCGGGCATGGAGGCCAGGACTATGCCCGTGGTCCGGGCAGGGAGGCCAGGTCTCCCCCCGGTGTCCGAGCAGGGAGGTCAGGTCTACCCTGGGGTCCGAGTGCGGGGAGGGAGGCCAGGTCTCCCCCCGGGGTCCGGGCAGGGAGGCCATGTCTACGCCCGGGGTCCGGGCAGGGAGGCCAGGCCTACCCGGGGTCCGGGCAGGGAGGCCAGGTCTACCCCGATTGCGGGCAGGGAGGCCAGGTCTACCCCCGGGGGTCCGAGTGCGGGAAGGGAGGCCAGGTCTACCCCCGGGGGTCCGAGTGCGGGAAGGGAGGCCAGGTCTACCCCCGGGGTCCGAGTGCGGGAAGGGAGGCCAGGTCTACCGATTTGTTCCTTCTCAGGCTCCGAGCGCACTCACGAACGAGGGCGATGGAATGAAGGAGAATACGACATAGGACCGGAGAGCGAGAGACGGACAGAGAGACAAACAAGTATGGAGGTAACAAGCAATAAGCGTTCTTCCCTAAGGATTACTACATTGGATGCGTGACGACCAATTCCGTAGTGTTTTGAGGCCTTTTCAGACTCACGCGCCCACCGTGCAGGGGAGGCGGCGCCCCGATGGCCGCTAAACGCTGCGGAAACGAGAGAGTCTTGACACCTGTTCCTTAGCAACGAAGGAACGGTGGCGTCCAGCGACAGCGTGTAACGCTCGACCTCGTTTGTTTGCGCCGAGAGGTCCTCGAAAAGAATAACTCAAAGGTAAGCTGGGCGAGCGTTCTCGACGAACAAACAACAAAGCGAGGACAATGGTTTCTTATTCGAAGGACAGCGTGACTTGTAGACCGGCGGGAAGAAACAAGAAATGAAGTGCTCCGCCCGCCCTCGAGTAATGATTGATGAATGATGAATTAAACCGCTATTTCTTACACCCCTCTCACATTTGTATTCCTTTATTTAAAGCAGGCAGAGAGAAGAAGGAAGAAAAAGAAAACTCTCCTGTCCGAGTGCGGGCAGGGAGGCCAGGTCTACCGCGAGTCCGAGTGTGGGGAGGGAGGCCAGGTCTCCCCCTGGGGTCCGGGCAGGGAGGCCAGGTCTCCCCCCGGGGTCCGGGCAGGGAGGCCAGGTCTACCCCCGGGCGTCCGAGTGCGGGAAGGGAGGCCAGGCCTACCCGGTGTCCGGGCAGGGAGGCCAGTTCTAGCCCGAGTGCGGGTAGGGAGGTCAGGTCTACCCCGGGGTCCGAGTGCGGGAAGGGAGGCCATGTCTACCCCCGGGGTCCCGAGTGCGTGAAGGGAGGTCAGGTCTACCCCCGGGGTCCGTGTGCGGGAAGTAAGGCCAGGTCTACTGCAGGGTCCGAGCAGGGAGGCCAGGTCTACCCCGGGGTCCGAGTGCGGGAAGGGAGGCCAGGTCTACCGATTTGTTCCTTCTCTGGCTCCGCGCGGACGCATGAACGAGAGCAATGGAATGAAGGAGAAGACTACGTAGGACCGGAGAGCGACAGACAGACAGAGAGACAAATAAGTACGAAGGTAACAAGCAATAAGTCTTCTTCCCTAAGGATTACTACATTCGATGCAACTCCAAGGATTTCATGATGGAGGTGAAAGATCCCAATCCCAAGGGCGCTCTGGTGACAAACGCTGGCAAATATGCAATACCAACTCTTCATGCGTAAGTATGGAATTAATGGGACTGACCAAAAAGGGAACGAGAGAAAGCACGCGTAAATGTCTGAGTGGCAATGCAAGCAAGTTGGCCAGCATCTGTAATTACAGGGGAGGAAGCATTGTCATTGTATCTTAACCTAAACATCTGTGATACTTTCTGATATTAAACTAGGGTGGTCCTGCTGTTGATGCCCCAGGAAGTTGCTTGAACTCAGGGTATGCTAAGAATCCGTATTTCTGCCAAATATTTCGGTAGTGTTTACAGGGGAGTCGTTCTCTTTGAAAGCTCCTTTTGCTTCTGTGTTACGTTTCAAAGGCTTCTTGCAAAATTTAACAACTAGCTGTTGGACTGAGGCTTCCCCCATCTCTGACTTTTATCTGATCCCATGTGTGAAACAGACTGGAGTTTTCCTGTTGCACTAAACTAAGAAAATCCTACTGTGTGCTGACAGCAGTGGCTGTTTGACAATGCCCTCGGTAGCACTTCTGTTTTTCTGTCGTGGATCTCCTTTTGAGATCCATGAATCTCAGGATTCATTTCACCTGGTTTGTGGCTGCCGAAAAATCATTGTTCTAGTCTCAGCTAATTTCGTAGTTGATGCAAGGAATGGGAGAGTTCTGCAGAAGGAAAGTTGTTCCCCCCTCCCTCTTCTAGTGGTGTGGCTACAGGGAAGTAGTTTAAACTACATGCCTACATTTTAGAAGGCTCCTGTGGAGCGAGAAGAATTCCATCTCTTACCTTCCTTGGATAAAATCCAAAGCTTGGAAAAGTTTTCCTTTACCCACCTTTAACTTTTTTCTTTTTCCTTCCCCACCCCCGCTCCAGGGAAGCTTATGCTAGAGGAAAGATGGAAAAGCCTCCCTCTTTACCGGAGAGGCCGTCCTCCTCCTCCTCCTCCTCCTCCTCCTCAGACGATCCTATTCCAGATGAGTTGTTCTGTCTCATTTGTAACGCTACAATGACCGGTGCAGTTGTTCTTGCCTGCTGTGGACAGAGTTCTTGCGACGAATGTGTTAGTCCCATGTTTGTTAATTTAAAACATCACAGCTGATCTTGTGAAAGCAGCAATAGGAGAGAACGAAATGACTTTCTTCCCAGTTCTGTTTAATACTGAAGTATACCCTGAAGAGGAAAGCGTCTCAAGGGAAAAAAAAAGGCAGCAAGCTTTTTTCCCTTGTCAGGTATCTAGTGAAATCCTCCTTCCATGCGGAAGGACGAGTCTGAGAAGAGTGCCTCATTGTGCAGGGGATTAGAGTATTGGATACTGAAGGCATTTAGTTTGTCCACAGCCCTGTCTCTCCTCCAGACTTCCATAGGCATCTCTGGTGCCTTACTGTGGTCTGCAACAAAGGGCTAGTTAGGCATTTAATGCACCTTCTTCTCCAGGGGAGAGGTGGTTAAAACCTTCAGAACTTGAGCCTGGTAATGGTTTTTTGAGATGGGTTTTATTCATGAAGCTTGAGCTTGGGGCCTTCTCACTGTACTGGAGAGTGGAAAAAAGACTAGCCGAAACATCAAGACACGGCCTAGTCTACCTCTCCAAATGTTACAAGAGGGAAATATCAAAACTGTCCAGTTCTTTGCTGCATGCTAGCAATTTTTTACACTGTTGAATATTTGCAGCTTCGTGCTCTCAGTTCAAGACCATATTCACCCATTCATCATATACGGGTTTTTATAATTGATTCGAACCCCGCAAATTTCCTTAGTTTGCCTAAAAACTATTTGGATGATTCCGATTCTTGAGAGGTATTAGAAGAGCACAGCTGGAATCTGAGGCAGATAGGTGCCCAGCGTGTCATCAGACAGATGCTTCTCCTGATGCTTTAGTTGCCAACGAGTGCCTACGCCAGGTACCATGGTGACTTGTCCGTAAACGGTTTGTAAGAAAAGTCTCTTTGTAAAAAGCTGAGAGGGAAGAAACTATTGGTTGCCATCTCCTAAAGCAAGGCTAAATGGAATAAGGCTAAATTTCCTTTTCAAATCCCTTCTCTGTTGTTCCAGGAGCTTACAACTCTGTAGAGACAATCTGGCAAGTTTGGGTCAGACTGTTGTTGAACAGGATTGCCTCACTGTCAAATTTGGTGTTAACACTGAAGTCCTTTTCCGGCGCCCCCGTCTCTTCCCGCACCCCCATCTCTTCCCGCCCCCCCGCCTCTCTGTCCCGCCCCCCGTGTCTCTGTCCCGCCCCCCAACTCTTGTCCCGCCCCCCCTTGTCCCGCCCCCATCTCTTGTCCCACCCCCTCACCTCTCTGTCCCACCCCCTTGCTCTGTGTCCCGCCCTCCCTGCCTCTCATGCTGCCCCCTGCCTCTCATCCCACCCCCCCGCCTCTCTGTCCCGCCCACCAGCTCTCTGTCCCGCCCCCCGGCTCTCTGTGCCTCCCCCCGCCTCTCTGTCCTGCCCCCCGCCTCTCTGTCCCGGCCCCTGCCTCTCTGTCCCGCCCCCCTAGCTCTCTGTCCCACCTTGTCTCTCTGTCCCGCCCTCCCTGCCTCTAATCCCGCCCCCCTGCCTCTCTGTGCCTCCCCCTGCCTCTCTGTCCTGCCCCCCGCCTCTCTGTCCCGCCCCTGCCTCTCTGTCCCGCCCCCTGCCTCTCTGTCCTGCCCCCTGCCTTTCTGTCCCGCCCCCCCAGCTCTCTGTCCCGCCCCCTGCCTCTCATCCTGCCCCTGCTGTTGGAGATATGCGAGAAACAAAAACAAAGGATGCTATTTAGTTAACGAGGCGTGACCTTGAGAAGAGAAACAAGATGACACCATAAGTAAGTCAGTGGGTGAAGAAATACCAAGATAAGCACAGGGGCAACCAAAGAGCTACCTGAACTGTGAGTGAACTATCCTAATTAACGTACTAGAAAACCCACCCTTGGGTAGGGAGAGCCCCCTCGGCGTGGGCCAGCAGCGCGGCCAGGCTGCTGCCGGCGCCGGCCAGGCGGCCACCCCAGAGGGACAGGGGCTGCCCGGGGGCGGGCGGGGGGCTGCGCACGGTGATGCTGAGCAGCGGGGCGGGCAGGAGGGCGCGCAGCTCCCGCGCCAGGCGCCGCAGCTCGCCCTGGTACGCCTCGCCCCGCAGCCGCAGCCGCAGCCGCAGCCGCAGCCGCAGCCGCAGGCTTTCCCCCGCCCGCTCCAGCTGCTGCAGGTCTGCCTTGGTCAGCAGCTCCCCGAAGGGGCCCGGCACGGCCTGGCGGGACGGTGAGAAGCGCCAGGAGCTCGCGTCCTGCGGAGAGGGGCCGGCAGCGTCCCCCCCCGGGCCGGCAGCCTGCACCCCCTGGCCCCGGGACGCCCCGTCCATGGCCGCCCGCCGCCTCCTCGTCCGCCAGCCGCGCCCGCAGCCGGCGCACCATCGCCTGCCGCTTCCACTCGGGGATGGGGCGGCCCCGCTCGTCGTGCGTGGGCACCAGGGAGTCCGCGTCCGCCTCCGCGGCGTCCGGCCCGGCTCGGCCGCCCCACCCTACATGGGCAGAGGCACGGGGGGCTCGGGAATGGGGGGGGGCAGCAGCCGAGGGGACGAGCCGGGGGCCGTGGGCGGAGGCAGCGACCTACCGGGTGGGCGCCGAAGGGCGCCGGGATCCTGGCCCGCTGCGAGGGCTTGCGGAGCTCCATCCCCCGCCGGGCCGGGTGGCTGCCGGGGGGAGAGGCGCAGGCCTCCTTCTGGAGGAGAGCAGGCGAGGGGAGATGGGCCCCCAACACCCCCACGGTCCCCCACGCGTGACCGGGTGCGGGCTGCCCCGGGAGGATGCCCGGCACATCGCCCGGTCCTTGCAGGGAACCCTCCCTGGAAAAGACCCCCGGGTGGGCGTTTCCTTCCGAAGACGGGACGGATCTGCGGAGCCCCCGCTGCCCCCTCTCCCCCCGAGGGACATCGTGATGCCCCTGCAGCCGAGGGCCAAGCCCGGGGCCGCCCCCATCGCCACCAGCCCTTCTCCGGGCGCGCCATGCGCCCGGCACAGCCGGCCCACTCCCCGGGGGGCGATGGGCCTTCCCTGGGGGATGGGGGTGCCTGCAGCCCCAGCCCCAGCGGGCCCTTACCTGCTGCGGGGGGGCTGAGCCGGCCGCCGGGGACAGGAATCACCTGGGAGCCCCCCACCGAGGGCAGGTGCTTGGGTCCTGTCCTGCTCTGCCCGGGCAGCACCCAAAGGTGGGTGCAGCTGCACCCCCAAAGTCCCCACACGGGGAGCAATGCACACTGCAGGGCAGGAGGGGAGGCCGGAGGGGTCCGGCAGCCCTGGAGTGGGCAGGGGCCACAGCTGCAGCGCTGGGGCAGGGCAGAGAGCACCGGGAGCATCGCATGAAGATTTGACGGGGGCATCGAGCGGCAGCGCCCGGGGCTCACTGGGCGGCGCTGGCGCCGGTGCTGGAAAGAGCGGCTCGGTGGCTTGGCTCCAAGCCTCGTCCCGCTCCTCGGGCCAGCGGAGAACGGCCGAAGCTGGTCCCGGTGCCTGCCCCCGCACGTGGCCAGGCCAGGTTTTGGGGACAGAGGAAGGGTTTTGCACCGGCTGGCACAGAGGTCAGGTACCGGCAGTGGGGGACCTTCGGCAGAGGGACCTGCTGCACTGCTGCCTGGACATCTGTTACCAATACGCAGCCGCGTTTGTGTTCTTTCACTCCACCGCCATCCATTCTATATGGCCAGGATGGATTAGTGGGGCTCGCTTACATGGGAGAAGTTCCATCGAGGGGCTGGAATACAATCAAGAAGCAGCAGATCACAGCCTTTAAACACCGATCGCCCAGCGAGGATCCATTACAGATTCAGCTTCCATTACAGGTTCGGCTTCAGATAACCCCTCCCCGGCCCCGGCACGGGCTGATGCCTGGCACAGAGCGGCTCTCGTGGGGGGATGAGCCAACGCCACCCTGCAATCCAGCCGCAGCACCAGAGCGGGTTACGCTGTGCCGGCGGCAGTGCGGTGCCCTGCAGTATTGATGGGGATGTGGTACGAAAGACGGGAACACGGCCCGGTGCCGGAGGCGCCGTGCATCTCAGGTTAAGCAGACAGATCGCACGTGAGCCCGGTCCCGTCTCGTTGCCGGCATGGCGGGCGAGGGCCGGAGCTTTGCCAGCTGCTGGGCCAAGGGGGGGATTTTGCCAAAAGCCCTGCGAGGGTTGGATCTTCCTCTAGGTACCAGAAAGCTGCTCACAAACATTCTGCCTCCTGCTCCCCTGGAGTGCCGGGGAAGGACAGAAAGGGCCACCTCAATGCCCGATGTGGCCTGGGACCTTCAACGAGAGGATGCTGCTCAGAGGCAGCCTTTGGGAAGTACCAAAGAGCCACCTCCCGCTTGCCAGCATTTTCTCATCTAAATCTCCATGAGATTTTCATCTTTGCATCCATGTCGGGGCAGAAGGCACCGAGAGGCCGTGGTCGCCCTGAGCAGCCTCACCCCACGCTCGGCTGCCCTTGCTGGGGCAGACGTGGCCCCCAAGACTCTCGACACCAACGTTTGGGTCCGCTCACTGGGAAGCAAGGTCTGCCAAGGCAGCAGGCAGGTGTGGGCAGCAGCTCAGCCCCAACGCCGGGAGCTCCCCAGCCACCCGCTCCGTGGGAGGGGATGGCGTGGGGCGGCAGCGAGGGCCTGGCACTCTTTGGGGCACGCTGCCAATGCACAGCTCTTGGGGATGCCCTGGAGCGGGGAAGGGCTCCGGGTTTCCCTGAAGAAGAGACTCCCTAAATACGAGGCACATCCCGGCTGGGGCCGCTTCTCCCATGGGCAGGCGGCTGTGCCAGGGCTGCCTCCCCCAGTCCGGAGAGCCTCCCCGCGGGATCGCAGCCCTCCGCAGCACGGGGGTGTGCGGGACCAGGAGAGGAGAGGAGGGTCTCCCCCAAACCTCCATCTCAGCCTCCTTCCTTGCCCTGGCCTTCAGGAGAGCAGACGCTGGCCCCTTCGGGGATCTGCTTGGAAGAGTCCAGGGGACTCCCCTTCCTTTCCCCTTTCTCCTTCCCCTTTCGCCTTCCCCTTTCCCCTTTCCCTTCTGGGGGTGCAGCCCCACAGGGATGAGCAAAGCGGCTTGGAAGAAACCAGCAATGGCCCCTCTCCTCCAGTTCCGACACCCACATTCCTCCCTCTCTGCCAGTTCTTGAGCCATATCCCACCCTCTCCCCAAGCTCCCACAGCCATATCCTTCCCTCTCCCCCAGCTCCCAGGGCCATCTCCCTCCCACTGCCCCAGTTCTGCAGCAAGGAGCAAACCGGCACGGAAGAAACCAGGCATGGCTCCTCTCAGCATCCCCACGGTTTTTATTTCAGAGGGACCCCGGGGGGCCCGGCCGCCCCGCTCAGAAGCGGAGCCGGGGGCGGCGGCGCGCGTGGTCCCCTGAGCCCGGCTCTTCCTCCCGCACCCTCCACAGCCACGATGGGTCTTCGCTGGTCTCCGGCGGGTAGCGGAGCCGGCTGCGCCCGTCGCTGTCCCACTGCCCGGACAGGCTCCGGACACGCTGGCGGGGCACGGGGGGGCTGCGCTCCCCAAGCTCGGCAGAGAATCTCCGGCGCCCGGGACCTGCGGGGCCCCGCTGCTGCTGCCGCCGCCCCTGCCGCCCCGGCCCCAGCCCTGGCCCCGGCCCCACGTAGGGATGGAAGCGGCCCTGGTGACGGCGGGCCACCCCAGCGTGGTCCTCCTCTACCCGCAGGCGGCGGATGGCCCTGATGGGCTGCCGGCAGAGCGGGCAGGTGGCAGCGACGGCGGTGGCAGCCCAGCGCTGGATGCAGGCATGGCAGAAGGCATGCCAGCACGGGTCCACGCCAGCGGGGTGTTCGAGGGGACCCAAGCAGATGGGGCAGGTGTCCCCCCGCTGGGAGCTCCTGGCGGCTCCCGGCGCCGCCGGCTCGTGCCTGGACGCCTCCAGTGCTGCTGCCGGGACTTGGTGTCCTGTCAGGTGCTGGCGGGACTTGATGTCTCGTCTGCTGCTGGCAGGACTTGATGGGTGCCGCTGGCGGGACTCAAAGGCTTGGGTTCCGCTGGCGGGACTCGGTGGCTCTTGGCCACTGGCAGGTCACAACGTCTGGCGTGCTGTTGGCAGGACTCGACGGCTCGGGTGCTGCCCACAGGACTCGACGTCTCGTGTGCTGCCCACAGGACTCGTCGTCTCGTGTGCCACTGGCAGTACGTGACGCTGGCATGTATTGTTGCCCACCACAAGTGACGTCATGGGGTGACTGTGACTCTCTGGTGACATCACAGGGCTCTCGGGGGCGTACCCGGGCACCCGCCCAGGAGCTCCCCCAGCCTCAGAGACAGACCCTGGGATGCAAAGCCCATCGGGGCGTGTGCTTCACACCTCCACGGTTGCTCAGGCCCCTTTCCGGCAGTCCCTGTTGTTGTTGGTTGTTGTGCCAGCATCACACCCCCACCGACCGGCTGGGGTTGGCAGGGACCTCCGGAGGTCATCTGGTCCAAGCCCCTGCTGAAGGAGGGCCACCCAGAGCCCAGCGCTGGACACAGCACTCGAAGCACACGAAAGCAGAAAATGTGATTTAGGTGAATACGCTACATAAAGCCTCATGGTTGAACCGCTGCTGTTTTGCACCCTGTCATTAAAGACTCAGCTATGCAGTGAAAAACTTGGAGGTTTTCCTGCTCTCTTTGGAGGTCTCTCTCGTGTCAATAACACAACTGCTAAGCAACATCTAGGATGCTTTTTGTTCAATACGTCTTTACCTTCCGCTTGAAACACAGAAACACAAGCGCAACCAAAACAACAGATGGGTTTAACAGTACATTCTATAATGTGGAGAGAAAGGGGACATTCTTAGCGTCACCCTCTTCCCAGGTAACCCCTCAAATCACAGAGGTGGCTGCTCAGTAGGTCATCATCACCCTGAAGTTAAGTGCTCCTTTCCCTGCAGCAACAAGGCAGATCGGACGTACAATTACGAGAGGAAAAAAAAGCTGATATACTGAAGAGATACTGGAGTGCCTCAGACTGTATATTATCCAGCAGAGACACACTGTGTGGCAGAGAAACGTCTCAAGAATTTGTCTTCAACAAGAAACTTACAGCCACGTGCCCGCTTTCTTCACTGAGGGCGTGCCAGACATCACTCAGCACGGCTGAGGCACACCGTCTTAAAAATCAAAGGGAAGAAAAATCAATTGCTAGTTAAAAGTCAGTTTATTCATGCAGTTGTGCACTGTGATCAAAGCGCCCTGGAAATGTGAGATGTGAGATCTCTCTCAAAACCACATATCGCTAATCAGTCCCCCCACGAAACACGGGGGGAAAAAAATCAACAGAGGTGAACCAAGGCAGACTAAGGAAACATGCTCCTGGCCATCCGCCCAAAAAACGCCCAGTCCAGTGCTCTTCTGTGCAGCTGCAACTGCACAACTGTGCATCGCCACAGAATACCCATCAACTTGGCTGACCGGGATAAACTTTACCTGATCTACAGTAACATCACTGAGTCATCCCTCCAGCTGTGTTCTTTTCCCAGTTACCTACTCATAGATAGTTGCATCTTAATTGGATTCTCAAAGAGGGGAAAAATAGATCTACTTCAGCCTTTTAGCTCCTGGCCTTCAGTTTGTTTGTTGAAACGATAGACTTTACAACCATTTTTCAGTAATCTACTTCGTCCTTTTTGAACTACTGTGTAAAAATGGCTTATGTCCAAAAATCTGTTAAAACAGAGAGGAAGACAAAGTTGGCGACAAGTCTTAGCAAAAGGAAGGTGAAAATAACACCCCATTGTAAGCACCAGCCCCACGTCATTAGTACTGGAGGCCGCTGAGGCCGTACAACCCCCCCCCCCCCACTACACACTCTACACTTGCGTTAAAGCTGGACAAGAATAAAATCATTTGCAACTTTCCTGTTTCCCCAGCATTCATAGTATCTTCAAAGTCCCTTTTTTCTTAGTGCATCAACACAGCCCAGGGATGTGGCAGGCTCTACAGTACGAGGAGGAGAAGCTGCTGCCTGAACTGGCATTCCACTGGGCTTCAAGTTCCTCTTGCTCACAAAACCAGATCGCTAGTACAGCAGGCAAGTGTCTAATACCCATGTCAGACCAGTGTCTCAGCAAGGGCCCGCTCTTCTCTGGTCCTCACTTCCGTCTTGGAAGTCGATGAAGGAGAGAGAGAAAGCAGCAGATAGAGAAGCTCCCCCTCTCCTTGGCTTCCCTTACCCTGGGAAGAAGTTAAGGGAACAGAACAACCTGGTAAGCTCTTCCTTCTACAAGAAGGAGAGTCACTACAGTGGAACTGCCCAAGTCGCTTTTTCGGCAGGATTGGAGAGATTTCTGAACTCTGCCCCCAAGAGGGTGACAGTCCTCCTATGTCTTCAGTGTTATGCTTGCTAGAAGATACACCAAACTAGTTTACTGCTTGCAGGACAAAACTAAGTGTAGTCCAGGCAACAGACAGCTACAATCGGTAACCTATTGTAATAAAGCTCATAGCTAAGAGCTGCTGCGGAGGGAAGCTGTCCTATGAGGGCCTCTTGCATCACGAGTCCCCTTGTTCCAGGCAGCCGTGCAACAGAACTGCTTCTGTAAACCAAGTTCCATGCTGCAACCAGCTGGTTTCGTGCCACGTCACAGGAAAAAATTGTTCCAAAGTCAACCAACCATTAGGTAGGAGCCTTCTAACTTGCCAAGAGATGTGTCTTCACACTTGGTTGCACCTGCACCCTCTTGGGTGCCCTCTTACCAGTTCCTTTCACTGCGCCTCTTCCATCCTCAGTTATCCCTAGTGGTCCATAGTCCGCAATCCCACATTCATTTCACCAAGCTAAACATTCCAACAAGCAAGACTACCTTTTCTTCATTAATTGGATCACTGTTCCCCATAACACTCTTATGGGGTACAGCTCTTCTCCTCATTTATTCTTATTCGACTTCAGCTCTTGCAAACAGGTGACCAAAACTCGTACACCGTATTCAAGATGAGATTCTCAGAGGTCTTAATAGAACTGCACTAATTCTTGCCACTTGACGGCAAGAGCATCGCCTAGATTCAGCGAGGAACTTGTTCTCAGTTGAGTTCATCGTACTGACTGCATAGACTCCTCCACTTCAGCAGCAAAGATGCTCAAATCCAGCTCAACTTCTTCCCGAAGTTCCTATGTTTTCACTGAAAAATTGCATGCTGAGAGATGTTCCCATCCCAGTAATTTGTCAGATCACAGGGCAGGAGAGCAGGGGAGAGGTCAGGCAAGCGGCGCCTCAGAGGATCTCCTCTCAGGGCTGGAAGCGAGAAGCAGAGACCGGGACGACCTGGGGACCCCCACCCCATACCAGCAGCCCCGGCACCTACCTGTGACGTACACATCGTTGTTCAGAGCCACCAGGGAAAAGCCCCGATTGTTGTCATCAGGGAAGTCGGGCAGAGCCATCCATCGCCCTGAAACCCAGCGGAGCCAAGCGATGACCGCCCCAGGCAGCGATGCTGCTTTTAAGCCAGCCCTGTTTCACTCTTCCCTCCCCCCCCACCAGTGCCCCTCCTGACACCAGATCATTTTCCAAGAGGTGGCCTTGGCGGTAGACAGAGGGTTAATGAACACCCTGGGGGCTGTGCGCTTGCCCCATCCCTGCTGTGGGCACTTACTGCTTTTGGGGTTGTAGAAGGCGAAGTTCCTGGGGGCGGCCGGCATCTCCAGCCCCCTGTCCTCATCCTCGCCCTCCTCCAGCACGCGGCCGCCGACCACCACCAGCACCTCCTCCAGCTTCTGCGGTGGGGTCGGGGGGTTCTTTCGGGTGCCGGCATCGCTCTGCCCCTGACGGAGAGGCCAGGGCAGGACCGTCAGGCTCCGAGCTGAGCCTCCCCGCTGGCTTGGGGGGTGAGATTTGGTGCAGGGGGTACCCACCGTGGTGCGGGATCGGGCAACGAGGGCCTTGCTGGCATCCGAGTCACGGACGAGGGGCTCGGTCGCAAGCAGGTTCTGCAGGTGTTGGAGATATGCGAGAAACAAAAACAAAGGATGCTATTTAGTTAACGAGGTGTGACCTTGAGAAGAGAAACAAGATGACACCATAAGTAAGTCAGTGGGTGAAGAAATACCAAGATAAGCACAGGGGCAATCAAAGAGCTACTTGAACTGTGAGTGAACTGTCCTAATTCACATACTAGAAAACCCACCCTTGGGTAGGGAGAGCCCCCTACCAACAGAAGCCCCTTCCTCACAGAACATGCGCAGTAAAAAAGGAGGACACTGCGACTTTAAGTGGAGATGAGACTTGCGAGAACCAATAGGAACGAGAGTAACTAAGCAAAACTGTAAAAATACTGATAACTGTTGCTCGAAAGGTATAAAATGCTTTACCGCGTGTTAACCAGGCGTGCCGGCTTTGTGGAGTTACCACCTAGCGCCCATCTCTGCGCAGACATGAAATAAACAAATATCTCGACTCTGTGTGTTAATCGGCTTTTTTGCACACCGGGTGAAAGAATCCTGATTTTTGGGACAACACTGCCTCTCTGTCCCGCCCCTCGCCTCTCTGTCCCGCCCCCCCAGCTCTCTGTCCCGCCCCCTGCCTCTCTGTCCCGCCCCCCCATCTCTCATCCCGCCCCCCGGCTCTCTGTCCCGCCTCCTGCCTCCTCTCTGTCCCGCCCCCCCGCATCTCTGTCCCGCCCCTCTGCATCTCTGTCCCGCCCCCCACCACTCTGTCCCGCCCCCACCACTTGTCCCGCCCCCTGCCTCTCTGTCCCGCCCACCACCTCTCTGTCCCGCCCCCTGCCTCTTTGTCCCGCCCCCTCAGCTCTCTGTCCTGCCCCCCCGGCTCTCCGTCCCTCTCCCTGCCTCTTATCCCGCCCCCTGCCTCTCTGTGCCGCCCCCTGGCTCTCTGTCCCGCCCACCCAGCTCTCTGTCCCGCCCCCACCTCTCTGTCCCGCCCCCATCTCTCTGTCCCGCCCCCATCTCTCTGTCCCACCCTCCCTGCCTCTCTGTCCTGCCCCCTGCCTCTCTGTCCCTCCCCCTGCCTCTCTGTCCCGCCCCCTGCCTCTCATCCCGCCCCCATCTCTCATCCCATCCCCCATCTCTCATCCCGCCCCCCTGGCTCTCTGTCCCGCCCCCCTGGCTCTCTGTCCCGCCCCCAGGCTTTCTGTCCTGCCGCCCTGCTCTCTGTTTCGCCCTCCCTGCCTCTCATCCCTCCCCCTGCCTCTCTGTCCCGCCCCCATCTCTCTGTCCCGCCCCTGTCTCTCTGTCCCGCCCCCCCACCTCTCATCCCGCCCCCTGCCTCTGTCCCGCCCCCCACCTCTCATCCCGCCCCCCACCTCTCAGCCCGCCCCCTGCCTCTCAGCCCACCCCCTGCCTCTCTGTCCCGCCCCCCCACCTCTCATCCCGCCCCCTGCCTCTCATCCCGCCCCCGCCTCTCATCCCGCCCCCGCCTCTCAGCCCTTCCTCAGAGCTCACACAGCAACAAGTCTGTCCCCGCTCAGGCAGTCACACCTCTCCAGCCTTCCCAACTTACCACAGGATCACTCCATCTCTGCCCACAAACTATTAAGGTAGAGCTCAGCTGGGCCAAAGGTCAGAGCCTGCAGCAACTCAGCTACTAGGCTTCTTTTGCCGCTTACTGAGCTCCCTCCCGAATCCAGGAACCACCAGGTTAAGCAAAAGGGCTTGCAGCCCCTGGCCTGGACAGGAACAAGTCAGCCTGACCCAGCAACCATCCGCTACTTACCACAGGACTGCTGCAGCCTGCTAGTAACACAGAACAAGGGGACAGAAGCACGGACAGAAAAGAATCACTGCCATTTGCATACCCCTCCATTAATAAAGACAAGCGCAGAAGGCCAGTGAAAGCAGATGACATTTTTAACATCATCTGCCCCTTCTCTGGTGCTTTTCATTCTAGATCAAGCAAATCTTGATTATTGCCTTTTCAAAGGGGAGGAAGTGGAGCAATAACGTAAGTTTATGTTTGACTATCACCCAGTGGCAGAAGAAGAGAGAGCAACAAAGTCTTCAATCCCAGAGCAGGAATCAATCCACCAAATCACAGAGCAGCTGAAGTAACCCCTTCTTCAAGATGCAAAACTTCTTATTTCAAATGTAACAGAACAGTCTTGCCTTTGTAGTAGTTGACAGAAAAGCATTCTCTGGATTTACCAAGCGGAGTACCTGTTAACAGATGAAGTAAACCATTTCCTCTGGAGACGCCGGAAAGCATCCATGAGCTACTACTGCATTCCAAGATTGTCCACCAAAGCCTTCCATGGCCACTATCGCTAGATTTTACAGGGGCCCTTCCAGTCCACATTCATCTTCAGACATACAGTTGCACTACAGGTGACAGATGATGTCTAAGATGACTCCAAACAGGGCTGGGTGTGGAAAAGCAATGGATTTTCTTTCAGGGGCATATAACCGTATGAAAATACCCCACCATGCTCCTCAGATATTAATAATTATGCATGTCAACTCCAAAGCAAGAGCAGTCAAACCAAAGAAGAGGTCAGGTACAGCAAGTCGTACCTTTTCCTAGGGCAGCAGAACAGTACTACTGCACGTTAACAGACTGTCTTTCACTTTTTGTCCTTGGTCACACGCTGCCTCAAGCACGTGCTTCCTTCGTACCTCTGGAATATTAGAGGACAGTGGCACTTTATCACGGATGGACAGTTAAACATGCTGAAGACTAAGTCCGCAAATAAATGGAGACCGGAAGGAGCCCAGGTAAAGACATCCATTGTGCTCATGTGCCTCGCTAACATAAGCTACCGTCACACCATTGGGATCACGAAAGCTTCTTCTGTAGGATCCTGTCTCACTAAGTTCAACAACAAGGCTCTATTTGGGCACAAACTTTGCCACACTTCCCTGACTCAGCAACTAAAAGAAAAGAAAAAAAAGAAAATTAACAAGAAAAGATTTTGTTCTCCACAATTAGATCTCAGACACTTAGACAGTCAAAGACCATTCCACACTCCTTGGAAGAAGCAGCTAACAACATAAGCACACATTTTGAGTAAGCACTATTACACAGGCTTAACCATTAACATCTGAAAAGCCAACTTAAAAAAAAAAAAAAAAAAAAAGACCAGCAGAAGCGTACTCTACTTCAGCACTAGGCTGAAAGGATGTCCATGCAGGAGACATCAGCTTGTTCTGGTGCAGCTGATGTCAAGCAGCAGGCATCATGCTCTGCTCCCCATAGCATCAGTTTGTTAAGGCTCCTGCACTGCACCAGGAGAGACAACAGGTTTTACAGGGACAGCACAGAGTTTGTTTAGCTGAAACGGCACTTCCATCCTAAACACTGCTTGTTGATTTTGTTTTTTTTTTTTGAGAACGGAAGTATTTTCAAGTCTCTGTATTGTTTAAAAAGCACCATGCCCTTTCTTTAGCATCAGATATCCCTTACAAAATACATTATTCTTGCTCATCTTCATCCTAAAGGGGGGTGTGACATAACAACAGGCATACTGAGTCAGAACAAAGTGTCACCTAGCAGCATCCATAACATACACACTGCCTCCTAGGATGCCTAGGGTAGTCATTAGAACAGGTCAGACTTCCCAAATGCTCTCCAGACACCTGGCAATAAGTAGTTCAGGCACTTTGGGTACAAAGGTGGAATCTTCACATATCCAAATGTAGATTCTGTGTTGCTGCACGGCTAGGGCAGAGACAAGCCCTTTTTCTTTCCTGAGATCAGGATGGAAGGCAACTTAAGAGATGTGTACCTGCTACTCAGAGAAGCAAATGTTAGTTTTACTGCCTATGAATATATAAGGACCGTTCTACCTGGGCACAACCACAACAGTTTTAACCACGGCACTACAAAAAAATTAAAAATCTTCCTGTGAAGAGGAAGAAACTGGACAAACAAGTAAACGAGTATTTATCACTTCCATTCCTATACTAAAGGTGATTTTTTTAATGTCTTTTTTCTTTTTTTTTTTTTTTTTGCCTTCAATATCATCCTTTTAATCCATGGTTGTTCAGACAAGAAGTCCAACAAAGAAAATCCAGGATTGGGCCGGACAGCTAACATAGCTACCCAATGTCCTCCAGAGCTGCTTAACCTGATATTGTCTGGAAGACCAGGCATATTCTCAACAAACATATCTGCTCCACCTTTCATTAGACTAGACACATAATACCTGAAAGTTACAGATAGGAGGATTAGGACATCTTAACTCAAGCAGTCTAAGTAATAAATAAAAGTCCCAAAAGGAATTCACTTCAAAAAATAAAAAGAATTTATTTTTTTCCTTGTTTTGGTACAGGGAACTGCAGCAGAGCCGCATTCCTCTCCCCAGAAAAAGTCAGCTTACTCACTGTGCTCAAGGAGCCCATGATGGAAAGATTATGCAGTCCAGATGTTTACAGTGAAAGAAAAAAATTAAGTATTGAGGAAGGCCACCTTCTTTGCCGTTGCTAACTAGGCATGAAGAGAGTGTAGGATTTCTTTTGTCATTCAACTCATTTATTCACACCATCTCTAAACAGAGAGTACCAATAATTTCAGCTAAGTCATACTCACCTCCTGATACTAGCCATGGTTGTCTCCTGCACCAGGACAAAGTCTTCTGCGGGACAGAGCTGGACACCATTGGGAAACCTCAGCCCCACCATTAAGACTTTCAGTTCTTTTGTTACTGTGTCATATTCAAGCAGGCTAACAAGAAAGCATTTTGGATGTTTCTGAGTGAAGACAAATACATATTCACCTTGGCTTCATTCTCCAGACATTCCTCCTTCTCTCACATGCGCTTCACCTAAGTTAACAAGGCAGAATAGCCAGGAAGCATTTGTTTATGAACACAGGAGAAATACTAAGCCACTTGAGATCAGCAGCATTCATGAAGGACTCGGGCTGAACATAATGCTAACACCTTCCCTTTTCAAATAGATGTTCCAAGCAAGCCCTCTGGAAGAAAAAAGAGGAATCTCATTTATTTCACTGCAGGTCTCGTTAGCATCATCCACACATTCTCTCACCCTCTCCTGGGCAGCGCAGTGTTTGCACAGGTGGTTTATAAAGAGAAAAAACTTGGAAGACCAAGGAAGTGGTGAAGTCCATTCCTACAGCTGATCCAGTTGTCATCACTGATAAGGAAGAGGACAGTTATTTCACAAACCCAGTTGGTGATCTCAGGTTCTCAAAGCAGAATAAAAACACCTGGGACTAGACCCCTTGTACGCAACTGGCAGTGCCCTGAGGACATGGAAGGGAGCCCAGCGGTAGGCTTTGTAGCTCAGTTTTGCGGCTGGAAGTGCTAGTGCTGGGTTGCCTAGGTGGGACATGAAGGGACACAAGCCCACCCTCTCTGGCAAGTCCCAGCACAATCCTTACGAGGAAACCCGAAGGAGGTAAACACAAGTGTTTACGACTAGGTAAACACAAGAAAGAATTAGCAGACTAGCAATGTCCTTCTTATTTCCCTAATAACACATGTGAAACAACTCCTAGAATACCCGGCATTGCTGAAAAGGCACCACAGTTGCAGTGAAATACAGCTACTTGAACTTGGATACCCAAGCTGAAGGAAAAATTGGGGAAGTGTATTCCAGGGCTTCTTTTAAAACAGCAGAAGTATTGTATAAAGACATTTCCCTGTACAGTAACATTACAATGAGAACCATTAACGTCTGCACCTTGCTTCAGCTAGTATTAAATTGCATCACAGCTAATGGAAACCACCAATGGCTGCTCTACATCAGCCCTAAAAGGAATGAAAGGGAGCTCACTGACTGTGCAGAACTGCAGATTGCTCCGAGCTCTGTGCATCTCAAAATACGCTGTGGAGCGGAAAATCTTGTTCCCCTAGCAGGGAACAGAGAGATTTTTAAAAAACACCAAGAGAGAACTATGTCGTTTGGCTGGTTATTTGAGACCTTCCGCATTTCCAGAGGAGAGAGATTCCAGAGCCATCTGCTAGGAGGAACTCTTCTCCATGTATTTCTGCTAAGCATCCAATACCTCCTTGACAACACTTGGACCATCATGTGTGGTGACATCTCCCATGTTGTTTGATTGTTCAGTGACTACCTTCCTCAGCAGCCTTCTCATGAGGATCTCTGATCGGGTTGTAGGAAGATGTTTCACCACCTGCAGAGAAGGGAAAGATGCACCTCTATTAGAACCTGGGTCCTGCTGGAAAACACAAGGAAATTTGGCTGAACTGTCCTAAGCTGGCACACTATCTCATGGCCACAGCTCCTTTGAGGCTCCTGGGAAATACCAGACCATTGAGCACATTAGTTTATGTCCAAGGAAAGGAGTGTTACTAGCATCAGTTCCCTGTGCTACAAATTTTATTCTTATCTAAGGGGACTTTGTTCCCCATTTACTCATTGCTGTGTATGTCCAGGCTGGGTTCTGCAGGACGCACAGCTCTTTGGAGAATCAGGTCCTGCATAAGCTGTTCACTATTGCACTAGAAAGCTAGTAACACTTGAAAACTCAGGCACTGATGATGACACAGATCTCAACCCATTACCGGAACAGACATTCATATTCCCCTTTACAGGGCAGGCATATAAAGCACACAATACTGCACGCCAGCGACAGGGTCTCCTACTCAAGGGATAACTCCTGTCTGCTGATGTTTCTCTCTGCCTGAGTATAGCTGGCAGACTACATGCCTGCCTTCATATCCAGAAGAATGTTAAATGTCTTGGCTACGCTTCCTGCAAAGGACTTAGGAGCAGATTCAAAGCCTTTAGCATAAACTTGAGCCTGGTAAAGAGTTCTCAGGCACTGAACAGAGACGCTAGCAGGTCTCACATTTTGCTACGTGATCAGGCCAGCAGGCTGCAAAACTCCAAAGCATTAACAAACAAGCAAGCAAAGACCCCCAAACACAGGGAAACAGAGGTGTTTCCTTGCAAACCTGCAAGTTCTGGGAGCTGCTCCAATCCACTGAGGATGTCCTGGGCTCTTCCAAGTTGAATGAGCCACCCTTGCCTGCTCCTGTTGTACTCTGTAACCTGTGTCTTGGTGTCCACCTTTCCAGCATGGGACTAAAGCAGAGCCCCTCAAAGAAGCGGTCTGGTCACTGCCTCCAAGCAGAGAGTGGAATGGATGCAGACGGGCCTTGGGGGGCAGCTAAGGGGCAGCTTTGTGCAAAGGCAGCTGCTGAAAGGTGAGCAGGCTTGAAACAGAGCCTGGAGTTCATCAGTGCTCCCAGGGTCAGGCTGAACAGCTCTCAGAGTTACGCAACAGAAACAGCCAGTGCTCTGGGATCTGGCGTTGATGCTAATTGTCAATGCAAAATGGCTGGGCAGTGGAAAGTGCCACTCTGCCCCTCAGTCGCACTGAAGGTTGTGGCATCTCTGAGCACAATCCTTTTTAAGGAAGCTCTACCACATACATAAATACTATGTGTCCTGGTTTCGGCTAGGACAGAGTTAATTTTCTTCCTAGTAGCTGGTATAGTGCTGTGTTTTGGATTTAGTAGGAAAAGAATGTTGATAACACACTGATGTTTTTAGTTGTTGCTAAGTAGTGTTTCTACTAAGTCAAGGATTTTTCAGCTTCTTGTGCCCAGCCTGCAAGAAAGCTGGAGGGGCACAAGAAGCTGGGAGGGGACACCGCCAGGACAGCTGACCCAAAGTGGCCAAAGAGCTATTCCATACCATTTGACATCATGCCCAGTATATAAGCTGGGGGAGCTGGCTGGGAGGGGCGGATCGCAGCTCGGGAAGTAACTGGGCATCGGTCAATGAGTGGTGAGCAATTGCATTGTGCACCACTTGCTTTGTATAGTTTAATTCTTTTAGTATTACTATTGTCATATTATTATTATTATCATTATTATTGTTTTTCATTCCTTTCTGTCCTATTAAACTGTCTTTATCTCAACTCACGAGGGTTTTTTTTTCCTGATTCTCTCCCCCATCCCAGGGGTGGGGGCGCAGTGAGCGAGCGGCTGCGTGGTGCTTAGCTGCCGGCTGGGGTTACACCACGACACTACGTGCGAAAACAGTTTAGGGAGGAATACCTGCCCCCAGCTTAGGAACATGCAGTTATTTTCATGGCTGTGTCTGCCTCCTGGGGCTGCAACACCAGTCAACCTAAGCATAACTGTCCTCCCGTTCCCTAGGCACCTCCGAACACAAAACCTAGCTCAGAAATTAAGGGAAGTGTACGTAGGTGTCATGTCAGAACACTGCTTTTCACATACCTTCTCCTTTGATCTTGTGTGCATACCCAGTCACAGCTGTCTCAAGGACCTTAGGGTGATCAGCCTTCACAAAAAGTGAAACAAAAAGACACAGAGCATAACAACTGCAAAAAGCCCTGTAGGGTTGGCGCCAGTTGCTCTAGGAACAAAACACCTTGCCATAGCTCACTCTCCCCTTGGCAGATCCTGCTGAAAGCACAACAGGAAAGCTCGATGCCGCCTTCCTACTGCATCGTCAGCTGGTGGCCACGGCCATGCCCACGTCTCTGGGAGTAGCAGTTACTCACTGGATTGGCCCTGCTTTTAAACACACCAATAAGCACTCTTACACACACTGCTAAGCCCACTGCACACCAAGCTGAATTGGCACCAGCTCGAAACCTGCTTTCTCTTTCTGTGTCTGTGCTCTTGTGCGTGCACGGCTGCGGTCCCAAGCGGTGACGGGCCATGGCCAAATCACAAGCAAAACCAGTCCTCCATTGCTCTGTGCCACAGGGAACTGTTGCCAGCAGAGCAAAAGTGAAGCTGTCAACATCACAGTCCACATTCGACCGCTGTTTACAAGTGCCCAAAGCACACCAGAAGGCAGAAAGCATCAGACCTCCTCATCTTTCCAGAAGGGGGGAAGGGTTGTTTTGCCAAATGCATATTTTTATTCTTATGCTACACAACAGTGATTTATTGGCACACTTCAGAGTTTAACAGTCTTCTGCAGTAAGGAGACAATTTGGCTGTACAGACTAAAAGAAATTGCATATCTGAATCCCACACCAAAGACCGGATTATGCTATCTTAAATCAGAGTAAAATACGAAAGAAAACATCGCAGAGCAATCCAAGCAGATTAATACATTTCCATATACACATGCACACACATGCGCGGAGTGGGACAGGAACTGGATCCTCTATCTACGGTCAGAAACCCACGCAGACAAAAAATTTACTCACAGAGGAGACAGTAGGATCCGGTGTGCCATGCGAACACAGCTCAGGTTTATCAAATGTTACATTTAAGTGCCATTTGCAGGCAAGGCACGTAATAGAGAAATAAATACTCAGGGCAAGCTTTGAAGAGAAATACTCTGAGCACTTTTTGTTGTCAATTCCCTGCGCTAATATTATTTTCTCTCCAAATGACAGGCCTGCTTTGCAGCTCACATGAATCAAGGTCGCTTCATGTTTAACACTGCCGAATTCTTAGGCATACTCAGCTAGTTCAGATGAGCAAGAACCGCAGATTTGGGAAGAAGAGGTTAGGTGTTAGCAGAAGGGAGGGGAAGGAGCAAACGGGAGAGACAATCCCTTATGGAGACTCCACCAGCATCCAAAAGTACAACTGCAACAGTACAACGTCCCGGAGAGGAAACACAGCTCTGACAGTTCGACTGCAGGGACTGCCCACGAAGTGACGCCTCTCTCGCTTGCCCATTCGTCGTCTCCTTCATAAGGGTCTGTTTCCTTTTGCACAGTTGCTAGTCATTCTGCATCATGCATCAAGCTGTGTGTATGCAGGGGCAGGGGTTCAAAGGCAACAGAGCCTGCGCTTGTCTAAATTCATAAAGCTTCTTTCAAAGGGCCACCCTGCCCCACAGACATGCCCTGTCAAGGGACGTCTACCTGCTTGGAACTTACCCTTGCATCTTCTATCTCTGCCGTCCCGAGCCTGTGCCCGCTGACGTTAATGACATCATCCGTGCGTCCCGTCATCTGGTAATAGCCTTTCTTGGTCCTGTAAGCACCATCTCCTGCGAAGCAGTAACCTACAGCAAAGACACGTGGGTGGTCAGCAGCAGGATGCGCTGTGCCACTTGCTTTGGGCTCTGATGGAGAACAGACTCTGCTCTAGGATGGCAACTAGGGTAGGGTGGATCAGGAAGCTCGCAGGCACTCCGAAGCTTACAGCTGCGGGACCTGCCACACACCGTTTTCCCCTTCATCCGCTCTGCCTGGGCTGGGCTGGCTCCTAGGAAGCACCTGAGCAGCACCAAGAGAGCGGAGCTCGGATCTCTGCCAAGATGGACAAAATCACTCTAGGCAAGCAGCAGCAGCAACCAGTAGCTCATGGCCCGGTAGTAAAACCAAGTCCAGCAACACAACACAGTGACGCTTTGTTGGATTTACAAAACCAACGTGGGGGCTCTCTGATCTCCCTAGGCTTCTTCCCTAGGGGAAGAGCACCTCCCTATGCCCCGGGCTATCAGGATCGCCGACATCCAGCTTAGCTCTCCAAAGGCTCGGAGGAGAGCAGTACCTGGCCTACAGCAGCTGCCTTTGCATCGGAAGGCCTGCAGACCCTTCAGCAGCAGCCACGACGCCTGTGTTCGAGAGCCTTCCCACCGTCCCATCCATGGCAAATCAATCAGGCACAGGGAAGACCCCACTGATTCAGCCCCCGTGCTCTGTTCCCTACCTCTGGCCCTAAGTCAGCTCACAAATCCACCCGTTCCTCCAGCTACCAACCAGCAATGAATGCAGGCAGCTCTAACGCATACTTTACACCCTTGTAGGGCCTTCTCACACTAACAGGGCTGCCTGGTGGCAGGGGCAGTACTCGCCAGCCCCATTTCCTACCCCAGAAGTGATTGTACAGGGAAACTAGAAGCACGTCAGCGGATTTATCTCCCGGTGCTGTTTTCACAGCTCTCTAAGGTTAGCAGGAAAAGCACTTCAGGAGCCTGAACTACTAGTATTACACAATATGAGATTCACCCACCCCTCACAGGCAGGTTGAGCTTATCTTCTATTCAGAATTGAACCTTTTAATCATCCTTTTTCATTCCTGCTCCGATGAACATCAAATCAGATTCCAACCTGAAGCAGATCTTTTCGATTCTAAAACTAATTCAGAAACACAAGAGAGAAACACAAACAAAGAAGCATTAGGCTGTTAAAAATACAGCTCTATAAAGAAAGGTACGTTCTGCCACTTGGAGAGTGCATTCCTCTACCGGCTTTTCTGAGGTTGTGAAAACGGAAACCAGGGCTTGGAAAGGCTGAATTTGACCCTGAATTTGCACCCAGCTGTGCTGACATAGCTATGAGGAAGGGTCTCGTTGAGGAACCCTGAGCTTCAGACTTGCAGCAAATAGTTTCACATGTGGCTTACACATCAAATCATTTCACCTTTCATTGACCGGCATGCATCCACTTCCCATGGTGCTGTTTATTTTGAAAGAGTGATCTTGAACTTTTTCAGAAAAAGAAAAAACCTGCTCTTCTCTGTTTGCACAGACAAAATCTGCGTCAGAGCAGGGAGCATGATTAAACTGATGGTTGCTCTTCTGAAGCCAGTACTCCTTCTGAACACAGCACTGCAAGCTATGTTTCAACATAGGTTTTGCCACATCCCACGCAGCCTGCACATCCTGCAGCCAGCTGCACGTAAGGCAGGAAAGTCACAGTCCAGAGGCAGCGGCATGGTTGCAGGGGAGCTTTAAAAATTGTTTGCATGGTAAAGACCTATTTTAAACTGCTTTAAGTACCAATTTTAGCCACTGACAGATGACAGTTAGCAAGGCTTCTAGGTCCTACCCCGCCCTTAGGAAGTCTGTCTCTTTAGAGGCAAAGCTGGTAGAGGCAAAGCACAAAAGCTGGGCCTCCACGTTACCTGTGTCTTCACCACCACAGATACATTGGACTGACTGCTTCAGGGGGAATCCATCTCAGAAACACCAGCCCAGTCTAAATCACTGTAAGATGACGCCAACAACAAAAGCTTCCAGCACCTAGTCAGAGATGTCTTTCAAAACCAGCTTTTGTTCACAGCTGCATACAACAGCTGTACTCTTTTTATAAAGCCAGCAACAAAAGTAAAAATACCTAGTCTCTCTCCTGCACTGTAAAGAACTACACTTGAAACTCAAACACAGCTTTGATTCCATTACTGTCAATCACAGCACAGCACTACCTACTAGTTTAACAGTAAGAGCCACAGGAATTTGCCATCTCTCTCATCTCCACATACCACACGACTTAAATTGCTTCTCGTAATTGCGCTCTCACTCATTTGCTCATCCAAAGACTTTCAAGTCTCTGAATCTGAATCTGAAATCTTAAACCACCAGTTGCTGATCTTTACGCCTACCAGGCTTTATTAGCTGGCAACACGCTGCTGCTTCCGAGAGCAACATACCGTAGAGGACACTGCATACAACAGTGCAATTAACAAGCTATATTGAAATGGTCTACGAGAGGTGACACTGCAGTACCACAAGCAGCATCCATCAAACTGTCTCTATGATCTCTTTCCACGCTCCCTTTACATTCAAATGGCGTATAGAATGTTTCCAAGATTAATTTGTCTTCCTCTTTATTGGAAGCATCAACCGTGGACAAAGATTGATTCTACTTGCTAACAAAATCAAGGTCATGACTATTTATCATTACATTATGCTTCCAGGAGCTGGTATCCGTTTACCTGCAAAACTACACCTGCTTCAAGGTAAGAGCAAGCCCTTTGCATGTACACACTGCCCAGCAAATGTTCTGCAAAACTGTCACTGTTAGAAAGCAAGGGATGGGGGTGTACGCAGAGACTCCTCTCTCCTGCTGTCATGGCAGGAGAAGCCTGGGGCCCTGCCAGCAGACACGTCCACTCTTGGGTTTTGCTCCTGTTGCAGCCCAGTATGTGCTAAGAAAGGATTCCGCAGGCTTTGGAGCCTTTCTGCCATGAGGAGAGCAGAGGAGCTTCAGCTGCTCTTGCAAAAAGGCAGAGAAGCAGAGCTCACCTTGGAGAGATCTGCATCAAAGCGATCACGCTGACTCTTCCACCTCATGGAATAGCATGGGCTGGCAGCTGTGTACGCCGTGTTGGGGCCCATCACCCTAGGCAACATGGAGGTGCCCGCACCTGCAAGAGGAATGGGAAGAGAGTGTGCCTGAGTCCTCAGGAGACAGAAGAAACCTCTGGGTCAGAGACAGGCCCCCTGCAAAGCCTGCTCAGACAAGCAGGAAGGATGGCTTCCCCCTTTCCCTATCCCTCCATCTTCTGCCACACTGGGGGACTGTAGGCAGCTCCAAGGCTGAGCTGCCAGTGCTTCTGTGGGATGACATGAGATGCATTGGTCCTGTAACTGCAAGAACCAGGAAGAAAAAATCCCTGAGGGGCTGGCTGGAACTTCACAGCTCTGGTAGAAACCATCTGCCCTCTGTATTCCCATTCCCAAGAGTCAGTAGCACAGCTTGGGTGGGGGGAAAGGCATGGACCAGACCTTGGGACACAGAGAGGAGCACAAGCATCTGCCAAGGGAGCTGCATCAAACCAGGAGCACTCCCCACTTGCTTCTACGGGACATAAAGGAAGCTTGTCAGGGAACAGTTGTGTCCTGGGGTGCAGGCTTTGCACTAGCCCTGCTTAAAAAGCTGACCAGCAGATTGTCACTAGAGGACACTCGAGCTGCAAGGATATGCATCTCCCAGCCGTCACTTACCTGGAGGTCGGTCGGTTTTGACAGCCCTGTGCCAGAATGACATGGACTGCACAGGCGGGTGTGCTGGTTTTGGCTGGGATAGAGTTCATTTTCTTCATAGTAGCTGGTATGGGGCTATGTCTTGGATTTGTGCTGAAACCAGGGCTGACAACACAGAGATGTTGTTGTTACTGCTGAGCAGTGCTTACACAGAGTCAAGGCCTTTTCTGCTTCTCACCCCACCCCACCTGCGAGTAGGCTGGGGGTGCACAAGGAGCTGGGAGGGGACACAGCCGGGACAGCTGACCCCAACTGACCAAACGGATATTCCATACCATATGACATTGTGCTCAGCAATAAAATGCTGGGGGAAGAAGAAGGAAGGGGGGGACGTTCGGAGCGATGGCCTTTGTCTCCCCAAGTCACCCTTAGGCGTGATGGAGCCCTGCTTTCCTGGAGATGGCTGAACGCCTGCCTGCCGATGGGAAGTGGTGAATGAATTCCTTGTTTTGCTTTGCTGGCATGTGCAGCTTTGGCTTTACCTCTTAAATTGTCTTTACCTCAACTGACTCACGAGTTTTCTCATTTTTACTCTTCCGATTCTCTCCCCCATACCACCAGGGGGGGAGGGAGCGAGCGGCTGTGTGGTGCTTAGTTGCTGGCTAGGCTTAAACCCCGACAGTCCTTTTGGCTCCCAGCGTGGGGCTTGAAGGGTTCCAGATAATGACAGATTTGATTGGAATGGGCTACATCGAATTTCTAGCTGGTATTGCTGTTTAGCTACTAATGGACAGGCTTCTGCGCTTGCCATGGGGCTTGCTTGCCTTGCTGTATATTAGAGTCTAGTGCTTGTTAGTGGCTGCTTTTTGCTTTTGCTGCTTGCTGTACTGCTGTACTGCTTATCATCTTACTCTGCTGTGTCCTGGGCACATCTTGATAACAGCAAGGGCCACGCGCCTGGGCTGGCAGACGGCCAGGCCATCGCTGCTGTTTCTGTGCTGCTGTAATGGACAGGCTGGAACTCCAGGGTGAACCTGAGTCGACGGGACTGTGACCTGTGGATGAGTCCACGCGGGAGCAGGACACCCCGAAGCGGCTGTGGCTGTGAATAAGTCCACACCAGAGCAGGTATATCTCGAAGCGTCTGTGGCCATGGTTATGTCTGTGTTGCAGCAACTCCACCTCTGAAGGGATTGTGGCCCAAGCATAAGTCCATGCTGGAGAAGGTACGCCTCGAAGCCTCTGTGGCTGTGGAGAAGTCCGTGCTGCAGCAGGTATACCCCTGAAGAGACTGTGGCTCATAAATAAGGCTCCACTTGGAGCAGGTATGCCCCTAAGGGCCTGCACTCTCTGCCTAAGTCCAAGCTGGAGCAGGGGCAAGGGGAGGAGATCATTGCGATGTTCAACCCTACGGTATGGTCCAAAGGGACCACGGGTGGAGATTGTAATGGAAATACCTTTAAATTGCTGCAAACCGGGATTTGAGTTGCATGTTGCGGGAATTACTATAGCAGGAACCCCTAGTTGCTAGCCAGGCTACGAGCAAAGGGAGGAGTTCAGTGCCATGTTGAACCCTATAACCTGGCCCAAAGGGACCAGGGCTGGAGATTGTAATGGAAACACCTTTCAATTGTTGTAACCCATGATTTGAGTTGCATGTTATAGGAATGACTATAGCAGGAACCACCTGAAACAATGACGGACAAGCCTTACAAGAAGCAGTACAGGTGCAGCAGTGACCCGACCTGAGCTGGCTTTGGTGCCCAGGAACTCCACGTAACACACCACCTCTCCTGTCCTGAGGGACCACCATAACAGATGGAGCCCAAACTCCTGGGCTAAATGAACTCAGTGGACATTTTGTGGACATTTGTGGATGTTTTACAGAAATTTTACAGGGGTGGTCCACAGACTAGGGGAATGATATCTTTGTATATCAAATGATGGGGGGTGGGGGTGGGGGGTGGATAATGAGACTATTGGATAGTGTGGGAGCTGAGCAGGACATAAATGGTATGGAACAAGGGGTAAAGAATGTGCTGGTTTTGGCTGGGATAGAGTTAATTTTCTTCACATTAGCTAGCATGGGGCTATATTTTGGATTTGTGCTGGAAAAAAGGTTGATAACACAAGGATGTTTTAGTTACTGATGAGCAGTGCTTACACAGAGTCAAGGCCTTTTCTGCTTCTCACACCGCCCCACCAAAGAGTAGGCTGGCGATGCACAAGAAGTCCATGCTGCAGAACCTCCCAAAGGTCAGCCCTTCAAACAGAAAGACGCAGGCAACGAGCAAAGGCAGACGCACACTGACACACAAGTTGCACCGAGCCAAACCAGAACGCGCTCACGCCCTCACTGCTTTGGGACTGTTCAGCTGATGGTTTCCAGGACTGACCGGAAAACGTGAGCCTGGGGCAAAGCACTGCAGCGTGACAAACACACCCAGAAACTCAAGTTCTCTTTTCGCGAAGGCTATAGCACAGCCCTTCAGCTCCAATGGAGGGGAACAAACAGCACTGCCCCCCTCCCCGGAGCAGGGATCCTCGCCCGCCACTACCCCTGCACTACCCAGATCCCGCCAGCACCCCAGACCGTCCCACACCGCCGTGAAACGCCCCCCTTCTCTGGCGTCAGAGAGAAGGAACTGCAGCAAGACCGACTCCAGGGTCGTCTGGATCAAGAAAGAAGCAGATGGATGACAACGCCACAGAACTAGAGTTGCTTTGCAGAACAGCAGCGCGTGCATGTGCCTGTGTGTGCCTGTGTGTGCGTGTGTGTGTGTTAAGCAGCGACTGGTCAAATTGCTTTGGACCTGAACACCTGAAAGGTGTAAGAACCATGTGTGAAACTGCATTCGCGGTGCCCCAGTTCAAATGGGACAGCTCATGCGCACGAATGCGAGAATTCCTCTTGTAATGCTATACTTTGCATCCCTGCCTCTCTCCTCGGTCGGCACGGGCCAGCTGCCAAATTTTCGTGACAGCTCCCCATCATGGCCGCACGGTACCAGCACCCGTTCCACCACAGTTGCGGGCAGCAGTTGCCCCCCCGGGACAGAGAGGGGGTGGACAAAAACAACCCAAAAGCACCCCAACCCCCCCCATCCCCACCACCACGGCACGATGGGGCAGCACACACATGTCGGCATCGCAGGGCCACCGGTGCCGGCCCCATCCCTTCCCCTTGCACAGGAAATTCACCTCCCCCCCAAAATCATGCTTGGGATGGGAAATCGTGGGCATGGGAAACGGTTGGGCTAGGAAACCATCACGGGGCTGAGAAATCATCGCTGGGATGGGAAACCATCGTGCCGATGGGAAACCATCATTCAGCACAGGAAATCATCATCAGGATAGGAAATCATTGAGATGGGAAGTTGTTGTGGGCTGAAAAAGCAAACCCTCGCAAGGCTGGCTGAAGCAGGTGCTGGCGGAATGATCGCCATGGGGACGGAGGCTCTTTGCCCCCAACAAAGCCCACACTGACCAACCGCCATGGCAGGTACAGCAGCAGGCTCCCGCTCCTCCTGGTGCTCTTGCCCTCCAGGTAACCCCCCAGCTGGCTCTGCCCGCCACTATCTCACCTCATCACCCCTCTTTGCTTCCCCCAACAGAGAGGTTCCCTCTCCAGCTGCCGATGGCATCGCAGGTGCCCGCTGTGACCTGCACCCTTCCGGCCATGCCGCCACCGGTCAGTGCCTGCATGCTGCCCTCTGTCCCGGGGCTGCCGCTGTCCTCTCAGCCTGCCCAGCTCCACCCCATCACGGGCCAGCTGGTGCAGGCCAGCATCTGGCATGGGGTGCCAGGGCCCCTGGGACCCTCGGGACGGCTGGTGTAGCTCCCCCGCGGGGTGCAGCTCCCCCCCGTGGTGCAGCTTCCCCACGGGGTGCAGCTCCCCTCTTTGGTGCAGCTCCCCTCTGGGGTGCAGCTCCCCCGCGGGGCGCGGCTCCCCGCCGGGGTGCAGCCTCCCCGCTGGGTGCAGCTCCCACACGTGCCTGCTCCCAGTCCCCCTGCCTATGGCTGGGGACAGCACGTGGTGATGGGGACGCTGCTGCCCCACCAGCCAAGGGGGCTGGGGCCGGCGGCCGTGGTCCAGGGGGAGACCCTGGACCCCACGGGCTCCTGCCCGCTGCACCTCCCTGCCCGACCCGGCCCCCCGCCACCCCGCCGCCCCGCGCCTCAGCATTGGGGGCATGTGGGCCCTGCTGTGCTCCACACCCTGCCCGGCAGTGCCCAGAAGCCCTCGGTGGCCTCCAATGAGGACGGGGCGGCCATCGAGGACAGCGTCCCTGCTGCCACCCCTCACCAGCCCGCCCTGGCTCCACTGACCGGCAGAACCACGCCAAAGCCCAAGGGTGAGTTTTGGGGGGTGGCAGAGCTCACAGGTGGGCGGCCAAGCTAAGGAAAGCTTGCATCGCCCCGGGGCTCGGTTGCCTTTCTTTGCTTTTTCAGCAGTGGTGACCACCCCGGCGGCCCCCCGGAAGCCCGCGGATCTGCCCGAGCAGGGGCCGGCCGCCTTCGCCGAGGCCCTTCCTGACCAGGCACAGGACACTGCCGCCAACCATGTGCTCACCCGGCTCGACACCATGGACGGCCAGGACACCGTCCCCGATGTCCCCGACAGCCCCACCTTCACCGCCTTCCTCCACCACCTCCCCGACCTCTCCGAGTATGTGGCAGAGGGCGGCTGCCCCAAGGAGCAAGCGGCGGTGGCGGGGCTGGGGGACAGCGAGGACAGTGTCCCCGATGTCCCCGACTTGACTGCCTTCCTCAACGAGCTTCCCGACTTCTCCGAGTACGTGGCGCAGGGCGGCTGCCCCAAGGAGCGAGCGGTGCCGGCGGGGCTGGGGGACAGCGAGGACACCGTCCCTGATGTCCCTCATTTCCCCAACAGCCTCGCCAGCACCGCTCTCCTCAATGAGCTCCACGACTTCTCGGAGTACGTGGCGGACGGCGACTGCTCCCAGGACCAAGCGGTGGTGCCACGGCTAGGGGACAGCAAGGACACCATCTTGACCGCCAGTGTCCCCAGCTTGACCGCCCAGGTCCTCCGTGAGCTCCCCGACCTCTCCGAGTACGTGGCACAGGGCGGCTGCCCCAAGGAGCGAGCGGTGTTGGTGGGGCTGGGGGATGGCGAGGACACCGTCCCCGATGTCCCCGACCTCTCCGACCTCCCCAACTTGACCACCTCCCTCAACAAGCTCCCCCACCTCTTGGACTACAGGGCACAGGGCGGCTGCAACAAGGAGCAAGTGGCGGCGGTCATGCTGGTGGACGGCGAAAACTCCTTCCCCGATGTCCCCGACAGCCTTGCCAGCACCGCCTCCTTCAACCAACTCCCCGACTTGTTGCAGTACGGGGCGGAGGCCGACTGCCCTGAGGACCGCCTGGTGGCGGCGATGCTGGGGGACACCGACCCCTTTTGGGGGGTGGCGGGCTCCCCCTTGCAGGACCCCAAGGGGAAGCAGGGCGGGGTGGCAGCAGACCTCCCTGCCTGGCTGCCACTCAGTCCCTTGGAGACTTCCGAGGAGGGCTCTCCGCAGAGCTCTCCAGCCACATCAGAGGACACTCCTGTGGAGAGTCCCCGGAAGAATCCCATCAAGGCTCCTCCGGAGACTCCCCTGCTGAGCCCCCTGCAGATCCCGCTGCCGAGTCCCCCAGTGAGGACCTCGCCTGCCCCCCAGCGCCATCTGCCCCGCACGGCCCAACTGGTGGAGGAGGCGCTGCGGCGGCAGCCCCGCGTGCTTTTGACCCGCTTGCCGCTGCCGCCAGCCGTCGTCTCCTGCCGGCTGGTGCCCAGATCGGCAGAGGCGGGCGCCAAGAAGGCCAAGCGCCCCGCGCCAGCCAGCACCCCCAACACGCAGGAGGCCTCCCGGCGGGACAACATCCCACCAAAGAAAAAGAAGACCGTGGTGCGCCAGGCGGCCAAACGCTGAAATAACCCCTGGCAGGGGGAAGCTGGACGGGGACGGCGCCGGGGCAGGCAGCAGCGGGCTGCAGGAAGGAACCACCAAGCCGAGAGCATCCAGCAGCGACAATGGGCCCGCCAAGCGACCTAGAACCCGCGGGGACGCCAGGGGGCAAAGGTCCTTCGCGCAGCAGGAGGGGACAGGTTTCATGCAGCCGGTCCAACAAAACCCCACAGCGTGGAGGCCTTAACCCTCACCTGCCCCGGTCCCCCGGCCCCGGCATTTGAAGCTACGGCTCCCCGCTGCCCGGGGGCTGCGATATGTTCAATGGAACAGGCGACACAGCGCTGCCGCCCGCCGGCGACGCTGCTGTCAGGGCCCGGACAGGCTGCTCATGGCGTCCCCACGAACAGCACCCCCACCCCGGCGCTGAGCACGCCCCGCACCCACCTCAGGGCGCACTTGCTCAACTCCATCCGGAGCTTCCACCCGCCGGGGCAAGGAGTGAAGGTGGTGGGGCCGGTGCGCCAACCGCCCGACCCGCAGCCACAAGCCGGACTCCGTGCTATCCCTCGGGCCTTGGCGGGACCTCACGCTGCGCCCACCCCGCTGCAGCAGCAGGAGGACTCGGTGCCCATCACACCCGAGCAGCGGCCCAACCGGGAGCGCAGGAAGAAGCTGGCCCAGGACGAGCGCGAGCGGGCGGCCCTGCAGATGTCACTGGCACAGCTGCAGCTTGTTGTGCAGAGGGAGACCGACATGGAGATAGCCAATCCGTACGGCTACCCATAACCCGCCGGTCCAGCACCGTCCCCCGTAGCACCCACGCGCAGAGGACATCCGCAGGCAGAGACCTGCACCCACCCGCTCCAGCCCCAGCCCTCTCCCAGATCCCTCTTTCTTGCTTAACTCAGGAGAAAAAAGAGCAGGATGAGCCAAAAGCAAAAATGGACAAGACAATTGTCTTGTGGGGGGTGGGGTGGGGTGGGGGGGGTGGGGGGGTGGGGGGTGGGGTGGGGTTGGGGGGGTGGGGGGGCTGGGGGGGGTGCGGGGGGGTGGGGGGGTTGGGAGGGGTGAGGGAGGTGGGGGGGGCTGGGGGTTTGGGGGGTGGGGGGTGGGGGGGGTTGGGGTGGGGGGTTGGGGGGGGTGGGCGTGGGGGTTGGGGGTTACGGGTTAGGGAGTTAGGGGTTAGGGTGTTAGGGTTAGCAGGTTAGGGGGTTAGGGGGTTAGAGTTTAGTGTTTAGAAGGTTAGGTTAGGGTTTAGGGAGTTAGGGGGTTAGGGAGTGAAGGAGTTAGGGGGTTAGGGAGTTAGGGGGTTAGGGTTAGCGGGTTAGGGGTTTAGAGGGTTAGAGTTAGTGGTTAGGGGGTTAGGTTAGGGTTTAGGGGGTTGGGGGTTAGGCGGTTAGCATTAGTGGTTAGGGGGTTAGGGAGTTAGGGGTTTGGGGGTTTAGGGTGTTAGGGGGTTAGGGCTAGGGGTTTAGGGGAATAGGGTTAGGGTTAGGGTGTAGGGGGTTAAGGGGTTAGGGTTTAGGGGGTTGGGGTTAGGGGGTTAGGGGGTTAGAGTTAGCGGGTAGGGGGTTAGGGGGTTAGAGTTTAGTGGTTAGGGGGGTTAGGGTTAGGGTTTAGGGGGTTAGGGGGTTAGGGGTTAGGGGGTTAGGGGGTTACAGGGTTAGGGAGTTAGGGGTAGGTGTTAGGGGGTTAGGGGGTTAGGTTTTAGGGTTAGGGTGTAGGGGGTTAAGGGATTAGGTTTAGGCTTAGGGGTTAGGGTTAGGGGTTAGGGGGTTAGGGGTTAGGGGGTTAGTGGGTTAGGGGTTTAGGGGTTGGGGGGTTAGGATTAGGGGTTAGGGGGTTAGGGTTAGGGGGTTAGGCAGTTATGCGGTTAGTGGGTTAGGGGCTAGGGGCTTAGGGGGTTAGGTTTTAGGGTTATGGTGTAGGGGGTTAGGGTGTTAGAGTTTAGGGGTTAGGGGGTTAGGGGTTAGGGTGTTAGTGTTTAGAGTGTTACGGGGTTAGGGCTAGAGGTTAGGGGTTTAGAGGGTTAGGTGTTTAGGGGGTTTGGGTTTAGGTGGTTTGGGAGTGAGGGTTAGGGGGTTAGGGGGTTAGGGTTAAGTGTTAGGGGGTTAGTCTTAAGTGTTAGGGGGTTAGGGGTTTAGGGGGTTAGGCAGTTAGGGGGTTTGGGTTAGCAGGTTAGGGCATTAGGGGGTTAGAATTTAGTGTTTAGGGGCTTAGGTTAGGGGTTAGGGGGTTAGGGGGTTAGGGATTTAAGCAGTGATTTAAGCAGGTGGTGAGCAATTGCATTGTGCATCACTTGTCTTTTCTTGGGTTTTATTTCACTCTTTTTGTTACCTTCCTTTTCATTACAAATTATTATTATTATTATCATTTTATTGTATTGTATTTTTATTTCAATTAGTAAACTGTTCTTACCTCAACCCACGAGTTTCACTTGTTTTCGATTCTCCTCCCCATCCCACCGGGGGAGGCAGGGAGGAGTGAGCAAGCGGCTGCGTGGTGCTTAGTTGCTGGATGGGCTTAAACCACGACAGCTGCACGGATGCGTACAGGAGATCTGTCTGTTCTGTGAGGGGAATGAAAAAAAGATGATAAAACCAATGAGGAAACAAACCAATCAAATAACTGCACATTAAAGTCCTTACCCCAGAATGAAAACAACAACAATTCAAACCAGAAGAAAAATGTCAACCTATTCAGTCTTCTGGGGGTATTCTAAAACCTGATGCTTTGCGGTGGGAATTAGCTTTGTATTTGTTCTGGGGGATTCTGTTTCCTCCCCTGATATTCTATATGTTGCAGGAGGACAAATGCAACTAGCGCATGCTTTCATGAAACCCAACATCCCTCATACGTCAGCCCAACCTGAAGGACTGTAACTAGCTTTACCTACAACTCAAGAAATCCACAGACATGGTGGTGGTGTCCCTAATAGCCAGATGCAAACAAACCACTCGAATCGGATGGTATGGCATGGCATTTCTGGCTGTAATGACTACGCTGCCTTGTATAAGCACTCTGTTCCAGCAAACTTTGGCAGCCAGGCAGGAGCATAGGAAGGAACTGTATTTGAATAAAAGGCAATGCGCACAGCTGGGCAGATTATAAACAGCACCATCAATGGCCGGGGAACAACGACATTTCCTACTCGCCTTTAATTCTGTTGGCTGCGGAAAACCTGAACTTGACAAAAGTTGGCATGACTGTTGGAGGGATGGCCCTTACACCCTGCACCCTTGGAAGTCTCACAAGAACCATGGCGCTGAGGAAACTTCCCTCCCTGACCTGGAGTCCTTCTGGCTCTGGCATTCCTGCTCCCAGCCTGCTTAACCGCTTCTCGCCCTCCATGCCAGATCATCCCCTGGTCACAAATGACCACCGCTGAGCGGTTACAGCTTGAATTTCCCCTTCACATCACAAGCAAGCGTGCAGCTGAGCAGAGCAGCCTGGCCTGAGCGCCAGCACAGTGGAGGGGGAGTGGAGCAGAGTGTGCTTTGCTCAGGACAGAGTCACTCCTCGTGCCCTTCTTTCCTTGGCTGTTTTGAAACAGGCTTTTCCAGGCAGCTCAGCTACTGCAGGGAGGGGAGACAGCCTTCAGCGTCTGCCTGTGTTGGTCTGGGCTCTGAACGGTCCCCCCGTTCATCCGGGCTTGATTGGCCTTTGCCCTTCCTTTGCAAAGGAGACTTTTGGGAATCCTTTTCCAATGTTATTCTTCTTTTTCCCTGATCATCTGAATTCCTCTAGATCTTGAACATCTCTATAAAAATATTGAACTATTTCCTGTTGAGCTCAGGAGTTGAAAACTGAAACATGGAAGCCAGAGGCGCTTGAACCTCAGGTGAGATGTCTCTACCCAGGGGTGCCTGAGGCAGGGGCGGTTGTCCAATGTCTTGCGTTTGGACCCGGACGCTGGCAGAGGAGACGAAGTGGAGCTGTGAGAGGCTCTTCCCCGGGCTCTGAGAGCTGCCCCGTCCCATGGCCACGCGGGAGCAGCTGCATGGCTGGAGGCAGCGTTGGCACTTGCTGCCCTCTGGCCGACAGCAGAAGCCTGTGCAAGTCACCAATTTCCCCTACAGACTCACTTGTCTGTGTCTCCCAGCACGTATCTGCACTGATGGGATTCAGGACCAGCTCCTGGCTCCACTTGCACCGAGGCTAGTGATAGCTGTATTTCAGGTAGGTAGCTCAGGTTTAATCCTTTGTCCCCCGACCATCCCCACAGGCCCAGCAGCACAGAAAGTCACAACGGGCTGCCTTTGAGCAACCTGCTCCACTGGACTTGTGGCAAATGTTGGGTCTGCATCCCTGCTCTCCTGTTCTCCCTGTAGGGTCCTGGTCGATAAAACAAGCTCTTTTCCCGGGAAATGACCATCGTGGCTGAAGACAGACTCCCCTTGGTGGGCACCAGCCAAGCAGCGGGAATGTCTCTGGCACACATGCTGCTCCAGCTTTCAATCCCCAAGACGCTGGAATTAAGGCAGGTCCAACAGGAAGGAAATCTGCCGTTTTTGCTGAAAGAGGGGAGGAACCACCAGCACCGCAGAGCCGTTCATATCCTGCCAAGAGCCACATGGCAATGAAACGTGTGGTGAGCTTAGGCAGGAATCCTCATGTCCATGGAGCAGCACACTGGGGTGTTAAGGCTTTATCACACGAGGGTGTTAGGGCTTTATCCTTGGCCTACAGGGCTGGAGGAGCACCAGAAAGGAGTCCTGCCCTGTCACCCGTGACCTTCACCCACCGAGCGGCCAACACAGCTGGGGACAAGTTTGTGTGCAAGGCTCTCCAGATGGCAAAACAAGGATCCCAAGTCAGCTTTGGATGTCATGCGGCTGGTTTAAGTGTTGATACTGAGCAATGCCTTGATTAAAATAGAGGCGATTAAGAGAGTTAAAAACCTGCCTTTTTCAGGAAAAATGCAGGAAATCACAGACATTTACAAAAGTATCTGTTGGATATCTTGCAGTCCGGCAAGTGGGTCCAGTGGTTACTGCTTTAAGGGGAATTTAACTCTTTGGGAAAAGGGATACAAAACCACTCTTCTGGGCACTGTCTCACACACACGGGGCCAGGCTGGCACTGGGGACCCTGGGAGGCTCTCCGGGGTCCCAGCTTTCCCCCAGTGCTGACTCTTGTGGCTGCTGCCTGTTCTTGCCTGCAATGCTGACTGCGCCCACCTGGTGGGGCTGTCCTTGGGAAGGGCCCCAGAGCTGAGAAAGCCCCTGGCAGAGGGGCGGGGAGAAGCTCTTCTCCAGAGGGTTGCCCGAAACCCTCCAGAGCATCCCTTTTCCAGCCCATGAGATGCTCTGTGTGACAAGGGAAGGTGCCCGTTGGCCCCATGTCTGAGGCCCTGCAGGGCTCCCATCAGGGTCCTTCGACCTGCCCATCCTCCAGCCGCCACTCCAGGGGCTGGGGCTGCCGTGTAGGTCTCTAGCCAATGTCTCAGGTACCCAGGGATACTGAAAACAGGGGAAGGCTCATTTACATATCGTTGTTTATATTAATAGCATGTCCCTTCTCCCCAGCAAATTGTTATGCACCCAGAGATTGTGTGCAAATATTCACCACCCGGGTTCGTCTTCATGGTGGTGTTAATGCTATTTTAAAACAGTGGTGTTGTGGTGTTGTGTTGTGTTGTGTTGTGTTGTGTTGTGGACCAGGTTTTCAAAAGCATGCCACATTTGCCTTTTTAGAATCAATGGGCATTTTCTCCGAGAGCACCAGCTCGGGTTTTGGCAGCCTGACCTCTTCGTGCTCTGCAGTTTACCAGCCAGGAGCAAGTTCACCCACTGTTGAACAAGCCATGTTTTCAAGGAGTGCCATATTTAAAAGTTGTACATTCATATAAAGCCTTCAGAACAAGTCTGTTGTGCTTTGGGTGTCAGAGTATGGTTGTTAGCAACTCTGTAACTAACTGCTGTAGCTATCAATGTATGCAATTGAAACAACAGCTGCTTTTTATTACAGTAACAGAAGCTTACACCTTCTTTAGCAGGCACAAATCAGAAAGGCAAGGTAAACAAGGCCCGAATGCACAAACCCCCAGCCTTCAGTTTTCTGCTTCTCAGAGAGTTATTAACAACAGCTTTTTCTCCTCCTTGTCACATGCATTTCAGTAGCTCAGTTTTCTCGAAGCAGTGACTCCGACTATGGAAGCACTTCAGTGTGCTAGCAAATGTTTACATTCGTTCCCAATTAAAACCAGCGTTTCAACATGTTCCAAAATCCCACAGAACAGACAAGCTTTCAAGATCCATACGTCCTGTATCCGCTGGGTGCTTCTCCCCTGCAGCAGCTGCACGTACGTACTTCACAGAAAAAACTACGAGTCAGAGCAACAGCTGAAGCAGGTTCCCAGCTTCTCCTGGGAATGCGGCAGCCTCTGCAATGTTCTGACCCCATCTGCAGCCAGTTTGCTGAGAGAGAAATGTGGAAGCTCATCCCTTCCAGAGGACTTCCATTGACGGTTTGCTTAGGGAGTCATCAAATCTACATAACCATATGAATACCAATTTACGTTTATTGTGTATTGCACTGTTCACGTCTATTGATGAAAGCGGCTATGGAACAATACCAGGTGACGAATATATTGAACCGAGCAGTAGTTATATCTGGAATGTATAACTAGATTCTGCTTTGACTGTTCAATTTTTTGCACAAGCGTGGGGAGTGCGGTATGCATTCACCATGTACAACAGAGCTAATACCAAGAACTGTCTGTTTGCAACATCTGTGACCTCTGGCGAATTTAAAAACTGAGTGAAGGGAAATGTACTTTTGTTTGTAGAGTGTCAGCTGAGTCCTTATGAATTTCAAAAGCTCAGACACAGGCAGGACCTGAAATATCAGCATCTCCTGCTTCTTTCTATACCTTGTTCCTTTCTTCAGAGTTCAGTTTTTTCTTTCTTCCTTTGTGGCTGTTGATTTCCTCCACTGTTGCTGCTGTGAGCTGCATCAGCAAGAAAGCTTTGAATGCACCAGCATGGAGCTCAGGTAGTCAAACACTCAAACCACGATACCTGTAGGATACAAGTGCCTGGCAAGAAATAGTTGCTCCGTGCAAGTGTGCATCAACCATGAGACCTTGTTTTCTTTGGTTTTCAGAGGGTTGGGTTTTTTTTTTTTAATAACAAGTTTCTTCGCAGCGTATTTTCCTTTGGACAAAAACATAATGTTCCTCTGTTATGAAAAGAGAGTTATTTCTTGAGCAGCTTCCACTTAGCTGGAAAGCCATTTGCCACTGAGCAGTATTTAGATGGCCATCTGTCCTACTCAGGCAGAGACCTCATGGGCTGCGTTTTTCCTGCTGTTCTTGGGTTACAGGAGCCACTCGAGCACAGCAGTACGGGAAGGGATCCATTTGCTGCCATCTCTCATTGACCTCAGGAAGGAGGACGAACAGGCTCCACTTGCTCTGCCTTCCCTCCTGTGAGACAGAGGTGGGGAGAAGTATCCTTGGGGAGGAGGCAAGAGCAGTACTTCCCTACCCCCAGCCTGAGGAAGGGGTGAAGAGGAGGCTTTGTGGGCCATGCTCACAGGAGGATAAAGAGAAAAAAGGAGAGGGGATGAGTAGGGCCAAGGGCACAGCCTGCACTCTGTCCTTGGGACAAGCACCTCGGTGCCTTTAAAGACTCCAGAGGGCCTCGGTGGGGCTCGTATCAGTTTCACACTCCCGCCACCAACCTGAAGTACTAGGGGCTCTTTGCAGTTGTCTCGATTTGGGTGAGGCACTAACACACGTCAGGCAGTGCTGAGCATGGCCAAAGTAAGCTCAGGCCTGCTGCTAAAAACCCTGTGTAGCAATCACCACACTCTGGTTCCTGCTCTCTTCCCTGCCTTTTGTCTCTCACCTTCATACTGCCAGCCCCAAACCCACAGGATGGGTGCTCTGCTGCATACCCACCTGTGAGCAACACATGCCAACCTAATAGAAAGAAGAAACGTCAATTTGGCTATGGGTTTGGATCTGGTCACTTAAGAACCCCAAGTTATCATCATTTAGGAAAAACAAACAAACACACAAACAAGCTTAAAGACAGTCATGTAACAGTGGGGCTCTGGGAATTCTGAGTAAACCGTCTAGTATCAGACACAGGGAGAGCTGTCTTACTCTCCAGCCATCAGCTCTGTGGTGAAAACTGCAGGGACCTTCTGAGCATCCTCACATCCTGAATCTGCAAATTCCAAAGCTAAAACAGCCCACGCCCCTGTCGGTTCCCGCGCCCCCGTGTGTTCCCACGCCCCTGTCTGTTCCCATGCCCCTGTCTGTTCCCACGCCCCCATCGGTTCCCACGCCCCGTCTGTTCCCACGCCCCCGTCTTTCCCCGTGCCCCTGTCTTTTCCCCGTGCCCCCGTCTTATCCCCGCACAGTTAGTAGCGGGGGAACACGCAGTTTGGAGTGCCTACAGCACGTGATGGTCAAATTTCTAGTGAAGAGAATCTTTTGTCTTGCTGAGGGATCCTAAAAAGCTTGATTCCTTTTCATGCTTCTGTGTCTGCAGCTGAATGTCAGCAAGCAAAACCAACTTCCCCGACTCCTGTGTTGCGTGTCCTTGTAATGCTGCCAAATGTCCATAATGCTACTTGCACACCTCTTTGTCCCTCCACTGTCCAGTGGCCGTCTTCTCTTTCAACTGGTCTGGAGCTTAAAAGTCACTTGAAAAAGAGTGGAGAGTGCAATTCTTTCTAGACATAGCTTCAGTCCACTTGGAAGCAAATGGGATTGGTTACCCAAGTCTTTGTGGAAGGTCCAAAGAGAGCCTAAGGTTTTGAGTGCCCCAGAATGCTCTTTTCAGGCAGGGTCCCAGGCACGTAAAGAGCCTGTGATGGCGCAAGGACTGCCCAGAACATCTTCAGCCCAACTCTGTTTTGTAGAAGCAGGTGTTTTCCTGCAACCTCGGCTAGCGTTGTGCTGCTCTTTAGAGGCTTGGGTGAGTGGTGTTGTCTTTGGCTGTGTGGGCTTACCTGTGTTTCTAATGGGTGTGTCAACTAGTTAGGCGTTAAGGAGACTGGCAGTGTGGCTGAAGCCAATGCTTCCGCCGAAGAGAAAATCAAAGCTACGATGCTACCGTCACGTCTTGATGCCGGTATTGCATGTTAGTGACTGAATGTATCTGCCTGAGGTCTGAATTCAGCCTTCACGTATAGCGGTTTGTGCCGTGACTGAGTGAGAGCCCTGAATGGAGCCCTCACTGTGAATTGCGCTTTGGAGGAGGAGCGGGTTTGTGTCTCTTCTCGGGGTGGGTGGTGAGCCAAGGGATGTTGCACCCTTAAGGAACCGGCAGTTAAGCCCAAGCATGTCGACTGAGTTCAAAACCCTGCTCAAGGCTTTGGAGCATCCTGGCTCTATTCAGTGAGGAAAAGAAGTCTTTCAGTCGAGGAAGCCTTAGGCGAGGTAAAAGGAGAGGATGAAAGGCTTTTGGTGCTTCAAAGAATCATTGAAATGTCCTTTGAGGTGTGGGTCTTGAGGTGAGCTCTGTCTGCATTTCTTTGCTTAACAGGAGAAAGATTTTGAGCCTGTTCCCGGCATGAAGAAGAGCACAGGGATTCCAAGGAGTTTGATGCTGGAGGTGAAAGATCCCAATCCCAAGGGCGCTCTGGTGACAAACGCTGGCAAATATGCAATACCAACTCTTCGTGCGTAAGTATGGAATTAATGGGACTGACCAAAAAGGGAACGAGAGAAAGCACGCGTAAATGTCTGCGTGGCAATGCAAGCAAGTTGGCCAGCGTCTGTAATTACGGGGGAGGAAGCCTTGTCGTTGTATCTTAACCTTCCTATCTGTGATGCTTTCTAGTCTTAAACGAGGGTGGTGCTGCTGTCGATGCCCCTGGCAGTTGCTTGAAGTGGTGGTACGCTAAGAATGCGTATTTCTGCCAACCATTTTGGTAGTGTTTGGAGGGGAGTGGTTCTCTTTGAAAGCGCCTTTTGCTTCTGTTCATGTTTCAAAGGCTTCTGGCAAACTTTAACAACTAGCTGTTGGACTGAGGCTTCCCCCCTCTGCCTTTTATCCGATCCCATGTGTGAAACAGAGTGAAGTTTTCCTGTTGCACTAAACTAAGAGAATCCTCCTGGGTGCTGACAGCAGTGGCTGTTTGACAATGCACTCGGTAGCACTTGTGTTTTTCTGTCAGGGATCTCCTTTTGTAGCAGCTGTAAGGTAGACTTCTTGCAGTTCTCAAACGTAATTAGTGGGAGGCTAACTTCATCCTGCGCCTGCAATTGCCATTTCCCGTCTGGCGACGGAGAGGTGGGATTCATTTCAGCTGATTTGGAGCTGTGGACAAATGATTGTTCTAGTCGGAGGTAATTTCGTAGTTGATGCAAGGAATGGGAGAGTTCTGCAGAAGGGAAGTTGTTCCCCCCTCCCTCTTCTAGTGGTGTGGCTACAGGGAAGTAGTTTAAACTAAATGCCTACATTTTAGAAGGCTCCTGTGGAGCAAGAAGAATTCCATCTCTTACCTTCCTTGGATAAAATCCAAAGCCTAGAAAAGTTTTCCTTTACCCATCTTTAACTTTTTTCTTTTTCCTTCCCCACCCCCGCTCCAGGGAAGCTTATGCTAGAGGAAAGAAGGAAAAGCCTCCCTCTTTAGCGGAGAGGTCATCCTCCTCCTCCTCCTCCTCCTCCTCCTCCTCAGACGATCCTATTCCAGATGAGTTGTTCTGTCTCATTTGTAACGCTACAATGACCGGTGCAGTTGTTCTTGCCTGCTGTGGACAGAGTTCTTGCGACGAATGTGTTAGTCCCATGTTTGTTAATTTAAAACATCACAGCTGATCTTGTGAAAGCAGCAAGAGGAGAGAACGAAATGACTTTCTTCCCAGTTCTGTTTAATACTGAAGTATACCCTGAAGAGGAAAGCGTCTAAAGGGAAAAAAAAAGGCAGCAAGCTTTTTTCCCTTGTCAGGTATCTAGTGAAATCCTCCTTCCATGCGGAAGGACGAGTCTGAGAAGAGTGCCTCATTGTGCAGGGGATTAGAGTATTGGATACTGAAGGCATTTAGTTTGTCCACAGCCCTGTCTCTCCTCCAGACTTCCATAGGCATCTCTGGTGCCTTACTGTGGTCTGCAACAAAGGGCTAGTTAGGCATTTAATGCACCTTCTTCTCCAGGGGAGAGGTGGTTAAAACCTTCAGAACTCGAGCCTGGTAATGGTTTTTTGAGATGGGTTTTATTCATGAAGCTTGAGCTTGGGGCCTTCTCACTGTACTGGAGAGTGGAAAAAAGACTAGCCGAAACATCAAGACACGGCCTAGTCTACCTCTCCAAATGTTACAAGAGGGAAATATCAAAACTGTCCAGTTCTTTGCTGCATGCTAGCAATTTTTTACACTGTTGAATATTTGCAGCTTCGTGCTCTCAATTCAAGACCATATTCACCCATTCATCATATGCGGGTTTTTATAATTGATTCGAACCCCGCAAATTTCCTTAGTTTGGCTAAAAACTATTGGGATGATTCCGATTCTTGAGAGGTATTAGAAGAGCACAGCTGGAATCTGAGGCAGATAGGTGCCCAGCGTGTCATCAGACAGATGTTTCTCCTGATGCGTTAGTTGCCAACGAGTGCCTACGCCAGGTACCATGGTGACTTGTCCGTAAACGGTTTGTAAGAAAAGTCTCTTTGTAAAAAGCTGAGAGGGAAGAAACTAGCGATTGCCATCTCCTAAAGCAAGGCTAAATTGAATAAGGCTAAATTTCCTTTTCAAATCCCTTCTCTGTTGTTCCAGGAGCTTACAACTCTGTAGAGACAATCTGGCAAGTTTGGGTCAGACTTTTGTTGAACAGGATTGCCTCACTGTCAACTTTGGTGTTAACACTGAAGTCCTTTTCCCGCGCCCCCGCTGCTCTGTCCCGCCCCCCGCCTCTCTGTCCCGCCCCTCAGCTCTCTGTCCCGCCCCCTGCCTCTCTGTCCCGCCCCCCAGCTCTCTGTCCCGCCCCCCACCTCTCTGTCCGTCCCTCCCTGCCTCTCTGTCCCGCCCCCTGCCTCTCTGTCCCGCCCCCCTGGCTCTCTGTCCCGCCCCCCTGGCTCTCTGTCCCGCCCCCCCAGCTCTCTGTCCCGCCCCCTGCCTCTCATCCCGCCCCTGCTGTTGGAGATATGCGAGAAACAAAAACAAAGGATGCTATTTAGTTAACGAGGCGTGACCTTGAGAAGAGAAACAAGATGACACCATAAGTAAGTCAGTGGGTGAAGAAATACCAAGATAAGCACAGGGGCAATCAACGAGCTACTTGAACTGTGAGTGAACTATCCTAATTAACGTACTAGAAAACCCACCCTTGGGTAGGGAGAGCCCCCTACCAACAGAAGCCCCTTCCTCACAGAACATGCGCAGTAAAAACGGAGGACACTGCGACTTTAAGTGGAGATGAGACTTGCGAGAACCAATAGGAATGAGAGTAACTAAGCAAAACTGTAAAAATACTGATAACTGTTGCTCGAAAGGTATAAAATGCTTTACCGCGTGTTAACCAGGCGTGCTGGCTTTGTGGAGTTACCACCTAGCGCACATCTCTGCGCAGACATGAAATAAACAAATATCTCAACTCTGTGTGTTAATCGGCTTTTTTGCACACTGGGTGAAAGAATCCTGATTTTTGGGACAACACTGCCTCTCTGTCCTGCCCCCCGCCTCTCAGCCCTTCCTCAGAGCTCACACAGCAACAAGTCTGTCCCCGCTCAGGCAGTCACAGCTCTCCAGCCTTCCCAACTTACCACAGGATCACTCCATCTCTGCCCACAAACTATTAAGGTAGAGCTCAGCTGGACCAAAGGTCAGAGCCTGCAGCAACTCAGCTACTAGGCTTCTTTTGCCGCTTACTGAGCTCCCTCCCGAATCCAGGAACCACCAGGTTAAGCAAAAGGGCTTGCAGCCCCTGGCCTGGACAGGAACAAGTCAGCCTGACCCAGCAACCATCCGCTACTTACCACAGGACTGCTGCAGCCTGCTAGTAACACAGAACAAGGGGACAGAAGCACGGACAGAAAAGAATCACTGCCATTTGCATACCCCTCCATTAATAAAGACAAGCGCAGAAGGCCAGTGAAAGCAGATGACATTTTTAACATCATCTGCCCCTTCTCTGGTGCTTTTCATTCTAGATCAAGCAAATCTTGATTATTGCCTTTTCAAAGGGGAGGAAGTGGAGCAATAACGTAAGTTTATGTTTGACTATCACCCAGTGGCAGAAGAAGAGAGAGCAACAAAGTCTTCAATCCCAGAGCAGGAATCAATCCACCAAATCACAGAGCAGCTGAAGTAACCCCTTCTTCAAGATGCAAAACTTCTTATTTCAAATGTAACAGAACAGTCTTGCCTTTGTAGTAGTTGACAGAAAAGCATTCTCTGGATTTACCAAGCGGAGTACCTGTTAACAGATGAAGTAAACCATTTCCTCTGGAGGCGCCGGAAAGCATCCATGAGCTACTACTGCATTCCAAGATTGTCCACCAAAGCCTTCCATGGCCACTATCGCTAGATTTTACAGGGGCCCTTCCAGTCCACATTCATCTTCAGACATACAGTTGCACTACAGGTGACAGATGATGTCTAAGATGACTCCAAACAGGGCTGGGTGTGGAAAAGCAATGGATTTTCTTTCAGGGGCATATAACCGTATGAAAATACCCCACCATGCTTCTCAGATATTAATAATTCTGCATGTCAACTCCAAAGCAAGAGCAGTCAAACCAAAGAAGAGGTCAGGTACAGCAAGTTGTACCTTTTCCTAGGGCAGCAGAACAGTACTACTGCACGTTAACAGACTGTCTTTCACTTTTTGTCCTTGGTCACACGCTGCCTCAAGCACGTGCTTCCTTCGTACCTCTGGAATATTAGAGGACAGTGGCACTTTATCACGGATGGACAGTTAAACATGCTGACGACTAAGTCTGCAAATAAATGGAGACCGGAAGGAGCCCAGGTAAAGACATCCATTGTGCTCATGTGCCTCGCTAACATAAGCTACCGTCACACCATTGGGATCACGAAAGCTTCTTCTGTAGGATCCTGTCTCACTAAGTTCAACAACAGGGCTCTATTTGGGCACAAACTTTGCCACACTTCCCTGACTCAGCAACTAAAAGAAAAGAAAAAAAAGAAAATTAACAAGAAAAGATTTTGTTCTCCACAATTAGATCTCAGACACTTAGACAGTCAAAGACCATTCCACACTCCTTGGAAGAAGCAGCTAACAACATAAGCACACATTTTGAGTAAGCACTATTACACAGGCTTAACCATTAACATCTGAAAAGCCAACTTAAAAAAAAAAAAAAAAAAAAAAGACCAGCAGAAGCGTACTCTACTTCAGCACTAGGCTGAAAGGATGTCCATGCAGGAGACATCAGCTTGTTCTGGTGCAGCTGATGTCAAGCAGCAGGCATCATGCTCTGCTCCCCATAGCATCAGTTTGTTAAGGCTCCTGCACTGCACCAGGAGAGACAACAGGTTTTACAGGGACAGCACAGAGTTTGTTTAGCTGAAACGGCACTTCCATCCTAAACACTGCTTGTTGATTTTGGTTTTTTTTTTTGAGAACGGAAGTATTTTCAAGTCTCTGTATTGTTTAAAAAGCACCATGCCATTTCTTTAGCATCAGATATCCCTTACAAAATACATTATTCTTGCTCATCTTCATCCTAAAGGGGGGTGTGACATAACAACAGGCATACTGAGTCAGAACAAAGTGTCACCTAGCAGCATCCATAACATACACACTGCCTCCTAGGATGCCTAGGGTAGTCATTAGAACAGGTCAGACTTCCCAAATGCTCTCCAGACACCTGGCAATAAGTAGTTCAGGCACTTTGGGTACAAAGGTGGAATCTTCACATATCCAAATGTAGATTCTGTGTTGCTGCACGGCTAGGGCAGAGACAAGCCCTTTTTCTTTCCTGAGATCAGGATGGAAGGCAACTTAAGAGATGTGTACCTGCTACTCAGAGAAGCAAATGTTAGTTTTACTGCCTATGAATATATAAGGACCGTTCTACCTGGGCACAACCACAACAGTTTTAACCACGGCACTACAAAAAAATTAAAAATCTTCCTGTGAAGAGGAAGAAACTGGACAAACAAGTAAACGAGTATTTATCACTTCCATTCCTATACTAAAGGTGATTTTTTTAATGTCTTTTTTCTTTTTTTTTTTTTTTTTGCCTTCAATATCATCCTTTTAATCCATGGTTGTTCAGACAAGAAGTCCAACAAAGAAAATCCAGGATTGGGCCGGACAGCTAACATAGCTACCCAATGTCCTCCAGAGCTGCTTAACCTGATATTATCTGCAAGACCAGGCATATTCTCAACAAACATATCTGCTCCACCTTTCATTAGACTAGACACATAATACCTGAAAGTTACAGATAGGAGGATTAGGACATCTTAACTCAAGCAGTCTAAGTAATAAATAAAAGTCCCAAAAGGAATTCACTTCAAAAAATAAAAAGAATTTATTTTTTTCCTTGTTTTGGTACAGGGAACTGCAGCAGAGCCGCATTCCTCTCCCCAGAAAAAGTCAGCTTACTCACTGTGCTCAAGGAGCCCATGATGGAAAGATTATGCAGTCCAGATGTTTACAGTGAAAGAAAAAAATTAAGTATTGAGGAAGGCCACCTTCTTTGCCGTTGCTAACTAGGCATGAAGAGAGTGTAGGATTTCTTTTGTCATTCAACTCATTTATTCACACAGTCTCTAAACAGAGAGTACCAATAATTTCAGCTAAGTCATACTCACCTCCTGATACTAGCCATGGTTGTCTCCTGCACCAGGACAAAGTCTTCTGCGGGACAGAGCTGGACACCATTGGGAAACCTCAGCCCCACCGTTAAGACTTTCAGTTCTTTTGTTACTGTGTCATATTCAAGCAGGCTAACAAGAAAGCATTTTGGATGTTTCTGAGTGAAGACAAATACATATTCACCTTGGCTTCATTCTCCAGACATTCCTCCTTCTCTCACATGCGCTTCACCTAAGTTAACAAGGCAGAATAGCCAGGAAGCATTTGTTTATGAACACAGGAGAAATACTAAGCCACTTGAGATCAGCAGCATTCATGAAGGACTCGGGCTGAACATAATGCTAACACCTTCCCTTTTCAAATAGATGTTCCAAGCAAGCCCTCTGGAAGAAAAAAGAGGAATCTCATTTATTTCACTGCAGGTCTCGTTAGCATCATCCACACATTCTCTCACCCTCTCCTGGGCAGCGCAGTGTTTGCACAGGTGGTTTATAAAGAGAAAAAACTTGGAAGACCAAGGAAGTGGTGAAGTCCATTCCTACAGCTGATCCAGTTGTCATCACTGATAAGGAAGAGGACAGTTATTTCACAAACCCAGTTGGTGATCTCAGGTTCTCAAAGCAGAATAAAAACACATGGGACTAGACCCCTTGTACGCAACTGGCAGTGCCCTGAGGACATGGAAGGGAGCCCAGCGGTAGGCTTTGTAGCTCAGTTTTGCGGCTGGAAGTGCTAGTGCTGGGTTGCCTAGGTGGGACATGAAGGGACACAAGCCCACCCTCTCTGGCAAGTCCCAGCACAATCCTTACGAGGAAACCCGAAGGAGGTAAACACAAGTGTTTACGACTAGGTAAACACAAGAAAGAATTAGCAGACTAGCAATGTCCTTCTTATTTCCCTAATAACACATGTGAAACAACTCCTAGAATACCCGGCATTGCTGAAAAGGCACCACAGTTGCAGTGAAATACAGCTACTTGAACTTGGATACCCAAGCTGAAGGAAAAATTGGGGAAGTGTATTCCAGGGCTTCTTTTAAAACAGCAGAAGTATTGTATAAAGACATTTTCCTGTACAGTAACATTACAATGAGAACCATTAACGTCTGCATCTTGCTTCAGCTAGTATTAAATTGCATCACAGCTAATGGAAACCACCAATGGCTGCTCTACATCAGCCCTAAAAGGAATGAAAGGGAGCTCACTGACTGTGCAGAACTGCAGATTGCTCCGAGCTCTGTGCATCTCAAAATACGCTGTGGAGCGGAAAATCTTGTTCCCCTAGCAGGGAACAGAGAGATTTTTAAAAAACACCAAGAGAGAACTATGTCGTTTGGCTGGTTATTTGAGACCTTCTGCATTTCCAGAGGAGAGAGATTCCAGAGCCATCTGCTAGGAGGAACTCTTCTCCATGTATTTCTGCTAAGCATCCAATACCTCCTTGACAACACTTGGACCATCATGTGTGGTGACATCTCCCATGTTGTTTGATTGTTCAGTGACTACCTTCCTCAGCAGCCTTCTCATGAGGATCTCTGATCGGGTTGTAGGAAGATGTTTCACCACCTGCAGAGAAGGGAAAGATGCACCTCTATTAGAACCTGGGTCCTGCTGGAAAACACAAGGAAATTTGGCTGAACTGTCCTAAGCTGGCACACTATCTCATGGCCACAGCTCCTTTGAGGCTCCTGGGAAATACCAGACCATTGAGCACATTAGTTTATGTCCAAGGAAAGGAGTGTTACTAGCATCAGTTCCCTGTGCTACAAATTTTATTCTTATCTAAGGGGACTTTGTTCCCCATTTACTCATTGCTGTGTATGTCCAGGCTGGGTTCTGCAGGACGCACAGCTCTTTGGAGAATCAGGTCCTGCATAAGCTGTTCACTATTGCACTAGAAAGCTAGTAACACTTGAAAACTCAGGCACTGATGATGACACAGATCTCAACCCATTACCGGAACAGACATTCATATTCCCCTTTACAGGGCAGGCATATAAAGCACACAATACTGCACGCCAGCGACAGGGTCTCCTACTCAAGGGATAACTCCTGTCTGCTGATGTTTCTCTCTGCCTGATTATAGCTGGCAGACTACATGCCTGCCTTCATATCCAGAACAATGTTAAATGTCTTGGCGACGCTTCCTGCAAAGGACTTAGGAGCAGATTCAAAGCCTTTAGCACAAACTTGAGCCTGGTAAAGAGTTCTCAGGCACTGAACAGAGACGCTAGCAGGTCTCACATTTTGCTACATGATCAGGCCAGCAGGCTGCAAAACTCCAAAGCATTAACAAACAAGCAAGCAAAGACCCCCAAACACAGGGAAACAGAGGTGTTTCCTTGCAAACCTGCAAGTTCTGGGAGCTGCTCCAATCCACTGAGGATGTCCTGGGCTCTTCCAAGTTGAATGAGCCACCCTTGCCTGCTCCTGTTGTACTCTGTAACCTGTGTCTTGGTGTCCACCTTTCCAGCATGGGACTAAAGCAGAGCCCCTCAAAGAAGCGGTCTGGTCACTGCCTCCAAGCAGAGAGTGGAATGGATGCAGACGGGCCTTGGGGGGCAGCTAAGGGGCAGCTTTGTGCAAAGGCAGCTGCTGAAAGGTGAGCAGGCTTGAAACAGAGCCTGGAGTTCATCAGTGCTCCCAGGGTCAGGCTGAACAGCTCTCAGAGTTACACAACAGAAACAGCCAGTGCTCTGGGATCTGGCGTTGATGCTAATTGTCAACGCAAAATGGCTGGGCAGTGGAAAGTGCCACTCTGCCCCTCAGTGACACTGAAGGTTGTGGCATCTCTGAGCGCAATCCTTTTTAAGGAAGCTCTACCACATACATAAATACTATGTGTCCTGGTTTCGGCTAGGACAGAGTTAATTTTCTTCCTAGTAGCTGGTATAGTGCTGTGTTTTGGATTTAGTAGGAAAAGAATGTTGATAACACACTGATGTTTTTAGTTGTTGCTAAGTAGTGTTTCTACTAAGTCAAGGATTTTTCAGCTTCTTGTGCCCAGCCAGCAAGAAGGCTGGAGGGGCACAAGAAGCTGGGAGGGGACACCGCCAGGACAGCTGACCCAAAGTGGCCAAAGAGCTATTCCATACCATTTGACATCATGCCCAGTATATAAGCTGGGGGAGCTGGCTGGGAGGGGCGGATCGCAGCTCGGGAAGTAACTGGGCATCGGTCAATGAGTGGTGAGCAATTGCATTGTGCACCACTTGCTTTGTATAGTTTAATTCTTTTAGTATTACTATTGTCATATTATTATTATTATCATTATTATTGTTTTTCATTCCTTTCTGTCCTATTAAACTGTCTTTATCTCAACTCACGAGGGGTTTTTTTTCCTGATTCTCTCCCCCATCCCAGGGGTGGGGGCGCAGTGAGCGAGCGGCTGCGTGGTGCTTAGCTGCCGGCTGGGGTTAAACCACGACACTACGTGCGAAAACAGTTTAGGGAGGAATACCTGCCCCCAGCTTAGGAACATGCAGTTATTTTCATGGCTGTGTCTGCCTCTTGGGGCTGCAACACCAGTCAACCTAAGGATAACTGTCCTCCCGTTCCCTAGGCACCTCCAAACACAAAACCTAGCTCAGAAATTAAGGGAAGTGTACGGAGGTGTCATGTCAGAACACTGCTTTTCACATACCTTCTCCTTTGATCTTGTGTGCATACCCAGTCACAGCTGTCTCAAGGACCTTAGGGTGATCAGCCTTCATAAAAAGTGAAACAAAAAGACACAGAGCATAACAACTGCAAAAAGCCCTGTAGGGTTGGCGCCAGTTGCTCTAGGAACAAAACACCTTGCCATAGCTCACTCTCCCCTTGGCAGATCCTGCTGAAAGCACAACAAGAAAGCTCGATGCCGCCTTCCTACTGCATCGTCAGCTGGTGGCTACGGCCATGCCCACGTCTCTGGGAGTAGCAGTTACTCACTGGATTGGCCCTGCTTTTAAACACACCAATAAGCACTCTTACACACACTGCTAAGCCCACTGCACACCAAGCTGAATTGGCACCAGCTCGAAACCTGCTTTCTCTTTCTGTGTCTGTGCTCTTGTGCGTGCACGGCTGCGGTCCCAAGCGGTGACGGGCCATGGCCAAATCACAAGCAAAACCAGTCCTCCATTGCTCTGTGCCACAGGGAACTGTTGCCAGCAGAGCAAAAGTGAAGCTGTCAACATCACAGTCCACATTCGACCGCTGTTTACAAGTGCCCAAAGCACACCAGAAGGCAGAAAGCATCAGACCTCCTCATCTTTCCAGAAGGGGGGAAGGGTTGTTTTGCCAAATGCATATTTTTATTCTTATGCTACACAACAGTGATTTATTGGCACACTTCAGAGTTTAACAGTCTTCTGCAGTAAGGAGACAATTTGGCTGTACAGACTAAAAGAAATTGCATATCTGAATCCCACACCAAAGACCAGATTATGCTATCTTAAATCAGAGTAAAATACGAAAGAAAACATCGCAGAGCAATCCAAGCAGATTAATACATTTCCATATACACATGCACACACATGCGCGGAGTGGGACAGGAACTGGATCCTCTATCTATGGTCAGAAACCCACGCAGACAAAAAATTTACTCACAGAGGAGACAGTAGGATCCGGTGTGCCATGCGAACACAGCTCAGGTTTATCAAATGTTACATTTAAGTGCCATTTGCAGGCAAGGCACGTAATAGAGAAATAAATACTCAGGGCAAGCTTTGAAGAGAAATACTCTGAGCACTTTTTGTTGTCAATTCCCTGCGCTAATATTATTTTCTCTCCAAATGACAGGCCTGCTTTGCAGCTCACATGAATCAAGGTCGCTTCATGTTTAACACTGCCGAATTCTTAGGCATACTCAGCTCGTTCAGATGAGCAAGAACCGCAGATTTGGGAAGAAGAGGTTAGGTGTTAGCAGAAGGGAGGGGAAGGAGCAAACGGGAGAGACAATCCCTTATGGAGACTCCACCAGCATCCAAAATTACAACTGCAACAGTACAACGTCCCGGAGAGGAAACACAGCTCTGACAGTTCGACTGCAGGGACTGCCCACGAAGTGACGCCTCTCTCGCTTGCCCATTCGTCGTCTCCTTCATAAGGGTCTGTTTCCTTTTGCACAGTTGCTAGTCATTATGCATCATGCATCAAGCTGTGTGTATGCAGGGGCAGGGGTTCAAAGGCAACAGAGCCTGCGCTTGTCTAAATTCATAAAGCTTCTTTCAAAGGGCCACCCTGCCCCACAGACATGCCCTGTCAAGGGACATCTACCTGCTTGGAACTTACCCTTGCATCTTCTATCTCTGCCGTCCCGAGCCTGTGCCCGCTGACGTTAATGACATCATCCGTGCGTCCCGTCATCTGGTAATAGCCTTTCTTGGTCCTGTAAGCACCATCTCCTGCGAAGCAGTAACCTACAGCAAAGACACGTGGGTGGTCAGCAGCAGGATCCGCTGTGCCACTTGCTTTGGGCTCTGATGTAGAACAGACTCTGCTCTAGGATGGCAACTAGGGTAGGGTGGATCAGGAAGCTCGCAGGCACTCCGAAGCTTACAGCTGCGGGACCTGCCACACACCGTTTCCCCCTTCATCCGCGCTGCCTGGGCTGGGCTGGCTCCTAGGAAGCACCTGAGCAGCACCAAGAAAGCAGAGCTCGGATCTCTGCCAAGATGGACAAAATCACTCTAGGCAAGCAGCAGCAGCAACCAGTAGCTCATGGCCCGGTAGTAAAACCAAGTCCAGCAACACAACACAGTGACGCTTTGTTGGATTTACAAAACCAACGTGGGGGCTCTCTGATCTCCCTAGGCTTCTTCCCTAGGGGAAGAGCACCTCCCTATGCCCCGGGCTATCAGGATCGCCGACATCCAGCTTAGCTCTCCAAAGGCTCGGAGGAGAGCAGTACCTGGCCTACAGCAGCTGCCTTTGCATCGGAAGGCCTGCAGACCCTTCAGCAGCAGCCACGACGCCTGTGTTCGAGAGCCTTCCCACCGTCCCATCCATGGCAAATCAATCAGGCACAGGGAAGACCCCACTGATTCAGCCCCCGTGCTCTGTTCCCTACCTCTGGCCCTAAGTCAGCTCACAAATCCACCCGTTCCTCCAGCTACCAACCAGCAATGAATGCAGGCAGCTCTAACGCATACTTTACACCCTTGTAGGGCCTTCTCACACTAACAGGGCTGCCTGGTGGCAGGGGCAGTACTCGCCAGCCCCATTTCTTACCCCAGAAGTGATTTCACAGGGCAACTAGAAGCACGTCAGCGGATTTATCTCCCGGTGCTGTTTTCACAGCTCTCTAAGGTTAGCAGGAAAAGCACTTCAGGAGCCTGAACTACTAGTATTACACAATATGAGATTCACCCACCCCTCACAGGCAGGTTGAGCTTATCTTCTATTCAGAATTGAACCTTTTAATCATCCTTTTTCATTCCTGCTCCGATGAACATCAAATCAGATTCCAACCTGAAGCAGATCTTTTCGATTCTAAAACTAATTCAGAAACACAAGAGAGAAACACAAACAAAGAAGCATTAGGCTGTTAAAAATACAGCTCTATAAAGAAAGGTACGTTCTGCCACTTGGAGAGTGCATTCCTCTACCGGCTTTTCTGAGGTTGTGAAAACGGAAACCAGGACTTGGAAAGGCTGAATTTGACCCTGAATTTGCATCCAGCTGTGCTGACATAGCTATGAGGAAGGGTCTCGTTGAGGAACCCTGAGCTTCAGACTTGCAGAAAATAGTTTCACATGTGGCTTACACATCAAATCATTTCACCTTTCATTGACCGGCATGCATCCACTTCCCATGGTGCTGTTTATTTTGAAAGAGTGATCTTGAACTTTTTCAGAAAAAGAAAAAACCTGCTCTTCTCTGTTTGCACAGACAAAATCTGCGTCAGAGCAGGGAACTTGATTAAACTGATGGTTGCTCTTCCGAAGCCAGTACTCCTTCTGAACACAGCACTGCAAGCTATGTTTCAACATAGGTTTTGCCACATCCCACACAGCCTGCACATCCTGCAGCCAGCTGCACGTAAGGCAGGAAAGTCACAGTCCAGAGGCAGCGGCATGGTTGCAGGGGAGCTTTAAAAATTGTTTGCATGGTAAAGACCTATTTTAAACTGCTTTAAGTACCAATTTTAGCCACTGACAGATGACAGTTAGCAAGGCTTCTAGGTCCTACCCCGCCCTTAGGAAGTCTGTCTCTTTAGAGGCAAAGCTGGTAGAGGCAAAGCACAAAAGCTGGGCCTCCACGTTACCTGTGTCTTCACCACCACAGATACATTGGACTGACTGCTTCAGGGGGAATCCATCTCAGAAACACCAGCCCAGTCTAAATCACTGTAAGATGACGCCAACAACAAAAGCTTCCAGCACCTAGTCAGAGATGTCTTTCAAAACCAGCTTTTGTTCACAGCTGCATACAACAGCTGTACTCTTTTTATAAAGCCAGCAACAAAAGTAAAAATACCTAGTCTCTCTCCTGCACTGTAAAGAACTACACTTGAAACTCAAACACAGCTTTGATTCCATTACTGTCAATCACAGCACAGCACTACCTACTAGTTTAACAGTAAGAGCCACAGGAATTTGCCATCTCTCTCATCTCCACATACCACACGACTTAAATTGCTTCTCGTAATTGCGCTCTCACTCATTTGCTCATCCAAAGACTTTCAAGTCTCTGAATCTGAATCTGAAATCTTAAACCACCAGTTGCTGATCTTTACGCCTACCAGGCTTTATTAGCTGGCAACACGCTGCTGCTTCCGAGAGCAACATACCGTAGAGGACACTGCATACAACAGTGCAATTAACAAGCTATATTGAAATGGTCTACGAGAGGTGACACTGCAGTACCACAAGCAGCATCCATCAAACTGTCTCTATGATCTCTTTCCACGCTCCCTTTACATTCAAATGGCGTATAGAATGTTTCCAAGATTAATTTGTCTTCCTCTTTATTGGAAGCATCAACCGTGGACAAAGATTGATTCTACTTGCTAACAAAATCAAGGTCATGACTATTTATCATTACATTATGCTTCCAGGAGCTGGTATCCGTTTACCTGCAAAACTACACCTGCTTCAAGGTAAGAGCAAGCCCTTTGCATGTACACACTGCCCAGCAAACGTTCTGCAAAACTGTCACTGTTAGAAAGCAAGGGATGGGGGTGTACGCAGAGACTCCTCTCTCCTGCTGTCATGGCAGGAGAAGCCTGGGGCCCTGCCAGCAGACACGTCCACTCTTGGGTTTTGCTCCTGTTGCAGCCCAGTATGTGCTAAGAAAGGATTCCGCAGGCTTTGGAGCCTTTCTGCCATGAGGAGAGCAAAGGAGCTTCAGCTGCTCTTGCAAAAAGGCAGAGAAGCAGAGCTCACCTTGGAGAGATCTGCATCAAAGCGATCACGCTGACTCTTCCACCTCATGGAATAGCATGGGCTGGCAGCTGTGTACGCCGTGTTGGGGCCCATCACCCTAGGCAACATGGAGGTGCCCGCACCTGCAAGAGGAATGGGAAGAGAGTGTGCCTGAGTCCTCAGGAGACAGACGAAACCTCTGGGTCAGAGACAGGCCCCCTGCAAAGCCTGCTCAGACAAGCAGGAAGGATGGCTTCCCCCTTTCCCTATCCCTCCATCTTCTGCCACACTGGGGGACTGTAGGCAGCTCCAAGGCTGAGCTGCCAGTGCTTCTGTGGGATGACATGAGATGCATTGGTCCTGTAACTGCAAGAACCAGGAAGAAAAAATCCCTGAGGGGCTGGCTGGAACTTCACAGCTCTGGTAGAAACCATCTGCCCTCTGTATTCCCATTCCCAAGAGTCAGTAGCACAGCTTGGGTGGGGGGAAAGGCATGGACCAGACCTCGGGACACAGAGAGGAGCACAAGCATCTGCCAAGGGAGCTGCATCAAACCAGGAGCACTCCCCACTTGCTTCTACGGGACATAAAGGAAGCTTGTCAGGGAACAGTTGTGTCCTGGGGTGCAGGCTTTGCACTAGCCCTGCTTAAAAAGCTGACCAGCAGATTGTCACTAGAGGACACTCGAGCTGCAAGGATATGCATCTCCCAGCCGTCACTTACCTGGAGGTTGGTCGGTCGGTCGGTTTTGACAGCCCTGTGCCAGAATGACATGGACTGCACAGGCGGGTGTGCTGGTTTTGGCTGGGATAGAGTTCATTTTCTTCATAGTAGCTGGTATGGGGCTATGTTTTGGATTTGTGCTGAAACCAGGGTTGACAACACAGAGATGTTGTTGTTACTGCTGAGCAGTGCTTACACAGAGTCAAGGCCTTTTCTGCTTCTCACCCCACCCCACCTGCGAGTAGGCTGGGGGTGCACAAGGAGCTGGGAGGGGACACAGCCGGGACAGCTGACCCCAACTGACCAAACGGATATTCCATACCATATGACATTGTGCTCAGCAATAAAATGCTGGGGGAAGAAGAAGGAAGGGGGGGACGTTCGGAGCGATGGCCTTTGTCTCCCCAAGTCACCCTTAGGCGTGATGGAGCCCTGCTCTCCTGGAGATGGCTGAACGCCTGCCTGCCGATGGGAAGTGGTGAATGAATTCCTTGTTTTGCTTTGCTGGCATGTGCAGCTTTGGCTTTACCTCTTAAATTGTCTTTACCTCAACTGACTCATGAGTTTTCTCATTTTTACTCTTCCGATTCTCTCCCCCATCCCACCGGGGGGGGAGGGAGCGAGCGGCTGTGTGGTGCTTAGTTGCTGGCTAGGCTTAAACACCGACAGTCCTTTTGGCTCCCAGCGTGGGGCCTGAAGGGTTCCAGATAATGACAGATTTGATTGGAATGGGCTACATCGAATTTCTAGCTGGTATTGCTGTTTAGCTACTAATGGACAGGCTTCTGCGCTTGCCATGGGGCTTGCTTGCCTTGCTGTATATTAGAGTCTAGTGCTTGTTAGTGGCTGCTTTTTGCTTTTGCTGCTTGCTGTACTGCTGTACTGCTTATCATCTTACTCTGCTGTGTCCTGGGAACATCTTGATAACAGCAAGGGCCACGCGCCTGGGCTGGCAGACGGCCAGGCCATCGCTGCTGTTTCTGTGCTGCTGTAATGGACAGGCTGGAACTCCAGGGTGAACCTGAGTCGACGGGACTGTGACCTGTGGATGAGTCCACGCGGGAGCAGGACACCCCGAAGCGGCTGTGGCTGTGAATAAGTCCACACCAGAGCAGGTATATCTCGAAGCGTCTGTGGCCATGGTTATGTCTGTGTTGCAGCAACTCCACCTCTGAAGGGATTGTGGCCCAAGCATAAGTCCATGCTGGAGAAGGTATGCCTCGAAGCCTCTGTGGCTGTGGATAAGTCCGTGCTGCAGCAGGTATACCCCTGAAGAGACTGTGGCTCATAAATAAGGCTCCACTTGGAGCAGGTATGCCCCTAAGGGCCTGCACTCTCTGCCTAAGTCCAAGCTGGAGCAGGGGCAAGGGGAGGAGATCATTGCGATGTTCAACCCTACGGTATGGTCCAAAGGGACCACGGGTGGAGATTGTAATGGAAATACCTTTAAATTGCTGCAAACCGGGATTTGAGTTGCATGTTGCGGGAATTACTGTAGCAGGAACCCCTAGTTGCTAGCCAGGCTACGAGCAAAGGGAGGAGTTCAGTGCCATGTTGAACCCTATAACCTGGCCCAAAGGGACCAGGGCTGGAGATTGTAATGGAAACACCTTTCAATTGTTGTAACCCATGATTTGAGTTGCATGTTATAGGAATGACTATAGCAGGAACCACCTGAAACAATGACGGACAAAGCCTTACAAGAAGCAGTACAGGTGCAGCAGTGACCCGACCTGAGCTGGCTTTGGTGCCCAGGAACTCCACATAACACACCACCTCTCCTGTCCTGAGGGACCACCATAACAGATGGAGCCCAAACTCATGGGCTAAATGAACTCAGTGGACATTTTGTGGACATCTGTGGACGTTTTACAGAAATTTTACAGGGGTGGTCCACAGACTAGGGGAATGATATCTTTGTATATCAAATGATGGGGGGGTGGGGGTGGGGGGTGGATAATGAGACTATTGGATAGTGTGGGAGCTGAGCAGGACATAAATGGTATGGAACAAGGGGTAAAGAATGTGCTGGTTTTGGCTGGGATAGAGTTAATTTTCTTCACATTAGCTAGCATGGGGCTATATTTTGGATTTGTGCTGGAAAAAAGGTTGATAACACAAGGATGTTTTAGTTACTGATGAGCAGTGCTTACACAGAGTCAAGGCCTTTTCTGCTTCTCACACCGCCCCACCAAAGAGTAGGCTGGCGATGCACAAGAAGTCCATGCCGCAGAACCTCCCAAAGGTCAGCCCTTCAAACAGAAAGACGCAGGCAACGAGCAAAGGCAGATGCACACTGACACACAAGTTGCACCGAGCCAAACCAGAATGCGCTCACGCCCTCACTGCTTTGGGACTGTTCAGCTGACGGTTTCCAGGACTGACCGGAAAACGTGAGCCTGGGGCAAAGCACTGCAGCGTGACAAACACACCCAGAAACTCAAGTTCGCTTTTCGCGAAGGCTATAGCACAGCCCTTCAGCTCCAATGGAGGGGAACAAACAGCACTGCCCCCCTCCCCGGACCGGGGATCCTCGCCCGCCACTACCCCTGCACTACCCAGATCCCGCCAGCACCCCAGACCGTCCCACACCGCCGTGAAACGCCCCCCTTCTCTGGCGTCAGAGAGAAGGAACTGCAGCAAGACCGACTCCAGGGTCGTCTGGATCAAGAAAGAAGCAGATGGATGACAACGCCACAGAACTAGAGTTGCTTTGCAGAACAGCAGCGCGTGCATGTGCCTGTGTGTGCCTGTGTGTGCGTGTGTGTGTGTTAAGCAGCGACTGGTCAAATTGCTTTGGACCTGAACACCTGAAAGGTGTAAGAACCATGTGTGAAACTGCATTCGCGGTGCCCCAGTTCAAATGGGACAGCTCATGCGCACGAATGCGAGAATTCCTCTTGTAATGCTATACTTTGCATCCCTGCCTCTCTCCTCGGTCGGCACGGGCCAGCTGCCAAATTTTCGTCACAGCTCCCCATCATGGCCGCACGGTACCAGCACCCGTTCCACCACAGTTGCGGGCAGCAGTTGCCCCCCCCGGGACAGAGAGGGGGACGACAAAAACAACCCAAAAGCACCCCAACCCCCCCCATCCCCACCACCACGGCACGATGGGGCAGCACACACATGTTGGCATCGCAGGGCCACCGGTGCCGGCCCCATCCCTTCCCCTTGCACAGGAAATTCACCTCCCCCCCAAAATCATGCTTGGGATGGGAAATCGTGGGCATGGCAAACCGTTGGGCTAGGAAACCATCACGGGGCTGAGAAATCATCGCTGGGATGGGAAACCATCGTGCCGATGGGAAACCATCATTCAGCACAGGAAATCATCATCAGGATAGGAAATCATTGAGATGGGAAGTTGTTGTGGGCTGAAAAAGCAAACCCTCGCAAGGCTGGCTGAAGCAGGTGCTGGCGGAATGATCGCCATGGGGACGGAGGCTCTTTGCCCCAACAAAGCCCACACTGACCCATCGCCATGGGGACGGAGGCTCTTTGCCCCCAACAAAGCCCACACTGACCAACCGCCATGGCAGGTACAGCAGCAGGCTCCCGCTCCTCCTGGTGCTCTTGCCCTCCAGGTAACCCCCCAGCCGGCTCTGCCCGCCACTATCTCACCTCATCACCCCTCTTTGCTTCCCCCAACAGAGAGGTTCCCTCTCCAGCTGCCGATGGCATCGCAGGTGCCCGCTGTGACCTGCACCCTTCCGGCCATGCCGCCACCGGTCAGTGCCTGCATGCTGCCCTCTGTCCCGGGGCTGCCGCTGTCCTCTCAGCCTGCCCAGCTTCACCCCATCACGGGCCAGCTGGTGCAGGCCAGCGTCTGGCATGGGGTGCCAGGGCCCCTGGGACCCTCGGGACGGCTGGTGCAGCTCCCCTGCGGGGCGCGGCTCCCCGCCGGGGTGCAGCCTCCCCGCTGGGTGCAGCTCCCACATGTGCCTGCTCCCAGTCCCCCTGCCTATGGCTGGGGACAGCACGTGGTGATGGGGACGCTGCTGCCCCACCAGCCAAGGGGGCTGGGGCCGGCGGCCGTGGTCCAGGGGGAGACCCTGGACCCCACGGGCTCCTGCCCGCTGCACCTCCCTGCCCGACCCGGCCCCCCGCCACCCCGCCGCCCCGCGCCTCAGCATTGGGGGCATGTGGGCCCTGCTGTGCTCCACACCCTGCCCGGCAGTGCCCAGAAGCCCTCGGTGGCCTCCAATGAGGATGGGGCGGCCATCGAGGACAGCGTCCCTGCTGCCACCCCTCACCAGCCCGCCCTGGCTCCACCGACCGGCAGAACCACGCCAAAGCCCAAGGGTGAGTTTTGGGGGGTGGCAGAGCTCACAGGTGGGTGGCCAAGCAAAGGAAAGCTTGCATCGCCCCGGGGCTCGGTTGCCTTTCTTTGCTTTTTCAGCAGTGGTGACCACCCCGGCAGCCCCCCAGAAGCCCGCGGATCTGCCCGAGCAGGGGCCGGCCACCTTCGCCGAGGCCCTTCCTGACCAGGCACAGGACACTGCCGCCAACCATGTGCTCACCCGGCTCGACACCGTGGACGGCCAGGACACCGTCCCCGATGTCCCCGACAGCCCCACCTTCACCGCCTTCCTCCACCACCTCCCCGACCTCTCCGAGTACGTGGCAGAGGGCGGCTGCCCCAAGGAGCGAGCGGCGGTGGCGGGGCTGGGGGACAGAGAGGACACCGTCCCCGATGTCCCCGACTTGACTGCCTTCCTCAACGAGCTTCCCGACCTCTCCGAGTACGTGGCGCAGGGCGGCTGCCCCAAGGAGCGAGCGGTGCCGGCGGGGCTGGGGGACAGCGAGGACACCGTCCCTGATGTCCCTCATTTCCCCAGCAGCCTCGCCAGCACCGCTCTCCTCAATGAGCTCCACGACTTCTCGGAGTACGTGGCGGATGGCGACTGCTCCCAGGACCAAGCGGTGGTGCCACGGCTAGGGGACAGCAAGGACACCATCTTGACCGCCAGTGTCCCCAGCTTGACCGCCCAGGTCCTCCGTGAGCTCCCCGACCTCTCCGAGTATGTGGCACAGGGCAGCTGCCCCAAGGAGCGAGCGGTGTTGGTGGGGCTGGGGGATGGCGAGGACACCATCCCCGATGTCCCCGACCTCTCCGACCTCCCCAACTTGACCACCTCCCTCAACAAGCTCCCCCACCTCTTGGACTACAGGGCACAGGGCGGCTGCAACAAGGAGCAAGTGGCGGCGGTCATGCTGGTGGACGGCGAAAACTCCTTCCCCGATGTCCCCGACAGCCTTGCCAGCACCGCCTCCTTCAACCAACTCCCCGACTTGTTGCAGTACGGGGCGGAGGCCGACTGCCCTGAGGACTGCCTGGCGGCGGCGATGCTGGGGGACACCGACCCCTTTTGGGGGGTGGCGGGCTCCCCCTTGCAGGACCCCAAGGGGAAGCAGGGCGGGGTGGCAGCAGACCTCCCCGCCTGGCTGCCACTCAGTCCCTTGGAGACTTCCGAGGAGGGCTCTCCGCAGAGTTCTCCAGCCACATCAGAGGACACTCCTGTGGAGAGTCCCCGGAAGAATCCCATCAAGGCTCCTCCGGAGACTCCCCTGCTGAGCCCCCTGCAGATCCCGCTGCCGAGTCCCCCAGCGAGGACCTCGCCTGCCCCCCAGCGCCATCTGCCCCGCACGGCCCAACTGGTGGAGGAGGCGCTGCGGCGGCAGCCCCGCGTGCTTTTGACCCGCTTGCCGCTGCCGCCAGCCGTCATCTCCTGCCGGCTGGTGCCCAGATCGGCAGAGGCGGGCACCAAGAAGGCCAAGCGCCCCGCGCCAGCCAGCGCCCCCAACACGCAGGAGGCCTCCCGGCAGGACAACATCCCACCAAAGAAAAAGAAGACCGTGGTGCGCCAGGCGGCCAAACGCTGAAAAACCCCTGGCAGGGGGAAGCTGGACGGGGACGGCGCCGGGGCAGGCGGCAGCGGGCTGCAGGAAGGAACCACCAAGCCGAGAGCATCCAGCGGCGACAATGGGCCCGCCAAGCGACCTAGAACCCACGGGGACGCCAGGGGGCAAAGGTCCTTCGCGCAGCGGGAGGGGACAGGTTTCATGCAGCTGGTCCAACAAAACCCCACAGCGTGGAGGCCTTAACCCTCACCTGCCCCGGTCCCCCGGCCCCGGCATTTGAAGCTACGGCTCCCCGCTGCCCGGGGGCTGCGATATGTTCAATGGAACAGGCGACACAGCGCTGCCGCCCGCCGGCGACGCTGCTGTCAGGGCCCGGACAGGCTGCTCATGGCGTCCCCACGAACAGCACCCCCACCCCGGCGCTGAGCACGCCCCGCACCCACCTCAGGGCGCCCTTGCTCAACTCCATCCGGAGCTTCCACCCGCCGGGACAAGGAGTGAAGGTGGTGGGGCCGGTGCGCCAACCGCCCGACCCGCAGCCACAAGCCGGACTCCGTGCTATCCCTCGGGCCTTGGCGGGACCTCACGCTGCGCCCACCCCGCTGCAGCAGCAGGAGGACTCGGTGCCCATCACACCCGAGCAGCGGCCCGACCGGGAGCGCAGGAAGAAGCTGGCCCAGGACGAGCGCGAGCGGGCGGCCCTGCAGATGTCACTGGCACAGCTGCAGCTTGTTGTGCAGAGGGAGACCGACATGGAGATAGCCAATCCGTACGGCTACCCATAACCCGCCGGTCCAGCACCGTCCCCCGTAGCACCCACGCGCAGAGGACATCCGCAGGCAGAGACCTGCACCCACCCGCTCCAGCCCCAGCCCTCTCCCAGATCCCTCTTTCTTGCTTAACTCGGGAGAAAAAAGAGCAGGATGAGCCAAAAGCAAAAATGGACAAGACAATTGTCTTGTGGGGGGTGGGGTGGGGTGGGGGGGGTGGGGGGGTGGGGGGTGGGGTGGGGTTGGGGGGGTGGGGGGGCTGGGAGGGGTGCGGCGGGGTGGGGGGGTTGGGAGGGGTGAGGGAGGTGGGGGGGGCTGGGGGGGTGGGGGGTGGGGGGGGTTGGGGTGGGGGGTTGGGGGGGGTGGGCGTGGGGGTTGGGGGTTACGGGTTAGGGTGTTAGGGGTTAGGGTGTTAGGGTTAGCAGGTTAGGGGGTTAGGGGGTTAGAGTTTAGTGTTTAGAGGGTTAGGTTAGGGTTTAGGGGGTTAGGGGGTTAGGGAGTGAAGGAGTTAGGGGGTTAGGGAGTTAGGGGGTTAGGGTTAGCGGGTTAGGGGTTTAGAAGGTTAGAGTTAGTGGTTAGGGGGTTAGGTTAGGGTTTAGGGGGTTAGGGGTTGGGGGTTAGGCGGTTAGCATTAGTGGTTAGGGGGTTAGGCAGTTAGGGGTTTGGGGGTTTAGGGTGTTAGGGGGTTAGGGCTAGGGGTTTAGGGGATTAGGGTTAGGGTTAGGGTGTAGGGGGTTAAGGGGTTAGGGTTTAGGGGGTTGGGGTTAGGGGGTTAGGGGGTTAGAGTTAGCGGGTAGGGGGTTAGGGAGTTAGAGTTTAGTGGTTAGGGGGGTTAGGGTTAGGGTTTAGGGGGTTAGGGGGTTAGGGGTTAGGGGGTTACGGGTTACAGGGTTAGGGAGTTAGGGGTAGGTGTTAGGGGGTTAGGGGGTTAGGTTTTAGGGATAGGGTGTAGGGGGTTAAGGGATTAGGTTTAGGGTTAGGGGTTAGGGTTAGGGGTTAGGGGGTTAGGTGTTAGGGGGTTAGTGGGTTAGGGGTTTAGGGGTTGGGGGGTCAGGATTAGGGGTTAGGGGGTTAGGGTTAGGGGGTTAGGCAGTTATGGGGTTAGTGGGTTAGGGGCTAGGGGCTTAGGGGGTTAGGTTTTAGGGTTATGGTGTAGGGGGTTAGGGGGTTAGAGTTTAGGGGTTAGGGGGTTAGGGGTTAGGGTGTTAGTGTTTAGAGTGTTACGGGGTTAGGGCTAGAGGTTAGGGGTTTAGAGGGTTAGGTGTTTAGGGGGTTTGGGTTTAGGGGGTTTGGGAGTGAGGGTTAGGGGGTTAGGGTTAAGTGTTAGGGGCTTAGTCTTAAGGGTTAGGGGGTTAGGGGTTTAGGGGGTTAGGGAGTTAGGGGGTTTGGGTTAGCAGGTTAGGGCGTTAGGGGGTTAGAATTTAGTGTTTAGGGGCTTAGGTTAGGGGTTAGGGGGTTAGGGGGTTAGTGATTTAAGCAGTGATTTAAGCAGGTGGTGAGCAATTGCATTGTGCATCACTTGTCTTTTCTTGGGTTTTATTTCACTCTTTTTGTTACCTTCCTTTTCATTGCAAATTATTATTATTATTATTATTATCATTTTATTTTATTGTATTTTTATTTCAGTTAGTAAACTGTTCTTACCTCAACCCACGAGTTTCACTTGTTTTCGATTCTCCTCCCCATCCCACCGGGGGAGGCAGGGAGGAGTGAGCAAGCGGCTGCGTGGTGCTTAGTTGCTGGATGGGCTTAAACCACGACAGCTGCACGGATGCGTACAGGAGATCTGTCTGTTCTGTGAGGGGAATGAAAAAAAGATGATAAAACCAATGAGGAAACAAACCAATCAAATAACTGCACATTAAAGTCCTTACCCCAGAATGAAAACAACAACAATTCAAACCAGAAGAAAAATGTCAACCTATTCAGTCTTCTGGGGGTATTCTAAAACCTGATGCTTTGCGGTGGGAATTAGCTTTGTATTATTTGTTCTGTGGGATTCTGTTTCCTCCCCTGATATTCTATGTGTTGCAGGAGGACAAATGCAACTAGCGCATGCTTTCATGAAACCCAACATCCCTCATACGTCAGCCCTACCTGAAGGACTGTAACTAGCTTTACCTACAACTCAAGAAATCCACAGACATGGTGGTGGTGTTCCTAATAGCCAGATGCAAACAAACCACTCGAATCGGATGGTATGGCATGGCATTTCTGGCTGTAATGACTACGCTGCCTTGTATAAGCACTCTGTTCCAGCAAACTTTGGCAGCCAGGCAGGAGCATAGGAAGGAACTCTATTTGAATAAAAGGCAATGCGCACAGCTGGGCAGATTATAAACAGCACCATCAGTGGCCGGGGAACAACGACATTTCCTACTCGCCTTTAATTCTGTTGGCTGCAGAAAACCTGAACTTGACAAAAGTTGGCATGACTGTTGGAGGGATGGCCCTTACACCCTGCACCCTTGGAAGTCTCGCAAGAAACATGGCGCTGAGGAAACTTCCCTCCCTGACATGGAGTCCTTCTGGCTCTGGCATTCCTGCTCCCAGCCTGCTTAACCGCTTCTCGCCCTCCATGCCAGATCATCCCCTGGTCACAAATGACCACCGCTGAGCGGTTACAGCTTGAATTTCCCCTTCACATCACAAGCAAGCGCGCAGCTGAGCAGAGCAGCCTGGCCTGAGCGCCAGCACAGTAAAGGGGGAGTGGAGCAGTGTGTGCTTTGCTCAGGACAGAGTCACTCCTCGTGCCCTTCTTTCCTTGGCTGTTTTGAAACAGGCTTTTCCAGGCAGCTCAGCTACTGCAGGGAGGGGAGACAGCCTTCAGCGTCTGCCTGTGTTGGTCTGGGCTCTGAACAGTCCCCCCGTTCATCCAGGCTTGATTGGCCTTTGCCCTTTCTTTGCAAAGGAGACTTTGGGGAATCCTTTTCCAATTTTCTTCTTCTTTTTCCCTGATCATCTGAATTCCTCTAGATCTTGAACATCTCTATAAAAACATTGAACTATTTCCTGTTGAGCTCAGGAGTTGAAAACTGAAACATGGAAGCCAGAGGCGCTTGAACCTCAGGTGAGATGTCTCTACCCAGGGGTGCCTGAGGCAGGGGCGGTTGTCAAATGTCTTGCGTTTGGACCCGGACGCTGGCAGAGGAGATGAAGTGGAGCTGTGAGAGGCTCTTCCCCGGGCTCTGAGAGCTGCCCCGTCCCATGGCCACGCGGGAGCAGCTGCACGGCTGGAGGCAGCGTTGGCACTTGCTGCCCTCTGGCCGACAGCAGAAGCCTGTGCAAGTCACCAATTTCCCCTACAGACTCACTTGTCTGTGTCTCCCAGCACGTATCTGCACTGATGGGATTCAGGACCAGCTCCTGGCTCCACTTGCACCGAGGCTAGCGATAGCTGTATGTCAGGTAGGTAGCTCAGGTTTAATCCTTTGTCCCCCGACCATCCCCACAGGCCCAGCAGCATAGAAAGTCACAGCGGGCTGCCTTTGAGCAACCTGCTCCACTGGACTTGTGACAAATGTTGGGTCTGCATCCCTGCTCTCCTGTTCTCCCTGTAGGGTCCTGGTCGATAAAACAAGCTCTTTTCCCGGGAAATGACCATCGTGGCTGAAGACAGACTCCCCTTGGTGGGCACCAGCCAAGCAGCGGGAATGTCTCTGGCACACATGCTGCTCCAGCTTTCAATCCCCAAGACGCTGGAATTAAGGCAGGCCCAACAGGAAGAAAATCTGCCGTTTTTGCTGAAAGAGGGGAGGAACCACCAGCACCGCAGAGCCGTTCATATCCTGCCAAGAGCCACATGGCAATGAAACGTGTGGTGAGCTTAGGCAGGAATCCTCATGTCCATGGAGCAGCACACTGGGGTGTTAAGGCTTTATCACACGAGGGTGTTAGGGCTTTATCCTTGGCCTACAGGGCTGGAGGAGCACCAGAAAGGAGTCCTGCCCTGTCACCCGTGACCTTCACCCACCGAGCGGCCAACACAGCTGGGGACAAGTTTGTGTGCAAGGCTCTCCAGATGGCAAAACAAGGATCCCAAGTCAGCTTTGGATGTCATGCGTCTGGTGTAAGTGTTGATACTGAGCAATGCCTTGATTAAAATAGAGGCGATTAAGAGAGTTAAAAACCTGCCTTTTTCAGGAAAAATGCAGGAAATCACAGACATTTACAAAAGTATCTGTTGGATATCTTGCAGTCCAGCAAGGAGCAGTGGGTCCAGTGGTTACTGCTTTAAGGGGAATTTAACTCTTTGGGAAAAGGGATACAAAACCACTCTTCTGGGCACTGTCTCACACACACGGGGCTAGGCTGGCACTGGGGACCCTGGGAGGCTCTCCGGGGTCCCAGCTCTCCCCCAGTGCTGACTCTTGTGGCTGCTGCCTGTTCTTGCCTGCAATGCTGACTGCGCCCACCTGGTGGGGCTGTCCTTGGGAAGGGCCCCAGAGCTGAGAAAGCCCCTGGCAGAGGCGGGAGGAGGAGATTAAACAGTCTCTGCTTACTTTCTAGTTTGAATGAAATGAAAACAAACATTTAGCCATAAATGCAGCATGGCGCTCCTTACCTCGCACACATTTTTCTCTAATAGTTCTGTATCTTAGAATATTGGGGTATATTCTTTCCCAAACCAGACACTGAAAAGAAAGCACTACCAGTAGCACCTCATCGTCAGTAACTTCTGATACATCATCGCAGTGTTCCTTCCCAAATGTACCATGCTGCACAGCTGCATAAAACAAACTGGGACCACTGAAAACTTTCTTTGGCCTGGAGCACACAGCACACGTCGCAGTTGGTTGCTATATTCTTGGTAGGAGGCAGCAAAATGAATGAAGCCAAGCTACACATCGGGGGGTTGGGGGAAAAGGTCTGGATCCTACACAGTGTGGGGGGTAGGGGGAAGGATGGGAACCTGTTTTATTCTCACAGTGCAACAGTGCTGTTTTCCAAATGCCTTGCTGACCAGACCAAAACAAGATTTTTGAACATTAACAGCAATCAAAAGAGCACATTTCAGGATTTTAAATGTGTTGCTGTGCAAGGTGGAGAATGGACGGATCAGAGGAACGTGCCACACAGTCCAGCTGCAGATGTCCGCCTAACAACTGACAGGGGCGTACAGCACTGGCTGCTGGGGGAGGCTACCCAGTCAGGACCAGTGCCGACCGCAGGGAACCCAGTACCTTCCCATGCACTCGGTAGCTCTCGATGGCAGCAAACGACCAGAAGAGCTGTTTTCTCCTGAAGTACATGGCAGGGCAGCTGCAGGAAGTTTCTTCCGTGATTGCACATGTTCCCACCCACCCAGCTGTCCTCAGTCCCCGTTACGGCACAGAGAAACACCTCTGCTTCAGGCACATGCCTGCACAGAAACACGCGCAGAGGGAAAAAACCTCCTTGGGTATCACATGCAGAAAGAGCGCTGAAAACCTTGTCCTCTGATAGAGTCACGGCAGTGTTTTCCCAGATCAATAAACAGCATGCCTTGGGGCAGGATCACCATCGCATGTGTATTGCTTGCTTTCACTTCCATCTTCATCGATCAGCTGGCACTTGCTACCTCCAGACTGCAGCAAGGGTAGAAACGATTCAGTCTACAAGAAGCACAGCACCGTGTGAACCCGCTGTGTGACGTCCTGCATTGATAGAAATGGCTATAAAGAATAAAAATCTGCAGGGACTGCTGACCCACATACATGCTGCATTTTCTGAACAGGGCCTATGTATGACATCTGCAGACTAAGGACTGCGACACCTCTCCCCTTGCCCCTTTTCTCTTTCCCTCACTTTGCTGTGGGAGCTCATTTCACCAGTGAAGGTACACTGCAAAAATAGCCTCACAGAGGCAAAGGGAGGGGATAAGGGAAGAGGTGGAAAGGAAATACACAGAGAAGCAGATTTGCCTTCCCTTGTTAAAGCCACAGCCCACTCACAAATCATGTTTCCAGCACAGAAAAGCACAGAATCGCTAGCAAGGAAGTACATAAGCTCTTCAGATCAGCATCGCTGCTTTGAGTATTTGAATTGTTCTACGGAGTACTTTGACAAGTCGACGGGCTGCCCAGCAAATGAGAACCAGAACGCATGCCATTTGCGAGATGAGGCAGCAATAAGCTTCTAATCACTTTCCAACAAGAGCAATTCATGTGAGGTGGCGCATTAATGGATTTTCCCCTCTGCAAAGCCAAGGAGCGAACATTAAACACACTCCCCAAAGGGGAGGCAGCAAACTGAGGGAGGGCAACTCATCGGCTCCTTTCAGAGTTTCAACACTGGGGGGGGGGGAAAAAAAGTAAAGTTAAACAGTGGCCAAGAAGCAGTTTTTATAAAACTGCCTGATCCAAATCTCAGAAAGACTTTCAATATTGATTGTCGTGACCATTAGACCAAGGCCAAAAATGAAGTGATTGCTTCTGCTTGCCAGGTCATGAGAAGGTGACTTAAATGAGCTACACAGTAACGAGAAAACGCCAAAGGCAATACCGGAGCTTACTGTTTTCCTCCATTCGACCAACTCTGCAGTAAACCAACTTAACACAGCCAGCCTAAGGACATCTCTAAAGTCGCTTAAAAAAAAAAAAAAAGGTAAGTCCTTCTCCTGGAATGTCAAGACACCACCTTGGTTCCCACGCAGAGCGGCAGAGGTGGCCCAGCAGGGTCATGTCCCGCCGGTCCAGGTAAGATCAAAAAAGCGCTGGCTACGTTTGTGGGGTCGGTTTGATGTATCCTTTCCCTTTTGTGAAAGCCTGGGGAAGGACAGGTTATGCGGTAGCACCGGTGCCACTTTAGACCTGAAGTTCAAAAAGGTGCTGCACTTCAGGGCAACTCCCTCAGTTGCTTTCATCACCAAATAAAAAAAGATTTGCTTTCTCCTGTGGGGTGGGAACAGGAGCTCACAAGTGGATTCCAGCTATACCTCAGGGTAGCACTTAGCATGCGCTTAACTTTAAATGTATGCTGAAATCCCACCAACTGGCTATTAAAGGTCACACGAATCCCAGAGATCTAACCAAAACTACAAAAATCCCCAGAAAATACTACGCTCCATTTTTCACGCCCGAAGGACGCAGGGTTCGCATTACACGTTACGGTCCGTACCTCACCCAGTGAACGTGCCAGACTCCAGCCGGGAAGCCAGAACATTTGTCCCCTCCTACCCCGAGGCCGTTGCCAAAGCAGCAGCACAGCAAGGATAGCAAGCTCCCAGTCGGGCTGACTGGACCTGCGAAACCACTGGCCCAGCACTTGCGGGCAGAAGTGTTCAGCTCTGCCACTGAACGGCAGCAGCCTGGATTCATCAGGCTGCTCCCTACAGGAAACAATCCCGACTGCCTGCATCTTGCCCGTGCAAGGACGTCTTTAAAAATGAAGTGCTTTCTAGCAAGGGAAACAAGGCTTGAACCATCATCATCTGGCTGGCGATTTTCCAAGGCACCTGAAGCTTCCCAGTCCCTGAGCAGGGCCCTTGTACTGAAAGCCCTGTAAGAGTGAACACAAACCCCCACGACTCCTCTTCTTGCAGTAACGAAAAATGCTGTGGCGGCTCAGGGGGGCTCTGGGAGTCGGGGTGCCCGGTGCCTGGGCCCAGGGGGGTCTGTCTCCATCTCCCTCTCCTTCCCCTCCCCAGCTCTCGGGTCACTCCCGGGGCTGTCCCGGCCGGGCCCGGCTCCAGCTGACCGGGACCCCATCGCACCGGGCGCTTTGGAGCTCCCCACCACCACCCCCGGGCAGCCAGCGGGCAGGAGACAGCCCTGAACCCGCCCAAGAGCCTCGCTCGCCTCACGGGCAGCCCCAGCCCTCACCTCAGCCAGGCCGCAGCTGGAGCCGAGACTGCGAGTGCCGAGACCAACATGGCTGCCTGGCAGCCCCGTGCCCCAGGCCTACAGCTCCCGGCATGCCCTGGGAAGGAGCAGGGCTGCCTGGCAGCCCCCTGCCCCAGGCCTACAGCTCCCGGCATGCCCTGGGAAGGAGCAGGGCTGCCTGGCAGCCCCGTGCCCTAGGCCTACAGCTCCCGGCATGCCCTGGGAAGGAGCAGGGCTGCCTGGCAGCCCCGTGCCCCAGGCCTACAGCTCCCGGCATGCCCTGGGAAGGAGCAGGGCTGCCTGGCAGCCCCGTGCCCCAGGCCTACAGCTCCCGGCATGCCCTGGGGCGCTCCTTCCTGCTGTCTGACCCTGCGGGGACACCGTCCCCCCGCCCGGCCCAGCCCCCCCGCAGGCCCCATGGCCGCCTCCCCGAGGCTGCCCCGGCCCCGGAGCCCCGGTGGAGCAGGGAGGAGGAGGAGGAGAGAGGGAGAGAGCGGCAGAGAGGGGTGGGACAGGGCGGTGAGGGGGCAGGAGAGGGACGGGAGCAGCAGTGAGGGACGGGAGACGGGCAGAGGGACGAGGAGAGCGGGGGGGAAGTGGGCAGGGAGTGGAGGAAGGAGAAGTGGTGGTGAGGAGCCGGCCCAGGGCTAGAGCGGGAAAGAGAGGGAGGGGAAGGGGGCAGCGGGGTGCAGGAAGAGCAAGAGTGCTAAGCGGCAGGAGAGAGGGCGAGAGAGTGTGGAAGAGTGGCAGGAAGGAGGACAGCGGGAGGGACCCCCCCAGGCATGGTGATGGAGCGGGACAGAGGGGCAGAGAGACAGAAGAGGCAGCAGGAGAGCGGAGTGAGCGAGAACTGGGAGAGGGAGCAGGAGAGAGGAAGAGAGGGGAAAGGGTGAGAGGGAGAAGGGAGGGGGGAGCGAAAGGGAGGGGCAGGGACAGAGCGCGTGGCTGTGGACGTGGCTGGCGAAGAGCTCGTAGGAGGAGCAGGAGGAAGGTCAGTGCTACGTTTTGCCTGTTGGTTGCTTGTGCTGCAGTGATCAGGGTTCTCTTCCATTTGCGGTTTCTTTGCAGTCATCTCTTTAAGCCCCTTGTCTGTTTTGTGAGGGGTAGTGGACTTAACAGGAGACCTTTTGTTCCTCATTAGTGCCTCAGAGGTTTACCTGCCAGTTTTGGTTGGTTTGTTTGTTTTGGTTGGTTTGTTTGCTTTGTATTTGCTGTGCTTGATTTCAAAAGCTTATTGCAGCTCTTTGGATTTCTGTCCTTAAAGGAAGCCTCTAGGATTTCTAGCCAGGAGTGAGATATCCAGAAGGGACTGTCCTCGTCCGCTGCTGTCAGCCTTCAGTCTAGAGAAATGTCGGGTAGCGGTGTCTGCTTAACAGTAATGTAACTCCAATGCATCTTAAGTGAGGACCCTTAGAGTAGAGAAGAGAATGTGAGAAGCACTTCAATGACAGGCACCTAGTGAGGATGAAAGTACCTGCTTTAACTTTTTTTGGTTGCTTTTGCATTCTTTGTCAATATCTCCTTACAGGTCTACTGCAGGAAAAGAAGAAGAATTCTGATTTCACTTCTGATTTCTGTGTCCGACTAAAAGAACTAACCTGATCCTACAGAGAAGTGGTGTGAAGAGCCATTTTTTGGTGTTATTGGGTACCACACCTGACTTGTCATGCTTTCCCTGTGCGCAGGGTGGTGGTTTGTGCATGGCAGTGGTCTGTGGTGCTGGGTCCCCATCCCTGTTGGTTGCCAGATGCAAGGCAAAGGGCTTCTCCTCGTTCAGACTTACTTGTCTAATTTCAGCAAGGGTCTGCCTCGCCTTAAAAATGAAACTCTTCCCAATCTCTTTGTGCACTAGTAGAGAAGCAGTGGGGGGTTTTCAGGGCAGTGCCTGTGGAAGAGGCTTTAGGAGATCCTGTCGCTTGACTCTCAGCTGGGGCGGGGAAGAGTTTGAGAAAGTCATGGGTGTTTTGGTGTTCACCAGAGCAGGTTTTTTTTTCTGTTGTAGCTTATGGAGCTTCTGTTTGTTGTGTAGGAGAGCTGGGAGGCTGGGAGGAAAGACTGTGGGTAGGAGGGAATGTGCTTAGTTACACGTGAAAGGAAGATAAACTAAATATCTAAGTAAGGGTCAGCGTAACTCTCCAGAGTTTTGGCTGTTGAAATGTTGACTTGAACTTTGACCGAACTGGATTTGCTTGCACTTTTCTTCTCTTCTAGTTCACGCGTGGGTCCAGGAGAGAAGGCAGCAGACGTACACACTGGCTAAACCCCCTTTTTACTGCTGGCCATAAAGGTGCCTCTTGGCTGGGAGCCCGAGAAGGACCTCGTGTTCCAATTCTTGATTCCTTCTATGCAATCGTAAGGCTACTCACATATTCCTTTTTACAGTCCAAAAAACTGATTGGCTTTGGCCATGAGGTTGCTTGTTGCCATTCACTTTTGAGTCTTTGTTCCTGTGAACCCGCTGTGCAAGCACGCTTAATGCCTATTAATTAGCTGAGTTTGCACTGTTTTGTTGCAACTTGGTCGCTTACCCTTGGATTTCAGTGCTGTCCTCTAGTCTGAGTCTTACAGTGTTTTTGCTGAGGTATAAAACTTAAAGGGATAAAGCAGATCATCGTCACCCACATACACACCTTCCCCCCAGCTCCAGGTGAACAGACAAAATCTGTGGGGGTACGTTGTTTTATGAAACATCAGGGCAGTTGTGTTCTCCCCAGCATCAGGGGAGTTGTGTACAGCGAATGGCTGCAGGTGCCTGGGGCTTGTCCAGCGTCACCTGGAAGGGAAAAGGAGAAAAAGGTGACCATGGGGACTTGTTCAACAAACAAATGTTTGTTTGTAATTTCTCGTTGTACATTGCTGTGTGTGTGCTGTGGAACATTTGGCTTGCAATGCTTCCTCCTCTCCTCCCCCTCTTGCTCCTCCTGATCCTCTTCCTCCACCTCCTGTTCCTTCTCCTCTTCATTGTCGTTCTTTTACCCTTCTTCTCCTCCTTCTGTCTATCCTTGCCCTGTTTGTCGTTGCTGTAGTTGTCCTCATCCTCGTCCTCTTCCTCCCCCTTCCTCCTCCTCCTCCTCCTCCACAACTTCATCCTAATCCTCCTTCTCCTGTAGTCATCCTTCTTCTCCTGTTCATCCTCTTGCGCATCCTCTTCTTGTTTCTCCTCCTGCTCCTTCTTCTCCTCTTTCTCCCCCGCCTCCTCTTTGTTCTGTTCCTCTTCATCCTGTATGTCATCCTCCTCTTCCTTCTCTTCACCTTCCTCCTCCTCGTATTCGCATTCCTCTTCATTCTCCTTCTCCTTTTCCTTCCGCCTTCTCCTCCTCCTGCCCCTCTACCTCCTCCTCCCCCTTCTCCTCCTACTCCTCTTCCTCCTCTTTTTTCCTCTTCTTTCTCATGTTTGTCCTCCTGTTCTGTATCTTGTTCCTCTCTCTGCTGTTCCTCGTCCTGCTCATCCTTCTTCTCTTCCTGTTCTTCCGCCTGCTCCTAGTCCTGTGCCACCTGTTCCTCTTCTGAGTGCTCCCTGTGTTCCTCCTCCACCTCTTCTTTCTCCTCCTCTTGCTCCTCCTCATGTTCTTCCTCTTCCTTCTTTTCTTTCTCTTCTCCCTCCTTGTTCTCCTTCTCCTTCTGTGTTCCTCGTCCTCTTCATCCCCTTCCTCCTCCTCCTCCTCCTCCTCCTCCTGCCGTCCACCAGTTCATCCTGTTTGTCTTCCTGGTTGGTTGGGTGCCTGGACTCAGTGATAGATAAAGGGGTTCCCCATTTAGAAGTGGGTTTCCATATGCCCTTTGCTCATGTCAACATGAGCAAAAGGACGGGCTGACAGTGGGGGTTTTAAAGGGTTTGTGGGTTGGAGAGAGCAGGAGAATGAGCTGATTCCACTGGGCATCCGGTGGGTAGCTGCCCATTATTAACCTGCGTCGTCATTTAAGCGCTGTTAGTTTGGGGTCTCTAGGGCAGGCGGAAGACCCAGGCAAGTCCCTGAGGTTCACACCATTCCCGTCCATTTTTCTGTGTTTTAGCAAGGCAGAAAACTTCTGCTGCGCAGGAGGGGAAGGTGCCATTTGTCATTTCCTCCCCAAGTTAGCCCATGGAGGAGAAGAGGGAAAAAGTGCTGCTTGATTTTAGAGACGGTGCTCTGTGTGCTGCTGCGCTTCCCTGTTCTGTGACAGGGTCATGACAGCCTGGTTGGGCGGGTGCCTGGGACCTTCAAGGCCCGTAAGGAGGGAAGAAGTCGGCCTGGCGCCCGGGAGCCTTGAGGCCGATAGGGAGGGCAAGAAGAAATCTGCCTGGTGCAGAGGAGCTTCGAGGCCTGATGAGGAGGGGAAATGTGATACGTGACCAGCTCGGTCACAGAGCAGGGCCGTTTGCCTCATCAAATGGCGTTCGTTCTGCTAACCGTACGACCAGGGGTTGGGAGCCGGGGGTACTGGTCACAAGTGCAATTGTTAATTGCCTTTCTTAAGTCCTGGGACGGCAGCAAAGCAGGGCCCAAATACCAGGTTAGGCTCGAGGCCACTGCTGTTATCCTGGTTCTCCCAGGCAAAACGCAAGCGGAGGTGTATCCCTGCCTGCATCTTCTGTGAAGGGAGTGCAGCAGCTCTTGCCCATTCCCAAGGCACTGGGTGGCTCCAGCCAATACGGCAGCAGAGTCAGTATAAACTGTGCTGGCTCCAGCTTCAAAGGCTCGGGTGATGGCCAGGGACTCAGCTTATTGGGCAGAACCTTTTATTTCCTCAGTTAACTCTGCTTTTCCATCTGCAGAAATGGCTGTGGATTTACGGCACCAAACAAAATTTTTCAAGTGGGCACTTGTGTCTGTAAACCATACTGCTAAAGTATTACCGGGGTCGAAAGGGGGAGCATCTTGCATAGGAGAGGCTGATGCATCGCTCTCCTCTACTTGAGGCAGTCCTGTTGGAGTTACGGTTTCAGTAGGAGTCCTTCCGGAACAATGATTTCCCGGGAGGACAGCGCGATGGTGGAGGTGAAGTGTCCCCTGCTGAAGGGGCCAGCCCTAGGGGCAGTTCTCAGCCTTGGAGGATAACTTTCAGAATGGGGAGAGGGGTATTGTCACGAAAATTTGGCAGTTGGCCTGTGCCATCCGAGGAGAGAGGCTAGGACACAAAGTCTAGAATGACAAGAGTAATTCTCTGTTCATGCACATGAGGTGTCCCAGTCAAATCGGGGCACCCCGAAGGCGGATTTACACAGGGTTCTTAGGCCTCTCAAGCGTTCAGGTACAACGTGGTTTGAGCAATCGCTACTTAACACACACAGATACTGCTGTTTTGCAAAGCAACTCCAATTCTGTGGCAAAACCGTCCGTCTGCTTCTTTCTTGATGTAGACCTCCCTGGAGTGGGTCTTGCTGCAGTTGCTTCTCTCTGATGCCAGAGAAGGGGAGGATTTCACAGAGGTGTTGGAGGGGCTGGGATGCTGGCGTGGTCTGGGTAGTGCAGGGGTATCCTTTCTTCTTCAGAGTGGGGGCTGTCCTTCTCCTGCTTGCAATGAGCTGGGGTCCTTTAGTCATGCTGCCTGAACCATGACTGTGCAGTAGACAATGTAAACTATAGATATCTTCAGGAAGTTCATACAATTTCATACTCTGAAGACAAATTGGTACAATAATGAGATTTTCCTAACAGTCCCTCCTTTTCTTTTGACCGTCAGCGTCACACTGTAGTCTTCATTATTGAAGTCGGAAGTCGAGGTCATCAAGTAATACACCACTGTAAACACACCCATAGAATTACAAAGCAAAACAAGAGAGTGAATACAACCACCCAGCTCCTTTTAGTTCACAGTCCTCTGCCTAAGTCTGGGAGCCAAGAGGTTAGCCACCCATTTAGGGGTGGGATTTAGGGGAGATCCCTGCTTTACTTCATGTAATCTTTTTAAATGAGTCTTTATCTTGTTTCTGTCAGTTTCATTTTTCTGCTCTTCATTTACATCAAAGCCCCAGCAGCTCTTATTCAATAATGCACATAGTCTGTCCTGTACTTCTCAAAGGTGGTCTAGGGCGAATCGCTTCTGTATTAGAATTTGGGATAATAATTTGATTTCTTCCTGCAGGGCTGTAACACTATCTGCGGTTTCATGACTGGCTTTTTTCTAATTCTCTTGACACATTTGCAAGAGCTCTTTCTAGTTTTGCAACCCGTAACCGTGGAACTTAGTGCCACATTCTATCAGAGGGTTGCAACACTTCTTGCCATAGAGATCAGGAGTTAGGAGCTACAGAGGCAGATCTAGAGTTCATAATGTAGAGGCCCGTCCTTGTAGCACTGAGAACTCAGTGGGACAGATACCCAGGAGAGTTGACTTCTGGTGGAGGATGGGCTTTTAGGGCATATGCAACAGTCGGGCTTATTAGGCTCTGCTGCTGTAGTTTGGACTGTGGCGATGGCCGAATTATGGACTGAATCCATATAATCCATATTCCACCCCAGGCTTCTAGGCACGGCTACCATATGAAAAGCTAGGCTTCCAAATCACTCTTAACAAGACAGACAGACACAAATAGCCAAACTAACTATCCCTTGGGTGTAGAGGACAGCACTGAAATCCAAAGGGTTTTCTGACTCCGGAAACCCAAAAGGCATTTCAAGATGTAAAGCAAGGAGTCGTGGAAGCTCCCTCCTTAGCCCTGCCAGGCTACAACAAGCCTTTTCTATTCTATTTACGTGAAGAGAAAGGAAGAGCCAGTTGGCCCAGAAACATCTGCAAGCCGTAGCATATGACTCAGCAGAAGCAGACCTCCTAATTCAAGGCCTGATTTCATGCGCTAGGGCTGTTGCAGCAGCAGCTGTGATGATTGAGAAAGCAAGAACTAGGAGGTCCTGGGGCACCTCCTAACGCTAAACCTAAACGAAGGCTAAATGAACCTCAAGTTCCTTCCTTCCTTCGTAGTCCTCCTCCCCAGAGTTCAAGCAACCGTGGATGTGCCCCAGGTGGGAAGTACATTGGTTTATGGCAATAAAGAGAACTGGTCATTGGCTTCTTTGAGCGACCTTTCCATAAATGCACCAAGCTAGACTCAAAGACAGTGAGCTGTCCCCTCCCTTTGCTGGCCCTGCAGCACGGGCAGCCGTGCGCCAGCCGGCAAAGCCCGCTGCATCTCCCCCAGGCTGTCTTGCCCTGGCTGGCTGCTGAGAGGAGGGGACAGCGGGTGGTGACAGGCTGGGGGGTGCCAGGCCATTGGGCGGTGATGGGCCCAGGGCTGTTGGGAGAGCCAGCAGAGGCCCAGGGGCTGACGGGAGGTGCCGCTGGGTGGTGAAGGGCCGTGGGGTGACGGGAGGGACAGCACAGGCCCAGGGGGTGGCAGGACACCGGGCGGTGACAGGCCTGGGGCTGACAAGCCCCCCCCCCCCAGGGGGCGCTTGGCTTTCGGAGGAAGAGGGTGGGGCCGCCACGCCCACGTGACGTGGGCCTTTTGTCATAATGCGCTGGGTCACGTGAGATGCAGGGGGAGTGGGTGTGGTGTGCCATTGTGCCATTGTGCGCAGCGACAGGCTTGCGGCAGCCTGTGCAGTTGGCAGCTGGGAAACCCCTCCGCAGAACACTGAGGCAGGGGCGCCCGAGTTGCCGTAGCCAGCGGTCAGGCCTGGGAGCGCTGCGTGTGAGAGGGAGCGGAGGCCGAGCCGGGGCTGCGGGGGCCTCTCCCCGTCGTCCACCTGCCTGCCTGGGCTGTGAGGAGAAGCCGAGTGGGCGCCGTCGCCACGGCCCAGCTCGATTGCTGAGGGCCGCGGGCCGGAGTCGTTGTGGGGGCGGGGGCCGGGGCCTTGCAGCGCCGCTGGGATGGAGTTCTGAGGCCTCCGCCAGCCGAGTCTGCCTGAGGCCGCGCGGCCTGGTGATGGTGGAGCGCCGCAGCCTCTGAGCACCACCAGCCCACCCAAGCTCAGCCCGTGCTGCTTGCCCCACACCCCTTGCTGGGCCCTTCCGTGCGCTGCCGCGGGCCCTAACCCGGCGTGGAGGCCGCGACACCATCTGCCGCAGCAGACGCCCTCGCGGAGCAGGCAGCACCTGGCCCCGACCATGTCGTGCGTCCACTACAAGTTCTCGTCGGCGCTGAAGTACGATACGGTCTCCTTCAGCGGCCTCCACATCTCCCTGCGCGACCTCAAGCGGCAGATCATGGGCCGTGAGAAGCTGAAGGCAGCTAACTGCGACCTGCAGATCACCAACGCCCAGAGCAAAGAAGGTGCGTGGGGGTGGTGGGCGCGGGGCCTCGGGGACCGCCTGGCAGGCAGCGTCGCAGACGGCCCCACGGCGGCCGCAGCCTGTGGGAGCCGCGCTCTGCTCTTTGTGGCTCGTCCCCATGTAGCGTGAGTCAGCCTGGGGCCCATCCTGCCAGCGTGCGGGGGGACCGGGAGGGCAAGCGACACCGGGGATTAAGCTGGGTGGGAAGCGATAATGCGATTCGGCCACGATCGGTGGCTGTGCCTTGTGTTGGGGGCCTCACAGAGCTCTTCTTTTGTAGTTGCTGTTCTTTTGTAGTTGCTGTTCTGACAGCTACCTTCAGATCTGTGTTTTAGACGCGGAGCTAGGCGTGGAAGAGTGCGTGGTTGATGTGCGACACATAGTGCTTCCAAAAGTTTTGCTTTCCTCAATTCTTCTCGGTAAAATGATAAGGAAACATGGGAGGATATCTTACAATAACAAACTTGCCAGATTTCTTTGAAATCTGGCGGAGAAAGCTGAAAGCGATAGAAATAGAACAGATGGCTCATTTGAAGGAAAAAAGTGGTTTGGGTGACTTAATTTTGTCTTCGACTTGCTTTACTCCACTGCATTGGAAAACTGGTTTTGTGGCTGTTGCAGAAACTGCTCCCTAGCAACATCTTGGATCAAGGGTGTCTTTGTGAGTTATAATCTCTGCAGACCCTTTAAAGCCATGTTGCCCATGAGTGTTCTCTGTATCTGAATTATACTTTGGAATTTCATGTTCATGTAACGTCTTGTCTACACCAAAGACATTGTCATTCAGATGCTATTGAGCATGATTTCGTCCTTCATTTCTAACCATGGTTGTTTTTTTTCCCTCGTACTACGTGTTAACCGTATCAGGGCAGTCCTGAAGTTTCATGGCAGAACATTTATGGTGAATATACATCAGAAATGTTCTTAGAGAAGTCATAGATTCTTTTGATTCTAATAAATGGTGCCTGATTCTCAGAGATGATAATGGTTTCGTATTCCTTAGTATGCTACTTCAGTTTGGTAGTCTGCCATCTTGAAAAGTTTGAATGCAGTTAAAGACTTTGGGATGTGACTTTTCAGAAAGAGAGAGGCTTGTGTTTTCATTCCTTACACATTAAATTTCTTAGTTTTCTTTTTTCTGTGGTTCTGTGACACTCTTACAACAGTCTTTTCTTTCAAATGTGTACTAGTGTTTTTTTTCCTTTTCCTGTTTCATGTATTAAAACTTGAACAGAAGAATATGTGTGCTGTGGTAACTGTAACTTCAGCCCTAGCCTTTAAAGTGGTTGGACCTAAAGCTGGCTGTTTATCAACAGGTATTTAAACTATTTTCAGGAGAATGGCTGTGGTGAAGAGACTACTTCTAGTAGTATTGACTAAAATTGTCAAGAGCTTGTGAAAAATGTTGCATTTGCTTTAAGGGCTTTGCTGCATAGGGGTCTCTGAATTTTGTCTTGAGTTGCTAATGTCCTTTCAGCTTGACAAATGCTAGCAGGCTGAATGGCCACCTGGCTGACGTCACTCCTGTGATAGTTGGGTCTGTGTAAAACAGAGCCTTAAAAGCAGAATGTTGGATGGTAATAAACTGTGACGGAGCCCAATTATCGTCACCAGAAGAAAAAGTGTTTTGAAATAGGCCAAACACGTGGATTCTGTTCTAGCAGGTGAGGAACGGGAAGCAAAGTTGCAGAAGAAAAATTCATGCTGATAAATATGTGACCGCATGAAGTGTTACTCTAATAGACATAGTAGGAGTTTTACAAAGCGTGTTGCTTTGTTTTCGTATGGAATCAGAATCCAGCGGAGACAAAGTATCTGCTTCACTAGGTTCTGTTAAATGTGGTGTTGCCTAAAGGTGAAGTTAAAGAAGGACTATCTTGGAGCTTCTCTTGGAGCTCTGCTGGGACGAGTGTGAAAAGTCGTCACTGCTCACTTTGCAGATGTGGAGTCATGCGGTGAGGCAGAGCGATGCTGCTTTGCAGGTCCTGGCAGTTGCCAAGTCTCTGCTAGAGGATGTTGCTGCCCGTGGGGAACAGGTTCCTGCCAGGAGACGCCAGTTTAGTCTGAGAGCTGTTACACTAAGCTGGTATCTGTTAAATTCAAATCGAGCAAACAAAAATTTCCAGGGGCTTCAGGAATTGTGCTCCAGCTTCAGTCCTTTCCTACTTTAAAAAAAAAAAAAAGTTAACTTGTTAGTCCACATTGTTTGACTTCACCTTTAACAAAATCAATACAAAAATCAATACAAATATGTGCCGTGATAAGTGTCCTATGCCAAAAAAGCCTTTACTTCCCCAAGCTCTTGTCACTCTTCAGTTGGTCCATTTAAATGCACACTGATTGACTCTTAAGGTGAATTCATTTTGATATCAGTCTGTTATTAGATGGCTGGAGCTCTCTTCACTGTGCACTTAACAAGTAGATAGAAAACAAGCATCTCTCTCTCTCTCTCTCTCCCCCCCCCCGCCCCCGTGCAAGGGTAGTCTTTTCAGAAGGCAGATGTCAATGCTTCTCTTCTAATGGTCAATGAATTGTCACAAAATACTAAAAGAGGACTTATTCCTCTTTTTGCATCAGACACCTGTTGTGCATGTTCCAATTGACCCCTGCAGGCTTGCATAATTTGTGAAGAAATGCATTGGTTGCTGTCCTCATAGGTACAGTCTCTGTCTAGGAGAGGTGCTGCCACTCGTAACCTTCTGCGGAACTACCACAATCCTCAGTTCGGCACAGGCATAGCAAACGCCTGCCTTTTTGTGGAGCCACTGTTGCTTATCCTGCATCTCGGAAATCTTAAGCCAGTGGTTTGTGATGTGGACCAGAAAGAATACTCTGTATGACTCCGTTCAGCAGGTAGAAACAGCTGCTTTGGGCTTCTAGAACTGGAGCTGGCATGATCTCCCAGTGGTTTGTCTGGGCCTCAGTACTGCTTGAGCTCCTTCTCCATCCAGGCCTTTCTTGACAGGTGGCTGTGTAAGGGTTAGGTTTTCCTTTGGAGAAGAGCTCTAGGGGTTGGTTTCAGGAGATGACTTCTCTAAAAGCTTCTGTTCTCCTCATTAGTAGTCCTTTCTCCTACAATTGGAAACGACTCTGAAGTCCAGAGGAAGCGTGCTGTTCGGTTCCCTAGGGGGGAAGATCAGGAGTTCGTTTCAGCTAAATGATTTCTCAGTTTTCAAAGCAGCCTTCTGTCATTTGGAAAGAGAAGTAACATTTTCCTTTCCTTGTTGAAATCATGTCTTCTGGAAGGTGTGTTTTGGTCTAAGAGAGGTTCCTGCCTGTAGGAGGAATATACTGAGAACTGGAGCACTAATGGTGAACTATTCCTGTTTTGTGTGTGACCACTGAGCAAAACTGCCCTGAGAGAGCTTGACTAGATAGACAGCATCTTTGGTTTTCAGACCATCGGTCTGCAAAGGTAAGGGCTTTTAGCTTTTAAAACTGTAGGCAGATTACCGGGAATGGCTGCTGATAGTACTTAAATATATTTAGTCATATCCAGCTTGTGTAAGAACAATAGAAAAACCATTCTTATGGAGAGATGCTTGCCTTTGGAGCTGACTCAGTCAAAGTGTGTCAGATAGTTGTTTTTTTTGTTTGGGCCTTATGTAAAAGGTCAGAAGGCTTTCCTCCTCTTCAAAAGACTAACATGGTGTAAGCCAAGGCAAAGCATGAATAGCTTCAGGTACCCGCTGCTTTTGAAAGGCTTTTCAAGGCTGTCTTCGTAAGTAATTTTGTTTGAGTCTCTCTGCTCTGCAAAAAGTGAATCGAACGAATTCCTGTCCCTTTGGTTAATTCAAACGAGAGGATTAGCTTAGGAGGGGAAGTACCCCTTCAGTTGGAGCCAATTCTGCCCTACTTGTGAAAGCAAGCTCAAAAAACCCCCAAACGCCTGCGATCCAAATTCTAGCACTGCCAGTTTTGTTTCCATTTAAATGTAAAGCCCTGCGCAGCTGAGAAGTGTGGTTGCTGATGGACTAAGCTCCAAGGAATAGACAGAGATAGCAGGCTCTCTTGTGTGTTCTGTCAGTCTTGAGCACCAGCAGCATAGGAGAATCGTTGTTAGTGAACAGCTCTGAAAGCAATGGCGCAGAGTTGTCATGCTTTAGCTAAGTGCCTGTTTTGTTGCCGGGCAAGCGAGTCAGACTTTAGAATCTGGTTTATGCAGGTGAGACTTTGCTGTGGTTTGTTTTTCTCCAGAGATGGATTGGTTTTGTAGCCTAACAGAAGCAAAAGCAACTTAAGCTAGATCAGGAAAGAACGTCATGCATTAGCAGACTCTCCTTTAGTGACCTTTGAGACCGTTTTGCTGTTGGCATTCCCACTATTGAAAAAAAAAAGAAGAAGGTTGTGCTGCTTGTGTTTGATTATCAAACCTGAAGATTTCTTGAAAGGTACTGTTAGTGTGTTGAGACGATACAAGCGCAATGTTACCTATAAAATTTTGCTTTTCTATCTGTAAAGGGATTCTCTGAAGTGCTGTGTAATTCCATATGACTATACGTTCTTACAAATCGACTCATGTTTTTTTCTGTATTTGTGTTGTTTTCAGAATACACAGATGAGAACGGCCTGATTCCAAAGAACTCATCAGTAATTGTTCGAAGACTCCCTGCTGGAGGAGTTAAAGCTACCAGCAAAACACATGTTAGGTAAGTATCCATAAAGCATTGTATTCCTTGTGAGGGGTTTCAGTGTGTTAGCTTTTTTTCTGGCTATTAGCTTACAGAGGCATTCCGGTTGTATCTTTCTTGTGAAAGCTGCTGTTCATTTGTGTTGTCATGGGGTAGATTTTAATGTGTCTGTCCCAAAGTAGACTTACATTTCTAGGCCTGCTGGGACATGGGGCTCAAACTGCAACAATGGTAACTTTGAAGATGATCCTCTTGGGTTTGTTCTTGGGGTTGATTTTTCTGAGAGCCAAGCTGTAGATCCTGTTCCCTCTGCGTGGAGAGGTTCCTTCTTCTATGTGTTTGCTTTTCTAGGAAAGACAGATAGGCATTGTAGTGTAAACTTCTAATTTGTTCCCATCTCAGAAGAGTCTGAGTCTCAGTGTTTGACTATTTCTTGCTTTTGGAGGAGAGGGGGCGGGATCTGGCAGGTATTCTTATGCCCCACATCTGGGTTTTTGCACACTAGCTGTAGAGGAAGACCAAGGGTTGCCAGCTGGCGAACCATGCAAACCAGAAGTTCCATTCATAAGTGATTCCTGTGAGTTTCCTAAAGACAATGTCCATTTCAGGCAAGAGAAAAAGAACAATATCCTAAAGCGTATTGCCTTTTGTGCGAGGACGATGAAGGAATGGTTAATCCTTTCCCAACCTGAAACTCAGTAAGCAGTTTAGCACGTTACCAAATGGTGCTAGTTATCTTTCTAAGTCTGTTTTTACTCGCAGCTGATATCTGTGCTCCAGGTTTTAATTCTGTATTCCTAAGATTTACAGAGGACAGAGAATCAGGTGCCTTGGTTAAAATTACAGAAATTCAAATGCAATCCTGACTACAGGATTCCTGCTGTCATTTATGTATTCATACAGTCCAGTTCTATATCAGCTACGTTAGCATTGTTTGAATGGTCATGTTTTCCAGCCTTCTTAAAGCGATACCTCTCCACCACAATTAGGAGATGTTCTTAGCTTGTGGTTTTAAAAAAAAAAAAATGTTTTTCAGAAAAAATACAGTTTTCAAATGTAATAAATATTTCCTAAAATATTGTAGCATTTTTAAGATTATCTTAAAGCAAGTTCTGGCAATTAAGACCTTTTTTTTTGTCACGGGGCATCCTCAATCACACAAAATCCTAGGAACTGCTTTCAGGTGACATTTCTGCTACTATTTTGAGTCAATATAGCATATGTAACGCATTTGGTATTTTGGCACTTTCATGGCTAAGCATGGTAGGTATCTGAAAGTCTTAGGGTAATTGGTGACAAAGCAGAAATGGGATTTGGGGGTTTTTTTTAGTTGCACTGACTGTACCGAGAGAGAACAGTTTATGTATACGAATAAATTTGCACATTCACTAGACTATCAGAACATAATGTTTTGATGCTCAGGTTTTACAATCCGTTTTCACTGCTTTCTGTTGGGTACCAGTGCTTTATTTTAAGTTCTGATCACCTTTATTTCTTCTTCTAGAAGTCGAACTGAGCCAGTGAGTGGAACATCAAAAGCCGTATGTAAAACCACAACCTCACACTGTTTTCTACACACTGCACTTAACTCTAAACAATGTAGCCTTGTATTAATTTTCCAAACAGTACCTTAGTATAATTTCCAGTAAAACATAGTCTATGTTGTAAATACAATGTCTTTGATTCAGCCTAGGAAGAACTGAGTAATGCTATCATTTGCACAGTTTTAATGTGAATATTGGTATTTGTGCCTAGTAATGCCTTGCATTTCATATGGAATAGGCTAGAATATTTCCTGTATGACTTTGTGTTGTACAGATAACGTATGATCGTTTTTAGGTCATGTAGGTTCAAGGTTTGCACAACTGAACATGGTGCCATGTTCTCCATCTGTCTGTCTATAGCTAGTAATGCGTATGTTTGTATAGGTTGGTGTGTGCTTTTTGTTTCTTGCAATAAAAATTATTTGGAGTGTATTTTTTGTCCTTTTCACTCTGTATCCCTCAGCTTTTGGTTTTAAATACTTATTTTGCTTAATGGTTTTTGAAAATGTTATCAGAAACCACTGAGAAACCATTATTGTTCGACTTGGTACTGTTTCTTTCTTTTGACTTGGGGGTTCAAACAAATACCAAAACCAACCTATCCCATACGTTTTGCAGACAGTTCTGTGCAGCTAAATGGTTCCTTTTCATGTCCTTAAATATTTGGGTATTTGTTCCTCAAGCTGTGTAATTGAGGTGATATCGTTTGGGCCCCTCTGAGTACATAACTGTCTTTACTAGATTGCCATGAATTTAAATATCATTGCTACACAAAGTGGTATTCTGAAGTTCTGCATTTGCTCTTTCCACTTGATCTGATGAAGCAGTTTAGTTTAATAAGTTTGTCTGCAAATGAAAATATCTAAAACCCAGCCTACAAATTTTGGCACAAGGTTAGAGCCTGGAGCATTTGTGGGTAAAATCCCTGTCATTTTTCTTAACTTCTGCCTGCAGTACCTTGTTGGATCTGGGTGACCAGAGATCTAAGTAACACAAGGAAATGCTTGACTGGTAGTGGTCGAGATCTTGATTTGCCGCTTCCTTTTTAACAGAAGGAAGATCTTGACAGTCTAGATCTTGATTTTGCCAGACTTCCTTTTGAACAGAACTAGGTACAAAATGTTCTGAAAAGAAGGAAAGTTGAATCTTCTGGTACGACTTGCAACGGAAGGAAGGTCTCTTTTTCCAGATCTGGCTGTTCCTCTCCAAAGGCACATTTTCAAGACCTTAATAATATGTTGTGCGTGCTTTCCTAACCATACAGAGAAGGCATGATTAACTGGAGCGAGGAATCATCTTCTGCATGTAGATTTTTTTCCCCCCAGAGTCTGCTAAAACTGCTCCCTTGAATTCTTCCACTACATTAGGTCATAAAGGACAAGAGCTTTTTCCAAGGAAGGGTTTGCATCTCTCTTCTGATCCATTTCGTGACCTCTTGAGGAGAGCTGTTCAGTTTACCTTGTGAAATTTCAGTCCACGTTTTTGAACAACTTAAGGCATAATAAGCAGTGCCTCGAGTGTCTTTCTGATCATGTTTTACTAGTGTAAGCTTAACTGCTGCTTGTGGCATAATACAATTCAAGAGAGTGGAAAAGGAACAAGATAAGAGTTACCCTTTTTACTTGTGGACAAGCTGCCCTTCAGTCTTAGTTCTGATTAAACACTGCAGTCCATTACTAACTAGTGGCCTGAGGACTTCATTCCTGCAAGCTGTTCCAGTAGGCAGCTGGGAGGGAGGAGTGTGGTTGCAATGGAGAAAAAAATGACAGGACTGTGCTCTGAATCCATGTTTTCATCATCATCCAAAATTGGGTTTGATCTGATAGCAAGGAGAATAATATCTATTCTCACACTTGCCAAACTAATTTGGATAGTATGGCCTGTGGTCTAATAAAATACAAGAAATGAGTTTTCTCAGTTTTGATAGGCTCCTCTGTCATGGGAAAGACCTGTATTTCAATAATGGGAGCAGTTTATTTCTTTGTAGACGAAGTGGTGGGTTACTTTTATGGGTGATGTTTTGGACTGGTGTTTTTATTTGGGTCTCGTGGGGTATGGTGAGTTTGGCATTTTTAAACTTAGTGACCGGAGGGGCAGAGTTCATGTTTCAGGGCTGATGTGCCTGTGCTTTCTTTTGACAGGCAACTCTACTGGGTGCATTTATCCATGATGAGACATGTACTGATCAATTTGCAGACTACACGGAAAATAAGTTTCCTGTAATGATGCTTCCTTCTCAAATAAACTGCAGTATTTTTTAAAAATCCTCTTTAGCTGGAAACGGACAGCTTCCTTACCCCTTCGACTTGTAAGCAGTTGTGAGCATTTGCCAAGGGTCCCTCTCTGAGATATTGTGGAGCAATAAGTTGGTCTCAGGCGGGTTTGCTTATTTTAGTTTCTTCTCATGAACCACATAGGCACTCTTGAGCTGTCATAGCTTTGGACTTTGTTTTGAACGAATCCAAATTACACTAGGTTGGAAATGCCCCTTTCAGTGACCCTCGGAGGATATAGCGCAGACTTTCAGACTACAGTAGAGGTTAACTATGGCTATGTTCTGATTGTAGAACTTGAATATGTGTTTACTTTTTTGTGAACAGATTGATGACTCTTCTGCATCTCTTTCTCTGGCCCAGCTTATTAAGGTAGATATAGATATTCTTGTCCAATACTTAACCAAAAAAAGTCTTTGCTTTGTATTTTTAAATGTTCTGCTGTGATCTATAGCTGGGTAACTGTTGTCATGTGAAGAAAACTGTAATTTCATATTTAATAATTTAAAGTATTTATTTTGACTTTGCAAAGTGTGTATCTTTTGATACTATCCTGTAAAGAGTAGCTCCCAGTTGGGAAGATAGAAGGGGAGTACCTTATCAGCCTCAGCGTAATGTTGCAGTATTACTCATCTTCAAGGCACAAAGAAGAAACCCTTCAGAAGCTCTTTACCATTTTTCATACGTTTCGTTAATTTTGCGTTGGAAGCTACCACAATTTTTACAGAAGAATTTAATTGGCTGTAAGTTACGGACATTTCAGGGGGGTTTGCAACAGCCACAACAGAAGCGTTTCTGGAACGTGGACAATTGCCTGGCTGTTTTTGAACTTCTAGTCACTGTAGATCCATTCTTTGAATGCTGCACAATTTCATAAATTGTAGTGTACAGACAGTGGACAACACAATCTGATTGGTTTGAACGCAGACTGTGTAACTTGTGTAAATGTACCGAATTGTTTCTAGGAATATACCAATGGGTATGTGTGGCATATTAGCAGATGTGACCTGCTGAAACTGTTGTAATGCCATGTTTTGCTATGGAACTGCTGGCATTTTTTGCTCAACAGTGTGTAACTTTGTCTGGGAAAGCACTAGCGATGGCACTTTGGGAAAAGGCATAGTGCTAGCCAATTAAATTCCTAGTCTTTCAAGTGACAAAGATTGGAGGAGGCAGGGCCTAATGCAGAGGAGCTAGTTCTTTCTTCTGAAAATAAAGGCTGGAGTTCATTTCCAAGAAAGAGACATCTCTTCCCGCTGCGACCTTCTTCCCTCTCTCACTGCAGAAATTAAATTGTGGACCCTTGGGAAGAAAAAAAAAAAAAAAAGAAATTAGTTTGGAAGGTAGCCACCAAAAGAAATTGGTCTCCATTAGTGCTGTCCCTAAACGTGTCCGTGGTTCCGTAAACTCATGTGAAGTTTTACTCTAAAATGTGAAAAACTGTCCAAGTGGCGTACTCATTTAAAATTTTGAGAAAATTTAAGCATTTCCAAAAAATGCAGGAACATAACAATAAAGCAGCTCAAAACGGTTACTTACTCTAACCTCTTTAGTGCAGAGTGGCTTAGCATGGAGGCAATGTGTTGTTCAAAGGTTTCTGTTTGATTATTACTACGTATGAAATGCTGTATTTGAGTTTTGGTCTATTCCTAGTAATGTTTTGTGGGTTTTGGATGTGTTTTGTAAACCATTTGGGTTCAAACAAATTAGTCAAGTATCTGTAAAGCTGTCTGTAAATGTTAATGGACACGCTTTCATAGATGTCGATCTGGATTATGTTACTGTTGAGAAAAAACTGTCCCTATGAAACAACCATTTAATAAAACGTTGAAACTCGTTGGTTGCTTTTGTGAATGAATGCATACAAGAAGAAAAACATGAGTGGTTGATCTGAATGATAGGTGTTTGAAGGTCCAAATCATTGAGAGTCACTCCCTTAGACCCTGCTGGTATCTGGACCAGTGTGTAATAAAAACATTTGAACAAATACTACTTAAAAAAAAATCAGCTGGCTTCAATAATGTGAAAATCTAGTTCTGGATAAGGTCTATGTGACAATTTGTGTGTTAAAAGGACACAGTCAACTGGAAAAAACTGCAGGCTGTGCTTACTGGAGTTAAATCACACAATATGAAGAAGTGAGTAGTGGGGGAACACGCAGTTTGGAGTGCCTACAGCACGTGATGGTCAAATTTCTAGTGAAGAGAATCTTTTGGCTTGCTGAGGGATCCTAAAAAGCTTGATTCCTTTTCATGCTTCTGTGTCTGCAGCTGAATGTCAGCAAGCAAAACCAACTTCCCCGACTCCTGCGTTGCGTGTCCTTGTAATGCTGCCCAAATGTCCATAATGATACTTGCACACCTCTTTGTCCCTCCAATGTCCAGTGGCCGTCTTCTCTTTCAACTGGTCTGGAGCTTAAAAATCAGTTGAAAAAGAGTGGAGAGTGCAATTCTTTCTAGACATAGCTTCAGTCCACTTGGAAGCAAATGAGATTGGTTACCCAAGTCTTTGTGGAAGGTCCAAAGAGAGCCTAAGGTTTTGAGTGCCCCAGAATGCTCTTTTCAGGCAGGGTGCCAGGCACGTAAACAGCCTGTGATGGCGCAAGGACTGCCCAGAACATCTTCAGCCCAACTCTGTTTTGTAGAAGCAGGGGTTTTCATGCAACCTCGGCTAGCGTTGTGCTGCTCTTTACAGGATCGGGTGAGTGGTGTTGTCTTTGGCTGTGGGGGCTTCAATGTGTTTCTAATGTGTGTGTCAACTACTTACCTGTTAAACAGACTGCCAATCTGGCTGAAGCCAATGCTTCCGAAGAAGACAAAATAAAAGCTATGATGATACAGTCTTGCCGTGAATATGATCCGATCAAGTAAGTGTTGATAATGTCAAATCTGTTCTTTGAAGATTATGGAAAAATTGTAGAGATGTTTGTTTTAACACGAGAGACACATGCATACTGTTTTCTTTTTTTCCCCAAAAACCTTTTAGTTACATGAAGAAACCCTTGGGTCCACCTCCACCATCATATACTTGCTTTCGTTGCGGAAAACCTGGCCACTATATAAAGAACTGCCCAACAAATGGGGTAAGATTGTGGGGGACTTGTGGCGTTACTTAGTTTTTAATTTTTTTACCTTGGCCGTTAGGTAACAAATAAATGACTACTCATCTGAAGAATTGTTTCTCTTGGGGTGAAATACAGAGGTTATATGGCAATGTTGCAAAGCCCTTCAAAATTCCAGGGCAGTCTGGAATTGTAACTGTGAAATGTTCTTTTTTCTAGGTCATAGACATTAAATATGTCCATCGATCTTTCTCTGTGAACTTTCCTGCATATTTTTACCTATTTCAATATTACTGGAAATTTTCCTGGTTTTCACTCTTTCAAATGACAGTTCACAGTTTGTACTATTTCATATGAAAAGAAGACATTTCTGTTGACCCCATCTCTTGAATATTTGCATGGTTTAATTACACAAGTCTCTGGTTGAGTAGTCATGCCATTTAACCTTAGGGACTGCACATATGTGCCTGAGGTATGAATTCAACCTTCAAGTACAGATGGTGAATAGCAGTTTCTCCAGTGACTGAGTGAGAGCCCTGAATGGAGCCCTCACTGTGAATTGCGCTTTGGAGGAGGAGCGGGTTTGTGTCTCTTCTCGGGGTGGGTGGTGAGCCAAGGGATGTTGCACCCTTAAGGAACCGGCAGTTAAGCCCAAGCATGTCGACTGAGTTCAAAACCCTGCTCAAGGCTTTGGAGCATCCTGGCTCTATTCAGTGAGGAAAATAAGTCTTTCAGTCGAGGAAGCCTTAGGCGAGGTAAAAGGAGAGGATGAAAGGCTTTTGGTGCTTCAAAGAATCATTGAAATGTCCTTTGAGGTGTGGGTCTTGAGGTGAGCCATGCCTGCATTTCTTTGCTTAACAGGACAAAGATTTTGAGCCTGTTCCCAGAATGAAGAAGAGCACAGGGATTCCAAGGAGTTTCATGATGGAGGTGAAAGATCCCAATACAAAGGGCGCTATGCTGACAAACACTGGAAAATATGCAATACCAATTATTAATGCGTAAGTATGGAATTAATGGGACTGACCCAAAAGGGAACGAGAGAAAGCACGCGTAAATGTCTGCGTGGCAATGCAAGCAAGTTGGCCAGCATCTGTAATTACGGGGGAGGAAGCCTTGTCGTTGTATCTTAACCTAAACATCTGTGATACTTTCTGATATTAAACTAGGGTGGTCCTGCTGTTGATGCCCCAGGAAGTTGCTTGAACTCGGGGTATGCTAAGAATCCGTATTTCTGCCAAATATTTCGGTAGTGTTTACAGGGGAGTCGTTCTCTTTGAAAGCTCCTTTTGCTTCTGTGTTACGTTTCAAAGGCTTCTTGCAAACTTTAACAACTAGCTGTTGGACTGAGGCTTCCCCCCTCTGACTTTTATCCGATCCCATGTGTGAAACAGACTGGAGTTTTCCTGTTGCACTAAACTAAGAAAATCCTCCTGGGTGCTGACAGCAGTGGCTGTTTGACAATGCACTCGGTAGCACTTCTGTTTTTCTGTCGAGGATCTCCTTTTGAGATCCATGAATCTCAGGATTCATTTCACCTGGTTTGTGGCTGTCGAAAAATCATTGTTCTAGTCTGAGCTAATTCCGTAGTTGATTGAACAAATGGGAGAGTTCTGCAGAAGGGAAGTTGTTCCCCCCTCCCTCTTCTAGTGGTGTGGCTACAGGGAAGTAGTTTAAACTAAATGCCTACATTTTAGAAGGCTCCTGTGGAGCGAGAAGAATTCCATCTATTATCTTCCTTGGATAAAATCCAAAGCTTGGAAAAGTTTTCCTTTACCCATCTTTAACTTTTTTCTTTTTCCTTCCCCACCCCCACTCCAGGGAAGCTTATGCTAGAGGAAAGAAGGAAAAGCCTCCCTTTTCACCAGAGGAGCCGTCCTCCTCCTCCTCCTCAGATGACCGTATTCCAGAGGATTTGTTATGTCTCATTTGTAAAGATACAATGACCGATGCAGTTGTTATTCCCTGCTGTGGAAACAGTTATTGTGACGAATGTAAGTGTTACTCCCATGTTTGTTAGTTTAAAACATCACATCTGATCTTGTGAAAGCAGAAATAGGAGAGAACAAAATTACTTTGTTCCCAGTTCTGTTTAATACTGAAGTATACCCTGAAGAGGAAAGCGTCTAAAGGAAAAAACAAAGGCAGCAAGCTTTTTTCCCTTGTCAGGTATCTAGTGAAATCCTCCTTCCATGCGGAAGGACGAGTCTGAGAAGAGTGCCTCATTGTGCAGGGGATTAGAGTATTGGATACTGAAGGCATTTAGTTTGTCCACAGCCCTGTCTCTCCTCCAGACTTCCATAGGCATCTCTGGTGCCTTACTGTGGTCTGCAACAAAGGGCTAGTTAGGCATTTAATGCACCTTCTTCTCCAGGGGAGAGGTGGTTAAAACCTTCAGAACTCGAGCCTGGTAATGGTTTTTTGAGATGGGTTTTATTCATGAAGCCTGAGCTTGGGGCCTTCTCACTGTACTGGAGAGTGGAAAAAAGACTAGCCGAAACATCAAGACACGGCCTAGTCTACCTCTCCAAATGTTACAAGAGGGAAATATCAAAACTGTCCAGTTCTTTGCTGCATGCTAGAACTTTTTTACACTGTTGAACATTTGTAGCTTCATGCTCTCAATTCAAGACCATATTCACCCATTCATCATATGCGGGTTTTTATAATTGATTAAAACCACCACATTTTCCTTAGTTTGGCTAAAAACTATTTGGATGATTCCAATTATTCACAGGTATTAGAACAGCATTACTGGACTCTGAGGAACATACGTGCCCAACGTGTCGTCAGACAGATGTTTCTCCTGATGCTTTAGTTGCCAACAAGTGCCTACGCCAGGTAACATGGTGACTTGTCCGTAAACTGTTTGTAAGAAAAGTCTCTTTGTAAAAAGCTGAGAGGGAAGAAACTATTAATTGCCATCTCCTTAAGCAAGGCTAAATTGAATAAGGCTAAATTTAGTTTTCAAATCCATTCTCTGTTGTTACAGAAGCTTACAGCTCTTTGGAGACAATCTGGCAAGTTCAGGTCGCACTTTTATTTAACAGCATTGCCTCACTTTCAAATTTGGTGTTAACACTGAAGTACTTGTAATACAGGTACTCTGAGTTACCAGTCATTAGCATCAGTGTTTCATGGGATGTGTTCATCTATCTGGATGTTGGTTTATTTTAGGAGTGATAGCGTTTACAGGAATACACAAGTAATTTTACTCTGTGGAGGCTTTTGTTCGTATATCTCCTGAAGTTTCGTATTACCTTTTGGTCATTGTTTTTCTGCCTCTAGGCTGTGAACAACTTCAGAAATGGAACTGGCTACACAAAAGGGCTCCTTAAGCAGATTCAGCAGCAAGAGCAGCAGCAGCCGCCACCACCTCCACCACCACTCACGACTGGTACACCTCCTGCTGCTCTGCTGACTGCCGCTGAACTTTCTCAACCTTCCTCTCTGTCAGTGAGCAGCCTGTTGGAAGAGAAGGTAAGGTTTATTTCAACATATGCAGTGATTCTGGTATTTTAGTAGAGCTTCTTTTCCAACTGTTTGCATTTATTCGCAAGGGCTATCAGGTTCCTGTGCTAAGAGAACCGGCATTACCAAGCCTTCTGGGCCCCCAAGGACAATCAGTACCCACAACTGGTAAGTAACTCTAACTTTTGCATTCCTTTTAAAAAATTATCTTCAGATAAACCGAATGGGATTGTTTTCTCTTTCCTCTCCCCACTCCAAAAGGTCATCCAGTGAGGGCCAGTACAGTTCGCTCAGCAGGTGGCAGACCAGGCTGGGAACTGTAAGTATTCTACAGAAATGCAATCTATTACTACTTGGAACCTGTTAAACGAGGCCGTAACACATAACTTCCACAACAGCTGATTTAGAATGAGATAAGTAGGCACAGATAGTTGCGGAGAATACCCGTGGCAATTAATTTTTGAATGCCTTAATTTGAATTGGCTTTAACAAAGGGGATCTGTGCTTGCAGTAAGATTCTTTAAAGTAGGCCAAATACATCCTCGTGAGGCAACAAGATAGGAAGCGTAGGTGGAAGAAGTTAAAAGAAGTTTGAGAGAAGATTAGTTAATACCTGTGCAGTACTTTGAAGATCAGAAGTGTGAGGTAGTAAGTGTATGAAGGAGTGGCAGAGGAGCGGTGGGCCCTGGGCACCTGGGAGATGGGAGTCTCTGTGAAGCATGGGCAGCCTCCATCCACAGTCGCAAAGCTGAGTAGAAGGAGAGGAGACTGAGGGAAGTGTTGGGGGCGAGGATGTGGAAGGCAAGTATGAGGACGAAGAAATGAGTGTAGTCTCAAATGAACAGAAAGCAGGGAGAAGAATGCTGCTTGTTGAGAACAAGAAGTGCTCGCCACCATGCTCCCGCTTCATTCGCTTTCCTCGTTAAAATGAAGGCCGAGTGTAACAAACAGTGACACATGTTTTGGGGTTTCTTTAGAAGTTCAAATCGAGGACGCCCGCACAGTGAACGTACCCAAAGGACTCAGGCCCCAACACTACCAGCGTCAACACCAGTCTTTGCGCCTGTGCCTCCACCTCCCTTGTATCCTCCACCGCCCCATGCACTTCCTCTTCCACCCGGGGTACCACCACCACCGTTTCCTCCTCAGTTTCCACCTGGTCAGCCTCCATCTGCTGGGTACACTCTCCCCGCTCCAGGATATCCCCCAGCTGCTGCAAACAGGTCATCAGCTTGGGTACCAACAGCAGTACCAACGGCTCATTCAAATACCGTCTCAGTGACACAAGCACCTCCTTCATAGAATCATAGAATCATTTAGGTTGGAAAAGACCTTGAAGATCAGCGAGTCCAACCGTAAACCCAACACTGCCAAGTCCACCACTAAACCGTGTCCCTAAGTGCCACATCGACACATCTTTTCAATACCTCCAGGGATGGTGACTCAACCACTTCCCTGGGCAGCCAGTTCCGGTGCTTGACAACCCTTTCGGTGAAGGAATTTTTCCCAATATCCAGTCTAAACCTCCCCTGGCGCAACTTGAGGCTGTTTCCTCTCGTCCTATCACTTGTTACCTGGGAAAAGAGACTGACACCCACCTCGCTACAACCTCCTTCCAGGTAGTTGTAGAGAGCGATGAGGTCTCCCCTCAGCCTCCTTTTCTCCAGACTAAACCACCCCAGTTCCCTCAGCCGCTCCTCATAAGACCTGTTCTCTTGACCCTTCACCAGCTTCGTTGCCCTTCTTTGGATGCGCTCCAGCACCTCAGTGTCTTTCTTGTAGGGAGGGGCCCAAACCTGAACACAGTATTCGAGGTGCGGCCTCCCCAGCGCCGAGTCCAGGGGGACAATCAGTTCCCTAGTCCTGCTGGCCACACTATTTCTGACACAAGCCAGGATGCTCTTGGCCTCCCTTACCTAGGGAGGAGTTTTACAGAGAACAACGGGGACTTAGAGAGGAGTAAGGATTTGGCTCAAGGCAGTTGCGTTGTTTTTCATGTTTGTATTTCGATAGCATATCGGACTGCAGTTACACTAAAGTGCATCTGTCAGAAGCAGAAATGACATAGTGGTTTTTTGCAATAGGTCACACGGTTATCACCGCTCAAGGTCAAGGTCACCCCCATCCAGAAGATGCCATTCACGGTCAAGGTCTCCAGCATTTAGAGACCAGTCTCGCACTAAAAGGACTATACCTCAAGGGGAAGGAGAAAGGGAGGATTTTAACAGATACACAGAAGTTCCAGCATACGATATGAAAGCTTACTGCGGCAGATCTGTTGACTTCAGAGATCCATTTGCAAAGGAAAGATACAGAGGATGGGAAAGGAACTATACAGAACGGTATGACCAGTTTTACAAGGGCTGTGCTGTTGGCGCTCAACCTCGACCTCCAGTAAAGAGCGAGAACTTTTCTCCAGAGAGGTTTGGTCCACCTGGGACCAGACGAGAGAATTTGCCATATGCTCGGGGACGTAGGGAGGATTATCCTGGTGGGCAGAGCCACCAAAAGCATAACAGAGCTGGCAATGACCCTCAAAAACCTCCTGGAAGAGAGAGTCATGGCATCCAAGATCCTCCAAAATCAGAAGAGAAGGAGGTGGAAATTCCAGTGGGAGATGGCAAAGGAGAGAAACATCAAACCCACCGGAAGAGGAGAAAAGGGGATGAGAATGAAGGATTTCCCAATGCTGAGTTGTTAGAAGGGCGGAGAAAACGGAGAGCCAGTTACAGCAGAAGACAGGGAAACGGACTCTCTGTTCATGCTCGCAAGCAGAGATGATGCGACCCCTGTGAGAGATGAGCCTATGGAAGCAGATTCTATTGCTTTCAAACCGGTGTCTGCAAAGGAGAAAAAAGAGAAGGATGAGCCAAAAGCAAAAATGGACAAGACAAAGCAGAAAGTAGAAGTGGCTGTTCCTCCTAAGAAAGACAATATACTAAAACCAGCTAAAGCTTCCCAAGAGAAGGTGGACACCGATCGTGCAAAATCTGCTCAAATAGAACCTCCTGTGAAAAAAGTAAAGGAGGAGTAGCCGACCTGAATTCGTGACATTTTTCAAGGGTTAGGGTTAGGTGGTTAGGGGGTTAGGGTTAGGGGGTTTGGGTTTAGGGGGTTCGGGGTTTCGGGTTTAGGGGGTTGGGGTTAGGGTTTAGGAAGTTAGGGAGATAGGGGGTTAGGAGGTTAGGGGGTTAGGGAGTTAGGGTTAGGCTTTGGGGGGTTGGGGAGTTGGGGGGGTTGGGGGGGTGTGGGGGGGGGTGGGGTGGGGGGGTTAGGAGGGGTGGGGGGGTGCATGGGGGTGGGGGGTTGGGAGGGGTGGGGGGGGTGGGGTGCATGGGGGTGGGGGGTGGGGGGGGTTGGGGGAGTGGGGAGGGTGGGGGGTGGGGGGGGTTAGGAGGGGTGGGGGGGTGCGTGGGGGTGGGGGGTGGGGGGGTTGGGAAGGTTGGGGGGGCTGGGGGGGTTGGGAGGGGTGGGGGGGTGGGGGGGGTCGGGGGGTGCAGGGGTGTGGGGGGTTGGGAGGGGTGGGGGGGGTGGGGGCGGTGCGGGGGGTGGGGGGGTTGGGGTGGGGGGTTGGGGGGGTGCAGGGTTGGGGGATGGGGGTTACGGGTTAGGGTGTTAGGGGTTAGGGTGTTAGGGTTAGCAGGTTAGGGGGTTAGGGGGTTACAGTTTAGTGTTTAGGGGGTTAGGGTTAGGGTTTAGGGGGTTACGGGTTAGGGTGTTAGGGTTCAGGGGGTTAGGGTGTTAGGGGTTAGGGGGTTAGGGGCTACGGGGTTAGGGGTTACAGGGTTAGGGGTCTAGGTGTAGGTGTTAGGGGGTTAGGGTTTAGGGCGTTAGGGGGTAGGGGGTGGTGGTTAGGGGGTTAAAGGGTTAGGGGTTTAGGGGGTTTGGGTTAGGGGTAGGGGGTTAGGGGTTAGGCAGTTAGGGTTAGGGGGTTACGGTGTTAGGGTTTAGGGGGTTAGGGGGTTAGGGTTAAAGTTTAGGGGGTTAGGGTTTAGGGTATTAGGAGGTTAGCGTTAGGGAGTTAGGGGGTTAGGGGGTTAGGGGTTTGAGGTTAGGGGGTTAGGGGGTTTGGGTTAGGGTTAGGGGGTTGGGGGTTAGGGTTAAGGGTTAGGGGGTTTTGTGGGTTAGGGATAAGGTTTAGGGGGTCAGGGGGTTAGGGGTTAGGGGGTTAGAGGGTTAGGGCTACGGGTTAGGGGGTTAGGTGTTAGGGTTAGGGGGTTAGGGGATTAGGGGGTTAGGTTTTAGGGTTAGGATGTAGGGGGTTAAGGGGTTAGGGTTAGGGTTTAGGGGGTTGGGGTTTGGGTGTTAGAATAAGCAGGTAAGGGGTTAGGGGATTAGGGTGTTAGGGGTTAAGGGGTTAGGGGTTACAGGGTTAGGGGATTAGGGGATTAGGGGGTTGGGGGTTATGGAGTAAGGGAGTGTAGGGGGTTAGGGTTATGGTTTACGGGGTTAGGGGGTTATGGTTTACAGGGTTAGGGGGCTAGGGTTAGTGTTTAGGGGGTTAGGGGTTAGACGGCTAGGGTTTAGGGGGCTAGGGGGAAGGGGTTACAGGGTTAGGGGCTTAGGGGTAGGTGTGAGGGGTTAGGGGGTTAGGGTTTAAAGGGTTAGGGGTTTAGCATTATGGGTTGGGGGTTAGGGGTTTAGGGAGTTAAGGAGGTAGGGGGTTAGGGGGTTAAGGTTAGGGTTTAGGGGGTTGGGGGGGTAGGGTTAGGGGTTAGGGGGTTACAGGTTGCGAGGTTAGGGTTAGCGGGTTAGGGGTTTAGAGGGTTAGAGTTAGTGGTTAGGGGGTTAGGTTAGGGTTTAGGGGGTTAGGGGTTGGGGGTTAGGCGGTTAGCATTAGTGGTTAGGGGGTTAGGGAGTTAGGGGTTTGGGGGTTTAGGGTGTTAGGGGGTTAGGGCTAGGGGTTAGGGGATTAGGGTTAGGGTTAGGGTGTAGGGGGTTAAGGGGTTAGGGTTTAGGGGGTTGGGGTTAGGGGGTTAGGGGGTTAGAGTCAGCGGGTAGGGGGTTAGGGGGCTAGGGGGTTAGAGTTTAGTGGTTAGGGGGTTTAGGGTTAGGGTTTAGGGGGTTAGGGGGTTAGGGGTTAGGGGGTTACGGGTTACAGGGTTAGGGAGTTAGGGGTAGGTGTTAGGGGGGTAGGGGGTTAGGGGTTTAGGGGTTGGGGGGTTAGGATTAGGGGTTAGGGGGTTAGGGTTAGGGGGTTAGGCAGTTATGGGGTTAGTGGGTTAGGGGCTAGGGGCTTAGGGGGTTAGGTTTTAGGGTTATGGTGTAGGGGGTTAGGGGGTTAGAGTTTAGGGGTTAGGGTTAGGGGTTAGGGTGTTAGTGTTTAGAGTGTTACGGGGTTAAGGCTAGAGGTTAGGGGTTTAGAGGGTTAGGTGTTTAGGGGGTTTGGGTTTAGGGGGTTTGGGAGTGAGGGTTAGGGGGTTAGGGGGTTAGGGATAAGTGTTAGGGGGTTAGTCTTAAGGGTTAGGGGGTTAGGGGTTTAGGGGGTTAGGGAGTTAGGGGGTTTGGGTTAGCAGGTTAGGGCGTTAGGGGGTTAGAGTTTAGTGTTTAGGGGCTTAGGTTAGGGGTTAGGGGGTTAGGAGGTTAGGGTTAAGTGTTAGGGGCTTAGTCTTAAGGGTTAGGGGGTTAGGGGTTTAGGGGGTTAGGGAGTTAGGGGGTTTGGGTTAGCGGGTTAGGGCGTTAGGGGGTTAGAGTTTAGTGTTTAGGGGCTTAGGTTAGGGGTTAGGGGGTTAGGGGGTTAGTGATTTAAGCAGGTGGTGAGCAATTGCATTGTGCATCACTTGTCTTTTCTTGGGTTTTATTTCAGTCTTTTTGTTACCTTCCTTTTCATTACAAATTATTTTTATTATTATTATTATCATTTTATTTTATTGTATTTTTATTTCAAGTAGTAAACTGTTCTTACCTCAACCCACGAGTTTCACTTGTTTTCGATTCTCCTCCCCATCCCACCGGGGGAGGCAGGGAGGAGTGAGCAAGCGGCTGCGTGGTGCTTAGTTGCTGGATGGGCTTAAACCACGACAGCTGCACGGATGCGTACAGGAGATCTGTCTGTTCTGTGAGGGGAATGAAAAAAAGATGATAAAACCAATGAGGAAACAAACCAATCAAATAACTGCACATTAAAGTCCTTACTCCAGAATGAAAACAACAACAATTCAAACCAGAAGAAAAATGTCAACCTATTCAGTCTTCTGGGGGTATTCTAAAACCTGATGCTTTGCGGTGGGAATTAGCTTTGTATTTGTTCTGGGGGATTCTGTTTCCTCCCCTGATATTCTATGTGTTGCAGGAGGACAAATGCAACTAGCGCATGCTTTCATGAAACCCAACATCCCTCATACGTCAGCCCTACCTGAAGGACTGTAACTAGCTTTACCTACAACTCAAGAAATCCACAGACATGGTGGTGGTGTTCCTAATAGCCAGATGCAAACAAACCACTCGAATCGGATGGTATGGCATGGCATTTCTGGCTGTAATGACTACGCTGCCTTGTATAAGCACTCTGTTCCAGCAAACTTTGGCAGCCAGGCAGGAGCATAGGAAGGAACTGTATTTGAATAAAAGGCAATGCGCACAGCTGGGCAGATTATAAACAGCACCATCAGTGGCCGGGGAACAACGACATTTCCTACTCGCCTTTAATTCTGTTGGCTGCAGAAAACCTGAACTTGACAAAAGTTGGCATGACTGTTGGAGGGATGGCCCTTACACCCTGCACCCTTGGAAATCTCACAAGAAACAGGGCGCTGAGGAAACTTCCCTCCCTGACATGGAGTCCTTCTGGCTCTGGCATTCCTGCTCCCAGCCTGCTTAACCGCTTCTCGCCCTCCATGCCAGATAATCCCCCGGTCACAAATGACCACCGCCGAGCGGTTACAGCTTGAATTTCCCCTTCACATCACAAGCAAGCGTGCAGCTGAGCAGAGCAGCCTGGCCTGAGCGCCAGCACAGTGGAGGGGGAGTGGAGCAGTGTGTGCTTTGCTCAGGACAGAGTCACTCCTCGTGCCCTTCTTTCCTTGGCTGTTTTGAAACAGGCTTTTCCAGGCAGCTCAGCTACTGCAGGGAGGGGAGACAGCCTTCAGCGTCTGCCTGTGTTGGTCTGGGCTCTGAACAGTCCCCCCGTTCATCCAGGCTTGATTGGCCTTTGCCCTTCCTTTGCAAAGGAGACTTTTGGGAATCCTTTTCCAATGTTATTCTTCTTTTTCCCTGATCATCTGAATTCCTCTAGATCTTGAACATCTCTATAAAAATATTGAACTATTTCCTGTTGAGCTCAGGAGTTGAAAACTGAAACATGGAAGCCAGAGGCGCTTGAACCTCAGGTGAGATGTCTCTACCCAGGGGTGCCTGAGGCAGGGGCGGTTGTCCAATGTCTTGCGTTTGGACCCGGACGCTGGCAGAGGAGATGAAGTGGAGCTGTGAGAGGCTCTTCCCCGGGCTCTGAGAGCTGCCCCGTCCCATGGCCACGCGGGAGCAGCTGCACGGCTGGAGGCAGCGTTGGCACTTGCTGCCCTCTGGCCGACAGCAGAAGCCTGTGCAAGTCACCAATTTCCCCTACAGACTCACTTGTCTGTGTCTCCCAGCACGTATCTGCACTGATGGGATTCAGGACCAGCTCCTGGCTCCACTTGCACCGAGGCTAGCGATAGCTGTATGTCAGGTAGGTAGCTCAGGTTTAATCCTTTGTCCCCCGACCATCCCCACAGGCCCAGCAGCATAGAAAGTCACAGCGGGCTGCCTTTGAGCAACCTGCTCCACTGGACTTGTGGCAAATGTTGGGTCTGCATCCCTGCTCTCCTGTTCTCCCTGTAGGGTCCTGGTCGATAAAACAAGCTCTTTTCCCGGGAAATGACCATCGTGGCTGAAGACAGACTCCCCTTGGTGGGCACCAGCCAAGCAGCGGGAATGTCTCTGGCACACATGCTGCTCCAGCTTTCAATCCCCAAGACGCTGGAATTAAGGCAGGTCCAACAGGAAGAAAATCTGCCGTTTTTGCTGAAAGAGGGGAGGAACCACCAGCACCGCAGAGCCGTTCATATCCTGCCAAGAGCCACATGGCAATGAAACGTGTGGTGAGCTTAGGCAGGAATCCTCATGTCCATGGAGCAGCACACTGGGGTGTTAAGGCTTTATCACACAAGGGTGTTAGGGCTTTATCCTTGGCCTACAGGGCTGGAGGAGCACGAGAAAGGAGTCCTGCCCTGTCACCCGTGACCTTCACCCACCGAGCGGCCAACACAGCCGGGGACAAGTTTGTGTGCAAGGCTCTCCAGATGGCAAAACAAGGATCCCAAGTCAGCTTTGGATGTCATGCGTCTGGTGTAAGTGTTGATACTGAGCAATGCCTTGATTAAAACAGAGGCGATTAAGAGAGTTAAAAACCTGCCTTTTTCAGGAAAAATGCAGGAAATCACAGACATTTACAAAAGTATCTGTTGGATATCTTGCAGTCCGGCAAGTGGGTCCAGTGGTTACTGCTTTAAGGGGAATTTAACTCTTTGGGAAAAGGGATACAAAACCACTCTTCTGGGCACTGTCTCACACACACGGGGCTAGGCTGGCACTGGGGACCCTGGGAGGCTCTCCGGGGTCCCAGCTTTCCCCCAGTGCTGACTCTTGTGGCTGCTGCCTGTTCTTGCCTGCAATGCTGACTGCGCCCACCTGGTGGGGCTGTCCTTGGGAAGGGCCCCAGAGCTGAGAAAGCCCCTGGCAGAGGGGCGGGGAGAAGCTCTTCTCCAGAGGGTTGCCCGAAACCCTCCAGAGCATCCCTTTTCCAGCCCATGAGATGCTCTGTGTGACAAGGGAAGGTGCCCGTTGGCCCCATGTCTGAGGCCCTGCAGGGCTCCCATCAGGGTCCTTCGACCTGCCCATCCTCCAGCCGCCACTCCAGGGGCTGGGGCTGCCGTGTAGGTCTCTAGCCAATGTCTCAGGTACCCAGGGATATTGAAAACAGGGGAAGGCTCATTTACATATAGTTGTTTATATTAATAGCATGTCCCTTCTCCCCAGCAAATTGTTATGCACCCAGAGATTGTGTGCAAATATTCACCACCCGGGTTCGTCTTCATGGTGGTGTTAATGCTATTTTAAAACAGTGGTGTTGTGGTGGTGTGTTGTGTTGTGTTGTGGTGTTGTGTTGTGGACCAGGTTTTCAAAAGCATGCCACATTTGCCTTTTTAGAATCGATGGGCATTTTCTCCGAGAGCACCAGCTCGGGATTTGGCAGCCTGACCTCTTCGTGCTCTGCAGTTCACCAGCCAGGAGCAAGTTCACCCACTGTTGAACAAGCCATGTTTTCAAGGAGTGCCATATTTAAAAGTTGTACATTCATATAAAGCCTTCAGAACAAGTCTGTTGTGCTTTGGGTGTCAGAGTATGGTTGTTAGCAACTCTGTAACTAACTGCTGTAGCTATCAATGTATGCAATTGAAACAACAGCTGCTTTTTATTACAGTAACAGAAGCTTACACCTTCTTTAGCAGGCACAAATCGGAAAGGCAAGGTAAACAAGGCCCGAATGCACAAACCCCCAGCCTTCAGTTTTCTGCTTCTCAGAGAGTTATTAACAACAGCTTTTTCTCCTCCTTGTCACATGCATTTCAGTAGCTCAGTTTTCTCGAAGCAGTGACTCCGACTATGGAAGCACTTCAGTGTGCTAGCAAATGTTTACATTCATTCCCAATTAAAACCAGCGTTTCAACATGTTCCAAAATCCCACAGAACAGACAAGCTTTCAAGATCCATACGTCCTGTATCCGCTGGGTGCTTCTCCCCTGCAGCAGCTGCACGTACGTACTTCACAGAAAAACCTACGAGTCAGAGCAACAGCTGAAGCAGGTTCCCAGCTTCTCCTGGGAATGGGGCAGCCTCTGCAATGTTCTGACCCCATCTGCAGCCAGTTTGCTGAGAGAGAAATGTGGAAACGCATCCCTTCCAGAGGACTTCCATTGACGGTTTGCTTAGGGAGTCATCAAATCTACATAACCATATGAATACCAATTTACCTTTATTGTGTATTGCACTGTTCATGTCTATTGATGAAAGCGGCTATGGAACAATACCAGGTGACGAATATATTGAACCGAGCAGTAGTTATATCTGGAATGTATAACTAGATTCTGCTTTGACTGTTCAATTTTTTGCACAAGCGTGGGGAGTGCGGTATGCATTCACCATGTACAACAGAGCTAATACCAAGAACTGTCTGTTTGCAACATCTGTGACCTCTGGCGAATTTAAAAACTGAGTGAAGGGAACTGTACTTTTGTTTTGTAGAGTGTCAGCTGAGTCCTTATGAATTTCAAAAGCTCAGACACAGGCAGGACCTGAAATATCAGCATCTCCTGCTTCTTTCTATACCTTGTTCCTTTCTTCAGAGTTCAGTTTTTTCTTTCTTCCTTTGTGGCTGTTGATTTCCTCCACTGTTGCTGCTGTGAGCTGCATCAGCAAGAAAGCTTTGAATGCACCAGCATGGAGCTCAGGTAGTCAAACACTCAAACCATGATACCTGTAGGATACAAGTGCCTGGCAAGAAATAGTTGCTCCGTGCAAGTGTGCACCAACCATGAGACCTTGTTTTCTTTGGTTTTCAGAGGTTTTCTTTTTTTTTTTTTAATAACAAGTTTCTTCGCAGCGTATTTTCCTTTGGACAAAAACATAATGTTCCTCTGTTATGAAAAGAGAGTTATTTCTTGAGCAGCTTCCACTTAGCTGGAAAGCCATTTGCCACTGAGCAGTATTTAGATGGCCATCTGTCCTACTCAGGCAGAGACCTCATGGGCTGCGTTTTTCCTGCTGTTCTTGGGTTACAGGAGCCACTCGAGCACAGCAGTACGGGAAGGGATCCATTTGCTGCCATCTCTCATTGACCTCAGGAAGGAGGACGAACAGGCTCCACTTGCTCTGCCTTCCCTCCTGTGAGACAGAGGTGGGGAGAAGTATCCTTGGGGAGGAGGCAAGAGCAGTACTTCCCTACCCCCAGCCTGAGGAAGGGATGAAGAGGAGGCTTTGTGGGCCGTGCTCACAGGAGGATAAAGAGAAGAAAGGAGAGGGGATGAGTAGGGCCAAGGGCACAGCCTGCACTCTGTCCTTGGGACAAGCACCTCGGTGCCTTTAAAGACTCCAGAGGGCCTCAGTGGGGCTCGTATCAGTTTCACACTCCCGCCACCAACCTGAAGTACTAGGGGCTCTTTGCAGTTGTCTCGATTTGGATGAGGCACTAACACACGTCAGGCAGTGCTGAGCATGGCCAAAGTAAGCTCAGGCCTGCTGCTAAAAACCCTGTGTAGCAATCACCACACTCTGGTTCCTGCTCTCTTCCCTGCCTTTTGTCTCTCACCTTCATACTGCCAGCCCCAAACCCACAGGATGGGTGCTCTGCTGCATGCCCACCTGTGAGCAACACATGCCAACCTAATAGAAAGAAGAAACGTCAATTTGCCTATGGGTTTGGATCTGGTCACTTAAGAACCCCAAGTTATCATTATTTAGGAAAAACAAACAAACAAGCTTAAAGACGGTCATGTAACAGTGGGGCTCTGGGAATTTTGAGTAAACCGTCTAGTATCAGACACAGGGAGAGCTGTCTTACTCTCCAGCCATCAGCTCTGTGGTGAAAACTGCAGGGACCTTCTGAGCATCCTCACATCATGAATCTGCAAATTCCAAAGCTAAAACAGCCCATGCCCCTGTCGGTTCCTGTGCCCCCGTGTGTTCCCACGCCCCTGTCTGTTCCCACGCCCCTGTCTGTTCCCATGCCCCTGTCTGTTCCCACGCCCCCATCGGTTCCCGCGCCCCGTCTTTTCCCACGCCCCCGTCTTTCCCCGCGCCCCCGTCTGTTCCCCGCGCAGTTAGTAGCGGGGGAACATGCAGTTTGGAGTGCCTACAGCACGTGATGGTCAGATTTCTAGTGAAGAGAATCTTTTGTCTTGCTGAGGGATCCTAAAAAGCTTGATTCCTTTTCATGCTTCTGTGTCTGCAGCTGAATGTCAGCAAGCAAAACCAAGTTCCCCGACTCCTGCGTTGCGTGTCCTTGTAATGCTGCCAAATGTCCATAATGATACTTGCACACCTCTTTGTCCCTCCAATGTCCAGTGGCCGTCTTCTCTTTCAACTGGTCTGGAGCTTAAAAATCAGTTGAAAAAGACTGGAGAGTGCAATTCTTTCTAGACATAGCTTCAGTCCACTTGGAAGCAAATGGGATTGGTTACCCAAGTCTTTGTGGAAGGTCCAAAGAGAGCCTAAGGTTTTGAGTGCCCCAGAATGCTCTTTTCAGGCAGGGTCCCAGGCACGTAAAGAGCCTGTGATGGCGCAAGGACTGCCCAGAACACCTTCAGCCCAACTCTGTTTTGTAGAAGCAGGTGTTTTCCTGCAACCTGGGCTAGCGTTGTGCTGCTCTTCAGAGGCTTGGGTGAGTGGTGTTGTCTTTGGCTGTGTGGGCTTACCTGTGTTTCTAATGGGTGTGTCAACTAGTTAGGCGTTAAGGAGACTGGCAGTGTGGCTGAAGCCAATGCTTCCGCCGAAGAGAAAATCAAAGCTACGATGCTACCGTCACGTCTTGATGCCGGTATTGCATGTTAGTGACTGAATGTATCTGCCTGAGGTCTGAATTCAGCCTTCACGTATAGCGGTTTGTGCCGTGACTGAGTGAGAGCCCTGAATGGAGCCCTCACTGTGAATTGCGCTTTGGAGGAGGAGCGGGTTTGTGTCTCTTCTCGGGGTGGGTGGTGAGCCAAGGGATGTTGCACCCTTAAGGAACCGGCAGTTAAGCCCAAGCATGTCGACTGAGTTCAAAACCCTGCTCAAGCCTTTGGAGCATCCTGGCTCTATTCAGTGAGGAAAAGAAGTCTCTTCCCACTGGTAACTTCTTCCCTCTCTCACTGCAGAAATTAAATTGTGGACCCTTGGGAAGAAAAAAAAAAAAAAGAAATTAGTTTGGAAGGTAGCCACCAAAAGAAATTGGTCTCCATTAGTGCTGTCCCTAAACGTGTCCGTGGTTCCGTAAACTCATGTGGAGTTTTACTCTAAAATGTGAAAAACTGTCCAAGTGGCGTACTCATTTAAAATTTTGAGAAAATTTAAGCATTTCCAAAAAATGCAGGAACATAACAATAAAGCAGCTCAAAATGGCCCTCTTCCTCCGAAAGCCAAGCGCCCCCTAGGGGAGGGGGGGGCTTGTCAGCCCCAGGCCTGTCACCGCCCGGTGTCCTGCCACCCCCTGGGCCTGTGCTGTCCCTCCCGTCACCCCACGGCCCTTCACCACCCAACGGCACCTCCCATCAGCCCCTGGGCCTCTGCTGGCTCTCCCAACAGCCCTGGGCCCATCACCGCCCGATGGCCTGGCACCCCCCAGCCTGTCACCACCCGCTGTCCCCTCCTCTCAGCAGCCAGCCAGGGCAAGACAGCCTGGGGGAGATGCAGCGGGCTTTGCCGGCTGGCGCACGGCTGCCCGTGCTGCAGGGCCAGCAAAGGGAGGGGACAGCTCACTGTCTTTGAGTCTAGCTTGGTGCATTTATGGAAAGGTCGCTCAAAGAAGCCAATGACCAGTTCTCTTTATTGCCATAAACCAATGTACTTCCCACCTGGGGCACATCCACGGCTGCTTGAACTCTGGGGAGGAGGACTACAAAGGAAGGAAGGAACTTGAGGTTCATTTAGCCTTCGTTTAGGTTTAGCGTTAGGAGGTGCTCCAGGACCTCCTAGTTCTTGCTTTCTCAATCATCACAGCTGCTGCTGCAACAGCCCTAGCGCATGAAATCAGGCCTTGAATTAGGAGGTCTACTTCTGCTGAGTCATATGCTACGGCTTGCAGATGTTTCTGGGCCAACTGGCTATTCCTTTCTCTTCATGTAAATAGAATAGAAAAGGCTTGTTGTAGCCTGGCAGAGCTAAGGAGGGAGCTTCCACGACTCCTTGCTTTACATCTTTAAATGCCTTTTGGGTTTCCGGAGTCAGAAAACCCTCTGGATTTCAGTGCTGTCCTCTACACCCAAGGGATAGTTAGTTTGGCTATTTGTGTCTGTCTGTCTTGTTAAGAGTGATTTGGAAGCCTAGCTTTTCATATGGTAGCCGTGCCTAGAAGCCTGGGGTGGAATATGGATTATATGGATTCAGTCCGTAATTCGGCCATCGCCACAGTCCAAACTACAGCAGCAGAGCCTAATAAGCCCGACTGTTGGATATGCACTAAAAGCCCATCCTCCACCAGAAATCAATTCTCCTGGGTATCTGTCCCACTGAGTTCTCAGTGCTACAAGGACGGGCCTCTACATTATGAACTCTAGATCTGCCTCTGTAGCTCCTAACTCCTGATCTCTATGGCAAGAAGTGTTACAACCCTCTGATAGAATGTGGCACTAAGTTCCACGGTTACGGGTTGCAAAACTAGAAAGAGCTCTTGCAAATGTGTCAAGAGAATTAGAAAAAAGCCAGTCATGAAACCGCAGATAGTGTTACAGCCCTGCAGGAAGAAATCAAATTATTATCCCAAATTCTAATACAGAAGCGATTCGCCCTAGACCACCTTTGAGAAGTACAGGACAGACTATGTGCATTATTGAATAAGAGCTGCTGGGGCTTTGATGTAAATGAAGAGCAGAAAAATGAAACTGACAGAAACAAGATAAAGACTCATTTAAAAAGATTACATGAGGTAAAGCAGGGATCTCCCCTAAATCCCACCCCTAAATGGGTGGCTAACCTCTTGGCTCCCAGACTTAGGCAGAGGACTGTGAACTAAAAGGAGCTGGGTGGTTGTATTCACTCTCTTGTTTTGCTTTGTAATTCTATGGGTGTGTTTACAGTGCTGTATTACTTGATGACCTCGACTTCCGACTTCAATAATGAAGACTACAGTGTGACGCTGACGGTCAAAAGAAAAGGAGGGACTGTTAGGAAAATCTCATTCCCTAACTATTGTACCAATTTGTCTTCAGAGTATGAAATTGTATGAACTTCCTGAAGAGATCTATAGTTTACATTGTCTACTGCACAGTCATGGTTCAGGCAGCATGAATAAAGGACCCCAGCTCACTGCAAGCAGGAGAAGGACAGCCCCCACTCTGAAGAAGAAAGGATACCCCTGCACTACCCAGACCACGCCAGCATCCCAGCCCCTCCAACACCTCTGTGAAACCCTCCCCTTCTCTGGCATCAGAGAGAAGCAACTGCAGCAAGACCCACTCCAGGGAGGTCTACATCAAGAAAGAAGCAGACGGACGGTTTTGCCACAGAATTGGAGTTGCTTTGCAAAACAGCAGTATCTGTGTGTGTTAAGTAGCGATTGCTCAAACCACGTTGTACCTGAACGCTTGAGAGGCCTAAGAACCCTGTGTAAATCCGCCTTCGGGGTGCCCCGATTTGACTGGGACACCTCATGTGCATGAACAGAGAATTACTCTTGTCATTCTAGACTTTGTGTCCTAGCCTCTCTCCTCGGATGGCACAGGCCAACTGCCAAATTTTCGTGACAATACCCCTCTCCCCATTCTGAAAGTTATCCTCCAAGGCTGAGAATTGCCCCTAGGGCTGGCCCCTTCAGCAGGGGACACTTCACCTCCACCATCGCGCTGTCCTCCCGGGAAATCATTGTTCCGGAAGGACTCCTACTGAAACCGTAACTCCAACAGGACTGCCTCAAGTAGAGGAGAGCGATGCATCAGCCTCTCCTATGCAAGATGCTCCCCCTTTCGACCCCGGTAATACTTTAGCAGTATGGTTTACAGACACAAGTGCCCACTTGAAAAATTTTGTTTGGTGCCGTAAATCCACAGCCATTTCTGCAGATGGAAAAGCAGAGTTAACTGAGGAAATAAAAGGTTCTGCCCAATAAGCTGAGTCCCTGGCCATCACCCGAGCCTTTGAAGCTGGAGCCAGCACAGTTTATACTGACTCTGCTGCCGTATCGGCTGGAGCCACCCAGTGCCTTGGGAATGGGCAAGAGCTGCTGCACTCCCTTCACAGAAGATGCAGGCAGGGATACACCTCCGCTTGCGTTTTGCCTGGGAGAACCAGGATAACAGCAGTGGCCTCGAGCCTAACCTGGTATTTGGGCCCTGCTTTGCTGCCGTCCCAGGACTTAAGAAAGGCCATTAACAATTGCACTTGTGACCAGTACCCCCGGCTCCCGACCCCTGGTCGTACGGTTAGCAGAACGAACGCCATTTGATGAGGCAAACGGCCCTGCTCTGTGACCGAGCTGGTCACGTATCACATTTCCCCTCCTCATCAGGCCTCGAAGCTCCTCTGCACCAGGCAGATTTCTTCTTGCCCTCCCTATCGGCCTCAAGGCTCCCGGGCGCCAGGCCGACTTCTTCCCTCCTTACGGGCCTTGAAGGTCCCAGGCACCCGCCCAACCAGGCTGTCATGACCCTGTCACAGAACAGGGAAGCGCAGCAGCACACAGAGCACCGTCTCTAAAATCAAGCAGCACTTTTTCCCTCTTCTCCTCCACGGGCTAACTTGGGGAGGAAATGACAAATGGCACCTTCCCCTCCTGCGCAGCAGAAGTTTTCTGCCTTGCTAAAACACAGAAAAATGGACGGGAATGGTGTGAACCTCAGGGACTTGCCTGGGTCTTCCGCCTGCCCTAGAGACCCCAAACTAACAGCGCTTAAATGACGACGCAGGTTAATAATGGGCAGCTACCCACCGGATGCCCAGTGGAATCAGCTCATTCTCCTGCTCTCTCCAACCCACAAACCCTTTAAAACCCCCACTGTCAGCCCGTCCTTTTGCTCATGTTGACATGAGCAAAGGGCATATGGAAACCCACTTCTAAATGGGGAACCCCTTTATCTATCACTGAGTCCAGGCACCCAACCAACCAGGAAGACAAACAGGATGAACTGGTGGACGGCAGGAGGAGGAGGAGGAGGAGGAGGAGGAGGAAGGGGATGAAGAGGACGAGGAACACAGAAGGAGAAGGAGAACAAGGAGGGAGAAGAGAAAGAAAAGAAGGAAGAGGAAGAACATGAGGAGGAGCAAGAGGAGGAGAAAGAAGAGGTGGAGGAGGAACACAGGGAGCACTCAGAAGAGGAACAGGTGGCACAGGACTAGGAGCAGGCGGAAGAACAGGAAGAGAAGAAGGATGAGCAGGACGAGGAACAGCAGAGAGAGGAACAAGATACAGAACAGGAGGACAAACATGAGAAAGAAGAGGAAAAAAGAGGAGGAAGAGGAGTAGGAGGAGAAGGGGGAGGAGGAGGTAGAGGGGCAGGAGGAGGAGAAGGCGGAAGGAAAAGGAGAAGGAGAATGAAGAGGAATGCGAATACGAGGAGGAGGAAGGTGAAGAGAAGGAAGAGGAGGATGACATACAGGATGAAGAGGAACAGAACAAAGAGGAGGCGGGGGAGAAAGAGGAGAAGAAGGAGCAGGAGGAGAAACAAGAAGAGGATGAGCAAGAGGATGAACAGGAGAAGAAGGATGACTACAGGAGAAGGAGGATTAGGATGAAGTTGTGGAGGAGGAGGAGGAGGAGGAAGGGGGAGGAAGAGGACGAGGATGAGGACAACTACAGCAACGACAAACAGGGCAAGGATAGACAGAAGGAGGAGAAGAAGGGTAAAAGAACGACAATGAAGAGGAGAAGGAACAGGAGGTGGAGGAAGAGGATCAGGAGGAGCAAGAGGGGGAGGAGAGGAGGAAGCATTGCAAGCCAAATGTTCCACAGCACACACACAGCAATGTACAACGAGAAATTACAAACAAACATTTGTTTGTTGAACAAGTCCCCATGGTCACCTTTTTCTCCTTTTCCCTTCCAGGTGACGCTGGACAAGCCCCAGGCACCTGCAGCCATTCGCTGTACACAACTCCCCTGATGCTGGGGAGAACACAACTGCCCTGATGTTTCATAAAACAACGTACCCCCACAGATTTTGTCTGTTCACCTGGAGCTGGGGGGAAGGTGTGTATGTGGGTGACGATGATCTGCTTTATCCCTTTAAGTTTTATACCTCAGCAAAAACACTGTAAGACTCAGACTAGAGGACAGCACTGAAATCCAAGGGTAAGCGACCAAGTTGCAACAAAACAGTGCAAACTCAGCTAATTAATAGGCATTAAGCGTGCTTGCACAGCGGGTTCACAGGAACAAAGACTCAAAAGTGAATGGCAACAAGCAACCTCATGGCCAAAGCCAATCAGTTTTTTGGACTGTAAAAAGGAATATGTGAGTAGCCTTACGATTGCATAGAAGGAATCAAGAATTGGAACACGAGGTCCTTCTCGGGCTCCCAGCCAAGAGGCACCTTTATGGCCAGCAGTAAAAAGGGGGTTTAGCCAGTGTGTACGTCTGCTGCCTTCTCTCCTGGACCCACGCGTGAACTAGAAGAGAAGAAAAGAGCAAGCAAATCCAGTTCGGTCAAAGTTCAAGTCAACATTTCAACAGCCAAAACTCTGGAGAGTTACGCTGACCCTTACTTAGATATTTAGTTTATCTTCCTTTCACGTGTAACTAAGCACATTCCCTCCTACCCACAGTCTTTCCTCCCAGCCTCCCAGCTCTCCTACATAACAAACAGAAGCTCCATAAGCTACAACAGAAAAAAAAACCTGCTCTGGTGAACACCAAAACACCCATGACTTTCTCAAACTCTTCCCCGCCCCAGCTGAGAGTCAAGCGACAGGATCTCCTAAAGCCTCTTCCACAGGCACTGCCCTGAAAACCCCCCACTGCTTCTCTACTAGTGCACAAAGAGATTGGGAAGAGTTTCATTTTTAAGGCGAGGTAGACCCTTGCTGAAATTAGACAAGTAAGTTTGAACGAGGAGAAGCCCTTTGCCTTGCATCTGGCAACCAACAGGGATGGGGACCCAGCACCACAGACCACTGCCATGCACAAACCACCACCCTACACACAGGGAAAGCATGACAAGTCAGATGTGGTACCCAATAACGCCAAAAAATGGCTCTTCACACCACTTCTCTGTAGGATCAGGTTAGTTCTTTTAGTCGGACACAGAAATCAGAAGTGAAATCAGAATTCTTCTTCTTTTCCTGCAGTAGACCTGTAAGGAGATATTGCCAAAGAATGCAAAAGCAACCAAAAAAAGTTAAAGCAGGTACTTTCATCCTCACTAGGTGCCTGTCATTGAAGTGCTTCTCACATTCTCTTCTCTACTCTAAGGGTCCTCACTTAAGATGCATTGGAGTTACATTACTGTTAAGCAGACACCGCTACCCGACATTTCTCTAGACTGAAGGCTGACAGCAGCGGACGAGGACAGTCCCTTCTGGATATCTCACTCCTGGCTAGAAATCCTAGAGGCTTCCTTTAAGGACAGAAATCCAAAGAGCTGCAATAAGCTTTTGAAATCAAGCACAGCAAATACAAAGCAAACAAACCAACCAAAACAAACAAACCAACCAAAACTGGCAGGTAAACCTCTGAGGCACTAATGAGGAACAAAAGGTCTCCCGTTAAGTCCACTACCCCTCACAAAACAGACAAGGGGCTTAAAGAGATGACTGCAAAGAAACCGCAAATGGAAGAGAACCCTGATCACTGCAGCACAAGCAACCAACGGGCAAAACGTAGCACTGACCTTCCTCCTGCTCCTCCTACGAGCTCTTCGCCAGCCACGTCCACAGCCACGCGCTCTGTCCCTGCCCCTCCCTTTCGCTCCCCCCTCCCTTCTCCCTCTCACCCTTTCCCCTCTCTTCCTCTCTCCTGCTCCCTCTCCCAGTTCTCGCTCACTCCGCTCTCCTGCTGCCTCTTCTGTCTCTCTGCCCCTCTGTCCCGCTCCATCACCATGCCTGGGGGGGTCCCTCCCGCTGTCCTCCTTCCTGCCACTCTTCCACACTCTCTCGCCCTCTCTCCTGCCGCTTAGCACTCTTGCTCTTCCTGCACCCCGCTGCCCCCTTCCCCTCCCTCTCTTTCCCGCTCTAGCCCTGGGCCGGCTCCTCACCACCACTTCTCCTTCCTCCACTCCCTGCCCACTTCCCCCCCGCTCTCCTCGTCCCTCTGCCCGTCTCCCGTCCCTCACTGCTGCTCCCGTCCCTCTCCTGCCCCCTCACCGCCCTGTCCCACCCCTCTCTGCCGCTCTCTCCCTCTCTCCTCCTCCTCCTCCCTGCTCCACCGGGGCTCCGGGGCCGGGGCAGCCCCGGGGAGGCGGCCATGGGGCCTGCGGGGGGGCTGGGCCGGGCGGGGGGACGGTGTCCCCGCAGGGTCAGACAGCAGGAAGGAGCGCCCCAGGGCATGCCGGGAGCTGTAGGCCTGGGGCACGGGGCTGCCAGGCAGCCCTGCTCCTTCCCAGGGCATGCCGGGAGCTGTAGGCCTGGGGCACGGGGCTGCCAGGCAGCCCTGCTCCTTCCCAGGGCATGCCGGGAGCTGTAGGCCTGGGGCACGGGGCTGCCAGGCAGCCATGTTGGTCTCGGCACTCGCAGTCTCGGCTCCAGCTGCGGCCTGGCTGAGGTGAGGGCTGGGGCTGCCCGTGAGGCGAGCGAGGCCCTTGGGCGGGTTCAGGGCTGTCTCCTGCCCGCTGGCTGCCCGGGGGTGGTGGTGGGGAGCTCCAAACCGCCCGGTGCGATGGGGTCCCGGTCAGCTGGAGCCGGGCCCGGCCGGGACAGCCCCGGGAGTGACCCGAGAGCTGGGGAGGGGAAGGAGAGGGAGATGGAGACAGACCCCCCTGGGCCCAGGCACCGGGCACCCCGACTCCCAGAGCCCCCCTGAGCCACCACAGCATTTTTCGTTACTGCAAGAAGAGGAGTCGTGGGGGTTTGTGTTCACTCTTACAGGGCTTTCAGTACAAGGGCCCTGCTCAGGGACTGGGAATCTTCAGGTGCCTTGGAAAATCGCCAGCCAGATGATGATGGTTCAAGCCTTGTTTCCTTTGCTAGAAAGCACTTCATTTTTAAAGACGTCCTTGCACGGGCAAGATCCAGGCAGTCGGGATTGTTTCCTGTAGGGAGCAGCCTGATGAATCCAGGCTGCTGCCGTTCAGTGGCAGAGCTGAACACTTCTGCCCGCAAGTGCTGGGCCAGTGGTTTCGCAGGTCCAGTCAGCCTGACTGGGAGCTTGCTATCCTTGCTGTGCTGCTGCTTTGGCAACGGCCTCGGGGTAGGAGGGGACAAATGTTCTGGCTTCCCGGCTGGAGTCTGGCACGTTCACTGGGTGAGGTAAGGACCGTAACGTGTAATGCGAACCCTGCGTCCTTCGGGCGTGAAAAATGGAGCGTAGTATTTTCTGGGGATTTTTGTAGTTTTGGTTAGATCTCTGGGATTCGTGTGACCTTGAATAGCCAGTTGGTGGGATTTCAGCATACATTTAAAGTTAAGCGCATGCTAAGTGCTACCCTGAGGTATAGCTGGAATCCACTTGTGAGCTCCTGTTCCCACCCCACTGGAGAAAGCAAATCTTTTTTTATTTGGTGATGAAAGCAACTGAGGGAGTTGCCCTGAAGTGCAGCACCTTTTTGAACTTCAGGTCTAAAGTGGCACCGGTGCTACCGCATAACCTGTCCTTCCCCAGGCTTTCACAAAAGGGAAAGGATACATCAAACCGACCCCACAAACGTAGCCAGCGCTTTTTTGATCTTACCTGGACCGGCGGGACATGACCCTGCTGGGCCACCTCTGCCGCTCTGCGTGGGAACCAAGGTGGTGTCTTGACATTCCAGGAGAAGGACTTACCTTTTTTTTTTTTTTTTTAAGCGACTTTAGAGATGTCCTTAGGCTGGCTGTGTTAAGTTGGTTTACTGCAGAGTTGGTCGAATGGAGGAAAACAGTAAGCTCCGGTATTGCCTTTGGCGTTTTCTCGTTACTGTGTAGCTCATTTAAGTCACCTTCTCATGACCTGGCAAGCAGAAGCTATCAGTTCATTTTTGGCCTTGGTCTAATGGTCACGACAATCAATATTGAAAGTCTTTCTGAGATTTGGATCAGGCAGTTTTATAAAAACTGCTTCTTGGCCACTGTTTAACTTTACTTTTTTTTTTTTCCCCCCAGTGTTGAAACTCTGAAAGGAGCCGATGAGTTGCCCTCCCTCAGTTTGCTGCCTTCCCTTTGGGGAGTGTGTTTAATGTTCGCTCCTTGGCTTTGCAGAGGGGAAAATCCATTAATGCGCCACCTCACGTGAATTGCTCTTGTTGGAAAGTGATTAGAAGCTTATTGCTGCCTCATCTCGCAAATGGCATGTGTTCTGGTTCTCATTTGCTGGGCAGCCCGTCGACTTGTCAAAGTACTCCGTAGAACAATTCAAATACTCAAAGCAGCGATGCTGATCTGAAGAGCTTACGTACTTCCTTGCTAGCGATTCTGTGCTTTTCTGTGCTGGAAACATGATTTGTGAGTGGGCTGTGGCTTTAACAAGGGAAGGCAAATCTGCTTCTCTGTGTATTTCCTTTCCACCTCTTCCCTTATCCCCTCCCTTTCCCTCTGTGAGGCTATTTTTGCAGTGTACCTTCACTGGTGAAATGAGCTCCCACAGCAAAGTGAGGGAAAGAGAAAAGCGGCAAGGGGAGAGGTGTCGCAGTCCTTAGTCTGCAGATGTCATACATAGGCCCTGTTCAGAAAATGCAGCATGTATGTGGGTCAGCAGTCCCTGCAGATTTTTATTCTTTATAGCCATTTCTATCAATGCAGGACGTCACACAGCGGGTTCACACGGTGCTGTGCTTCTTGTAGACTGAATCGTTTCTACCCTTGCTGCAGTCTGGAGGTAGCAAGTGCCAGCTGATCGATGAAGATGGAAGTGAAAGCAAGCGATACACATGCGATGGTGATCCTGCCCCAAGGCATGCTGTTTATTGATCTGGGAAAACACTGCCGTGACTCTATCAGAGGACAAGGTTTTCAGCGCTCTTTCTGGATGTGATACCCAAGGAGTTTTTTTCCCTCTGCGCGTGTTTCTGTGCAGGCATGTGCCTGAAGCAGAGGTGTTTCTCTGTGCCGTAACGGGGACTGAGGACAGCTGGGTGGGTGGGAACATGTGCAATCACGGAAGAAACTTCCTGCAGCTGCCCTGCCATGTACTTCAGGAGAAAACAGCTCTTCTGGTCGTTTGCTGCCATCGAGAGCTACCGAGTGCATGGGAAGGTACTGGGTTCCCTGCGGTCGGCACTGGTCCTAACTGGGTAGCCTCCCCCAGCAGCCAGTGCTGTACGCCCCTGTCAGTTGTTAGGCGGACATCTGCAGCTGGACTGTGTGGCACGTTCCTCTGATCCGTCCATTCTCCACCTTGCACAGCAACACATTTAAAATCCTGAAATGTGCTCTTTTGATTGCTGTTAATGTTCAAAAATCTTGTTTTGGTCTGGTCAGCAAGGCATTTGGAAAACAGCACTGTTGCACTGTGAGAATAAACCAGGTTCCCATCCTTCCCCCTACCCCCCACACTGTGTAGGATCCAGACCTTTTCCCCCAACCCCCCGATGTGTAGCTTGGCTTCATTCATTTTGCTGCCTCCTACCAAGAATATAGCAACCAACTGCGACGTGTGCTGTGTGCTCCAGGCCAAAGAAAGTTTTCAGTGGTCCCAGTTTGTTTTATGCAGCCGTGCAGCATGGTACATTTGGGAAGGAACACTGCGATGATGTATCAGAAGTTACTGACAATGAGGTGCTACTGGTAGTGCTTTCTTTTCAGTGTCTGGTTTGGGAAAGAATATACCCCAATATTCTAAGATACAGAACTATTAGAGAAAAATGTGTGCGAGGTAAGGAGCGCCATGCTGCATTTATGGCTAAATGTTTGTTTTCATTTCATTCAAACTAGAAAGTAAGCAGAGACTGTTTAATCTCCTCCCGCCTCTGCCAGGGGCTTTCTCAGCTCTGGGGCCCTTCCCAAGGACAGCCCCACCAGGTGGGCACAGTCAGCATTGCAGGCAAGAACAGGCAGCAGCCACAAGAGTCAGCACTGGGGGAAAGCTGGGACCTCGGAGAGCCTCCCAGGGTCCCCAGTGCCAGCCTAGCCCCGTGTGTGTGAGACAGTGCCCAGAAGAGTGGTTTTGTATCCCTTTTCCCAAAGAGTTAAATTCCCCTTAAAGCAGTAACCACTGGACCCACTTGCCGGACTGCAAGATATCCAACAGATACTTTTGTAAATGTCTGTGATTTCCTGCATTTTTCCTGAAAAAGGCAGGTTTTTAACTCTCTTAATTGCCTCTATTTTAATCAAGGCATTGCTCAGTATCAACACTTAAACCAGACGCATGACATCCAAAGCTGACTTGGGATCCTTGTTTTGCCATCTGGAGAGCCTTGCACACAAACTTGTCCCCAGCTGTGTTGGCCGCTCGGTGGGTGAAGGTCACGGGTGACAGGGCAGAACTCCTTTCTGGTGCTCCTCCAGCCCTGTAGGCCAAGGATAAAGCCCTAACACCCTTGTGTGATAAAGCCTTAACACCCCAGTGTGCTGCTCCATGGACATGAGGATTCCTGCCTAAGCTCACCACACGTTTCATTGCCATGTGGCTCTTGGCAGGATATGAACGGCTCTGCGGTGCTGGTGGTTCGTCCCCTCTTTCAGCAAAAACGGCAGATTTCCTTCCTGTTGGACCTGCCTTAATTCCAGCGTCTTGGGGATTGAAAGCTGGAGCAGCATGTGTGCCAGAGACATTCCCGCTGCTTGGCTGGTGCCCACCAAGGGGAGTCTGTCTTCAGCCACGATGGTCATTTCCAGGGAAAAGAGCTTGTTTTATTGACCAGGACCCTACAGGGAGAACAGGAGAGCAGGGATGCAGACCCAACATTTGTCACAAGTCCAGTGGAGCAGGTTGCTCAAAGGCAGCCCGCTGTGACTTTCTATGCTGCTGGGCCTGTGGGGATGGTCGGGGGACAAAGGATTAAACCTGAGCTACCTACCTGACATACAGCTATCGCTAGCCTCGGTGCAAGTGGAGCCAGGAGCTGGTCCTGAATCCCATCAGTGCAGATACGTGCTGGGAGACACAGACAAGTGAGTCTGTAGGGGAAATTGGTGACTTGCACAGGCTTCTGCTGTCGGCCAGAGGGCAGCAAGTGCCAACGCTGCCTCCAGCCGTGCAGCTGCTCCCGCGTGGCCATGGGACGGGGCAGCTCTCAGAGCCCGGGGAAGAGCCTCTCACAGCTCCACTTCATCTCCTCTGCCAGCGTCCGGGTCCAAACGCAAGACATTGGACAACCGCCCCTGCCTCAGGCACCCCTGGGTAGAGACATCTCACCTGAGGTTCAAGCGCCTCTGGCTTCCATGTTTCAGTTTTCAGCTCCTGAGCTCAACAGGAAATAGTTCAATGTTTTTATAGAGATGTTCAAGATCTAGAGGAATTCAGATGATCAGGGAAAAAGAAGAATAACATTGGAAAAGGATTCCCAAAAGTCTCCTTTGCAAAGAAAGGGCAAAGGCCAATCAAGCCTGGATGAACGGGGGGACTGTTCAGAGCCCAGACCAACACAGGCAGACGCTGAAGGCTGTCTCCCCTCCCTGCAGTAGCTGAGCTGCCTGGAAAAGCCTGTTTCAAAACAGCCAAGGAAAGAAGGGCACGAGGAGTGACTCTGTCCTGAGCAAAGCACACTCTGCTCCACTCCCCCTCCACTGTGCTGGCGCTCAGGCCAGGCTGCTCTGCTCAGCTGCGCGCTTGCTTGTGATGTGAAGGGGAAATTCAAGCTGTAACCGCTCAGCGGTGGTCATTTGTGACCAGGGGATGATCTGGCATGGAGGGCGAGAAGCGGTTAAGCAGGCTGGGAGCAGGAATGCCAGAGCCAGAAGGACTCCATGTCAGGGAGGGAAGTTTCCTCAGCGCCCTGTTTCTTGTGAGACTTCCAAGGGTGCAGGGTGTAAGGGCCATCCCTCCAACAGTCATGCTACCTTTTGTCAAGTTCAGGTTTTCCGCAGCCAACAGAATTAAAGGCGAGTAGGAAATGTCGTTGTTCCCCGGCCACTGATGGTGCTGTTTATAATCTGCCCAGCTGTGCGCATTGCCTTTTATTCAAATAGAGTTCCTTCCTATGCTCCTGCCTGGCTGCCAAAGTTTGCTGGAACAGAGTGCTTATACAAGGCAGCGTAGTCATTACAGCCAGAAATGCCATGCCATGCCATCCGATTCGAGTGGTTTGTTTGCATCTGGCTATTAGGAACACCACCACCATGTCTGTGGATTTCTTGAGTTGTAGGTAAAGCTAGTTACAGTCCTTCAGGTTGGGCTGATGTATGAGGGATGTTGGGTTTCATGAAAGCATGCGCTAGTTGCATTTGTCCTCCTGCAACACATAGAATATCAGGGGAGGAAACAGAATCCCCCAGAACAAATACAAAGCTAATTCCCGCCCCAAAGCATCAGGTTTTAGAATACCCCCAGAAGACTGAATAGGTTGACATTTTTCTTCTGGTTTGAATTGTTGTTGTTTTCATTCTGGGGTAAGGACTTTAATGTGCAGTTATTTGATTGGTTTGTTTCCTCATTGGTTTTATCATCTTTTTTTCATTCCCCTCACAGAACAGACAGATCTCCTGTACGCATCCGTGCAGCTGTCGTGGTTTAACCCCAGCCGGCAACTAAGCACCACGCAGCCGCTTGCTCACTCCTCCCTGCCTCCCCCGATGGGATGGGGAGGAGAATCGAAAACAAGTGAAACTCGTGGGTTGAGGTAAGAACAGTTTACTAACTGAAATAAAAATACAATAAAATAAAATGATAATAATAATAATAATAATAATAATAATAATTTGCAATGAAAAGGAAGGTAACAAAAAGAGTGAAATAAAACCCAAGAAAAGACAAGTGATGCACAATGCAATTGCTCACCACCTGCTTAAATCACTGCTTAAATCACTAACCCCCTAACCCCCTAACCCCTAACCTAAGCCCCTAAACACTAAATTCTAACCCCCTAACGCCCTAACCTGCTAACCCAAACCCCCTAACTGCCTAACCCCCTAAACCCCTAACCCCCTAACCCTTAAGACTAAGCCCCTAACACTTAACCCTAACCCCCTAACCCTCACTCCCAAACCACCTAAACCCAAACCCCCTAAACACCTAACCCTCTAAACCCCTAACCTCTAGCCCTAACCCCGTAACACTCTAAACACTAACACCCTAACCCCTAACCCCCTAACCCCTAAACTCTAACCCCCTAACCCCCTACACCATAACCCTAAAACCTAACCCCCTAAGCCCCTAGCCCCTAGCCCCTAACCCACTAACCCCATAACTGCCTAACCCCCTAACCCTAACCCCCTAACCCCTAATCCTAACCCCCCAACCCCTAAACCCCTAACCCACTAACCCCCTAACACCTAACCCCCTAACCCCTAACCCTAACCCCTAACCCTAAACCTAATCCCTTAACCCCCTACACCCTATCCCTAAAACCTAACCCCCTAACCCCCTAACACCTACCCCTAACTCCCTAACCCTGTAACCCGTAACCCCCTAACCCCTAACCCCCTAACCCCCTAAACCCTAACCCTAAACCCCCTAACCACTAAACTCTAACTCCCTAACCCCCTACCTGCTAACTCTAACCCCCTAACCCCCTAACCCCAACCCCCTAAACCCTAACCCCTTAACCCCCTACACCCTAACCCTAACCCTAATCCCCTAAACCCCTAGCCCTAACCCCCTAACACCCTAAACCCCCAAACCCCTAACTGCCTAACCCCCTAACCACTAATGCTAACCGCCTAACCCCCAACCCCTAACCCCCTAAACCCTAACCTAACCCCCTAACCACTAACTCTAACCTTCTAAACCCTTAACCCGCTAACCCTAACCCCCTAACTCCCTAACCCCCTAACTCCTTCACTCCCTAACCCCCTAACCCCCTAAACCCTAACCTAACCCTCTAAACACTAAACTCTAACCCCCTAACCCCCTAACCTGCTAACCCTAACACCCTAACCCCTAACACCCTAACCCGTAACCCCCAACCCCCATGCCCACCCCCCCCAACCCCCCACCCCAACCCCCCCCACCCCCCACCCCCCAAACCCCCCCACCCCCCCAGCCCCCCCCACCTCCCTCACCCCTCCCAACCCCCCCACCCCGCCGCACCCCCCCCAGCCCCCCCACCCCACCCCACCCCCCACAAGACAATTGTCTTGTCCATTTTTGCTTTTGGCTCATCCTGCTCTTTTTTCTCCCGAGTTAAGCAAGAAAGAGGGATCTGGGAGAGGGCTGGGGCTGGAGCGGGTGGGTGCAGGTCTCTGCCTGCGGATGTCCTCTGCGCGTGGGTGCTACGGGGGACGGTGCTGGACCGGCGGGTTATGGGTAGCCGTACGGATTGGCTATCTCCATGTCGGTCTCCCTCTGCACAACAAGCTGCAGCTGTGCCAGTGACATCTGCAGGGCCGCCTGCTCGCGCTCGTCCTGGGCCAGCTTCTTCCTGCGCTCCCGGTCGGGCCGCTGCTCGGGTGTGATGGGCACCAAGTCCTCCTGCTGCTGCAGCGGGGTGGGCGCAGCGTGAGGTCCCGCCAAGGCCCGAGGGATAGCACGGAGTCCGGCTTGTGGCTGCGGGTCGGGCGGTTGGTGCACCGGCCCCACCACCTTCACTCCTTGTCCCGGCGGGTGGAAGCTCCGGATGGAGTTGAGCAAGGGCGCCCTGAGGTGGGTGTGGGGCGTGCTCAGCGCCGGGGTGGGGGTGCTGTTCGTGGGGACGCCATGAGCAGCCTGTCCGGGCCCTGACAGCAGCGTCGCCGGCGGGCGGCAGTGCTGTGTCGCCTGTTCCATTGAACATATCGCAGCCCCCGGGCAGCGGGGAGCCGTAGCTTCAAATGCCGGGGCCGGGGGACCGGGGCAGGTGAGGGTTAAGGCCTCCACGCTGTGGGGTTTTGTTGGACAGGCTGCATGAAACCTGTCCCCTCCCGCTGCGCGAAGGACCTTTGCCCCCTGGTGTCCCCGTGGGTTCTAGGTCGCTTGGCGGGCCCATTGTCGCCGCTGGATGCTCTCGGCTTGGTGGTTCCTTCCTGCAGCCCGCTGCCGCCTGCCCCGGCGCCGTCCCCGTCCAGCTTCCCCCTGCCAGGGGGTTTTTCAGCGTTTGGCCGCCTGGCGCACCACGGTCTTCTTTTTCTTTGGTGGGATGTTGTCCCGCCGGGAGGCCTCCTGCATGTTGGGGGCGCTGGCTGGCGCGGGGCGCTTGGCCTTCTTGGTGCCCGCCTCTGCCGATCTGGGCACCAGCCGGCAGGAGATGACGGCTGGCGGCAGCGGCAAGCGGGTCAAAAGCACGCGGGGCTGCCGCCGCAGCGCCTCCTCCACCAGTTGGGCCGTGCGGGGCAGATGGCGCTGGGGGGCAGGCGGGGTCCTCGCTGGGGGACTCGGCAGCGGGATCTGCAGGGGGCTCAGCAGCGGAGTCTCCAGAGGACCCTTGATGGGATTCTTCCGGGGACTCTCCACAGCAGTGTCCTCTGATGTGGCTGGAGAACTCTGCGGAGAGCCCTCCTCGGAAGTCTCCAAGGGACTGAGTGGCAGCCAGGCGGGGAGGTCTGCTGCCACCCCACCCTGCTTCCCCTTGGGGTCCTGCAAGGAGGAGCCCGCCACCCCCCAAAAGGGGTCGGTGTCCCCCAGCATCGCCGCCGCCAGGCGGTCCTCAGGGCAGTCGGCCTCCGCCCCGTACTGCAACAAGTCGGGGAGTTGGTTGAAGGAGGCGGTGCTGGCGAGGCTGTCGGGGACATCGGGGAAGGAGTTTTCGCCGTCCACCAGCATGACCGCCACCACTTGCTCCTTGTTGCAGCCGCCCTGTGCCCTGTAGTCCAAGAGGTGGGGGAGCTTGTTGAGGGAGGTGGTCAAGTTGGGGAGGTCGGAGAGGTCGGGGACATCGGGGACGGTGTCCTCGCCATCCCCCAGCCCCACCAACACCGCTCGCTCCTTGGGGCAGCCACCCTGTGCCACATACTCGGAGAGGTCGGGGAGCTCACGGAGGACCTGGGCGGTCAAGCTGGGGACACTGGCAGTCAAGATGGTGTCCTTGCTGTCCCCTAGCTGTGGCACCACCGCTTGGTCCTGGGAGCAGTCGCCATCCGCCACGTACTCCGAGAAGTCGTGGAGCTCATTGAGGAGAGCGGTGCTGGCGAGGCTGCTGGGGAAATGAGGGACATCAGGGACGGTGTCCTCGCTGTCCCCCAGCCCCGCCGGCACCGCTCGCTCCTTGGGGCAGCCGCCCTGCGCCACGTACTCGGAGAAGTCGGGAAGCTCGTTGAGGAAGGCAGTCAAGTCGGGGACATCGGGGACAGTGTCCTCGCTGTCCCCCAGCCCCGCCACCGCCGCTTGCTCCTTGGGGCAGCTGCCCTCCGCCACGTACTCGGAGAGGTCAGGGAGGTGGTGGAGGAAGGCGGTGAAGGTGGGGCTGTCGGGGACATCGGGGACGGTGTCCTGGCCGTCCACGGTGTCGAGCCGGGTGAGCACATGGTTGGCGGCAGTGTCCTGTGCCTGGTCAGGAAGGGCCTCGGCGAAGGTGGCCGGCCCCTGCTCGGGCAGATGCGCGGGCTTCCGGGGGGCCGCCGGGGTGGTCACCACTGCTGAAAAAGCAAAGAAAGGCAACCGAGCCCCGGGACGATGCAAGCTTTCCTTAGCTTGGCCACCCACCTGTGAGCTCTGCCACCCCCCAAAACTCACCCTTGGGCTTTGGCGTGGTTCTGCCGGTCGGTGGAGCCAGGGCGGGCTGGTGAGGGCTGGCAGCAGGGACGCTGTCCTCGATGGCCGCCCCGTCCTCATTGGAGGCCACCGAGGGCTTCTGGGCACTGCCGGGCAGGGTGTGGAGCACAGCAGGGCCCACATGCCCCCAATGCTGAGGCGCGGGGCGGCGGGGTGGCGGGGGGCCGGGTCGGGCAGGGAGGTGCAGCGGGCAGGAGCCCGTGGGGTCCAGGGTCTCCCCCTGGACCACGGCCGCCGGCCCCAGCCCCCTTGGCTGGTGGGGCAGCAGCGTCCCCATCACCACGTGCTGTCCCCAGCCATAGGCAGGGGGACTGGGAGCAGGCACGTGTGGGAGCTGCACCCAGCGGGGAGGCTGCACCCCGGCGGGGAGCCGCGCCCCGCGGGGGAGCTGCACCCCAGAGGGGAGCTGCACCAAAGAGGGGAGCTGCACCCCGCGGGGAAGCTGCACCAGCCGTCCCGAGGGTCCCAGGGGCCCTGGCACCCCATGCCAGACGCTGGCCTGCACCAGCTGGCCCGTGATGGGGTGAAGCTGGGCAGGCTGAGAGGACAGCGGCAGCCCCGGGACAGAGGGCAGCATGCAGGCACTGACCGGTGGCGGCATGGCCGGAAGGGTGCAGGTCACAGCGGGCACCTGCGATGCCATCGGCAGCTGGAGAGGGAACCTCTCTGTTGGGGGAAGCAAAGAGGGGTGATGAGGTGAGATAGTGGCGGGCAGAGCCGGCTGGGGGGTTACCTGGAGGGCAAGAGCACCAGGAGGAGCGGGAGCCTGCTGCTGTACCTGCCATGGCGGTTGGTCAGTGTGGGCTTTGTTGGGGGCAAAGAGCCTCCGTCCCCATGGCGATGGGTCAGTGTGGGCTTTGTTGGGGCAAAGAGCCTCCGTCCCCATGGCGATCATTCCGCCAGCACCTGCTTCAGCCAGCCTTGCGAGGGTTTGCTTTTTCAGCCCACAACAACTTCCCATCTCAATGATTTCCTATCCTGATGATGATTTCCTGTGCTGAATGATGGTTTCCCATCGGCACGATGGTTTCCCATCCCAGCGATGATTTCTCAGCCCCGTGATGGTTTCCTAGCCCAACCGTTTCCCATGCCCACGATTTCCCATCCCAAGCATGATTTTGGGGGGGAGGTGAATTTCCTGTGCAAGGGGAAGGGATGGGGCCGGCACCGGTGGCCCTGCGATGCCGACATGTGTGTGCTGCCCCATCGTGCCGTGGTGGTGGGGATGGGGGGGGTTGGGGTGCTTTTGGGTTGTTTTTGTCCTCCCCCTCTCTGTCCCGGGGGGGGCAACTGCTGCCCGCAACTGTGGTGGAACGGGTGCTGGTACCGTGCGGCCATGATGGGGAGCTGTCACGAAAATTTGGCAGCTGGCCCGTGCCGACCGAGGAGAGAGGCAGGGATGCAAAGTATAGCATTACAAGAGGAATTCTCGCATTCGTGCGCATGAGCTGTCCCATTTGAACTGGGGCACCGCGAATGCAGTTTCACACATGGTTCTTACACCTTTCAGGTGTTCAGGTCCAAAGCAATTTGACCAGTCGCTGCTTAACACACACACACGCACACACAGGCACACACAGGCACATGCACGCGCTGCTGTTCTGCAAAGCAACTCTAGTTCTGTGGCGTTGTCATCCATCTGCTTCTTTCTTGATCCAGACGACCCTGGAGTCGGTCTTGCTGCAGTTCCTTCTCTCTGACGCCAGAGAAGGGGGGCGTTTCACGGCGGTGTGGGACGGTCTGGGGTGCTGGCGGGATCTGGGTAGTGCAGGGGTAGTGGCGGGCGAGGATCCCCAGTCCGGGGAGGGGGGCAGTGCTGTTTGTTCCCCTCCATTGGAGCTGAAGGGCTGTGCTATAGCCTTCGCGAAAAGAGAACTTGAGTTTCTGGGTGTGTTTGTCACGCTGCAGTGCTTTGCCCCAGGCTCACGTTTTCCGGTCAGTCCTGGAAACCGTCAGCTGAACAGTCCCAAAGCAGTGAGGGCGTGAGCGCGTTCTGGTTTGGCTCGGTGCAACTTGTGTGTCAGTGTGCGTCTGCCTTTGCTCGTTGCCTGCGTCTTTCTGTTTGAAGGGCTGACCTTTGGGAGGTTCTGCAGCATGGACTTCTTGTGCATCGCCAGCCTACTCTTTGGTGGGGCGGTGTGAGAAGCAGAAAAGGCCTTGACTCTGTGTAAGCACTGCTCATCAGTAACTAAAACATCCTTGTGTTATCAACCTTTTTTCCAGCACAAATCCAAAATATAGCCCCATGCTAGCTAATGTGAAGAAAATTAACTCTATCCCAGCCAAAACCAGCACATTCTTTACCCCTTGTTCCATACCATTTATGTCCTGCTCAGCTCCCACACTATCCAATAGTCTCATTATCCACCCCCCACCCCCACCCCCCCATCATTTGATATACAAAGATATCATTCCCCTAGTCTGTGGACCACCCCTGTAAAATTTCTGTAAAACGTCCACAGATGTCCACAAAATGTCCACTGAGTTCATTTAGCCCAGGAGTTTGGGCTCCATCTGTTATGGTGGTCCCTCAGGACAGGAGAGGTGGTGTGTTCCGTGGAGTTCCTGGGCACCAAAGCCAGCTCAGGTCGGGTCACTGCTGCACCTGTACTGCTTCTTGTAAGGCTTTGTCCGTCATTGTTTCAGGTGGTTCCTGCTATAGTCATTCCTATAACATGCAACTCAAATCATGGGTTACAACAATTGAAAGGTGTTTCCATTACAATCTCCGGCCCTGGTCCCTTTGGGCCAGGTTATAGGGTTCAACATGGCACCGAACTCCTCCCTTTGCTCTTAGCCTGGCTAGCAACTAGGGGTTCCTGCTATAGTAATTCCCGCAACATGCAACTCAAATCCCGGTTTGCAGCAATTTAAAGGTATTTCCATTACAATCTCCACCCGTGGTCCCTTTGGACCATACCGTAGGGTTGAACATCGCAATGATCTCCTCCCCTTGCCCCTGCTCCAGCTTGGACTTAGGCAGAGAGTGCAGGCCCTTAGGGGCATACCTGCTCCAAGTGGAGCCTTATTTACGAGCCACAGTCTCTTCAGGGATATACCTGCTGCAGCACGGACTTCTCCACAGCCACAGAGGCTTCGAGGCGTACCTTCTCCAGCATGGACTTATGCTTGGGCCACAATCCCTTCAGAGGTGGAGTTGCTGCAACACAGACATAACCATGGCCACAGACGCTTCGAGATATACCTGCTCTGGTGTGGACTTATTCACAGCCACAGCCGCTTCGGGGTGTCCTGCTCCCGCGTGGACTCATCCACAGGTCACAGTCCCGTCGACTCAGGTTCACCCTGGAGTTCCAGCCTGTCCATTACAGCAGCACAGAAACAGCAGCGATGGCCTGGCCATCTGCCAGCCCAGGCGCGTGGCCCTTGCTGTTATGAAGATGTTCCGAGGACACAGCAGAGTAAGATGATAAGCAGTACAGCAGTACAGCAAGCAGCAAAAGCAAAAAGCAGCCACTAACAAGCACTAGACTCTAATATACAGCAAGGCAAGCAAGCCCCATGGCAAGCGCAGAAGCCTGTCCATTAGTAGCTAAACAGCAATACCAGCTAGAAATTCGATGTAGCCCATTCCAATCAAATCTGTCATTATCTGGAACCCTTCAAGCCCCACACTGGGAGCCAAAAGGACTGTCGGGGTTTAAGCCTAGCCAGCAACTAAGCACCACACAGCCGCTCGCTCCCTCCCCCCCTGGTGGGATGGGGGAGAGAATCGGAAGAGTAAAAATGAGAAAACTCGTGAGTCAGTTGAGGTAAAGACAATTTAATAGGTAAAGCCAAAGCTGCACATGCCAGCAAAGCAAAACAAGGAATTCATTCACCACTTCCCATCGGCAGGCAGGCGTTCAGCCATCTCCAGGAAAGCAGGGCTCCATCACGCCTAAGGGTGACTTGGGGAGACAAAGGCCATCACTCCGAACGTCCCCCCCCTTCCTTCTTCTTCCCCCAGCTTTTTATTGCTGAGCACGATGTCATATGGTATGGAATATCCGTTTGGTCAGTTGGGGTCAGCTGTCCCGGCTGTGTCCCCTCCCAGCTCCTTGTGCACCCCCAGCCTACTCACAGGTGGGGTGGGGTGAGAAGCAGAAAAGGCCTTGACTCTGTGTAAGCACTGCTCAGCAGTAACAACAACATCTCTGTGTTGTCAACCCTGGTTTCAGCACAAATCCAAGACATAGCCCCATACCAGCTACTATGAAGAAAATGAACTCTATCCCAACCAAAACCAGCACACCCGCCTGTGCAGTCCATGTCATTCTGGCACAGGGCTGTCAAAACCGACCGACCTCCAGGTAAGTGACGGCTGGGAGATGCATATCCTTGCAGCTCGAGTGTCCTCTAGTGACAATCTGCTGGTCAGCTTTTTAAGCAGGGCTAGTCCAATGCCTACACCCCAGGACACAACTGTTCCCTGACAAGCTTCCTTTATGTCCCGTAGAAGCAAGTGGGGAGTGCTCCTGGTTTGATGCAGCTCCCTTGGCAGATGCTTGTGCTCCTCTCTGTGTCCCTAGGTCTGGTCCATGCCTTTCCCCCCACCCAAGCTGTGCTACTGACTCTTGGGAATGGGAATACAGAGGGCAGATGGTTTCTACCAGAGCTGTGAAGTTCCAGCCAGCCCCTCAGGGATTTTTTCTTCCTGGTTCTTGCAGTTACAGGACCAATGCATCTCATGTCATCCCACAGAAGCACTGGCAGCTCAGCCTTGGAGCTGCCTACAGTCCCAGTGTGGCAGAAGATGGAGGGATAGGGAAAGGGGGAAGCCATCCTTCCTGCTCGTCTGAGCAGGCTTTGCAGGGGGCCTGTCTCTGACCCAGAGGTTTCGTCTGTCTCCTGAGGACTCAGGCACACTCTCTTCCCATTCCTCTTGCAGGTGCGGGCACCTCCATGTTGCCTAGGGTGATGGGCCCCAACACGGCGTACACAGCTGCCAGCCCATGCTATTCCATGAGGTGGAAGAGTCAGCGTGATCGCTTTGATGCAGATCTCTCCAAGGTGAGCTCTGCTTCTCTGCCTTTTTGCAAGAGCAGCTGAAGCTCCTCTGCTCTCCTCATGGCAGAAAGGCTCCAAAGCCTGCGGAATCCTTTCTTAGCACATACTGGGCTGCAACAGGAGCAAAACCCAAGAGTGGACGTGTCTGCTGGCAGGGCCCCAGGCTTCTCCTGCCATGACAGCAGGAGAGAGGAGTCTCTGCCTACACCCCCATCCCTTGCTTTCTAACAGTGACAGTTTTGCAGAACGTTTGCTGGGCAGTGTGTACATGCAAAGGGCTTGCTCTTACCTTGAAGCAGGCATAGTTTTGCAGGTAAACGGTTACCAGCTCCTGGAAGCATAATGTAATGATAAATAGTCATGACCTTGATTTTGTGAGCAAGTAGAATCAATCTTTGTCCACGGTTGATGCTTCCAATAAAGAGGAAGACACATTAATCTTGGAAACATTCTGTACGCCATTTGAATGTAAAGGGAGCGTGGAAAGAGATCATAGAGACAGTTTGATGGATGCTGCTTGTGGTACTGCAGTGTCACCTCTCGTAGACCATTTTAATATAGCTTGTTAATTGTCCTGTTGTATGCAGTGTCCTCTACGGTATGTTGCTCTCGGAAGCAGCAGCGTGTTGCCGGCTAATAAAGCCTGGTAGGCGTAAAGATCAGCAACTGGTGGTTTAAGATTTAAGATTCAGATTCAGAGACTTGAAAGTCTTTGGATGAGCAAATGAGCGAGAGCGCAATTACGAGAAGCAATTTAAGTCGTGTGGTATGTGGAGATGAGAGAGATGGCAAATTCCTGTGGCTCTTACTGTTAAACTAGTAGGTAGTGCTGTGCTGTGATTGACAGTAATAGAATCAAAGCTGTGTTTGAGTTTCAAGTGTAGTTCTTCACAGTGCAGAAGAGAGACTAGGTATTTTTACTTTTGTTGCTGGCTTTATACAAAGAGTACAGCTGTTGTATGCAGCTGTGAACAAAAGCTGGTTTTGAAAGACATCTCTGACTAGGTGCTGGAAGCTTTTGTTGTTGGCGTCATCTTACAGTGATTTAGACTGGGCTGGTGTTTCTGAGATGGATTCCCCCTGAAGCAGTCAGTCCAATGTATCTGTGGTGGTGAAGACACAGGTAACGTGGAGGCCCAGCTTTTGTGCTTTGCCTCTACCAGCTTTGCCTCTAAAGAGACAGACTTCCTAAGGGCGGGGTAGGACCTAGAAGCCTTGCTAACTGTCATCTGTCAGTGGCTAAAATTGGTACTTAAAGCAGTTTAAAATAGGTCTTTACCATGCAAACAATTTTTAAAGCTCCCCTGCAACCATGCCGCTGCCTCTGGACTGTGACTTTCCTGCCTTACGTGCAGCTGGCTGCAGGATGTGCAGGCTGCGTGGGATGTGGCAAAACCTATGTTGAAACATAGCTTGCAGTGCTGTGTTCAGAAGGAGTACTGGCTTCGGAAGAGCAACCATCAGTTTAATCATGTTCCCTGCTCTGACGCAGATTTTGTCTGTGCAAACAGAGAAGAGCAGGTTTTTTCTTTTTCTGAAAAAGTTCAAGATCACTCTTTCAAAATAAACAGCACCATGGGAAGTGGATGCATGCCGGTCAATGAAATGGGAAATGATTTGATGTGTAAGCCACATGTGAAACTATTTTCTGCAAGTCTGAAGCTCAGGGTTCCTCAACGAGACCCTTCCTCATAGCTATGTCAGCACAGCTGGATGCAAATTCAGGGTCAAATTCAGCCTTTCCAAGCCCTGGTTTCCGTTTTCACAACCTCAGAAAAGCCGGTAGAGGAATGCACTCTCCAAGTGGCAGAACGTACCTTTCTTTATAGAGCTGTATTTTTAACAGCCTAATGCTTCTTTGCTTGTGTTTCTCTCTTGTGTTTCTGAATTAGTTTTAGAATCGAAAAGATCTGCTTCAGGTTGGAATCTGATCTGATGTTCATCGGAGCAGGAATGAAAAAGGATGATTAAAAGGTTCAATTCTGAATAGAAGATAAGCTCAACCTGCCTGTGAGGGGTGGGTGAATCTCATATTGTGTAATACTAGTAGTTCAGGCTCCTGAAGTGCTTTTCCTGCTAACCTTAGAGAGCTGTGAAAACAGCACCGGGAGATAAATCCGCTGACGTGCTTCTAGTTTCCCTGTACAATCACTTCTGGGGTAGGAAATGGGGCTGGCGAGTACTGCCCCTGCCACCAGGCAGCCCTGTTAGTGTGAGAAGGCCCTACAAGGGTGTAAAGTATGCGTTAGAGCTGCCTGCATTCATTGCTGGTTGGTAGCTGGAGGAACGGGTGGATTTGTGAGCTGACTTAGGGCCAGAGGTAGGGAACAGAGCACGGGGGCTGAATCAGTGGGGTCTTCCCTGTGCCTGATTGATTTGCCACGGATGGGACGGTGGGAAGGCTCTCGAACACAGGCGTCGTGGCTGCTGCTGAAGGGTCTGCAGGCCTTCCGATGCAAAGGCAGCTGCTGTAGGCCAGGTACTGCTCTCCTCCGAGCCTTTGGAGAGCTAAGCTGGATGTCGGCGATCCTGATAGCCCGGGGCATAGGGAGGTGCTCTTCCCCTAGGGAAGAAGCCTAGGGAGATCAGAGAGCCCCCACGTTGGTTTTGTAAATCCAACAAAGCGTCACTGTGTTGTGTTGCTGGACTTGGTTTTACTACCGGGTCATGAGCTACTGGTTGCTGCTGCTGCTTGCCTAGAGTGATTTTGTCCATCTTGGCAGAGATCCGAGCTCTGCTTTCTTGGTGCTGCTCAGGTGCTTCCTAGGAGCCAGCCCAGCCCAGGCAGAGCAGATGAAGGGGGAAACGGTGTGTGGCAGGTCCCGCAGCTGTAAGCTTCGGAGTGCCTGCGAGCTTCCTGATCCACCCTACCCTAGTTGCCATCCTAGAGCAGAGTCTGTTCTACATCAGAGCCCAAAGCAAGTGGCACAGCGGATCCTGCTGCTGACCACCCACGTGTCTTTGCTGTAGGTTACTGCTTCGCAGGAGATGGTGCTTACAGGACCAAGAAAGGCTATTACCAGATGACGGGACGCACGGATGATGTCATTGACGTCAGCGGGCACAGGCTCGGGACGGCAGAGATAGAAGATGCAAGGGTAAGTTCCAAGCAGGTAGATGTCCCTTGACAGGGCATGTCTGTGGGGCAGGGTGGCCCTTTGAAAGAAGCTTTATGAATTTAGACAAGCGCAGGCTCTGTTGCCTTTGAACCCCTGCCCCTGCATACACACAGCTTGATGCATGATGCATAATGACTAGCAACTGTGCAAAAGGAAACAGACCCTTATGAAGGAGACGACGAATGGGCAAGCGAGAGAGGCGTCACTTCGTGGGCAGTCCCTGCAGTCGAACTGTCAGAGCTGTGTTTCCTCTCCGGGACGTTGTACTGTTGCAGTTGTAATTTTGGATGCTGGTGGAGTCTCCATAAGGGATTGTCTCTCCCGTTTGCTCCTTCCCCTCCCTTCTGCTAACACCTAACCTCTTCTTCCCAAATGTGCGGTTCTTGCTCATCTGAACGAGCTGAGTATGCCTAAGAATTCGGCAGTGTTAAACATGAAGCGACCTTGATTCATGTGAGCTGCAAAGCTAGCCTGTCTTTTGGAGAGAAATAATATTAGCGCAGGGAATTGACAACAAAAAGTGCTCAGAGTATTTCTCTTCAAAGCTTGCCCTGAGTATTTATTTCTCTATTACGTGCCTTGCCTGCAAATGGCACTTAAATGTAACATTTGATAAACCTGAGCTGTGTTCGCATGGCACACCGGATCCTACTGTCTCCTCTGTGAGTAAATTTTTTGTCTGCGTGGGTTTCTGACCGTAGATAGAGGATCCAGTTCCTGTCCCACTCTGCGCATGTGTGTGCATGTGTATATGGAAATGTATTAATCTGCTTGGATTGCTCTGCGATGTTTTCTTTCGTATTTTACTCTGATTTAAGATAGCATAATCCGGTCTTTGGTGTGGGATTCAGATATGCAATTTCTTTTAGTCTGTACAGCCAAATTGTCTCCTTACTGCAGAAGACTGTTAAACTCTGAAGTGTGCCAATAAATCACTGTTGTGTAGCATAAGAATAAAAATATGCATTTGGCAAAACAACCCTTCCCCTCTTCTGGAAAGATGAGGAGGTCTGATGCTTTCTGCCTTCTGGTGTGCTTTGGGCACTTGTAAACAGTGGTCGAATGTGGACTGTGATGTTGACAGCTTCACTGTTGCTCTGCTGGCAACAGTTCCCTGTGGCACAGAGCAATGGAGGACTGGTTTTGCTTGTGATTTGGCCATGGCCCGTCACCACTTGGGACCGCAGCCGTGCACGCACAAGAGCACAGACACAGAAAGAGAAAGCAGGTTTCGAGCTGGTGCCAATTCAGCTTGGTGTGCAGTGGACTTAGCAGTGTGTGTAAGAGTGCTTATTGGTGTGTTTAAAAGCAGGGCCAATCCAGTGAGTAACTGCTACTCCCAGAGACGCGGGCATGGCCGTGGCCACCAGCTGACGATGCAGTAGGAAGGCGGCATCGAGCTTTCCTGTTGTGCTTTCAGCAGGATCTGCCAAGGGGAGAGTGAGCTATGGCAAGGTGTTTTGTTCCTAGAGCAACTGGCGCCAACTCTACAGGACTTTTTGCAGTTGTTATGCTCTGTGTCTTTTTGTTTCACTTTTTGTGAAGGCTGATCACCCTAAGGTCCTTGAGACAGCTGTGATTGGGTATGCACACAAGATCAAAGGAGAAGGTATGTGAAAAGCAGTGTTCTGACATGACACCTCCGTACACTTCCCTTAATTTCTGAGCTAGGTTTTGTGTTCGGAGGTGCCTAGGGAACGGGAGGACAGTTATCCTTAGGTTGACTGGTGTTGCAGCCCCAAGAGGCAGACACAGCCATGAAAATAACTGCATGTTCCTAAGCTGGGGGCAGGTATTCCTCCCTAAACTGTTTTCGCACGTAGTATTTATGTATGTGGTAGAGCTTCCTTAAAAAGGATTGTGCTCAGAGATGCCACAACCTTCAGTGCGACTGAGGGGCAGAGTGGCACTTGCCACTGCCCAGCCATTTTGCATTGACAATTAGCATCAACGCCAGATCCCAGAGCACTGGCTGTTTCTGTTGCGTAACTCTGAGAGCTGTTCAGCCTGACCCTGGGAGCACTGATGAACTCCAGGCTCTGTTTCAAGCCTGCTCACCTTTCAGCAGCTGCCTTTGCACAAAGCTGCCCCTTAGCTGCCCCCCAAGGCCCGTCTGCATCCATTCCACTCTCTGCTTGGAGGCAGTGACCAGACCGCTTCTTTGAGGGGCTCTGCTTTAGTCCCATGCTGGAAAGGTGGACACCAAGACACAGGTTACAGAGTACAACAGGAGCAGGCAAGGGTGGCTCATTCAACTTGGAAGAGCCCAGGACATCCTCAGTGGATTGGAGCAGCTCCCAGAACTTGCAGGTTTGCAGGGAAACACCTCTGTTTCCCTGTGTTTGGGGGTCTTTGCTTGCTTGTTTGTTAATGCTTTGGAGTTTTGTAGCCTGCTGGCCTGATCACGTAGCAAAATGTGAGACCTGCTAGCGTCTCTGTTCAGTGCCTGAGAACTCTTTACCAGGCTCAAGTTTATGCTAAAGGCTTTGAATCTGCTCCTAAGTCCTTTGCAGGAAGCGTAGCCAAGACATTTAACATTCTTCTGGATATGAAGGCAGGCATGTAGTCTGCCAGCTATAATCAGGCAGAGAGAAACATCAGCAGACAGGAGTTATCCCTTGAGTAGGAGACCCTGTCACTGGCGTGCAGTATTGTGTGCTTTATATGCCTGCCCTGTAAAGGGGAATATGAATGTCTGTTCCGGTAATGGGTTGAGATCTGTGTCATCATCAGTGCCTGAGTTTTCAAGTGTTACTAGCTTTCTAGTGCAATAGTGAACAGCTTATGCAGGACCTGATTCTCCAAAGAGCTGTGCGTCCTGCAGAACCCAGCCTGGACATACACAGCAATGAGTAAATGGGGAACAAAGTCCCCTCAGATAAGAATAAAATTTGTAGCACAGGGAACTGATGCTAGTAACACTCCTTTCCTTGGACATAAACTAATGTGCTCAATGGTCTGGTATTTCCCAGGAGCCTCAAAGGAGCTGTGGCCATGAGATAGTGTGCCAGCTTAGGACAGTTCAGCCAAATTTCCTTGTGTTTTCCAGCAGGACCCAGGTTCTAATAGAGGTGCATCTTTCCCTTCTCTGCAGGTGGTGAAACATCTTCCTACAATCCGATCAGAGATCCTCATGAGAAGGCTGCTGAGGAAGGTAGTCACTGAACAATCAAACAACATGGGAGATGTCACCACACATGATGGTCCAAGTGTTGTCAAGGAGATATTGGATGCTCAGCAGAAATACATGGAGAAGAGTTCCTCCTAGCAGATGGCTCTGGAATCTCTCTCCTCTGGAAATGCGGAAGGTCTCAAATAACCAGTCAAATGACATAGTTCTCTCTTGGTGTTTTTTAAAAATCTCTCTGTTCCCTGCTAGGGGAACAAGATTTTCCGCTCCACAGCGTATTTTGAGATGCACAGAGCTCGGAGCAATCTGCAGTTCTGCACAGTCAGTGAGCTCCCTTTCATTCCTTTTAGGGCTGATGTAGAGCAGCCATTGGTGGTTTCCATTAGCTATGATGCAATTTAATACTAGCTGAAGCAAGATGCAGACGTTAATGGTTCTCATTGTAATGTTACTGTACAGGGAAATGTCTTTATACAATACCTCTGCTGTTTTAAAAGAAGCCCTGGAACACACTTCCCCAATTTTTCCTTCAGCTTGGGTATCCAAGTTCAAGTAGCTGTATTTCACTGCAACTGTGGTGCCTTTTCAGCAATGCCGGGTATTCTAGGAGTTGTTTCACATGTGTTATTAGGGAAATAAGAAGGACATTGCTAGTCTGCTAATTCTTTCTTGTGTTTACCTAGTCGTAAACACTTGTGTTTACCTCCTTCGGGTTTCCTCGTAAGGATTGTGCTGGGACTTGCCAGAGAGGGTGGGCTTGTGTCCCTTCATGTCCCACCTAGGCAACCCAGCACTAGCACTTCCAGCCGCAAAACTGAGCTACAAAGCCTACCGCTGGGCTCCCTTCCATGTCCTCAGGGCACTGCCAGTTGCGTACAAGGGGTCTAGTCCCATGTGTTTTTATTCTGCTTTGAGAACCTGAGATCACCAACTGGGTTTGTGAAATAACTGTCCTCTTCCTTATCAGTGATGACAACTGGATCAGCTGTAGGAATGGACTTCACCACTTCCTTGGTCTTCCAAGTTTTTTCTCTTTATAAGCCACCTGTGCAAACACTGCGCTGCCCAGGAGAGGGTGAGAGAATGTGTGGATGATGCTAACGAGACCTGCAGTGAAATAAATGAGATTCCTCTTTTTTCTTCCAGAGGACTTGCTTGGAACATCTGTTTGAAAAGGGAAGGTGTTAGCATTATGTTCAGCCCGAGTCCTTCATGAATGCTGCTGATCTCAAGTGGCTTAGTATTTCTCCTGTGTTCATAAACAAATGCTTCCTGGCTATTCTGCCTTGTTAACTTAGGTGAAGCGCATGGGAGAGAAGGAGGAATGTCTGGAGAATGAAGCCAAGGTGAATATGTATTTGTCTTCACTCAGAAACATCCAAAATGCTTTCTTGTTAGCCTGCTTGAATATGACACAGTAACAAAAGAACTGAAAGTCTTCATGGTGGGGCTGAGGTTTCCCAATGGTGTCCAGCTCTCTCCTGCAGAAGACTTTGTCCTGGTGCAGGAGACAACCATGGCTAGTATCAGGAGGTGAGTATGACTTAGCTGAAATTATTGGTACTCTCTGTTTAGAGATTGTGTGAATAAATGAGTTGAATGACAAAAGAAATCCTACACTCTATTCATGCCTAGTTAGCAACGGCAAAGAAGGTGGCCTTCCGCAATACTTAATTTTTTTCTTTCACTGTAAACATCTGGACTGCATAATCTTTCCGTCATGGGCTCCTTGAGCATAGCGAGTAAGCTGACTTTTTCTGGGGAGAGGAATGCGGCTCTGCTGCATTTCCCTGTACCAAAACAAGGAAAAAAATAAATTCTTTTTGTTTTTAAAAGTAAGTGAATTCCTTTTGGGACTTTTATTTATTACTTAGACTGCTTGAGTTAAGATGTCCTAATCCTCCTATCTGTAACTTTCAGGTATTATGTGTCTAGTCTAATGAAAGGTGGAGCAGATATGTTTGTTGAGAATATGCCTGGTCTTCCAGATAATATCAGGTTAAGCAGCTCTGGAGGACATTGGGTAGCTATGTTAGCTGTCCGGCCCAATCCTGGATTTTCTTTGTTGGACTTCTTGTCTGAACAACCATGGATTAAAAGGATGATATTGAAGGCAAAAAAAAAAAAAAAAAAGAAAAAAAGACATTAAAAAAATCACCTTTAGTATAGGAATGGAAGTGATAAATACTCGTTTACTTGTTTGTCCAGTTTCTTCCTCTTCACGGGAAGATTTTTAATTTTTTTGTAGTGCCGTGGTTAAAACTGTTGTGGTTGTGCCCAGGTAGAACGGTCCTTATATATTCATAGGCAGTAAAACTAACATTTGCTTCTCTGAGTAGCAGGTACACAGCTCTTAAGTTGCCTTCCATCCTGACCTCAGGAAAGAAAAAGGGCTTGTCTCTGCCCTAGCCGTGCAGCAACACAGAATCTACATTTGGATATGTGAAGATTCCACCTTTGTACCCAAAGTGCCTGAACTACTTATTGCCAGGTGTCTGGAGAGCATTTGGGAAGTCTGACCTGTTCTAATGACTACCCTAGGCATCCTAGGAGGCAGTGTGTATGTTATGGATGCTGCTAGGTGACACTTTGTTCTGACTCAGTATGCCTGTTGTTATGTCACACCCCCCTTTAGGATGAAGATGAGCAAGAATAATGTATTTTGTAAGGGATATCTGATGCTAAAGAAATGGCATGGTGCTTTTTAAACAATACAGAGACTTGAAAATACTTCTGTTCTCAAAAAAAAAAAAAAAATCAACAAGCAGTGTTTAGGATGGAAGTGCCATTTCAGCTAAACAAACTCTGTGCTGTCCCTGTAAAACCTGTTGTCTCTCCTGGTGCAGTGCAGGAGCCTTAACAAACTGATGCTATGGGGAGCAGAGCGTGATGCCTGCTGCTTGACATCAGCTGCACCAGAACAAGCTGATGTCTCCTGCATGGACATCCTTTCAGCCTAGTGCTGAAGTAGAGTACGCTTCTGCTGGTCTTTTTTTTTTTTTTTTTTTTTTTTAAGTTGGCTTTTCAGATGTTAATGTGTTAAGCCTGTGTAATAGTGCTTACTCAAAATGTGTGCTTATGTTCTTAGCTGCTTCTTCCAAGGAGTGTGGAATGGTCTTTGACTGTCTAAGTGTCTGAGATCTAATTGTGGAGAACAAAATCTTTTCTTGTTAATTTTCTTTTTTTTCTTTTCTTTTAGTTGCTGAGTCAGGGAAGTGTGGCAAAGTTTGTGCCCAAATAGAGCCTTGTTGTTGAACTTAGTGAGACAGGATCCTACAGAAGAAGCTTTCGTGATCCCAATGGTGTGACGGTAGCTTATGTTAGCGAGGCACATGAGCACAATGGATGTCTTTACCTGGGCTCCTTCTGGTCTCCATTTATTTGCAGACTTAGTCTTCAGCATGTTTAACTGTCCATCCGTGATAAAGTGCCACTGTCCTCTAATATTCCAGAGGCACGAAGGAAGCACGTGCTTGAGGCAGCGTGTGACCAAGGACAAAAAGTGAAAGACAGTCTGTTAACGTGCAGTAGTACTGTTCTGTTGCCCTAGGAAAAGGTACAACTTGCTGTACCTGACCTCTTCTTTGGAGTTGACATGCATAATTATTAATATCTGAGGAGCATGGTGGGGTATTTTCATACGGTTATATGCCCCTGAAAGAAAATCCATTGCTTTTCTACACCCAGCCCTGTTTGGAGTCATCTTAGACATCATCTGTCACCTGTAGTGCAACTGTATGTCTGAAGATGAATGTGGACTGGAAGGGCCCCTGTAAAATCTAGCGATAGTGGCCATGGAAGGCTTTGGTGGACAATCTTGGAATGCAGTAGTAGCTCATGGATGCTTTCTGGCGTCTCCAGAGGAAATGGTTTCCTTCACCTGTTAACAGGTACTCCGCTTGGTAAATCCAGAGAATGCTTTTCTGTCAACTACTACAAAGGCAAGACTGTTCTGTTACATTTGAAATAAGAAGTTTTGCATCTTGAAGAAGGGGTTACTTCAGCTGCTCTGTGATTTGGTGGATTGATTCCTGCTCTGGGATTGAAGACTTTGTTGCTCTCTCTTCTTCTGCCCCTGGGTGACAGTCAAACATAAACTTACGTTATTGCTCCACTTCCTCCCCTTTGAAAAGGCAATAATCAAGATTTGCTTGATCTAGAATGAAAAGCACCAGAGAAGGGGCAGATGATGTTAAAAACGTCATCTGCTTTCACTGGCCTTCTGCGCTTGTCTTTATTAATGGAGGGGTATGCAAATGGCAGTGATTCTTTTCTGTCCGTGCTTCTGTCCCCTTGTTCTGTGTTACTAGCAGGCTGCAGCAGTCCTGTGGTAAGTAGCGGATGGTTGCTGGGTCAGGCTGACTTGTTCCTGTCCAGGCCAGGGGCTGCAAGCCCTTTTGCTTAACCTGGTGGTTCCTGGATTCGGGAGGGAGCTCAGTAAGCGGCAAAAGAAGCCTAGTAGCTGAGTTGCTGCAGGCTCTGACCTTTGGTCCAGCTGAGCTCTACCTTAATAGTTTGTGGGCAGAGATGGAGTGATCCTGTGGTAAGTTGGGCAGGCTGGAGAGGTGTGACTGCCTGAGCGGGGACAGACTTGTTGCTGTGTGAGCTCTGAGGAAGGGCTGAGAGGCGGGGGGCGGGATGAGAGGCGGGGGGGCGGGACAGAGAGGCGGGGGGCGGGACAGAGGGGTGGGGGGCGGGACAGAGAGACAGGGGGCGGGATGAGAGGTGGGGGCGGGATAAGTGGCAGGGGGTGGGACAGAGAGAAGGGGGTGGGACAGAGAGGCAGGGGGCGGGTTGAGAGGCAGGGGGCGGGATGAGAGGCGGGGAGGGCAGGACAGAGAGACAGGGGCGGGATGAGAGGCAGGGGGAGGGACAGAGAGGCAGGGGGCGGGATGAGAGGCAGGGAGGGCGAAACAGAGAGCTGGGGGCGGGACAGAAAGCCTGGGGGCGGGACAGAGAGCCAGGGGCAGGACAGAGAGCCGGGGGGCGGGATGAGAGATGGGGGGGCGGGACAGAGAGGCAGGGGGCGGGACAGAGAGGCAGGGGGCGGGACAAGAGGCGGGGGGCGGGACAGAGAGGCAGTGTTGTCCCAAAAATCAGGATTCTTTCACCCGGTGTGCAAAAAAGCCGATTAACACACAGAGTCGAGATATTTGTTTATTTCATGTCTGCGCAGAGATGGGCGCTAGGTGGTAACTCCACAAAGCCGGCACGCCTGGTTAACACGCGGTAAAGCATTTTATACCTTTCGAGCAACAGTTATCAGTATTTTTACAGTTTTGCTTAGTTACTCTCGTTCCTATTGGTTCTTGCAAGTCTCATCTCCACTTAAAGTCGCAGTGCCCTCCGTTTTTACTGCGCATGTTCTGTGAGGAAGGGGCTTCTGTTGGTAGGGGGCTCTCCCTACCCAAGGGTGGGTTTTCTAGTACGTTAATTAGGACAGTTCACTCACAGTTCAAGTAGCTCTTTGATTGCCCCTGTGCTTATCTTGGTATTTCTTTACCCACTGACTTACTTATGGTGTCATCTTGTTTCTCTTCTCAAGGTCACACCTCGTTAACTAAATAGCATCCTTTGTTTTTGTTTCTCGCATATCTCCAACACCTGCAGAACCTGCTTGCGACCGAGCCCCTCGTCCGTGACTCGGATGCCAGCAAGGCCCTCGTTGCCTGATCCCGCACCACGGTGGGTACCCCCTGCGCCAAATCTCACCCCCCAAGCCAGGGGGGAGGCTCAGCTTGGAGCCTGACGGTCCTGCCCTGGCCTCTCCGTCAGGGGCAGAGCGATGCCGGCACCCGAAAGAACCCCCCGACCCCACCGCAGAAGCTGGAGGAGGTGCTGGTGGTGGTCGGCGGCCGCGTGCTGGAGGAGGGCGAGGATGAGGACAGGGGGCTGGAGATGCCGGCCGCCCCCAGGAACTTCGCCTTCTACAACCCCAAAAGCAGTAAGTGCCCACAGCAGGGATGGGGCAAGCGCACAGCCCCCAGGGTGTTCATTAACCCTCTGTCTACCGCCAAGGCCACCTCTTGGAAAATGATCTGGTGTCAGGAGGGGCACTGGTGGGGGGGGAGGGAAGAGTGAAACAGGGCTGGCTTAAAAGCAGCATCGCTGCCTGGGGCGGTCATCGCTTGGCTCCGCTGGGTTTCAGGGCGATGGATGGCTCTGCCCGACTTCCCTGATGACAACAATCGGGGCTTTTCCCTGGTGGCTCTGAACAACGATGTGTACGTCACAGGTAGGTGCCGGGGCTGCTGGTATGGGGTGGGGGTCCCCAGGTCGTCCCGGTCTCTGCTTCTCGCTTCCAGCCCTGAGAGGAGATCCTCTGAGGCGCCGCTTGCCTGACCTCTCCCCTGCTCTCCTGCCCTGTGATCTGACAAATTACTGGGATGGGAACATCTCTCAGCATGCGATTTTTCAGTGAAAACATAGGAACTTCGGGAAGAAGTTGAGCTGGATTTGAGCATCTTTGCTGCTGAAGTGGAGGAGTCTATGCAGTCAGTACGATGAACTCAACTGAGAACAAGTTCCTCGCTGAATCTAGGCGATGCTCTTGCCGTCAAGTGGCAAGAATTAGTGCAGTTCTATTAAGACCTCTGAGAATCTCATCTTGAATACGGTGTACGAGTTTTGGTCACCTGTTTGCAAGAGCTGAAGTCGAATAAGAATAAATGAGGAGAAGAGCTGTACCCCATAAGAGTGTTATGGGGAACAGTGATCCAAGTAATGAAGAAAAGGTAGTCTTGCTTGTTGGAATGTTTAGCTTGGTGAAATGAATGTGGGATTGCGGACTGTCGACCACTAGGGATAACTGAGGATGGAAGAGGCGCAGCGAAAGGAACTGGTAAGAGGGCACCCAAGAGGGTGCAGGTGCAACCAAGTGTGAAGACACATCTCTTGGCAAGTTAGAAGGCTCCTACCTAACGGTTGGTTGACTTTGGAACAATTTTTTCCTGTGACGTGGCACGAAACCAGCTGGTTGCAGCGTGGAACTTGGTTTAGAGAAGCAGTTCTGTTGCACGGCTGCCTGGAACAAGGGGACTCGTGATGCAAGAGGCCCTCATAGGACAGCTTCCCTCCGCAGCAGCTCTTAGCTATGAGCTTTATTACAATAGGTTACCGATTGTAGCTGTCTGTTGCCTGGACTACACTTAGTTTTGTCCTGCAAGCAGTAAACTAGAGAATAGTTTAGTGTATCTTCTAGCAAGCATAACACTGAAGACATAGGAGGACTGTCACCCTCTTGGGGGCAGAGTTCAGAAATCTCTCCAATCCTGCCGAAAAAGCGACTTGGGCAGTTCCACTGTAGTGACTCTACTTCTTGTAGAAGGAAGAGCTTACCAGGTTGTTCTGTTCCCTTAACTTCTTCCCCGTGTAAGGGAAGCCAAGGAGAGGGGGAGCTTCTCTATCTGCTGCTTTCTCTCTCTCCTTCATTGACTTCCAAGACGGAAGTGAGGACCAGAGAAGAGCGGGCCCTTGCTGAGACACTGGTCTGACATGGGTATTAGACACTTGCCTGCTGTACTAGCAATCTGGTTTTGTGAGCAAGAGGAACTTGAAGCCCAGTGGAATGCCAGTTCAGGCAGCAGCTTCTCCTCCTCGTACTGTAGAGCCTGCCACATCCCTGGGCTGTGTTGATGCACTAAGAAAAAAGGGACTTTGAAGATACTACGAATGCTGGGGAAACAGGAAAGTTGCAAACGATTTTATTCTTGTCCAGCTTTAACGCAAGTGTAGAGTGTGTAGTGGGGGGGGGGGGGTTGTACGGCCTCAGCGGCCTCCAGTACTAATGACGTGGGGCTGGTGCTTACAATGGGGTGTTATTTTCACCTTCCTTTTGCTAAGACTTGTCGCCAACTTTGTCTTCCTCTCTGTTTTAACAGATTTTTGGACATAAGCCATTTTTACACAGTAGTTCAAAAAGGACGAAGTAGATTACTGAAAAATGGTTGTAAAGTCTATCGTTTCAACAAACAAACTGAAGGCCAGGAGCTAAAAGGCTGAAGTAGATCTATTTTTCCCCTCTTTGAGAATCCAATTAAGATGCAACTGCCTATGAGTAGGTAATTGGGAAAAGAACACAGCTGGAGGGATGACTCAGTGATGTTACTGTAGATCAGGTAAAGTTTATCCCGGTCAGCCAAGTTGATGGGTATTCTGTGGCGATGCACAGTTGTGCAGTTGCAGCTGCACAGAAGAGCACTGGACTGGGCGTTTTTTGGGCGGATGGCCAGGAGCATGTTTCCTTAGTCTGCCTTGGTTCCCCTCTGTTGATTTTTTTCCCCCGTGTTTCGTGGGGGGACTGATTAGCGATATGTGGTTTTGAGAGAGATCTCACATCTCACATTTCCAGGGCGCTTTGATCACAGTGCACAACTGCATGAATAAACTGACTTTTAACTAGCAATTGATTTTTCTTCCCTTTGATTTTTAAGACGGTGTGCCTCAGCCGTGCTGAGTGATGTCTGGCACTCCCTCAGTGAAGAAAGCGGGCACGTGGCTGTAAGTTTCTTGTTGAAGACAAATTCTTGAGACGTTTCTCTGCCACACAGTGTGTCTCTGCTGGATAATATACAGCCTGAGGCACTCCAGTATCTCTTCAGTATATCAGCTTTTTTTTCCTCTCGTAATTGTACGTCCGATCTGCCTTGTTGCTGCAGGGAAAGGAGCACTTAACTTCAGGGTGATGATGACCTACTGAGCAGCCACCTCTGTGATTTGAGGGGTTACCTGGGAAGAGGGTGACGCTAAGAAGAATGTCCCCTTTCTCTCCACATTATAGAATGTACTGTTAAACCCATCTGTTGTTTTGGTTGCGCTTGTGTTTCTGTGTTTCAAGCGGAAGGTAAAGACGTATTGAACAAAAAGCATCCTAGATGTTGCTTAGCAGTTGTGTTATTGACACGAGAGAGACCTCCAAAGAGAGCAGGAAAAACTCCAAGTTTTTCACTGCATAGCTGAGTCTTTAATGACAGGGTGCAAAACAGCAGCGGTTCAACCATGGAGGCTTTATGTAGCGTATTCACCTAAATCCCACTTTATGCTTTCGTGTGCTTCGAGTGCTGTGTCCAGCGCTGGGCTCTGGGTGGCCCTCCTTCAGCAGGGGCTTGGACCAGATGACCTCCGGAGGTCCCTGCCAACCCCAGCCGCTCGGTGGGGGTGTGATGCTGGCACACCAACCAACAACAACAGGGACTGCCGGAAAGGGGCCTGAGCAACCGTGGAGGTGTGAAGCACACGCCCCGACGGGCTTTGCATCCCAGGGTCTGTCTCTGAGGCTGGGGGAGCTCCTGGGCGGGTGCCCGGGTACGCCCCCGAGAGCCCTGTGATGTCACCAGAGAGTCACAGTCACCCCATGACGTCACTTGTGGTGGGCAACAATACATGCCAGCGTCACGTACTGCCAGTGGCACCCGAGACATCGAGTCCTGTGGGCAGCACACGAGACGTGGAGTCCTGTGGGCAGCACCCGAGCCGTCGAGTCCTGCCAACAGCATGCCAGACGTTGTGACCTGCCAGCAGCCGAGAGCCACCGAGTCCCGCCAGCGGAACCCAAGCCTTTGAGTCCCGCCAGCGGCACCCATCAAGTCCTGCCAGCAGCAGACGAGACATCAAGTCCCGCCAGCACCTGACAGGACACCGAGTCCCGGCAGCAGCACTGGAGGCGTCCAGGCATGAGCCGGCGGCGCCGGGAGCCGCCAGGAGCTCCCGGCGGGGGGACACCTGCCCCATCTGCTTGGGTCCCCTCGAACACCCCGCTGGCGTGGACCCGTGCTGGCATGCCTTCTGCCATGCCTGCATCCAGCGCTGGGCTGCAACCGCCATCGCTGCCACCTGCCCGCTCTGCCGGCAGCCCATCAGGGCCATCCGCCGCCTGCGGGTAGAGGAGGACCACGCTGGGGTGGCCCGCCGTCACCAGGGCCGCTTCCATCCCTACGTGGGGCCGGGGCCAGGGCTGGGGCCGGGGCGGCAGGGGTGGCGGCAGCAGCAGCGGGGCCCCGCAGGTCCCCGGCGCCGGAGATTCTCCGCCGAGCTTGGGGAGCGCAGCCCCCCCGTGCCCCGCCAGCGTGTCCGGACCCTGTCCGGGCAGTGGGACAGCGACGGGCGCAGCCGGCTCCGCTACCCGCCGGAGACCAGCGAAGACCCATCGTGGCTGTGGAGGGTGCGGGAGGAAGAGCCGGGCTCAGGGGACCACGCGCGCCGCCTGCCCCGGCTCCGCTTCTGAGCGGGGCGGCCGGGCCCCCCAGGGTCCCTCTGAAATAAAAACCGCGGGGATGCTGAGAGGAACCATGCCTGGTTTCTTCCGTGCCGGTTTGCTCCTTGCTGCAGAACTGGGGCAGTGGGAGGGAGATGGCCCTGGGAGCTGGGGGAGAGGGAAGGATATGGCTGTGGGAGCTTGGGGAGAGGGTGGGATATGGCTCAAGAACTGGCAGAGAGGGAGGAATGTGGGTGTCGGAACTGGAGGAGAGGGGCCATTGCTGGTTTCTTCCAAGCCGCTTTGCTCATCCCTGTGGGGATGCACCCCCAGAAGGGAAAGGGGAAAGGGGAAGGAGAAAGGGGAAGGAGAAAGGGGAAAGGAAGGGGAGTCCCCTGGACTCTTCCAAGCAGATCCCCGAAGGGGCCAGCGTCTGCTCTCCTGAAGGCCAGGGCAAGGAAGGAGGCTGAGATGGAGGTTTGGGGGAGACCCTCCTCTCCTCTCCTGGTCCCGCACACCCCCGTGCTGTGGAGGGCTGCGATCCCGCGGGGAGGCTCTCCGGGCTGGGGGAGGCAGCCCTGGCACAGCCGCCTGCCCACGGGAGAAGCGGCCCCAGCCGGGATGTGCCTCGTATTTAGGGATTCTCTTCTTCAGGGAAACCCGGAGCCCTTCCCCGCTCCAGGGCATCCCCAAGAGCTGTGCATTGGCAGCGTGCCCCAAAGAGTGCCAGGCCCTTGCTGCCGCCCCACTCCATCCCCTCCCGCGGAGCGGGTGGCTGGGGAGCTCCTGGCGTTGGGGCTGAGCTGCTGCCCACACCTGCCTGCTGCCTTGGCAGACCTTGCTTCCCAGTGAGCGGACCCAAACGTTGGTGTCGAGAGTCTTGGGGGCCACGTCTGCCCCAGCAAGGGCAGCCGAGCGTGGGGTGAGGCTGCTCAGGGTGACCACGGCCTCTCGGTGCCTTCTGCCCCGACATGGATGCAAAGATGAAAATCTCACGGAGATTTAGATGAGAAAATGCTGGCAAGCGGGAGGTGGCTCTTTGGTACTTCCCAAAGGCTGCCTCTGAGCAGCATCCTCTCGTTGAAGGTCCCAGGCCACATCCGGCATCGAGGTGGCCCTTTCTGTCCTTCCCCGGCACGCCAGGGGAGCAGGAGGCAGGATGTTTGTGAGCAGCTTTCTGATACCTAGAGGAAGATCCAACCCTCGCAGGGCTTTTGGCAAAATCCCCCCCTTGGCCCAGCAGCTGGCAAAGCTCCGGCCCTCACCCACCATGCCGGCAATGAGACGGGACCGGGCTCACGTGCGATCTGTCTGCTTCACCTGAGATGCACGGCGCCTCCGGCACCGGGCCGTGTTCCCGTCTTTCGTACCACATCCCCATCAATACTGCAGGGCACCGCGCTGCCGCCGGCACAGCGTAACCCGCTCTGGTGCTGCGGCTGGATTGCAGGGTGGCGTCGGCTCATCCCCCCACGAGAGCCGCTCTGTGCCGGGCATCAGCCCGTGCTGGGGCCGGGGAGGGGTTATCTGAAGCCGAACCTGTAATGGAAGCTGAATCTGTAATGGATCCTCGCTGGGCGATCGGTGTTTAAAGGCTGTGATCTGCTGCTTCTTGATTGTATTCCAGCCCCTCGATGGAACTTCTCCCATGTAAGCGAGCCCCACTAATCCATCCTGGCCATATAGAATGGATGGCGGTGGAGTGAAAGAACACAAACATGGCTGCGTATCGGTAACAGATGTCCGGGCAGCAGTGCAGCAGGTCCCTCTGCCGAAGGTCCCCCACTGCCGGTACCTGCCCTCTGTGCCAAAACCCTTCCTCTGTCCCCAAAACCTGGCCTGGCCACGTGCGGGGGCAGGCGCCGGGACCAGCTTCGGCCGTTCTCCACTGGCCCGAGGAGCGGGACAAGGCTTGGAGCCAAGCCACCGAGCCGCTCTTTCCAGCACCGGCACCAGTGCCACCCAGTGAGCCCCGGGCGCTGCCGCTCGATGCCCCCGTCAAATCTTCATGCGATGCTCCCGGTGCTCTCTGCCCTGCCCCAGCGCTGCAGCTGTGGCCCCTGCCCACTCCAGGGCTGCCGGACCCCTCCGGCCTCCCCTCCCGCCCTGCAGTGTGCATTGCTCCCCGTGTGGGGACTTTGGGGGTGCAGCTGCACCCACCTTTGGGTGCTGCCCGGGCAGAGCAGGACAGGACCCAAGCACCTGCCCTCGGCGGGGGGCTCCCAGGTGATTCCTGTCCCCGGCGGCCGGCTCAGCCCCCCGCAGCAGGTAAGGGCCCGCTGGGGCTGGGGTTGCAGGCACCCCCATCCCCCAGGGAAGGCCCATCGCCCCCCGGCGAGTGGGCCGGCTGTGCCGGGCACATGGCGCGCCCGGAGAAGGGCTGGCGGCGATGGGGGCGGCCCCGGGCTTGGCCCTCGGCTGCAGGGGCATCACGATGTCCCTCGGGGGGAGAGGGGGCAGCAGGGGCTCCGCAGATCCGTCCCGTCTTCGGAAGGAAACGCCCACCCGGGGGTCTTTTCCAGGGAGGGTTCCCTGCAAGGACCGGGCGATGTGCCGGGCATCCTCCCGGGGCAGCCCGCACCCGGTCACGCGTGGGGGACCGTGGGGGTGTTGGGGGCCCATCTCCCCTCGCCTGCTCTCCTCCAGAAGGAGGCCTGCGCCCCTCCCCCCGGCAGCCACCCGGCCCGGCAGGGGATGGAGCCCGGCAGGTCGGTGCCGGCGGAGCTGAAGCTCCGCAAGCCCTCGCAGCGGGCCAGGATCCCGGCGCCCTTCGTCGCCCACCCGAGAGGTCGCTGGCTCTGCCCGCGGCCCCCACCCCCGAGCCCCCCGTGCCTCTGCCCGTGTAGGGTGGGGCGGCCGAGCCGGCGGACCCCCCCGGGCCGGACGCCGCGGAGGCGGACGCGGACTCCCTGGTGCCCACGCACGACGAGCGGGGCCGCCCCATCCCCGAGTGGAAGCGGCAGGCGATGGTGCGCCGGCTGCGGGCGCGGCTGGCGGACGAGGAGGCGGCGGGTGGCCAGGGACGGGGCGTCCCGGGGCCGGGGGGTGCAGGCTGCCGGCCCGGGGGGGGACGCTGCCGGCCCCTCTCCGCAGGATGCGAGCTCCTGGCGCTTCTCGCCGTCCCGCCAGGCCGTGCCGGGCCCCTTCGGGGAGCTGCTGACCAAGGCAGACCTGCAGCAGCTGGAGCGGGCGGGGGAGAGCCTGCGGCTGCAGCTGTGGCTGTGGCTGCGGCGGCGGGGCAAGGCGTACCAGGGCGAGCTGCAGCGCCTGGCGCGGGAGCTGCGCACCCTCCTGCCCACCCCGCTGCTCAGCATCACCGTGCGCAGCCCCCCGCCCGCCCCCGGGCAGCCCCTGCCCCTCTGGGGTGGCCGCCTGGCCGGCGCCAGCAGCAGCCTGGCCGCGCTGCTGGCCCACGCCGAGGGGGCTCTCCCTACCCAAGGGTGGGTTTTCTAGTACGTTAATTAGGATAGTTCACTCACAGTTCAGGTAGCTCTTTGATTGCCCCTGTGCTTATCTTGGTATTTCTTTACCCACTGACTTACTTATGGTGTCATCTTGTTTCTCTTCTCAAGGTCACGCCTCGTTAACTAAATAGCATCCTTTGTTTTTGTTTCTCGCATATCTCCAACAGCAGGGGCGGGATGAGAGGCAGGGAGGGCGGGACAGAGAGCTGGGGGGGCGGGACAGAGAGCCAGGGGGGCGGGACAGAAAGGCAGGGGGCGGGACAGAGAGGCGGGGGGCAGGACAGAGAGGCAGGGGGAGGCACAGAGAGGCAGGGGGGCGGGATTAGAGGCAGGGAGGGCGGGACAGAGAGACAAGGTGGGACAGAGAGCTGGGGGGGCAGGACAGAGAGGCGGGGGGAGGCACAGAGAGCCGGGGGGCGGGACAGAGAGGCGGGGGGGCGGGACGAGAGGCAGGGGGCAGCATGAGAGGCAGGGAGGGCGGGACACAGAGCAAGGGGGTGGGACAGAGAGGTGAGGGGGTGGGACAAGAGATGGGGGCGGGACAAGAGGGGGGCGGGACAAGAGTCAGGGGGCGGGACAGAGACACAGGGGGCGGGACAGAGAGGCAGGGGGGGCGGGAAGAGATGGGGGCGCGGGAAGAGACGGGGGCGCCGGAAAAGGACTTCAGTGTTAACACCAAAGTTGACAGTGAGGCAATCCTGTTCAACAACAGTCTGACCCAAACTTGCCAGATTGTCTCTACAGAGTTGTAAGCTCCTGGAACAACAGAGAAGGGATCTGAAAAGGAAATTTAGCCTTATTCAATTTAGCCTTGCTTTAGGAGATGGCAACCAATAGTTTCTTCCCTCTCAGCTTTTTACAAAGAGACTTTTCTTACAAACCGTTTACGGACAAGTCACCATGGTACCTGGCGTAGGCACTCGTTGGCAACTAAAGCATCAGGAGAAGCATCTGTCTGATGACACGCTGGGCACCTATCTGCCTCAGATTCCAGCTGTGCTCTTCTAATACCTCTCAAGAATCGGAATCATCCCAATAGTTTTTAGCCAAACTAAGGAAATTTGCGGGGTTCGAATCAATTATAAAAACCCGTATATGATGAATGGGTGAATATGGTCTTGAATTGAGAGCACGAAGCTGCAAATCTTCAACAGTGTAAAAAATTGCTAGCATGCAGCAAAGAACTGGACAGTTTTGATATTTCCCTCTTGTAACATTTGGAGAGGTAGACTAGGCCGTGTCTTGATGTTTCGGCTAGTCTTTTTTCCACTCTCCAGTATAGTGAGAAGGCCCCAAGCTCAAGCTTCATGAATAAAACCCATCTCAAAAAACCATTAGCAGGCTCGACTTCTGAAGGTTTTAACCACCTCTCCCCTGGAGAAGAAGGTGCATTAAATGCCTAACTAGCCCTTTGTTGCAGACCACAGTAAGGCACCAGAGATGCCTATGGAAGTCTGGAGGAGAGACAGGGCTGTGGACAAACTAAATGCCTTCAGTATCCAATACTCTAATCCCCTGCACAATGAGGCACTCTTCTCAGACTCGTCCTTCTGCATGGAAGGAGGATTTCACTAGATACCTGACAAGGGAAAAAAGCTTGCTGCCTTTGTTTTTCCCTTTAGACGCTTTCCTCTTCAGGGTATACTTCAGTATTAAACAGAACTGGGAAGAAAGTCATTTCGTTCTCTCCTCTTGCTGCTTTCACAAGATCAGCTGTGATGTTTTAAATTAACAAACATGGGAGTAACACATTCGTCGCAAGAACTCTGTCCACAGCAGGCAAGAACAACTGCACCGGTCATTGTAGCGTTACAAATGAGACAGAACAACTCATCTGGAATAGGATCATCTGAGGAGGAGGAGGAGGAGGAGGAGGAGGACGGCCTCTCTGGTAAAGAGGGAGGCTTTTCCTTCTTTCCTCTAGCATAAGCTTCCCTGGAGCGAGGGTGGGGAAGGAAAAAGAAAAAAGTTAAAGGTGGGTAAAGGAAAACTTTTCCAAGCTTTGGATTTTATCCAAGGAAGATAATAGATGGAATTCTTCTCGCTCCACAGGAGCCTTCTAAAATGTAGGCATGTAGTTTAAACTACTTCCCTGTAGCCACACCACTAGAAGAGGGAGGGGGGAACAACTTTCCTTCTGCAGAACTCTCCCATTCCTTGCATCAACTACGAAATCAGCTCAGACTAGAACAATGATTTTTCGGCAGCCACAAACCAGGTGAAATGAATCCTGAGATTCATGGATCTCAAAAGGAGATCCACGACAGAAAAACAGAAGTGCTACCGAGTGCATTGTCAAACAGCCACTGCTGTCAGCACCCAGGAGGATTTTCTTAGTTTAGTGCAACAGGAAAACTCCAGTCTGTTTCACACATGGGATCGGATAAAAGTCAGAGATGGGGGAAGCCTCAGTCCAACAGCTATTTGTTAAATTTTGCAAGAAGCCTTTGAAACGTAACACAGAAGCAAAAGGAGCTTTCAAAGAGAACGACTCCCCTGTAAACACTACCGAAATATTTGGCAGAAATACGGATTCTTAGCATACCCCGAGTTCAAGCAACTTCCTGGGGCATCAACAGCAGGACCACCCTAGTTTAATATCAGAAAGTATCACAGATGTTTAGGTTAAGATACAACGACAAGGCTTCCTCCCCCGTAATTACAGACGCTGGCCAACTTGCTTGCATTGCCACGCAGACATTTACGCGTGCTTTCTCTCGTTCCCTTCTTGGTCAGTCCCATTAATTCCATACTTACGCATGAAGAGTTGGTATTGCATATTTGCCAGCGTTTGTCACCAGAGCGCCCTTGGGATTGGGATCTTTCACCTCCATCATGAAATCCTTGGAGTTGCATCGAATGTAGTAATCCTTAGGGAAGAACACTTATTGCTTGTTACCACCGTACTTATTTGTCTCTCTGTCTGTCTGTCGCTCTCCGGTCCTACGTAGTCTTCTCCTTCATTCCATCGCTCTCGTTCATGCGTCCGCGCGGAGCCTGAGAAGGAACAAACGGGTAGACCTGGCCTCCCTTCCCGCACTCGGTCCCCGGGGTAGACCTGGCCTCCCTTCCCGCAATCGGACCAGGGGGTAGACCTGGCCTCCCTGCTCGGACACCGGGGGGAGTTCTGGCCTCCCTTCCCGCACTCGGACCCCGGGGGAGACCTGACCTCCCTTCCCGCACTCGGACCCCGGTGGTAGACCTGGCCTCCCTGCTCGGACCCCGGGGGGAGACCTGGCCTCCCTTCCCGCACTCGGACCCCGGGGGTAGACCTGGCCTCCCTGCCCGGACGCCGGGTAGACCTGGCCTCCCTGCCCGGATCCCGGGCGTAGACATGGCCTCCCTGCCCGTACCCCGGGGGGAGACCTGGCCTCCCTCCCCGCACTCGGACTTGGGCTAGACCTGGCCTCCCTGCTCGGACCCCGGGGGGAGACCTGGCCTCCCTGCCCGGACCCTGGGCGTAGTCCTGGCCTCCATGCCCGGACTCCGGGTGTAGACCTGGCCTCCATGCCCACACTCGGACTCCGGGGGTAGACCTGGCCTCCCTTCCCGCACTCGGACTCGGGCTAGACCTGGCCTCCCTGCTCGGACACCGGGCGGAGTTCTGGCCTCCCTTCCCGCACTCGGACCCCTGGTAGACCTGGCCTCCCTTCCCGCACTCGGGTAGACCTGGTCTACCTGCCCACACTCCGGGTAGACCTGGCCTCCCTGCCCGCACTCGGACCCCAGGGTAGACCTGGCCTCCCTGCCCGGACCCCGGGCGTAGACCTGGCCTCCCTGCCCGCACCCCGGCGGGAGACCTGGCCTCCATCCCCACACTCGGACTCGCGGTAGACCTGGCCTCCCTGCCCGCACTCGGACAGGAGAGTTTTCTTTTTCTTCCTTCTTCTCTCCGCCTGCTTTAAATAAAGGAATACAAATGTGAGAGGGGTGTAAGAAATAGCGGTTTAATTCATCATTCATCAATCATTACTCGAGGGCGGGCGGAGCCACTTCATTTCTTGTTTCTTCCCGCCGGTCTACAAGTCATGCTGTCCTTCGAATAAGAAACCATTGTCCTCGCTTTGTTGTTTGTTCGTCGAGAACGCTCGCCCAGCTTACCTTTGAGTTATTCTTTTCGAGGACCTCTCGGTGCAAACAAACGAGGTCGAGCGTTACCCGCTGTCGCTTGACGCCACCGTTCCTTCGTTGCTAAGGAAGAGGTGTCAAGACTCTCTCGTTTCCGCAGCGTTTAGCGGCCATCGGGGCGCCGCCTCCCCTGCACGGAGGGCGCGTGAGTCTGAAAAGGCCTCAAAACACTACGGAATTGGTCGTCACGCATCCAATGTAGTAATCCTTAGGGAAGAACGCTTATTGCTTGTTACCTCCATACTTGTTTGTCTCTCTGTCCGTCTGTCGCTCTGCGGTCCTATGTCGTATTCTCCTTCATTCCATCGCCCTCGTTCGTGAGTGCGCTCGGAGCCTGAGAAGGAACAAATCGGTAGACCTGGCCTCCCTTCCCGCACTCGGACCCCCCGGGGGTAGACCTGGCCTCCCTGCCCGCACTCGGACCCCGGGGTAGGCCTGGCCTCCCTTCCCACACTCGGACCCCTGGATAGACCTGGCCTCCCTCCCCGCACTCGGGGTAGACCTGGCCTCCCTGCCCGGACCCCGGCTAGGCCTGGCCTCCCTTCCCGCACTCGGACCCCGGGTAGACCTGACCTCCCTGCCCGGACCCCAGGGTAAGCCTGGCCTCCCTGCCCGCACCCCGAGTAGGCCTGGCGTCCCTGCCCGCACCCCGGGGGTAGACCTGGCTTCCCTGCCCGCACTCGGGTAGACCTGGTCTGCCTGCCCGGACCCCGGGTAGACCTGTGTTCCCTGCCCGCCCTCGGACCCCAGGGTAGACCTGGCCTCCCAGCTCGGACCCCGGGTAGACCTGGCCTCCCTACCCGCACTCGGACTTGGGCTAGACCTGCCTTCCCTGCTCGGACCGCGGCGGGAGACGTGGCCTCCTTGTCCGGACCCAGGGGTAAGCCTGGCCTCCGTGCCCGGAGCCCGGGGTAGACCTGGCCTTACTTCCCGCACTCGGACCCCGGGGGTAGACCTGGCCTCCCTGCCCGGACGCCGGGTAGACCTGGCCTCCCTGCCCGGATCCCGGGCGTAGACATGGCCTCCCTGCCCGTACCCCGGGGGGAGACCTGGCCTCCCTCCCCGCACTCGGACTTGGGCTAGACCTGGCCTCCCTGCTCGGACCCCGGGGGGAGACCTGGCCTCCCTGCCCGGACCCCGGGCGTAGTCCTGGCCTCCATGCCCGGACCCCGGGTGTAGACCTGGCCTCCATGCCCACACTCGGACTCCGGGGGTAGACCTGGCCTCCCTTCCCGCACTCGGACTCGGGCTAGACCTGGCCTCCCTGCTCGGACACCGGGGGGAGTTCTGGCCTCCCTTCCCGCACTCGGACTTCTGGTAGACCTGGCCTCCCTTCCCGCACTCGGTCCCCGGGGGTAGACCTGGCCTCCCTGCTCGGACCCTGCAGTAGACCTGGCCTTACTTCCCGCACTCGGACCCCGGGGGTACACCTGACCTCCCTTCCCGCACTCGGACCCCGGGGGTACACCTGGCCTCCCTCCCCGCACTCGGACTCGGGCTAGACCTGGCCTCCCTGCCCGGAGCCCGTGGGTAGACCTGGCCTCCCTTCCCGCACTCGGACCCCTGGATAGACCTGGCCTCCCTGCCCGCACTCGGGGTAGACCTGGCCTCCCTGCCCGGACCCCGGGTAGGCCTGGCCTCCCTCCCCGCACTCGGACCCCGGGGTAGACCTGACCTCCCTGCCCGGACCACCGCTAGACCTGGCCTCCCTTCCCGCACTCGGACCCCAGGGTAGACCTGGCCTCCCTGCTCGGACCCTGGGGGAGACCTGGCCTCCCTGCCCGGACCCCGGGGGTAGACCTGGCTTCCCTGCCCGCACTCGGGTAGACCTGATCTGCCTGCCCGGACCCCGGGTAGACCTGTGTTCCCTGCCCGCACTCGGACCCCAGGGTAGACCTGGCCTCCCTGCCCAGACCCCGGGCGTAGACCTGGCCTCCCTGCCCACACCCCGGCGGGAGACCTGGCCTCCCTCCCCACACTCGGACTCGCGGTAGACCTGGCCTCCCTGCCCGCACTCGGACAGGAGAGTTTTCTTTTTCTTCCTTCTTCTCTCCGCCTGCTTTAAATAAAGGAATACAAATGTGAGAGGGGTGTAAGAAATAGCGGTTTAATTCATCATTCATCAATCATTACTCGAGGGCGGGCGGAGCCACTTCATTTCTTGTTTCTTCCCGCCGGTCTACAAGTCATGCTGTCCTTCGAATAAGAAACCATTGTCCTCGCTTTGTTGTTTGTTCGTCGAGAACGCTCGCCCAGCTTACCTTTGAGTTATTCTTTTCGAGGACCTCTCGGCGCAAACAAACGAGGTCGAGCGTTACCCGCTGTCGCTTGACGCCACCGTTCCTTCGTTGCTAAGGAAGAGGTGTCAAGACTCTCTCGTTTCCGCAGCGTTTAGCGGCCATCGGGGCGCCGCCTCCCCTGCACGGAGGGCGCGTGAGTCTGAAAAGGCCTCAAAACACTACGGAATTGGTCGTCACGCATCCAATGTAGTAATCCTTAGGGAAGAACGCTTATTGCTTGTTACCTCCATACTTGTTTGTCTCTCTGTCCGTCTGTCGCTCTGCGGTCCTATGTCGTATTCTCCTTCATTCCATCGCCCTCGTTCGTGAGTGCGCTCGGAGCCTGAGAAGGAACAAATCGGTAGACCTGGCCTCCCTTCCCGCACTCGGACCCCCCGGGGGTAGACCTGGCCTCCCTGCCCGCACTCGGACCCCGGGGTAGGCCTGGCCTCCCTTCCCACACTCGGACCCCTGGATAGACCTGGCCTCCCTCCCCGCACTCGGGGTAGACCTGGCCTCCCTGCCCGGACCCCGGCTAGGCCTGGCCTCCCTTCCCGCACTCGGACCCCGGGTAGACCTGACCTCCCTGCCCGGACCCCAGGGTAAGCCTGGCCTCCCTGCCCGCACCCCGAGTAGGCCTGGCGTCCCTGCCCGCACCCCGGGGGTAGACCTGGCTTCCCTGCCCGCACTCGGGTAGACCTGGTCTGCCTGCCCGGACCCCGGGTAGACCTGTGTTCCCTGCCCGCCCTCGGACCCCAGGGTAGACCTGGCCTCCCAGCTCGGACCCCGGGTAGACCTGGCCTCCCTACCCGCACTCGGACTTGGGCTAGACCTGCCTTCCCTGCTCGGACCGCGGCGGGAGACGTGGCCTCCTTGTCCGGACCCAGGGGTAAGCCTGGCCTCCGTGCCCGGAGCCCGGGGTAGACCTGGCCTTACTTCCCGCACTCGGACCCCGGGGGTAGACCTGGCCTCCCTGCCCGGACGCCGGGTAGACCTGGCCTCCCTGCCCGGATCCCGGGCGTAGACATGGCCTCCCTGCCCGTACCCCGGGGGGAGACCTGGCCTCCCTCCCCGCACTCGGACTTGGGCTAGACCTGGCCTCCCTGCTCGGACCCCGGGGGGAGACCTGGCCTCCCTGCCCGGACCCCGGGCGTAGTCCTGGCCTCCATGCCCGGACCCCGGGTGTAGACCTGGCCTCCATGCCCACACTCGGACTCCGGGGGTAGACCTGGCCTCCCTTCCCGCACTCGGACTCGGGCTAGACCTGGCCTCCCTGCTCGGACACCGGGGGGAGTTCTGGCCTCCCTTCCCGCACTCGGACTTCTGGTAGACCTGGCCTCCCTTCCCGCACTCGGTCCCCGGGGGTAGACCTGGCCTCCCTGCTCGGACCCTGCAGTAGACCTGGCCTTACTTCCCGCACTCGGACCCCGGGGGTACACCTGACCTCCCTTCCCGCACTCGGACCCCGGGGGTACACCTGGCCTCCCTCCCCGCACTCGGACTCGGGCTAGACCTGGCCTCCCTTCCCGGAGCCCGTGGGTAGACCTGGCCTCCCTTCCCGCACTCGGACCCCTGGATAGACCTGGCCTCCCTGCCCGCACTCGGGGTAGACCTGGCCTCCCTGCCCGGACCCCGGGTAGGCCTGGCCTCCCTCCCCGCACTCGGACCCCGGGGTAGACCTGACCTCCCTGCCCGGACCCCAGGGTAAGCCTGGCCTCCCTGCCCGCACCCCGGGGGTAGACCTGGCTTCCATGCCCGCACTCGGGTAGACCTGGTCTGCCTGCCAACACTCCGGGTAGACCTGGCCTCCCTGCCCGCACTCGGACCCCAGGGTAGACCTGCCCTCCCTGCCCGGACCACCGCTAGACCTGGCCTCCCTTCCCGCACTCGGACCCCAGGGTAGACCTGGCCTCCCTGCTCGGACCCTGGGGGAGACCTGGCCTCCCTGCCCGGACCCCGGGGGTACACCTGGCTTCCCTGCCCGCACTCGGGTAGACCTGATCTGCCTGCCCGGACCCCGGGTAGACCTGTGTTCCCTGCCCGCACTCGGACCCCAGGGTAGACCTGGCCTCCCTGCCCAGACCCCGGGCGTAGACCTGGCCTCCCTGCCCACACCCCGGCGGGAGACCTGGCCTCCCTCCCCACACTCGGACTCGCGGTAGACCTGGCCTCCCTGCCCGCACTCGGACAGGAGAGTTTTCTTTTTCTTCCTTCTTCTCTCCGCCTGCTTTAAATAAAGGAATACAAATGTGAGAGGGGTGTAAGAAATAGCGGTTTAATTCATCATTCATCAATCATTACTCGAGGGCGGGCGGAGCCACTTCATTTCTTGTTTCTTCCCGCCGGTCTACAAGTCATGCTGTCCTTCGAATAAGAAACCATTGTCCTCGCTTTGTTGTTTGTTCGTCGAGAACGCTCGCCCAGCTTACCTTTGAGTTATTCTTTTCGAGGACCTCTCGGCGCAAACAAACGAGGTCGAGCGTTACCCGCTGTCGCTTGACGCCACCGTTCCTTCGTTGCTAAGGAACAGGTGTCAAGACTCTCTCGTTTCCGCAGCGTTTAGCGGCCATCGGGGCGCCGCCTCCCCTGCACGGAGGGCGCGTGAGTCTGAAAAGGCCTCAAAACACTACGGAATTGGTCGTCACGCATCCAATGTAGTAATCCTTAGGGAAGAACGCTTATTGCTTGTTACCTCCATACTTGTTTGTCTCTCTGTCCGTCTGTCGCTCTGCGGTCCTATGTCGTATTCTCCTTCATTCCATCGCCCTCGTTCGTGAGTGCGCTCGGAGCCTGAGAAGGAACAAATCGGTAGACCTGGCCTCCCTTCCCGCACTCGGCCCCCCCGGGGGTAGACCTGGCCTCCCTGCCCGGACCCCGGGGTAAGCCTGGCCTCCCTGCCCGCACCCCGAGTAGGCCTGGCGTCCCTGCCCGCACCCCGGGGGTAGACCTGGCTTCCCTGCCCGCACTCGGGTAGACCTGGTCTGCCTGCCCGGACCCCGGGTAGACCTGTGTTCCCTGCCCGCACTCGGACCCCAGGGTAGACCTGGCCTCCCAGCTCGGACCCCGGGTAGACCTGGCCTCCCTACCCGCACTCGGACTTGGGCTAGACCTGCCTTCCCTGCTCGGACCGCGGCGGGAGACGTGGCCTCCTTGTCCGGACCCAGGGGTAAGCCTGGCCTCCGTGCCCGGAGCCCGGGGTAGACCTGGCCTTACTTCCCGCACTCGGACCCCGGGGGTAGACCTGGCCTCCCTGCCCGGACGCCGGGTAGACCTGGCCTCCCTGCCCGGATCCCGGGCGTAGACATGGCCTCCCTGCCCGTACCCCGGGGGGAGACCTGGCCTCCCTCCCCGCACTCGGACTTGGGCTAGACCTGGCCTCCCTGCTCGGACCCCGGGGGGAGACCTGGCCTCCCTGCCCGGACCCCGGGCGTAGTCCTGGCCTCCATGCCCGGACCCCGGGTGTAGACCTGGCCTCCATGCCCACACTCGGACTCCGGGGGTAGACCTGGCCTCCCTTCCCGCACTCGGACTCGGGCTAGACCTGGCCTCCCTGCTCGGACACGGGGCGGAGTTCTGGCCTCCCTTCCCGCACTCGGACCCCTGGTAGACCTGGCCTCCCTTCCCGCACTCGGTCCCCGGGGGTAGACCTGGCCTCCCTGCTCGGACCCTGCAGTAGACCTGGCCTTACTTCCCGCACTCGGACCCCGGGGGTACACCTGACCTCCCTTCCCGCACTCGGACCCCGGGGGTACACCTGGCCTCCCTCCCCGCACTCGGACTCGGGCTAGACCTGGCCTCCCTGCCTGGAGCCCGGGGGTAGACATGGCCTCCCTGCCCGCACTCGGACCCCTGGATAGACCTGGCCTCCCTCCCCGCACTCGGACCCCGGGGTAGACCTGGCCTCCCTGCCCGGACCCCAGGGTAAGCCTGGCCTCCCTGCCCGCACCCCGGGGGTAGACCTGGCTTCCCTGCCCGCACTCGGGTAGACCTGGTCTGCCTGCCCACACTCCGGGTAGACCTGGCCTCCCTGCCCGCACTCGGACCCCAGGGTAGACCTGCCCTCCCTGCCCGGACCACCGCTAGACCTGGCCTCCCTTCCCGCACTCGGACCCCAGGGTAGACCTGGCCTCCCTGCTCGGACCCTGGGGGAGACCTGGCCTCCCTGCCCGGACCCCGGGGGTAGACCTGGCTTCCCTGCCCGCACTCGGGTAGACCTGGTCTGCCTGCCCGGACCCCGGGTAGACCTGTGTTCCCTGCCCGCCCTCGGACCCCAGGGTAGACCTGGCCTCCCAGCTCGGACCCCGGGTAGACCTGGCCTCCCTACCCGCACTCGGACTTGGGCTAGACCTGCCTTCCCTGCTCGGACCGCGGCGGGAGACGTGGCCTCCTTGTCCGGACCCAGGGGTAAGCCTGGCCTCCGTGCCCGGAGCCCGGGGTAGACCTGGCCTTACTTCCCGCACTCGGACCCCGGGGGTAGACCTGGCCTCCCTGCCCGGACGCCGGGTAGACCTGGCCTCCCTGCCCGGATCCCGGGCGTAGACATGGCCTCCCTGCCCGTACCCCGGGGGGAGACCTGGCCTCCCTCCCCGCACTCGGACTTGGGCTAGACCTGGCCTCCCTGCTCGGACCCCGGGGGGAGACCTGGCCTCCCTGCCCGGACCCCGGGCGTAGTCCTGGCCTCCATGCCCGGACCCCGGGTGTAGACCTGGCCTCCATGCCCACACTCGGACTCCGGGGGTAGACCTGGCCTCCCTTCCCGCACTCGGACTCGGGCTAGACCTGGCCTCCCTGCTCGGACACCGGGGGGAGTTCTGGCCTCCCTTCCCGCACTCGGACTTCTGGTAGACCTGGCCTCCCTTCCCGCACTCGGTCCCCGGGGGTAGACCTGGCCTCCCTGCTCGGACCCTGCAGTAGACCTGGCCTTACTTCCCGCACTCGGACCCCGGGGGTACACCTGACCTCCCTTCCCGCACTCGGACCCCGGGGGTACACCTGGCCTCCCTCCCCGCACTCGGACTCGGGCTAGACCTGGCCTCCCTGCCCGGAGCCCGTGGGTAGACCTGGCCTCCCTTCCCGCACTCGGACCCCTGGATAGACCTGGCCTCCCTGCCCGCACTCGGGGTAGACCTGGCCTCCCTGCCCGGACCCCGGGTAGGCCTGGCCTCCCTCCCCGCACTCGGACCCCGGGGTAGACCTGACCTCCCTGCCCGGACCACCGCTAGACCTGGCCTCCCTTCCCGCACTCGGACCCCAGGGTAGACCTGGCCTCCCTGCTCGGACCCTGGGGGAGACCTGGCCTCCCTGCCCGGACCCCGGGGGTAGACCTGGCTTCCCTGCCCGCACTCGGGTAGACCTGATCTGCCTGCCCGGACCCCGGGTAGACCTGTGTTCCCTGCCCGCACTCGGACCCCAGGGTAGACCTGGCCTCCCTGCCCAGACCCCGGGCGTAGACCTGGCCTCCCTGCCCACACCCCGGCAGGAGACCTGGCCTCCCTCCCCACACTCGGACTCGCGGTAGACCTGGCCTCCCTGCCCGCACTCGGACAGGAGAGTTTTCTTTTTCTTCCTTCTTCTCTCCGCCTGCTTTAAATAAAGGAATACAAATGTGAGAGGGGTGTAAGAAATAGCGGTTTAATTCATCATTCATCAATCATTACTCGAGGGCGGGCGGAGCCACTTCATTTCTTGTTTCTTCCCGCCGGTCTACAAGTCATGCTGTCCTTCGAATAAGAAACCATTGTCCTCGCTTTGTTGTTTGTTCGTCGAGAACGCTCGCCCAGCTTACCTTTGAGTTATTCTTTTCGAGGACCTCTCGGCGCAAACAAACGAGGTCGAGCGTTACCCGCTGTCGCTTGACGCCACCGTTCCTTCGTTGCTAAGGAACAGGTGTCAAGACTCTCTCGTTTCCGCAGCGTTTAGCGGCCATCGGGGCGCCGCCTCCCCTGCACGGAGGGCGCGTGAGTCTGAAAAGGCCTCAAAACACTACGGAATTGGTCGTCACGCATCCAATGTAGTAATCCTTAGGGAAGAACGCTTATTGCTTGTTACCTCCATACTTGTTTGTCTCTCTGTCCGTCTGTCGCTCTGCGGTCCTATGTCGTATTCTCCTTCATTCCATCGCCCTCGTTCGTGAGTGCGCTCGGAGCCTGAGAAGGAACAAATCGGTAGACCTGGCCTCCCTTCCCGCACTCGGACCCCCCGGGGGTAGACCTGGCCTCCCTTCCCACACTCGGACCCCCCGGGGGTAGACCTGGCCTCCCTGCCCGCACTCGGACCCCTGGTAGACCTGGCCTCCCTTCCCACACTCGGACCCCGGGGGTACACCTGGCCTCCCTCCCCGCACTCGGACTCGGGCTAGACCTGGCCTCCCTGCCTGGAGCCCGGGGGTAGACCTGGCCTCCCTTCCCGCACTCGGACCCCGGGCTAGACCTGGCCTCCCTGCCCGGACCCCGGGGTAAGCCTGGCCTCCCTGCCCGCACCCCGAGTAGGCCTGGCGTCCCTGCCCGCACCCCGGGGGTAGACCTGGCTTCCCTGCCCGCACTCGGGTAGACCTGGTCTGCCTGCCCGGACCCCGGGTAGACCTGTGTTCCCTGCCCGCACTCGGACCCCAGGGTAGACCTGGCCTCCCAGCTCGGACCCCGGGTAGACCTGGCCTCCCTACCCGCACTCGGACTTGGGCTAGACCTGCCTTCCCTGCTCGGACCGCGGCGGGAGACGTGGCCTCCTTGTCCGGACCCAGGGGTAAGCCTGGCCTCCCTGCCCGGAGCCCGGGGTAGACCTGGCCTTACTTCCCGCACTCGGACCCCGGGGGTAGACCTGGCCTCCCTGCCCGGACGCCGGGTAGACCTGGCCTCCCTGCCCGGATCCCGGGCGTAGACATGGCCTCCCTGCCCGTACCCCGGGGGGAGACCTGGCCTCCCTCCCCGCACTCGGACTTGGGCTAGACCTGGCCTCCCTGCTCGGACCCCGAGGGGAGACCTGGCCTCCCTGCCCGGACCCCGGGTGTAGGCCTGGCCTCCATGCCCGGACCCCGGGTGTAGACCTGGCCTCCATGCCCACTCTCGGACTCCGGGGGTAGACCTGGCCTCCCTTCCCGCACTCGGACTCGGGCTAGACCTGGCCTCCCTGCTCGGACACCGCGGGAGTTCTGGCCTCCCTTCCCGCACTCGGACCCCTGGTAGACCTGGCCTCCCTTCCCGCACTCGGTCCCCGGGGGTAGACCTGGCCTCCCTGCTCGGACCCTGCAGTAGACCTGGCCTTACTTCCCGCACTCGGACCCCGGGGGTACACCTGACCTCCCTTCCCGCACTCGGACCCCGGGGGTACACCTGGCCTCCCTCCCCGCACTCGGACTCGGGCTAGACCTGGCCTCCCTGCCCGGAGCCCGGGGGTAGACATGGCCTCCCTGCCCGCACTCGGACCCCTGGATAGACCTGGCCTCCCTGCCCGCACTCGGGGTAGACCTGGCCTCCCTGCCCGGACCCCGGGTAGGCCTGGCCTCCCTCCCCGCACTCGGACCCCGGGGTAGACCTGACCTCCCTGCCCGGACCCCAGGGTAAGCCTGGCCTCCCTGCACGCACCCCGAGTAGACCTGGCTTCCCTGCCCGCACTCGGGTAGACCTAGTCTGCCTGCCCACACTCCGGGTAGACCTGGCCTCCCTGCCCGCACTCGGACCCCAGGGTAGACCTGCCCTCCCTGCCCGGACCACCGCTAGACCTGGCCTCCCTTCCCGCACTCGGACCCCAGGGTAGACCTGGCCTCCCTGCTCGGACCCTGGGGGAGACATGGCCTCCCTGCCCGGACGCCGGGCGTAGTCATGGCCTCCGTGCCCGGACCCCGGGGGTAGACCTGGCCTCCCTTCCTGTACTCGGACCCCAGGGTAGACCTGGCCTCCCTGCCCGCACTCGGGGTAGACATGGCCTCCCTGCCCGGACCCCGGTTAAGCCTGGCCTCCCTGCCCGCACCCCTGGGGTAGACCTGGCTTCCCTGCCCGCACTCGGGTAGACCTGGTCTGCCTGCCAACACTCCGGGTAGACCTGGCCTCCCTGCCCGCACTCGGACCCCAGGGTAGACCTGCCCTCCCTGCCCGGACCACCGCTAGACCTGGCCTCCCTTCCCGCACTCGGACCCCAGGGTAGACCTGGCCTCCCTGCTCGGACCCTGGGGGAGACCTGGCCTCCCTGCCCGGACCCCGGGGGTAGACCTGGCTTCCCTGCCCGCACTCGGGTAGACCTGGTCTGCCTGCCCGGACCCCGGGTAGACCTGTGTTCCCTGCCCGCACTCGGACCCCAGGGTAGACCTGGCCTCCCAGCTCGGACCCCGGGTAGACCTGGCCTCCCTACCCGCACTCGGACTTGGGCTAGACCTGCCTTCCCTGCTCAGACCGCGGTGGGAGACGTGGCCTCCTTGTCCGGACCCAGGGGTAAGCCTGGCCTCCCTGCCCGGAGCCCGGGGTAGACCTGGCCTTACTTCCCGCACTCGGACCCCGGGGGTAGACCTGGCCTCCCTGCCCGGACGCCGGGTAGACCTGGCCTCCCTGCCCGGATCCCGGGCGTAGACATGGCCTCCCTGCCCGTACCCCGGGGGGAGACCTGGCCTCCCTCCCCGCACTCGGACTTGGGCTAGACCTGGCCTCCCTGCTCGGACCCCGGGGGGAGACCTGGCCTCCCTGCCCGGACCCCGGGCGTAGTCCTGGCCTCCATGCCCGGACCCCAGGTGTAGACCTGGCCTCCATGCCCACACTCGGACTCCGGGGGTAGACCTGGCCTCCCTTCCCGCACTCAGACTCGGGCTAGACCTGGCCTCCCTGCTCGGACACCGGGCGGAGTTCTGGCCTCCCTTCCCGCACTCGGACCCCTGGTAGACCTGGCCTCCCTTCCCGCACTCGGTCCCCGGGGGTAGACCTGGCCTCCCTGCTCGGACCCTGCAGTAGACCTGGCCTTACTTCCCGCACTCGGACCCCGGGGGTACACCTGACCTCCCTTCCCACACTCGGACCCCGGGGGTACACCTGGCCTCCCTCCCCGCACTCGGACTCGGGCTAGACCTGGCCTCCCTGCCTGGAGCCCGTGGGTAGACCTGGCCTCCCTGCCCGCACTCGGACCCCTGGATAGACCTGGCCTCCCTGCCCGCACTCGGGGTAGACCTGGCCTCCCTGCCCGGACCCCGGGTAGGCCTGGCCTCCCTCCCCGCACTCGGACCCCGGGGTAGACCTGACCTCCCTGCCCGGACCCCAGGGTAAGCCTGGCCTCCCTGCCCGCACCCCGGGGGTAGACCTGGCTTCCCTGCCCGCACTCGGGTAGACCTGGTCTGCCTGCCCACACTCCGGGTAGACCTGGCCTCCCTGCCCGCACTCGGACCCCAGGGTAGACCTGCCCTCCCTGCCCGGACCACCGCTAGACCTGGCCTCCCTTCCCGCACTCGGACCCCAGGGTAGACCTGGCCTCCCTGCTCGGACCCTGGGGGAGACCTGGCCTCCCTGCCCGGACCCCGGGGGTAGACCTGGCTTCCCTGCCCGCACTCGGGTAGACCTGGTCTGCCTGCCCGGACCCCGGGTAGACCTGTGTTCCCTGCCCGCACTCGGACCCCAGGGTAGACCTGGCCTCCCAGCTCGGACCCCGGGTAGACCTGGCCTCCCTACCCGCACTCGGACTTGGGCTAGACCTGCCTTCCCTGCTCGGACCGCGGCGGGAGACGTGGCCTCCTTGTCCGGACCCAGGGGTAAGCCTGGCCTCCGTGCCCGGAGCCCGGGGTAGACCTGGCCTTACTTCCCGCACTCGGACCCCGGGGGTAGACCTGGCCTCCCTGCCCGCACTCGGGTAGACCTGGTCTGCCTGCCCACACTCCGGGTAGACCTGGCCTCCCTGCCCGCACTCGGACCCCAGGGTAGACCTGCCCTCCCTGCCCGGACCACCGCTAGACCTGGCCTCCCTTCCCGCACTCGGACCCCAGGGTAGACCTGGCCTCCCTGCTCGGACCCTGGGGGAGACATGGCCTCCCTGCCCGGACGCCGGGCGTAGTCCTGGCCTCCATGCCCGGACCCCGGCCGTAGACCTGGCCTCCCTTCCTGTACTCGGACCCCAGGGTAGACCTGGCCTCCCTCCCCGCACTCGGGGTAGACCTGGCCTCCCTGCCCGGACCCCGGGTAGACCTGGCCTCCCTCCCCGCACTCGGACCCCGGGGTAGACATGGCCTCCCTGCCCGTACCCCGGGTAAGCCTGGCCTCCCTGCCCGCACCCCGGGGGTAGACCTGGCTTCCCTGCCCGCACTCGGGTAGACCTGGTCTGCCTGCCCACGCTCCGGGTAGACCTGGCCTCCCTGCCCGCACTCGGACCCCAGGGTAGACCTGGCCTCCCTGCCCGGACCCCGGGCGTAGACCTGGCCTCCCTGCCCGGACCCCGGCGGGAGACCTGGCCTCCCTCCCCACACTCGGACTCGCGGTAGACCTGGCCTCCCTGCCCGCACTCGGACAGGAGAGTTTTCTTTTTCTTCCTTCTTCTCTCCGCCTGCTTTAAATAAAGGAATACAAATGTGAGAGGGGTGTAAGAAATAGCGGTTTAATTCATCATTCATCAATCATTACTCGAGGGCGGGCGGAGCCACTTCATTTCTTGTTTCTTCCCGCCGGTCTACAAGTCATGCTGTCCTTCGAATAAGAAACCATTGTCCTCGCTTTGTTGTTTGTTCGTCGAGAACGCTCGCCCAGCTTACCTTTGAGTTATTCTTTTCGAGGACCTCTCGGCGCAAACAAACGAGGTCGAGCGTTACCCGCTGTCGCTTGACGCCACCGTTCCTTCGTTGCTAAGGAACAGGTGTCAAGACTCTCTCGTTTCCGCAGCGTTTAGCGGCCATCGGGGCGCCGCCTCCCCTGCACGGAGGGCGCGTGAGTCTGAAAAGGCCTCAAAACACTACGGAATTGGTCGTCACGCATCCAATGTAGTAATCCTTAGGGAAGAACGCTTATTGCTTGTTACCTCCATACTTGTTTGTCTCTCTGTCCGTCTGTCGCTCTGCGGTCCTATGTCGTATTCTCCTTCATTCCATCGCCCTCGTTCGTGAGTGCGCTCGGAGCCTGAGAAGGAACAAATCGGTAGACCTGGCCTCCCTTCCCGCACTCGGCCCCCCCGGGGGTAGACCTGGCCTCCCTGCCCGCACTCGGACCCCGGGGTAGGCCTGGCCTCCCTTCCCACACTCGGACCCCTGGATAGACCTGGCCTCCCTCCCCGCACTCGGGGTAGACCTGGCCTCCCTGCCCGGACCCCGGCTAGGCCTGGCCTCCCTTCCCGCACTCGGACCCCGGGTAGACCTGACCTCCCTGCCCGGACCCCAGGGTAAGCCTGGCCTCCCTGCCCGCACCCCGAGTAGGCCTGGCGTCCCTGCCCGCACCCCGGGGGTAGACCTGGCTTCCCTGCCCGCACTCGGGTAGACCTGGTCTGCCTGCCCGGACCCCGGGTAGACCTGTGTTCCCTGCCCGCACTCGGACCCCAGGGTAGACCTGGCCTCCCAGCTCGGACCCCAGGGTAGACCTGGCCTCCCTACCCGCACTCGGACTTGGGCTAGACCTGCCTTCCCTGCTCGGACCGCGGCGGGAGACGTGGCCTCCTTGTCCGGACCCAGGGGTAAGCCTGGCCTCCCTGCCCGGAGCCCGGGGTAGACCTGGCCTTACTTCCCGCACTCGGACGCCGGGGGTAGACCTGGCCTCCCTGCCCGGACGCCGGGTAGACCTGGCCTCCCTGCCCGGATCCCGGGCGTAGACATGGCCTCCCTGCCCGTACCCCGGGGGGAGACCTGGCCTCCCTCCCCGCACTCGGACTTGGGCTAGACCTGCCTTCCCTGCTCGGACCCCGAGGGGAGACCTGGCCTCCCTGCCCGGACCCCGGGCGTAGTCCTGGCCTCCATGCCCGGACCCCGGGTGTAGACCTGGCCTCCATGCCCACTCTCGGACCGCGGGGGTAGACCTGGCCTCCCTTCCCACACTCGGACTCGTGCTAGACCTGGCCTCCCTGCTCGGACACCGGGGGAGTTCTGGCCTCCCTTCCCGCACTCGGACCCCTGGTAGACCTGGCCTCCCTTCCCGCACTCGGTCCCCGGGGGTAGACCTGGCCTCCCTGCTCGGACCCTGCAGTAGACCTGGCCTTACTTCCCGCACTCGGACCCCGGGGGTACACCTGACCTCCCTTCCCGCACTCGGACCCCGGGGGTACACCTGGCCTCCCTCCCCGCACTCGGACTCGGGCTAGACCTGGCCTCCCTGCCCGGAGCCCGGGGGTAGACATGGCCTCCCTGCCCGCACTCGGACCCCTGGATAGACCTGGCCTCCCTGCCCGCACTCGGGGTAGACCTGGCCTCCCTGCCCGGACCCCGGGTAGGCCTGGCCTCCCTCCCCGCACTCGGACCCCGGGGTAGACCTGACCTCCCTGCCCGGACCCCAGGGTAAGCCTGGCCTCCCTGCCCGCACCCCGAGTAGACCTGGCTTCCCTGCCCGCACTCGGGTAGACCTAGTCTGCCTGCCCACACTCCGGGTAGACCTGGCCTCCCTGCCCGCACTCGGACCCCAGGGTAGACCTGCCCTCCCTGCCCGGACCACCGCTAGACCTGGCCTCCCTTCCCGCACTCGGACCCCAGGGTAGACCTGGCCTCCCTGCTCGGACCCTGGGGGAGACATGGCCTCCCTGCCCGGACGCCGGGCGTAGTCATGGCCTCCATGCCCGGACCCCGGGGGTAGACCTGGCCTCCCTTCCTGTACTCGGACCCCAGGGTAGACCTGGCCTCCCTCCCCGCACTCGGGGTAGACATGGCCTCCCTGCCCGGACCCCGGGTAAGCCTGGCCTCCCTGCCCGCACCCCTGGGGTAGACCTGGCTTCCCTGCCCGCACTCGGGTAGACCTGGTCTGCCTGCCCACGCTCCGGGTAGACCTGGCCTCCCTGCCCGCACTCGGACCCCAGGGTAGACCTGGCCTCCCTGCCCGGACCCCGGGCGTAGACCTGGCCTCCCTCCCCACACTCGGACTCGCGGTAGACCTGGCCTCCCTGCCCGCACTCGGACAGGAGAGTTTTCTTTTTCTTCCTTCTTCTCTCCGCCTGCTTTAAATAAAGGAATACAAATGTGAGAGGGGTGTAAGAAATAGCGGTTTAATTCATCATTCATCAATCATTACTCGAGGGCGGGCGGAGCCACTTCATTTCTTGTTTCTTCCCGCCGGTCTACAAGTCATGCTGTCCTTCGAATAAGAAACCATTGTCCTCGCTTTGTTGTTTGTTCGTCGAGAACGCTCGCCCAGCTTACCTTTGAGTTATTCTTTTCGAGGACCTCTCGGCACAAACAAACGAGGTCGAGCGTTACCCGCTGTCGCTTGACGCCACCGTTCCTTCGTTGCTAAGGAAGAGGTGTCAAGACTCTCTCGTTTCCGCAGCGTTTAGCGGCCATCGGGGCGCCGCCTCCCCTGCACGGAGGGCGCGTGAGTCTGAAAAGGCCTCAAAACACTACGGAATTGGTCGTCACGCATCCAATGTAGTAATCCTTAGGGAAGAACGCTTATTGCTTGTTACCTCCATACTTGTTTGTCTCTCTGTCCGTCTGTCGCTCTGCGGTCCTATGTCGTATTCTCCTTCATTCCATCGCCCTCGTTCGTGAGTGCGCTCGGAGCCTGAGAAGGAACAAATCGGTAGACCTGGCCTCCCTTCCCGCACTCGGACCCCCCGGGGGTAGACCTGGCCTCCCTTCCCACACTCGGACCCCCCGGGGGTAGACCTGGCCTCCGTTCCCGCACTCGGACCCCGGGGTAGGCCTGGCCTCCCTTCCCACACTCGGACCCCTGGATAGACCTGGCCTCCCTCCCCGCACTCGGGGTAGACCTGGCCTCCCTGCCCGGACCCCGGCTAGGCCTGGCCTCCCTTCCCACACTCGGACCCCGGGTAGACCTGACCTCCCTGCCCGGACCCCGGGGTAAGCCTGGCCTCCCTGCCCGCACCCCGAGTAGGCCTGGCGTCCCTGCCCGCACCCCGGGGGTAGACCTGGCTTCCCTGCCCGCACTCGGGTAGACCTGGTCTGCCTGCCCGGACCCCGGGTAGACCTGTGTTCCCTGCCCGCACTCGGACCCCAGGGTAGACCTGGCCTCCCAGCTCGGACCCCGGGTAGACCTGGCCTCCCTACCCGCACTCGGACTTGGGCTAGACCTGCCTTCCCTGCTCGGACCGCGGCGGGAGACGTGGCCTCCTTGTCCGGACCCAGGGGTAAGCCTGGCCTCCCTGCCCGGAGCCCGGGGTAGACCTGGCCTTACTTCCCGCACTCGGACCCCGGGGGTAGACCTGGCCTCCCTGCCCGGACGCCGGGTAGACCTGGCCTCCCTGCCCGGATCCCGGGCGTAGACATGGCCTCCCTGCCCGTACCCCGGGGGGAGACCTGGCCTCCCTCCCCGCACTCGGACTTGGGCTAGACCTGGCCTCCCTGCTCGGACCCCGGGGGGAGACCTGGCCTCCCTGCCCGGACCCCGGGGGTAGTCCTGGCCTCCATGCCCGGACCCCGGGTGTAGACCTGGCCTCCATGCCCACACTCGGACTCCGGGGGTAGACCTGGCCTCCCTTCCCGCACTCGGACTCGGGCTAGACCTGGCCTCCCTGCTCGGACACCGGGGGGAGTTCTGGCCTCCCTTCCCGCACTCGGACCCCTGGTAGACCTGGCCTCCCTTCCCGCACTCGGTCCCCGGGGGTAGACCTGGCCTCCCTGCTCGGACCCTGCAGTAGACCTGGCCTTACTTCCCGCACTCGGACCCCGGGGGTACACCTGACCTCCCTTCCCGCACTCGGACCCCGGGGGTACACCTGGCCTCCCTCCCCGCACTCGGACTCGGGCTAGACCTGGCCTCCCTGCCCGGAGCCCGGGGGTAGACCTGGCCTCCCTGCCCGCACTCGGACCCCTGGATAGACCTGGCCTCCCTGCCCGCGCTCGGGGTAGACCTGGCCTCCCTGCCCGGACCCCGGGTAGGCCTGGCCTCCCTCCCCGCACTCGGACCCCGGGGTAGACCTGACCTCCCTGCCCGGACCCCAGGGTAAGCCTGGCCTCCCTGCACGCACCCCGAGTAGACCTGGCTTCCCTGCCCGCACTCGGGTAGACCTAGTCTGCCTGCCCACACTCCGGGTAGACCTGGCCTCCCTGCCCGCACTCGGACCCCAGGGTAGACCTGCCCTCCCTGCCCGGACCACCGCTAGACCTGGCCTCCCTTCCCGCACTCGGACCCCAGGGTAGACCTGGCCTCCCTGCTCGGACCCTGGGGGAGACATGGCCTCCCTGCCCGGACGCCGGGCGTAGTCATGGCCTCAATGCCCGGACCCCGGGGGTAGACCTGGCCTCCCTTCCTGTACTCGGACCCCAGGGTAGACCTGGCCTCCCTCCCCGCACTCGGGGTAGACATGGCCTCCCTGCCCGGACCCCGGGTAAGCCTGGCCTCCCTGCCCGCACCCCTGGGGTAGACCTGGCTTCCCTGCCCGCACTCGGGTAGACCTGGTCTGCCTGCCCACGCTCCGGGTAGACCTGGCCTCCCTGCCCGCACTCGGACCCCAGGGTAGACCTGGCCTCCCTGCCCGGACCCCGGGCGTAGACCTGGCCTCCCTCCCCACACTCGGACTCGCGGTAGACCTGGCCTCCCTGCCCGCACTCGGACAGGAGAGTTTTCTTTTTCTTCCTTCTTCTCTCCGCCTGCTTTAAATAAAGGAATACAAATGTGAGAGGGGTGTAAGAAATAGCGGTTTAATTCATCATTCATCAATCATTACTCGAGGGCGGGCGGAGCCACTTCATTTCTTGTTTCTTCCCGCCGGTCTACAAGTCATGCTGTCCTTCGAATAAGAAACCATTGTCCTCGCTTTGTTGTTTGTTCGTCGAGAACGCTCGCCCAGCTTACCTTTGAGTTATTCTTTTCGAGGACCTCTCGGCGCAAACAAACGAGGTCGAGCGTTACCCGCTGTCGCTTGACGCCACCGTTCCTTCGTTGCTAAGGAACAGGTGTCAAGACTCTCTCGTTTCCGCAGTGTTTAGCGGCCATCGGGGCGCCGCCTCCCCTGCACGGAGGGCGCGTGAGTCTGAAAAGGCCTCAAAACACTACGGAATTGGTCGTCACGCATCCAATGTAGTAATCCTTAGGGAAGAACGCTTATTGCTTGTTACCTCCATACTTGTTTGTCTCTCTGTCCGTCTGTCGCTCTGCGGTCCTATGTCGTATTCTCCTTCATTCCATCGCCCTCGTTCGTGAGTGCGCTCGGAGCCTGAGAAGGAACAAATCGGTAGACCTGGCCTCCCTTCCCGCACTCGGCCCCCCCGGGGGTAGACCTGGCCTCCCTGCCCGGACCCCGGGGTAAGCCTGGCCTCCCTGCCCGCACCCCGAGTAGGCCTGGCGTCCCTGCCCGCACCCCGGGGGTAGACCTGGCTTCCCTGCCCGCACTCGGGTAGACCTGGTCTGCCTGCCCGGACCCCGGGTAGACCTGTGTTCCCTGCCCGCACTCGGACCCCAGGGTAGACCTGGCCTCCCAGCTCGGACCCCGGGTAGACCTGGCCTCCCTACCCGCACTCGGACTTGGGCTAGACCTGCCTTCCCTGCTCGGACCGCGGCGGGAGACGTGGCCTCCTTGTCCGGACCCAGGGGTAAGCCTGGCCTCCCTGCCCGGAGCCCGGGGTAGACCTGGCCTTACTTCCCGCACTCGGACCCCGGGGGTAGACCTGGCCTCCCTGCCCGGATCCCGGGCGTAGACATGGCCTCCCTGCACGTACCCCGGGGGGAGACCTGGCCTCCCTCCCCGCACTCGGACTTGGGCTAGACCTGGCCTCCCTGCTCGGACCCCGAGGGGAGACCTGGCCTCCCTGCCCGGACCCCGGGCGTAGTCCTGGCCTCCATGCCCGGACCCCGGGTGTAGACCTGGCCTCCATGCCCACACTCGGACTCCGGGGGTAGACCTGGCCTCCCTTCCCGCACTCGGACTCGGGCTAGACCTGGCCTCCCTGCTCGGACACCGGGGGGAGTTCTGGCCTCCCTTCCCGCTCTCGGACCCCTGGTAGACCTGGCCTCCCTTCCCGCACTCGGTCCCCGGGGGTAGACCTGGCCTCCCTGCTCGGACCCTGCAGTAGACCTGGCCTTACTTCCCGCACTCGGACCCCGGGGGTACACCTGACCTCCCTTCCCGCACTCGGACCCCGGGGGTACACCTGGCCTCCCTCCCCGCACTCGGACTCGGGCTAGACCTGGCCTCCCTGCCCGGAGCCCGGGGGTAGACCTGGCCTCCCTGCCCGCACTCGGACCCCTGGATAGACCTGGCCTCCCTGCCCGCGCTCGGGGTAGACCTGGCCTCCCTGCCCGGACCCCGGGTAGGCCTGGCCTCCCTCCCCGCACTCGGACCCCGGGGTAGACCTGACCTCCCTGCCCGGACCCCAGGGTAAGCCTGGCCTCCCTGCACGCACCCCGAGTAGACCTGGCTTCCCTGCCCGCACTCGGGTAGACCTAGTCTGCCTGCCCACACTCCGGGTAGACCTGTGTTCCCTGCCCGCACTCGGACCCCAGGGTAGACCTGCCCTCCCTGCCCGGACCACCGCTAGACCTGGCCTCCCTTCCCGCACTCGGACCCCAGGGTAGACCTGGCCTCCCTGCTCGGACCCTGGGGGAGACATGGCCTCCCTGCCCGGACGCCGGGCGTAGTCCTGGCCTCCATGCCCGGACCCCGGGGGTAGACCTGGCCTCCCTTCCTGTACTCGGACCCCAGGGTAGACCTGGCCTCCCTCCCCGCACTCGGGGTAGACATGGCCTCCCTGCCCGGACCCCGGGTAAGCCTGGCCTCCCTGCCCGCACCCCTGGGGTAGACCTGGCTTCCCTGCCCGCACTCGGGTAGACCTGGTCTGCCTGCCCACGCTCCGGGTAGACCTGGCCTCCCTGCCCGCACTCGGACCCCAGGGTAGACCTGGCCTCCCTGCCCGGACCCCGGGCGTAGACCTGGCCTCCCTCCCCACACTCGGACTCGCGGTAGACCTGGCCTCCCTGCCCGCACTCGGACAGGAGAGTTTTCTTTTTCTTCCTTCTTCTCTCCGCCTGCTTTAAATAAAGGAATACAAATGTGAGAGGGGTGTAAGAAATAGCGGTTTAATTCATCATTCATCAATCATTACTCGAGGGCGGGCGGAGCCACTTCATTTCTTGTTTCTTCCCGCCGGTCTACAAGTCATGCTGTCCTTCGAATAAGAAACCATTGTCCTCGCTTTGTTGTTTGTTCGTCGAGAACGCTCGCCCAGCTTACCTTTGAGTTATTCTTTTCGAGGACCTCTCGGCGCAAACAAACGAGGTCGAGCGTTACCCGCTGTCGCTTGACGCCACCGTTCCTTCGTTGCTAAGGAACAGGTGTCAAGACTCTCTCGTTTCCGCAGCGTTTAGCGGCCATCGGGGCGCCGCCTCCCCTGCACGGAGGGCGCGTGAGTCTGAAAAGGCCTCAAAACACTACGGAATTGGTCGTCACACATCCAATGTAGTAATCCTTAGGGAAGAACGCTTATTGCTTGTTACCTCCATACTTGTTTGTCTCTCTGTCCGTCTGTCGCTCTGCGGTCCTATGTCGTATTCTCCTTCATTCCATCGCCCTCGTTCGTGAGTGCGCTCGGAGCCTGAGAAGGAACAAATCGGTAGACCTGGCCTCCCTTCCCGCACTCGGCCCCCCCGGGGGTAGACCTGGCCTCCCTGCCCGGACCCCGGGGTAAGCCTGGCCTCCCTGCCCGCACCCCGAGTAGGCCTGGCGTCCCTGCCCGCACCCCGGGGGTAGACCTGGCTTCCCTGCCCGCACTCGGGTAGACCTGGTCTGCCTGCCCGGACCCCGGGTAGACCTGTGTTCCCTGCCCGCACTCGGACCCCAGGGTAGACCTGGCCTCCCAGCTCGGACCCCGGGTAGACCTGGCCTCCCTACCCGCACTCGGACTTGGGCTAGACCTGCCTTCCCTGCTCGGACCGCGGCGGGAGACGTGGCCTCCTTGTCCGGACCCAGGGGTAAGCCTGGCCTCCCTGCCCGGAGCCCGGGGTAGACCTGGCCTTACTTCCCGCACTCGGACCCCGGGGGTAGACCTGGCCTCCCTGCCCGGATCCCGGGCGTAGACATGGCCTCCCTGCACGTACCCCGGGGGGAGACCTGGCCTCCCTCCCCGCACTCGGACTTGGGCTAGACCTGGCCTCCCTGCTCGGACCCCGAGGGGAGACCTGGCCTCCCTGCCCGGACCCCGGGCGTAGTCCTGGCCTCCATGCCCGGACCCCGGGTGTAGACCTGGCCTCCATGCCCACTCTCGGACCGCGGGGGTAGACCTGGCCTCCCTTCCCACACTCGGATTCGTGCTAGACCTGGCCTCCCTGCTCGGACACCGGGGGAGTTCTGGCCTCCCTTCCCGCACTCGGACCCCTGGTAGACCTGGCCTCCCTTCCCGCACTCGGTCCCTGGGGTAGACCTGGCCTCCCTGCTCGGACCCTGCAGTAGACCTGGCCTTACTTCCCGCACTCGGACCCCGGGGGTACACCTGACCTCCCTTCCCGCACTCGGACCCCGGGGGTACACCTGGCCTCCCTTCCCGCACTCGGACCCCGGGGTAGACCTGACCTCCCTGCCCAGACCCCAGGGTAAGCCTGGCCTCCCTGCCCGCAACCCGGGGGTAGACCTGGCTTCCCTGCCCGCACTCGGGTAGACCTGGTCTGCCTGCCCACACTCCGGGTAGACCTGGCCTCCCTGCCCGCACTCGGACCCCAGGGTAGACCTGCCCTCCCTGCCCGGACCACCGCTAGACCTGGCCTCCCTTCCCGCACTCGGACCCCAGGGTAGACCTGGCCTCCCTGCTCGGACCCTGGGGGAGACATGGCCTCCCTGCCCGGACGCCGGGCGTAGTCCTGGCCTCCATGCCCGGACCCCGGGGGTAGACCTGGCCTCCCTTCCTGTACTCGGACCCCAGGGTAGACCTGGCCTCCCTCCCCGCACTCGGGGTAGACCTGGCCTCCCTGCCCGGACCCCGGGTAGACCTGGCCTCCCTCCCCGCACTCGGACCCCGGGGTAGACATGGCCTCCCTGCCCGTACCCCGGGTAAGCCTGGCCTCCCTGCCCGCACCCCGGGGGTAGACCTGGCTTCCCTGCCCGCACTCGGGTAGACCTGGTCTGCCTGCCCACGCTCCGGGTAGACCTGGCCTCCCTGCCCGCACTCGGACCCCAGGGTAGACCTGGCCTCCCTGCCCGGACCCCGGGCGTAGACCTGGCCTCCCTGCCCACACCCCGGCGGGAGACCTGGCCTCCCTCCCCACACTCGGACTCGCGGTAGACCTGGCCTCCCTGCCCGCACTCGGACAGGAGAGTTTTCTTTTTCTTCCTTCTTCTCTCCGCCTGCTTTAAATAAAGGAATACAAATGTGAGAGGGGTGTAAGAAATAGCGGTTTAATTCATCATTCATCAATCATTACTCGAGGGCGGGCGGAGCCACTTCATTTCTTGTTTCTTCCCGCCGGTCTACAAGTCATGCTGTCCTTCGAATAAGAAACCATTGTCCTCGCTTTGTTGTTTGTTCGTCGAGAACGCTCGCCCAGCTTACCTTTGAGTTATTCTTTTCGAGGACCTCTCGGCGCAAACAAACGAGGTCGAGCGTTACCCGCTGTCGCTTGACGCCACCGTTCCTTCGTTGCTAAGGAAGAGGTGTCAAGACTCTCTCGTTTCCGCAGCGTTTAGCGGCCATCGGGGCGCCGCCTCCCCTGCACGGAGGGCGCGTGAGTCTGAAAAGGCCTCAAAACACTACGGAATTGGTCGTCACGCATCCAATGTAGTAATCCTTAGGGAAGAACGCTTATTGCTTGTTACCTCCATACTTGTTTGTCTCTCTGTCCGTCTGTCGCTCTGCGGTCCTATGTCGTATTCTCCTTCATTCCATCGCCCTCGTTCGTGAGTGCGCTCGGAGCCTGAGAAGGAACAAATCGGTAGACCTGGCCTCCCTTCCCGCACTCGGACCCCCCGGGGGTAGACCTGGCCTCCCTGCCCGCACTCGGACCCCGGGGTAGGCCTGGCCTCCCTTCCCACACTCGGACCCCTGGATAGACCTGGCCTCCCTCCCCGCACTCGGGGTAGACCTGGCCTCCCTGCCCGGACCCCGGCTAGGCCTGGACTCCCTTCCCGCACTCGGACCCCGGGTAGACCTGACCTCCCTGCCCGGACCCCAGGGTAAGCCTGGCCTCCCTGCCCGCACCCCGAGTAGGCCTGGCGTCCCTGCCCGCACCCCGGGGGTAGACCTGGCTTCCCTGCCCGCACTCGGGTAGACCTGGTCTGCCTGCCCGGACCCCGGGTAGACCTGTGTTCCCTGCCCGCACTCGGACCCCAGGGTAGACCTGGCCTCCCAGCTCGGACCCCGGGTAGACCTGGCCTCCCTACCCGCACTCGGACTTGGGCTAGACCTGCCTTCCCTGCTCGGACCGCGGCGGGAGACGTGGCCTCCTTGTCCGGACCCAGGGGTAAGCCTGGCCTCCCTGCCCGGAGCCCGGGGTAGACCTGGCCTTACTTCCCGCACTCGGACGCCGGGGGTAGACCTGGCCTCCCTGCCCGGACGCCGGGTAGACCTGGCCTCCCTGCCCGGATCCCGGGCGTAGACATGGCCTCCCTGCCCGTACCCCGGGGGGAGACCTGGCCTCCCTCCCCGCACTCGGACTTGGGCTAGACCTGCCTTCCCTGCTCGGACCCCGAGGGGAGACCTGGCCTCCCTGCCCGGACCCCGGGCGTAGTCCTGGCCTCCATGCCCGGACCCCGGGTGTAGACCTGGCCTCCATGCCCACTCTCGGACCGCGGGGGTAGACCTGGCCTCCCTTCCCACACTCGGACTCGTGCTAGACCTGGCCTCCCTGCTCGGACACCGGGGGAGTTCTGGCCTCCCTTCCCGCACTCGGACCCCTGGTAGACCTGGCCTCCCTTCCCGCACTCGGTCCCCGGGGGTAGACCTGGCCTCCCTGCTCGGACCCTGCAGTAGACCTGGCCTTACTTCCCGCACTCGGACCCCGGGGGTACACCTGACCTCCCTTCCCGCACTCGGACCCCGGGGGTACACCTGGCCTCCCTGCCCGCACTCGGACCCCTGGATAGACCTGGCCTCCCTGCCCGCACTCGGGGTAGACCTGGCCTCCCTGCCCGGACCCCGGGTAGGCCTGGCCTCCCTCCCCGCACTCGGACCCCGGGGTAGACCTGACCTCCCTGCCCGGACCCCAGGGTAAGCCTGGCCTCCCTGCACGCACCCCGAGTAGACCTGGCTTCCCTGCCCGCACTCGGGTAGACCTAGTCTGCCTGCCCACACTCCGGGTAGACCTGGCCTCCCTGCCCGCACTCGGACCCCAGGGTAGACCTGCCCTCCCTGCCCGGACCACCGCTAGACCTGGCCTCCCTTCCCGCACTCGGACCCCAGGGTAGACCTGGCCTCCCTGCTCGGACCCTGGGGGAGACATGGCCTCCCTGCCCGGACGCCGGGCGTAGTCCTGGCCTCCATGCCCGGACCCCGGGGGTAGACCTGGCCTCCCTTCCTGTACTCGGACCCCAGGGTAGACCTGGCCTCCCTCCCCGCACTCGGGGTAGACATGGCCTCCCTGCCCGGACCCCGGGTAAGCCTGGCCTCCCTGCCCGCACCCCTGGGGTAGACCTGGCTTCCCTGCCCGCACTCGGGTAGACCTGGTCTGCCTGCCCACGCTCCGGGTAGACCTGGCCTCCCTGCCCGCACTCGGACCCCAGGGTAGACCTGGCCTCCCTGCCCGGACCCCGGGCGTAGACCTGGCCTCCCTCCCCACACTCGGACTCGCGGTAGACCTGGCCTCCCTGCCCGCACTCGGACAGGAGAGTTTTCTTTTTCTTCCTTCTTCTCTCCGCCTGCTTTAAATAAAGGAATACAAATGTGAGAGGGGTGTAAGAAATAGCGGTTTAATTCATCATTCATCAATCATTACTCGAGGGCGGGCGGAGCCACTTCATTTCTTGTTTCTTCCCGCCGGTCTACAAGTCATGCTGTCCTTCGAATAAGAAACCATTGTCCTCGCTTTGTTGTTTGTTCGTCGAGAACGCTCGCCCAGCTTACCTTTGAGTTATTCTTTTCGAGGACCTCTCGGCACAAACAAACGAGGTCGAGCGTTACCCGCTGTCGCTTGACGCCACCGTTCCTTCGTTGCTAAGGAAGAGGTGTCAAGACTCTCTCGTTTCCGCAGCGTTTAGCGGCCATCGGGGCGCCGCCTCCCCTGCACGGAGGGCGCGTGAGTCTGAAAAGGCCTCAAAACACTACGGAATTGGTCGTCACGCATCCAATGTAGTAATCCTTAGGGAAGAATGCTTATTGCTTGTTACCTCCATACTTGTTTGTCTCTCTGTCCGTCTGTCGCTCTGCGGTCCTATGTCGTATTCTCCTTCATTCCATCGCCCTCGTTCGTGAGTGCGCTCGGAGCCTGAGAAGGAACAAATCGGTAGACCTGGCCTCCCTTCCCGCACTCGGACCCCCCGGGGGTAGACCTGGCCTCCCTTCCCACACTCGGACCCCCCGGGGGTAGACCTGGCCTCCGTTCCCGCACTCGGACCCCGGGGTAGGCCTGGCCTCCCTTCCCACACTCGGACCCCTGGATAGACCTGGCCTCCCTCCCCGCACTCGGGGTAGACCTGGCCTCCCTGCCCGGACCCCGGCTAGGCCTGGCCTCCCTTCCCACACTCGGACCCCGGGTAGACCTGACCTCCCTGCCCGGACCCCGGGGTAAGCCTGGCCTCCCTGCCCGCACCCCGAGTAGGCCTGGCGTCCCTGCCCGCACCCCGGGGGTAGACCTGGCTTCCCTGCCCGCACTCGGGTAGACCTGGTCTGCCTGCCCGGACCCCGGGTAGACCTGTGTTCCCTGCCCGCACTCGGACCCCAGGGTAGACCTGGCCTCCCAGCTCGGACCCCGGGTAGACCTGGCCTCCCTACCCGCACTCGGACTTGGGCTAGACCTGCCTTCCCTGCTCGGACCGCGGCGGGAGACGTGGCCTCCTTGTCCGGACCCAGGGGTAAGCCTGGCCTCCCTGCCCGGAGCCCGGGGTAGACCTGGCCTTACTTCCCGCACTCGGACGCCGGGGGTAGACCTGGCCTCCCTGCCCGGACGCCGGGTAGACCTGGCCTCCCTGCCCGGATCCCGGGCGTAGACATGGCCTCCCTGCCCGTACCCCGGGGGGAGACCTGGCCTCCCTCCCCGCACTCGGACTTGGGCTAGACCTGGCCTCCCTGCTCGGACCCCGGGGGGAGACCTGGCCTCCCTGCCCGGACCCCGGGCGTAGTCCTGGCCTCCATGCCCGGACCCCGGGTGTAGACCTGGCCTCCATGCCCACACTCGGACTCCGGGGGTAGACCTGGCCTCCCTTCCCGCACTCGGACTCGGGCTAGACCTGGCCTCCCTGCTCGGACACCGGGGGGAGTTCTGGCCTCCCTTCCCGCACTCGGACCCCTGGTAGACCTGGCCTCCCTTCCCGCACTCGGTCCCCGGGGGTAGACCTGGCCTCCCTGCTCGGACCCTGCAGTAGACCTGGCCTTACTTCCCGCACTCGGACCCCGGGGGTACACCTGACCTCCCTTCCCGCACTCGGACCCCGGGGGTACACCTGGCCTCCCTCCCCGCACTCGGACTCGGGCTAGACCTGGCCTCCCTGCCCGGAGCCCGGGGGTAGACCTGGCCTCCCTGCCCGCACTCGGACCCCTGGATAGACCTGGCCTCCCTGCCCGCGCTCGGGGTAGACCTGGCCTCCCTGCCCGGACCCCGGGTAGGCCTGGCCTCCCTCCCCGCACTCGGACCCCGGGGTAGACCTGACCTCCCTGCCCGGACCCCAGGGTAAGCCTGGCCTCCCTGCACGCACCCCGAGTAGACCTGGCTTCCCTGCCCGCACTCGGGTAGACCTAGTCTGCCTGCCCACACTCCGGGTAGACCTGGCCTCCCTGCCCGCACTCGGACCCCAGGGTAGACCTGCCCTCCCTGCCCGGACCACCGCTAGACCTGGCCTCCCTTCCCGCACTCGGACCCCAGGGTAGACCTGGCCTCCCTGCTCGGACCCTGGGGGAGACATGGCCTCCCTGCCCGGACGCCGGGCGTAGTCATGGCCTCAATGCCCGGACCCCGGGGGTAGACCTGGCCTCCCTTCCTGTACTCGGACCCCAGGGTAGACCTGGCCTCCCTCCCCGCACTCGGGGTAGACATGGCCTCCCTGCCCGGACCCCGGGTAAGCCTGGCCTCCCTGCCCGCACCCCTGGGGTAGACCTGGCTTCCCTGCCCGCACTCGGGTAGACCTGGTCTGCCTGCCCACGCTCCGGGTAGACCTGGCCTCCCTGCCCGCACTCGGACCCCAGGGTAGACCTGGCCTCCCTGCCCGGACCCCGGGCGTAGACCTGGCCTCCCTCCCCACACTCGGACTCGCGGTAGACCTGGCCTCCCTGCCCGCACTCGGACAGGAGAGTTTTCTTTTTCTTCCTTCTTCTCTCCGCCTGCTTTAAATAAAGGAATACAAATGTGAGAGGGGTGTAAGAAATAGCGGTTTAATTCATCATTCATCAATCATTACTCGAGGGCGGGCGGAGCCACTTCATTTCTTGTTTCTTCCCGCCGGTCTACAAGTCATGCTGTCCTTCGAATAAGAAACCATTGTCCTCGCTTTGTTGTTTGTTCGTCGAGAACGCTCGCCCAGCTTACCTTTGAGTTATTCTTTTCGAGGACCTCTCGGCGCAAACAAACGAGGTCGAGCGTTACCCGCTGTCGCTTGACGCCACCGTTCCTTCGTTGCTAAGGAACAGGTGTCAAGACTCTCTCGTTTCCGCAGTGTTTAGCGGCCATCGGGGCGCCGCCTCCCCTGCACGGAGGGCGCGTGAGTCTGAAAAGGCCTCAAAACACTACGGAATTGGTCGTCACGCATCCAATGTAGTAATCCTTAGGGAAGAACGCTTATTGCTTGTTACCTCCATACTTGTTTGTCTCTCTGTCCGTCTGTCGCTCTGCGGTCCTATGTCGTATTCTCCTTCATTCCATCGCCCTCGTTCGTGAGTGCGCTCGGAGCCTGAGAAGGAACAAATCGGTAGACCTGGCCTCCCTTCCCGCACTCGGCCCCCCCGGGGGTAGACCTGGCCTCCCTGCCCGGACCCCGGGGTAAGCCTGGCCTCCCTGCCCGCACCCCGAGTAGGCCTGGCGTCCCTGCCCGCACCCCGGGGGTAGACCTGGCTTCCCTGCCCGCACTCGGGTAGACCTGGTCTGCCTGCCCGGACCCCGGGTAGACCTGTGTTCCCTGCCCGCACTCGGACCCCAGGGTAGACCTGGCCTCCCAGCTCGGACCCCGGGTAGACCTGGCCTCCCTACCCGCACTCGGACTTGGGCTAGACCTGCCTTCCCTGCTCGGACCGCGGCGGGAGACGTGGCCTCCTTGTCCGGACCCAGGGGTAAGCCTGGCCTCCCTGCCCGGAGCCCGGGGTAGACCTGGCCTTACTTCCCGCACTCGGACCCCGGGGGTAGACCTGGCCTCCCTGCCCGGATCCCGGGCGTAGACATGGCCTCCCTGCACGTACCCCGGGGGGAGACCTGGCCTCCCTCCCCGCACTCGGACTTGGGCTAGACCTGGCCTCCCTGCTCGGACCCCGAGGGGAGACCTGGCCTCCCTGCCCGGACCCCGGGCGTAGTCCTGGCCTCCATGCCCGGACCCCGGGTGTAGACCTGGCCTCCATGCCCACACTCGGACTCCGGGGGTAGACCTGGCCTCCCTTCCCGCACTCGGACTCGGGCTAGACCTGGCCTCCCTGCTCGGACACCGGGGGGAGTTCTGGCCTCCCTTCCCGCTCTCGGACCCCTGGTAGACCTGGCCTCCCTTCCCGCACTCGGTCCCCGGGGGTAGACCTGGCCTCCCTGCTCGGACCCTGCAGTAGACCTGGCCTTACTTCCCGCACTCGGACCCCGGGGGTACACCTGACCTCCCTTCCCGCACTCGGACCCCGGGGGTACACCTGGCCTCCCTCCCCGCACTCGGACTCGGGCTAGACCTGGCCTCCCTGCCCGGAGCCCGGGGGTAGACCTGGCCTCCCTGCCCGCACTCGGACCCCTGGATAGACCTGGCCTCCCTGCCCGCGCTCGGGGTAGACCTGGCCTCCCTGCCCGGACCCCGGGTAGGCCTGGCCTCCCTCCCCGCACTCGGACCCCGGGGTAGACCTGACCTCCCTGCCCGGACCCCAGGGTAAGCCTGGCCTCCCTGCACGCACCCCGAGTAGACCTGGCTTCCCTGCCCGCACTCGGGTAGACCTAGTCTGCCTGCCCACGCTCCGGGTAGACCTGGCCTCCCTGCCCGCACTCGGACCCCAGGGTAGACCTGGCCTCCCTGCCCGGACCCCGGGCGTAGACCTGGCCTCCCTGCCCACACCCCGGCGGGAGACCTGGCCTCCCTCCCCACACTCGGACTCGCGGTAGACCTGGCCTCCCTGCCCGCACTCGGACAGGAGAGTTTTCTTTTTCTTCCTTCTTCTCTCCGCCTGCTTTAAATAAAGGAATACAAATGTGAGAGGGGTGTAAGAAATAGCGGTTTAATTCATCATTCATCAATCATTACTCGAGGGCGGGCGGAGCCACTTCATTTCTTGTTTCTTCCCGCCGGTCTACAAGTCATGCTGTCCTTCGAATAAGAAACCATTGTCCTCGCTTTGTTGTTTGTTCGTCGAGAACGCTCGCCCAGCTTACCTTTGAGTTATTCTTTTCGAGGACCTCTCGGCGCAAACAAACGAGGTCGAGCGTTACCCGCTGTCGCTTGACGCCACCGTTCCTTCGTTGCTAAGGAACAGGTGTCAAGACTCTCTCGTTTCCGCAGCGTTTAGCGGCCATCGGGGCGCCGCCTCCCCTGCACGGAGGGCGCGTGAGTCTGAAAAGGCCTCAAAACACTACGGAATTGGTCGTCACGCATCCAATGTAGTAATCCTTAGGGAAGAACGCTTATTGCTTGTTACCTCCATACTTGTTTGTCTCTCTGTCCGTCTGTCGCTCTGCGGTCCTATGTCGTATTCTCCTTCATTCCATCGCCCTCGTTCGTGAGTGCGCTCGGAGCCTGAGAAGGAACAAATCGGTAGACCTGGCCTCCCTTCCCGCACTCGGACCCCCCGGGGGTAGACCTGGCCTCCCTGCCCGCACTCGGACCCCGGGGTAGGCCTGGCCTCCCTTCCCACACTCGGACCCCTGGATAGACCTGGCCTCCCTCCCCGCACTCGGGGTAGACCTGGCCTCCCTGCCCGGACCCCGGCTAGGCCTGGACTCCCTTCCCGCACTCGGACCCCGGGTAGACCTGACCTCCCTGCCCGGACCCCAGGGTAAGCCTGGCCTCCCTGCCCGCACCCCGAGTAGGCCTGGCGTCCCTGCCCGCACCCCGGGGGTAGACCTGGCTTCCCTGCCCGCACTCGGGTAGACCTGGTCTGCCTGCCCGGACCCCGGGTAGACCTGTGTTCCCTGCCCGCACTCGGACCCCAGGGTAGACCTGGCCTCCCAGCTCGGACCCCGGGTAGACCTGGCCTCCCTACCCGCACTCGGACTTGGGCTAGACCTGCCTTCCCTGCTCGGACCGCGGCGGGAGACGTGGCCTCCTTGTCCGGACCCAGGGGTAAGCCTGGCCTCCGTGCCCGGAGCCCGGGGTAGACCTGGCCTTACTTCCCGCACTCGGACGCCGGGGGTAGACCTGGCCTCCCTGCCCGGACGCCGGGTAGACCTGGCCTCCCTGCCCGGATCCCGGGCGTAGACATGGCCTCCCTGCCCGTACCCCGGGGGGAGACCTGGCCTCCCTCCCCGCACTCGGACTTCGGCTAGACCTGCCTTCCCTGCTCGGACCCCGAGGGGAGACCTGGCCTCCCTGCCCGGACCCCGGGCGTAGTCCTGGCCTCCATGCCCGGACCCCGGGTGTAGACCTGGCCTCCATGCCCACTCTCGGACCGCGGGGGTAGACCTGGCCTCCCTTCCCACACTCGGACTCGTGCTAGACCTGGCCTCCCTGCTCGGACACCGGGGGAGTTCTGGCCTCCCTTCCCGCACTCGGACCCCTGGTAGACCTGGCCTCCCTTCCCGCACTCGGTCCCCGGGGGTAGACCTGGCCTCCCTGCTCGGACCCTGCAGTAGACCTGGCCTTACTTCCCGCACTCGGACCCCGGGGGTACACCTGACCTCCCTTCCCGCACTCGGACCCCGGGGGTACACCTGGCCTCCCTCCCCGCACTCGGACTCGGGCTAGACCTGGCCTCCCTGCCCGGAGCCCGGGGGTAGACATGGCCTCCCTGCCCGCACTCGGACCCCTGGATAGACCTGGCCTCCCTGCCCGCACTCGGGGTAGACCTGGCCTCCCTGCCCGGACCCCGGGTAGGCCTGGCCTCCCTCCCCGCACTCGGACCCCGGGGTAGACCTGACCTCCCTGCCCGGACCCCAGGGTAAGCCTGGCCTCCCTGCCCGCACCCCGAGTAGACCTGGCTTCCCTGCCCGCACTCGGGTAGACCTAGTCTGCCTGCCCACACTCCGGGTAGACCTGGCCTCCCTGCCCGCACTCGGACCCCAGGGTAGACCTGCCCTCCCTGCCCGGACCACCGCTAGACCTGGCCTCCCTTCCCGCACTCGGACCCCAGGGTAGACCTGGCCTCCCTGCTCGGACCCTGGGGGAGACATGGCCTCCCTGCCCGGACGCCGGGCGTAGTCCTGGCCTCCATGCCCGGACCCCGGGGGTAGACCTGGCCTCCCTTCCTGTACTCGGACCCCAGGGTAGACCTGGCCTCCCTCCCCGCACTCGGGGTAGACATGGCCTCCCTGCCCGGACCCCGGGTAAGCCTGGCCTCCCTGCCCGCACCCCTGGGGTAGACCTGGCTTCCCTGCCCGCACTCGGGTAGACCTGGTCTGCCTGCCCACGCTCCGGGTAGACCTGGCCTCCCTGCCCGCACTCGGACCCCAGGGTAGACCTGGCCTCCCTGCCCGGACCCCGGGCGTAGACCTGGCCTCCCTCCCCACACTCGGACTCGCGGTAGACCTGGCCTCCCTGCCCGCACTCGGACAGGAGAGTTTTCTTTTTCTTCCTTCTTCTCTCCGCCTGCTTTAAATAAAGGAATACAAATGTGAGAGGGGTGTAAGAAATAGCGGTTTAATTCATCATTCATCAATCATTACTCGAGGGCGGGCGGAGCCACTTCATTTCTTGTTTCTTCCCGCCGGTCTACAAGTCATGCTGTCCTTCGAATAAGAAACCATTGTCCTCGCTTTGTTGTTTGTTCGTCGAGAACGCTCGCCCAGCTTACCTTTGAGTTATTCTTTTCGAGGACCTCTCGGCACAAACAAACGAGGTCGAGCGTTACCCGCTGTCGCTTGACGCCACCGTTCCTTCGTTGCTAAGGAAGAGGTGTCAAGACTCTCTCGTTTCCGCAGCGTTTAGCGGCCATCGGGGCGCCGCCTCCCCTGCACGGAGGGCGCGTGAGTCTGAAAAGGCCTCAAAACACTACGGAATTGGTCGTCACGCATCCAATGTAGTAATCCTTAGGGAAGAATGCTTATTGCTTGTTACCTCCATACTTGTTTGTCTCTCTGTCCGTCTGTCGCTCTGCGGTCCTATGTCGTATTCTCCTTCATTCCATCGCCCTCGTTCGTGAGTGCGCTCGGAGCCTGAGAAGGAACAAATCGGTAGACCTGGCCTCCCTTCCCGCACTCGGACCCCCCGGGGGTAGACCTGGCCTCCCTTCCCACACTCGGACCCCCCGGGGGTAGACCTGGCCTCCGTTCCCGCACTCGGACCCCGGGGTAGGCCTGGCCTCCCTTCCCACACTCGGACCCCTGGATAGACCTGGCCTCCCTCCCCGCACTCGGGGTAGACCTGGCCTCCCTGCCCGGACCCCGGCTAGGCCTGGCCTCCCTTCCCACACTCGGACCCCGGGTAGACCTGACCTCCCTGCCCGGACCCCGGGGTAAGCCTGGCCTCCCTGCCCGCACCCCGAGTAGGCCTGGCGTCCCTGCCCGCACCCCGGGGGTAGACCTGGCTTCCCTGCCCGCACTCGGGTAGACCTGGTCTGCCTGCCCGGACCCCGGGTAGACCTGTGTTCCCTGCCCGCACTCGGACCCCAGGGTAGACCTGGCCTCCCAGCTCGGACCCCGGGTAGACCTGGCCTCCCTACCCGCACTCGGACTTGGGCTAGACCTGCCTTCCCTGCTCGGACCGCGGCGGGAGACGTGGCCTCCTTGTCCGGACCCAGGGGTAAGCCTGGCCTCCCTGCCCGGAGCCCGGGGTAGACCTGGCCTTACTTCCCGCACTCGGACCCCGGGGGTAGACCTGGCCTCCCTGCCCGGACGCCGGGTAGACCTGGCCTCCCTGCCCGGATCCCGGGCGTAGACATGGCCTCCCTGCACGTACCCCGGGGGGAGACCTGGCCTCCCTCCCCGCACTCGGACTTGGGCTAGACCTGGCCTCCCTGCTCGGACCCCGGGGGGAGACCTGGCCTCCCTGCCCGGACCCCGGGCGTAGTCCTGGCCTCCATGCCCGGACCCCGGGTGTAGACCTGGCCTCCATGCCCACACTCGGACTCCGGGGGTAGACCTGGCCTCCCTTCCCGCACTCGGACTCGGGCTAGACCTGGCCTCCCTGCTCGGACACCGGGGGGAGTTCTGGCCTCCCTTCCCGCACTCGGACCCCTGGTAGACCTGGCCTCCCTTCCCGCACTCGGTCCCCGGGGGTACACCTGGCCTCCCTGCTCGGACCCTGCAGTAGACCTGGCCTTACTTCCCGCACTCGGACCCCGGGGGTACACCTGACCTCCCTTCCCGCACTCGGACCCCGGGGGTACACCTGGCCTCCCTCCCCGCACTCGGACTCGGGCTAGACCTGGCCTCCCTGCCCGGAGCCCGGGGGTAGACCTGGCCTCCCTGCCCGCACTCGGACCCCTGGATAGACCTGGCCTCCCTGCCCGCGCTCGGGGTAGACCTGGCCTCCCTGCCCGGACCCCGGGTAGGCCTGGCCTCCCTCCCCGCACTCGGACCCCGGGGTAGACCTGACCTCCCTGCCCGGACCCCAGGGTAAGCCTGGCCTCCCTGCACGCACCCCGAGTAGACCTGGCTTCCCTGCCCGCACTCGGGTAGACCTAGTCTGCCTGCCCACACTCCGGGTAGACCTGGCCTCCCTGCCCGCACTCGGACCCCAGGGTAGACCTGCCCTCCCTGCCCGGACCACCGCTAGACCTGGCCTCCCTTCCCGCACTCGGACCCCAGGGTAGACCTGGCCTCCCTGCTCGGACCCTGGGGGAGACATGGCCTCCCTGCCCGGACGCCGGGCGTAGTCATGGCCTCAATGCCCGGACCCCGGGGGTAGACCTGGCCTCCCTTCCTGTACTCGGACCCCAGGGTAGACCTGGCCTCCCTCCCCGCACTCGGGGTAGACATGGCCTCCCTGCCCGGACCCCGGGTAAGCCTGGCCTCCCTGCCCGCACCCCTGGGGTAGACCTGGCTTCCCTGCCCGCACTCGGGTAGACCTGGTCTGCCTGCCCACGCTCCGGGTAGACCTGGCCTCCCTGCCCGCACTCGGACCCCAGGGTAGACCTGGCCTCCCTGCCCGGACCCCGGGCGTAGACCTGGCCTCCCTCCCCACACTCGGACTCGCGGTAGACCTGGCCTCCCTGCCCGCACTCGGACAGGAGAGTTTTCTTTTTCTTCCTTCTTCTCTCCGCCTGCTTTAAATAAAGGAATACAAATGTGAGAGGGGTGTAAGAAATAGCGGTTTAATTCATCATTCATCAATCATTACTCGAGGGCGGGCGGAGCCACTTCATTTCTTGTTTCTTCCCGCCGGTCTACAAGTCATGCTGTCCTTCGAATAAGAAACCATTGTCCTCGCTTTGTTGTTTGTTCGTCGAGAACGCTCGCCCAGCTTACCTTTGAGTTATTCTTTTCGAGGACCTCTCGGCGCAAACAAACGAGGTCGAGCGTTACCCGCTGTCGCTTGACGCCACCGTTCCTTCGTTGCTAAGGAACAGGTGTCAAGACTCTCTCGTTTCCGCAGTGTTTAGCGGCCATCGGGGCGCCGCCTCCCCTGCACGGAGGGCGCGTGAGTCTGAAAAGGCCTCAAAACACTACGGAATTGGTCGTCACGCATCCAATGTAGTAATCCTTAGGGAAGAACGCTTATTGCTTGTTACCTCCATACTTGTTTGTCTCTCTGTCCGTCTGTCGCTCTGCGGTCCTATGTCGTATTCTCCTTCATTCCATCGCCCTCGTTCGTGAGTGCGCTCGGAGCCTGAGAAGGAACAAATCGGTAGACCTGGCCTCCCTTCCCGCACTCGGCCCCCCCGGGGGTAGACCTGGCCTCCCTGCCCGGACCCCGGGGTAAGCCTGGCCTCCCTGCCCGCACCCCGAGTAGGCCTGGCGTCCCTGCCCGCACCCCGGGGGTAGACCTGGCTTCCCTGCCCGCACTCGGGTAGACCTGGTCTGCCTGCCCGGACCCCGGGTAGACCTGTGTTCCCTGCCCGCACTCGGACCCCAGGGTAGACCTGGCCTCCCAGCTCGGACCCCGGGTAGACCTGGCCTCCCTACCCGCACTCGGACTTGGGCTAGACCTGCCTTCCCTGCTCGGACCGCGGCGGGAGACGTGGCCTCCTTGTCCGGACCCAGGGGTAAGCCTGGCCTCCGTGCCCGGAGCCCGGGTTAGACCTGGCCTTACTTCCCGCACTCGGACCCCGGGGGTAGACCTGGCCTCCCTGCCCGGATCCCGGGCGTAGACATGGCCTCCCTGCACGTACCCCGGGGGGAGACCTGGCCTCCCTCCCCGCACTCGGACTTGGGCTAGACCTGGCCTCCCTGCTCGGACCCCGAGGGGAGACCTGGCCTCCCTGCCCGGACCCCGGGCGTAGTCCTGGCCTCCATGCCCGGACCCCGGGTGTAGACCTGGCCTCCATGCCCACACTCGGACTCCGGGGGTAGACCTGGCCTCCCTTCCCGCACTCGGACTCGGGCTAGACCTGGCCTCCCTGCTCGGACACCGGGGGGAGTTCTGGCCTCCCTTCCCGCTCTCGGACCCCTGGTAGACCTGGCCTCCCTTCCCGCACTCGGTCCCCGGGGGTAGACCTGGCCTCCCTGCTCGGACCCTGCAGTAGACCTGGCCTTACTTCCCGCACTCGGACCCCGGGGGTACACCTGACCTCCCTTCCCGCACTCGGACCCCGGGGGTACACCTGGCCTCCCTCCCCGCACTCGGACTCGGGCTAGACCTGGCCTCCCTGCCCGGAGCCCGGGGGTAGACCTGGCCTCCCTGCCCGCACTCGGACCCCTGGATAGACCTGGCCTCCCTGCCCGCGCTCGGGGTAGACCTGGCCTCCCTGCCCGGACCCCGGGTAGGCCTGGCCTCCCTCCCCGCACTCGGACCCCGGGGTAGACCTGACCTCCCTGCCCGGACCCCAGGGTAAGCCTGGCCTCCCTGCACGCACCCCGAGTAGACCTGGCTTCCCTGCCCGCACTCGGGTAGACCTAGTCTGCCTGCCCACACTCCGGGTAGACCTGGCCTCCCTGCCCGCACTCGGACCCCAGGGTAGACCTGCCCTCCCTGCCCGGACCACCGCTAGACCTGGCCTCCCTTCCCGCACTCGGACCCCAGGGTAGACCTGGCCTCCCTGCTCGGACCCTGGGGGAGACATGGCCTCCCTGCCCGGACGCCGGGCGTAGTCCTGGCCTCCATGCCCGGACCCCGGGGGTAGACCTGGCCTCCCTTCCTGTACTCGGACCCCAGGGTAGACCTGGCCTCCCTCCCCGCACTCGGGGTAGACATGGCCTCCCTGCCCGGACCCCGGGTAAGCCTGGCCTCCCTGCCCGCACCCCGGGGGTAGACCTGGCTTCCCTGCCCGCACTCGGGTAGACCTGGTCTGCCTGCCCACGCTCCGGGTAGACCTGGCCTCCCTGCCCGCACTCGGACCCCAGGGTAGACCTGGCCTCCCTGCCCGGACCCCGGGCGTAGACCTGGCCTCCCTCCCCACACTCGGACTCGCGGTAGACCTGGCCTCCCTGCCCGCACTCGGACAGGAGAGTTTTCTTTTTCTTCCTTCTTCTCTCCGCCTGCTTTAAATAAAGGAATACAAATGTGAGAGGGGTGTAAGAAATAGCGGTTTAATTCATCATTCATCAATCATTACTCGAGGGCGGGCGGAGCCACTTCATTTCTTGTTTCTTCCCGCCGGTCTACAAGTCATGCTGTCCTTCGAATAAGAAACCATTGTCCTCGCTTTGTTGTTTGTTCGTCGAGAACGCTCGCCCAGCTTACCTTTGAGTTATTCTTTTCGAGGACCTCTCGGCGCAAACAAACGAGGTCGAGCGTTACCCGCTGTCGCTTGACGCCACCGTTCCTTCGTTGCTAAGGAACAGGTGTCAAGACTCTCTCGTTTCCGCAGCGTTTAGCGGCCATCGGGGCGCCGCCTCCCCTGCACGGAGGGCGCGTGAGTCTGAAAAGGCCTCAAAACACTACGGAATTGGTCGTCACGCATCCAATGTAGTAATCCTTAGGGAAGAACGCTTATTGCTTGTTACCTCCATACTTGTTTGTCTCTCTGTCCGTCTGTCGCTCTGCGGTCCTATGTCGTATTCTCCTTCATTCCATCGCCCTCGTTCGTGAGTGCGCTCGGAGCCTGAGAAGGAACAAATCGGTAGACCTGGCCTCCCTTCCCGCACTCGGCCCCCCCGGGGGTAGACCTGGCCTCCCTGCCCGGACCCCGGGGTAAGCCTGGCCTCCCTGCCCGCACCCCGAGTAGGCCTGGCGTCCCTGCCCGCACCCCGGGGGTAGACCTGGCCTCCCTGCCCGCACTCGGACCCCTGGATAGACCTGGCCTCCCTGCCCGCGCTCGGGGTAGACCTGGCCTCCCTGCCCGGACCCCGGGTAGGCCTGGCCTCCCTCCCCGCACTCGGACCCCGGGGTAGACCTGACCTCCCTGCCCGGACCCCAGGGTAAGCCTGGCCTCCCTGCACGCACCCCGAGTAGACCTGGCTTCCCTGCCCGCACTCGGGTAGACCTAGTCTGCCTGCCCACACTCCGGGTAGACCTGGCCTCCCTGCCCGCACTCGGACCCCAGGGTAGACCTGCCCTCCCTGCCCGGACCACCGCTAGACCTGGCCTCCCTTCCCGCACTCGGACCCCAGGGTAGACCTGGCCTCCCTGCTCGGACCCTGGGGGAGACATGGCCTCCCTGCCCGGACGCCGGGCGTAGTCCTGGCCTCCATGCCCGGACCCCGGGGGTAGACCTGGCCTCCCTTCCTGTACTCGGACCCCAGGGTAGACCTGGCCTCCCTCCCCGCACTCGGGGTAGACATGGCCTCCCTGCCCGGACCCCGGGTAAGCCTGGCCTCCCTGCCCGCACCCCGGGGGTAGACCTGGCTTCCCTGCCCGCACTCGGGTAGACCTGGTCTGCCTGCCCACGCTCCGGGTAGACCTGGCCTCCCTGCCCGCACTCGGACCCCAGGGTAGACCTGGCCTCCCTGCCCGGACCCCGGGCGTAGACCTGGCCTCCCTCCCCACACTCGGACTCGCGGTAGACCTGGCCTCCCTGCCCGCACTCGGACAGGAGAGTTTTCTTTTTCTTCCTTCTTCTCTCCGCCTGCTTTAAATAAAGGAATACAAATGTGAGAGGGGTGTAAGAAATAGCGGTTTAATTCATCATTCATCAATCATTACTCGAGGGCGGGCGGAGCCACTTCATTTCTTGTTTCTTCCCGCCGGTCTACAAGTCATGCTGTCCTTCGAATAAGAAACCATTGTCCTCGCTTTGTTGTTTGTTCGTCGAGAACGCTCGCCCAGCTTACCTTTGAGTTATTCTTTTCGAGGACCTCTCGGCGCAAACAAACGAGGTCGAGCGTTACCCGCTGTCGCTTGACGCCACCGTTCCTTCGTTGCTAAGGAACAGGTGTCAAGACTCTCTCGTTTCCGCAGCGTTTAGCGGCCATCGGGGCGCCGCCTCCCCTGCACGGAGGGCGCGTGAGTCTGAAAAGGCCTCAAAACACTACGGAATTGGTCGTCACGCATCCAATGTAGTAATCCTTAGGGAAGAACGCTTATTGCTTGTTACCTCCATACTTGTTTGTCTCTCTGTCCGTCTGTCGCTCTGCGGTCCTATGTCGTATTCTCCTTCATTCCATCGCCCTCGTTCGTGAGTGCGCTCGGAGCCTGAGAAGGAACAAATCGGTAGACCTGGCCTCCCTTCCCGCACTCGGCCCCCCCGGGGGTAGACCTGGCCTCCCTGCCCGGACCCCGGGGTAAGCCTGGCCTCCCTGCCCGCACCCCGAGTAGGCCTGGCGTCCCTGCCCGCACCCCGGGGGTAGACCTGGCTTCCCTGCCCGCACTCGGGTAGACCTGGTCTGCCTGCCCGGACCCCGGGTAGACCTGTGTTCCCTGCCCGCACTCGGACCCCAGGGTAGACCTGGCCTCCCAGCTCGGACCCCGGGTAGACCTGGCCTCCCTACCCGCACTCGGACTTGGGCTAGACCTGCCTTCCCTGCTCGGACCGCGGCGGGAGACGTGGCCTCCTTGTCCGGACCCAGGGGTAAGCCTGGCCTCCCTGCCCGGAGCCCGGGGTAGACCTGGCCTTACTTCCCGCACTCGGACCCCGGGGGTAGACCTGGCCTCCCTGCCCGGATCCCGGGCGTAGACATGGCCTCCCTGCACGTACCCCGGGGGGAGACCTGGCCTCCCTCCCCGCACTCGGACTTGGGCTAGACCTGGCCTCCCTGCTCGGACCCCGAGGGGAGACCTGGCCTCCCTGCCCGGACCCCGGGCGTAGTCCTGGCCTCCATGCCCGGACCCCGGGTGTAGACCTGGCCTCCATGCCCACTCTCGGACCGCGGGGGTAGACCTGGCCTCCCTTCCCACACTCGGATTCGTGCTAGACCTGGCCTCCCTGCTCGGACACCGGGGGAGTTCTGGCCTCCCTTCCCGCACTCGGACCCCTGGTAGACCTGGCCTCCCTTCCCGCACTCGGTCCCTGGGGTAGACCTGGCCTCCCTGCTCGGACCCTGCAGTAGACCTGGCCTTACTTCCCGCACTCGGACCCCGGGGGTACACCTGACCTCCCTTCCCGCACTCGGACCCCGGGGGTACACCTGGCCTCCCTTCCCGCACTCGGACCCCGGGGTAGACCTGACCTCCCTGCCCAGACCCCAGGGTAAGCCTGGCCTCCCTGCCCGCAACCCGGGGGTAGACCTGGCTTCCCTGCCCGCACTCGGGTAGACCTGGTCTGCCTGCCCACACTCCGGGTAGACCTGGCCTCCCTGCCCGCACTCGGACCCCAGGGTAGACCTGCCCTCCCTGCCCGGACCACCGCTAGACCTGGCCTCCCTTCCCGCACTCGGACCCCAGGGTAGACCTGGCCTCCCTGCTCGGACCCTGGGGGAGACATGGCCTCCCTGCCCGGACGCCGGGCGTAGTCCTGGCCTCCATGCCCGGACCCCGGGGGTAGACCTGGCCTCCCTTCCTGTACTCGGACCCCAGGGTAGACCTGGCCTCCCTCCCCGCACTCGGGGTAGACCTGGCCTCCCTGCCCGGACCCCGGGTAGACCTGGCCTCCCTCCCCGCACTCGGACCCCGGGGTAGACATGGCCTCCCTGCCCGTACCCCGGGTAAGCCTGGCCTCCCTGCCCGCACCCCGGGGGTAGACCTGGCTTCCCTGCCCGCACTCGGGTAGACCTGGTCTGCCTGCCCACGCTCCGGGTAGACCTGGCCTCCCTGCCCGCACTCGGACCCCAGGGTAGACCTGGCCTCCCTGCCCGGACCCCGGGCGTAGACCTGGCCTCCCTGCCCACACCCCGGCGGGAGACCTGGCCTCCCTCCCCACACTCGGACTCGCGGTAGACCTGGCCTCCCTGCCCGCACTCGGACAGGAGAGTTTTCTTTTTCTTCCTTCTTCTCTCCGCCTGCTTTAAATAAAGGAATACAAATGTGAGAGGGGTGTAAGAAATAGCGGTTTAATTCATCATTCATCAATCATTACTCGAGGGCGGGCGGAGCCACTTCATTTCTTGTTTCTTCCCGCCGGTCTACAAGTCATGCTGTCCTTCGAATAAGAAACCATTGTCCTCGCTTTGTTGTTTGTTCGTCGAGAACGCTCGCCCAGCTTACCTTTGAGTTATTCTTTTCGAGGACCTCTCGGCGCAAACAAACGAGGTCGAGCGTTACCCGCTGTCGCTTGACGCCACCGTTCCTTCGTTGCTAAGGAACAGGTGTCAAGACTCTCTCGTTTCCGCAGCGTTTAGCGGCCATCGGGGCGCCGCCTCCCCTGCACGGAGGGCGCGTGAGTCTGAAAAGGCCTCAAAACACTACGGAATTGGTCGTCACGCATCCAATGTAGTAATCCTTAGGGAAGAACGCTTATTGCTTGTTACCTCCATACTTGTTTGTCTCTCTGTCCGTCTGTCGCTCTGCGGTCCTATGTCGTATTCTCCTTCATTCCATCGCCCTCGTTCGTGAGTGCGCTCGGAGCCTGAGAAGGAACAAATCGGTAGACCTGGCCTCCCTTCCCACACTCGGACCCCTGGATAGACCTGGCCTCCCTCCCTGCACTCGGGGTAGACCTGGCCTCCCTGCCCGGACCCCGGCTAGGCCTGGCCTCCCTTCCCGCACTCGGACCCCGGGTAGACCTGACCTCCCTGCCCGGACCCCAGGGTAAGCCTGGCCTCCCTGCCCGCACCCCGAGTAGGCCTGGCGTCCCTGCCCGCACCCCGGGGGTAGACCTGGCTTCCCTGCCCGCACTCGGGTAGACCTGGTCTGCCTGCCCGGACCCCGGGTAGACCTGTGTTCCCTGCCCGCACTCGGACCCCAGGGTAGACCTGGCCTCCCAGCTCGGACCCCGGGTAGACCTGGCCTCCCTACCCGCACTCGGACTTGGGCTAGACCTGCCTTCCCTGCTCGGACCGCGGCGGGAGACGTGGCCTCCTTGTCCGGACCCAGGGGTAAGCCTGGCCTCCCTGCCCGGAGCCCGGGGTAGACCTGGCCTTACTTCCCGCACTCGGACGCCGGGGGTAGACCTGGCCTCCCTGCCCGGACGCCGGGTAGACCTGGCCTCCCTGCCCGGATCCCGGGCGTAGACATGGCCTCCCTGCCCGTACCCCGGGGGGAGACCTGGCCTCCCTCCCCGCACTCGGACTTGGGCTAGACCTGCCTTCCCTGCTCGGACCCCGAGGGGAGACCTGGCCTCCCTGCCCGGACCCCGGGCGTAGTCCTGGCCTCCATGCCCGGACCCCGGGTGTAGACCTGGCCTCCATGCCCACTCTCGGACCGCGGGGGTAGACCTGGCCTCCCTTCCCACACTCGGACTCGTGCTAGACCTGGCCTCCCTGCTCGGACACCGGGGGAGTTCTGGCCTCCCTTCCCGCACTCGGACCCCTGGTAGACCTGGCCTCCCTTCCCGCACTCGGTCCCCGGGGGTAGACCTGGCCTCCCTGCTCGGACCCTGCAGTAGACCTGGCCTTACTTCCCGCACTCGGACCCCGGGGGTACACCTGACCTCCCTTCCCGCACTCGGACCCCGGGGGTACACCTGGCCTCCCTCCCCGCACTCGGACTCGGGCTAGACCTGGCCTCCCTGCCCGGAGCCCGGGGGTAGACATGGCCTCCCTGCCCGCACTCGGACCCCTGGATAGACCTGGCCTCCCTGCCCGCACTCGGGGTAGACCTGGCCTCCCTGCCCGGACCCCGGGTAGGCCTGGCCTCCCTCCCCGCACTCGGACCCCGGGGTAGACCTGACCTCCCTGCCCGGACCCCAGGGTAAGCCTGGCCTCCCTGCACGCACCCCGAGTAGACCTGGCTTCCCTGCCCGCACTCGGGTAGACCTAGTCTGCCTGCCCACACTCCGGGTAGACCTGGCCTCCCTGCCCGCACTCGGACCCCAGGGTAGACCTGCCCTCCCTGCCCGGACCACCGCTAGACCTGGCCTCCCTTCCCGCACTCGGACCCCAGGGTAGACCTGGCCTCCCTGCTCGGACCCTGGGGGAGACATGGCCTCCCTGCCCGGACGCCGGGCGTAGTCCTGGCCTCCATGCCCGGACCCCGGGGGTAGACCTGGCCTCCCTTCCTGTACTCGGACCCCAGGGTAGACCTGGCCTCCCTCCCCGCACTCGGGGTAGACATGGCCTCCCTGCCCGGACCCCGGGTAAGCCTGGCCTCCCTGCCCGCACCCCTGGGGTAGACCTGGCTTCCCTGCCCGCACTCGGGTAGACCTGGTCTGCCTGCCCACGCTCCGGGTAGACCTGGCCTCCCTGCCCGCACTCGGACCCCAGGGTAGACCTGGCCTCCCTGCCCGGACCCCGGGCGTAGACCTGGCCTCCCTCCCCACACTCGGACTCGCGGTAGACCTGGCCTCCCTGCCCGCACTCGGACAGGAGAGTTTTCTTTTTCTTCCTTCTTCTCTCCGCCTGCTTTAAATAAAGGAATACAAATGTGAGAGGGGTGTAAGAAATAGCGGTTTAATTCATCATTCATCAATCATTACTCGAGGGCGGGCGGAGCCACTTCATTTCTTGTTTCTTCCCGCCGGTCTACAAGTCATGCTGTCCTTCGAATAAGAAACCATTGTCCTCGCTTTGTTGTTTGTTCGTCGAGAACGCTCGCCCAGCTTACCTTTGAGTTATTCTTTTCGAGGACCTCTCGGCACAAACAAACGAGGTCGAGCGTTACCCGCTGTCGCTTGACGCCACCGTTCCTTCGTTGCTAAGGAAGAGGTGTCAAGACTCTCTCGTTTCCGCAGCGTTTAGCGGCCATCGGGGCGCCGCCTCCCCTGCACGGAGGGCGCGTGAGTCTGAAAAGGCCTCAAAACACTACGGAATTGGTCGTCACGCATCCAATGTAGTAATCCTTAGGGAAGAATGCTTATTGCTTGTTACCTCCATACTTGTTTGTCTCTCTGTCCGTCTGTCGCTCTGCGGTCCTATGTCGTATTCTCCTTCATTCCATCGCCCTCGTTCGTGAGTGCGCTCGGAGCCTGAGAAGGAACAAATCGGTAGACCTGGCCTCCCTTCCCGCACTCGGACCCCCCGGGGGTAGACCTGGCCTCCCTTCCCACACTCGGACCCCCCGGGGGTAGACCTGGCCTCCGTTCCCGCACTCGGACCCCGGGGTAGGCCTGGCCTCCCTTCCCACACTCGGACCCCTGGATAGACCTGGCCTCCCTCCCCGCACTCGGGGTAGACCTGGCCTCCCTGCCCGGACCCCGGCTAGGCCTGGCCTCCCTTCCCACACTCGGACCCCGGGTAGACCTGACCTCCCTGCCCGGACCCCGGGGTAAGCCTGGCCTCCCTGCCCGCACCCCGAGTAGGCCTGGCGTCCCTGCCCGCACCCCGGGGGTAGACCTGGCTTCCCTGCCCGCACTCGGGTAGACCTGGTCTGCCTGCCCGGACCCCGGGTAGACCTGTGTTCCCTGCCCGCACTCGGACCCCAGGGTAGACCTGGCCTCCCAGCTCGGACCCCGGGTAGACCTGGCCTCCCTACCCGCACTCGGACTTGGGCTAGACCTGCCTTCCCTGCTCGGACCGCGGCGGGAGACGTGGCCTCCTTGTCCGGACCCAGGGGTAAGCCTGGCCTCCCTGCCCGGAGCCCGGGGTAGACCTGGCCTTACTTCCCGCACTCGGACCCCGGGGGTAGACCTGGCCTCCCTGCCCGGACGCCGGGTAGACCTGGCCTCCCTGCCCGGATCCCGGGCGTAGACATGGCCTCCCTGCACGTACCCCGGGGGGAGACCTGGCCTCCCTCCCCGCACTCGGACTTGGGCTAGACCTGGCCTCCCTGCTCGGACCCCGGGGGGAGACCTGGCCTCCCTGCCCGGACCCCGGGCGTAGTCCTGGCCTCCATGCCCGGACCCCGGGTGTAGACCTGGCCTCCATGCCCACACTCGGACTCCGGGGGTAGACCTGGCCTCCCTTCCCGCACTCGGACTCGGGCTAGACCTGGCCTCCCTGCTCGGACACCGGGGGGAGTTCTGGCCTCCCTTCCCGCACTCGGACCCCTGGTAGACCTGGCCTCCCTTCCCGCACTCGGTCCCCGGGGGTACACCTGGCCTCCCTGCTCGGACCCTGCAGTAGACCTGGCCTTACTTCCCGCACTCGGACCCCGGGGGTACACCTGACCTCCCTTCCCGCACTCGGACCCCGGGGGTACACCTGGCCTCCCTCCCCGCACTCGGACTCGGGCTAGACCTGGCCTCCCTGCCCGGAGCCCGGGGGTAGACCTGGCCTCCCTGCCCGCACTCGGACCCCTGGATAGACCTGGCCTCCCTGCCCGCGCTCGGGGTAGACCTGGCCTCCCTGCCCGGACCCCGGGTAGGCCTGGCCTCCCTCCCCGCACTCGGACCCCGGGGTAGACCTGACCTCCCTGCCCGGACCCCAGGGTAAGCCTGGCCTCCCTGCACGCACCCCGAGTAGACCTGGCTTCCCTGCCCGCACTCGGGTAGACCTAGTCTGCCTGCCCACACTCCGGGTAGACCTGGCCTCCCTGCCCGCACTCGGACCCCAGGGTAGACCTGCCCTCCCTGCCCGGACCACCGCTAGACCTGGCCTCCCTTCCCGCACTCGGACCCCAGGGTAGACCTGGCCTCCCTGCTCGGACCCTGGGGGAGACATGGCCTCCCTGCCCGGACGCCGGGCGTAGTCATGGCCTCAATGCCCGGACCCCGGGGGTAGACCTGGCCTCCCTTCCTGTACTCGGACCCCAGGGTAGACCTGGCCTCCCTCCCCGCACTCGGGGTAGACATGGCCTCCCTGCCCGGACCCCGGGTAAGCCTGGCCTCCCTGCCCGCACCCCTGGGGTAGACCTGGCTTCCCTGCCCGCACTCGGGTAGACCTGGTCTGCCTGCCCACGCTCCGGGTAGACCTGGCCTCCCTGCCCGCACTCGGACCCCAGGGTAGACCTGGCCTCCCTGCCCGGACCCCGGGCGTAGACCTGGCCTCCCTCCCCACACTCGGACTCGCGGTAGACCTGGCCTCCCTGCCCGCACTCGGACAGGAGAGTTTTCTTTTTCTTCCTTCTTCTCTCCGCCTGCTTTAAATAAAGGAATACAAATGTGAGAGGGGTGTAAGAAATAGCGGTTTAATTCATCATTCATCAATCATTACTCGAGGGCGGGCGGAGCCACTTCATTTCTTGTTTCTTCCCGCCGGTCTACAAGTCATGCTGTCCTTCGAATAAGAAACCATTGTCCTCGCTTTGTTGTTTGTTCGTCGAGAACGCTCGCCCAGCTTACCTTTGAGTTATTCTTTTCGAGGACCTCTCGGCGCAAACAAACGAGGTCGAGCGTTACCCGCTGTCGCTTGACGCCACCGTTCCTTCGTTGCTAAGGAACAGGTGTCAAGACTCTCTCGTTTCCGCAGTGTTTAGCGGCCATCGGGGCGCCGCCTCCCCTGCACGGAGGGCGCGTGAGTCTGAAAAGGCCTCAAAACACTACGGAATTGGTCGTCACGCATCCAATGTAGTAATCCTTAGGGAAGAACGCTTATTGCTTGTTACCTCCATACTTGTTTGTCTCTCTGTCCGTCTGTCGCTCTGCGGTCCTATGTCGTATTCTCCTTCATTCCATCGCCCTCGTTCGTGAGTGCGCTCGGAGCCTGAGAAGGAACAAATCGGTAGACCTGGCCTCCCTTCCCGCACTCGGCCCCCCCGGGGGTAGACCTGGCCTCCCTGCCCGGACCCCGGGGTAAGCCTGGCCTCCCTGCCCGCACCCCGAGTAGGCCTGGCGTCCCTGCCCGCACCCCGGGGGTAGACCTGGCTTCCCTGCCCGCACTCGGGTAGACCTGGTCTGCCTGCCCGGACCCCGGGTAGACCTGTGTTCCCTGCCCGCACTCGGACCCCAGGGTAGACCTGGCCTCCCAGCTCGGACCCCGGGTAGACCTGGCCTCCCTACCCGCACTCGGACTTGGGCTAGACCTGCCTTCCCTGCTCGGACCGCGGCGGGAGACGTGGCCTCCTTGTCCGGACCCAGGGGTAAGCCTGGCCTCCGTGCCCGGAGCCCGGGGTAGACCTGGCCTTACTTCCCGCACTCGGACCCCGGGGGTAGACCTGGCCTCCCTGCCCGGATCCCGGGCGTAGACATGGCCTCCCTGCACGTACCCCGGGGGGAGACCTGGCCTCCCTCCCCGCACTCGGACTTGGGCTAGACCTGGCCTCCCTGCTCGGACCCCGAGGGGAGACCTGGCCTCCCTGCCCGGACCCCGGGCGTAGTCCTGGCCTCCATGCCCGGACCCCGGGTGTAGACCTGGCCTCCATGCCCACACTCGGACTCCGGGGGTAGACCTGGCCTCCCTTCCCGCACTCGGACTCGGGCTAGACCTGGCCTCCCTGCTCGGACACCGGGGGGAGTTCTGGCCTCCCTTCCCGCTCTCGGACCCCTGGTAGACCTGGCCTCCCTTCCCGCACTCGGTCCCCGGGGGTAGACCTGGCCTCCCTGCTCGGACCCTGCAGTAGACCTGGCCTTACTTCCCGCACTCGGACCCCGGGGGTACACCTGACCTCCCTTCCCGCACTCGGACCCCGGGGGTACACCTGGCCTCCCTCCCCGCACTCGGACTCGGGCTAGACCTGGCCTCCCTGCCCGGAGCCCGGGGGTAGACCTGGCCTCCCTGCCCGCACTCGGACCCCTGGATAGACCTGGCCTCCCTGCCCGCGCTCGGGGTAGACCTGGCCTCCCTGCCCGGACCCCGGGTAGGCCTGGCCTCCCTCCCCGCACTCGGACCCCGGGGTAGACCTGACCTCCCTGCCCGGACCCCAGGGTAAGCCTGGCCTCCCTGCACGCACCCCGAGTAGACCTGGCTTCCCTGCCCGCACTCGGGTAGACCTAGTCTGCCTGCCCACACTCCGGGTAGACCTGGCCTCCCTGCCCGCACTCGGACCCCAGGGTAGACCTGCCCTCCCTGCCCGGACCACCGCTAGACCTGGCCTCCCTTCCCGCACTCGGACCCCAGGGTAGACCTGGCCTCCCTGCTCGGACCCTGGGGGAGACATGGCCTCCCTGCCCGGACGCCGGGCGTAGTCCTGGCCTCCATGCCCGGACCCCGGGGGTAGACCTGGCCTCCCTTCCTGTACTCGGACCCCAGGGTAGACCTGGCCTCCCTCCCCGCACTCGGGGTAGACATGGCCTCCCTGCCCGGACCCCGGGTAAGCCTGGCCTCCCTGCCCGCACCCCGGGGGTAGACCTGGCTTCCCTGCCCGCACTCGGGTAGACCTGGTCTGCCTGCCCACGCTCCGGGTAGACCTGGCCTCCCTGCCCGCACTCGGACCCCAGGGTAGACCTGGCCTCCCTGCCCGGACCCCGGGCGTAGACCTGGCCTCCCTCCCCACACTCGGACTCGCGGTAGACCTGGCCTCCCTGCCCGCACTCGGACAGGAGAGTTTTCTTTTTCTTCCTTCTTCTCTCCGCCTGCTTTAAATAAAGGAATACAAATGTGAGAGGGGTGTAAGAAATAGCGGTTTAATTCATCATTCATCAATCATTACTCGAGGGCGGGCGGAGCCACTTCATTTCTTGTTTCTTCCCGCCGGTCTACAAGTCATGCTGTCCTTCGAATAAGAAACCATTGTCCTCGCTTTGTTGTTTGTTCGTCGAGAACGCTCGCCCAGCTTACCTTTGAGTTATTCTTTTCGAGGACCTCTCGGCGCAAACAAACGAGGTCGAGCGTTACCCGCTGTCGCTTGACGCCACCGTTCCTTCGTTGCTAAGGAACAGGTGTCAAGACTCTCTCGTTTCCGCAGCGTTTAGCGGCCATCGGGGCGCCGCCTCCCCTGCACGGAGGGCGCGTGAGTCTGAAAAGGCCTCAAAACACTACGGAATTGGTCGTCACGCATCCAATGTAGTAATCCTTAGGGAAGAACGCTTATTGCTTGTTACCTCCATACTTGTTTGTCTCTCTGTCCGTCTGTCGCTCTGCGGTCCTATGTCGTATTCTCCTTCATTCCATCGCCCTCGTTCGTGAGTGCGCTCGGAGCCTGAGAAGGAACAAATCGGTAGACCTGGCCTCCCTTCCCGCACTCGGCCCCCCCGGGGGTAGACCTGGCCTCCCTGCCCGGACCCCGGGGTAAGCCTGGCCTCCCTGCCCGCACCCCGAGTAGGCCTGGCGTCCCTGCCCGCACCCCGGGGGTAGACCTGGCTTCCCTGCCCGCACTCGGGTAGACCTGGTCTGCCTGCCCGGACCCCGGGTAGACCTGTGTTCCCTGCCCGCACTCGGACCCCAGGGTAGACCTGGCCTCCCAGCTCGGACCCCGGGTAGACCTGGCCTCCCTACCCGCACTCGGACTTGGGCTAGACCTGCCTTCCCTGCTCGGACCGCGGCGGGAGACGTGGCCTCCTTGTCCGGACCCAGGGGTAAGCCTGGCCTCCCTGCCCGGAGCCCGGGGTAGACCTGGCCTTACTTCCCGCACTCGGACCCCGGGGGTAGACCTGGCCTCCCTGCCCGGATCCCGGGCGTAGACATGGCCTCCCTGCACGTACCCCGGGGGGAGACCTGGCCTCCCTCCCCGCACTCGGACTTGGGCTAGACCTGGCCTCCCTGCTCGGACCCCGAGGGGAGACCTGGCCTCCCTGCCCGGACCCCGGGCGTAGTCCTGGCCTCCATGCCCGGACCCCGGGTGTAGACCTGGCCTCCATGCCCACTCTCGGACCGCGGGGGTAGACCTGGCCTCCCTTCCCACACTCGGATTCGTGCTAGACCTGGCCTCCCTGCTCGGACACCGGGGGAGTTCTGGCCTCCCTTCCCGCACTCGGACCCCTGGTAGACCTGGCCTCCCTTCCCGCACTCGGTCCCTGGGGTAGACCTGGCCTCCCTGCTCGGACCCTGCAGTAGACCTGGCCTTACTTCCCGCACTCGGACCCCGGGGGTACACCTGACCTCCCTTCCCGCACTCGGACCCCGGGGGTACACCTGGCCTCCCTTCCCGCACTCGGACCCCGGGGTAGACCTGACCTCCCTGCCCAGACCCCAGGGTAAGCCTGGCCTCCCTGCCCGCAACCCGGGGGTAGACCTGGCTTCCCTGCCCGCACTCGGGTAGACCTGGTCTGCCTGCCCACACTCCGGGTAGACCTGGCCTCCCTGCCCGCACTCGGACCCCAGGGTAGACCTGCCCTCCCTGCCCGGACCACCGCTAGACCTGGCCTCCCTTCCCGCACTCGGACCCCAGGGTAGACCTGGCCTCCCTGCTCGGACCCTGGGGGAGACATGGCCTCCCTGCCCGGACGCCGGGCGTAGTCCTGGCCTCCATGCCCGGACCCCGGGGGTAGACCTGGCCTCCCTTCCTGTACTCGGACCCCAGGGTAGACCTGGCCTCCCTCCCCGCACTCGGGGTAGACCTGGCCTCCCTGCCCGGACCCCGGGTAGACCTGGCCTCCCTCCCCGCACTCGGACCCCGGGGTAGACATGGCCTCCCTGCCCGTACCCCGGGTAAGCCTGGCCTCCCTGCCCGCACCCCGGGGGTAGACCTGGCTTCCCTGCCCGCACTCGGGTAGACCTGGTCTGCCTGCCCACGCTCCGGGTAGACCTGGCCTCCCTGCCCGCACTCGGACCCCAGGGTAGACCTGGCCTCCCTGCCCGGACCCCGGGCGTAGACCTGGCCTCCCTGCCCACACCCCGGCGGGAGACCTGGCCTCCCTCCCCACACTCGGACTCGCGGTAGACCTGGCCTCCCTGCCCGCACTCGGACAGGAGAGTTTTCTTTTTCTTCCTTCTTCTCTCCGCCTGCTTTAAATAAAGGAATACAAATGTGAGAGGGGTGTAAGAAATAGCGGTTTAATTCATCATTCATCAATCATTACTCGAGGGCGGGCGGAGCCACTTCATTTCTTGTTTCTTCCCGCCGGTCTACAAGTCATGCTGTCCTTCGAATAAGAAACCATTGTCCTCGCTTTGTTGTTTGTTCGTCGAGAACGCTCGCCCAGCTTACCTTTGAGTTATTCTTTTCGAGGACCTCTCGGCGCAAACAAACGAGGTCGAGCGTTACCCGCTGTCGCTTGACGCCACCGTTCCTTCGTTGCTAAGGAAGAGGTGTCAAGACTCTCTCGTTTCCGCAGCGTTTAGCGGCCATCGGGGCGCCGCCTCCCCTGCACGGAGGGCGCGTGAGTCTGAAAAGGCCTCAAAACACTACGGAATTGGTCGTCACGCATCCAATGTAGTAATCCTTAGGGAAGAACGCTTATTGCTTGTTACCTCCATACTTGTTTGTCTCTCTGTCCGTCTGTCGCTCTGCGGTCCTATGTCGTATTCTCCTTCATTCCATCGCCCTCGTTCGTGAGTGCGCTCGGAGCCTGAGAAGGAACAAATCGGTAGACCTGGCCTCCCTTCCCACACTCGGACCCCTGGATAGACCTGGCCTCCCTCCCTGCACTCGGGGTAGACCTGGCCTCCCTGCCCGGACCCCGGCTAGGCCTGGCCTCCCTTCCCGCACTCGGACCCCGGGTAGACCTGACCTCCCTGCCCGGACCCCAGGGTAAGCCTGGCCTCCCTGCCCGCACCCCGAGTAGGCCTGGCGTCCCTGCCCGCACCCCGGGGGTAGACCTGGCTTCCCTGCCCGCACTCGGGTAGACCTGGTCTGCCTGCCCGGACCCCGGGTAGACCTGTGTTCCCTGCCCGCACTCGGACCCCAGGGTAGACCTGGCCTCCCAGCTCGGACCCCGGGTAGACCTGGCCTCCCTACCCGCACTCGGACTTGGGCTAGACCTGCCTTCCCTGCTCGGACCGCGGCGGGAGACGTGGCCTCCTTGTCCGGACCCAGGGGTAAGCCTGGCCTCCCTGCCCGGAGCCCGGGGTAGACCTGGCCTTACTTCCCGCACTCGGACGCCGGGGGTAGACCTGGCCTCCCTGCCCGGACGCCGGGTAGACCTGGCCTCCCTGCCCGGATCCCGGGCGTAGACATGGCCTCCCTGCCCGTACCCCGGGGGGAGACCTGGCCTCCCTCCCCGCACTCGGACTTGGGCTAGACCTGCCTTCCCTGCTCGGACCCCGAGGGGAGACCTGGCCTCCCTGCCCGGACCCCGGGCGTAGTCCTGGCCTCCATGCCCGGACCCCGGGTGTAGACCTGGCCTCCATGCCCACTCTCGGACCGCGGGGGTAGACCTGGCCTCCCTTCCCACACTCGGACTCGTGCTAGACCTGGCCTCCCTGCTCGGACACCGGGGGAGTTCTGGCCTCCCTTCCCGCACTCGGACCCCTGGTAGACCTGGCCTCCCTTCCCGCACTCGGTCCCCGGGGGTAGACCTGGCCTCCCTGCTCGGACCCTGCAGTAGACCTGGCCTTACTTCCCGCACTCGGACCCCGGGGGTACACCTGACCTCCCTTCCCGCACTCGGACCCCGGGGGTACACCTGGCCTCCCTCCCCGCACTCGGACTCGGGCTAGACCTGGCCTCCCTGCCCGGAGCCCGGGGGTAGACATGGCCTCCCTGCCCGCACTCGGACCCCTGGATAGACCTGGCCTCCCTGCCCGCACTCGGGGTAGACCTGGCCTCCCTGCCCGGACCCCGGGTAGGCCTGGCCTCCCTCCCCGCACTCGGACCCCGGGGTAGACCTGACCTCCCTGCCCGGACCCCAGGGTAAGCCTGGCCTCCCTGCACGCACCCCGAGTAGACCTGGCTTCCCTGCCCGCACTCGGGTAGACCTAGTCTGCCTGCCCACACTCCGGGTAGACCTGGCCTCCCTGCCCGCACTCGGACCCCAGGGTAGACCTGCCCTCCCTGCCCGGACCACCGCTAGACCTGGCCTCCCTTCCCGCACTCGGACCCCAGGGTAGACCTGGCCTCCCTGCTCGGACCCTGGGGGAGACATGGCCTCCCTGCCCGGACGCCGGGCGTAGTCCTGGCCTCCATGCCCGGACCCCGGGGGTAGACCTGGCCTCCCTTCCTGTACTCGGACCCCAGGGTAGACCTGGCCTCCCTGCCCGCACTCGGGGTAGACATGGCCTCCCTGCCCGGACCCCGGGTAAGCCTGGCCTCCCTGCCCGCACCCCTGGGGTAGACCTGGCTTCCCTGCCCGCACTCGGGTAGACCTGGTCTGCCTGCCCACGCTCCGGGTAGACCTGGCCTCCCTGCCCGCACTCGGACCCCAGGGTAGACCTGGCCTCCCTGCCCGGACCCCGGGCGTAGACCTGGCCTCCCTCCCCACACTCGGACTCGCGGTAGACCTGGCCTCCCTGCCCGCACTCGGACAGGAGAGTTTTCTTTTTCTTCCTTCTTCTCTCCGCCTGCTTTAAATAAAGGAATACAAATGTGAGAGGGGTGTAAGAAATAGCGGTTTAATTCATCATTCATCAATCATTACTCGAGGGCGGGCGGAGCCACTTCATTTCTTGTTTCTTCCCGCCGGTCTACAAGTCATGCTGTCCTTCGAATAAGAAACCATTGTCCTCGCTTTGTTGTTTGTTCGTCGAGAACGCTCGCCCAGCTTACCTTTGAGTTATTCTTTTCGAGGACCTCTCGGCACAAACAAACGAGGTCGAGCGTTACCCGCTGTCGCTTGACGCCACCGTTCCTTCGTTGCTAAGGAACAGGTGTCAAGACTCTCTCGTTTCCGCAGCGTTTAGCGGCCATCGGGGCGCCGCCTCCCCTGCACGGAGGGCGCGTGAGTCTGAAAAGGCCTCAAAACACTACGGAATTGGTCGTCACGCATCCAATGTAGTAATCCTTAGGGAAGAATGCTTATTGCTTGTTACCTCCATACTTGTTTGTCTCTCTGTCCGTCTGTCGCTCTGCGGTCCTATGTCGTATTCTCCTTCATTCCATCGCCCTCGTTCGTGAGTGCGCTCGGAGCCTGAGAAGGAACAAATCGGTAGACCTGGCCTCCCTTCCCGCACTCGGACCCCCCGGGGGTAGACCTGGCCTCCCTTCCCACACTCGGACCCCCCGGGGGTAGACCTGGCCTCCCTGCCCGCACTCGGACCCCGGGGTAGGCCTGGCCTCCCTTCCCACACTCGGACCCCTGGATAGACCTGGCCTCCCTCCCCGCACTCGGGGTAGACCTGGCCTCCCTGCCCGGACCCCGGCTAGGCCTGGCCTCCCTTCCCACACTCGGACCCCGGGTAGACCTGACCTCCCTGCCCGGACCCCGGGGTAAGCCTGGCCTCCCTGCCCGCACCCCGAGTAGGCCTGGCGTCCCTGCCCGCACCCCGGGGGTAGACCTGGCTTCCCTGCCCGCACTCGGGTAGACCTGGTCTGCCTGCCCGGACCCCGGGTAGACCTGTGTTCCCTGCCCGCACTCGGACCCCAGGGTAGACCTGGCCTCCCAGCTCGGACCCCGGGTAGACCTGGCCTCCCTCCCCGCACTCGGGGTAGACCTGGCCTCCCTGCCCGGACCCCGGCTAGGCCTGGCCTCCCTTCCCGCACTCGGACCCCGGGTAGACCTGACCTCCCTGCCCGGACCCCAGGGTAAGCCTGGCCTCCCTGCCCGCACCCCGAGTAGGCCTGGCGTCCCTGCCCGCACCCCGGGGGTAGACCTGGCTTCCCTGCCCGCACTCGGGTAGACCTGGTCTGCCTGCCCGGACCCCGGGTAGACCTGTGTTCCCTGCCCGCACTCGGACCCCAGGGTAGACCTGGCCTCCCAGCTCGGACCCCGGGTAGACCTGGCCTCCCTACCCGCACTCGGACTTGGGCTAGACCTGCCTTCCCTGCTCGGACCGCGGCGGGAGACGTGGCCTCCTTGTCCGGACCCAGGGGTAAGCCTGGCCTCCCTGCCCGGAGCCCGGGGTAGACCTGGCCTTACTTCCCGCACTCGGACGCCGGGGGTAGACCTGGCCTCCCTGCCCGGACGCCGGGTAGACCTGGCCTCCCTGCCCGGATCCCGGGCGTAGACATGGCCTCCCTGCCCGTACCCCGGGGGGAGACCTGGCCTCCCTCCCCGCACTCGGACTTGGGCTAGACCTGCCTTCCCTGCTCGGACCCCGAGGGGAGACCTGGCCTCCCTGCCCGGACCCCGGGCGTAGTCCTGGCCTCCATGCCCGGACCCCGGGTGTAGACCTGGCCTCCATGCCCACTCTCGGACCGCGGGGGTAGACCTGGCCTCCCTTCCCACACTCGGACTCGTGCTAGACCTGGCCTCCCTGCTCGGACACCGGGGGAGTTCTGGCCTCCCTTCCCGCACTCGGACCCCTGGTAGACCTGGCCTCCCTTCCCGCACTCGGTCCCCGGGGGTAGACCTGGCCTCCCTGCTCGGACCCTGCAGTAGACCTGGCCTTACTTCCCGCACTCGGACCCCGGGGGTACACCTGACCTCCCTTCCCGCACTCGGACCCCGGGGGTACACCTGGCCTCCCTCCCCGCACTCGGACTCGGGCTAGACCTGGCCTCCCTGCCCGGAGCCCGGGGGTAGACATGGCCTCCCTGCCCGCACTCGGACCCCTGGATAGACCTGGCCTCCCTGCCCGCACTCGGGGTAGACCTGGCCTCCCTGCCCGGACCCCGGGTAGGCCTGGCCTCCCTCCCCGCACTCGGACCCCGGGGTAGACCTGACCTCCCTGCCCGGACCCCAGGGTAAGCCTGGCCTCCCTGCACGCACCCCGAGTAGACCTGGCTTCCCTGCCCGCACTCGGGTAGACCTAGTCTGCCTGCCCACACTCCGGGTAGACCTGGCCTCCCTGCCCGCACTCGGACCCCAGGGTAGACCTGCCCTCCCTGCCCGGACCACCGCTAGACCTGGCCTCCCTTCCCGCACTCGGACCCCAGGGTAGACCTGGCCTCCCTGCTCGGACCCTGGGGGAGACATGGCCTCCCTGCCCGGACGCCGGGCGTAGTCATGGCCTCCATGCCCGGACCCCGGGGGTAGACCTGGCCTCCCTTCCTGTACTCGGACCCCAGGGTAGACCTGGCCTCCCTCCCCGCACTCGGGGTAGACATGGCCTCCCTGCCCGGACCCCGGGTAAGCCTGGCCTCCCTGCCCGCACCCCGGGGGTAGACCTGGCTTCCCTGCCCGCACTCGGGTAGACCTGGTCTGCCTGCCCACGCTCCGGGTAGACCTGGCCTCCCTGCCCGCACTCGGACCCCAGGGTAGACCTGGCCTCCCTGCCCGGACCCCGGGCGTAGACCTGGCCTCCCTCCCCACACTCGGACTCGCGGTAGACCTGGCCTCCCTGCCCGCACTCGGACAGGAGAGTTTTCTTTTTCTTCCTTCTTCTCTCCGCCTGCTTTAAATAAAGGAATACAAATGTGAGAGGGGTGTAAGAAATAGCGGTTTAATTCATCATTCATCAATCATTACTCGAGGGCGGGCGGAGCCACTTCATTTCTTGTTTCTTCCCGCCGGTCTACAAGTCATGCTGTCCTTCGAATAAGAAACCATTGTCCTCGCTTTGTTGTTTGTTCGTCGAGAACGCTCGCCCAGCTTACCTTTGAGTTATTCTTTTCGAGGACCTCTCGGCACAAACAAACGAGGTCGAGCGTTACCCGCTGTCGCTTGACGCCACCGTTCCTTCGTTGCTAAGGAAGAGGTGTCAAGACTCTCTCGTTTCCGCAGCGTTTAGCGGCCATCGGGGCGCCGCCTCCCCTGCACGGAGGGCGCGTGAGTCTGAAAAGGCCTCAAAACACTACGGAATTGGTCGTCACGCATCCAATGTAGTAATCCTTAGGGAAGAATGCTTATTGCTTGTTACCTCCATACTTGTTTGTCTCTCTGTCCGTCTGTCGCTCTGCGGTCCTATGTCGTATTCTCCTTCATTCCATCGCCCTCGTTCGTGAGTGCGCTCGGAGCCTGAGAAGGAACAAATCGGTAGACCTGGCCTCCCTTCCCGCACTCGGACCCCCCGGGGGTAGACCTGGCCTCCCTTCCCACACTCGGACCCCCCGGGGGTAGACCTGGCCTCCGTTCCCGCACTCGGACCCCGGGGTAGGCCTGGCCTCCCTTCCCACACTCGGACCCCTGGATAGACCTGGCCTCCCTCCCCGCACTCGGGGTAGACCTGGCCTCCCTGCCCGGACCCCGGCTAGGCCTGGCCTCCCTTCCCACACTCGGACCCCGGGTAGACCTGACCTCCCTGCCCGGACCCCGGGGTAAGCCTGGCCTCCCTGCCCGCACCCCGAGTAGGCCTGGCGTCCCTGCCCGCACCCCGGGGGTAGACCTGGCTTCCCTGCCCGCACTCGGGTAGACCTGGTCTGCCTGCCCGGACCCCGGGTAGACCTGTGTTCCCTGCCCGCACTCGGACCCCAGGGTAGACCTGGCCTCCCAGCTCGGACCCCGGGTAGACCTGGCCTCCCTACCCGCACTCGGACTTGGGCTAGACCTGCCTTCCCTGCTCGGACCGCGGCGGGAGACGTGGCCTCCTTGTCCGGACCCAGGGGTAAGCCTGGCCTCCCTGCCCGGAGCCCGGGGTAGACCTGGCCTTACTTCCCGCACTCGGACGCCGGGGGTAGACCTGGCCTCCCTGCCCGGACGCCGGGTAGACCTGGCCTCCCTGCCCGGATCCCGGGCGTAGACATGGCCTCCCTGCCCGTACCCCGGGGGGAGACCTGGCCTCCCTCCCCGCACTCGGACTTGGGCTAGACCTGGCCTCCCTGCTCGGACCCCGAGGGGAGACCTGGCCTCCCTGCCCGGACCCCGGGCGTAGTCCTGGCCTCCATGCCCGGACCCCGGGTGTAGACCTGGCCTCCATGCCCACTCTCGGACCGCGGGGGTAGACCTGGCCTCCCTTCCCACACTCGGACTCGTGCTAGACCTGGCCTCCCTGCTCGGACACCGGGCGGAGTTCTGGCCTCCCTTCCCGCACTCGGACCCCTGGTAGACCTGGCCTCCCTTCCCGCACTCGGTCCCCGGGGGTAGACCTGGCCTCCCTGCTCGGACCCTGCAGTAGACCTGGCCTTACTTCCCGCACTCGGACCCCGGGGGTACACCTGACCTCCCTTCCCGCACTCGGACCCCGGGGGTACACCTGGCCTCCCTCCCCGCACTCGGACTCGGGCTAGACCTGGCCTCCCTGCCCGGAGCCCGGGGGTAGACATGGCCTCCCTGCCCGCACTCGGACCCCTGGATAGACCTGGCCTCCCTGCCCGCAATCGGGGTAGACCTGGCCTCCCTGCCCGGACCCCGGCTAGGCCTGGCCTCCCTCCCCGCACTCGGACCCCGGGGTAGACCTGACCTCCCTGCCCGGACCCCGGGGTAAGCCTGGCCTCCCTGCCCGCACCCCGAGTAGGCCTGGCGTCCCTGCCCGCACCCCGGGGGTAGACCTGGCTTCCCTGCCCGCACTCGGGTAGACCTGGTCTGCCTGCCCGGACCCCGGGTAGACCTGTGTTCCCTGCCCGCACTCGGACCCCAGGGTAGACCTGGCCTCCCAGCTCGGACCCCGGGTAGACCTGGCCTCCCTACCCGCACTCGGACTTGGGCTAGACCTGCCTTCCCTGCTCGGACCGCGGCGGGAGACGTGGCCTCCTTGTCCGGACCCAGGGGTAAGCCTGGCCTCCCTGCCCGGAGCCCGGGGTAGACCTGGCCTTACTTCCCGCACTCGGACGCCGGGGGTAGACCTGGCCTCCCTGCCCGGACGCCGGGTAGACCTGGCCTCCCTGCCCGGATCCCGGGCGTAGACATGGCCTCCCTGCCCGTACCCCGGGGGGAGACCTGGCCTCCCTCCCCGCACTCGGACTTGGGCTAGACCTGGCCTCCCTGCTCGGACCTCGAGGGGAGACCTGGCCTCCCTGCCCGGACCCCGGGCGTAGGCCTGGCCTCCATGCCCGGACCCCGGGTGTAGACCTGGCCTCCATGCCCTCTCTCGGACTCCGGGGGTAGACCTGGCCTCCCTTCCCGCACTCGGACCCCTGGTAGACCTGGCCTCCCTTCCCGCACTCGGTCCCCGGGGGTAGACCTGGCCTCCCTGCTCGGACCCTGCAGTAGACCTGGCCTTACTTCCCGCACTCGGACCCCGGGGGTACACCTGGCCTCCCTCCCCGCACTCGGACCCCGGGGGTACACCTGGCCTCCCTCCCCGCACTCGGACTCGGGCTAGACCTGGCCTCCCTGCCCGGAGCCCGGGGGTAGACATGGCCTCCCTGCCCGCACTCGGACCCCTGGATAGACCTGGCCTCCCTGCCCGCACTCGGGGTAGACCTGGCCTCCCTGCCCGGACCCCGGGTAGGCCTGGCCTCCCTCCCCGCACTCGGACCCCGGGGTAGACCTGACCTCCCTGCCCGGACCCCAGGGTAAGCCTGGCCTCCCTGCCCGCACCCCGAGTAGACCTGGCTTCCCTGCCTGCACTCGGGTAGACCTAGTCTGCCTGCCCACACTCCGGGTAGACCTGGCCTCCCTGCCCGCACTCGGACCCCAGGGTAGACCTGCCCTCCCTGCCCGGACCACCGCTAGACCTGGCCTCCCTTCCCGCACTCGGACCCCAGGGTAGACCTGGCCTCCCTGCCCGGACCCCGGGCGTAGACCTGGCCTCCCTGCCCACACCCCGGCGGGAGACCTGGCCTCCCTCCCCACACTCGGACTCGCGGTAGACCTGGCCTCCCTGCCCGCACTCGGACAGGAGAGTTTTCTTTTTCTTCCTTCTTCTCTCCGCCTGCTTTAAATAAAGGAATACAAATGTGAGAGGGGTGTAAGAAATAGCGGTTTAATTCATCATTCATCAATCATTACTCGAGGGCGGGCGGAGCCACTTCATTTCTTGTTTCTTCCCGCCGGTCTACAAGTCATGCTGTCCTTCGAATAAGAAACCATTGTCCTCACTTTGTTGTTTGTTCGTCGAGAACGCTCGCCCAGCTTACCTTTGAGTTATTCTTTTCGAGGACCTCTCGGCGCAAACAAGCGAGGTCGAGCGTTACCCGCTGTCGCTTGACGCCACCGTTCCTTCGTTGCTAAGGAAGAGGTGTCAAGACTCTCTCGTTTCCGCAGCGTTTAGCGGCCATCGGGGCGCCGCCTCCCCTGCACGGAGGGCGCGTGAGTCTGAAAAGGCCTCAAAACACTACGGAATTGGTCGTCACGCATCCAATGTAGTAATCCTTAGGGAAGAACGCTTATTGCTTGTTACCTCCATACTTGTTTGTCTCTCTGTCCGTCTGTCGCTCTGCGGTCCTATGTCGTATTCTCCTTCATTCCATCGCCCTCGTTCGTGAGTGCGCTCGGAGCCTGAGAAGGAACAAATCGGTAGACCTGGCCTCCCTTCCCGCACTCGGACCCCGGGGTAGGCCTGGCCTCCCTTCCCACACTCGGACCCCTGGATAGACCTGGCCTCCCTCCCCGCACTCGGGGTAGACCTGGCCTCCCTGCCCGGACCCCGGCTAGGCCTGGACTCCCTTCCCGCACTCGGACCCCGGGTAGACCTGACCTCCCTGCCCGGACCCCAGGGTAAGCCTGGCCTCCCTGCCCGCACCCCGAGTAGGCCTGGCGTCCCTGCCCGCACCCCGGGGGTAGACCTGGCTTCCCTGCCCGCACTCGGGTAGACCTGGTCTGCCTGCCCGGACCCCGGGTAGACCTGTGTTCCCTGCCCGCACTCGGACCCCAGGGTAGACCTGGCCTCCCAGCTCGGACCCCGGGTAGACCTGGCCTCCCTACCCGCACTCGGACTTGGGCTAGACCTGCCTTCCCTGCTCGGACCGCGGCGGGAGACGTGGCCTCCTTGTCCGGACCCAGGGGTAAGCCTGGCCTCCCTGCCCGGAGCCCGGGGTAGACCTGGCCTTACTTCCCGCACTCGGACCCCGGGGGTAGACCTGGCCTCCATGCCCACTCTCGGACCGCGGGGGTAGACCTGGCCTCCCTTCCCACACTCGGACTCGTGCTAGACCTGGCCTCCCTGCTCGGACACCGGGGGAGTTCTGGCCTCCCTTCCCGCACTCGGACCCCTGGTAGACCTGGCCTCCCTTCCCGCACTCGGTCCCCGGGGGTAGACCTGGCCTCCCTGCTCGGACCCTGCAGTAGACCTGGCCTTACTTCCCGCACTCGGACCCCGGGGGTACACCTGACCTCCCTTCCCGCACTCGGACCCCGGGGGTACACCTGGCCTCCCTCCCCGCACTCGGACTCGGGCTAGACCTGGCCTCCCTGCCCGGAGCCCGGGGGTAGACATGGCCTCCCTGCCCGCACTCGGACCCCTGGATAGACCTGGCCTCCCTGCCCGCACTCGGGGTAGACCTGGCCTCCCTGCCCGGACCCCGGGTAGGCCTGGCCTCCCTCCCCGCACTCGGACCCCGGGGTAGACCTGACCTCCCTGCCCGGACCCCAGGGTAAGCCTGGCCTCCCTGCCCGCACCCCGAGTAGACCTGGCTTCCCTGCCCGCACTCGGGTAGACCTAGTCTGCCTGCCCACACTCCGGGTAGACCTGGCCTCCCTGCCCGCACTCGGACCCCAGGGTAGACCTGCCCTCCCTGCCCGGACCACCGCTAGACCTGGCCTCCCTTCCCGCACTCGGACCCCAGGGTAGACCTGGCCTCCCTGCTCGGACCCTGGGGGAGACATGGCCTCCCTGCCCGGACGCCGGGCGTAGTCATGGCCTCCATGCCCGGACCCCGGGGGTAGACCTGGCCTCCCTTCCTGTACTCGGACCCCAGGGTAGACCTGGCCTCCCTGCCCGCACTCGGGGTAGACATGGCCTCCCTGCCCGGACCCCGGGTAAGCCTGGCCTCCCTGCCCGCACCCCTGGGGTAGACCTGGCTTCCCTGCCCGCACTCGGGTAGACCTGGTCTGCCTGCCCACGCTCCGGGTAGACCTGGCCTCCCTGCCCGCACTCGGACCCCAGGGTAGACCTGGCCTCCCTGCCCGGACCCCGGGCGTAGACCTGGCCTCCCTCCCCACACTCGGACTCGCGGTAGACCTGGCCTCCCTGCCCGCACTCGGACAGGAGAGTTTTCTTTTTCTTCCTTCTTCTCTCCGCCTGCTTTAAATAAAGGACTACAAATGTGAGAGGGGTGTAAGAAATAGCGGTTTAATTCATCATTCATCAATCATTACTCGAGGGCGGGCGGAGCCACTTCATTTCTTGTTTCTTCCCGCCGGTCTACAAGTCATGCTGTCCTTCGAATAAGAAACCATTGTCCTCGCTTTGTTGTTTGTTCGTCGAGAACGCTCGCCCAGCTTACCTTTGAGTTATTCTTTTCGAGGACCTCTCGGCGCAAACAAACGAGGTCGAGCGTTACCCGCTGTCGCTTGACGCCACCGTTCCTTCGTTGCTAAGGAAGAGGTGTCAAGACTCTCTCGTTTCCGCAGCGTTTAGCGGCCATCGGGGCGCCGCCTCCCCTGCACGGAGGGCGCGTGAGTCTGAAAAGGCCTCAAAACACTACGGAATTGGTCGTCACGCATCCAATGTAGTAATCCTTAGGGAAGAACGCTTATTGCTTGTTACCTCCATACTTGTTTGTCTCTCTGTCCGTCTGTCGCTCTGCGGTCCTATGTCGTATTCTCCTTCATTCCATCGCCCTCGTTCGTGAGTGCGCTCGGAGCCTGAGAAGGAACAAATCGGTAGACCTGGCCTCCCTTCCCGCACTCGGCCCCCCCGGGGGTAGACCTGGCCTCCCTGCCCGGACCCCGGGGTAAGCCTGGCCTCCCTGCCCGCACCCCGAGTAGGCCTGGCGTCCCTGCCCGCACCCCGGGGGTAGACCTGGCTTCCCTGCCCGCACTCGGGTAGACCTGGTCTGCCTGCCCGGACCCCGGGTAGACCTGTGTTCCCTGCCCGCACTCGGACCCCAGGGTAGACCTGGCCTCCCAGCTCGGACCCCGGGTAGACCTGGCCTCCCTACCCGCACTCGGACTTGGGCTAGACCTGCCTTCCCTGCTCGGACCGCGGCGGGAGACGTGGCCTCCTTGTCCGGACCCAGGGGTAAGCCTGGCCTCCCTGCCCGGAGCCCGGGGTAGACCTGGCCTTACTTCCCGCACTCGGACCCCGGGGGTAGACCTGGCCTCCCTGCCCGGATCCCGGGCGTAGACATGGCCTCCCTGCACGTACCCCGGGGGGAGACCTGGCCTCCCTCCCCGCACTCGGACTTGGGCTAGACCTGGCCTCCCTGCTCGGACCCCGAGGGGAGACCTGGCCTCCCTGCCCGGACCCCGGGCGTAGTCCTGGCCTCCATGCCCGGACCCCGGGTGTAGACCTGGCCTCCATGCCCACTCTCGGACCGCGGGGGTAGACCTGGCCTCCCTTCCCACACTCGGATTCGTGCTAGACCTGGCCTCCCTGCTCGGACACCGGGGGAGTTCTGGCCTCCCTTCCCGCACTCGGACCCCTGGTAGACCTGGCCTCCCTTCCCGCACTCGGTCCCTGGGGTAGACCTGGCCTCCCTGCTCGGACCCTGCAGTAGACCTGGCCTTACTTCCCGCACTCGGACCCCGGGGGTACACCTGACCTCCCTTCCCGCACTCGGACCCCGGGGGTACACCTGGCCTCCCTTCCCGCACTCGGACCCCGGGGTAGACCTGACCTCCCTGCCCAGACCCCAGGGTAAGCCTGGCCTCCCTGCCCGCAACCCGGGGGTAGACCTGGCTTCCCTGCCCGCACTCGGGTAGACCTGGTCTGCCTGCCCACACTCCGGGTAGACCTGGCCTCCCTGCCCGCACTCGGACCCCAGGGTAGACCTGCCCTCCCTGCCCGGACCACCGCTAGACCTGGCCTCCCTTCCCGCACTCGGACCCCAGGGTAGACCTGGCCTCCCTGCTCGGACCCTGGGGGAGACATGGCCTCCCTGCCCGGACGCCGGGCGTAGTCCTGGCCTCCATGCCCGGACCCCGGGGGTAGACCTGGCCTCCCTTCCTGTACTCGGACCCCAGGGTAGACCTGGCCTCCCTCCCCGCACTCGGGGTAGACCTGGCCTCCCTGCCCGGACCCCGGGTAGACCTGGCCTCCCTCCCCGCACTCGGACCCCGGGGTAGACATGGCCTCCCTGCCCGTACCCCGGGTAAGCCTGGCCTCCCTGCCCGCACCCCGGGGGTAGACCTGGCTTCCCTGCCCGCACTCGGGTAGACCTGGTCTGCCTGCCCACGCTCCGGGTAGACCTGGCCTCCCTGCCCGCACTCGGACCCCAGGGTAGACCTGGCCTCCCTGCCCGGACCCCGGGCGTAGACCTGGCCTCCCTGCCCACACCCCGGCGGGAGACCTGGCCTCCCTCCCCACACTCGGACTCGCGGTAGACCTGGCCTCCCTGCCTGCACTCGGACAGGAGAGTTTTCTTTTTCTTCCTTCTTCTCTCCGCCTGCTTTAAATAAAGGACTACAAATGTGAGAGGGGTGTAAGAAATAGCGGTTTAATTCATCATTCATCAATCATTACTCGAGGGCGGGCGGAGCCACTTCATTTCTTGTTTCTTCCCGCCGGTCTACAAGTCATGCTGTCCTTCGAATAAGAAACCATTGTCCTCGCTTTGTTGTTTGTTCGTCGAGAACGCTCGCCCAGCTTACCTTTGAGTTATTCTTTTCGAGGACCTCTCGGCGCAAACAAACGAGGTCGAGCGTTACCCGCTGTCGCTTGACGCCACCGTTCCTTCGTTGCTAAGGAAGAGGTGTCAAGACTCTCTCGTTTCCGCAGCGTTTAGCGGCCATCGGGGCGCCGCCTCCCCTGCACGGAGGGCGCGTGAGTCTGAAAAGGCCTCAAAACACTACGGAATTGGTCGTCACGCATCCAATGTAGTAATCCTTAGGGAAGAACGCTTATTGCTTGTTACCTCCATACTTGTTTGTCTCTCTGTCCGTCTGTCGCTCTGCGGTCCTATGTCGTATTCTCCTTCATTCCATCGCCCTCGTTCGTGAGTGCGCTCGGAGCCTGAGAAGGAACAAATCGGTAGACCTGGCCTCCCTTCCCGCACTCGGACCCCCCGGGGGTAGACCTGGCCTCCCTTCCCACACTCGGACCCCCCGGGGGTAGACCTGGCCTCCGTTCCCGCACTCGGACCCCGGGGTAGGCCTGGCCTCCCTTCCCACACTCGGACCCCTGGATAGACCTGGCCTCCCTCCCCGCACTCGGGGTAGACCTGGCCTCCCTGCCCGGACCCCGGCTAGGCCTGGCCTCCCTTCCCGCACTCGGACCCCGGGGTAGACCTGACCTCCCTGCCCGGACCCCGGGGTAAGCCTGGCCTCCCTGCCCGCACCCCGAGTAGGCCTGGTGTCCCTGCCCGCACCCCGGGGGTAGACCTGGCTTCCCTGCCCGCACTCGGGTAGACCTGGTCTGCCTGCCCGGACCCCGGGTAGACCTGTGTTCCCTGCCCGCACTCGGACCCCAGGGTAGACCTGGCCTCCCAGCTCGGACCCCGGGTAGACCTGGCCTCCCTACCCGCACTCGGACTTGGGCTAGACCTGCCTTCCCTGCTCGGACCGCGGCGGGAGACGTGGCCTCCTTGTCCGGACCCAGGGGTAAGCCTGGCCTCCCTGCCCGGAGCCCGGGGTAGACCTGGCCTTACTTCCCGCACTCGGACCCCGGGGGTAGACCTGGCCTCCCTGCCCGGATCCCGGGCGTAGACATGGCCTCCCTGCACGTACCCCGGGGGGAGACCTGGCCTCCCTCCCCGCACTCGGACTTGGGCTAGACCTGGCCTCCCTGCTCGGACCCCGAGGGGAGACCTGGCCTCCCTGCCCGGACCCCGGGCGTAGTCCTGGCCTCCATGCCCGGACCCCGGGTGTAGACCTGGCCTCCATGCCCACTCTCGGACCGCGGGGGTAGACCTGGCCTCCCTTCCCACACTCGGATTCGTGCTAGACCTGGCCTCCCTGCTCGGACACCGGGGGAGTTCTGGCCTCCCTTCCCGCACTCGGACCCCTGGTAGACCTGGCCTCCCTTCCCGCACTCGGTCCCTGGGGTAGACCTGGCCTCCCTGCTCGGACCCTGCAGTAGACCTGGCCTTACTTCCCGCACTCGGACCCCGGGGGTACACCTGACCTCCCTTCCCGCACTCGGACCCCGGGGGTACACCTGGCCTCCCTTCCCGCACTCGGACCCCGGGGTAGACCTGACCTCCCTGCCCAGACCCCAGGGTAAGCCTGGCCTCCCTGCCCGCAACCCGGGGGTAGACCTGGCTTCCCTGCCCGCACTCGGGTAGACCTGGTCTGCCTGCCCACACTCCGGGTAGACCTGGCCTCCCTGCCCGCACTCGGACCCCAGGGTAGACCTGCCCTCCCTGCCCGGACCACCGCTAGACCTGGCCTCCCTTCCCGCACTCGGACCCCAGGGTAGACCTGGCCTCCCTGCTCGGACCCTGGGGGAGACATGGCCTCCCTGCCCGGACGCCGGGCGTAGTCCTGGCCTCCATGCCCGGACCCCGGGGGTAGACCTGGCCTCCCTTCCTGTACTCGGACCCCAGGGTAGACCTGGCCTCCCTCCCCGCACTCGGGGTAGACCTGGCCTCCCTGCCCGGACCCCGGGTAGACCTGGCCTCCCTCCCCGCACTCGGACCCCGGGGTAGACATGGCCTCCCTGCCCGTACCCCGGGTAAGCCTGGCCTCCCTGCCCGCACCCCGGGGGTAGACCTGGCTTCCCTGCCCGCACTCGGGTAGACCTGGTCTGCCTGCCCACGCTCCGGGTAGACCTGGCCTCCCTGCCCGCACTCGGACCCCAGGGTAGACCTGGCCTCCCTGCCCGGACCCCGGGCGTAGACCTGGCCTCCCTGCCCACACCCCGGCGGGAGACCTGGCCTCCCTCCCCACACTCGGACTCGCGGTAGACCTGGCCTCCCTGCCTGCACTCGGACAGGAGAGTTTTCTTTTTCTTCCTTCTTCTCTCCGCCTGCTTTAAATAAAGGACTACAAATGTGAGAGGGGTGTAAGAAATAGCGGTTTAATTCATCATTCATCAATCATTACTCGAGGGCGGGCGGAGCCACTTCATTTCTTGTTTCTTCCCGCCGGTCTACAAGTCATGCTGTCCTTCGAATAAGAAACCATTGTCCTCGCTTTGTTGTTTGTTCGTCGAGAACGCTCGCCCAGCTTACCTTTGAGTTATTCTTTTCGAGGACCTCTCGGCGCAAACAAACGAGGTCGAGCGTTACCCGCTGTCGCTTGACGCCACCGTTCCTTCGTTGCTAAGGAAGAGGTGTCAAGACTCTCTCGTTTCCGCAGCGTTTAGCGGCCATCGGGGCGCCGCCTCCCCTGCACGGAGGGCGCGTGAGTCTGAAAAGGCCTCAAAACACTACGGAATTGGTCGTCACGCATCCAATGTAGTAATCCTTAGGGAAGAACGCTTATTGCTTGTTACCTCCATACTTGTTTGTCTCTCTGTCCGTCTGTCGCTCTGCGGTCCTATGTCGTATTCTCCTTCATTCCATCGCCCTCGTTCGTGAGTGCGCTCGGAGCCTGAGAAGGAACAAATCGGTAGACCTGGCCTCCCTTCCCGCACTCGGACCCCCCGGGGGTAGACCTGGCCTCCCTTCCCACACTCGGACCCCCCGGGGGTAGACCTGGCCTCCGTTCCCGCACTCGGACCCCGGGGTAGGCCTGGCCTCCCTTCCCACACTCGGACCCCTGGATAGACCTGGCCTCCCTCCCCGCACTCGGGGTAGACCTGGCCTCCCTGCCCGGACCCCGGCTAGGCCTGGCCTCCCTTCCCGCACTCGGACCCCGGGGTAGACCTGACCTCCCTGCCCGGACCCCGGGGTAAGCCTGGCCTCCCTGCCCGCACCCCGAGTAGGCCTGGTGTCCCTGCCCGCACCCCGGGGGTAGACCTGGCTTCCCTGCCCGCACTCGGGTAGACCTGGTCTGCCTGCCCGGACCCCGGGTAGACCTGTGTTCCCTGCCCGCACTCGGACCCCAGGGTAGACCTGGCCTCCCAGCTCGGACCCCGGGTAGACCTGGCCTCCCTACCCGCACTCGGACTTGGGCTAGACCTGCCTTCCCTGCTCGGACCGCAGCGGGAGACGTGGCCTCCTTGTCCGGACCCAGGGGTAAGCCTGGCCTCCCTGCCCGGAGCCCGGGGTAGACCTGGCCTTACTTCCCGCACTCGGACGCCGGGGGTAGACCTGGCCTCCCTGCCCGGACGCCGGGTAGACCTGGCCTCCCTGCCCGGATCCCGGGCGTAGACATGGCCTCCCTGCCCGTACCCCGGGGGGCGACCTGGCCTCCCTCCCCGCACTCGGACTTGGGCTAGACCTGCCTTCCCTGCTCGGACCCCGAGGGGAGACCTGGCCTCCCTGCCCGGACCCCGGGCGTAGGCCTGGCCTCCATGCCCGGACCCCGGGTGTAGACCTGGCCTCCATGCCCACTCTCGGACCGCGGGGGTAGACCTGGCCTCCCTTCCCACACTCGGACTCGTGCTAGACCTGGCCTCCCTGCTCGGACACCGGGGGAGTTCTGGCCTCCCTTCCCGCACTCGGACCCCTGGTAGACCTGGCCTCCCTTCCCGCACTCGGTCCCCGGGGGTAGACCTGGCCTCCCTGCTCGGACCCTGCAGTAGACCTGGCCTTACTTCCCGCACTCGGACCCCGGGGGTACACCTGACCTCCCTTCCCGCACTCGGACCCCGGGGGTACACCTGGCCTCCCTCCCCGCACTCGGACTCGGGCTAGACCTGGCCTCCCTGCCCGGAGCCCGGGGGTAGACCTGGCCTCCCTGCCCGCACTCGGACCCCTGGATAGACCTGGCCTCCCTGCCCGCACTCGGGGTAGACCTGGCCTCCCTGCCCGGACCCCGGGTAGGCCTGGCCTCCCTCCCCGCACTCGGACCCCGGGGTAGACCTGACCTCCCTGCCCGGACCCCAGGGTAAGCCTGGCCTCCCTGCCCGCACCCCGAGTAGACCTGGCTTCCCTGCCCGCACTCGGGTAGACCTAGTCTGCCTGCCCACACTCCGGGTAGACCTGGCCTCCCTGCCCGCACTCGGACCCCAGGGTAGACCTGCCCTCCCTGCCCGGACCACCGCTAGACCTGGCCTCCCTTCCCGCACTCGGACCCCAGGGTAGACCTGGCCTCCCTGCTCGGACCCTGGGGGAGACATGGCCTCCCTGCCCGGACGCCGGGCGTAGTCATGGCCTCCATGCCCGGACCCCGGGGGTAGACCTGGCCTCCCTTCCTGTACTCGGACCCCAGGGTAGACCTGGCCTCCCTGCCCGCACTCGGGGTAGACATGGCCTCCCTGCCCGGACCCCGGGTAAGCCTGGCCTCCCTGCCCGCACCCCTGGGGTAGACCTGGCTTCCCTGCCCGCACTCGGGTAGACCTGGTCTGCCTGCCCACGCTCCGGGTAGACCTGGCCTCCCTGCCCGCACTCGGACCCCAGGGTAGACCTGGCCTCCCTGCCCACACCCCGGGCGTAGACCTGGCCTCCCTCCCCACACTCGGACTCGCGGTAGACCTGGCCTCCCTGCCCGCACTCGGACAGGAGAGTTTTCTTTTTCTTCCTTCTTCTCTCCGCCTGCTTTAAATAAAGGAATACAAATGTGAGAGGGGTGTAAGAAATAGCGGTTTAATTCATCATTCATCAATCATTACTCGAGGGCGGGCGGAGCCACTTCATTTCTTGTTTCTTCCCGCCGGTCTACAAGTCATGCTGTCCTTCGAATAAGAAACCATTGTCCTCGCTTTGTTGTTTGTTCGTCGAGAACGCTCGCCCAGCTTACCTTTGAGTTATTCTTTTCGAGGACCTCTCGGCGCAAACAAACGAGGTCGAGCGTTACCCGCTGTCGCTTGACGCCACCGTTCCTTCGTTGCTAAGGAACAGGTGTCAAGACTCTCTCGTTTCCGCAGCGTTTAGCGGCCATCGGGGCGCCGCCTCCCCTGCACGGAGGGCGCGTGAGTCTGAAAAGGCCTCAAAACACTACGGAATTGGTCGTCACGCATCCAATGTAGTAATCCTTAGGGAAGAACGCTTATTGCTTGTTACCTCCATACTTGTTTGTCTCTCTGTCCGTCTGTCGCTCTGCGGTCCTATGTCGTATTCTCCTTCATTCCATCGCCCTCGTTCGTGAGTGCGCTCGGAGCCTGAGAAGGAACAAATCGGTAGACCTGGCCTCCCTTCCCGCACTCGGACCCCCCGGGGGTAGACCTGGCCTCCCTTCCCACACTCGGACCCCCCGGGGGTAGACCTGGCCTCCGTTCCCGCACTCGGACCCCGGGGTAGGCCTGGCCTCCCTTCCCACACTCGGACCCCTGGATAGACCTGGCCTCCCTCCCCACACTCGGGGTAGACCTGGCCTCCCTGCCCGGACCCCGGCTAGGCCTGGCCTCCCTTCCCGCACTCGGACCCCGGGGTAGACCTGACCTCCCTGCCCGGACCCCGGGGTAAGCCTGGCCTCCCTGCCCGCACCCCGAGTAGGCCTGGTGTCCCTGCCCGCACCCCGGGGGTAGACCTGGCTTCCCTGCCCGCACTCGGGTAGACCTGGTCTGCCTGCCCGGACCCCGGGTAGACCTGTGTTCCCTGCCCGCACTCGGACCCCAGGGTAGACCTGGCCTCCCAGCTCGGACCCCGGGTAGACCTGGCCTCCCTACCCGCACTCGGACTTGGGCTAGACCTGCCTTCCCTGCTCGGACCGCAGCGGGAGACGTGGCCTCCTTGTCCGGACCCAGGGGTAAGCCTGGCCTCCCTGCCCGGAGCCCGGGGTAGACCTGGCCTTACTTCCCGCACTCGGACGCCGGGGGTAGACCTGGCCTCCCTGCCCGGACGCCGGGTAGACCTGGCCTCCCTGCCCGGATCCCGGGCGTAGACATGGCCTCCCTGCCCGTACCCCGGGGGGAGACCTGGCCTCCCTCCCCGCACTCGGACTTGGGCTAGACCTGCCTTCCCTGCTCGGACCCCGAGGGGAGACCTGGCCTCCCTGCCCGGACCCCGGGCGTAGTCCTGGCCTCCATGCCCGGACCCCGGGTGTAGACCTGGCCTCCATGCCCACTCTCGGACCGCGGGGGTAGACCTGGCCTCCCTTCCCACACTCGGACTCGTGCTAGACCTGGCCTCCCTGCTCGGACACCGGGGGAGTTCTGGCCTCCCTTCCCGCACTCGGACCCCTGGTAGACCTGGCCTCCCTTCCCGCACTCGGTCCCCGGGGGTAGACCTGGCCTCCCTGCTCGGACCCTGCAGTAGACCTGGCCTTACTTCCCGCACTCGGACCCCGGGGGTACACCTGACCTCCCTTCCCGCACTCGGACCCCGGGGGTACACCTGGCCTCCCTCCCCGCACTCGGACTCGGGCTAGACCTGGCCTCCCTGCCCGGAGCCCGGGGGTAGACATGGCCTCCCTGCCCGCACTCGGACCCCTGGATAGACCTGGCCTCCCTGCCCGCACTCGGGGTAGACCTGGCCTCCCTGCCCGGACCCCGGGTAGGCCTGGCCTCCCTCCCCGCACTCGGACCCCGGGGTAGACCTGACCTCCCTGCCCGGACCCCAGGGTAAGCCTGGCCTCCCTGCCCGCACCCCGAGTAGACCTGGCTTCCCTGCCCGCACTCGGGTAGACCTAGTCTGCCTGCCCACACTCCGGGTAGACCTGGCCTCCCTGCCCGCACTCGGACCCCAGGGTAGACCTGCCCTCCCTGCCCGGACCACCGCTAGACCTGGCCTCCCTTCCCGCACTCGGACCCCAGGGTAGACCTGGCCTCCCTGCTCGGACCCTGGGGGAGACATGGCCTCCCTGCCCGGACGCCGGGCGTAGTCCTGGCCTCCATGCCCGGACCCCGGGGGTAGACCTGGCCTCCCTTCCTGTACTCGGACCCCAGGGTAGACCTGGCCTCCCTGCCCGCACTCGGGGTAGACATGGCCTCCCTGCCCGGACCCCGGGTAAGCCTGGCCTCCCTGCCCGCACCCCTGGGGTAGACCTGGCTTCCCTGCCCGCACTCGGGTAGACCTGGTCTGCCTGCCCACGCTCCGGGTAGACCTGGCCTCCCTGCCCGCACTCGGACCCCAGGGTAGACCTGGCCTCCCTGCCCAGACCCCGGGCGTAGACCTGGCCTCCCTCCCCACACTCGGACTCGCGGTAGACCTGGCCTCCCTGCCCGCACTCGGACAGGAGAGTTTTCTTTTTCTTCCTTCTTCTCTCCGCCTGCTTTAAATAAAGGAATACAAATGTGAGAGGGGTGTAAGAAATAGCGGTTTAATTCATCATTCATCAATCATTACTCGAGGGCGGGCGGAGCCACTTCATTTCTTGTTTCTTCCCGCCGGTCTACAAGTCATGCTGTCCTTCGAATAAGAAACCATTGTCCTCGCTTTGTTGTTTGTTCGTCGAGAACGCTCGCCCAGCTTACCTTTGAGTTATTCTTTTCGAGGACCTCTCGGCGCAAACAAACGAGGTCGAGCGTTACCCGCTGTCGCTTGACGCCACCGTTCCTTCGTTGCTAAGGAACAGGTGTCAAGACTCTCTCGTTTCCGCAGCGTTTAGCGGCCATCGGGGCGCCGCCTCCCCTGCACGGAGGGCGCGTGAGTCTGAAAAGGCCTCAAAACACTACGGAATTGGTCGTCACGCATCCAATGTAGTAATCCTTAGGGAAGAACGCTTATTGCTTGTTACCTCCATACTTGTTTGTCTCTCTGTCCGTCTGTCGCTCTGCGGTCCTATGTCGTATTCTCCTTCATTCCATCGCCCTCGTTCGTGAGTGCGCTCGGAGCCTGAGAAGGAACAAATCGGTAGACCTGGCCTCCCTTCCCGCACTCGGACCCCCCGGGGGTAGACCTGGCCTCCCTTCCCACACTCGGACCCCCCGGGGGTAGACCTGGCCTCCGTTCCCGCACTCGGACCCCGGGGTAGGCCTGGCCTCCCTTCCCACACTCGGACCCCTGGATAGACCTGGCCTCCCTCCCCGCACTCGGGGTAGACCTGGCCTCCCTGCCCGGACCCCGGCTAGGCCTGGCCTCCCTTCCCGCACTCGGACCCCGGGGTAGACCTGACCTCCCTGCCCGGACCCCGGGGTAAGCCTGGCCTCCCTGCCCGCACCCCGAGTAGGCCTGGTGTCCCTGCCCGCACCCCGGGGGTAGACCTGGCTTCCCTGCCCGCACTCGGGTAGACCTGGTCTGCCTGCCCGGACCCCGGGTAGACCTGTGTTCCCTGCCCGCACTCGGACCCCAGGGTAGACCTGGCCTCCCAGCTCGGACCCCGGGTAGACCTGGCCTCCCTACCCGCACTCGGACTTGGGCTAGACCTGCCTTCCCTGCTCGGACCGCAGCGGGAGACGTGGCCTCCTTGTCCGGACCCAGGGGTAAGCCTGGCCTCCCTGCCCGGAGCCCGGGGTAGACCTGGCCTTACTTCCCGCACTCGGACGCCGGGGGTAGACCTGGCCTCCCTGCCCGGACGCCGGGTAGACCTGGCCTCCCTGCCCGGATCCCGGGCGTAGACATGGCCTCCCTGCCCGTACCCCGGGGGGAGACCTGGCCTCCCTCCCCGCACTCGGACTTGGGCTAGACCTGCCTTCCCTGCTCGGACCCCGAGGGGAGACCTGGCCTCCCTGCCCGGACCCCGGGCGTAGTCCTGGCCTCCATGCCCGGACCCCGGGTGTAGACCTGGCCTCCATGCCCACTCTCGGACCGCGGGGGTAGACCTGGCCTCCCTTCCCACACTCGGACTCGTGCTAGACCTGGCCTCCCTGCTCGGACACCGGGGGAGTTCTGGCCTCCCTTCCCGCACTCGGACCCCTGGTAGACCTGGCCTCCCTTCCCGCACTCGGTCCCCGGGGGTAGACCTGGCCTCCCTGCTCGGACCCTGCAGTAGACCTGGCCTTACTTCCCGCACTCGGACCCCGGGGGTACACCTGACCTCCCTTCCCGCACTCGGACCCCGGGGGTACACCTGGCCTCCCTCCCCGCACTCGGACTCGGGCTAGACCTGGCCTCCCTGCCCGGAGCCCGGGGGTAGACATGGCCTCCCTGCCCGCACTCGGACCCCTGGATAGACCTGGCCTCCCTGCCCGCACTCGGGGTAGACCTGGCCTCCCTGCCCGGACCCCGGGTAGGCCTGGCCTCCCTCCCCGCACTCGGACCCCGGGGTAGACCTGACCTCCCTGCCCGGACCCCAGGGTAAGCCTGGCCTCCCTGCCCGCACCCCGAGTAGACCTGGCTTCCCTGCCCGCACTCGGGTAGACCTAGTCTGCCTGCCCACACTCCGGGTAGACCTGGCCTCCCTGCCCGCACTCGGACCCCAGGGTAGACCTGCCCTCCCTGCCCGGACCACCGCTAGACCTGGCCTCCCTTCCCGCACTCGGACCCCAGGGTAGACCTGGCCTCCCTGCTCGGACCCTGGGGGAGACATGGCCTCCCTGCCCGGACGCCGGGCGTAGTCCTGGCCTCCATGCCCGGACCCCGGGGGTAGACCTGGCCTCCCTTCCTGTACTCGGACCCCAGGGTAGACCTGGCCTCCCTGCCCGCACTCGGGGTAGACATGGCCTCCCTGCCCGGACCCCGGGTAAGCCTGGCCTCCCTGCCCGCACCCCTGGGGTAGACCTGGCTTCCCTGCCCGCACTCGGGTAGACCTGGTCTGCCTGCCCACGCTCCGGGTAGACCTGGCCTCCCTGCCCGCACTCGGACCCCAGGGTAGACCTGGCCTCCCTGCCCGGACCCCGGGCGTAGACCTGGCCTCCCTCCCCACACTCGGACTCGCGGTAGACCTGGCCTCCCTGCCCGCACTCGGACAGGAGAGTTTTCTTTTTCTTCCTTCTTCTCTCCGCCTGCTTTAAATAAAGGAATACAAATGTGAGAGGGGTGTAAGAAATAGCGGTTTAATTCATCATTCATCAATCATTACTCGAGGGCGGGCGGAGCCACTTCATTTCTTGTTTCTTCCCGCCGGTCTACAAGTCATGCTGTCCTTCGAATAAGAAACCATTGTCCTCGCTTTGTTGTTTGTTCGTCGAGAACGCTCGCCCAGCTTACCTTTGAGTTATTCTTTTCGAGGACCTCTCGGCACAAACAAACGAGGTCGAGCGTTACCCGCTGTCGCTTGACGCCACCGTTCCTTCGTTGCTAAGGAACAGGTGTCAAGACTCTCTCGTTTCCGCAGCGTTTAGCGGCCATCGGGGCGCCGCCTCCCCTGCACGGAGGGCGCGTGAGTCTGAAAAGGCCTCAAAACACTACGGAATTGGTCGTCACGCATCCAATGTAGTAATCCTTAGGGAAGAACGCTTATTGCTTGTTACCTCCATACTTGTTTGTCTCTCTGTCCGTCTGTCGCTCTGCGGTCCTATGTCGTATTCTCCTTCATTCCATCGCCCTCGTTCGTGAGTGCGCTCGGAGCCTGAGAAGGAACAAATCGGTAGACCTGGCCTCCCTTCCCGCACTCGGCCCCCCCGGGGGTAGACCTGGCCTCCCTGCCCGGACCCCGGGGTAAGCCTGGCCTCCCTGCCCGCACCCCGAGTAGGCCTGGCGTCCCTGCCCGCACCCCGGGGGTAGACCTGGCTTCCCTGCCCGCACTCGGGTAGACCTGGTCTGCCTGCCCGGACCCCGGGTAGACCTGTGTTCCCTGCCCGCACTCGGACCCCAGGGTAGACCTGGCCTCCCAGCTCGGACCCCGGGTAGACCTGGCCTCCCTACCCGCACTCGGACTTGGGCTAGACCTGCCTTCCCTGCTCGGACCGCGGCGGGAGACGTGGCCTCCTTGTCCGGACCCAGGGGTAAGCCTGGCCTCCCTGCCCGGAGCCCGGGGTAGACCTGGCCTTACTTCCCGCACTCGGACCCCGGGGGTAGACCTGGCCTCCCTGCCCGGATCCCGGGCGTAGACATGGCCTCCCTGCACGTACCCCGGGGGGAGACCTGGCCTCCCTCCCCGCACTCGGACTTGGGCTAGACCTGGCCTCCCTGCTCGGACCCCGAGGGGAGACCTGGCCTCCCTGCCCGGACCCCGGGCGTAGTCCTGGCCTCCATGCCCGGACCCCGGGTGTAGACCTGGCCTCCATGCCCACTCTCGGACCTCGGGGGTAGACCTGGCCTCCCTTCCCACACTCGGATTCGTGCTAGACCTGGCCTCCCTGCTCGGACACCGGGGGAGTTCTGGCCTCCCTTCCCGCACTCGGACCCCTGGTAGACCTGGCCTCCCTTCCCGCACTCGGTCCCTGGGGTAGACCTGGCCTCCCTGCTCGGACCCTGCAGTAGACCTGGCCTTACTTCCCGCACTCGGACCCCGGGGGTACACCTGACCTCCCTTCCCGCACTCGGACCCCGGGGGTACACCTGGCCTCCCTTCCCGCACTCGGACCCCGGGGTAGACCTGACCTCCCTGCCCAGACCCCAGGGTAAGCCTGGCCTCCCTGCCCGCAACCCGGGGGTAGACCTGGCTTCCCTGCCCGCACTCGGGTAGACCTGGTCTGCCTGCCCACACTCCGGGTAGACCTGGCCTCCCTGCCCGCACTCGGACCCCAGGGTAGACCTGCCCTCCCTGCCCGGACCACCGCTAGACCTGGCCTCCCTTCCCGCACTCGGACCCCAGGGTAGACCTGGCCTCCCTGCTCGGACCCTGGGGGAGACATGGCCTCCCTGCCCGGACGCCGGGCGTAGTCCTGGCCTCCATGCCCGGACCCCGGCCGTAGACCTGGCCTCCCTTCCTGTACTCGGACCCCAGGGTAGACCTGGCCTCCCTCCCCGCACTCGGGGTAGACCTGGCCTCCCTGCCCGGACCCCGGGTAGACCTGGCCTCCCTCCCCGCACTCGGACCCCGGGGTAGACATGGCCTCCCTGCCCGTACCCCGGGTAAGCCTGGCCTCCCTGCCCGCACCCCGGGGGTAGACCTGGCTTCCCTGCCCGCACTCGGGTAGACCTGGTCTGCCTGCCCACGCTCCGGGTAGACCTGGCCTCCCTGCCCGCACTCGGACCCCAGGGTAGACCTGGCCTCCCTGCCCGGACCCCGGGCGTAGACCTGGCCTCCCTGCCCACACCCCGGCGGGAGACCTGGCCTCCCTCCCCACACTCGGACTCGCGGTAGACCTGGCCTCCCTGCCTGCACTCGGACAGGAGAGTTTTCTTTTTCTTCCTTCTTCTCTCCGCCTGCTTTAAATAAAGGACTACAAATGTGAGAGGGGTGTAAGAAATAGCGGTTTAATTCATCATTCATCAATCATTACTCGAGGGCGGGCGGAGCCACTTCATTTCTTGTTTCTTCCCGCCGGTCTACAAGTCATGCTGTCCTTCGAATAAGAAACCATTGTCCTCGCTTTGTTGTTTGTTCGTCGAGAACGCTCGCCCAGCTTACCTTTGAGTTATTCTTTTCGAGGACCTCTCGGCGCAAACAAACGAGGTCGAGCGTTACCCGCTGTCGCTTGACGCCACCGTTCCTTCGTTGCTAAGGAAGAGGTGTCAAGACTCTCTCGTTTCCGCAGCGTTTAGCGGCCATCGGGGCGCCGCCTCCCCTGCACGGAGGGCGCGTGAGTCTGAAAAGGCCTCAAAACACTACGGAATTGGTCGTCACGCATCCAATGTAGTAATCCTTAGGGAAGAACGCTTATTGCTTGTTACCTCCATACTTGTTTGTCTCTCTGTCCGTCTGTCGCTCTGCGGTCCTATGTCGTATTCTCCTTCATTCCATCGCCCTCGTTCGTGAATGCGCTCAGAGCCTGAGAAGGAACAAATCGGTAGACCTGGCCTCCCTTCCCGCACTCGGACCCCCCGGGGGTAGACCTGGCCTCCCTTCCCACACTCGGACCCCCCGGGGGTAGACCTGGCCTCCGTTCCCGCACTCGGACCCCGGGGTAGGCCTGGCCTCCCTTCCCACACTCGGACCCCTGCATAGACCTGGCCTCCCTCCCCGCACTCGGGGTAGACCTGGCCTCCCTGCCCGGACCCCGGCTAGGCCTGGCCTCCCTTCCCGCACTCGGACCCCGGGGTAGACCTGACCTCCCTGCCCGGACCCCGGGGTAAGCCTGGCCTCCCTGCCCGCACCCCGAGTAGGCCTGGCGTCCCTGCCCGCACCCCGGGGGTAGACCTGTGTTCCCTGCCCGCACTCGGGTAGACCTGGTCTGCCTGCCCGGACCCCGGGTAGACCTGTGTTCCCTGCCCGCACTCGGACCCCAGGGTAGACCTGGCCTCCCAGCTCGGACCCCGGGTAGACCTGGCCTCCCTACCCGCACTCGGACTTGGGCTAGACCTGCCTTCCCTGCTCGGACCGCAGCGGGAGACGTGGCCTCCTTGTCCGGACCCAGGGGTAAGCCTGGCCTCCCTGCCCGGAGCCCGGGGTAGACCTGGCCTTACTTCCCGCACTCGGACGCCGGGGGTAGACCTGGCCTCCCTGCCCGGACGCCGGGTAGACCTGGCCTCCCTGCCCGGATCCCGGGCGTAGACATGGCCTCCCTGCCCGTACCCCGGGGGGCGACCTGGCCTCCCTCCCCGCACTCGGACTTGGGCTAGACCTGGCCTCCCTGCTCGGACCCCGAGGGGAGACCTGGCCTCCCTGCCCGGACCCCGGGCGTAGGCCTGGCCTCCATGCCCGGACCCCGGGTGTAGACCTGGCCTCCATGCCCACTCTCGGACCGCGGGGGTAGACCTGGCCTCCCTTCCCACACTCGGACTCGTGCTAGACCTGGCCTCCCTGCTCGGACACCGGGGGAGTTCTGGCCTCCCTTCCCGCACTCGGACCCCTGGTAGACCTGGCCTCCCTTCCCGCACTCGGTCCCCGGGGGTAGACCTGGCCTCCCTGCTCGGACCCTGCAGTAGACCTGGCCTTACTTCCCGCACTCGGACCCCGGGGGTACACCTGACCTCCCTTCCCGCACTCGGACCCCGGGGGTACACCTGGCCTCCCTCCCCGCACTCGGACTCGGGCTAGACCTGGCCTCCCTGCCCGGAGCCCGGGGGTAGACATGGCCTCCCTGCCCGCACTCGGACCCCTGGATAGACCTGGCCTCCCTGCCCGCACTCGGGGTAGACCTGGCCTCCCTGCCCGGACCCCGGGTAGGCCTGGCCTCCCTCCCCGCACTCGGACCCCGGGGTAGACCTGACCTCCCTGCCCGGACCCCAGGGTAAGCCTGGCCTCCCTGCCCGCACCCCGAGTAGACCTGGCTTCCCTGCCCGCACTCGGGTAGACCTAGTCTGCCTGCCCACACTCCGGGTAGACCTGGCCTCCCTGCCCGCACTCGGACCCCAGGGTAGACCTGCCCTCCCTGCCCGGACCACCGCTAGACCTGGCCTCCCTTCCCGCACTCGGACCCCAGGGTAGACCTGGCCTCCCTGCTCGGACCCTGGGGGAGACATGGCCTCCCTGCCCGGACGCCGGGCGTAGTCATGGCCTCCATGCCCGGACCCCGGGGGTAGACCTGGCCTCCCTTCCTGTACTCGGACCCCAGGGTAGACCTGGCCTCCCTGCCCGCACTCGGGGTAGACATGGCCTCCCTGCCCGGACCCCGGGTAAGCCTGGCCTCCCTGCCCGCACCCCTGGGGTAGACCTGGCTTCCCTGCCCGCACTCGGGTAGACCTGGTCTGCCTGCCCACGCACGGGTAGACCTGGCCTCCCTGCCCGCACTCGGACCCCAGGGTAGACCTGGCCTCCCTGCCCGGACCCCGGGCGTAGACCTGGCCTCCCTCCCCACACTCGGACTCGCGGTAGACCTGGCCTCCCTGCCCGCACTCGGACAGGAGAGTTTTCTTTTTCTTCCTTCTTCTCTCCGCCTGCTTTAAATAAAGGAATACAAATGTGAGAGGGGTGTAAGAAATAGCGGTTTAATTCATCATTCATCAATCATTACTCGAGGGCGGGCGGAGCCACTTCATTTCTTGTTTCTTCCCGCCGGTCTACAAGTCATGCTGTCCTTCGAATAAGAAACCATTGTCCTCGCTTTGTTGTTTGTTCGTCGAGAACGCTCGCCCAGCTTACCTTTGAGTTATTCTTTTCGAGGACCTCTCGGCACAAACAAACGAGGTCGAGCGTTACCCGCTGTCGCTTGACGCCACCGTTCCTTCGTTGCTAAGGAACAGGTGTCAAGACTCTCTCGTTTCCGCAGCGTTTAGCGGCCATCAGGGCGCCGCCTCCCCTGCACGGAGGGCGCGTGAGTCTGAAAAGGCCTCAAAACACTACGGAATTGGTCGTCACGCATCCAATGTAGTAATCCTTAGGGAAGAACGCTTATTGCTTGTTACCTCCATACTTGTTTGTCTCTCTGTCCGTCTGTCGCTCTGCGGTCCTATGTCGTATTCTCCTTCATTCCATCGCCCTCGTTCGTGAGTGCGCTCGGAGCCTGAGAAGGAACAAATCGGTAGACCTGGCCTCCCTTCCCGCACTCGGACCCCCCGGGGGTAGACCTGGCCTCCCTTCCCACACTCGGACCCCCCGGGGGTAGACCTGGCCTCCCTGCCCGCACTCGGACCCCGGGGTAGGCCTGGCCTCCCTTCCCACACTCGGACCCCTGGATAGACCTGGCCTCCCTCCCCGCACTCGGGGTAGACCTGGCCTCCCTGCCCGGACCCCGGCTAGGCCTGGCCTCCCTTCCCACACTCGGACCCCGGGTAGACCTGACCTCCCTGCCCGGACCCCGGGGTAAGCCTGGCCTCCCTGCCCGCACCCCGAGTAGGCCTGGCGTCCCTGCCCGCACCCCGGGGGTAGACCTGGCTTCCCTGCCCGCACTCGGGTAGACCTGGTCTGCCTGCCCGGACCCCGGGTAGACCTGTGTTCCCTGCCCGCACTCGGACCCCAGGGTAGACCTGGCCTCCCAGCTCGGACCCCGGGTAGACCTGGCCTCCCTACCCGCACTCGGACTTGGGCTAGACCTGCCTTCCCTGCTCGGACCGCGGCGGGAGACGTGGCCTCCTTGTCCGGACCCAGGGGTAAGCCTGGCCTCCCTGCCCGGAGCCCGGGGTAGACCTGGCCTTACTTCCCGCACTCGGACGCCGGGGGTAGACCTGGCCTCCCTGCCCGGACGCCGGGTAGACCTGGCCTCCCTGCCCGGATCCCGGGCGTAGACATGGCCTCCCTGCCCGTACCCCGGGGGGAGACCTGGCCTCCCTCCCCGCACTCGGACTTGGGCTAGACCTGGCCTCCCTGCTCGGACCCCGAGGGGAGACCTGGCCTCCCTGCCCGGACCCCGGGCGTAGTCCTGGCCTCCATGCCCGGACCCCGGGTGTAGACCTGGCCTCCATGCCCACTCTCGGACCGCGGGGGTAGACCTGGCCTCCCTTCCCACACTCGGACTCGTGCTAGACCTGGCCTCCCTGCTCGGACACCGGGCGGAGTTCTGGCCTCCCTTCCCGCACTCGGACCCCTGGTAGACCTGGCCTCCCTTCCCGCACTCGGTCCCCGGGGGTAGACCTGGCCTCCCTGCTCGGACCCTGCAGTAGACCTGGCCTTACTTCCCGCACTCGGACCCCGGGGGTACACCTGACCTCCCTTCCCGCACTCGGACCCCGGGGGTACACCTGGCCTCCCTCCCCGCACTCGGACTCGGGCTAGACCTGGCCTCCCTGCCCGGAGCCCGGGGGTAGACATGGCCTCCCTGCCCGCACTCGGACCCCTGGATAGACCTGGCCTCCCTGCCCGCAATCGGGGTAGACCTGGCCTCCCTGCCCGGACCCCGGCTAGGCCTGGCCTCCCTCCCCGCACTCGGACCCCGGGGTAGACCTGACCTCCCTGCCCGGACCCCGGGGTAAGCCTGGCCTCCCTGCCCGCACCCCGAGTAGGCCTGGCGTCCCTGCCCGCACCCCGGGGGTAGACCTGGCTTCCCTGCCCGCACTCGGGTAGACCTGGTCTGCCTGCCCGGACCCCGGGTAGACCTGTGTTCCCTGCCCGCACTCGGACCCCAGGGTAGACCTGGCCTCCCAGCTCGGACCCCGGGTAGACCTGGCCTCCCTACCCGCACTCGGACTTGGGCTAGACCTGCCTTCCCTGCTCGGACCGCGGCGGGAGACGTGGCCTCCTTGTCCGGACCCAGGGGTAAGCCTGGCCTCCCTGCCCGGAGCCCGGGGTAGACCTGGCCTTACTTCCCGCACTCGGACGCCGGGGGTAGACCTGGCCTCCCTGCCCGGACGCCGGGTAGACCTGGCCTCCCTGCCCGGATCCCGGGCGTAGACATGGCCTCCCTGCCCGTACCCCGGGGGGAGACCTGGCCTCCCTCCCCGCACTCGGACTTGGGCTAGACCTGGCCTCCCTGCTCGGACCCCGAGGGGAGACCTGGCCTCCCTGCCCGGACCCCGGGCGTAGGCCTGGCCTCCATGCCCGGACCCCGGGTGTAGACCTGGCCTCCATGCCCACTCTCGGACTCCGGGGGTAGACCTGGCCTCCCTTCCCACACTCGGACTCGTGCTAGACCTGGCCTCCCTGCTCGGACACCGGGGGAGTTCTGGCCTCCCTTCCCGCACTCGGACCCCTGGTAGACCTGGCCTCCCTTCCCGCACTCGGTCCCCGGGGGTAGACCTGGCCTCCCTGCTCGGACCCTGCAGTAGACCTGGCCTTACTTCCCGCACTCGGACCCCGGGGGTACACCTGGCCTCCCTCCCCGCACTCGGACCCCGGGCGTACACCTGGCCTCCCTCCCCGCACTCGGACTCGGGCTAGACCTGGCCTCCCTGCCCGGAGCCCGGGGGTAGACATGGCCTCCCTGCCCGCACTCGGACCCCTGGATAGACCTGGCCTCCCTGCCCGCACTCGGGGTAGACCTGGCCTCCCTGCCCGGACCCCGGGTAGGCCTGGCCTCCCTCCCCGCACTCGGACCCCGGGGTAGACCTGACCTCCCTGCCCGGACCCCAGGGTAAGCCTGGCCTCCCTGCCCGCACCCCGAGTAGACCTGGCTTCCCTGCCTGCACTCGGGTAGACCTAGTCTGCCTGCCCACACTCCGGGTAGACCTGGCCTCCCTGCCCGCACTCGGACCCCAGGGTAGACCTGCCCTCCCTGCCCGGACCACCGCTAGACCTGGCCTCCCTGCCCGCACTCGGACCCCAGGGTAGACCTGGCCTCCCTGCCCGGACCCCGGGCGTAGACCTGGCCTCCCTGCCCACACCCCGGCGGGAGACCTGGCCTCCCTCCCCACACTCGGACTCGCGGTAGACCTGGCCTCCCTGCCCGCACTCGGACAGGAGAGTTTTCTTTTTCTTCCTTCTTCTCTCCGCCTGCTTTAAATAAAGGAATACAAATGTGAGAGGGGTGTAAGAAATAGCGGTTTAATTCATCATTCATCAATCATTACTCGAGGGCGGGCGGAGCCACTTCATTTCTTGTTTCTTCCCGCCGGTCTACAAGTCATGCTGTCCTTCGAATAAGAAACCATTGTCCTCACTTTGTTGTTTGTTCGTCGAGAACGCTCGCCCAGCTTACCTTTGAGTTATTCTTTTCGAGGACCTCTCGGCGCAAACAAACGAGGTCGAGCGTTACCCGCTGTCGCTTGACGCCACCGTTCCTTCGTTGCTAAGGAAGAGGTGTCAAGACTCTCTCGTTTCCGCAGCGTTTAGCGGCCATCGGGGCGCCGCCTCCCCTGCACGGAGGGCGCGTGAGTCTGAAAAGGCCTCAAAACACTACGGAATTGGTCGTCACGCATCCAATGTAGTAATCCTTAGGGAAGAACGCTTATTGCTTGTTACCTCCATACTTGTTTGTCTCTCTGTCCGTCTGTCGCTCTGCGGTCCTATGTCGTATTCTCCTTCATTCCATCGCCCTCGTTCGTGAGTGCGCTCGGAGCCTGAGAAGGAACAAATCGGTAGACCTGGCCTCCCTTCCCGCACTCGGACCCCGGGGTAGGCCTGGCCTCCCTTCCCACACTCGGACCCCTGCATAGACCTGGCCTCCCTCCCCGCACTCGGGGTAGACCTGGCCTCCCTGCCCGGACCCCGGCTAGGCCTGGCCTCCCTTCCCGCACTCGGACCCCGGGTAGACCTGACCTCCCTGCCCGGACCCCAGGGTAAGCCTGGCCTCCCTGCCCGCACCCCGAGTAGGCCTGGCGTCCCTGCCCGCACCCCGGGGGTAGACCTGGCTTCCCTGCCCGCACTCGGGTAGACCTGGTCTGCCTGCCCGGACCCCGGGTAGACCTGTGTTCCCTGCCCGCACTCGGACCCCAGGGTAGACCTGGCCTCCCAGCTCGGACCCCGGGTAGACCTGGCCTCCCTACCCGCACTCGGACTTGGGCTAGACCTGCCTTCCCTGCTCGGACCGCAGCGGGAGACGTGGCCTCCTTGTCCGGACCCAGGGGTAAGCCTGGCCTCCCTGCCCGGAGCCCGGGGTAGACCTGGCCTTACTTCCCGCACTCGGACGCCGGGGGTAGACCTGGCCTCCATGCCCACTCTCGGACTCCGGGGGTAGACCTGGCCTCCCTTCCCGCACTCGGACTCGGGCTAGACCTGGCCTCCCTGCTCGGACACCGGGCGGAGTTCTGGCCTCCCTTCCCGCACTCGGACCCCTGGTAGACCTGGCCTCCCTTCCCGCACTCGGTCCCTGGGGTAGACCTGGCCTCCCTGCTCGGACCCTGCAGTAGACCTGGCCTTACTTCCCGCACTCGGACCCCGGGGGTACACCTGACCTCCCTTCCCGCACTCGGACCCCGGGGGTACACCTGGCCTCCCTCCCCGCACTCGGACTCGGGCTAGACCTGGCCTCCCTGCCTGGAGCCCGTGGGTAGACCTGGCCTCCCTTCCCGCACTCGGACCCCTGGATAGACCTGGCCTCCCTGCCCGCACTCGGGGTAGACCTGGCCTCCCTGCCCGGACCCCGGGTAGGCCTGGCCTCCCTCCCCGCACTCGGACCCCGGGGTAGACCTGACCTCCCTGCCCGGACCCCGGGGTAAGCCTGGCCTCCCTGCCCGCACCCCGGGGGTAGACCTGGCTTCCCTGCCCGCACTCGGGTAGACCTGGTCTGCCTGCCCACACTCCGGGTAGACCTGGCCTCCCTGCCCGCACTCGGACCCCAGGGTAGACCTGCCCTCCCTGCCCGGACCACCGCTAGACCTGGCCTCCCTTCCCGCACTCGGACCCCAGGGTAGACCTGGCCTCCCTGCTCGGACCCTGGGGGAGACATGGCCTCCCTGCCCGGACGCCGGGCGTAGTCATGGCCTCCATGCCCGGACCCCGGCCGTAGACCTGGCCTCCCTTCCTGTACTCGGACCCCAGGGTAGACCTGGCCTCCCTCCCCGCACTCGGGGTAGACCTGGCCTCCCTGCCCGGACCCCGGGTAGACCTGGCCTCCCTCCCCGCACTCGGACCCCGGGGTAGACATGGCCTCCCTGCCCGTACCCCGGGTAAGCCTGGCCTCCCTGCCCGCACCCCGGGGGTAGACCTGGCTTCCCTGCCCGCACTCGGGTAGACCTGGTCTGCCTGCCCACGCTCCGGGTAGACCTGGCCTCCCTGCCCGCACTCGGACCCCAGGGTAGACCTGGCCTCCCTGCCCGGACCCCGGGCGTAGACCTGGCCTCCCTGCCCACACCCCGGCGGGAGACCTGGCCTCCCTCCCCACACTCGGACTCGCGGTAGACCTGGCCTCCCTGCCCGCACTCGGACAGGAGAGTTTTCTTTTTCTTCCTTCTTCTCTCCGCCTGCTTTAAATAAAGGAATACAAATGTGAGAGGGGTGTAAGAAATAGCGGTTTAATTCATCATTCATCAATCATTACTCGAGGGCGGGCGGAGCCACTTCATTTCTTGTTTCTTCCCGCCGGTCTACAAGTCATGCTGTCCTTCGAATAAGAAACCATTGTCCTCGCTTTGTTGTTTGTTCGTCGAGAACGCTCGCCCAGCTTACCTTTGAGTTATTCTTTTCGAGGACCTCTCGGCGCAAACAAACGAGGTCGAGCGTTACCCGCTGTCGCTTGACGCCACCGTTCCTTCGTTGCTAAGGAACAGGTGTCAAGACTCTCTCGTTTCCGCAGCGTTTAGCGGCCATCGGGGCGCCGCCTCCCCTGCACGGAGGGCGCGTGAGTCTGAAAAGGCCTCAAAACACTACGGAATTGGTCGTCACGCATCCAATGTAGTAATCCTTAGGGAAGAACGCTTATTGCTTGTTACCTCCATACTTGTTTGTCTCTCTGTCCGTCTGTCGCTCTGCGGTCCTATGTCGTATTCTCCTTCATTCCATCGCCCTCGTTCGTGAGTGCGCTCGGAGCCTGAGAAGGAACAAATCGGTAGACCTGGCCTCCCTTCCCGCACTCGGACCCCCCGGGGGTAGACCTGGCCTCCCTGCCCGCACTCGGACCCCGGGGTAGGCCTGGCCTCCCTTCCCACACTCGGACCCCTGGATAGACCTGGCCTCCCTCCCCGCACTCGGGGTAGACCTGGCCTCCCTGCCCGGACCCCGGCTAGGCCTGGCCTCCCTTCCCGCACTCGGACCCCGGGTAGACCTGACCTCCCTGCCCGGACCCCAGGGTAAGCCTGGCCTCCCTGCCCGCACCCCGAGTAGGCCTGGCGTCCCTGCCCGCACCCCGGGGGTAGACCTGGCTTCCCTGCCCGCACTCGGGTAGACCTGGTCTGCCTGCCCGGACCCCGGGTAGACCTGTGTTCCCTGCCCGCACTCGGACCCCAGGGTAGACCTGGCCTCCCAGCTCGGACCCCGGGTAGACCTGGCCTCCCTACCCGCACTCGGACTTGGGCTAGACCTGCCTTCCCTGCTCGGACCGCGGCGGGAGACGTGGCCTCCTTGTCCGGACCCAGGGGTAAGCCTGGCCTCCCTGCCCAGAGCCCGGGGTAGACCTGGCCTTACTTCCCGCACTCGGACGCCGGGGGTAGACCTGGCCTCCCTGCCCGGACGCCGGGTAGACCTGGCCTCCCTGCCCGGACCCCGGGCGTAGTCCTGGCCTCCATGCCCGGACCCCGGGTGTAGACCTGGCCTCCATGCCCACTCTCGGACCGCGGGGGTAGACCTGGCCTCCCTTCCCGCACTCGGACTCGGGCTAGACCTGGCCTCCCTGCTCGGACACCGGGAGGAGTTCTGGCCTCCCTTCCCGCACTCGGACCCCTGGTAGACCTGGCCTCCCTTCCCGCACTCGGTCCCCGGGGGTAGACCTGGCCTCCCTGCTCGGACCCTGCAGTAGACCTGGCCTTACTTCCCGCACTCGGACCCCGGGGGTACACCTGACCTCCCTTCCCGCACTCGGACCCCGGGGGTACACCTGGCCTCCCTCCCCGCACTCGGACTCGGGCTAGACCTGGCCTCCCTGCCTGGAGCCCGTGGGTAGACCTGGCCTCCCTGCCCGCACTCGGACCCCTGGATAGACCTGGCCTCCCTGCCCGCACTCGGGGTAGACCTGGCCTCCCTGCCCGGACCCCGGGTAGGCCTGGCCTCCCTCCCCGCACTCGGACCCCGGGGTAGACCTGACCTCCCTGCCCGGACCCCGGGGTAAGCCTGGCCTCCCTGCCCGCACCCCGGGGGTAGACCTGGCTTCCCTGCCCGCACTCGGGTAGACCTGGTCTGCCTGCCCACACTCCGGGTAGACCTGGCCTCCCTGCCCGCACTCGGACCCCAGGGTAGACCTGCCCTCCCTGCCCAGACCACCGCTAGACCTGGCCTCCCTTCCCGCACTCGGACCCCAGGGTAGACCTGGCCTCCCTGCTCGGACCCTGGGGGAGACATGGCCTCCCTGCCCGGACGCCGGGCGTAGTCCTGGCCTCCATGCCCGGACCCCGGCCGTAGACCTGGCCTCCCTTCCTGTACTCGGACCCCAGGGTAGACCTGGCCTCCCTCCCCGCACTCGGGGTAGACCTGGCCTCCCTGCCCGGACCCCGGGTAGACCTGGCCTCCCTCCCCGCACTCGGACCCCGGGGTAGACATGGCCTCCCTGCCCGTACCCCGGGTAAGCCTGGCCTCCCTGCCCGCACCCCGGGGGTAGACCTGGCTTCCCTGCCCGCACTCGGGTAGACCTGGTCTGCCTGCCCACACTCCGGGTAGACCTGGCCTCCCTGCCCGCACTCGGACCCCAGGGTAGACCTGGCCTCCCTGCCCGGACCCCGGGCGTAGACCTGGCCTCCCTGCCCACACCCCGGCGGGAGACCTGGCCTCCCTCCCCACACTCGGACTCGCGGTAGACCTGGCCTCCCTGCCCGCACTCGGACAGGAGAGTTTTCTTTTTCTTCCTTCTTCTCTCCGCCTGCTTTAAATAAAGGAATACAAATGTGAGAGGGGTGTAAGAAATAGCGGTTTAATTCATCATTCATCAATCATTACTCGAGGGCGGGCGGAGCCACTTCATTTCTTGTTTCTTCCCGCCGGTCTACAAGTCATGCTGTCCTTCGAATAAGAAACCATTGTCCTCGCTTTGTTGTTTGTTCGTCGAGAACGCTCGCCCAGCTTACCTTTGAGTTATTCTTTTCGAGGACCTCTCGGCGCAAACAAACGAGGTCGAGCGTTACCCGCTGTCGCTTGACGCCACCGTTCCTTCGTTGCTAAGGAACAGGTGTCAAGACTCTCTCGTTTCCGCAGCGTTTAGCGGCCATCGGGGCGCCGCCTCCCCTGCACGGAGGGCGCGTGAGTCTGAAAAGGCCTCAAAACACTACGGAATTGGTCGTCACGCATCCAATGTAGTAATCCTTAGGGAAGAACGCTTATTGCTTGTTACCTCCATACTTGTTTGTCTCTCTGTCCGTCTGTCGCTCTGCGGTCCTATGTCGTATTCTCCTTCATTCCATCGCCCTCGTTCGTGAGTGCGCTCGGAGCCTGAGAAGGAACAAATCGGTAGACCTGGCCTCCCTTCCCGCACTCGGACCCCCCGGGGGTAGACCTGGCCTCCCTTCCCACACTCGGACCCCCCGGGGGTAGACCTGGCCTCCCTGCCCGCACTCGGACCCCGGGGTAGGCCTGGCCTCCCTTCCCACACTCGGACCCCTGGATAGACCTGGCCTCCCTCCCCGCACTCGGGGTAGACCTGGCCTCCCTGCCCGGACCCCGGCTAGGCCTGGCCTCCCTTCCCGCACTCGGACCCCGGGGTAGACCTGACCTCCCTGCCCGGACCCCGGGGTAAGCCTGGCCTCCCTGCCCGCACCCCGAGTAGGCCTGGTGTCCCTGCCCGCACCCCGGGGGTAGACCTGGCTTCCCTGCCCGCACTCGGGTAGACCTGGTCTGCCTGCCCGGACTCCGGGTAGACCTGTGTTCCCTGCCCGCCCTCGGACCCCAGGGTAGACCTGGCCTCCCAGCTCGGACCCCGGGTAGACCTGGCCTCCCTACCCGCACTCGGACTTGGGCTAGACCTGCCTTCCCTGCTCGGACAGCAGCGGGAGACGTGGCCTCCTTGTCCGGACCCAGGGGTAAGCCTGGCCTCCCTGCCCGGAGCCCGGGGTAGACCTGGCCTTACTTCCCGCACTCGGACCCCGGGGGTAGACCTGGCCTCCCTGCCCGGACGCCGGGTAGACCTGGCCTCCCTGCCCGGATCCCGGGCGTAGACATGGCCTCCCTGCCCGTACCCCGGGGGGAGACCTGGCCTCCCTCCCCGCACTCGGACTTGGGCTAGACCTGGCCTCCCTGCTCGGACCCCGAGGGGAGACCTGGCCTCCCTGCCCGGACCCCGGGCGTAGGCCTGGCCTCCATGCCCGGACCCCGGGTGTAGACCTGGCCTCCATGCCCACTCTCGGACCGCGGGGGTAGACCTGGCCTCCCTTCCCACACTCTGACTCGTGCTAGACCTGGCCTCCCTGCTCGGACACCGGGGGAGTTCTGGCCTCCCTTCCCGCACTCGGACCCCTGGTAGACCTGGCCTCCCTTCCCGCACTCGGTCCCCGGGGGTAGACCTGGCCTCCCTGCTCGGACCCTGCAGTAGACCTGGCCTTACTTCCCGCACTCGGACCCCGGGGGTACACCTGACCTCCCTTCCCGCACTCGGACCCCGGGGGTACACCTGGCCTCCCTCCCCGCACTCGGACTCGGGCTAGACCTGGCCTCCCTGCCCGGAGCCCGGGGGTAGACATGGCCTCCCTGCCCGCACTCGGACCCCTGGATAGACCTGGCCTCCCTGCCCGCACTCGGGGTAGACCTGGCCTCCCTGCCCGGACCCCGGGTAGGCCTGGCCTCCCTCCCCGCACTCGGACCCCGGGGTAGACCTGACCTCCCTGCCCGGACCCCAGGGTAAGCCTGGCCTCCCTGCCCGCACCCCGAGTAGACCTGGCTTCCCTGCCCGCACTCGGGTAGACCTAGTCTGCCTGCCCACACTCCGGGTAGACCTGGCCTCCCTGCCCGCACTCGGACCCCAGGGTAGACCTGCCCTCCCTGCCCGGACCACCGCTAGACCTGGCCTCCCTTCCCGCACTCGGACCCCAGGGTAGACCTGGCCTCCCTGCTCGGACCCTGGGGGAGACATGGCCTCCCTGCCCGGACGCCGGGCGTAGTCCTGGCCTCCATGCCCGGACCCCGGCCGTAGACCTGGCCTCCCTTCCTGTACTCGGACCCCAGGGTAGACCTGGCCTCCCTCCCCGCACTCGGACCCCGGGGTAGACATGGCCTCCCTGCCCGTACCCCGGGTAAGCCTGGCCTCCCTGCCCGCACCCCGGGGGTAGACCTGGCTTCCCTGCCCGCACTCGGGTAGACCTGGTCTGCCTGCCCACGCTCCGGGTAGACCTGGCCTCCCTGCCCGCACTCGGACCCCAGGGTAGACCTGGCCTCCCTGCCCGGACCCCGGGCGTAGACCTGGCCTCCCTGCCCACACCCCGGCGGGAGACCTGGCCTCCCTCCCCACACTCGGACTCGCGGTAGACCTGGCCTCCCTGCCCGCACTCGGACAGGAGAGTTTTCTTTTTCTTCCTTCTTCTCTCCGCCTGCTTTAAATAAAGGAATACAAATGTGAGAGGGGTGTAAGAAATAGCGGTTTAATTCATCATTCATCAATCATTACTCGAGGGCGGGCGGAGCCACTTCATTTCTTGTTTCTTCCCGCCGGTCTACAAGTCATGCTGTCCTTCGAATAAGAAACCATTGTCCTCGCTTTGTTGTTTGTTCGTCGAGAACGCTCGCCCAGCTTACCTTTGAGTTATTCTTTTCGAGGACCTCTCGGCGCAAACAAACGAGGTCGAGCGTTACCCGCTGTCGCTTGACGCCACCGTTCCTTCGTTGCTAAGGAACAGGTGTCAAGACTCTCTCGTTTCCGCAGCGTTTAGCGGCCATCGGGGCGCCGCCTCCCCTGCACGGAGGGCGCGTGAGTCTGAAAAGGCCTCAAAACACTACGGAATTGGTCGTCACGCATCCAATGTAGTAATCCTTAGGGAAGAACGCTTATTGCTTGTTACCTCCATACTTGTTTGTCTCTCTGTCCGTCTGTCGCTCTGCGGTCCTATGTCGTATTCTCCTTCATTCCATCGCCCTCGTTCGTGAGTGCGCTCGGAGCCTGAGAAGGAACAAATCGGTAGACCTGGCCTCCCTTCCCGCACTCGGACCCCCCGGGGGTAGACCTGGCCTCCCTTCCCACACTCGGACCCCCTGGGGGTAGACCTGGCCTCCCTGCCCGCACTCGGACCCCGGGGTAGGCCTGGCCTCCCTTCCCACACTCGGACCCCTGGATAGACCTGGCCTCCCTCCCCGCACTCGGGGTAGACCTGGCCTCCCTGCCCGGACCCCGGCTAGGCCTGGCCTCCCTTCCCGCACTCGGACCCCGGGGTAGACCTGACCTCCCTGCCCGGACCCCGGGGTAAGCCTGGCCTCCCTGCCCGCACCCCGAGTAGGCCTGGCGTCCCTGCCCGCACCCCGGGGGTAGACCTGGCTTCCCTGCCCGCACTCGGGTAGACCTGGTCTGCCTGCCCGGACCCCGGGTAGACCTGTGTTCCCTGCCCGCACTCGGACCCCAGGGTAGACCTGGCCTCCCAGCTCGGACCCCGGGTAGACCTGGCCTCCCTACCCGCACTCGGACTTGGGCTAGACCTGCCTTCCCTGCTCGGACCGCGGCGGGAGACGTGGCCTCCTTGTCCGGACCCAGGGGTAAGCCTGGCCTCCCTGCCCGGAGCCCGGGGTAGACCTGGCCTTACTTCCCGCACTCGGACCCCGGGGGTAGACCTGGCCTCCCTGCCCGGACGCCGGGTAGACCTGGCCTCCCTGCCCGGATCCCGGGCGTAGACATGGCCTCCCTGCCCGTACCCCGGGGGGAGACCTGGCCTCCCTCCCCGCACTCGGACTTGGGCTAGACCTGGCCTCCCTGCTCGGACCCCGGGGGGAGACCTGGCCTCCCTGCCCGGACCCTGGGCGTAGTCCTGGCCTCCATGCCCGGACCCCGGGTTTAGACCTGGCCTCCATGCCCAGACTCGGACTCCGGGGGTAGACCTGGCCTCCCTTCCCGCACTCGGACTCGGGCTAGACCTGGCCTCCCTGCTCGGACACCGGGGGGAGTTCTGGCCTCCCTTCCCGCACTCGGACCCCTGGTAGACCTGGCCTCCCTTCCCGCACTCGGACCCCGGGGGTACACCTGGCCTCCCTCCCCGCACTCGGACTCGGGCTAGACCTGGCCTCCCTGCCTGGAGCCCGGGGGTAGACCTGGCCTCCCTTCCCGCACTCGGACCCCGGGCTAGACCTGGCCTCCCTGCCCGGACCCCGGGGTAAGCCTGGCCTCCCTGCCCGCACCCCGAGTAGGCCTGGCGTCCCTGCCCGCACCCCGGGGGTAGACCTGGCTTCCCTGCCCGCACTCGGGTAGACCTGGTCTGCCTGCCCGGACCCCGGGTAGACCTGTGTTCCCTGCCCGCACTCGGACCCCAGGGTAGACCTGGCCTCCCAGCTCGGACCCCAGGGTAGACCTGGCCTCCCTACCCGCACTCGGACTTGGGCTAGACCTGCCTTCCCTGCTCGGACCGCGGCGGGAGACGTGGCCTCCTTGTCCGGACCCAGGGGTAAGCCTGGCCTCCCTGCCCGGAGCCCGGGGTAGACCTGGCCTTACTTCCCGCACTCGGACGCCGGGGGTAGACCTGGCCTCCCTGCCCGGACGCCGGGTAGACCTGGCCTCCCTGCCCGGATCCCGGGCGTAGACATGGCCTCCCTGCCCGTACCCCGGGGGGAGACCTGGCCTCCCTCCCCGCACTCGGACTTGGGCTAGACCTGGCCTCCCTGCTCGGACCCCGAGGGGAGACCTGGCCTCCCTGCCCGGACCCCGGGCGTAGTCCTGGCCTCCATGCCCGGACCCCGGGTGTAGACCTGGCCTCCATGCCCACTCTCGGACCGCGGGGGTAGACCTGGCCTCCCTTCCCACACTCGGACTCGTGCTAGACCTGGCCTCCCTGCTCGGACCCCGAGGGGAGACCTGGCCTCCCTTCCCGCACTCGGACCCCTGGTAGACCTGGCCTCCCTTCCCGCACTCGGTCCCCGGGGGTAGACCTGGCCTCCCTGCTCGGACCCTGCAGTAGACCTGGCCTTACTTCCCGCACTCGGACCCCGGGGGTACACCTGACCTCCCTTCCCGCACTCGGACCCCGGGGGTACACCTGGCCTCCCTCCCCGCACTCGGACTCGGGCTAGACCTGGCCTCCCTGCCCGGAGCCCGGGGGTAGACCTGGCCTCCCTGCCCGCACTCGGACCCCTGGATAGACCTGGCCTCCCTGCCCGCACTCGGGGTAGACCTGGCCTCCCTGCCCGGACCCCGGGTAGGCCTGGCCTCCCTCCCCGCACTCGGACCCCGGGGTAGACCTGACCTCCCTGCCCGGACCCCAGGGTAAGCCTGGCCTCCCTGCCCGCACCCCGGGGGTAGACCTGGCTTCCCTGCCCGCACTCGGGTAGACCTGGTCTGCCTGCCCACACTCCGGGTAGACCTGGCCTCCCTGCCCGCACTCGGACCCCAGGGTAGACCTGCCCTCCCTGCCCGGACCACCGCTAGACCTGGCCTCCCTTCCCGCACTCGGACCCCAGGGTAGACCTGGCCTCCCTGCTCGGACCCTGGGGGAGACATGGCCTCCCTGCCCGGACGCCGGGCGTAGTCCTGGCCTCCATGCCCGGACCCCGGCCGTAGACCTGGCCTCCCTTCCTGTACTCGGACCCCAGGGTAGACCTGGCCTCCCTCCCCGCACTCGGGGTAGACCTGGCCTCCCTGCCCGGACCCCGGGTAGGCCTGGCCTCCCTCCCCGCACTCGGACCCCGGGGTAGACATGGCCTCCCTGCCCGTACCCCGGGTAAGCCTGGCCTCCCTGCCCGCACCCCGGGGGTAGACCTGGCTTCCCTGCCCGCACTCGGGTAGACCTGGTCTGCCTGCCCACGCTCCGGGTAGACCTGGCCTCCCTGCCCGCACTCGGACCCCAGGGTAGACCTGGCCTCCCTGCCCGGACCCCGGGCGTAGACCTGGCCTCCCTGCCCACACCCCGGCGGGAGACCTGGCCTCCCTCCCCACACTCAGACTCGCGGTAGACCTGGCCTCCCTGCCCGCACTCGGACAGGAGAGTTTTCTTTTTCTTCCTTCTTCTCTCCGCCTGCTTTAAATAAAGGAATACAAATGTGAGAGGGGTGTAAGAAATAGCGGTTTAATTCATCATTCATCAATCATTACTCGAGGGCGGGCGGAGCCACTTCATTTCTTGTTTCTTCCCGCCGGTCTACAAGTCATGCTGTCCTTCGAATAAGAAACCATTGTCCTCGCTTTGTTGTTTGTTCGTCGAGAACGCTCGCCCAGCTTACCTTTGAGTTATTCTTTTCGAGGACCTCTCGGCGCAAACAAACGAGGTCGAGCGTTACCCGCTGTCGCTTGACGCCACCGTTCCTTCGTTGCTAAGGAACAGGTGTCAAGACTCTCTCGTTTCCGCAGCGTTTAGCGGCCATCGGGGCGCCGCCTCCCCTGCACGGAGGGCGCGTGAGTCTGAAAAGGCCTCAAAACACTACGGAATTGGTCGTCACGCATCCAATGTAGTAATCCTTAGGGAAGAACGCTTATTGCTTGTTACCTCCATACTTGTTTGTCTCTCTGTCCGTCTGTCGCTCTGCGGTCCTATGTCGTATTCTCCTTCATTCCATCGCCCTCGTTCGTGAGTGCGCTCGGAGCCTGAGAAGGAACAAATCGGTAGACCTGGCCTCCCTTCCCGCACTCGGACCCCCCGGGGGTAGACCTGGCCTCCCTGCCCGCACTCGGACCCCGGGGTAGGCCTGGCCTCCCTTCCCACACTCGGACCCCTGCATAGACCTGGCCTCCCTCCCCGCACTCGGGGTAGACCTGGCCTCCCTGCCCGGACCCCGGCTAGGCCTGGCCTCCCTTCCCGCACTCGGACCCCGGGTAGACCTGACCTCCCTGCCCGGACCCCAGGGTAAGCCTGGCCTCCCTGCCCGCACCCCGAGTAGGCCTGGCGTCCCTGCCCGCACCCCGGGGGTAGACCTGGCTTCCCTGCCCGCACTCGGGTAGACCTGGTCTGCCTGCCCGGACCCCGGGTAGACCTGTGTTCCCTGCCCGCACTCGGACCCCAGGGTAGACCTGGCCTCCCAGCTCGGACCCCGGGTAGACCTGGCCTCCCTACCCGCACTCGGACTTGGGCTAGACCTGCCTTCCCTGCTCGGACCGTGGCGGGAGACGTGGCCTCCTTGTCCGGACCCAGGGGTAAGCCTGGCCTCCCTGCCCGGAGCCCGGGGTAGACCTGGCCTTACTTCCCGCACTCGGACCCCGGGGGTAGACCTGGCCTCCCTGCCCGGACCCCGGGTAGACCTGGCCTCCATGCCCGGACCCCGGGTTTAGACCTGGCCTCCATGCCCAGACTCGGACTCCGGGGGTAGACCTGGCCTCCCTTCCCGCACTCGGACTCGGGCTAGACCTGGCCTCCCTGCTCGGACACCGGGAGGAGTTCTGGCCTCCCTTCCCGCACTCGGACCCCTGGTAGACCTGGCCTCCCTTCCCGCACTCGGTCCCCGGGGGTAGACCTGGCCTCCCTGCTCGGACCCTGCAGTAGACCTGGCCTTACTTCCCGCACTCGGACCCCGGGGGTACACCTGACCTCCCTTCCCGCACTCGGACCCCGGGGGTACACCTGGCCTCCCTCCCCGCACTCGGACTCGGGCTAGACCTGGCCTCCCTGCCTGGAGCCCGGGGGTAGACCTGGCCTCCCTTCCCGCACTCGGACCCCTGGATAGACCTGGCCTCCCTGCCCGCACTCGGGGTAGACCTGGCCTCCCTGCCCGGACCCCGGGTAGGCCTGGCCTCCCTCCCCGCACTCGGACTCGGGCTAGACCTGGCCTCCCTGCCCGGACCCCGGGGTAAGCCTGGCCTCCCTGCCCGCACCCCGGGGGTAGACCTGGCTTCCCTGCCCGCACTCGGGTAGACCTGGTCTGCCTGCCCACACTCCGGGTAGACCTGGCCTCCCTGCCCGCACTCGGACCCCAGGGTAGACCTGCCCTCCCTGCCCGGACCACCGCTAGACCTGGCCTCCCTTCCCGCACTCGGACCCCAGGGTAGACCTGGCCTCCCTGCTCGGACCCTGGGGGAGACATGGCCTCCCTGCCCGGACGCCGGGCGTAGTCCTGGCCTCCATGCCCGGACCCCGGCCGTAGACCTGGCCTCCCTTCCTGTACTCGGACCCCAGGGTAGACCTGGCCTCCCTCCCCGCACTCGGGGTAGACCTGGCCTCCCTGCCCGGACCCCGGGTAGACCTGGCCTCCCTCCCCGCACTCGGACCCCGGGGTAGACATGGCCTCCCTGCCCGTACCCCGGGTAAGCCTGGCCTCCCTGCCCGCACCCCGGGGGTAGACCTGGCTTCCCTGCCCGCACTCGGGTAGACCTGGTCTGCCTGCCCACGCTCCGGGTAGACCTGGCCTCCCTGCCCGCACTCGGACCCCAGGGTAGACCTGGCCTCCCTGCCCGGACCCCGGGCGTAGACCTGGCCTCCCTGCCCACACCCCGGCGGGAGACCTGGCCTCCCTCCCCACACTCGGACTCACGGTAGACCTGGCCTCCCTGCCCGCACTCGGACAGGAGAGTTTTCTTTTTCTTCCTTCTTCTCTCCGCCTGCTTTAAATAAAGGAATACAAATGTGAGAGGGGTGTAAGAAATAGCGGTTTAATTCATCATTCATCAATCATTACTCGAGGGCGGGCGGAGCCACTTCATTTCTTGTTTCTTCCCGCCGGTCTACAAGTCATGCTGTCCTTCGAATAAGAAACCATTGTCCTCGCTTTGTTGTTTGTTCGTCGAGAACGCTCGCCCAGCTTACCTTTGAGTTATTCTTTTCGAGGACCTCTCGGCGCAAACAAACGAGGTCGAGCGTTACCCGCTGTCGCTTGACGCCACCGTTCCTTCGTTGCTAAGGAACAGGTGTCAAGACTCTCTCGTTTCCGCAGCGTTTAGCGGCCATCGGGGCGCCGCCTCCCCTGCACGGAGGGCGTGTGAGTCTGAAAAGGCCTCAAAACACTACGGAATTGGTCGTCACGCATCCAATGTAGTAATCCTTAGGGAAGAACGCTTATTGCTTGTTACCTCCATACTTGTTTGTCTCTCTGTCCGTCTGTCGCTCTGCGGTCCTATGTCGTATTCTCCTTCATTCCATCGCCCTCCTTCGTGAGTGCGCTCGGAGCCTGAGAAGGAACAAATCGGTAGACCTGGCCCCCCTTCCCGCACTCGGACCCCCCGGGGGTAGACCTGGCCTCCCTGCCCGCACTCGGACCCCAGGGTAGACCTGGCCTCCCTGCCCAGACCCCGGGCGTAGACCTGGCCTCCCTGCCCACACCCCGGCGGGAGACCTGGCCTCCCTCCCCACACTCGGACTCGCGGTAGACCTGGCCTCCCTGCCCGCACTCGGACAGGAGAGTTTTCTTTTTCTTCCTTCTTCTCTCCGCCTGCTTTAAATAAAGGAATACAAATGTGAGAGGGGTGTAAGAAATAGCGGTTTAATTCATCATTCATCAATCATTACTCGAGGGCGGGCAGAGCCACTTCATTTCTTGTTTCTTCCCGCCGGTCTACAAGTCATGCTGTCCTTCGAATAAGAAACCATTGTCCTCGCTTTGTTGTTTGTTCGTCGAGAACGCTCGCCCAGCTTACCTTTGAGTTATTCTTTTCGAGGACCTCTCGGCGCAAACAAACGAGGTCGAGCGTTACCCGCTGTCGCTTGACGCCACCGTTCCTTCGTTGCTAAGGAACAGGTGTCAAGACTCTCTCGTTTCCGCAGCGTTTAGCGGCCATCGGGGCGCCGCCTCCCCTGCACGGAGGGCGCGTGAGTCTGAAAAGGCCTCAAAACACTACGGAATTGGTCGTCACGCATCCAATGTAGTAATCCTTAGGGAAGAACGCTTATTGCTTGTTACCTCCATACTTGTTTGTCTCTCTGTCCGTCTGTCGCTCTGCGGTCCTATGTCGTATTCTCCTTCATTCCATCGCCCTCGTTCGTGAGTGCGCTCGGAGCCTGAGAAGGAACAAATCGGTAGACCTGGCCTCCCTTCCCGCACTCGGACCCCCCGGGGGTAGACCTGGCCTCCCTTCCCACACTCGGACCCCCTGGGGGTAGACCTGGCCTCCCTGCCCGCACTCGGACCCCGGGGTAGGCCTGGCCTCCCTTCCCACACTCGGACCCCTGGATAGACCTGGCCTCCCTCCCCACACTCGGGGTAGACCTGGCCTCCCTGCCCGGACCCCGGCTAGGCCTGGCCTCCCTTCCCGCACTCGGACCCCGGGGTAGACCTGACCTCCCTGCCCGGACCCCGGGGTAAGCCTGGCCTCCCTGCCCGCACCCCGAGTAGGCCTGGCGTCCCTGCCCGCACCCCGGGGGTAGACCTGGCTTCCCTGCCCGCACTCGGGTAGACCTGGTCTGCCTGCCCGGACTCCGGGTAGACCTGTGTTCCCTGCCCGCACTCGGACCCCAGGGTAGACCTGGCCTCCCAGCTCGGACCCCAGGGTAGACCTGGCCTCCCTACCCGCACTCGGACTTGGGCTAGACCTGCCTTCCCTGCTCGGACCGCGGCAGGAGACGTGGCCTCCTTGTCCGGACCCAGGGGTAAGCCTGGCCTCCGTGCCCGGAGCCCGGGGTAGACCTGGCCTTACTTCCCGCACTCGGACCCCGGGGGTAGACCTGGTCTCCCTGCCCGGACGCCGGGTAGACCTGGCCTCCCTGCCCGGATCCCGGGCGTAGACATGGCCTCCCTGCCCGTACCCCGGGGGGAGACCTGGCCTCCCTCCCCGCACTCGGACTTGGGCTAGACCTGGCCTCCCTGCTCGGACCCCGGGGGGAGACCTGGCCTCCCTGCCCGGACCCTGGGCGTAGTCCTGGCCTCCATGCCCGGACCCCGGGTTTAGACCTGGCCTCCATGCCCAGACTCGGACTCCGGGGGTAGACCTGGCCTCCCTTCCCGCACTCGGACTCGGGCTAGACCTGGCCTCCCTGCTCGGACACCGGGGGGAGTTCTGGCCTCCCTTCCCGCACTCGGACCCCTGGTAGACCTGGCCTCCCTTCCCGCACTCGGACCCCGGGGGTACACCTGGCCTCCCTCCCCGCACTCGGACTCGGGCTAGACCTGGCCTCCCTGCCTGGAGCCCGGGGGTAGACCTGGCCTCCCTTCCCGCACTCGGACCCCGGGCTAGACCTGGCCTCCCTGCCCGGACCCCGGGGTAAGCCTGGCCTCCCTGCCCGCACCCCGAGTAGGCCTGGCGTCCCTGCCCGCACCCCGGGGGTAGACCTGGCTTCCCTGCCCGCACTCGGGTAGACCTGGTCTGCCTGCCCGGACCCCGGGTAGACCTGTGTTCCCTGCCCGCACTCGGACCCCAGGGTAGACCTGGCCTCCCAGCTCGGACCCCAGGGTAGACCTGGCCTCCCTACCCGCACTCGGACTTGGGCTAGACCTGCCTTCCCTGCTCGGACCGCGGCGGGAGACGTGGCCTCCTTGTCCGGACCCAGGGGTAAGCCTGGCCTCCCTGCCCGGAGCCCGGGGTAGACCTGGCCTTACTTCCCGCACTCGGACGCCGGGGGTAGACCTGGCCTCCCTGCCCGGACGCCGGGTAGACCTGGCCTCCCTGCCCGGATCCCGGGCGTAGACATGGCCTCCCTGCCCGTACCCCGGGGGGAGACCTGGCCTCCCTCCCCGCACTCGGACTTGGGCTAGACCTGGCCTCCCTGCTCGGACCCCGAGGGGAGACCTGGCCTCCCTGCCCGGACCCCGGGCGTAGTCCTGGCCTCCATGCCCGGACCCCGGGTGTAGACCTGGCCTCCATGCCCACTCTCGGACCGCGGGGGTAGACCTGGCCTCCCTTCCCACACTCGGACTCGGGCTAGACCTGGCCTCCCTGCTCGGACACCGGGGGAGTTCTGGCCTCCCTTCCCGCACTCGGACCCCTGGTAGACCTGGCCTCCCTTCCCGCACTCGGTCCCCGGGGGTAGACCTGGCCTCCCTGCTCGGACCCTGCAGTAGACCTGGCCTTACTTCCCGCACTCGGACCCCGGGGGTACACCTGACCTCCCTTCCCGCACTCGGACCCCGGGGGTACACCTGGCCTCCCTCCCCGCACTCGGACTCGGGCTAGACCTGGCCTCCCTGCCCGGAGCCCTGGGGTAGACCTGGCCTCCCTGCCCGCACTCGGACCCCTGGATAGACCTGGCCTCCCTGCCCGCACTCGGGGTAGACCTGGCCTCCCTGCCCGGACCCCGGGTAGGCCTGGCCTCCCTCCCCGCACTCGGACCCCGGGGTAGACCTGACCTCCCTGCCCGGACCCCAGGGTAAGCCTGGCCTCCCTGCCCGCACCCCGGGGGTAGACCTGGCTTCCCTGCCCGCACTCGGGTAGACCTGGTCTGCCTGCCCACACTCCGGGTAGACCTGGCCTCCCTGCCCGCACTCGGACCCCAGGGTAGACCTGCCCTCCCTGCCCGGACCACCGCTAGACCTGGCCTCCCTTCCCGCACTCGGACCCCAGGGTAGACCTGGCCTCCCTGCTCGGACCCTGGGGGAGACATGGCCTCCCTGCCCGGACGCCGGGCGTAGTCCTGGCCTCCATGCCCGGACCCCGGCCGTAGACCTGGCCTCCCTTCCTGTACTCGGACCCCAGGGTAGACCTGGCCTCCCTCCCCGCACTCGGGGTAGACCTGGCCTCCCTGCCCGGACCCCGGGTAGACCTGGCCTCCCTCCCCGCACTCGGACCCCGGGGTAGACATGGCCTCCCTGCCCGTACCCCGGGTAAGCCTGGCCTCCCTGCCCGCACCCCGGGGGTAGACCTGGCTTCCCTGCCCGCACTCGGGTAGACCTGGTCTGCCTGCCCACGCTCCGGGTAGACCTGGCCTCCCTGCCCGCACTCGGACCCCAGGGTAGACCTGGCCTCGCTGCCCGGACCCCGGGCGTAGACCTGGCCTCCCTGCCCACACCCCGGCGGGAGACCTGGCCTCCCTCCCCACACTCGGACTCGCGGTAGACCTGGCCTCCCTGCCCGCACTCGGACAGGAGAGTTTTCTTTTTCTTCCTTCTTCTCTCCGCCTGCTTTAAATAAAGGAATACAAATGTGAGAGGGGTGTAAGAAATAGCGGTTTAATTCATCATTCATCAATCATTACTCGAGGGCGGGCGGAGCCACTTCATTTCTTGTTTCTTCCCGCCGGTCTACAAGTCATGCTGTCCTTCGAATAAGAAACCATTGTCCTCGCTTTGTTGTTTGTTCGTCGAGAACGCTCGCCCAGCTTACCTTTGAGTTATTCTTTTCGAGGACCTCTCGGCGCAAACAAACGAGGTCGAGCGTTACCCGCTGTCGCTTGACGCCACCGTTCCTTCGTTGCTAAGGAACAGGTGTCAAGACTCTCTCGTTTCCGCAGCGTTTAGCGGCCATCGGGGCGCCGCCTCCCCTGCACGGAGGGCGCGTGAGTCTGAAAAGGCCTCAAAACACTACGGAATTGGTCGTCACGCATCCAATGTAGTAATCCTTAGGGAAGAACGCTTATTGCTTGTTACCTCCATACTTGTTTGTCTCTCTGTCCGTCTGTCGCTCTGCGGTCCTATGTCGTATTCTCCTTCATTCCATCGCCCTCGTTCGTGAGTGCGCTCGGAGCCTGAGAAGGAACAAATCGGTAGACCTGGCCTCCCTTCCCGCACTCGGCCCCCCCGGGGGTAGACCTGGCCTCCCTGCCCGCACTCGGACCCCGGGGTAGGCCTGGCCTCCCTTCCCACACTCGGACCCCTGGATAGACCTGGCCTCCCTCCCCGCACTCGGGGTAGACCTGGCCTCCCTGCCCGGACCCCGGCTAGGCCTGGCCTCCCTTCCCGCACTCGGACCCCGGGTAGACCTGACCTCCCTGCCCGGACCCCGGGGTAGACCTGACCTCCCTGCCCGCACCCCGAGTAGGCCTGGCGTCCCTGCCCACACCCCGGGGGTAGACCTGGCTTCCCTGCCCGCACTCGGGTAGACCTGGTCTGCCTGCCCGGACCCCGGGTAGACCTGTGTTCCCTGCCCGCACTCGGACCCCAGGGTAGACCTGGCCTCCCAGCTCGGACCCCGGGTAGACCTGGCCTCCCTACCCGCACTCGGACTTGGGCTAGACCTGCCTTCCCTGCTCGGACCGTGGCGGGAGACGTGGCCTCCTTGTCCGGACCCAGGGGTAAGCCTGGCCTCCCTGCCCGGAGCCCGGGGTAGACCTGGCCTTACTTCCCGCACTCGGACCCCGGGGGTAGACCTGGCCTCCCTGCCCGGACCCCGGGTAGACCTGGCCTCCATGCCCGGACCCCGGGTTTAGACCTGGCCTCCATGCCCAGACTCGGACTCCGGGGGTAGACCTGGCCTCCCTTCCCGCACTCGGACTCGGGCTAGACCTGGCCTCCCTGCTCGGACACCGGGAGGAGTTCTGGCCTCCCTTCCCGCACTCGGACCCCTGGTAGACCTGGCCTCCCTTCCCGCACTCGGTCCCCGGGGGTAGACCTGGCCTCCCTGCTCGGACCCTGCAGTAGACCTGGCCTTACTTCCCGCACTCGGACCCCGGGGGTACACCTGACCTCCCTTCCCGCACTCGGACCCCGGGGGTACACCTGGCCTCCCTCCCCGCACTCGGACTCGGGCTAGACCTGGCCTCCCTGCCTGGAGCCCGGGGGTAGACCTGGCCTCCCTTCCCGCACTCGGACCCCTGGATAGACCTGGCCTCCCTGCCCGCACTCGGGGTAGACCTGGCCTCCCTGCCCGGACCCCGGGTAGGCCTGGCCTCCCTCCCCGCACTCGGACTCGGGCTAGACCTGGCCTCCCTGCCCGGACCCCGGGGTAAGCCTGGCCTCCCTGCCCGCACCCCGGGGGTAGACCTGGCTTCCCTGCCCGCACTCGGGTAGACCTGGTCTGCCTGCCCACACTCCGGGTAGACCTGGCCTCCCTGCCCGCACTCGGACCCCAGGGTAGACCTGCCCTCCCTGCCCGGACCACCGCTAGACCTGGCCTCCCTTCCCGCACTCGGACCCCAGGGTAGACCTGGCCTCCCTGCTCGGACCCTGGGGGAGACATGGCCTCCCTGCCCGGACGCCGGGCGTAGTCCTGGCCTCCATGCCCGGACCCCGGCCGTAGACCTGGCCTCCCTTCCTGTACTCGGACCCCAGGGTAGACCTGGCCTCCCTCCCCGCACTCGGGGTAGACCTGGCCTCCCTGCCCGGACCCCGGGTAGACCTGGCCTCCCTCCCCGCACTCGGACCCCGGGGTAGACATGGCCTCCCTGCCCGTACCCCGGGTAAGCCTGGCCTCCCTGCCCGCACCCCGGGGGTAGACCTGGCTTCCCTGCCCGCACTCGGGTAGACCTGGTCTGCCTGCCCACGCTCCGGGTAGACCTGGCCTCCCTGCCCGCACTCGGACCCCAGGGTAGACCTGGCCTCCCTGCCCGGACCCCGGGCGTAGACCTGGCCTCCCTGCCCACACCCCGGCGGGAGACCTGGCCTCCCTCCCCACACTCGGACTCACGGTAGACCTGGCCTCCCTGCCCGCACTCGGACAGGAGAGTTTTCTTTTTCTTCCTTCTTCTCTCCGCCTGCTTTAAATAAAGGAATACAAATGTGAGAGGGGTGTAAGAAATAGCGGTTTAATTCATCATTCATCAATCATTACTCGAGGGCGGGCGGAGCCACTTCATTTCTTGTTTCTTCCCGCCGGTCTACAAGTCATGCTGTCCTTCGAATAAGAAACCATTGTCCTCGCTTTGTTGTTTGTTCGTCGAGAACGCTCGCCCAGCTTACCTTTGAGTTATTCTTTTCGAGGACCTCTCGGCGCAAACAAACGAGGTCGAGCGTTACCCGCTGTCGCTTGACGCCACCGTTCCTTCGTTGCTAAGGAACAGGTGTCAAGACTCTCTCATTTCCGCAGCGTTTAGCGGCCATCGGGGCGCCGCCTCCCCTGCACGGAGGGCGCGTGAGTCTGAAAAGGCCTCAAAACACTACGGAATTGGTCGTCACGCATCCAATGTAGTAATCCTTAGGGAAGAACGCTTATTGCTTGTTACCTCCATACTTGTTTGCCTCTCTGTCCGTCTGTCGCTCTCCGGTCCTATGTCGTATTCTCCTTCATTCCATCGCCCTCGTTCGTGAGTGCGCTCGGAGCCTGAGAAGGAACAAATCGGTAGACCTGGCCTCCCTTCCCGCACTCGGACCCCCCGGGGGTAGACCTGGCCTCCCTGCCCGCACTCGGACCCCGGGGTAGGCCTGGCCTCCCTTCCCACACTCGGACCCCTGGATAGACCTGGCCTCCCTCCCCGCACTCGGGGTAGACCTGGCCTCCCTGCCCGGACCCCGGCTAGGCCTGGCCTCCCTTCCCGCACTCGGACCCCGGGTAGACCTGACCTCCCTGCCCGGACCCCAGGGTAAGCCTGGCCTCCCTGCCCGCACCCCGAGTAGGCCTGGCGTCCCTGCCCGCACCCCGGGGGTAGACCTGGCTTCCCTGCCCGCACTCGGGTAGACCTGGTCTGCCTGCCCGGACCCCGGGTAGACCTGGCCTCCCTCCCCGCACTCGGACTTGGGCTAGACCTGCCTTCCCTGCTCGGACCGCGGCGGGAGACGTGGCCTCCTTGTCCGGACCCAGGGGTAAGCCTGGCCTCCCTGCCCGGAGCCCGGGGTAGACCTGGCCTTACTTCCCGCACTCGGACCCCGGGGGTAGACCTGGCCTCCCTGCCCGGACGCCGGGTAGACCTGGCCTCCCTGCCCGGATCCCGGGCGTAGACATGGCCTCCCTGCCCGTACCCCGGGGGGAGACCTGGCCTCCCTCCCCGCACTCGGACTTGGGCTAGACCTGGCCTCCCTGCTCGGACCCCGGGGGGAGACCTGGCCTCCCTGCCCGGACCCCGGGCGTAGTCCTGGCCTCCATGCCCGGACCCCGGGTGTAGACCTGGCCTCCATGCCCACACTCGGACTCCGGGGGTAGACCTGGCCTCCCTTCCCGCACTCGGACTCGGGCTAGACCTGGCCTCCCTGCCCGGAGCCCGGGGGTAGACCTGGCCTCCCTGCCCGCACTCGGACCCCTGGATAGACCTGGCCTCCCTGCCCGCACTCGGGGTAGACCTGGCCTCCCTGCCCGGACCCCGGGTAGGCCTGGCCTCCCTCCCCGCACTCGGACCCCTGGGTAGACCTGACCTCCCTGCCCGGACCCCAGGGTAAGCCTGGCCTCCCTGCCCGCACCCCGGGGGTAGACCTGGCTTCCCTGCCCGCACTCGGGTAGACCTGGTCTGCCTGCCCACACTCCGGGTAGACCTGGCCTCTCTGCCCGCACTCGGACCCCAGGGTAGACCTGCCCTCCCTGCCCGGACCACCGCTAGACCTGGCCTCCCTTCCCGCACTCGGACCCCAGGGTAGACCTGGCCTCCCTGCTCGGACCCTGGGGGAGACATGGCCTCCCTGCCCGGACGCCGGGCGTAGTCCTGGCCTCCATGCCCGGACCCCGGCCGTAGACCTGGCCTCCCTTCCTGTACTCGGACCCCAGGGTAGACCTGGCCTCCCTCCCCGCACTCGGGGTAGACCTGGCCTCCCTGCCCGGACCCCGGGTAGACCTGGCCTCCCTCCCCGCACTCGGACCCCGGGGTAGACATGGCCTCCCTGCCCGTACCCCGGGTAAGCCTGGCCTCCCTGCCCGCACCCCGGGGGTAGACCTGGCTTCCCTGCCCGCACTCGGGTAGACCTGGTCTGCCTGCCCACGCTCCGGGTAGACCTGGCCTCCCTGCCCGCACTCGGACCCCAGGGTAGACCTGGCCTCGCTGCCCGGACCCCGGGCGTAGACCTGGCCTCCCTGCCCACACCCCGGCGGGAGACCTGGCCTCCCTCCCCACACTCGGACTCGCGGTAGACCTGGCCTCCCTGCCCGCACTCGGACAGGAGAGTTTTCTTTTTCTTCCTTCTTCTCTCCGCCTGCTTTAAATAAAGGAATACAAATGTGAGAGGGGTGTAAGAAATAGCGGTTTAATTCATCATTCATCAATCATTACTCGAGGGCGGGCGGAGCCACTTCATTTCTTGTTTCTTCCCGCCGGTCTACAAGTCATGCTGTCCTTCGAATAAGAAACCATTGTCCTCGCTTTGTTGTTTGTTCGTCGAGAACGCTCGCCCAGCTTACCTTTGAGTTATTCTTTTCGAGGACCTCTCGGCGCAAACAAACGAGGTCGAGCGTTACCCGCTGTCGCTTGACGCCACCGTTCCTTCGTTGCTAAGGAACAGGTGTCAAGACTCTCTCGTTTCCGCAGCGTTTAGCGGCCATCGGGGCGCCGCCTCCCCTGCACGGAGGGCGCGTGAGTCTGAAAAGGCCTCAAAACACTACGGAATTGGTCGTCACGCATCCAATGTAGTAATCCTTAGGGAAGAACGCTTATTGCTTGTTACCTCCATACTTGTTTGTCTCTCTGTCCGTCTGTCGCTCTGCGGTCCTATGTCGTATTCTCCTTCATTCCATCGCCCTCGTTCGTGAGTGCGCTCGGAGCCTGAGAAGGAACAAATCGGTAGACCTGGCCTCCCTTCCCGCACTCGGACCCCCCGGGGGTAGACCTGGCCTCCCTGCCCGCACTCGGACCCCGGGGTAGGCCTGGCCTCCCTTCCCACACTCGGACCCCTGGATAGACCTGGCCTCCCTCCCCGCACTCGGGGTAGACCTGGCCTCCCTGCCCGGACCCCGGCTAGGCCTGGCCTCCCTTCCCGCACTCGGACCCCGGGTAGACCTGACCTCCCTGCCCGGACCCCGGGGTAGACCTGACCTCCCTGCCCGCACCCCGAGTAGGCCTGGCGTCCCTGCCCACACCCCGGGGGTAGACCTGGCTTCCCTGCCCGCACTCGGGTAGACCTGGTCTGCCTGCCCGGACCCCGGGTAGACCTGTGTTCCCTGCCCGCACTCGGACCCCAGGGTAGACCTGGCCTCCCAGCTCGGACCCCGGGTAGACCTGGCCTCCCTACCCGCACTCGGACTTGGGCTAGACCTGCCTTCCCTGCTCGGACCGTGGCGGGAGACGTGGCCTCCTTGTCCGGACCCAGGGGTAAGCCTGGCCTCCCTGCCCGGAGCCCGGGGTAGACCTGGCCTTACTTCCCGCACTCGGACCCCGGGGGTAGACCTGGCCTCCCTGCCCGGACCCCGGGTAGACCTGGCCTCCATGCCCGGACCCCGGGTTTAGACCTGGCCTCCATGCCCAGACTCGGACTCCGGGGGTAGACCTGGCCTCCCTTCCCGCACTCGGACTCGGGCTAGACCTGGCCTCCCTGCTCGGACACCGGGAGGAGTTCTGGCCTCCCTTCCCGCACTCGGACCCCTGGTAGACCTGGCCTCCCTTCCCGCACTCGGTCCCCGGGGGTAGACCTGGCCTCCCTGCTCGGACCCTGCAGTAGACCTGGCCTTACTTCCCGCACTCGGACCCCGGGGGTACACCTGACCTCCCTTCCCGCACTCGGACCCCGGGGGTACACCTGGCCTCCCTCCCCGCACTCGGACTCGGGCTAGACCTGGCCTCCCTGCCCGGAGCCCGTGGGTAGACCTGGCCTCCCTTCCCGCACTCGGACCCCTGGATAGACCTGGCCTCCCTGCCCGCACTCGGGGTAGACCTGGCCTCCCTGCCCGGACCCCGGGTAGGCCTGGCCTCCCTCCCCGCACTCGGACTCGGGCTAGACCTGACCTCCCTGCCTGGACCCCGGGGTAAGCCTGGCCTCCCTGCCCGCACCCCGGGGGTAGACCTGGCTTCCCTGCCCGCACTCGGGTAGACCTGGTCTGCCTGCCCACACTCCGGGTAGACCTGGCCTCCCTGCCCGCACTCGGACCCCAGGGTAGACCTGCCCTCCCTGCCCGGACCACCGCTAGACCTGGCCTCCCTTCCCGCACTCGGACCCCAGGGTAGACCTGGCCTCCCTGCTCGGACCCTGGGGGAGACATGGCCTCCCTGCCCGGACGCCGGGCGTAGTCCTGGCCTCCATGCCCGGACCCCGGCCGTAGACCTGGCCTCCCTTCCTGTACTCGGACCCAGGGTAGACCTGGCCTCCCTGCCCGCACTCGGGGTAGACCTGGCCTCCCTGCCCGGACCCCGGGTAGACCTGGCCTCCCTCCCCGCACTCGGACCCCGGGGTAGACATGGCCTCCCTGCCCGTACCCCGGGTAAGCCTGGCCTCCCTGCCCGCACCCCGGGGGTAGACCTGGCTTCCCTGCCCGCACTCGGGTAGACCTGGTCTGCCTGCCCACGCTCCGGGTAGACCTGGCCTCCCTGCCCGCACTCGGACCCCAGGGTAGACCTGGCCTCCCTGCCCGGACCCCGGGCGTAGACCTGGCCTCCCTGCCCACACCCCGGCGGGAGACCTGGCCTCCCTCCCCACACTCGGACTCACGGTAGACCTGGCCTCCCTGCCCGCACTCGGACAGGAGAGTTTTCTTTTTCTTCCTTCTTCTCTCCGCCTGCTTTAAATAAAGGAATACAAATGTGAGAGGGGTGTAAGAAATAGCGGTTTAATTCATCATTCATCAATCATTACTCGAGGGCGGGCGGAGCCACTTCATTTCTTGTTTCTTCCCGCCGGTCTACAAGTCATGCTGTCCTTCGAATAAGAAACCATTGTCCTCGCTTTGTTGTTTGTTCGTCGAGAACGCTCGCCCAGCTTACCTTTGAGTTATTCTTTTCGAGGACCTCTCGGCGCAAACAAACGAGGTCGAGCGTTACCCGCTGTCGCTTGACGCCACCGTTCCTTCGTTGCTAAGGAACAGGTGTCAAGACTCTCTCGTTTCCGCAGCGTTTAGCGGCCATCGGGGCGCCGCCTCCCCTGCACGGAGGGCGCGTGAGTCTGAAAAGGCCTCAAAACACTACGGAATTGGTCGTCACGCATCCAATGTAGTAATCCTTAGGGAAGAACGCTTATTGCTTGTTACCTCCATACTTGTTTGTCTCTCTGTCCGTCTGTCGCTCTGCGGTCCTATGTCGTATTCTCCTTCATTCCATCGCCCTCCTTCGTGAGTGCGCTCGGAGCCTGAGAAGGAACAAATCGGTAGACCTGGCCCCCCTTCCCGCACTCGGACCCCCCGGGGGTAGACCTGGCCTCCCTGCCCGCACTCGGACCCCAGGGTAGACCTGGCCTCCCTGCCCAGACCCCGGGCGTAGACCTGGCCTCCCTGCCCACACCCCGGCGGGAGACCTGGCCTCCCTCCCCACACTCGGACTCGCGGTAGACCTGGCCTCCCTGCCCGCACTCGGACAGGAGAGTTTTCTTTTTCTTCCTTCTTCTCTCCGCCTGCTTTAAATAAAGGAATACAAATGTGAGAGGGGTGTAAGAAATAGCGGTTTAATTCATCATTCATCAATCATTACTCGAGGGCGGGCGGAGCCACTTCATTTCTTGTTTCTTCCCGCCGGTCTACAAGTCATGCTGTCCTTCGAATAAGAAACCATTGTCCTCGCTTTGTTGTTTGTTCGTCGAGAACGCTCGCCCAGCTTACCTTTGAGTTATTCTTTTCGAGGACCTCTCGGCGCAAACAAACGAGGTCGAGCGTTACCCGCTGTCGCTTGACGCCACCGTTCCTTCGTTGCTAAGGAACAGGTGTCAAGACTCTCTCGTTTCCGCAGCGTTTAGCGGCCATCGGGGCGCCGCCTCCCCTGCACGGAGGGCGCGTGAGTCTGAAAAGGCCTCAAAACACTACGGAATTGGTCGTCACGCATCCAATGTAGTAATCCTTAGGGAAGAACGCTTATTGCTTGTTACCTCCATACTTGTTTGTCTCTCTGTCCGTCTGTCGCTCTGCGGTCCTATGTCGTATTCTCCTTCATTCCATCGCCCTCGTTCGTGAGTGCGCTCGGAGCCTGAGAAGGAACAAATCGGTAGACCTGGCCTCCCTTCCCGCACTCGGACCCCCGGGGGTAGACCTGGCCCCCCTTCCCACACTCGGACCCCGGGGGTAGACCTGGCCTCCGTTCCCGCACTCGGAGCCCCGGGGGTAGACCTGGCCTCCCTGCCAGCACTCGGACCCTGGGGTAGACCTGGCCTCCCTTCCCGCAATCGGGTAGACCTGGCCTCCCTGCCCGGACCCCGGGCGTAGACATGGCCTCCCTGCCCGGACCCCGGGGGGAGACCTGGCCTCCCTGCCCGCACTCGGACCCCGGGGTAGACCTGGCCTCCCGGCCCGGGCGCCGGGTAGACCTGGCCTCCGTGCCCGGACCCCGGGGTAGGCCTGGCCTCCGTTCCCGCAATCGGACCCCGGGCTAGACCTGGCCTCCTTGTCCGGACCCCGGGGTAAACCTGGCCTCCCTGCCCGCTCCCCGGGCTAGACCTGGCCTCCCTGCCCGGACCCCGGGTAAGCCTGGCCTCCCTTCCCGCACTCGGACCCCGGGTAGACCTGACCTCCCTGTCCGGAACCCAGGGTAAGCCTGGCCTCCCTGCCCGCACCCCGGGGGTAGACCTGGCTTCCCTGCCCGCACTCGGGTAGACCTGGTCTGCCTGCCCGGACCCCGGGTAGACCTGTGTTCCCTGCCCGCACTCGGACCCCAGGGTAGACCTGGCCTCCCAGCTCGGACCCCGGGTAGACCTGGCCTCCCTACCCGCACTCGGACTTGGGCTAGACCTGCCTTCCCTGCTCGGACCGCGGCGGGAGACGTGGCCTCCTTGTCCGTACCCAGGGGTAAGCCTGGCCTCCCTGCCCGGAGCCCGGGGTAGACCTGGCCTTACTTCCCGCACTCGGACCCCGGGGGTAGACCTGGCCTCCCTGCCCGGACGCCGGGTAGACCTGGCCTCCCTGCCCGGATCCCGGGCGTAGACATGGCCTCCCTGCCCGTACCCCGGGGGGAGACCTGGCCTCCCTCCCCGCACTCGGACTTGGGCTAGACCTGGCCTCCCTGCTCGGACCCCGGGGGGAGACCTGGCCTCCCTGCCCGGACCCCGGGGTAGACCGGGCCTCCATGCCCGGACCCCGGGTGTAGACCTGGCCTCCATGCCCACACTCGGACCGCAGGGGTACACCTGACCTCCCTTCCCGCACTCAGACCCCGGGGGTACACCTGGCCTCCCTCCCCGCACTCGGACTCGGGCTAGACCTGGCCTCCCTGCCTGGAGCCCGTGGGTAGACCTGGCCTCCCTGCCCGCACTCGGACCCCTGGATAGACCTGGCCTCCCTGCCCGCACTCGGGGTAGACCTGGCCTCCCTGCCCGGACCCCGGGTAGGCCTGGCCTCCCTCCCCGCACTCGGACCCCGGGGTAGACCTGACCTCCCTGCCCGGACCCCGGGGTAAGCCTGGCCTCCCTGCCCGCACCCCGGGGGTAGACCTGGCTTCCCTGCCCGCACTCGGGTAGACCTGGTCTGCCTGCCCACACTCCGGGTAGACCTGGCCTCCCTGCCCGCACTCGGACCCCAGGGTAGACCTGCCCTCCCTGCCCAGACCACCGCTAGACCTGGCCTCCCTTCCCGCACTCGGACCCCAGGGTAGACCTGGCCTCCCTGCTCGGACCCTGGGGGAGACATGGCCTCCCTGCCCGGACGCCGGGCGTAGTCATGGCCTCCATGCCCGGACCCCGGCCGTAGACCTGGCCTCCCTTCCTGTACTCGGACCCCAGGGTAGACCTGGCCTCCCTCCCCGCACTCGGGGTAGACCTGGCCTCCCTGCCCGGACCCCGGGTAGACCTGGCCTCCCTCCCCGCACTCGGACCCCGGGGTAGACATGGCCTCCCTGCCCGTACCCCGGGTAAGCCTGGCCTCCCTGCCCGCACCCCGGGGGTAGACCTGGCTTCCCTGCCCGCACTCGGGTAGACCTGGTCTGCCTGCCCACGCTCCGGGTAGACCTGGCCTCCCTGCCCGCACTCGGACCCCGGGGGTAGACCTGGCCTCCCTGCCCGGACCCCGGGCGTAGACCTGGCCTCCCTGCCCACACCCCGGCGGGAGACCTGGCCTCCCTCCCCACACTCGGACTCACGGTAGACCTGGCCTCCCTGCCCGCACTCGGACAGGAGAGTTTTCTTTTTCTTCCTTCTTCTCTCCGCCTGCTTTAAATAAAGGAATACAAATGTGAGAGGGGTGTAAGAAATAGCGGTTTAATTCATCATTCATCAATCATTACTCGAGGGCGGGCGGAGCCACTTCATTTCTTGTTTCTTCCCGCCGGTCTACAAGTCATGCTGTCCTTCGAATAAGAAACCATTGTCCTCGCTTTGTTGTTTGTTCGTCGAGAACGCTCGCCCAGCTTACCTTTGAGTTATTCTTTTCGAGGACCTCTCGGCGCAAACAAACGAGGTCGAGCGTTACCCGCTGTCGCTTGACGCCACCGTTCCTTCGTTGCTAAGGAAGAGGTGTCAAGACTCTCTCGTTTCCGCAGCGTTTAGCGGCCATCGGGGCGCCGCCTCCCCTGCACGGAGGGCGCGTGAGTCTGAAAAGGCCTCAAAACACTACGGAATTGGTCGTCACGCATCCAATGTAGTAATCCTTAGGGAAGAACGCTTATTGCTTGTTACCTCCATACTTGTTTGTCTCTCTGTCCGTCTGTCGCTCTGCGGTCCTATGTCGTATTCTCCTTCATTCCATCGCCCTCGTTCGTGAGTGCGCTCGGAGCCTGAGAAGGAACAAATCGGTAGACCTGGCCCCCCTTCCCGCACTCGGACCCCCCGGGGGTAGACCTGGCCTCCCTGCCCGCACTCGGACCCCAGGGTAGACCTGGCCTCCCTGCCCAGACCCCGGGCGTAGACCTGGCCTCCCTGCCCACACCCCGGCGGGAGACCTGGCCTCCCTCCCCACACTCGGACTCGCGGTAGACCTGGCCTCCCTGCCCGCACTCGGACAGGAGAGTTTTCTTTTTCTTCCTTCTTCTCTCCGCCTGCTTTAAATAAAGGAATACAAATGTGAGAGGGGTGTAAGAAATAGCGGTTTAATTCATCATTCATCAATCATTACTCGAGGGCGGGCGGAGCCACTTCATTTCTTGTTTCTTCCCGCCGGTCTACAAGTCATGCTGTCCTTCGAATAAGAAACCATTGTCCTCGCTTTGTTGTTTGTTCGTCGAGAACGCTCGCCCAGCTTACCTTTGAGTTATTCTTTTCGAGGACCTCTCGGCGCAAACAAACGAGGTCGAGCGTTACCCGCTGTCGCTTGACGCCACCGTTCCTTCGTTGCTAAGGAACAGGTGTCAAGACTCTCTCATTTCCGCAGCGTTTAGCGGCCATCGGGGCGCCGCCTCCCCTGCACGGAGGGCGCGTGAGTCTGAAAAGGCCTCAAAACACTACGGAATTGGTCGTCACGCATCCAATGTAGTAATCCTTAGGGAAGAACGCTTATTGCTTGTTACCTCCATACTTGTTTGTCTCTCTGTCCGTCTGTCGCTCTCCGGTCCTATGTCGTATTCTCCTTCATTCCATCGCCCTCGTTCGTGAGTGCGCTCGGAGCCTGAGAAGGAACAAATCGGTAGACCTGGCCTCCCTTCCCGCACTCGGACCCCCCGGGGGTAGACCTGGCCTCCCTGCCCGCACTCGGACCCCGGGGTAGGCCTGGCCTCCCTTCCCACACTCGGACCCCTGGATAGACCTGGCCTCCCTCCCCGCACTCGGGGTAGACCTGGCCTCCCTGCCCGGACCCCGGCTAGGCCTGGCCTCCCTTCCCGCACTCGGACCCCGGGTAGACCTGACCTCCCTGCCCGGACCCCAGGGTAAGCCTGGCCTCCCTGCCCGCACCCCGAGTAGGCCTGGCGTCCCTGCCCGCACCCCGGGGGTAGACCTGGCTTCCCTGCCCGCACTCGGGTAGACCTGGTCTGCCTGCCCAGACCCCGGGTAGACCTGGCCTCCCTCCCCGCACTCGGACTTGGGCTAGACCTGCCTTCCCTGCTCGGACCGCGGCGGGAGACGTGGCCTCCTTGTCCGGACCCAGGGGTAAGCCTGGCCTCCCTGCCCGGAGCCCGGGGTAGACCTGGCCTTACTTCCCGCACTCGGACCCCGGGGGTAGACCTGGCCTCCCTGCCCGGACGCCGGGTAGACCTGGCCTCCCTGCCCGGATCCCGGGCGTAGACATGGCCTCCCTGCCCGTACCCCGGGGGGAGACCTGGCCTCCCTCCCCGCACTCGGACTTGGGCTAGACCTGGCCTCCCTGCTCGGACCCCGGGGGGAGACCTGGCCTCCCTGCCCGGACCCCGGGCGTAGTCCTGGCCTCCATGCCCGGACCCCGGGTGTAGACCTGGCCTCCATGCCCACACTCGGACTCCGGGGGTAGACCTGGCCTCCCTTCCCGCACTCGGACTCGGGCTAGACCTGGCCTCCCTTCTCGGACACCGGGGGGAGTTCTGGCCTCCCTTCCCGCACTCGGACCCCTGGTAGACCTGGCCTCCCTTCCCGCACTCGGTCCCCGGGGGTAGACCTGGCCTCCCTGCTCGGACCCTGCAGTAGACCTGGCCTTACTTCCCGCACTCGGACCCCGGGGGTACACCTGACCTCCCTTCCCGCACTCGGACCCCGGGGGTACACCTGGCCTCCCTCCCCGCACTCGGACTCGGGCTAGACCTGGCCTCCCTGCCCGGAGCCCGTGGGTAGACCTGGCCTCCCTTCCCGCACTCGGACCCCTGGATAGACCTGGCCTCCCTGCCCGGACCCCGGGTAGGCCTGGCCTCCCTCCCCGCACTCGGACCCCGGGGTAGACCTGACCTCCCTGCCCGGACCCCAGGGTAAGCCTGGCCTCCCTGCCCGCACCCCAGGGGTAGACCTGGCTTCCCTGCCCGCACTCGGGTAGACCTGGTCTGCCTGCCCACACTCCGGGTAGACCTGGCCTCCCTGCCCGCACTCGGACCCCAGGGTAGACCTGCCCTCCCTGCCCGGACCACCGCTAGACCTGGCCTCCCTTCCCGCACTCGGACCCCAGGGTAGACCTGGCCTCCCTGCTCGGACCCTGGGGGAGACATGGCCTCCCTGCCCGGACGCCGGGCGTAGTCCTGGCCTCCATGCCCGGACCCCGGCCGTAGACCTGGCCTCCCTTCCTGTACTCGGACCCCAGGGTAGACCTGGCCTCCCTCCCCGCACTCGGGGTAGACCTGGCCTCCCTGCCCGGACCCCGGGTAGACCTGGCCTCCCTCCCCGCACTCGGACCCCGGGGTAGACATGGCCTCCCTGCCCGTACCCCGGGTAAGCCTGGCCTCCCTGCCCGCACCCCGGGGGTAGACCTGGCTTCCCTGCCCGCACTCGGGTAGACCTGGTCTGCCTGCCCACGCTCCGGGTAGACCTGGCCTCCCTGCCCGCACTCGGACCCCAGGGTAGACCTGGCCTCCCTGCCCAGACCCCGGGCGTAGACCTGGTCTCCCTGCCCACACCCCGGCGGGAGACCTGGCCTCCCTCCCCACACTCGGACTCGCGGTAGACCTGGCCTCCCTGCCCGCACTCGGACAGGAGAGTTTTCTTTTTCTTCCTTCTTCTCTCCGCCTGCTTTAAATAAAGGAATACAAATGTGAGAGGGGTGTAAGAAATAGCGGTTTAATTCATCATTCATCAATCATTACTCGAGGGCGGGCGGAGCCACTTCATTTCTTGTTTCTTCCCGCCGGTCTACAAGTCATGCTGTCCTTCGAATAAGAAACCATTGTCCTCGCTTTGTTGTTTGTTCGTCGAGAACGCTCGCCCAGCTTACCTTTGAGTTATTCTTTTCGAGGACCTCTCGGCGCAAACAAACGAGGTCGAGCGTTACCCGCTGTCGCTTGACGCCACCGTTCCTTCGTTGCTAAGGAACAGGTGTCAAGACTCTCTCGTTTCCGCAGCGTTTAGCGGCCATCGGGGCGCCGCCTCCCCTGCACGGAGGGCGCGTGAGTCTGAAAAGGCCTCAAAACACTACGGAATTGGTCGTCACGCATCCAATGTAGTAATCCTTAGGGAAGAACGCTTATTGCTTGTTACCTCCATACTTGTTTGTCTCTCTGTCCGTCTGTCGCTCTGCGGTCCTATGTCGTATTCTCCTTCATTCCATCGCCCTCGTTCGTGAGTGCGCTCGGAGCCTGAGAAGGAACAAATCGGTAGACCTGGCCTCCCTTCCCGCACTCGGCCCCCCCGGGGGTAGACCTGGCCTCCCTGCCCGCACTCGGACCCCGGGGTAGGCCTGGCCTCCCTTCCCACACTCGGACCCCTGGATAGACCTGGCCTCCCTCCCCGCACTCGGGGTAGACCTGGCCTCCCTGCCCGGACCCCGGCTAGGCCTGGCCTCCCTTCCCGCACTCGGACCCCGGGTAGACCTGACCTCCATGCCCGGACCCCAGGGTAAGCCTGGCCTCCCTGCCCGCACCCCGAGTAGGCCTGGCGTCCCTGCCCGCACCCCGGGGGTAGACCTGGCTTCCCTGCCCGCACTCGGGTAGACCTGGTCTGCCTGCCCGGACCCCGGGTAGACCTGTGTTCCCTGCCCGCACTCGGACCCCAGGGTAGACCTGGCCTCCCAGCTCGGACCCCGGGTAGACCTGGCCTCCCTACCCGCACTCGGACTTGGGCTAGACCTGCCTTCCCTGCTCGGACCGCGGCGGGAGACGTGGCCTCCTTGTCCGGACCCAGGGGTAAGCCTGGCCTCCCTGCCCGGAGCCCGGGGTAGACCTGGCCTTACTTCCCGCACTCGGACCCCGGGGGTAGACCTGGCCTCCCTGCCCGGACGCCGGGTAGACCTGGCCTCCCTGCCCGGATCCCGGGCGTAGACATGGCCTCCCTGCCCGTACCCCGGGGGGAGACCTGGCCTCCCTCCCCGCACTCGGACTTGGGCTAGACCTGGCCTCCCTGCTCGGACCCCGAGGGGAGACCTGGCCTCCCTGCCCGGACCCCGGGCGTAGTCCTGGCCTCCATGCCCGGACTCCGGGTGTAGACCTGGCCTCCATGCCCACTCTCGGACCGCGGGGGTAGACCTGGCCTCCCTTCCCACACTCGGACTCGTGCTAGACCTGGCCTCCCTGCTCGGACACCGGGGGGAGTTCTGGCCTCCCTTCCCGCACTCGGACCCCTGGTAGACCTGGCCTCCCTTCCCGCACTCGGTCCCCGGGGGTAGACCTGGCCTCCCTGCTCGGACCCTGCAGTAGACCTGGCCTTACTTCCCGCACTCGGACCCCGGGGGTACACCTGACCTCCCTTCCCGCACTCGGACCCCGGGGGTACACCTGGCCTCCCTCCCCGCACTCGGACTCGGGCTAGACCTGGCCTCCCTGCCCGGAGCCCGGGGGTAGACCTGGCCTCCCTTCCCGCACTCGGACCCCTGGAAAGACCTGGCCTCCCTGCCCGCACTCGGGGTAGACCTGGCCTCCCTGCCCGGACCCCGGCTAGGCCTGGCCTCCCTCCCCGCACTCGGACCCCGGGGTAGACCTGACCTCCCTGCCCGGACACCAGGGTAAGCCTGGCCTCCCTGCCCGCACCCCGGGGGTAGACCTGGCCTCCCTGCCCGCACTCGGACCCCAGGGTAGACCTGGCCTCCCTGCTCGGACCCTGGGGGAGACATGGCCTCCCTGCCCGGACCCCGGGCGTAGTCATGGCCTCCATGCCCGGACCCCGGGGGTAGAGCTGGCCTCCCTTCCTGTACTCGGACCCCAGGGTAGACCTGGCCTCCCTCCCTGCACTCGGGGTAGACCTGGCCTCCCTGCCCGGACCCCGGCTAGGCCTGGCCTCCCTTCCTGCACTCGGACCCCGGGGTAGACATGGCCTCCCTGCCCGGACCCCAGGGTAAGCCTGGCCTCCCTGCCCGCACCCCGGGTAAGCCTGGCCTCCCTGCCCGCACCCCGGCGGGAGACCTGGCCTCCCTCCCCACACTCGGACTCGCGGTAGACCTGGCCTCCCTGCCCGCACTCGGACAGGAGAGTTTTCTTTTTCTTCCTTCTTCTCTCCGCCTGCTTTAAATAAAGGAATACAAATGTGAGAGGGGTGTAAGAAATAGCGGTTTAATTCATCATTCATCAATCATTACTCGAGGGCGGGCGGAGCCACTTCATTTCTTGTTTCTTCCCGCCGGTCTACAAGTCATGCTGTCCTTCGAATAAGAAACCATTGTCCTCGCTTTGTTGTTTGTTCGTCGAGAACGCTCGCCCAGCTTACCTTTGAGTTATTCTTTTCGAGGACCTCTCGGCACAAACAAACGAGGTCGAGCGTTACCCGCTGTCGCTTGACGCCACCGTTCCTTCGTTGCTAAGGAACAGGTGTCAAGACTCTCTCGTTTCCGCAGCGTTTAGCGGCCATCGGGGCGCCGCCTCCCCTGCACGGAGGGCGCGTGAGTCTGAAAAGGCCTCAAAACACTACGGAATTGGTCGTCACGCATCCAATGTAGTAATCCTTAGGGAAGAACGCTTATTGCTTGTTACCTCCATACTTGTTTGTCTCTCTGTCCGTCTGTCGCTCTGCGGTCCTATGTCGTATTCTCCTTCATTCCATCGCCCTCGTTCGTGAGTGCGCTCGGAGCCTGAGAAGGAACAAATCGGTAGACCTGGCCTCCCTTCCCGCACTCGGACCCCCCCGGGGGTAGACCTGGCCTCCCTTCCCACACTCGGACCCCCCGGGGGTAGACCTGGCCTCCCTGCCCGCACTCGGACCCCGGGGTAGGCCTGGCCTCCCTTCCCACACTCGGACCCCTGGATAGACCTGGCCTCCCTCCCCACACTCGGGGTAGACCTGGCCTCCCTGCCCGGACCCCGGCTAGGCCTGGCCTCCCTTCCCGCACTCGGACCCCGGGCTAGACCTGACCTCCCTGCCCGGACCCCAGGGTAAGCCTGGCCTCCCTGCCCGCACCCCGAGTAGGCCTGGCGTCCCTGCCCGCACCCCGGGGGTAGACCTGGCTTCCCTGCCCGCACTCGGGTAGACCTGGTCTGCCTGCCCGGACCCCGGGTAGACCTGTGTTCCCTGCCCGCACTCGGACCCCAGGGTAGACCTGGCCTCCCAGCTCGGACCCCGGGTAGACCTGGCCTCCCTACCCGCACTCGGACTTGGGCTAGACCTGCCTTCCCTGCTCGGACCGCGGCGGGAGATGTGGCCTCCTTGTCCGGACCCAGGGGTAAGCCTGGCCTCCCTGCCCGGAGCCCGGGGTAGACCTGGCCTTACTTCCCGCACTCGGACCCCGGGGGTAGACCTGGCCTCCCTGCCCGGACGCCGGGTAGACCTGGCCTCCCTGCCCGGATCCCGGGCGTAGACATGGCCTCCCTGCCCGTACCCCGGGGGGAGACCTGGCCTCCCTCCCCGCACTCGGACTTGGGCTAGACCTGGCCTCCCTGCTCGGACCCCGGGGGGAGACCTGGCCTCCCTGCCCGGACCCTGGGCGTAGTCCTGGCCTCCATGCCCGGACCCCGGGTTTAGACCTGGCCTCCATGCCCAGACTCGGACTCCGGGGGTAGACCTGGCCTCCCTTCCCGCACTCGGACTCGGGCTAGACCTGGCCTCCCTGCTCGGACACCGGGGGGAGTTCTGGCCTCCCTTCCCGCACTCGGACCCCTGGTAGACCTGGCCTGCCTTCCCGCACTCGGTCCCCGGGGGTAGACCTGGCCTCCCTGCTCGGACCCTGCAGTAGACCTGGCCTTACTTCCCGCACTCGGACCCCGGGGGTACACCTGACCTCCCTTCCCGCACTCGGACCCCGGGGGTACACCTGGCCTCCCTCCCCGCACTCGGACTCGGGCTAGACCTGGCCTCCCTGCCCGGAGCCCGGGGGTAGACCTGGCCTCCCTTCCCGCACTCGGACCCCTGGATAGACCTGGCCTCCCTCCCCGCACTCGGGGTAGACCTGGCCTCCCTGCCCGGACCCCGGCTAGGCCTGGCCTCCCTCCCCGCACTCGGACCCCGGGGTAGACCTGACCTCCCTGCCCGGACCCCAGGGTAAGCCTGGCCTCCCTGCCCGCACCCCAGGGGTAGACCTGGCTTCCCTGCCCGCACTCGGGTAGACCTGGTCTGCCTGCCCACACTCCGGGTAGACCTGGCCTCCCTGCCCGCACTCGGACCCCAGGGTAGACCTGCCCTCCCTGCCCGGACCACCGCTAGACCTGGCCTCCCTTCCCGCACTCGGACCCCAGGGTAGACCTGGCCTCCCTGCTCGGACCCTGGGGGAGACATGGCCTCCCTGCCCGGACGCCGGGCGTAGTCCTGGCCTCCATGCCCGGACCCCGGCCGTAGACCTGGCCTCCCTTCCTGTACTCGGACCCCAGGGTAGACCTGGCCTCCCTCCCCGCACTCGGGGTAGACCTGGCCTCCCTGCCCGGACCCCGGGTAGACCTGGCCTCCCTCCCCGCACTCGGACCCCGGGGTAGACATGGCCTCCCTGCCCGTACCCCGGGTAAGCCTGGCCTCCCTGCCCGCACCCCGGGGGTAGACCTGGCTTCCCTGCCCGCACTCGGGTAGACCTGGTCTGCCTGCCCACGCTCCGGGTAGACCTGTGTTCCCTGCCCGCACTCGGACCCCAGGGTAGACCTGGCCTCCCTGCCCAGACCCCGGGCGTAGACCTGGCCTCCCTGCCCACACCCCGGCGGGAGACCTGGCCTCCCTCCCCACACTCGGACTCGCGGTAGACCTGGCCTCCCTGCCCGCACTCGGACAGGAGAGTTTTCTTTTTCTTCCTTCTTCTCTCCGCCTGCTTTAAATAAAGGAATACAAATGTGAGAGGGGTGTAAGAAATAGCGGTTTAATTCATCATTCATCAATCATTACTCGAGGGCGGGCGGAGCCACTTCATTTCTTGTTTCTTCCCGCCGGTCTACAAGTCATGCTGTCCTTCGAATAAGAAACCATTGTCCTCGCTTTGTTGTTTGTTCGTCGAGAACGCTCGCCCAGCTTACCTTTGAGTTATTCTTTTCGAGGACCTCTCGGCGCAAACAAACGAGGTCGAGCGTTACCCGCTGTCGCTTGACGCCACCGTTCCTTCGTTGCTAAGGAACAGGTGTCAAGACTCTCTCGTTTCCGCAGCGTTTAGCGGCCATCGGGGCGCCGCCTCCCCTGCACGGAGGGCGCGTGAGTCTGAAAAGGCCTCAAAACACTACGGAATTGGTCGTCACGCATCCAATGTAGTAATCCTTAGGGAAGAACGCTTATTGCTTGTTACCTCCATACTTGTTTGTCTCTCTGTCCGTCTGTCGCTCTGCGGTCCTATGTAGTATTCTCCTTCATTCCATCGCCCTCGTTCGTGAGTGCGCTCGGAGCCTGAGAAGGAACAAATCGGTAGACCTGGCCTCCCTTCCCGCACTCGGACCCCCCGGGGGTAGACCTGGCCTCCCTGCCCGCACTCAGACCCCGGGGTAGGCCTGGCCTCCCTTCCCACACTCGGACCCCTGGATAGACCTGGCCTCCCTCCCCGCACTCGGGGTAGACCTGGCCTCCCTGCCCGGACCCCGGCTAGGCCTGGCCTCCCTTCCCGCACTCGGACCCCGGGTAGACCTGACCTCCCTGCCCGGACCCCAGGGTAAGCCTGGCCTCCCTGCCCGCACCCCGAGTAGGCCTGGCGTCCCTGCCCGCACCCCGGGGGTAGACCTGGCTTCCCTGCCCGCACTCGGGTAGACCTGGTCTGCCTGCCCGGACCCCGGGTAGACCTGTGTTCCCTGCCCGCACTCGGACCCCAGGGTAGACCTGGCCTCCCAGCTCGGACCCCGGGTAGACCTGGCCTCCCTCCCCACACTCGGACTCGCGGTAGACCTGGCCTCCCTGCCCGCACTCGGACAGGAGAGTTTTCTTTTTCTTCCTTCTTCTCTCCGCCTGCTTTAAATAAAGGAATACAAATGTGAGAGGGGTGTAAGAAATAGCGGTTTAATTCATCATTCATCAATCATTACTCGAGGGCGGGCGGAGCCACTTCATTTCTTGTTTCTTCCCGCCGGTCTACAAGTCATGCTGTCCTTCGAATAAGAAACCATTGTCCTCGCTTTGTTGTTTGTTCGTCGAGAACGCTCGCCCAGCTTACCTTTGAGTTATTCTTTTCGAGGACCTCTCGGCGCAAACAAACGAGGTCGAGCGTTACCCGCTGTCGCTTGACGCCACCGTTCCTTCGTTGCTAAGGAACAGGTGTCAAGACTCTCTCGTTTCCGCAGCGTTTAGCGGCCATCGGGGCGCCGCCTCCCCTGCACGGAGGGCGCGTGAGTCTGAAAAGGCCTCAAAACACTACGGAATTGGTCGTCACGCATCCAATGTAGTAATCCTTAGGGAAGAACGCTTATTGCTTGTTACCTCCATACTTGTTTGTCTCTCTGTCCGTCTGTCGCTCTGCGGTCCTATGTCGTATTCTCCTTCATTCCATCGCCCTCCTTCGTGAGTGCGCTCGGAGCCTGAGAAGGAACAAATCGGTAGACCTGGCCCCCCTTCCCGCACTCGGACCCCCCGGGGGTAGACCTGGCCTCCCTGCCCGCACTCGGACCCCAGGGTAGACCTGGCCTCCCTGCCCAGACCCCGGGCGTAGACCTGGCCTCCCTGCCCACACCCCGGCGGGAGACCTGGCCTCCCTCCCCACACTCGGACTCGCGGTAGACCTGGCCTCCCTGCCCGCACTCGGACAGGAGAGTTTTCTTTTTCTTCCTTCTTCTCTCCGCCTGCTTTAAATAAAGGAATACAAATGTGAGAGGGGTGTAAGAAATAGCGGTTTAATTCATCATTCATCAATCATTACTCGAGGGCGGGCGGAGCCACTTCATTTCTTGTTTCTTCCCGCCGGTCTACAAGTCATGCTGTCCTTCGAATAAGAAACCATTGTCCTCGCTTTGTTGTTTGTTCGTCGAGAACGCTCGCCCAGCTTACCTTTGAGTTATTCTTTTCGAGGACCTCTCGGCGCAAACAAACGAGGTCGAGCGTTACCCGCTGTCGCTTGACGCCACCGTTCCTTCGTTGCTAAGGAACAGGTGTCAAGACTCTCTCATTTCCGCAGCGTTTAGCGGCCATCGGGGCGCCGCCTCCCCTGCACGGAGGGCGCGTGAGTCTGAAAAGGCCTCAAAACACTACGGAATTGGTCGTCACGCATCCAATGTAGTAATCCTTAGGGAAGAACGCTTATTGCTTGTTACCTCCATACTTGTTTGCCTCTCTGTCCGTCTGTCGCTCTCCGGTCCTATGTCGTATTCTCCTTCATTCCATCGCCCTCGTTCGTGAGTGCGCTCGGAGCCTGAGAAGGAACAAATCGGTAGACCTGGCCTCCCTTCCCGCACTCGGACCCCCCGGGGGTAGACCTGGCCTCCCTGCCCGCACTCGGACCCCGGGGTAGGCCTGGCCTCCCTTCCCACACTCGGACCCCTGGATAGACCTGGCCTCCCTCCCCGCACTCGGGGTAGACCTGGCCTCCCTGCCCGGACCCCGGCTAGGCCTGGCCTCCCTTCCCGCACTCGGACCCCGGGTAGACCTGACCTCCCTGCCCGGACCCCAGGGTAAGCCTGGCCTCCCTGCCCGCACCCCGAGTAGGCCTGGCGTCCCTGCCCGCACCCCGGGGGTAGACCTGGCTTCCCTGCCCGCACTCGGGTAGACCTGGTCTGCCTGCCCGGACCCCGGGTAGACCTGGCCTCCCTCCCCGCACTCGGACTTGGGCTAGACCTGCCTTCCCTGCTCGGACCGCGGCGGGAGACGTGGCCTCCTTGTCCGGACCCAGGGGTAAGCCTGGCCTCCCTGCCCGGAGCCCGGGGTAGACCTGGCCTTACTTCCCGCACTCGGACCCCGGGGGTAGACCTGGCCTCCCTGCCCGGACGCCGGGTAGACCTGGCCTCCCTGCCCGGATCCCGGGCGTAGACATGGCCTCCCTGCCCGTACCCCGGGGGGAGACCTGGCCTCCCTCCCCGCACTCGGACTTGGGCTAGACCTGGCCTCCCTGCTCGGACCCCGGGGGGAGACCTGGCCTCCCTGCCCGGACCCCGGGCGTAGTCCTGGCCTCCATGCCCGGACCCCGGGTGTAGACCTGGCCTCCATGCCCACACTCGGACTCCGGGGGTAGACCTGGCCTCCCTTCCCGCACTCGGACTCGGGCTAGACCTGGCCTCCCTTCTCGGACACCGGGCGGAGTTCTGGCCTCCCTTCCCGCACTCGGACCCCTGGTAGACCTGGCCTCCCTTCCCGCACTCGGTCCCCGGGGGTAGACCTGGCCTCCCTGCTCGGACCCTGCAGTAGACCTGGCCTTACTTCCCGCACTCGGACCCCGGGGGTACACCTGACCTCCCTTCCCGCACTCGGACCCCGGGGGTACACCTGGCCTCCCTCCCCGCACTCGGACTCGGGCTAGACCTGGCCTCCCTGCCTGGAGCCCGTGGGTAGACCTGGCCTCCCTTCCCGCACTCGGACCCCTGGATAGACCTGGCCTCCCTGCCCGGACCCCGGGTAGGCCTGGCCTCCCTCCCCGCACTCGGTCCCCGGGGTAGACCTGACCTCCCTGCCCGGACCCCAGGGTAAGCCTGGCCTCCCTGCCCGCACCCCGGGGGTAGACCTGGCTTCCCTGCCCGCACTCGGGTAGACCTGGTCTGCCTGCCCACACTCCGGGTAGACCTGGCCTCCCTGCCCGCACTCGGACCCCAGGGTAGACCTGCCCTCCCTGCCCGGACCACCGCTAGACCTGGCCTCCCTTCCCGCACTCGGACCCCAGGGTAGACCTGGCCTCCCTGCTCGGACCCTGGGGGAGACATGGCCTCCCTGCCCGGACGCCGGGCGTAGTCCTGGCCTCCATGCCCGGACCCCGGCCGTAGACCTGGCCTCCCTTCCTGTACTCGGACCCCAGGGTAGACCTGGCCTCCCTCCCCGCACTCGGGGTAGACCTGGCCTCCCTGCCCGGACCCCGGGTAGACCTGGCCTCCCTCCCCGCACTCGGACCCCGGGGTAGACATGGCCTCCCTGCCCGTACCCCGGGTAAGCCTGGCCTCCCTGCCCGCACCCCGGGGGTAGACCTGGCTTCCCTGCCCGCACTCGGGTAGACCTGGTCTGCCTGCCCACACTCCGGGTAGACCTGTGTTCCCTGCCCGCACTCGGACCCCAGGGTAGACCTGGCCTCCCTGCCCAGACCCCGGGCGTAGACCTGGTCTCCCTGCCCACACCCCGGCGGGAGACCTGGCCTCCCTCCCCACACTCGGACTCGCGGTAGACCTGGCCTCCCTGCCCGCACTCGGACAGGAGAGTTTTCTTTTTCTTCCTTCTTCTCTCCGCCTGCTTTAAATAAAGGAATACAAATGTGAGAGGGGTGTAAGAAATAGCGGTTTAATTCATCATTCATCAATCATTACTCGAGGGCGGGCGGAGCCACTTCATTTCTTGTTTCTTCCCGCCGGTCTACAAGTCATGCTGTCCTTCGAATAAGAAACCATTGTCCTCGCTTTGTTGTTTGTTCGTCGAGAACGCTCGCCCAGCTTACCTTTGAGTTATTCTTTTCGAGGACCTCTCGGCGCAAACAAACGAGGTCGAGCGTTACCCGCTGTCGCTTGACGCCACCGTTCCTTCGTTGCTAAGGAACAGGTGTCAAGACTCTCTCGTTTCCGCAGCGTTTAGCGGCCATCGGGGCGCCGCCTCCCCTGCACGGAGGGCGCGTGAGTCTGAAAAGGCCTCAAAACACTACGGAATTGGTCGTCACGCATCCAATGTAGTAATCCTTAGGGAAGAACGCTTATTGCTTGTTACCTCCATACTTGTTTGTCTCTCTGTCCGTCTGTCGCTCTGCGGTCCTATGTAGTATTCTCCTTCATTCCATCGCCCTCGTTCGTGAGTGCGCTCGGAGCCTGAGAAGGAACAAATCGGTAGACCTGGCCTCCCTTCCCGCACTCGGACCCCCCGGGGGTAGACCTGGCCTCCCTGCCCGCACTCGGACCCCGGGGTAGGCCTGGCCTCCCTTCCCACACTCGGACCCCTGGATAGACCTGGCCTCCCTCCCCGCACTCGGGGTAGACCTGGCCTCCCTGCCCGGACCCCGGCTAGGCCTGGCCTCCCTTCCCGCACTCGGACCCCGGGTAGACCTGACCTCCATGCCCGGACCCCAGGGTAAGCCTGGCCTCCCTGCCCGCACCCCGAGTAGGCCTGGCGTCCCTGCCCGCACCCCGGGGGTAGACCTGGCTTCCCTGCCCGCACTCGGGTAGACCTGGTCTGCCTGCCCGGACCCCGGGTAGACCTGTGTTCCCTGCCCGCACTCGGACCCCAGGGTAGACCTGGCCTCCCAGCTCGGACCCCGGGTAGACCTGGCCTCCCTACCCGCACTCGGACTTGGGCTAGACCTGCCTTCCCTGCTCGGACCGCGGCGGGAGACGTGGCCTCCTTGTCCGGACCCAGGGGTAAGCCTGGCCTCCCTGCCCGGAGCCCGGGGTAGACCTGGCCTTACTTCCCGCACTCGGACCCCGGGGGTAGACCTGGCCTCCCTGCCCGGACGCCGGGTAGACCTGGCCTCCCTGCCCGGATCCCGGGCGTAGACATGGCCTCCCTGCCCGTACCCCGGGGGGAGACCTGGCCTCCCTCCCCGCACTCGGACTTGGGCTAGACCTGGCCTCCCTGCTCGGACCCCGAGGGGAGACCTGGCCTCCCTGCCCGGACCCCGGGCGTAGTCCTGGCCTCCATGCCCGGACTCCGGGTGTAGACCTGGCCTCCATGCCCACTCTCGGACCGCGGGGGTAGACCTGGCCTCCCTTCCCACACTCGGACTCGTGCTAGACCTGGCCTCCCTGCTCGGACACCGGGGGAGTTCTGGCCTCCCTTCCCGCACTCGGACCCCTGGTAGACCTGGCCTCCCTTCCCGCACTCGGTCCCCGGGGGTAGACCTGGCCTCCCTGCTCGGACCCTGCAGTAGACCTGGCCTTACTTCCCGCACTCGGACCCCGGGGGTACACCTGACCTCCCTTCCCGCACTCGGACCCCGGGGGTACACCTGGCCTCCCTCCCCGCACTCGGACTCGGGCTAGACCTGGCCTCCCTGCCCGGAGCCCGGGGGTAGACCTGGCCTCCCTTCCCGCACTCGGACCCCTGGAAAGACCTGGCCTCCCTGCCCGCACTCGGGGTAGACCTGGCCTCCCTGCCCGGACCCCGGGTAGGCCTGGCCTCCCTCCCCGCACTCGGACCCCGGGGTAGACCTGACCTCCCTGCCCGCACCCCAGGGTAAGCCTGGCCTCCCTGCCCGCACCCCGGGGGTAGACCTGGCCTCCCTGCCCGCACTCGGACCCCAGGGTAGACCTGGCCTCCCTGCTCGGACCCTGGGGGAGACATGGCCTCCCTGCCCGGACCCCGGGCGTAGTCATGGCCTCCATGCCCGGACCCCGGGGGTAGAGCTGGCCTCCCTTCCTGTACTCGGACCCCAGGGTAGACCTGGCCTCCCTCCCTGCACTCGGGGTAGACCTGGCCTCCCTGCCCGGACCCCGGCTAGGCCTGGCCTCCCTTCCTGCACTCGGACCCCGGGGTAGACATGGCCTCCCTGCCCGGACCCCAGGGTAAGCCTGGCCTCCCTGCCCGCACCCCGGGTAAGCCTGGCCTCCCTGCCCGCACCCCGGCGGGAGACCTGGCCTCCCTCCCCACACTCGGACTCGCGGTAGACCTGGCCTCCCTGCCCGCACTCGGACAGGAGAGTTTTCTTTTTCTTCCTTCTTCTCTCCGCCTGCTTTAAATAAAGGAATACAAATGTGAGAGGGGTGTAAGAAATAGCGGTTTAATTCATCATTCATCAATCATTACTCGAGGGCGGGCGGAGCCACTTCATTTCTTGTTTCTTCCCGCCGGTCTACAAGTCATGCTGTCCTTCGAATAAGAAACCATTGTCCTCGCTTTGTTGTTTGTTCGTCGAGAACGCTCGCCCAGCTTACCTTTGAGTTATTCTTTTCGAGGACCTCTCGGCACAAACAAACGAGGTCGAGCGTTACCCGCTGTCGCTTGACGCCACCGTTCCTTCGTTGCTAAGGAACAGGTGTCAAGACTCTCTCGTTTCCGCAGCGTTTAGCGGCCATCGGGGCGCCGCCTCCCCTGCACGGAGGGCGCGTGAGTCTGAAAAGGCCTCAAAACACTACGGAATTGGTCGTCACGCATCCAATGTAGTAATCCTTAGGGAAGAACGCTTATTGCTTGTTACCTCCATACTTGTTTGTCTCTCTGTCCGTCTGTCGCTCTGCGGTCCTATGTCGTATTCTCCTTCATTCCATCGCCCTCATTCGTGAGTGCGCTCGGAGCCTGAGAAGGAACAAATCGGTAGACCTGGCCTCCCTTCCCGCACTCGGACCCCCCCGGGGGTAGACCTGGCCTCCCTTCCCACACTCGGACCCCCCGGGGGTAGACCTGGCCTCCCTGCCCGCACTCGGACCCCGGGGTAGGCCTGGCCTCCCTTCCCACACTCGGACCCCTGGATAGACCTGGCCTCCCTCCCCACACTCGGGGTAGACCTGGCCTCCCTGCCCGGACCCCGGCTAGGCCTGGCCTCCCTTCCCGCACTCGGACCCCGGGCTAGACCTGACCTCCCTGCCCGGACCCCAGGGTAAGCCTGGCCTCCCTGCCCGCACCCCGAGTAGGCCTGGCGTCCCTGCCCGCACCCCGGGGGTAGACCTGGCTTCCCTGCCCGCACTCGGGTAGACCTGGTCTGCCTGCCCGGACCCCGGGTAGACCTGTGTTCCCTGCCCGCACTCGGACCCCAGGGTAGACCTGGCCTCCCAGCTCGGACCCCGGGTAGACCTGGCCTCCCTACCCGCACTCGGACTTGGGCTAGACCTGCCTTCCCTGCTCGGACCCCGGGGGGAGACCTGGCCTCCCTGCCCGGATCCCGGGCGTAGACATGGCCTCCCTGCCCGTACCCCGGGGGGAGACCTGGCCTCCCTCCCCGCACTCGGACTTGGGCTAGACCTGGCCTCCCTGCTCGGACCCCGGGGGGAGACCTGGCCTCCCTGCCCGGACCCTGGGCGTAGTCCTGGCCTCCATGCCCGGACCCCGGGTTTAGACCTGGCCTCCATGCCCAGACTCGGACTCCGGGGGTAGACCTGGCCTCCCTTCCCGCACTCGGACTCGGGCTAGACCTGGCCTCCCTGCTCGGACACCGGGGGGAGTTCTGGCCTCCCTTCCCGCACTCGGACCCCTGGTAGACCTGGCCTCCCTTCCCGCACTCGGTCCCCGGGGGTAGACCTGGCCTCCCTGCTCGGACCCTGCAGTAGACCTGGCCTTACTTCCCGCACTCGGACCCCGGGGGTACACCTGACCTCCCTTCCCGCACTCGGACCCCGGGGGTACACCTGGCCTCCCTCCCCGCACTCGGACTCGGGCTAGACCTGGCCTCCCTGCCTGGAGCCCGGGGGTAGACCTGGCCTCCCTTCCCGCACTCGGACCCCTGGATAGACCTGGCCTCCCTCCCCGCACTCGGGGTAGACCTGGCCTCCCTGCCCGGACCCCGGGTAGGCCTGGCCTCCCTCCCCGCACTCGGACCCCGGGGTAGACCTGACCTCCCTGCCCGGACCCCAGGGTAAGCCTGGCCTCCCTGCCCGCACCCCAGGGGTAGACCTGGCTTCCCTGCCCGCACTCGGGTAGACCTGGTCTGCCTGCCCACACTCCGGGTAGACCTGGCCTCCCTGCCCGCACTCGGACCCCAGGGTAGACCTGCCCTCCCTGCCCGGACCACCGCTAGACCTGGCCTCCCTTCCCGCACTCGGACCCCAGGGTAGACCTGGCCTCCCTGCTCGGACCCTGGGGGAGACATGGCCTCCCTGCCCGGACGCCGGGCGTAGTCCTGGCCTCCATGCCCGGACCCCGGCCGTAGACCTGGCCTCCCTTCCTGTACTCGGACCCCAGGGTAGACCTGGCCTCCCTCCCCGCACTCGGGGTAGACCTGGCCTCCCTGCCCGGACCCCGGGTAGACCTGGCCTCCCTCCCCGCACCCGGACCCCGGGGTAGACATGGCCTCCCTGCCCGTACCCCGGGTAAGCCTGGCCTCCCTGCCCGCACCCCGGGGGTAGACCTGGCTTCCCTGCCCGCACTCGGGTAGACCTGGTCTGCCTGCCCACGCTCCGGGTAGACCTGTGTTCCCTGCCCGCACTCGGACCCCAGGGTAGACCTGGCCTCCCTGCCCAGACCCCGGGCGTAGACCTGGCCTCCCTGCCCACACCCCGGCGGGAGACCTGGCCTCCCTCCCCACACTCGGACTCGCGGTAGACCTGGCCTCCCTGCCCGCACTCGGACAGGAGAGTTTTCTTTTTCTTCCTTCTTCTCTCCGCCTGCTTTAAATAAAGGAATACAAATGTGAGAGGGGTGTAAGAAATAGCGGTTTAATTCATCATTCATCAATCATTACTCGAGGGCGGGCGGAGCCACTTCATTTCTTGTTTCTTCCCGCCGGTCTACAAGTCATGCTGTCCTTCGAATAAGAAACCATTGTCCTCGCTTTGTTGTTTGTTCGTCGAGAACGCTCGCCCAGCTTACCTTTGAGTTATTCTTTTCGAGGACCTCTCGGCGCAAACAAACGAGGTCGAGCGTTACCCGCTGTCGCTTGACGCCACCGTTCCTTCGTTGCTAAGGAACAGGTGTCAAGACTCTCTCGTTTCCGCAGCGTTTAGCGGCCATCGGGGCGCCGCCTCCCCTGCACGGAGGGCGCGTGAGTCTGAAAAGGCCTCAAAACACTACGGAATTGGTCGTCACGCATCCAATGTAGTAATCCTTAGGGAAGAACGCTTATTGCTTGTTACCTCCATACTTGTTTGTCTCTCTGTCCGTCTGTCGCTCTGCGGTCCTATGTAGTATTCTCCTTCATTCCATCGCCCTCGTTCGTGAGTGCGCTCGGAGCCTGAGAAGGAACAAATCGGTAGACCTGGCCTCCCTTCCCGCACTCGGACCCCCCGGGGGTAGACCTGGCCTCCCTGCCCGCACTCAGACCCCGGGGTAGGCCTGGCCTCCCTTCCCACACTCGGACCCCTGGATAGACCTGGCCTCCCTCCCCGCACTCGGGGTAGACCTGGCCTCCCTGCCCGGACCCCGGCTAGGCCTGGCCTCCCTTCCCGCACTCGGACCCCGGGTAGACCTGACCTCCCTGCCCGGACCCCAGGGTAAGCCTGGCCTCCCTGCCCGCACCCCGAGTAGGCCTGGCGTCCCTGCCCGCACCCCGGGGGTAGACCTGGCTTCCCTGCCCGCACTCGGGTAGACCTGGTCTGCCTGCCCGGACCCCGGGTAGACCTGTGTTCCCTGCCCGCACTCGGACCCCAGGGTAGACCTGGCCTCCCAGCTCGGACCCCGGGTAGACCTGGCCTCCCTACCCGCACTCGGACTTGGGCTAGACCTGCCTTCCCTGCTCGGACCGCGGCGGGAGACGTGGCCTCCTTGTCCGGACCCAGGGGTAAGCCTGGCCTCCCTGCCCGGAGCCCGGGGTAGACCTGGCCTTACTTCCCGCACTCGGACTTGGGCTAGACCTGGCCTCCCTGCTCGGACCCCGAGGGGAGACCTGGCCTCCCTGCCCGGACCCCGGGCATAGTCCTGGCCTCCATGCCCGGACTCCGGGTGTAGACCTGGCCTCCATGCCCACTCTCGGACCGCGGGGGTAGACCTGGCCTCCCTTCCCACACTCGGACTCGTGCTAGACCTGGCCTCCCTGCTCGGACACCGGGGGGAGTTCTGGCCTCCCTTCCCGCACTCGGACCCCTGGTAGACCTGGCCTCCCTTCCCGCACTCGGTCCCCGGGGGTAGACCTGGCCTCCCTGCTCGGACCCTGCAGTAGACCTGGCCTTACTTCCCGCACTCGGACCCCGGGGGTACACCTGACCTCCCTTCCCGCACTCGGACCCCGGGGGTACACCTGGCCTCCCTCCCCGCACTCGGACTCGGGCTAGACCTGGCCTCCCTGCCCGGAGCCCGGGGGTAGACCTGGCCTCCCTTCCCGCACTCGGACCCCTGGAAAGACCTGGCCTCCCTGCCCGCACTCGGGGTAGACCTGGCCTCCCTGCCCGGACCCCGGGTAGGCCTGGCCTCCCTCCCCGCACTTGGACCCCGGGGTAGACCTGACCTCCCTGCCCGCACCCCAGGGTAAGCCTGGCCTCCCTGCCCGCACCCCGGGGGTAGACCTGGCCTCCCTGCCCGCACTCGGACCCCAGGGTAGACCTGGCCTCCCTGCTCGGACCCTGGGGGAGACATGGCCTCCCTGCCCGGACCCCGGGCGTAGTCATGGCCTCCATGCCCGGACCCCGGGGGTAGAGCTGGCCTCCCTTCCTGTACTCGGACCCCAGGGTAGACCTGGCCTCCCTCCCTGCACTCGGGGTAGACCTGGCCTCCCTGCCCGGACCCCGGCTAGGCCTGGCCTCCCTTCCTGCACTCGGACCCCGGGGTAGACATGGCCTCCCTGCCCGGACCCCAGGGTAAGCCTGGCCTCCCTGCCCGCACCCCGGGTAAGCCTGGCCTCCCTGCCCGCACCCCGGCGGGAGACCTGGCCTCCCTCCCCACACTCGGACTCGCGGTAGACCTGGCCTCCCTGCCCGCACTCGGACAGGAGAGTTTTCTTTTTCTTCCTTCTTCTCTCCGCCTATTTAAATAAAGGAATACAAATATGAGAGGGGTGTAAGAAATAGCGGTTTAATTCATCATTCATCAATCATTACTCGAGGGCGGGCGGAGCCACTTCATTTCTTGTTTCTTCCCGCCGGTCTACAAGTCATGCTGTCCTTCGAATAAGAAACCATTGTCCTCGCTTTGTTGTTTGTTCGTCGAGAACGCTCGCCCAGCTTACCTTTGAGTTATTGTTTTCGAGGACCTCTCGGCGCAAACAAACGAGGTCGAGCGTTACCCGCTGTCGCTTGACGCCACCGTTCCTTCGTTGCTAAGGAACAGGTGTCAAGACTCTCTCGTTTCCGCAGCGTTTAGCGGCCATCGGGGCGCCGCCTCCCCTGCACGGAGGGCGCGTGAGTCTGAAAAGGCCTCAAAACACTACGGAATTGGTCGTCACGCATCCAATGTAGTAATCCTTAGGGAAGAACGCTTATTGCTTGTTACCTCCATACTTGTTTGTCTCTCTGTCCGTCTGTCGCTCTGCGGTCCTATGTCGTATTCTCCTTCATTCCATCGCCCTCGTTCGTGAGTGCGCTCGGAGCCTGAGAAGGAACAAATCGGTAGACCTGGCCTCCCTTCCCGCACTCGGACCCCCCGGGGGTAGACCTGGCCTCCCTTCCCACACTCGGACCCCCCGGGGGTAGACCTGGCCTCCCTGCCCGCACTCGGACCCCGGGGTAGGCCTGGCCTCCCTTCCCACACTCGGACCCCTGGATAGACCTGGCCTCCCTCCCCACACTCGGGGTAGACCTGGCCTCCCTGCCCGGACCCCGGCTAGGCCTGGCCTCCCTTCCCGCACTCGGACCCCGGGCTAGACCTGACCTCCATGCCCGGACCCCAGGGTAAGCCTGGCCTCCCTGCCCGCACCCCGAGTAGGCCTGGCGCCCCTGCCCGCACCCCGGGGGTAGACCTGGCTTCCCTGCCCGCACTCGGGTAGACCTGGTCTGCCTGCCCGGACCCCGGGTAGACCTGTGTTCCCTGCCCGCACTCGGACCCCAGGGTAGACCTGGCCTCCCAGCTCGGACCCCGGGTAGACCTGGCCTCCCTACCCGCACTCGGACTTGGGCTAGACCTGCCTTCCCTGCTCGGACCGCGGCGGGAGACGTGGCCTCCTTGTCCGGACCCAGGGGTAAGCCTGGCCTCCCTGCCCGGAGCCCGGGGTAGACCTGGCCTTACTTCCCGCACTCGGACCCCGGGGGTAGAACTGGCCTCCCTGCCCGGACGCCGGGTAGACCTGGCCTCCCTGCCCGGATCCCGGGCGTAGACATGGCCTCCCTGCCCGTACCCCGGGGGGAGACCTGGCCTCCCTCCCCGCACTCGGACTTGGGCTAGACCTGGCCTCCCTGCTCGGACCCCGGGGGGAGACCTGGCCTCCCTGCCCGGACCCTGGGCGTAGTCCTGGCCTCCATGCCCGGACCCCGGGTTTAGACCTGGCCTCCATGCCCACTCTCGGACTCCGGGGGTAGACCTGGCCTCCCTTCCCGCACTCGGACTCGGGCTAGACCTGGCCTCCCTGCTCGGACACCGGGGGGAGTTCTGGCCTCCCTTCCCGCACTCGGACCCCTGGTAGACCTGGCCTCCCTTCCCGCACTCGGTCCCCGGGGGTAGACCTGGCCTCCCTGCTCGGACCCTGCAGTAGACCTGGCCTTACTTCCCGCACTCGGACCCCGGGGGTACACCTGACCTCCCTTCCCGCACTCGGACCCCGGGGGTACACCTGGCCTCCCTCCCCGCACTCGGACTCGGGCTAGACCTGGCCTCCCTGCCCGGAGCCCGGGGGTAGACCTGGCCTCCCTGCCCGCACTCGGACCCCTGGATAGACCTGGCCTCCCTGCCCGCACTCGGGGTAGACCTGGCCTCCCTGCCCGGACCCCGGCTAGGCCTGGCCTCCCTCCCCGCACTCGGACCCTGGAGTACACCTGACCTCCCTGCCCGCACCCCAGGGTAAGCCTGGCCTCCCTGCCCGCACCCCGGGGGTAGACCTGGCTTCCCTGCCCGCACTCGGGTAGACCTGGTCTGCCTGCCCACACTCCGGGTAGACCTGGCCTCCCTGCCCGCACTCGGACCCCAGGGTAGACCTGGCCTCCCTGCTCGGACCCCGGGCGTAGACCTGGCCTCCCTGCCCACACCCCGGCGGGAGACCTGGCCTCCCTCCCCACACTCGGACTCGCGGTAGACCTGGCCTCCCTGCCCGCACTCGGACAGGAGAGTTTTCTTTTTCTTCCTTCTTCTCTCCGCCTGCTTTAAATAAAGGAATACAAATGTGAGAGGGGTGTAAGAAATAGCGGTTTAATTCATCATTCATCAATCATTACTCGAGGGCGGGCGGAGCCACTTCATTTCTTGTTTCTTCCCGCCGGTCTACAAGTCATGCTGTCCTTCGAATAAGAAACCATTGTCCTCGCTTTGTTGTTTGTTCGTCGAGAATGCTCGCCCAGCTTACCTTTGAGTTATTCTTTTCGAGGACCTCTCGGCGCAAACAAACGAGGTCGAGCGTTACCCGCTGTCGCTTGACGCCACCGTTCCTTCGTTGCTAAGGAAGAGGTGTCAAGACTCTCTCGTTTCCGCAGCGTTTAGCGGCCATCGGGGCGCCGCCTCCCCTGCACGGTGGGCGTGTGAGTCTGAAAAGGCCTCAAAACACTACGGAATTGGTCGTCACGCATCCAATGTAGTAATCCTTAGGGAAGAACGCTTATTGCTTGTTACCTCCATACTTGTTTGTCTCTCTGTCCGTCTGTCGCTCTGCGGTCCTATGTCGTATTCTCCTTCATTCCATCGCCCTCCTTCGTGAGTGCGCTCGGAGCCTGAGAAGGAACAAATCAGTAGACCTGGCCTCCCTTCCCGCACTCGGACCCCCGGGGGTAGACCTGGCCCCCCTTCCCACACTCGGACCCCGGGGGTAGACCTGGCCTCCGTTCCCGCACTCGGAGCCCCGGGGGTAGACCTGGCCTCCCTGCCAGCACTCGGACCCCGGGGTAGACCTGGCCTCCCTTCCCGCAATCGGGTAGACCTGGCCTCCCTGCCCGGAGCCCGGGTAGACCTGGCCTCCCTGCCCGGACCCCGGGCGTAGACATGGCCTCCCTGCCCGGACCCCGGCGGGAGACCTGGCCTCCCTGCCCGCCCTCGGACCCCGGGGTAGACCTGGCCTCCCGGCCCGGGCGCCGGGTAGACCTGGCCTCCGTGCCCGGACCCCGGGGTAGGCCTGGCCTCCGTTCCCGCAATCGGACCCCGGGCTAGACCTGGCCTCCCTGCCCGGACCCCGGGGTAAACCTGGCCTCCCTGCCCGCTCCCCGGGCTAGACCTGGCCTCCCTGCCCGGACCCCGGGTAAGCCTGGCCTCCCTTCCCGCACTCGGACCCCGGGTAGACCTGACCTCCCTGTCCGGAACCCAGGGTAAGCCTGGCCTCCCTGCCCGCACCCCGGGGGTAGACCTGGCTTCCCTGCCCGCACTCGGGTAGACCTGGTCTGCCTGCCCGGACCCCGGGTAGACCTGTGTTCCCTGCCCGCACTCGGACCCCAGGGTAGACCTGGCCTCCCAGCTCGAACCCCGTGTAGACCTGGCCTCCCTACCCGCACTCGGACTTGGGCTAGACCTGCCTTCCCTGCTCGGACCGCGGCGGGAGACGTGGCCTCCTTGTCCGGACCCAGGGGTAAGCCTGGCCTCCCTGCCCGGAGCCCGGGGTAGACCTGGCCTTACTTCCCGCACTCGGACCCCGGGGGTAGACCTGGCCTCCCTGCCCGGACCCCGGGTAGACCTGGCCTCCCTGCCCGGATCCCGGGCGTAGACATGGCCTCCCTGCCCGTACCCCGGGGGGAGACCTGGCCTCCCTCCCCGCACTCGGACTTGGGCTAGACCTGGCCTCCCTGCTCGGACCCCGGGGGGAGACCTGGCCTCCCTGCCCGGACCCCGGGGTAGACCTGGCCTCCATGCCCGGACCCCGGGTGTAGACCTGGCCTCCATGCCCACACTCGGACCGCGGGGGTAGACCTGGCCTCCCTGCCCGCACTCGGACAGGAGAGTTTTCTTTTTCTTCCTTCTTCTCTCCGCCTATTTAAATAAAGGAATACAAATGTGAGAGGGGTGTAAGAAATAGCGGTTTAATTCATCATTCATCAATCATTACTCGAGGGCGGGCGGAGCCACTTCATTTCTTGTTTCTTCCCGCCGGTCTACAAGTCATGCTGTCCTTCGAATAAGAAACCATTGTCCTCGCTTTGTTGTTTGTTCGTCGAGAACGCTCGCCCAGCTTGAGTTATTGTTTTCGAGGACCTCTCGGTGCAAACAAACGAGGTCGAGCGTTACCCGCTGTCGCTTGACGCCACCGTTCCTTCGTTGCTAAGGAACAGGTGTCAAGACTCTCTCGTTTCCGCAGCGTTTAGCGGCCATTGGGGCACCGCCTCCCCTGCACGGTGGGCGCGTGAGTCTGAAAAGGCCTCAAAACACTACGGAATTGGTCGTCACGCATCCAATGTAGTAATCCTTAGGGAAGAACGCTTATTGCTTGTTACCTCCATACTTGTTTGTCTCTCTGTCCGTCTGTCGCTCTGCGGTCCTATGTCGTATTCTCCTTCATTCCATCGCCCTCGTTCGTGAGTGCGCTCGGAGCCTGAGAAGGAACAAATCGGTAGACCTGGCCTCCCTTCCCGCACTCGGTCCCCAGGGTAGACCTGGCCTCCCTGCCCGGACCCTGCAGTAGACCTGGCCCCCCTTCCCGCACTCGGACCCCGGGGGTACACCTGGCCTCCCTCCCCGCACTCGGACTCGGGCTAGACCTGGCCTCCCTGCCCGGAGCCCGGGGGTAGACCTGGCCTCCCTGCCCGCACTCGGACCCCTGGATAGACCTGGCCTCCCTGCCCGCACTCGGGGTAGACCTGGCCTCCCTGCCCGGACCCCGGCTAGGCCTGGCCTCCCTCCCCGCACTCGGACCCTGGAGTACACCTGACCTCCCTGCCCGCACCCCAGGGTAAGCCTGGCCTCCCTGCCCGCACCCCGGGGGTAGACCTGGCTTCCCTGCCCGCACTCGGGTAGACCTGGTCTGCCTGCCCACACTCCGGGTAGACCTGGCCTCCCTGCCCGCACTCGGACCCCAGGGTAGACCTGGCCTCCCTGCCCAGACCCCGGGCGTAGACCTGGCCTCCCTGCCCGCACCCCGGCGGGAGACCTGGCCTCCCTCCCCACACTCGGACTCGCGGTAGACCTGGCCTCCCTGCCCGCACTCGGACAGGAGAGTTTTCTTTTTCTTCCTTCTTCTCTCCGCCTGCTTTAAATAAAGGAATACAAATGTGAGAGGGGTGTAAGAAATAGCGGTTTAATTCATCATTCATCAATCATTACTCGAGGGCGGGCGGAGCCACTTCATTTCTTGTTTCTTCCCGCCGGTCTACAAGTCATGCTGTCCTTCGAATAAGAAACCATTGTCCTCGCTTTGTTGTTTGTTCGTCGAGAACGCTCGCCCAGCTTACCTTTGAGTTATTCTTTTCGAGGACCTCTCGGCACAAACAAACGAGGTCGAGCGTTACCCGCTGTCGCTTGACGCCACCGTTCCTTCGTTGCTAAGGAACAGGTGTCAAGACTCTCTCGTTTCCGCAGCGTTTAGCGGCCATCGGGGCGCCGCCTCCCCTGCACGGTGGGTGCGTGAGTCTGAAAAGGCCTCAAAACACTACGGAATTGGTCGTCACACATCCAATGTAGTAATCCTTAGGGAAGAACGCTTATTGCTTGTTACCTCCATACTTGTTTGTCTCTCTGTCCGTCTGTCGCTCTGCGGTCCTATGTCGTATTCTCCTTCATTCCATCGCCCTCGTTCGTGAGTGCGCTCGGAGCCTGAGAAGGAACAAATCGGTAGACCTGGCCTCCCTTCCCGCACTCGGACCCCCCGGGGGTACACCTGGCCTCCCTTCCCACACTCGGACCCCGGGGGTAGACCTGGCCTCCGTTCCCGCACTCGGAGCCCCGGGGGTAGACCTGGCCTCCCTCCCCGCACTCGGGGTAGACCTGGCCTCCCTTCCCGCACTCGGACCTAGGGGTAGACCTGGCCTCCCTCCCCGCACTCGGACTCGGGCTAGACCTGGCCTCTCTGCCCGGAGCCCGGGGGTAGACCTGGCCTCCCTTCCCGCACTCGGACCCAGGGGTAGACCTGGCCTCCCTGCTCGTACACCCTGGGGAGTTCTGGCCTCCCTTCCCGCACTCGCACCCCGGGTAGACCTGGCCTCCCTTCCCGCACTCGGACCCCGGGGGTAGACCTGGCCTCCCTCCCCGCAATCTGGGTAGACCTGGCCTCCCTGCCAGAAGGGGGGAAGGGTTGTTTTGCCAAATGCATACTTTTATTCTTATGCTACACAACAGTGATTTATTGGCACACTTCAGAGTTTAACAGTCTTCTGCAGTAAGGAGACAATTTGGCTGTACAGACTAAAAGAAATTGCATATCTGAATCCCACACCAAAGACCGGATTATGCTATCTTAAATCAGAGTAAAATACGAAAGAAAACATCGCAGAGCAATCCAAGCAGATTAATACATTTCCATATACACATGCACACACATGCGCAGAGTGGGACAGGAACTGGATCCTCTATCTACGGTCAGAAACCCACGCAGACAAAAAATTTACTCACAGAGGAGACAGTAGGATCCGGTGTGCCATGCGAACACAGCTCAGGTTTATCAAATGTTACATTTAAGTGCCATTTGCAGGCAAGGCACGTAATACAGAAATAAATACTCAGGGCAAGCTTTGAAGAGAAATACTCTGAGCACTTTTTGTTGTCAATTCCCTGCGCTAATATTATTTTCTCTCCAAATGACAGGCCTGCTTTGCAGCTCACATGAATCAAGGTCGCTTCATGTTTAACACTGCCGAATTCTTAGGCATACTCAGCTCGTTCAGATGAGCAAGAACCGCACATTTGGGAAGAAGAGGTTAGGTGTTAGCAGAAGGGAGGGGAAGGAGCAAACGGGAGAGACAATCCCTTATGGAGACTCCACCAGCATCCAAAAGTACAACTGCAACAGTACAACGTCCCGGAGAGGAAACACAGCTCTGACAGTTCGACTGCAGGGACTGCCCACGAAGTGACGCCTCTCTCGCTTGCCCATTCGTCATCTCCTTCATAAGGGTCTGTTTCCTTTTGCACATTTGCTAGTCATTATGCATCATGCTTCAAGCTGTGTGTATGCAGGGGCAGGGGTTCAAAGGCAACAGAGCCTGCGCTTGTCTAAATTCATAAAGCTTCTTTCAAAGGGCCACCCTGCCCCACAGACATGCCCTGTCAAGGGACGTCTACCTGCTTGGAACTTACCCTTGCATCTTCTATCTCTGCCGTCCCGAGCCTGTGCCCGCTGACGTCAATGACATCATCCGTGCGTCCCGTCATCTGGTAATAGCCTTTCTTGGTCCTGTAAGCACCATCTCCTGCGAAGCAGTAACCTACAGCAAAGACACGTGGGTGGTCAGCAGCAGGATCCGCTGTGCCACTTGCTTTGGGCTCTGATGTAGAACAGACTCTGCTCTAGGATGGCAACTAGGGTAGGGTGGATCAGGAAGCTCGCAGGCACTCCGAAGCTTACAGCTGCGGGACCTGCCACACACCGTTTTCCCCTTCATCCGCTCTGCCTGGGCTGGGCTGGCTCCTAGGAAGCACCTGAACAGCACCAAGAAAGCGGAGCTCAGATCTCTGCCAAGATGGACAAAATCACTCTAGGCAAGCAGCAGCAGCAACCAGTAGCTCATGGCCCGGTAGTAAAACCAAGTCCAGCAACACAACACAGTGACGCTTTGTTGGATTTACAAAACCAATGTGGGGGCTCTCTGATCTCCCTAGGCTTCTTCCCTAGGGGAAGAGCACCTCCCTATGCCCCGGGCTATCAGGATCGCCGACATCCAGCTTAGCTCTCCAAAGGCTCGGAGGAGAGCAGTACCTGGCCTACAGCAGCTGCCTTTGCATCGGAAGGCCTGCAGACCCTTCAGCAGCAGCCACGACGCCTGTGTTCGAGAGCCTTCCCACCGTCCCATCCGTGGCAAATCAATGAGGCACAGGGAAGATCCCACTGATTCAGCCCCCGTGCTCTGTTCCCTACCTCTGGCCCTAAGTCAGCTCACAAATCCACCCGTTCCTCCAGCTACCAACCAGCAATGAATGCAGGCAGCTCTAACGCATACTTTACACCCTTGTAGAGCCTTCTCACACTAACAGGGCTGCCTGGTGGCAGGGGCAGTGCTCGCCAGCCCCATTTCCTACCCCAGAAGTGATTGTACAGGGAAACTAGAAGCACGTCAGCGGATTTATCTCCCGGTGCTGTTTTCACAGCTCTCTAAGGTTAGCAGGAAAAGCACTTCAGGAGCCTGAACTACTAGTATTACACAATATGAGATTCACCCACCCCTCACAGGCAGGTTGAGCTTATCTTCTATTCAGAATTGAACCTTTTAATCATCCTTTTTCATTCCTGCTCCGATGAACATCAGATCAGATTCCAACCTGAAGCAGATCTTTTCGATTCTAAAACTAATTCAGAAACACAAGAGAGAAACACAAACAAAGAAGCATTAGGCTGTTAAAAATACAGCTCTATAAAGAAAGGTACGTTCTGCCACTTGGAGAGTGCATTCCTCTACCGGCTTTTCTGAGGTTGTGAAAACGGAAACCAGGGCTTGGAAAGGCTGAATTTGACCCTGAATTTGCATCCAGCTGTGCTGACATAGCTATGAGGAAGGGTCTCGTTGAGGAACCCTGAGCTTCAGACTTGCAGAAAATAGTTTCACATGTGGCTTACACATCAAATCATTTCCCCTTTCATTGACCGGCATGCATCCACTTCCCATGGTGCTGTTTATTTTGAAAGAGTGATCTTGAACTTTTTCAGAAAAAGAAAAAACCTGCTCTTCTCTGTTTGCCCAGACAAAATCTGCGTCAGAGCAGGGAGCATGATTAAACTGATGGTTGCTCTTCCGAAGCCAGTACTCCTTCTGAACACAGCACTGCAAGCTATGTTTCAACATAGGTTTTGCCACATCCCACACAGCCTGCACATCCTGCAGCCAGCTGCACGTAAGGCAGGAAAGTCACAGTCCAGAGGCAGCGGCATGGTTGCAGGGGAGCTTTAAAAATTGTTTGCATGGTAAAGACCTATTTTAAACTGCTTTAAGTACCAATTTTAGCCACTGACAGATGACAGTTAGCAAGGCTTCTAGGTCCTACCCCGCCCTTAGGAAGTCTGTCTCTTTAGAGGCAAAGCTGGTAGAGGCAAAGCACAAAAGCTGGGCCTCCACGTTACCTGTGTCTTCACCACCACAGATACATTGGACTGACTGCTTCAGGGGGAATCCATCTCAGAAACACCAGCCCAGTCTAAATCACTGTAAGATGACGCCAACAACAAAAGCTTCCAGCACCTAGTCAGAGATGTCTTTCAAAACCAGCTTTTGTTCACAGCTGCATACAACAGCTGTACTCTTTTTATAAAGCCAGCAACAAAAGTAAAAATACCTAGTCTCTCTTCTGCACTGTGAAGAACTACACTTGAAACTCAAACACAGCTTTGATTCCATTACTGTCAATCACAGCACAGCACTACCTACTAGTTTAACAGTAAGAGCCACAGGAATTTGCCATCTCTCTCATCTCCACATACCACACGACTTAAATTGCTTCTCATAATTGCGCTCTCACTCATTTGCTCATCCAAAGACTTTCAAGTCTCTGAATCTGAATCTGAAATCTTAAACCACCAGTTGCTGATCTTTACGCCTACCAGGCTTTATTAGCTGGCAACACGCTGCTGCTTCCGAGAGCAACATCCCGTAGAGGACACTGCATACAACAGTGCAATTAACAAGCTATATTGAAATGGTCTACGAGAGGTGACACTGCAGTACCACAAGCAGCACCCATCAAACTGTCTCTATGATCTCTTTCCACGCTCCCTTTACATTCAAATGGCGTACAGAATGTTTCCAAGATTAATTTGTCTTCCTCTTTATTGGAAGCATCAACCGTGGACAAAGATTGATTCTACTTGCTAACAAAATCAAGGTCATGACTATTTATCATTACATTATGCTTCCAGGAGCTGGTAACCGTTTACCTGCAAAACTATGCCTGCTTCAAGGTAAGAGCAAGCCCTTTGCATGTACACACTGCCCAGCAAATGTTCTGCAAAACTGTCACTGTTAGAAAGCAAGGGATGGGGGTGTAGGCAGAAACTCCTCTCTCCTGCTGTCATGGCAGGAGAAGCCTGGGGCCCTGCCAGCAGACACGTCCACTCTTGGGTTTTGCTCCTGTTGCAGCCCAGTATGTGCTAAGAAAGGATTCCGCAGGCTTTGGAGCCTTTCTGCCATGAGGAGAGCAGAGGAGCTTCAGCTGCTCTTGCAGAGCTCACCTTGGAGAGATCTGCATCAAAGCGATCACGCTGACTCTTCCACCTCATGGAATAGCATGGGCTGGCAGCTGTGTACGCCGTGTTGGGGCCCATCACCCTAGGCAACATGGAGGTGCCCGCACCTGCAAGAGGAATGGGAAGAGAGTGTGCCTGAGTCCTCAGGAGACAGACGAAACCTCTGGGTCAGAGACAGGCCCCCTGCAAAGCCTGCTCAGACAAGCAGGAAGGATGGCTTCCCCCTTTCCCTATCCCTCCATCTTCTGCCACACTGGGGGACGGTAGGCAGCTCCAAGGCTGAGCTGCCAGTGCTTCTGTGGGATGACATGAGATGCATTGGTCCTGTAACTGCAAGAACCAGGAAGAAAAAATCCCTGAGGGGCTGGCTGGAACTTCACAGCTCTGGTAGAAACCATCTGCCCTCTGTATTCCCATTCCCAAGAGTCAGTAGCACAGCTTGGGTGGGGGGAAAGGCATGGACCAGACCTTGGGACACAGAGAGGAGCACAAGCATCTGCCAAGGGAGCTGCATCAAACCAGGAGCACTCCCCACTTGCTTCTACGGGACATAAAGGAAGCTTGTCAGGGAACAGTTGTGTCCTGGGGTGTAGGCTTTGGACTAGCCCTGCTTAAAAAGCTGACCAGCAGATTGTCACTAGAGGACACTCGAGCTGCAAGGATATGCATCTCCCAGCCGTCACTTACCTGGAGGTCGGTCGGTTTTGACAGCCCTGTGCCAGAATGACATGGACTGCACAGGCGGGTGTGCTGGTTTTGGTTGGGATAGAGTTCATTTTCTTCATAGTAGCTGGTATGGGGCTATGTCTTGGATTTGTGCTGAAACCAGGGTTGACAACACAGAGATGTTGTTGTTACTGCTGAGCAGTGCTTACACAGAGTCAAGGCCTTTTCTGCTTCTCACCCCACCCCACCTGCGAGTAGGCTGGGGGTGCACAAGGAGCTGGGAGGGGACACAGCCGGGACAGCTGACCCCAACTGACCAAACGGATATTCCATACCATATGACATCGTGCTCAGCAATAAAAAGCTGGGGGAAGAAGAAGGAAGGGGGGGACGTTCGGAGCGATGGCCTTTGTCTCCCCAAGTCACCCTTAGGCGTGATGGAGCCCTGCTTTCCTGGAGATGGCTGAACACCTGCCTGCCGATGGGAAGTGGTGAACGAATTCCTTGTTTTGCTTTGCTGGCATGTGCAGCTTTGGCTTTACCTATTAAATTGTCTTTACCTCAACTGACTCACGAGTTTTCTCATTTTTACTCTTCCGATTCTCTCCCCCATCCCACCGGGGGGGAGGGAGCGAGCGGCTGTGTGGTGCTTAGTTGCTGGCTAGGCTTAAACCCCGACAGTCCTTTTGGCTCCCAGCGTGGGGCCTGAAGGGTTCCAGATAATGACAGATTTGATTGGAATGGGCTACATCGAATTTCTAGCTGGTATTGCTGTTTAGCTACTAATGGACAGGCTTCTGCGCTTGCCATGGGGCTTGCTTGCCTTGCTGTATATTAGAGTCTAGTGCTTGTTAGTGGCTGCTTTTTGCTTTTGCTGCTTGCTGTACTGCTGTACTGCTTATCATCTTACTCTGCTGTGTCCTGGGCACATCTTCATAACAGCAAGGGCCACGCGCCTGGGCTGGCAGACGGCCAGGCCATCGCTGCTGTTTCTGTGCTGCTGTAATGGACAGGCTGGAACTCCAGGGTGAACCTGAGTCGACGGGACTGTGACCTGTGGATGAGTCCACGCGGGAGCAGGACACCCCGAAGCGGCTGTGGCTGTGAATAAGTCCACACCAGAGCAGGTATATCTCGAAGCGTCTGTGGCCATGGTTATGTCTGTGTTGCAGCAACTCCACCTCTGAAGGGATTGTGGCCCAAGCATAAGTCCATGCTGGAGAAGGTACGCCTCGAAGCCTCTGTGGCTGTGGAGAAGTCCGTGCTGCAGCAGGTATATCCCTGAAGAGACTGTGGCTCGTAAATAAGGCTCCACTTGGAGCAGGTATGCCCCTAAGGGCCTGCACTCTCTGCCTAAGTCCAAGCTGGAGCAGGGGCAAGGGGAGGAGATCATTGCGATGTTCAACCCTACGGTATGGTCCAAAGGGACCACGGGTGGAGATTGTAATGGAAATACCTTTAAATTGCTGCAAACCGGGATTTGAGTTGCATGTTGCGGGAATTACTATAGCAGGAACCCCTAGTTGCTAGCCAGGCTACGAGCAAAGGGAGGAGTTCAGTGCCATGTTGAACCCTATAACCTGGCCCAAAGGGACCAGGGCTGGAGATTGTAATGGAAACACCTTTCAATTGTTGTAACCCATGATTTGAGTTGCATGTTATAGGAGTGACTATAGCAGGAACCACCTGAAACAATGACGGACAAGCCTTACAAGAAGCAGTACAGGTGCAGCAGTGACCCGACCTGAGCTGGCTTTGGTGCCCAGGAACTCCACGGAACACACCACCTCTCCTGTCCTGAGGGACCACCATAACAGATGGAGCCCAAACTCCTGGGCTAAATGAACTCAGTGGACATTTTGTGGACATCTGTGGACGTTTTACAGAAATTTTACAGGGGTGGTCCACAGACTAGGGGAATGATATCTTTGTATATCAAATGATGGGGGGTGGGGGTGGGGGGTGGATAATGAGACTATTGGATAGTGTGGGAGCTGAGCAGGACATAAATGGTATGGAACAAGGGGTAAAGAATGTGCTGGTTTTGGCTGGGATAGAGTTAATTTTCTTCACATTACCTAGCATGGGGCTATATTTTGGATTTGTGCTGGAAAAAAGGTTGATAACACAAGGATGTTTTAGTTACTGATGAGCAGTGCTTACACAGAGTCAAGGCCTTTTCTGCTTCTCACACCGCCCCACCAAAGAGTAGGCTGGCGATGCACAAGAAGTCCATGCTGCAGAACCTCCCAAAGGTCAGCCCTTCAAACAGAAAGACGCAGGCAACGAGCAAAGGCAGACGCACACTGACACACAAGTTACACCGAGCCAAACCAGAACGCGCTCACGCCCTCACTGCTTTGGGACTGTTCAGCTGACGGTTTCCAGGACTGACCGGAAAACGTGAGCCTGGGGCAAAGCACTGCAGCGTGACAAACACACCCAGAAACTCAAGTTCGCTTTTCGCGAAGGCTATAGCACAGCCCTTCAGCTCCAATGGAGGGGAACAAACAGCACTGCCCCCCTCCCCGGACCGGGGATCCTCGCCCGCCACTACCCCTGCACTACCCAGATCCCGCCAGCACCCCAGACCGTCCCACACCGCCGTGAAACGCCCCCCTTCTCTGGCGTCAGAGAGAAGGAACTGCAGCAAGACTGACTCCAGGGTCGTCTGGATCAAGAAAGAAGCAGATGGATGACAACGCCACAGAACTAGAGTTGCTTTGCAGAACAGCAGCGCGTGCATGTGCCTGTGTGTGCCTGTGTGTGCGTGTGTGTGTGTTAAGCAGCGACTGGTCAAATTGCTTTGGACCTGAACACCTGAAAGGTGTAAGAACCATGTGTGAAACTGCATTCGCGGTGCCCCAGTTCAAATGGGACAGCTCATGCGCACGAATGCGAGAATTCCTCTTGTAATGCTATACTTTGCATCCCTGCCTCTCTCCTCGGTCGGCACGGGCCAGCTGCCAAATTTTCGTCACAGCTCCCCATCATGGCCGCACGGTACCAGCACCCGTTCCACCACAGTTGCGGGCAGCAGTTGCCCCCCCCGGGACAGAGAGGGGGAGGACAAAAACAACCCAAAAGCACCCCAACCCCCCCCATCCCCACCACCACGGCACGATGGGGCAGCACACACATGTCGGCATCACAGGGCCACCGGTGCCGGCCCCATCCCTTCCCCTTGCACAGGAAATTCACCTCCCCCCCAAAATCATGCTTGGGATGGGAAATCGTGGGCATGGGAAACGGTTGGGCTAGGAAACCATCACGGGGCTGAGAAATCATCGCTGGGATGGGAAACCATCGTGCCGATGGGAAACCATCATTCAGCACAGGAAATCATCATCAGGATAGGAAATCATTGAGATGGGAAGTTGTTGTGGGCTGAAAAAGCAAACCCTCGCAAGGCTGGCTGAAGCAGGTGCTGGCGGAATGATCGCCATGGGGACGGAGGCTCTTTGCCCCAACAAAGCCCACACTGACCCATCGCCATGGGGACGGAGGCTCTTTGCCCCCAACAAAGCCCACACTGACCAACCGCCATGGCAGGTACAGCAGCAGGCTCCCGCTCCTCCTGGTGCTCTTGCCCTCCAGGTAACCCCCCAGCCGGCTCTGCCCGCCTCTATCTCACCTCATCACCCCTCTTTGCTTCCCCCAACAGAGAGGTTCCCTCTCCAGCTGCCGATGGCATCGCAGGTGCCCGCTGTGACCTGCACCCTTCCGGCCATGCCGCCACCGGTCAGCGCCTGCATGCTGCCCTCTGTCCCGGGGCTGCCGCTGTCCTCTCAGCCTGCCCAGCTCCACCCCATCACGGGCCAGCTGGTGCAGGCCAGCGTCTGGCATGGGGTGCCAGGGCCCCTGGGACCCTCGGGACGGCTGGTGCAGCTCCCCCGCGGGGTGCAGCTCCCCGTCGGGGTGCAGCTCCCACCCATGGTGCAGCTCCCCTCTGGGGTGCAGCTCCCCCGCGGGGCGCGGCTCCCCGCCGGGGTGCAGCCTCCCCGCTGGGTGCAGCTCCCACACGTGCCTGCTCCCAGTCCCCCTGCCTATGGCTGGGGACAGCACGTGGTGATGGGGACGCTGCTGCCCCACCAGCCAAGGGGGCTGGGGCTGGCGGCCGTGGTCCAGGGGGAGACCCTGGACCCCACGGGCTCCTGCCCGCTGCACCTCCCTGCCCGACCCGGCCCCCCGCCACCCCGCCGCCCCGCGCCTCAGCATTGGGGGCATGTGGGCCCCGCTGTGCTCCACACCCTGCCCGGCAGTGCCCAGAAGCCCTCGGTGGCCTCCAATGAGGACGGGGCGGCCATCGAGGACAGCATCCCTGCTGCCAGCCCTCACCAGCCCGCCCTGGCTCCACTGACCGGCAGAACCACGCCAAAGCCCAAGGGTGAGTTTTGGGGGGTGGCAGAGCTCACAGGTGGGCGGCCAAGCTAAGGAAAGCTTGCATCGCCCCGGGGCTCGGTTGCCTTTCTTTGCTTTTTCAGCAGTGGTGACCACCCCGGCGGCCCCCCGGAAGCCCGCGCATCTGCCCGAGCAGGGGCCAGCCGCCTTCGCCGAGGCCCTTCCTGACCAGGCACAGGACACTGCCGCCAACCATGTGCTCACCCAGCTCGACACCGTGGACGGCCAGGACACCGTCCCCGATGTCCCCGACAGCCCCACCTTCACCGCCTTCCTCCACCACCTCCCCGACCTCTCCGAGTACGTGGCGGAGGGCAGCTGCCCCAAGGAGCAAGCGGCGGTGGCGGGGCTGGGGGACAGCGAGGACAGCGTCCCCGATGTCCCCGACTTGACTGCCTTCCTCAACGAGCTTCCCGACTTCTCCGAGTACGTGGCGCAGGGCGGCTGCCCCAAGGAGCGAGCGGTGCCGGCGGGGTGGGGGACAGCGAGGACACCGTCCCTGATGTCCCTCATTTCCCCAACAGCCTCGCCAGCACCGTTCTCCTCAATGAGCTCCACGACTTCTCGGAGTACGTGGCGGACGGCGACTGCTCCCAGGACCAAGCGGTGGTGCCACGGCTAGGGGACAGCAAGGACACCATCTTGACCGCCAGTGTCCCCAGCTTGACCGCCCAGGTCCTCCGTGAGTTCCCCGACCTCTCCGAGTATGTGGCACAGGGTGGCTGCCCCAAGGAGCGAGCGGTGTTGGTGGGGCTGGGGGATGGCGAGGACACCGTCCCCGATGTCCCCGACCTCTCCGACCTCCCCAACTTGACCACCTCCCTCAACAAGCTCCCCCACCTCTTGGACTACAGGGCACAGGGCGGCTGCAACAAGGAGCAAGTGGCGGCGGTCATGCTGGTGGACGGCGAAAACTCCTTCCCCGATGTCCCCGACAGCCTTGCCAGCACCGCCTCCTTCAACCAACTCCCCGACTTGTTGCAGTACGGGGCGGAGGCCGACTGCCCTGAGGACCGCCTGGTGGCGGCGATGCTGGGGGACACCGACCCCCTTTTGGGGGGTGGCGGGCTCCCCCTTGCAGGACCCCAAGGGGAAGCAGGGCGGGGTGGCAGCAGACCTCCCCGCCTGGCTGCCACTCAGTCCCTTGGAGACTTCCGAGGAGGGCTCTCCGCAGAGCTCTCCAGCCACATCAGAGGACACTCCTGTGGAGAGTCCCCGGAAGAATCCCATCAAGGCTCCTCCGGAGACTCCCCTGCTGAGCCCCCTGCAGATCCCGCTGCCGAGTCCCCCAGCGAGGACCCCGCCTGCCCCCCAGCGCCATCTGCCCCGCACGGCCCAACTGGTGGAGGAGGCGCTGCGGCGGCAGCCCCGCGTGCTTTTGACCCGCTTGCCGCTGCCGCCAGCCGTCGTCTCCTGCCGGCTGGTGCCCAGATCGGCAGAGGCGGGCGCCAAGAAGGCCAAGCGCCCCGCGCCAGCCAGCGCCACCAACACGCAGGAGGCCTCCCAGCGGGACAACATCCCACCAAAGAAAAAGAAGACCGTGGTGCGCCAGGCGGCCAAACGCTGAAAAAACCCCTGGCAGGGGGAAGCTGGACGGGGACGGCGCCGGGGCAGGCAGCAGCGGGCTGCAGGAAGGAACCACCAAGCCGAGAGCATCCAGCAGCGACAATGGGCCCGCCAAGCGACCTAGAACCCACGGGGACGCCAGGGGGCAAAGGTCCTTCGCGCAGCGGGAGGGGACAGGTTTCATGCAGCCGGTCCAACAAAACCCCACAGCGTGGAGGCCTTAACCCTCACCTGCCCCGGTCCCCCGGCCCCGGCATTTGAAGCTACGGCTCCCCGCTGCCCGGGGGCTGCGATACGTTCAATGGAACAGGCGACACAGCGCTGCCGCCCGCCGGCGACGCTGCTGTCAGGGCCCGGACAGGCTGCTCATGGCGTCCCCACGAACAGCACCCCCACCCCGGCGCTGAGCACGCCCCGCACCCACCTCAGGGCGCCCTTGCTCAACTCCATCCGGAGCTTCCACCCGCCGGGACAAGGAGTGAAGGTGGTGGGGCCGGTGCGCCAACCGCCCGACCCGCAGCCACAAGCCGGACTCCGTGCTATCCCTCGGGCCTTGGCGGGACCTCACGCTGCGCCCACCCCGCTGCAGCAGCAGGAGGACTCGGTGCCCATCACACCCGAGCAGCGGCCCGACCGGGAGCGCAGGAAGAAGCTGGCCCAGGACGAGCGCGAGCGGGCGGCCCTGCAGATGTCACTGGCACAGCTGCAGCTTGTTGTGCAGAGGGAGACCGACATGGAGATAGCCAATCCGTACGGCTACCCATAACCCGCCGGTCCAGCACCGTCCCCCGTAGCACCCACGCGCAGAGGACATCCGCAGGCAGAGACCTGCACCCACCCGCTCCAGCCCCAGCCCTCTCCCAGATCCCTCTTTCTTGCTTAACTCAGGAGAAAAAAGAGCAGGATGAGCCAAAAGCAAAAATGGACAAGACAATTGTCTTGTGGGGGGTGGGGTGGGGTGGGGGGGGTGGGGGGGTGGGGGGTGGGGTGGGGTTGGGGGGGTGGGGGGGCTGGGGGGGGTGCGGGGGGGTGGGGGGGTTGGGAGGGGTGAGGGAGGTGGGGGGGGCTGGGGGTTTGGGGGGTGGGGGGTGGGGGGGGTTGGGGTGGGGGGTTGGGGGGTGCGGGCGTGGGGGTTGGGGGTTACGGGTTAGGGAGTTAGGGGTTAGGGTGTTAGGGTTAGCAGGTTAGGGGGTTAGGGGGTTAGAGTTTAGTGTTTAGAGGGTTAGGTTAGGGTTTAGGGAGTTAGGGGGTTAGGGAGTGAAGGAGTTAGGGGGTTAGGGAGTTAGGGGGTTAGGGTTAGCGGGTTAGGGGTTTAGAGGGTTAGAGTTAGTGGTTAGGGGGTTAGGTTAGGGTTTAGGGGGTTAGGGGTTGGGGGTTAGGCGGTTAGCATTAGTGGTTAGGGGGTTAGGGAGTTAGGGGTTTGGGGGTTTAGGGTGTTAGGGGGTTAGGGCTAGGGGTTTAGGGGATTAGGGTTAGGGTTAGGGTGTAGGGGGTTAAGGGGTTAGGGTTTAGGGGGTTGGGGTTAGGGGGTTAGGGGGTTAGAGTTAGCGGGTAGGGGGTTTAGGGTTAGGGTTTAGGGGGTTAGGGGGTTAGGGGTTAGGGGGTTAGGGGTTACAGGGTTAGGGAGTTAGGGGTAGGTGTTAGGGGGTTAGGGGGTTAGGTTTTAGGGTTAGGGTGTAGGGGGTTAAGGGATTAGGTTTAGGCTTAGGGGTTAGGGTTAGGGGTTAGGGGGTTAGGTGTTAGGGGGTTAGTGGGTTAGGGGTTTAGGGGTTGGGGCTTAGGATTAGGGGTTAGGGGGTTAGGGTTAGGGGGTTAGGCAGTTATGGGGTTAGTGGGTTAGGGGCTAGGGGCTTAGGGGGTTAGGTTTTAGGGTTATGGTGTAGGGGGTTAGGGGGTTAGAGTTTAGGGGTTAGGGGGTTAGGGGTTAGGGTGTTAGTGTTTAGAGTGTTATGGGGTTAGGGCTAGAGGTTAGGGGTTTAGAGGGTTAGGTGTTTAGGGGGTTTGGGTTTAGGTGGTTTGGGAGTGAGGGTTAGGGGTTTAGGGGGTTTGGGAGTTAGGGGGTTTGGGTTAGCAGGTTAGGGCGTTAGGGGGCTAGAATTTAGTGTTTAGGGGATTAGGTTAGGGGTTAGGGGGTTAGGGGGTTAGGGATTTAAGCAGTGATTTAAGCAGGTGGTGAGCAATTGCATTGTGCATCACTTGTCTTTTCTTGGGTTTTATTTCACTCTTTTTGTTACCTTCCTTTTCATTACAAATTATTATTATTATTATCATTTTATTGTATTGTATTTTTATTTCAAGTAGTAAACTGTTCTTACCTCAACCCACGAGTTTCACTTGTTTTCGATTCTCCTCCCCATCCCACCGGGGGAGGCAGGGAAGAGTGAGCAAGCGGCTGCGTGGTGCTTAGTTGCTGGATGGGGTTAAACCACGACAGCTGCACGGATGCGTACAGGAGATTTGTCTGTTCTGTGAGGGGAATGAAAAAAAGATGATAAAACCAATGAGTAAACAAACCAATCAAATAACTGCACATTAAAGTCCTTACCCCAGAATGAAAACAACAACAATTCAAACCAGAAGAAAAATGTCAACCTATTCAGTCTTCTGGGGGTATTCTAAAACCTGATGCTTTGCGGTGGGAATTAGCTTTGTATTTGTTCTGGGGGATTCTGTTTCCTCCCCTGATATTCTATTTGTTGCAGGAGGACAAATGCAACTAGCGCATGCTTTCATGAAACCCAACATCCCTCATACGTCAGCCCAACCTGAAGGACTGTAACTAGCTTTACCTACAACTCAAGAAATCCACAGACATGGTGGTGGTGTCCCTAATAGCCAGATGCAAACAAACCACTCGAATCGGATGGTATGGCATGGCATTTCTGGCTGTAATGACTACGCTGCCTTGTATAAGCACTCTGTTCCAGCAAACTTTGGCAGCCAGGCAGGAGCATAGGAAGGAACTCTATTTGAATAAAAGGCAATGCGCACAGCTGGGCAGATTATAAACAGCACCATCAGTGGCCGGGGAACAACGACATTTCCTACTCGCCTTTAATTCTGTTGGCTGCGGAAAACCTGAACTTGACAAAAGGTGGCATGACTGTTGGAGGGATGGCCCTTACACCCTGCACCCTTGGAAGTCTCACAAGAAACAGGGCGCTGAGGAAACTTCCCTCCCTGACCTGGAGTCCTTCTGGCTCTGGCATTCCTGCTCCCAGCCTGCTTAACCGCTTCTCGCCCTCCATGCCAGATCATCCCCTGTTCACAAATGACCACCGCTGAGTGGTTACAGCTTGAATTTCCCCTTCACATCACAAGCAAGCGCGCAGCTGAGCAGAGCAGCCTGGCCTGAGCGCCAGCACAGTGGAGGGGGAGTGGAGCAGAGTGTGCTTTGCTCAGGACAGAGTCACTCCTCGTGCCCTTCTTTCCTTGGCTGTTTTGAAACAGGCTTTTCCAGGCAGCTCAGCTACTGCAGGGAGGGGAGACAGCCTTCAGCGTCTGCCTGTGTTGGTCTGGGCTCTGAACAGTCCCCCCGTTCATCCAGGCTTGATTGGCCTTTGCCCTTTCTTTACAAAGGAGACTTTGGGGAATCCTTTTCCAATGTTATTCTTTTTCCCTGATCATCTGAATTCCTCTAGATCTTGAACATCTCTCTAAAAATATTGAACTATTTCCTGTTGAGCTCAGGAGTTGAAAACTGAAACATGGAAGCCAGAGGCGCTTGAACCTCAGGTGAGATGTCTCTACCCACGGGTGCCTGAGGCAGGGGGGGTTGTCCAATGTCTTGCGTTTGGACCCGGATGCTGGCAGAGGAGATGAAGTGGAGCTGTGAGAGGCTCTTCCCCGGGCTCTGAGAGCTGCCCCGTCCCATGGCCACGTGGGAGCAGCTGCACGGCTGGAGGCAGCGTTGGCACTTGCTGCCCTCTGGCCGACAGCAGAAGCCTGTGCAAGTCACCAATTTCCCCTACAGACTCACTTGTCTGTGTCTCCCAGCACGTATCTGCACTGATGGGATTCAGGACCAGCTCCTGGCTCCACTTGCACTGACGCTAGCGATAGCTGTATTTCAGGTAGGTAGCTCAGGTTTAATCCTTTGTCCCCCGACCATCCCCACAGGCCCAGCAGCACAGAAAGTCACAACGGGCTGCCTTTGAGCAACCTGCTCCACTGGACTTGTGGCAAATGTTGGGTCTGCATCCCTGCTCTCCTGTTCTCCCTGTAGGGTCCTGGTCGATAAAACAAGCTCTTTTCCCGGGAAATGACCATCGTGGCTGAAGACAGACTCCCCTTGGTGGGCACCAGCCAAGCAGCGGGAATGTCTCTGGCACACATGCTGCTCCAGCTTTCAATCCCCAAGACGCTGGAATTAAGGCAGGCCCAACAGGAAGGAAATCTGCCGTTTTTGCTGAAAGAGGGGACGAACCACCAGCACCGCAGAGCCGTTCATATCCTGCCAAGAGCCACATGGCAATGAAACGTGTGGTGAGCTTAGGCAGGAATCCTCATGTCCATGGAGCAGCACACTGGGGTGTTAAGGCTTTATCACACGAGGGTGTTCGGGCTTTATCCTTGGCCTACAGGGCTGGAGGAGCACCAGAAAGGAGTCCTGCCCTGTCACCCGTGACCTTCACCCACCGAGCGGCCAACACAGCTGGGGACAAGTTTGTGTGCAAGGCTCTCCAGATGGCAAAACAAGGATCCCAAGTCAGCTTTGGATGTCATGCGTCTGGTTTAAGTGTTGATACTGAGCAATGCCTTGATTAAAAGAGAGGCGATTAAGAGAGTTAAAAACCTGCCTTTTTCAGGAAAAATGCAGGAAATCACAGACATTTACAAAAGTATCTGTTGGATATCTTGCAGTCCGGCAAGTGGGTCCAGTGGTTACTGCTTTAAGGGGAATTTAACTCTTTGGGAAAAGGGATACAAAACCACTCTTCTGGGCACTGTCTCACACACACGGGGCTAGGCTGGCACTGGGGACCCTGGGAGGCTCTCCGGGGTCCCAGCTTTCCCCCAGTGCTGACTCTTGTGGCTGCTGCCTGTTCTTGCCTGCAATGCTGACTGCGCCCACCTGGTGGGGCTGTCCTTGGGAAGGGCCCTAGAGCTGAGAAAGCCCCTGGCAGAGGCGGGAGGAGGAGATTAAACAGTCTCTGCTTACTTTCTAGTTTGAATGAAATGAAAACAAACATTTAGCCATAAATGCAGCATGGCGCTCCTTACCTCGCACACATTTTTCTCTAACAGTTCTGTATCTTAGAATATTGGGGTTTATTCTTTCCCAAACCAGACACTGAAAAGAAAGCGCTACCAGTAGCACCTCATCGTCAGTAACTTCTGATACATCATCGCAGTGTTCCTTCCCAAATGTACCATGCTGCACGGCTGCATAAAACAAACTGGGACGACTGAAAACTTTCTTTGGCCTGGAGCACACAGCACATGTCGCAGTTGGTTGCTATATTCTTGGTAGGAGGCAGCAAAATGAATGAAGCCAAGCTACACATCGGGGGGTTGGGGGAAAAGGTCTGGATCCTACACAGTGTGGGGGGTAGGGGGAAGGATGGGAACCTGGTTTATTCTCACAGTGCAACAGTGCTGTTTTCCAAATACCTTGCTGACCAGACCAAAACAAGATTTTTGAACATTAACAGCAATCAAAAGAGCGCGTTTCAGGATTTTAAATGTGTTGCTGTGCAAGGTGGAGAATGGACGGATCAGAGGAACGTGCCACACAGTCCAGCTGCAGATGTCCGCCTAACAACTGATAGGGGCGTACAGCACTGGCTGCTGGGGGAGGCTACCCAGTTAGGACCAGTGCCGACCGCAGGGAGGGGGAACCCAGTACCTTCCCATGCACTCGGTAGCTCTCGATGGCAGCAAACGACCAGAAGAGCTGTTTTCTCCTGAAGTACATGGCAGGGCAGCTGCAGGAAGTTTCTTCCGTGATTGCACATGTTCCCACCCACCCAGCTGTCCTCAGTCCCCGTTACGGCACAGAGAAACACCTCTGCTTCAGGCACATGCCTGCACAGAAACACGCGCAGAGGGAAAAAACCTCCTTGGGTATCACATCCAGAAAGAGCGCTGAAAACCTTGTCCTCTGATAGAGTCACGGCAGTGTTTTCCCAGATCAATAAACAGCATGCCTTGGGGCAGGATCACCATCGCATGTGTATCGCTTGCTTTCACTTCCATCTTCATCGATCAGCTGGCACTTGCTAGCTCCAGACTGCAGCAAGGGTAGAAACGATTCAGGCTACAAGAAGCACAGCACCGTGTGAACCCGCTGTGTGACGTCCTGCATTGATAGAAATGGCTATAAAGAATAAAAATCTGCAGGGACTGCTGACCCACATACATGCTGCATTTTCTGAACAGGGCCTATGTATGACATCTGCAGGCTAAGGACTGCGACACCTCTCCCCTTGCCCCTTTTCTCTTTCCCTCACTTTGCTGTGGGAGCTCATTTCACCAGTGAAGGTACACTGCAAAAATAGCCTCACAGAGGGAAAGGGAGGGGATAAGGGAAGAGGTGGAAAGGAAATACACAGAGAAGCAGATTTGCCTTCCCTTGTTAAAGCCACAGCCCACTCACAAATCATGTTTCCAGCACAGAAAAGCACAGAATCGCTAGCAAGGAAGTACGTAAGCTCTTCAGATCAGCATCGCTGCTTTGAGTATTTGAATTGTTCTACGGAGTACTTTGACAAGTCGACGGGCTGCCCAGCAAATGAGAACCAGAACGCATGCCATTTGCGAGATGAGGCAGCAATAAGCTTCTAATCACTTTCCAACAAGAGCAATTCAAGTGAGGTGGCGCATTAATGGATTTTCCCCTCTGCAAAGCCAAGGAGCGAACATTAAACACACTCCCCAAAGGGGAGGCAGCAAACTGAGGGAGGGCAACTCATCGGCTCCTTTCAGAGTTTCAACACTGGGGGGAAAAAAAAAAAAGTAAAGTTAAACAGTGGCCAAGAAGCAGTTTTTATAAAACTGCCTGATCCAAATCTCAGAAAGACTTTCAATATTGATTGTCGTGACCATTAGACCAAGGCCAAAAATGAACTGATAGCTTCTGCTTGCCAGGTCATGAGAAGGTGACTTAAATGAGCTACACAGTAACGAGAAAACGCCAAAGGCAATACCGGAGCTTACTGTTTTCCTCCATTCGACCAACTCTGCAGTAAACCAACTTAACACAGCCAGCCTAAGGACATCTCTAAAGTCGCTTACAAAAAAAAAAAAAAAGGTAAGTCCTTCTCCTGGAATGTCAAGACACCACCTTGGTTCCCACGCAGAGCGGCAGAGGTGGCCCAGCAGGGTCATGTCCCGCCGGTCCAGGTAAGATCAAAAAAGCGCTGGCTACGTTTGTGGGGTCGGTTTGATGTATCCTTTCCCTTTTGTGAAAGCCTGGGGAAGGACAGGTTATGCGGTAGCACCGGTGCCACTTTAGACCTGAAGTTCAAAAAGGTGCTGCACTTCAGGGCAACTCCCTCAGTTGCTTTCATCACCAAATAAAAAAAGATTTGCTTTCTCCAGTGGGGTGGGAACAGGAGCTCACAAGTGGATTCCAGCTATACCTCAGGGTAGCACTTAGCATGCGCTTAACTTTAAATGTATGCTGAAATCCCACCAACTGGCTATTCAAGGTCACACGAATCCCAGAAATCTAACCAAAACTACAAAAATCCCCAGAAAATACTACGTTCCATTCTTCACTCCCGAAGGACGCAGGGTTCGCATTACACGTTACGGTCCGTACCTCACCCAGTGAACGTGCCAGACTCCAGCCGGGAAGCCAGAACATTTGTCCCCTCCTACCCCGAGGCCGTTGCCAAAGCAGCAGCACAGCAAGGATAGCAAGCTCCCAGTCAGGCTGACTGGACCTGCGAAACCACTGGCCCAGCACTTGCGGGCAGAAGTGTTCAGCTCTGCCACTGAACGGCAGCAGCCTGGATTCATCAGGCTGCTCCCTACAGGAAACAATCCCGACTGCCTGGATCTTGCCCGTGCAAGGACGTCTTTAAAAATGAAGTGCTTTCTAGCAAAGGAAACAAGGCTTGAACCATCATCATCTGGCTGGCGATTTTCCAAGGCACCTGAAGCTTCCCAGTCCCTGAGCAGGGCCCTTGTACTGAAAGCCCTGTAAGAGTGAACACAAACCCCCACGACTCCTCTTCTTGCAGTAACGAAAAATGCTGTGGTGGCTCAGGGGGGCTCTGGGAGTCGGGGTGCCCGGTGCCTGGGCCCAGGGGGGTCTGTCTCCATCTCCCTCTCCTTCCCCTCCCCAGCTCTCGGGTCACTCCCGGGGCTGTCCCGGCCGGGCCCGGCTCCAGCTGACCGGGACCCCATCGCACCGGGCGGTTTGGAGCTCCCCACCACCACCCCCGGGCAGCCAGCGGGCAGGAGACAGCCCTGAACCCGCCCAAGGGCCTCGCTCGCCTCACGGGCAGCCCCAGCCCTCACCTCAGCCAGGCCGCAGCTGGAGCCGAGACTGCGAGTGCCGAGACCAACATGGCTGCCTGGCAGCCCCGTGCCCCAGGCCTACAGCTCCCGGCATGCCCTGGGAAGGAGCAGGGCTGCCTGGCAGCCCCGTGCCCCAGGCCTACAGCTCCCGGCATGCCCTGGGGCGCTCCTTCCTGCTGTCTGACCCTGCGGGGACACCGTCCCCCCGCCCGGCCCAGCCCCCCCGCAGGCCCCATGGCCGCCTCCCCGGGGCTGCCCCGGCCCCGGAGCCCCGGTGGAGCAGGGAGGAGGAGGAGGAGAGAGGGAGAGAGCGGCAGAGAGGGGTGGGACAGGGCGGTGAGGGGGCAGGAGAGGGACGGGAGCAGCAGTGAGGGACGGGAGATGGGCAGAGGGACGAGGAGAGCGGGGGGGAAGTGGGCAGGGAGTGGAGGAAGGAGAAGTGGTGGTGAGGAGCCGGCCCAGGGCTAGAGCGGGAAAGAGAGGGAGGGGAAGGGGGCAGTGGGGTGCAGGAAGAGCAAGAGTGCTAAGCAGCAGGAGAGAGGGCGAGAGAGTGTGGAAGAGTGGCAGGAAGGAGGACAGCGGGAGGGACCCCCCCAGGCATGGTGATGGAGCGGGACAGAGGGGCAGAGAGACAGAAAAGGCAGCAGGAGAGCGGAGTGAGCGAGAACTGGGAGAGGGAGCAGGAGAGAGGAAGAGAGGGGAAAGGGTGAGAGGGAGAAGGGAGGGGGGAGCGAAAGGGAGGGGCAGGGACAGAGCGCGTGGCTGTGGACGTGGCTGGCGAAGAGCTCGTAGGAGGAGCAGGAGGAAGGTCAGTGCTACGTTTTGCCCGTTGGTCGCTTGTGCTGCAGTGATCAGGGTTCTCTTCCATTTGCGGTTTCTTTGCAGTCATCTCTTTAAGCCCCTTGTCTGTTTTGTGAGGGGTAGTGGACTTAACGGGAGACCTTTTGTTCCTCATTAGTGCCTCAGAGGTTTACCTGCCAGTTTTGGTTGGTTTGTTTGTTTTGGTTGGTTTGTTTGCTTTGTATTTGCTGTGCTTGATTTCAAAAGCTTATTGCAGCTCTTTGGATTTCTGTCCTTAAAGGAAGCCTCTAGGATTTCTAGCCAGGAGTGAGATATCCAGAAGGGACTGTCCTCGTCCGCTGCTGTCAGCCTTCAGTCTAGAGAAATGTCGGGTAGCGGTGTCTGCTTAACAGTAATGTAACTCCAATGCATCTTAAGTGAGGACCCTTAGAGTAGAGAAGAGAATGTGAGAAGCACTTCAATGACAGGCACCTAGTGAGGATGAAAGTACCTGCTTTAACTTTTTTTGGTTGCTTTTGCATTCTTTGGCAATATCTCCTTACAGGTCTACTGCAGGAAAAGAAGAAGAATTCTGATTTCACTTCTGATTTCTGTGTCCGCCTAAAAGAACTAACCTGATCCTACAGAGAAGTGATGTGAAGAGCCATTTTTTGGTGTTATTGGGTACCACATCTGACTTGTCATGCTTTCCCTGTGTGTAGGGTGGTGGTTTGTGCATGGCAGTGGTCTGTGGTGCTGGGTCCCCATCCCTGTTGGTTGCCAGATGCAAGGCAAAGGGCTTCTCCTCGTTCAAACTTACTTGTCTAATTTCAGCAAGGGTCTACCTCGCCTTAAAAATGAAACTCTTCCCAATCTCTTTGTGCACTAGTAGAGAAGCAGTGGGGGGTTTTCAGGGCAGTGCCTGTGGAAGAGGCTTTAGGAGATCCTGTCGCTTGACTCTCAGCTGGGGCGGGGAAGAGTTTGAGAGTCATGGGTGTTTTGGTGTTCACCAGAGCAGGTTTTTTTTTCTGTTGTAGCTTATGGAGCTTCTGTTTGTTATGTAGGAGAGCTGGGAGGCTGGGAGGAAAGACTGTGGGTAGGAGGGAATGTGCTTAGTTACACATGAAAGGAAGATAAACTAAATATCTAAGTAAGGGTCAGCGTAACTCTCCAGAGTTTTGGCTGTTGAAATGTTGACTTGAACTTTGACCGAACTGGATTTGCTTGCTCTTTTCTTCTCTTCTAGTTCACGCGTGGGTCCAGGAGAGAAGGCAGCAGACGTACACACTGGCTAAACCCCCTTTTTACTGCTGGCCATAAAGGTGCCTCTTGGCTGGGAGCCCGAGAAGGACCTCGTGTTCCAATTCTTGATTCCTTCTATGCAATCGTAAGGCTACTCACATATTCCTTTTTACAGTCCAAAAAACTGATTGGCTTTGGCCATGAGGTTGCTTGTTGCCATTCACTTTTGAGTCTTTGTTCCTGTGAACCCGCTGTGCAAGCACGCTTAATGCCTATTAATTAGCTGTGTTTGCACTGTTTTGTTGCAACTTGGTCGCTTACCCTTGGATTTCAGTGCTGTCGTCTAGTCTGAGTCTTGCAGTGTTTTTGCTGAGGTATAAAACTTAAAGGGATAAAGCAGATCATCGTCACCCACATACACACCTTCCCCCCAGCTCCAGGTGAACAGACAAAATCTGTGGGGGTACGTTGTTTTATGAAACATCAGGGCAGTTGTGTTCTCCCCAGCATCAGGGGAGTTGTGTACAGCGAATGGCTGCAGGTGCCTGGGGCTTGTCCAGCGTCACCTGGAAGGGAAAAGGAGAAAAAGGTGACCATGGGGACTTGTTCAACAAACAAATGTTTGTTTGTAATTTCTCGTTGTACATTGCTCTGTGTGTGCCGTGGAACATTTGGCTTGCAATGCTTCCTCCTCTCCTCCCCCTCTTGCTCCTCCTGATCCTCTTCCTCCACCTCCTGTTCCTTCTCCTCTTCATTGTCGTTCTTTTACCCTTCTTCTCCTCCTTCTGTCTATCCTTGCCCTGTTTGTCGTTGCTGTAGTTGTCCTCATCCTCGTCCTCTTCCTCCCCCTTCCTCCTCCTCCTCCTCCTCCACAACTTCATCCTAATCCTCCTTCTCCTGTAGTCATCCTTCTTCTCCTGTTCATCCTCTTGCTCATCCTCTTCTTGTTTCTCCTCCTGCTCCTTCTTCTCCTCTTTCTCCCCCGCCTCCTCTTTGTTCTGTTCCTCTTCATCCTGTATGTTATCCTCCTCTTCCTTCTCTTCACCTTCCTCCTCCTCGTATTCGCATTCCTCTTCACTCTCCTTCCCCTTTTCCTTCCGCCTTCTCCTCCTCCTGCCCCTCTACCTCCTCCTCCCCCTTCTCCTCCTCCTCCTCTTCCTCCTCTTTTTTCCTCTTCTTTCTCATGTTTGTCCTCCTGTTCTGTATCTTGTTCCTCTCTCTGCTGTTCCTCGTCCTGCTCATCCTTCTTCTCTTCCTGTTCTTCCGCCTGCTCCTAGTCCTGTGCCACCTGTTCCTCTTCTGAGTGCTCCCTGTGTTCCTCCTCCACCTCTTCTTTCTCCTCCTCTTGCTCCTCCTCATGTTCTTCCTCTTCCTTCTTTTCTTTCTCTTCTCCCTCCTTGTTCTCCTTCTCCTTCTGTGTTCCTCGTCCTCTTCATCCCCTTCCTCCTCCTCCTCCTCCTCCTGCCGTCCACCAGTTCATCCTGTTTGTCTTCCTGGTTGGTTGGGTGCCTGGACTCAGTGATAGATAAAGGGGTTCCCCATTTAGAAGTGGGTTTCCATATGCCCTTTGCTCATGTCAACATGAGCAAAAGGACGGGCTGACAGTGGGGGTTTTAAAGGGTTTGTGGGTTGGAGAGAGCAGGAGAATGAGCTGATTCCACTGGGCATCCGGTGGGTAGCTGCCCATTATTAACCTGCGTCGTCATTTAAGCGCTGTTAGTTTTGGGTCTCTAGGGCAGGCGGAAGACCCAGGCAAGTCCCTGAGGTTCACACCATTCCCGTCCATTTTTCTGTGTTTTAGCAAGGCAGAAAACTTCTGCTGCACAGGAGGGGAAGGTGCCATTTGTCATTTCCTCCCCAAGTTAGCCCGTGGAGGAGAAGAGGGAAAAAGTGCTGCTTGATTTTAGAGACGGTGCTCTGTGTGCTGCTGCGCTTCCCTGTTCTGTGACGGGGTCATGACAGCCTGGTTGGGCGGGTGCCTGGGACCTTCAAGGCCCGTAAGGAGGGAAGAAGTCGGCCTGGCGCCCGGGAGCCTTGAGGCCGATAGGGAGGGCAAGAAGAAATCTGCCTGGTGCAGAGGAGCTTCGAGGCCTGATGAGGAGGGGAAATGTGATACGTGACCAGCTCGGTCACCGAGCAGGGCCGTTTGCCTCATCAAATGGCGTTCGTTCTGCTAACCGTACGACCAGGGGTTGGGAGCCGGGGGTACTGGTCACAAGTGCAATTGTTAATGGCCTTTCTTAAGTCCTGGGACGGCAGCAAAGCAGGGCCCAAATACCAGGTTAGGCTCGAGGCCACTGCTGTTATCCTGGTTCTCCCAGGCAAAACGCAAGCGGAGGTGTATCCCTGCCTGCATCTTCTGTGAAGGGAGTGCAGCAGCTCTTGCCCATTCCCAAGGCACTGGGTGGCTCCAGCCGATACGGCAGCAGAGTCAGTATAAACTGTGCTGGCTCCAGCTTCAAAGGCTCGGGTGATGGCCAGGGACTCAGCTTATTGGGCAGAACCTTTTATTTCCTCAGTTAACTCTGCTTTTCCATCTGCAGAAATGGCTGTGGATTTACGGCACCAAACAAAATTTTTCAAGTGGGCACTTGTGTCTGTAAACCATACTGCTAAAGTATTACCGGGGTCGAAAGGGGGAGCATCTTGCATAGGAGAGGCTGATGCATCACTCTCCTCTACTTGAGGCAGTCCTGTTGGAGTTACGGTTTCAGTAGGAGTCCTTCCGGAACAATGATTTCCCGGGAGGACAGCGCGATGGTGGAGGTGAAGTGTCCCCTGCTGAAGGGGCCAGCCCTAGGGGCAATTCTCAGCCTTGGAGGATAACTTTCAGAATGGGGAGAGGGGTATTGTCACGAAAATTTGGCAACTGGCCTGTGCCATCCGAGGAGAGAGGCTAGGACACAAAGTCTAGAATGACAAGAGTAATTCTCTGTTCATGCACATGAGGTGTCCCAGTCAAATCGGGGCACCCCGAAGGCGGATTTACACAGGGTTCTTAGGCCTCTCAAGCGTTCAGGTACAATGTGGTTTGAGCAATCGCTACTTAACACACACAGATACTGCTGTTCTGCAAAGCAACTCCAATTCTGTGGCAAAACCGTCCGTCTGCTTCTTTCTTGATGTAGACCTCCCTGGAGTGGGTCTTGCTGCAGTTGCTTCTCTCTGATGCCAGAGAAGGGGAGGGTTTCACAGAGGTGTTGGAGGGGCTGGGATGCTGGCGTGGTCTGGGTAGTGCAGGGGTATCCTTTCTTCTTGAGAGTGGGGGCTGTCCTTCTCCTGCTTGCAGTGAGCTGGGGTCCTTTAGTCATGCTGCCTGAACCATGACTGTGCAGTAGACAATGTAAACTAGAGATCTCTTCAGGAAGTTCATACAATTTCATACTCTGAAGACAAATTGGTACAATAGTTAGGGAATGAGATTTTCCTAACAGTCCCTCCTTTTCTTTTGACCGTCAGCGTCACACTGTAGTCTTCATTATTGAAGTCGGAAGTCGAGGTCATCAAGTAATACACCACTGTAAACACACCCATAGAATTACAAAGCAAACCAAGAGAGTGAATACAACCACCCAGCTCCTTTTAGTTCACAGTCCTCTGCCTAAGTCTGGGAGCCAAGAGGTTAGCCACCCATTTAGGGGTGGGATTTAGGGGAGATCCCTGCTTTACTTCATGTAATCTTTTTAAGTGAGTCTTTATCTTGTTTCTGTCAGTTTCATTTTTCTGCTCTTCATTTACATCAAAGCCCCAGCAGCTCTTATTCAATAATGCACATAGTCTGTCCTGTACTTCTCAAAGGTGGTCTAGGGCGAATCGCTTCTGTATTAGAATTTGGGATAATAATTTGATTTCTTCCTGCAGGGCTGTAACACTATCTGCGGTTTCATGACTGGCTTTTTTCTAATTCTCTTGACACATTTGCAAGAGCTCTTTCTAGTTTTGCAACCCGTAACCGTGGAACTTAGTGCCACATTCTATCAGAGGGTTGTAACACTTGTTGCCATAGAGATCAGGAGTTAGGAGCTACAGAGGCAGATCTAGAGTTCATAATGTAGAGGCCCGTCCTTGTAGCACTGAGAACTCAGTGGGACAGATACCCAGGAGAGTTGACTTCTGGTGGAGGATGGGCTTTTAGGGCATATGCAACAGTCGGGCTTATTAGGCTCTGCTGCTGTAGTTTGGACTGTGGCGATGGCCGAATTACGGACTGAATCCATATAATCCATATTCCACCCCAGGCTTCTAGGCACGGCTACCATATGAAAAGCTAGGCTTCCAAATCACTCTTAACAAGACAGACAGACACAAATAGCCAAACTAACTATCCCTTGGGTGTAGAGGACAGCACTGAAATCCAAAGGGTTTTCTGACTCCGGAAACCCAAAAGGCATTTAAAGATGTAAAGCAAGGAGTCGTGGAAGCTCCCTCCTTAGCCCTGCCAGGCTACAACAAGCCTTTTCTATTCTATTTACATGAAGAGAAAGGAAGAGCCAGTTGGCCCAGAAACATCTGCAAGCCGTAGCATATGACTCAGCAGAAGCAGACCTCCTAATTCAAGGCCTGATTTCATGCGCTAGGGCTGTTGCAGCAGCAGCTGTGATGATTGAGAAAGCAAGAACTAGGAGGTCCTGGGGCACCTCCTAACGCTAAACCTAAACGAAGGCTAAATGAACCTCAAGTTCCTTCCTTCCTTTGTAGTCCTCCTCCCCAGAGTTCAAGCAGCCGTGGATGTGCCCCGGGTGGGAAGTACATTGGTTTATGGCAATAAAGAGAACTGGTCATTGGCTTCTTTGAGCGAACTTTCCATAAATGCACCAAGCTAGACTCAAAGACACTGAGCTGTCCCCTCCCTTTGCTGGTCCTACAGCACGGGCAGCCGGGTGCCAGCCGGCAAAGCCCGCTGCATCTCCCCCAGGCTGTCTTGCCCTGGCTGGCTGCTGAGAGGAGGGGACAGCGGGTGGTGACAGGCTGGGGGGTGCCAGGCCATTGGGCGGTGATGGGCCCAGGGCTGTTGGGAGAGCCAGCAGAGGCCCAGGGGCTGACGGGAGGTGCCGCTGGGTGGTGAAGGGCCGTGGGGTGACGGGAGGGACAGCACAGGCCCAGGGGGTGGCAGGACACCGGGCGGTGACAGGCCTGGGGCTGACAAGCCCCCCCCCCCCAGGGGGCGCTTGGCTTTCGGAGGAAGAGGGCGGGGCCGCCACGCCCACGTGACGTGGGCCTTTTGTCATAATGCGCTGGGTCACGTGAGATGCAGGGGGAGTGGGTGTGGTGTGCCATTGTGCCATTGTGCGCAGCGACAGGCTTGCGGCAGCCTGTGCAGTTGGCAGCTGGGAAACCCCTCCGCAGAACACTGAGGCAGGGGCGCCCGAGTTGCCGTAGCCAGCGGTCAGGCCTGGGAGCGCTGCGTGTGAGAGGGAGCGGAGGCCGAGCCGGGGCTGCGGGGGCCTCTCCCCGTCGTCCACCTGCCTGCCTGGGCTGTGAGGAGAAGCCGAGTGGGCGCCGTCGCCACGGCCCAGCTCGATTGCTGAGGGCCGCGGGCCGGAGTCGTTGTGGGGGCGGGGGCCGGGGCCTTGCAGCGCCGCTGGGATGGAGTTCTGAGGCCTCCGCCAGCCGAGTCTGCCTGAGGCCGCGCGGCCTGGTGATGGTGGAGCGCCGCAGCCTCTGAGCACCACCAGCCCACCCAAGCTCAGCCCGTGCTGCTTGCCCCACACCCCTTGCTGGGCCCTTCCGTGCGCTGCCGCGGGCCCTAACCCGGCGTGGAGGCCGCGACACCATCTGCCGCAGCAGACGCCCTCGCGGAGCAGGCAGCACCTGGCCCCGACCATGTCGTGCGTCCACTACAAGTTCTCGTCGGCGCTGAAGTACGATACGGTCTCCTTCAGCGGCCTCCACATCTCCCTGCGTGACCTCAAGCGGCAGATCATGGGCCGTGAGAAGCTGAAGGCAGCTAACTGCGACCTGCAGATCACCAACGCCCAGAGCAAAGAAGGTGCGTGGGGGTGGTGGGCGCGGGGCCTCGGGGACCGCCTGGCAGGCAGCGTCGCAGACGGCCCCACGGCGGCCGCAGCCTGTGGGAGCCGCGCTCTGCTCTTTGTGGCTCGTCCCCATGTAGCGTGAGTCAGCCTGGGGCCCATCCTGCCAGCGTGCGGGGGGACCGGGAGGGCAAGCGACACCGGGGATTAAGCTGGGTGGGAAGCGATAATGCGATTCGGCCACGATCGGTGGCTGTGACTTGTGTTGGGGGCCTCACAGAGCTCTTCTTTTGTAGTTGCTGTTCTTTTGTAGTTGCTGTTCTGACAGCTACCTTCAGATCTGTGTTTTAGACGCGGAGCTAGGCGTGGAAGAGTGCGTGGTTGATGTGCGACACATAGTGCTTCCAAAAGTTTTGCTTTCCTCAATTCTTCTCGGTAAAATGATAAGGAAACGTGGGAGGATATCTTACAATAACAAACTTGCCAGATTTCTTTGAAATCTGGCGGAGAAAGCTGAAAGCCATAGAAATAGAACAGATGGCTCATTTGAAGGAAAAAAGTGGTTTGGGTGACTTAATTTTGTCTTCGACTTGCTTTACTCCACTGCGTTGGAAAACTGGTTTTGTGGCTGTTGCAGAAACTGCTCCCTAGCAACATCTTGGATCAAGGGTGTCTTTGTGAGTTATAATCTCTGCAGACCCTTTAAAGCCATGTTGCCCATGAGTGTTCTCTGTATCTGAATTATACTTTGGAATTTCATGTTCATGTAACATCTTGTCTACACCAAAGACATTGTCATTCAGATGCTATTGAGCATGATTTCATCCTTCATTTCTAACCGTGGTTGTTTTTTTTCCCTCGTACTACGTGTTGACCGTATCAGGGCAGTCCTGAAGTTTCATGGCAGAACATTTATGGTGAATATACATCAGAAATGTTCTTAGAGAAGTCATAGATTCTTTTGATTCTAATAAATGGTGCCTGATTCTCAGAGATGATAATGGTTTTGTATTCCTTAGTATGCTACTTCAGTTTAGTAGTCTGCCAGCTTGAAAAGTTTGAATGCAGTTAAAGACTTTGGGATGTGACTTTTCAGAAAGAGAGAGGCTTGTGTTTTCATTCCTTACACATTAAATTTCTTAGTTTTCTTTTTTCTGTGGTTCTGTGACACTCTTACAACAGTCTTTTCTTTCAAATGTGTACTAGTGTTTTTTTTCCTTTTCCTGTTTCATGTATTAAAGCTTGAACAGAAGAATATGTGTGCTGCGGTAACTGTAACTTCAGCCCTAGCCTTTAAAGTGGTTGGACCTAAAGCTGGCTGTTTATCAACAGGTATTTAAACTATTTTCAGGAGAATGGCTGTGGTGAAGAGACTACTTCTAGTAGTATTGACTAAAATTGTCAAGAGCTTGTGAAAAATGTTGCATTTGCTTTAAGGGCTTTGCTGCATAGGGGTCTCTGAATTTTGTCTTGAGTTGCTAATGTCCTTTCAGCTTGACAAATGCTAGCAGGCTGAATGGCCACCTGGCTGACGTCACTCCTGTGATAGTTGGGTCTGTGTAAAACAGAGCCTTAAAAGCAGAATGTTGGATGGTAATAAACTGTGACGGAGCCCAATTATCGTCACCAGAAGAAAAAGTGTTTTGAAATAGGCCAAACACGTGGATTCTGTTCTAGCAGGTGAGGAACGGGAAGCAAAGTTGCAGAAGAAAAATTCATGCTGATAAATATGTGACCGCATGAAGTGTTACTCTAATAGACATAGTAGGAGTTTTACAAAGCGTGTTGCTTTGTTTTCGTATGGAATCAGAATCCAGCGGAGACAAAGTATCTGCTTCACTAGGTTCTGTTAAATGTGGTGTTGCCTAAAGGTGAAGTTAAAGAAGGACTATCTTGGAGCTTCTCTTGGAGCTCTGCTGGGACGAGTGTGAAAAGTCGTCACTGCTCACTTTGCAGATGTGGAGCCATGCGGTGAGGCAGAGCGACGCTGCTTTGCAGGTCCTGGCAGTTGCCAAGTCTCTGCTAGAGGATGTTGCTGCCCGTGGGGAACAGGTTCCTGCCGGGAGATGCCAGTTTAGTCTGAGAGCTGTTACACTAAGCTGGTATCTGTTAAATTCAAATCGAGCAGACAAAAATTTCCAGGGGCTTCAGGAATTGTGCTCCAGCTTCAGTCCTTTCCTACTTAAAAAAAAAAAAGTTAATTTGTTAGTCCACATTGTTTGACTTCACCTTTAACAAAATCAATACAAAAATCAATACAAATATGTGCCGTGATAAGTGTCCTATGCCAAAATAGCCTTTACTTCCCCAAGCTCTTGTCACTCTTCAGTTGGTCCATTTAAATGCGCACTGATTGACTCTTAAGGTGAATTCATTTTGATATCAGTCTGTTATTAGATGGCTGGAGCTCTCTTCACTGTGCACTTAACAAGTAGATAGAAAACAAGCATCTCTCTCTCTCTCTCTCCCCCTCCTCCTCCCCCCCCCCCCGCCCCCGTGCAAGGGTAGTCTTTTCAGAAGGCAGATGTCAATGCTTCTCTTCTAATGGTCAATGAATTGTCACAAAATACTAAAAGAGGACTTATTCCTCTTTTTGCATCAGACACCTGTTCTGCATGTTCCAACTGACCCCTGCAGGCTTGCATAATTTGTGAAGAAATGCATTGGTTGCTGTCCTCATAGGTACAGTCTCTGTCTAGGAGAGGTGCTGCCACTCGTAACCTTCTGCGGAACTACCACGATCCTCAGTTCGGCACAGGCATAGCAAACGCCTGCCTTTTTGTGGAGCCACTGTTGCTTATCCTGCATCTCGGAAATCTTAAGCCAGTGGTTTGTGATGTGGACCAGAAAGAATACTCTGTATGACTCCGTTCAGCAGGTAGAAACAGCTGCTTTGGGCTTCTAGAACTGGAGCTGGCATGATCTCCCAGTGGTTTGTCTGGGCCTCAGTACTGCTTGAGCTCCTTCTCCATCCAGGCCTTTCTTGACAGGTGGCTGTGTAAGGGTTAGGTTTTCCTTTGGAGAAGAGCTCTAGGGGTTGGTTTCAGGAGATGACTTCTCTAAAAGCTTCTGTTCTCCTCGTTAGTAGTCCTTTCTCCTACAATTGGAAACGACTCTGAAGTCCAGAGGAAGCGTGCTGTTCGGTTCCCTAGGGGGGAAGATCAGGAGTTCGTTTCAGCTAAATGATTTCTCAGTTTTCAAAGCAGCCTTCTGTCATTTGGAAAGAGAAGTAACATTTTCCTTTCATTGTTGAAATCATGTCTTCTGGAAGGTGTGTTTTGGTCTAAGAGAGGTTCCTGCCTGTAGGAGGAATATACTGAGAACCGGAGCACTAATGGTGAACTATTCCTGTTTTGTGTGTGACCACTGAGCAAAACTGCCCTGAGAGAGCTTGACTAGATAGACAGCATCTTTGGTTTTCAGACCATCGGTCTGCAAAGCGATGGGCTTTTAGCTTTTAAAACTGTAGGCAGATTACCGGGAATGGCTGCTGATAGTACTTAAATATATTTAGTCATATCCAGCTTGTGTAAGAACAATAGAAAAACCATTCTTATGGAGAGATGCTTGCCTTTGGAGCTGACTCAGTCAAAGTGTGTCAGATAGTTGTTTTTTTTGTTTGGGCCTTATGTAAAAGGTCAGAAGGCTTTCCTCCTCTTCAAAAGACTAACATGGTGTAAGCCAAGGCAAAGCATGAATAGCTTCAGGCACCTGCTGCTTTCGAAAGGCTTTTCAAGGCTGTCTTCGTAAGTAATTTTGTTTGAGTCTCTCTGCTCTGCAAAAAGTGAATCGAACGAATTCCTGTCCCTTTGGTTAATTCAAACGAGAGGATTAGCTTAGGAGGGGAAGTACCCCTTCAGTTGGAGCCAATTCTGCCCTACTTGTGAAAGCAAGCTCAAAAAACCCCCAAACGCCTGCGATCCAAATTCTAGCACTGCCAGTTTTGTTTCCATTTAAATGTAAAGCCCTGCGCAGCTGAGAAGTGTGGTTGCTGATGGACTAAGCTCCAAGGAATAGACAGAGATGGCAGGCTCTCTTGTGTGTTCTGTCAGTCTTGAGCACCAGCAGCATAGGAGAATCGTTGTTAGTGAACAGCTCTGAAAGCAATGGCGCAGAGTTGTCATGCTTTAGCTAAGTGCCTGTTTTGTTGCCGGGCAAGCGAGTCAGACTTTAGAATCTGGTTTATGCAGGTGAGACTTTGCTGTGGTTTGTTTTTCTCCAGAGATGGATTGGTTTTGTAGCCTAACAGAAGCAAAAGCAACTTAAGCTAGATCAGGAAAGAACGTCATGCATTAGCAGACTCTCCTTTAGTGACCTTTGAGACCGTTTTGCTGTTGGCATTCCCACTATTGAAAAAAAAAAGAAGAAGGTTGTGCTGCTTGTGTTTGATTATCAAACCTGAAGATTTCTTGAAAGGTACTGTTAGTGTGTTGAGACGATACAAGCGCAATGTTACCTATAAAATTTTGCTTTTCTATCTGTAAAGGGATTCTCTGAAGTGCTGTGTAATTCCATATGACTATACGTTCTTACAAATCGACTCATGTTTTTTTCTGTATTTGTGTTGTTTTCAGAATACACAGATGATAACGGCCTGATTCCTAGGAACTCATCAGTAATTGTTCGAAGACTCCCTGCTGGAGGAGTTAAAGCTACCAGCAAAACACATGTTAGGTAAGTATCCATAAAGCATTGTATTCCTTGTGAGGGGTTTCAGTGTGTTAGCTTTTTTTCTGGCTATTAGCTTACAGAGGTATTCCGGTTGTATCTTTCTTGTGAAAGCTGCTGTTCATTTTTGTTGTCATGGGGTAGATTTTAATGTGTCTGTCCCAAAGTAGACTTACATTTCTAGGCCTGCTGGGACATGGGGCTCAAACTGCAACAATGGTAACTTTGAAGATGATCCTCTTGGGTTTGTTCTTGGGGTTGATTTTTCTGAGAGCCAAGCTGTAGATCCTGTTCCCTCTGCGTGGAGAGGTTCCTTCTTCTATGTGTTTGCTTTTCTAGGAAAGACAGATAGGCATTGTAGTGTAAACTTCTAATTTGTTCCCATCTCAGAAGAGTCTGAGTCTCAGTGTTTGACTATTTCTTGCTTTTGGAGGAGAGGGGGCGGGATCTGGCAGGTATTCTTATGCCCCACATCTGGGTTTTTGCACACTAGCTGTAGAGGAAGACCAAGGGTTGCCAGCTGGCGAACCATGCAAACCAGAGGTTCCGTTCATAAGTGATTCCTGTGAGTTTCCTAAAGACCATGTCCATTTCAGGCAAGAGAAAAAGAACAATATCCTAAAGCGTATTGCCTTTTGTGCGAGGACGATGAAGGAATGGTTAATCCTTTCCCAACCTGAAACTCAGTAAGCAGTTTAGCACGTTACCAAATGGTGCTAGTTATCTTTCTAAGTCTGTTTTTACTCGCAGCTGATAGCTGTGCTCCAGGTTTTAATTCTGTATTCCTAAGATTTACAGAGGACAGAGAATCAGGTGCCTTGGTTAAAATTACAGAAATTCAAATGCAATCCTGACTACAGGATTCCTGCTGTCATTTATGTATTCATACAGTCCAGTTCTATATCAGCTACGTTAGCATTGTTTGAATGGTCATGTTTTCCAGCCTTCTTAAAGCGATGCCTCTCCACCACAATTAGGAGATGTTCTTAGCTTGTGGTTTTAAAAAAAAAAAAATGTTTTTCAGAAAAAATACAGTTTTCAAATGTAATAAATATTTCCTAAAATATTGTAGCATTTTTAAGATTATCTTAAAGCAAGTTCTGGCAATTAAGACCTTTTTTTTTTGTCACGGGGCATCCTCAATCACACAAAATCCTAGGAACTGCTTTCAGGTGACATTTCTGCTACTATTTTGAGTCAATATAGCATATGTAACGCATTTGGTATTTTGGCACTTTCATGGCTAAGCATGGTAGGTATCTGAAAGTCTTAGGGTAATTGGTGACAAAGCAGAAATGGGATTTGGGGGTTTTTTTTAGTTGCACTGACTGTACCGAGAGAGAACAGTTTATGTATACGAATAAATTTGCACATTCACTAGACTATCAGAACATAATGTTTTGATGCTCAGGTTTTACAATCCGTTTTCACTGCTTTCTGTTGGGTACCAGTGCTTTATTTTAAGTTCTGATCACCTTTATTTCTTCTTCTAGAAGTCGAACTGAGCCAGTGAGTGGAACATCAAAAGCCGTATGTAAAACCACAACCTCACACTGTTTTCTACACACTGCACTTAACTCTAAACAATGTAGCCTTGTATTAATTTTCCAAACAGTACCTTAGTATAATTTCCAGTAAAACATAGTCTATGTTGTAAATACAATGTCTTTGATTCAGCCTAGGAAGAACTGAGTAATGCTATCATTTGCACAGTTTTAATGTGAATATTGGTATTTGTGCCTAGTAATGCCTTGCATTTCATATGGAATATGCTAGAATATTTCCTGTATGACTTTGTGTTGTACAGATAACGTATGATTGTTTTTAGATCATGTAGGTTCAAGGTTTGCACAACTGAACGTGGTGCCATGTTCTCCATCTGTCTGTCTATAGCTAGTAATGCGTATGTTTGTATAGGTTGGTGTGTGCTTTTTGTTTCTTGCAATAAAAATTATTTGGAGTGTATTTTTTTCCATTTTCACTCTGTATCCCTCAGCTTTTGGTTTTAAATACTTATTTTGCTTAATGGTTTTTGAAAATGTTATCAGAAACCACTGAGAAACCATTATTGTTCGACTTGGTACTGTTTCTTTCTTTTGACTTGGGGGTTCAAACAAATACCAAAACCAACCTATCCCATACATTTTGCAGACAGTTCTGTGCAGCTAAATGGTTCCTTTTCATGTCCTTAAATACTTGGGTATTTGTTCCTCAAGCTGTGTAATTGAGGTGATATCGTTTGGGCCCCTCTGAGTACATAACTGTCTTTACTAGATTGCCATGAATTTAAATATCATTGCTACACAAAGTGGTATTCTGAAGTTCTGCATTTGCTCTTTCCACTTGATCTGATGAAGCAGTTTAGTTTAATAAGTTTGTCTGCAAATGAAAATATCTAAAACCCAGCCTACAAATTTTGGCACAAGGTTAGAGCCTGGAGCATTTGTGGGTAAAATCCCTGTCATTTTTCTTAACTTCTGCCTGCAGTACCTTGTTGGATCTGGGTGACCAGAGATCTAAGTAACACAAGGAAATGCTTGACTGGTAGTGGTCGAGATCTTGATTTGCCGCTTCCTTTTTAACAGAAGGAAGATCTTGACAGTCTAGATCTTGATTTTGCCAGACTTCCTTTTGAACAGAACTAGGTACAAAATGTTCTGAAAAGAAGGAAAGTTGAATCTTCTGGTACGACTTGCAACGGAAGGAAGGTCTCTTTTTCCAGATCTGGCTGTTCCTCTCCAAAGGCACATTTTCAAGACCTTAATAATATGTTGTGCGTGCTTTCCTAACCATACAGAGAAGGCATGATTAACTGGAGCGAGGAATCATCTTCTGCATGTAGATTTTTTTCCCCCCAGAGTCTGCTAAAACTGCTCCCTTGAATTCTTCCACTACATTAGGTCATAAAGGACAAGAGCTTTTTCCAAGGAAGGGTTTGCATCTCTCTTCTGATCCATTTCGTGACCTCTTGAGGAGAGCTGTTCAGTTTACCTTGTGAAATTTCAGTCTACGTTTTTGAACAACTTAAGGCATAATAAGCAGTGACTCGAGTGTCTTTCTGATCATGTTTTACTAGTGTAAGCTTAACTGCTGCTTGTGGCATAATACAATTCAAGAGAGTGGAAAAGGAACAAGATAAGAGTTACCCTTTTTACTTGTGGACAAGCTGCCCTTCAGTCTTAGTTCTGATTAAACACTGCAGTCCATTACTAACTAGTGGCCTGAGGACTTCATTCCTGCAAGCTGTTCCAGTAGGCAGCTGGGAGGGAGGAGTGTGGTTGCAATGGAGAAAAAAATGACAGGACTGTGCTCTGAATCCATGTTTTCATCATCATCCAAAATTGGGTTTGGTCTGATAGCAAGGAGAATAATATCTATTCTCACACTTGCCAAACTAATTTGGATAGTATGGCCTGTGGTCTAATAAAATACAAGAAATGAGTTTTCTCAGTTTTGATAGGCTCCTCTGTCATGGGAAATACCTGTATTTCAATAATGGGAGCAGTTTATTTCTTTGTAGACGAAGTGGTGGGTTACTTTTATGGGTGATGTTTTGGATTGGTGTTTTTATTTGGGTCTCATGGGGTATGGTGAGTTTGGCATTTTTAAACTTAGTGACCGGAGGGGCAGAGTTCATGTTTCAGGGCTGATGTGCCTGTGCTTTCTTTTGACAGGCAACTCTACTGTGTGCATTTATCCATGATGAGACATGTACTGATCAATTTGCAGACTACACGGAAAATAAGTTTCCTGTAATGATGCTTCCTTCTCAAATAAACTGCAGTATTTTTTAAAAATCCTCTTTAGCTGGAAACGGACAGCTTCCTTACCCCTTCGACTTGTAAGCAGTTGTGAGCATTTGCCAAGGGTCCCTCTCTGAGATATTGTGGAGCAATAAGTTGGTCTCAGGCGGGTTTGCTTATTTTAGTTTCTTCTCATGAACCACATAGGCACTCTTGAGCTGTCATAGCTTTGGACTTTGTTTTGAACGAATCCAAATTACACTAGGTTGGAAATGCCCCTTTCAGTGACCCTCGGAGGATATAGCGCAGACTTTCAGACTACAGTAGAGGTTAACTATGGCTATGTTTTGATTGTAGAACTTGAATATGTGTTTACTTTTTTGTGAACAGATTGATGACTCTTCTGCATCTCTTTCTCTGGCCCAGCTTATTAAGGTAGATATAGATATTCTTGTCCAATACTTAACCAAAAAAAGTCTTTGCTTTGTATTTTTAAATGTTCTACTGTGATCTATAGCTGGGTAACTGTTGTCATGTGAAGAAAACTGTAATTTCATATTTAATAATTTAAAGTATTTATTTTGACTTTGCAAAGTGTGTATCTTTTGATACTATCCTGTAAAGAGTAGCTCCCAGTTGGGAAGATAGAAGGGGAGTACCTTATCAGCCTCAGCGTAATGTTGCAGTATTACTCATCTTCAAGGCACAAAGAAGAAACCCTTCAGAAGCTCTTTACCATTTTTCATACGTTTCATTAATTTTGTGTTGGAAGCTACCACAATTTTTACAGAAGAATTTAATTGGCTGTAAGTTACGGACATTTCAGGGGGGTTTGCAACAGCCACAACAGAAGCGTTTCTGGAACGTGGACAATTGCCTGGCTGTTTTTGAACTTCTAGTCACTGTAGATCCATTCTTTGAATGCTGCACAATTTCATAAATTGTAGTGTACAGACAGTGGACAACACAATCTGATTGGTTTGAACGCAGACTGTGTAACTTGTGTAAATGTACCAAATTGTTTCTAGGAATATACCAATGGGTATGTGTGGCATATTAGCAGATGTGACCTGCTGAAACTGTTGTAATGCCATGTTTTGCTATGGAACTGCTGGCATTTTTTGCTCAACAGTGTGTAACTTTGTCTGGGAAAGCACTAGCGATGGCACTTTGGGAAAAGGCATAGTGCTAGCCAATTAAATTCCTAGTCTTTCAAGTGACAAAGATTGGAGGAGGCAGGGCCTAATGCAGAGGAGCTAGTTCTTTCTTCTGAAAAGAAAGGCTGGAGTTCATTTCCAAGAAAGAGAAATCTCTTCCCACTGGTAACTTCTTCCCTCTCTCACTGCAGAAATTAAATTGTGGACCCTTGGGAAGAAAAAAAAAAAAAAGAAATTAGTTTGGAAGGTAGCCACCAAAAGAAATTGGTCTCCATTAGTGCTGTCCCTAAACGTGTCCGTGGTTCCGTAAACTCATGTGAAGTTTTACTCTAAAATGTGAAAAACTGTCCAAGTGGCGTACTCATTTAAAATGTCGAGAAAATTTAAGCATTTCCAAAAAATGCAGGAACATAACAATAAAGCAGCTCAAAACGGTTACTTACTCTAACCTCTTTAGTGCAGAGTGGCTTAGCATGGAGGCAATGTGTTGTTCAAAGGTTTCTGTTTGATTATTACTATGTATGAAATGCTGTATTTGAGTTTTGGTCTATTCCTAGTAATGTTTTGTGGGTTTTGGATGTGTTTTGTAAACCATTTGGGTTCAAACAAATTAGTCAAGTATCTGTAAAGCTGTCTGTAAATGTTAATGGACACGCTTTCATAGATGTCGATCTGGATTATGTTACTGTTGAGAAAAAACTGTCCCTATGAAACAACCATTTAATAAAACGTTGAAACTCGTTGGTTGCTTTTGTGAATGAATGCATACAAGAAGAAAAACATGAGTGGTTGATCTGAATGATAGGTGTTTGAAGGTCCAAATCATTGAGAGTCACTCCCTTAGACCCTGCTGGTATCTGGACCAGTGTGTAATAAAAACATTTGAACAAATACTACTTAAAAAAAAATCAGCTGGCTTCAATAATGTGAAGATCTAGTTCTGGATAAGGTCTATGTGACAATTTGTGTGTTAAAAGGACACAGTCAACTGGAAAAAACTGCAGGCTGTGCTTACTGGAGTTAAATCACACAATATGAAGAAGTGAGTAGTGGGGGAACACGCAGTTTGGAGTGCCTACAGCACGTGATGGTCAAATTTCTAGTGAAGAGAATCTTTTGGCTTGCTGAGGGATCCTAAAAAGCTTGATTCCTTTTCATGCTTCTGTGTCTGCAGCTGAATGTCAGCAAGCAAAAACAACTTCCCCGACTCCTGCGTTGCGTGTCCTTGTAATGCTGCCCAAATGTCCATAATGATACTTGCACACCTCTTTGTCCCTCCAATGTCCAGTGGCCGTCTTCTCTTTCAACTGGTCTGGAGCTTAAAAATCAGTTGAAAAAGAGTGGAGAGTGCAATTCTTTCTAGACATAGCTTCAGTCCACTTGGAAGCAAATGAGATTGGTTACCCAAGTCTTTGTGGAAGGTCCAAAGAGAGCCTAAGGTTTTGAGTGCCCCAGAATGCTCTTTTCAGGCAGGGTCCCAGGCACGTAAACAGCCTGTGATGGCGCAAGGACTGCCCAGAACATCTTCAGCCCAACTCTGTTTTGTAGAAGCAGGGGTTTTCATGCAACCTCGGCTAGCGTTGTGCTGCTCTTTACAGGATCGGGTGAGTGGTGTTGTCTTTGGCTGTGGGGGCTTCAATGTGTTTCTAATGTGTGTGTCAACTACTTACCTGTTAAACAGACTGCCAATCTGGCTGAAGCCAATGCTTCCGAAGAAGACAAAATAAAAGCTATGATGATACAGTCTTGCCGTGAATATGATCCGATCAAGTAAGTGTTGATAATGTCAAATCTGTTCTTTGAAGATTATGGAAAAATTGTAGAGATGTTTGTTTTAACACGAGAGACACATGCATACTGTTTTCTTTTTTTCCCCCAAAACCTTTTAGTTACATGAAGAAACCCTTGGGTCCACCTCCACCATCATATACTTGCTTTCGTTGCGGAAAACCTGGCCACTATAGAAAGAACTGCCCAACAAATGGGGTAAGATTGTGGGGGACTTGTGGCGTTACTTAGTTTTTAATTTTTTTACCTTGGCCGTTAGGTAACAAATAAATGACTACTCATCTGAAGAATTGTTTCGCTTGGGGTGAAATACAGAGGTTATATGGCAATGTTGCAAAGCCCTTCAAAATTCCAGGGCAGTCTGGAATTGTAACTGTGAAATGTTCTTTTTTCTAGGTCATAGACATTAAATATGTCCATCGATCTTTCTCTGTGAACTTTCCTGCATATTTTTACCTATTTCAATATTACTGGAAATTTTCCTGGTTTTCACTCTTTCAAATGACAGTTCACAGTTTGTACTATTTCATATGAAAAGAAGACGTTTCTGTTGACCTCATCTCTTGAATATTTGCATGGTTTAATTACACAAGTCTCTGGTTGAGTAGTCATGCCATTTAACCTTAGGGACTGCACGTATGTGCCTGAGGTATGAATTCAACCTTCAAGTACAGATGGTGAATAGCGGTTTCTCCAGTGACTGAGTGAGAGCCCTGAATGGAGCCCTCACTGTGAATTGCGCTTTGGAGGAGGAGCGGGTTTGTGTCTCTTCTCGGGGTGGGTGGTGAGCCAAGGGATGTTGCACCCTTAAGGAACCGGCAGTTAAGCCCAAGCATGTCGACTGAGTTCAAAACCCTGCTCAAGGCTTTGGAGCATCCTGGCTCTATTCACTTAGGAAAATAAGTCTTTCAGTCGAGGAAGCCTTAGGCGAGGTAAAAGGAGAGGATGAAAGGCTTTTGGTGCTTCAAAGAATCATTGAAATGTCCTTTGAGGTGTGGGTCTTGAGGTGAGCCATGCCTGCATTTCTTTGCTTAACAGGACAAAGATTTTGAGCCTGTTCCCAGAATGAAGAAGAGCACAGGGATTCCAAGGAGTTTCATGATGGAGGTGAAAGATCCCAATACAAAGGGCGCTATGCTGACAAACACTGGAAAATATGCAATACCAATTATTAATGCGTAAGTATGGAATTAATGGGACTGACCCAAAAGGGAACAAGAGAAAGCACGCGTAAATGTCTGCGTGGCAATGCAAGCAAGTTGGCCAGCATCTGTAATTACGGGGGAGGAAGCCTTGTCGTTGTATCTTAACCTAAACATCTGTGATACTTTCTGATATTAAACTAGGGTGGTCCTGCTGTTGATGCCCCAGGAAGTTGCTTGAACTCGGGGTATGCTAAGAATCCGTATTTCTGCCAAATATTTCGGTAGTGTTTACAGGGGAGTCGTTCTCTTTGAAAGCTCCTTTTGCTTCTGTGTTACGTTTCAAAGGCTTCTTGCAAACTTTAACAAATAGCTGTTGGACTGAGGCTTCCCCCCTCTGACTTTTATCCAATCCCATGTGTGAAACAGACTGGAGTTTTCCTGTTGCACTAAACTAAGAAAATCCTCCTGGGTGCTGACAGCAGTGGCTGTTTGACAATGCACTCAGTAGCACTTCTGTTTTTCTGTCGAGGATCTCCTTTTGAGATCCATGAATCTCAGGATTCATTTCACCTGGTTTGTGGCTGTCGAAAAATCATTGTTCTAGTCTGAGCTGATTCCGTAGTTGATTGAACAAATGGGAGAGTTCTGCAGAAGGGAAGTTGTTCCCCCCTCCCTCTTCTAGTGGTGTGGCTACAGGGAAGTAGTTTAAACTAAATGCCTACATTTTAGAAGGCTCCTGTGGAGCGAGAAGAATTCCATCTATTATCTTCCTTGGATAAAATCCAAAGCTTGGAAAAGTTTTCCTTTACCCATCTTTAACTTTTTTCTTTTTCCTTCCCCACCCCCACTCCAGGGAAGCTTATGCTAGAGGAAAGAAGGAAAAGCCTCCCTTTTCACCAGAGGAGCCGTCCTCCTCCTCCTCCTCAGACGACCGTATTCCAGAGGATTTGTTATGTCTCATTTGTAAAGATACAATGACCGATGCAGTTGTTATTCCCTGCTGTGGAAGCAGTTATTGTGACGAATGTAAGTGTTACTCCCATGTTTGTTAGTTTAAAACATCACATCTGATCTTGTGAAAGCAGAAATAGGAGAGAACAAAATTACTTTCTTCCCAGTTCTGTTTAATACTGAAGTATACCCTGAAGAGGAAAGCGTCTAAAGGAAAAAAAAAGGCAGCAAGCTTTTTTCCCTTGTCAGGTATCTAGTGAAATCCTCCTTCCATGCGGAAGGACGAGTCTGAGAAGAGTGCCTCATTGTGCAGGGGATTAGAGTATTGGATACTGAAGGCATTTAGTTTTTCCACAGCCCTGTCTCTCCTCCAGACTTACATAGGCATCTCTGGTGCCTTACTGTGGTCTGCAACAAAGGGCTAGTTAGGCATTTAATGCACCTTCTTCTCCAGGGGAGAGGTGGTTAAAACCTTCAGAACTCGAGCCTGGTAATGGTTTTTTGAGATGGGTTTTATTCATGAAGCCTGAGCTTGGGGCCTTCTCACTGTACTGGAGAGTGGGAAAAAGACTAGCCGAAACATCAAGACACGGCCTAGTCTACCTCTCCAAATGTTACAAGAGGGAAATATCAAAACTGTCCAGTTCTTTGCTGCATGCTAGAACTTTTTTACACTGTTGAACATTTGTAGCTTCATGCTCTCAATTCAAGACCATATTCACCCATTCATCATATGCGGGTTTTTATAATTGATTAAAACCACCACATTTTCCTTAGTTTGGCTAAAAACTATTTGGATGATTCCAATTATTCACAGGTATTAGAACAACATTACTGGACTCTGAGGAACATACGTGCCCAACGTGTCGTCAGACAGATGTTTCTCCTGATGCTTTAGTTGCCAACAAGTGCCTACGCCAGGTAACATGGTGACTTGTCCGTAAACTGTTTGTAAGAAAAGTCTCTTTGTAAAAAGCTGAGAGGGAAGAAACTATTAATTGCCATCTCCTTAAGCAAGGCTAAATTGAATAAGGCTAAATTTAGTTTTCAAATCCATTCTCTGTTGTTACAGAAGCTTACAGCTCTTTGGAGACAATCTGGCAAGTTCAGGTCGCACTTTTATTTAACAGCATTGCCTCACTTTCAAATTTGGTGTTAACACTGAAGTACTTGTAATACAGGTACTCTGAGTTACCAGTCATTAGCATCAGTGTTTCATGGGATGTGTTCATCTATCTGGATGTTGGTTTATTTTAGGAGTGATAGCGTTTACAGGAATACACAAGTAATTTTACTCTGTGGAGGCTTTTGTTCGTATATCTCCTGAAGTTTCGTATTACCTTTTGGTCAATGTTTTTCTGCCTCTAGGCTGTGAACAACTTCAGAAATGGAACTGGCTACACAAAAGGGCTCCTTAAGCAGATTCAGCAGCAAGAGCAGCAGCAGCCGCCACCACCTCCACCACCACTCACGACTGGTACACCTCCTGCTGCTCTGCTGACTGCCGCTGAACTTTCTCAACCTTCCTCTCTGTCAGTGAGCAGCCTGTTGGAAGAGAAGGTAAGGTTTATTTCAACATATGCAGTGATTCTGGTATTTTAGTAGAGCTTCTTTTCCAACTGTTTGCATTTATTCGCAAGGGCTATCAGGTTCCTGTGCTAAGAGAACCGGCATTACCAAGCCTTCTGGGCCCCCAAGGACAATCAGTACCCACAACTGGTAAGTAACTCTAACTTTTGCATTCCTTTTAAAAAATTATCTTCAGATAAACCGAATGGGATTGTTTTCTCTTTCCTCTCCCCACTCCAAAAGGTCATCCAGTGAGGGCCAGTACAGTTCGCTCAGCAGGTGGCAGACCAGGCTGGGAACAGTAAGTATTCTACAGAAATGCAATCTATTACTACTTGGAACCTGTTAAACGAGGCCGTAACACATAACTTCCACAACAGCTGATTTAGAATGAGATAAGTAGGCACAGATAGTTGCGGAGAATACCCGTGGCAATTAATTTTTGAATGCCTTAATTTGAATTGGCTTTAACAAAGGGGATCTGTGCTTGCAGTAAGATTCTTTAAAGTAGGCCAAATACATCCTCGTGAGGCAACAAGATAGGAAGTGTAGGTGGAAGAAGTTAAAAGAAGTTTGAGAGAAGATTAGTTAATACCTGTGCAGTACTTTGAAGATCAGAAGTGTGAGGTAGTAAGTGTATGAAGGAGTGGCAGAGGAGCGGTGGGCCCTGGGCACCTGGGAGATGGGAGTCTCTGTGAAGCATGGGCAGCCTCCATCCACAGTCGCAAAGCTGAGTAGAAGGAGAGGAGACCGAGGGAAGTGTTGGGGGCGAGGATGTGGAAGGCAAGTATGAGGACGAAGAAATGAGTGTAGTCTCAAATGAACAGAAAGCAGGGAGAAGAATGCTGCTTGTTGAGAACAAGAAGTGCTCGCCACCATGCTCCCGCTTCATTCGCTTTCCTCGTTAAAATGAAGGCCGAGTGTAACAAACAGTGACACATGTTTTGGGGTTTCTTTAGAAGTTCAAATCGAGGACGCCCGCACAGTGAACGTACCCAAAGGACTCAGGCCCCAACACTACCAGCGTCAACACCAGTCTTTGCGCCTGTGCCTCCACCTCCCTTGTATCCTCCACCGCCCCATGCACTTCCTCTTCCACCCGGGGTACCACCACCACCGTTTCCTCCTCAGTTTCCACCTGGTCAGCCTCCATCTGCTGGGTACACTCTCCCCGCTCCAGGATATCCCCCAGCTGCTGCAAACAGGTCATCAGCTTGGGTACCAACAGCAGTACCAACGGCTCATTCAAATACCGTCTCAGTGACACAAGCACCTCCTTCATAGAATCATAGAATCATTTAGGTTGGAAAAGACCTTGAAGATCAGCGAGTCCAACCGTAAACCCAACACTGCCAAGTCCACCACTAAACCATGTCCCTAAGTGCCACATCGACACATCTTTTCAATACCTCCAGGGATGGTGACTCAACCACTTCCCTGGGCAGCCAGTTCCAGTGCTTGACAACCCTTTCGGTGAAGGAATTTTTCCCAATATCCAGTCTAAACCTCCCCTGGCGCAACTTGAGGCTGTTTCCTCTCGTCCTATCACTTGTTACCTGGGAAAAGAGACTGACACCCACCTCGCTACAACCTCCTTCCAGGTAGTTGTAGAGAGCGATGAGGTCTCCCCTCAGCCTCCTTTTCTCCAGACTAAACCACCCCAGTTCCCTCAGCCGCTCCTCATAAGACCTGTTCTCTTGACCCTTCACCAGCTTCGTTGCCCTTCTTTGGATGCGCTCCAGCACCTCAGTGTCTTTCTTGTAGGGAGGGGCCCAAACCTGAACACAGTATTCGAGGTGCGGCCTCCCCAGCGCCGAGCCCAGGGGGACAATCAGTTCCCTAGTCCTGCTGGCCACACTATTTCTGACACAAGCCAGGATGCTCTTGGCCTCCCTTACCTAGGGAGGAGTTTTACAGAGAACAACGGGGACTTAGAGAGGAGTAAGGATTTGGCTCAAGGCAGTTGCGTTGTTTTTCATGTTTGTATTTCGATAGCATATCGGACTGCAGTTATACTAAAGTGCATCTGTCAGAAGCAGAAATGACATAGTGGTTTTTTGCAATAGGTCACACGGTTATCACCGCTCAAGGTCAAGGTCACCCCCATACAGAAGACGCCATTCACGGTCAAGGTCTCCAGCATTTAGAGACCAGTCTCGCACTAAAAGGACTATACCTCAAGGGGAAGGAGAAAGGGAGGATTTTAACAGATACACAGAAGTTCCAGCATACGATATGAAAGCTTACTGCGGCAGATCTGTTGACTTCAGAGATCCATTTGCAAAGGAAAGATACAGAGGATGGGAAAGGAACTATACAGAACGGTATGACCAGTTTTACAAGGGCTGTGCTGTTGGCGCTCAACCTCGACCTCCAGTAAAGAGCGAGAACTTTTCTCCAGAGAGGTTTGGTCCACCTGGGACCAGACGAGAGAATTTGCCATATGCTCGGGGACGTAGGGAGGATTATCCTGGTGGGCAGAGCCACCAAAAGCATAACAGAGCTGGCAATGACCCTCAAAAACCTCCTGGAAGAGAGAGCCATGGCATCCAAGATCCTCCAAAATCAGAAGAGAAGGAGGTGGAAATTCCAGTGGGAGATGGCAAAGGAGAGAAACATCAAACCCACCGGAAGAGGAGAAAAGGGGATGAGAATGAAGGATTTCCCAATGCTGAGTTGTTAGAAGGTGCGAGAAAACGGAGAGCCAGTTACAGCAGAAGACATGGAAACGGACTCTCTGTTCATGCTCGCAAGCAGAGATGATGCGACCCCTGTGAGAGATGAGCCTATGGAAGCAGATTCTATTGCTTTCAAACCGGTGTCTGCAAAGGAGAAAAAAGAGAAGGATGAGCCAAAAGCAAAAATGGACAAGACAAAGCAGAAAGTAGAAGTGGCTGTTCCTCCTAAGAAAGACAATATACTAAAACCAGCTAAAGCTTCCCAAGAGAAGGTGGACACCGATCGTGCAAAATCTGCTCAAATAGAACCTCCTGTGAAAAAAGTAAAGGAGGAGTAGCCGACCTGAATTCGTGACATTTTTCAAGGGTTAGGGTTAGGTGGTTACGGGGTTAGGGTTAGGGGGTTTGGGTTTAGGGGGTTCGGGGTTTCGGGTTTAGGGGGTTGGGGTTAGGGTTTAGGAAGTTAGGGAGATAGGGGGTTAGGAGGTTAGGGGGTTAGGGAGTTAGGGTTAGGCTTTGGGGGGTTGGGGAGTTGGGGGGGTTGGGGGGGTGTGGGGGGGTGTGGGGTGGGGGGGTTAGGAGGGGTGGGGGGGTGCATGGGGGTGGGGGGTTGGGAGGGGTGGGGGGGGTGGGGTGCATGGGGGTGGGGGGTGGGGGGGGTTGGGGGAGTGGGGAGGGTGGGGGGTGGGGAGGGTTAGGAGGGGTGGGGGGGTGCGTGGGGGTGGGGGGTGGGGGGGTTGGGAAGGTTGGGGGGGCTGGGGGGGTTGGGAGGGGTAGGGGGGTGGGGGGGGTCGGGGGGTGCAGGGGTGTGGGGGGTGGGGGGGGTTGGGAGGGGTGGGGGGGGTGGGGGCGGTGCGGGGGGTGGGGGGGTTGGGGTGGGGGGTTGGGGGGGTGCAGGGTTGGGGGATGGGGGTTACGGGTTAGGGTGTTAGGGGTTAGGGTGTTAGGGTTAGCAGGTTAGGGGGTTAGGGGGTTACAGTTTAGTGTTTAGGGGGTTAGGGTTAGGGTTTAGGGGGTTACGGGTTAGGGTGTTAGGGTTCAGGGGGTTAGGGTGTTAGGGGTTAGGGGGTTAGGGGTTACGGGGTTAGGGGTTACAGGGTTAGGGGTCTAGGTGTAGGTGTTAGGGGGTTAGGGTTTAGGGCGTTAGGGGGTAGGGGGTGGTGGTTAGGGGGTTAAAGGGTTAGGGGTTTAGGGGGTTTGGTTTAGGGGGTTAGGGGTAGGGGGTTAGGGGTTAGGCAGTTAGGGTTAGGGGGTTACGGTGTTAGGGTTTAGGGGGTTAGGGGGTTAGGGTTAAAGTTTAGGGGGTTAGGGTTTAGGGTATTAGGAGGTTAGCGTTAGGGAGTTAGGGGGTTAGGGGGTTAGGGGTTTGAGGTTAGGGGGTTAGGGGGTTTGGGTTAGGGTTAGGGGGTTGGGGGTTAGGGTTAAGGGTTAGGGGGTTTTGTGGGTTAGGGATAAGGTTTAGGGGGTTAGGGGGTTAGGGGTTAGGGGGTTAGAGGGTTAGGGCTACGTGTTAGGGGGTTAGGTGTTAGGGTTAGGGGGTTAGGGGATTAGGGGGTTAGGTTTTAGGGTTAGGATGTAGGGGGTTAAGGGGTTAGGGTTAGGGTTTAGGGGGTTGGGGTTTGGGGGTTAGAATAAGCAGGTAAGGGGTTAGGGGATTAGGGTGTTAGGGGTTAAGGGGTTAGGGGTTACAGGGTTAGGGGATTAGGGGATTAGGGGGTTGGGGGTTAGGGAGTAAGGGAGTGTAGGGGGTTAGGGTTATGGTTTACGGGGTTAGGGGGTTATGGTTTACAGGGTTAGGGGGCTAGGGTTAGTGTTTAGGGGGTTAGGGGTTAGACGGCTAGGGTTTAGGGGGCTAGGGGGTAAGGGGTTACAGGGTTAGGGGCTTAGGGGTAGGTGTGAGGGGTTAGGGGGTTAGGGTTTAAAGGGTTAGGGGTTTAGCATTATGGGTTAGGGGGTTAGGGGTTTAGGGAGATAAGGAGGTAGGGGGTTAGGGGGTTAAGGTTAGGGTTTAGGGGGTTGGGGGGGTAGGGTTAGGGGTTAGGGGGTTACAGGTTGCGAGGTTAGGGTTAGCGGGTTAGGGGTTTAGAGGGTTAGAGTTAGTGGTTAGGGGGTTAGGTTAGGGTTTAGGGGGTTAGGGGTTGGGGGTTAGGCGGTTAGCATTAGTGGTTAGGGGGTTAGGGAGTTAGGGGTTTGGGGGTTTAGGGTGTTAGGGGGTTAGGGCTAGGGGTTTAGGGGATTAGGGTTAGGGTTAGGGTGTAGGGGGTTAAGGGGTTAGGGTTTAGGGGGTTGGGGTTAGGGGGTTAGGGGGTTAGAGTTAGCGGGTAGGGGGTTAGGGGGTTAGAGTTTAGTGGTTAGGGGGTTTAGGGTTAGGGTTTAGGGGGTTAGGGGGTTAGGGGTTAGGGGGTTACGGGTTACAGGGTGAGGGAGTTAGGGGTAGGTGTTAGGGGGTTAGGGGGTTAGGTTTTAGGGATAGGGTGTAGGGGGTTAAGGGATTAGGTTTAGGGTTAGGGGTTAGGGTTAGGGGGTTAGGGGTTAGGGGTTAGTGGGTTAGGGGTTTAGGGGTTGGGGGGTTAGGATTAGGGGTTGGGGGTTAGGGTTAGGGGGGTAGGGGGTTAGGGGTTTAGGGGTTGGGGGGTTAGGATTAGGGGTTAGGTGGTTAGGGTTAGGGGGTTAGGCAGTTATGGGGTTAGTGGGTTAGGGGCTAGGGGCTTAGGGGGTTAGGTTTTAGGGTTATGGTGTAGGGGGTTAGGGGGTTAGAGTTTAGGGGTTAGGGTTAGGGGTTAGGGTGTTAGTGTTTAGAGTGTTACGGGGTTAAGGCTAGAGATTAGGGGTTTAGAGGGTTAGGTGTTTAGGGGGTTTGGGTTTAGGGGGTTTGGTAGTGAGGGTTAGGGGGTTAGGGGGTTAGGGTTAAGTGTTAGGGGGTTAGTCTTAAGTGTTAGGGGGTTAGGGGTTTAGGGGGTTAGGGAGTTAGGGGGTTTGGGTTAGCAGGTTAGGGCGTTAGGGGGTTAGAGTTTAGTGTTTAGGGGCTTAGGTTAGGGGTTAGGGGGTTAGGGGGTTAGGGTTAAGTGTTAGGGGGTTAGTCTTAAGGGTTAGGGGGTTAGGGGTTTAGGGGGTTAGGGAGTTAGGGGGTTTGGGTTAGCAGGTTAGGGCGTTAGGGGGTTAGAGTTTAGTGTTTAGGGGCTTAGGTTAGGGGTTAGGGGGTTAGGGGGTTAGTGATTTAAGCAGTGATTTAAGCAGGTGGTGAGCAATTGCATTGTGCATCACTTGTCTTTTCTTGGGTTTTATTTCACTCTTTTTGTTACCTTCCTTTTCATTGCAAATTATTATTATTATTATTATTATTATCATTTTATTGTATTGTATTTTTATTTCAAGTAGTAAACTGTTCTTACCTCAACCCACGAGTTTCACTTGTTTTTGATTCTCCTCCCCATCCCACCGGGGGAGGCAGGGAGGAGTGAGCAAGCGGCTGCGTGGTGCTTAGTTGCTGGCTGGGGTTAAACCACGACAGCTGCACGGATTCCTACAGGAGATCTGTCTGTTCTGTGAGGGGAATGAAAAAAAGATGATAAAACCAATGAGTAAACAAACCAATCAAATAACTGCACATTAAAGTCCTTACCCCAGAATGAAAACAACAACAATTCAAACCAGAAGAAAAATGTCAACCTATTCAGTCTTCTGGGGGTATTCTAAAACCTGATGCTTTGCGGTGGGAATTAGCTTTGTATTTGTTCTGGGGGATTCTGTTTCCTCCCCTGATATTCTATTTGTTGCAGGAGGACAAATGCAACTAGCACATGCTTTCATGAAACCCAACATCCCTCATACGTCAGCCCAACCTGAAGGACTGTAACTAGCTTTACCTACAACTCAAGAAATCCACAGACATGGTGGTGGTGTTCCTAATAGCCAGATGCAAACAAACCACTCGAATCGGATGGTATGGCATGGCATTTCTGGCTGTAATGACTACGCTGCCTTGTATAAGCACTCTGTTCCAGCAAACTTTGGCAGCCAGGCAGGAGCATAGGAAGGAACTCTATTTGAATAAAAGGCAATGCGCACAGCTGGGCAGATTATAAACAGCACCATCAATGGCCGGGGAACAACGACATTTCCTACTCGCCTTTAATTCTGTTGGCTGCAGAAAACCTGAACTTGACAAAAGTTGGCATGACTGTTGGAGGGATGGCCCTTACACCCTGCACCCTTGGAAGTCTCACAAGAAACATGGCGCTGAGGAAACTTCCCTCCCTGACCTGGAGTCCTTCTGGCTCTGGCATTCCTGCTCCCAGCCTGCTTAACCGCTTCTCGCCCTCCATGCCAGATAATCCCCCGGTCACAAATGACCACCGCCGAGCGGTTACAGCTTGAATTTCCCCTTCACATCACAAGCAAGCGCGCAGCTGAGCAGAGCAGCCTGGCCTGAGCGCCAGCACAGTGGAGGGGGAGTGGAGCAGAGTGTGCTTTGCTCAGGACAGAGTCACTCCTCGTGCCCTTCTTTCCTTGGCTGTTTTGAAACAGGCTTTTCCAGGCAGCTCAGCTACTGCAGGGAGGGGAGACAGCCTTCAGCGTCTGCCTGTGTTGGTCTGGGCTCTGAACAGTCCCCCCGTTCATCCAGGCTTGATTGGCCTTTGCCCTTTCTTTGCAAAGGAGACTTTTGGGAATCCTTTTCCAATTTTATTCTTCTTTTTCCCTGATCATCTGAATTCCTCTAGATCTTGAACATCTCTCTAAAAATATTGAACTATTTCCTGTTGAGCTCAGGAGCTGAAAACTGAAACATGGAAGCCAGAGGCGCTTGAACCTCAGGTGAGATGTCTCTACCCACGGGTGCCTGAGGCAGGGGGGGTTGTCCAATGTCTTGCGTTTGGACCCGGACGCTGGCAGAGGAGATGAAGTGGAGCTGTGAGAGGCTCTTCCCCGGGCTCTGAGAGCTGCCCCGTCCCATGGCCACGCGGGAGCAGCTGCACGGCTGGAGGCAGCGTTGGCACTTGCTGCCCTCTGGCCGACAGCAGAAGCCTGTGCAAGTCACCAATTTCCCCTACAGACTCACTTGTCTGTGTCTCCCAGCACGTATCTGCACTGATGGGATTCAGGACCAGCTCCTGGCTCCACTTGCACCGAGGCTAGCGATAGCTGTATTTCAGGTAGGTAGCTCAGGTTTAATCCTTTGTCCCCCGACCATCCCCACAGGCCCAGCAGCATAGAAAGTCACAGCGGGCTGCCTTTGAGCAACCTGCTCCACTGGACTTGTGGCAAATGTTGGGTCTGCATCCCTGCTCTCCTGTTCTCCCTGTAGGGTCCTGGTCGATAAAACAAGCTCTTTTCCCGGGAAATGACCATCGTGGCTGAAGACAGACTCCCCTTGGTGGGCACCAGCCAAGCAGCGGGAATGTCTCTGGCACACATGCTGCTCCAGCTTTCAATCCCCAAGACGCTGGAATTAAGGCAGGTCCAACAGGAAGAAAATCTGCCGTTTTTGCTGAAAGAGGGGAGGAACCACCAGCACCGCAGAGCCGTTCATATCCTGCCAAGAGCCACATGGCAATGAAACGTGTGGTGAGCTTAGGCAGGAATCCTCATGTCCATGGAGCAGCACACTGGGGTGTTAAGGCTTTATCACACGAGGGTGTTAGGGCTTTATCCTTGGCCTACAGGGCTGGAGGAGCACCAGAAAGGAGTCCTGCCCTGTCACCCGTGACCTTCACCCACCGAGCGGCCAACACAGCCGGGGACAAGTTTGTGTGCAAGGCTCTCCAGATGGCAAAACAAGGATCCCAAGTCAGCTTTGGATGTCATGCGTCTGGTTTAAGTGTTGATACTGAGCAATGCCTTGATTAAAAGAGAGGCGATTAAGAGAGTTAAAAACCTGCCTTTTTCAGGAAAAATGCAGGAAATCACAGACATTTACAAAAGTATCTGTTGGATATCTTGCAGTCCGGCAAGTGGGTCCAGTGGTTACTGCTTTAAGGGGAATTTAACTCTTTGGGAAAAGGGATACAAAACCACTCTTCTGGGCACTGTCTCACACACACGGGGCTAGGCTGGCACTGGGGACCCTGGGAGGCTCTCCGGGGTCCCAGCTCTCCCCCAGTGCTGACTCTTGTGGCTGCTGCCTGTTCTTGCCTGCAATGCTGACTGCGCCCACCTGGTGGGGCTGTCCTTGGGAAGGGCCCCAGAGCTGAGAAAGCCCCTGGCAGAGGGGCGGGGAGAAGCTCTTCTCCAGAGGGTTGCCCGAAACCCTCCAGAGCATCCCTTTTCCAGCCCATGAGATGCTCTGTGTGACAAGGGAAGGTGCCCGTTGGCCCCATGTCTGAGGCCCTGCAGGGCTCCCATCAGGGTCCTTCGACCTGCCCATCCTCCAGCCGCCACTCCAGGGGCTGGGGCTGCCGTGTAGGTCTCTAGCCAATGTCTCAGGTACCCAGGGATATTGAAAACAGGGGAAGGCTCATTTACATATAGTTGTTTATATTAATAGCATGTCCCTTCTCCCCAGCAAATTGTTATGCACCCAGAGATTGTGTGCAAATATTCACCACCCGGGTTCGTCTTCATGGTGGTGTTAATGCTATTTTAAAACAGTGGTGTTGTGGTGTGGTGTTGTGGACCAGGTTTTCAAAAGCATGCCACATTTGCCTTTTTAGAATCGATGGGCATTTTCTCCGAGAGCACCAGCTCGGGTTTTGGCAGCCTGACCTCTTCGTGCTCTGCAGTTCACCAGCCAGGAGCAAGTTCACCCACTGTTGAACAAGCCATGTTTTCAAGGAGTGCCATATTTAAAAGTTGTACATTCATATAAAGCCTTCAGAACAAGTCTGTTGTGCTTTGGGTGTCAGAGTATGGTTGTTAGCAACTCTGTAACTAACTGCTGTAGCTATCAATGTATGCAATTGAAACAACAGCTGCTTTTTATTACAGTAACAGAAGCTTACACCTTCTTTAGCAGGCACAAATCGGAAAGGCAAGGTAAACAAGGCCCGAATGCACAAACCCCCAGCCTTCAGTTTTCTGCTTCTCAGAGAGTTATTAACAACAGCTTTTTCTCCTCCTTGTCACGTGCATTTCAGTAGCTCAGTTTTCTCGAAGCAGTGACTCCGACTATGGAAGCACTTCAGTGTGCTAGCAAATGTTTACATTCATTCCCAATTAAAACCAGCGTTTCAACATGTTCCAAAATCCCACAGAACAGACAAGCTTTCAAGATCCATACGTCCTGTATCCGCTGGGTGCTTCTCCCCTGCAGCAGCTGCACGTACGTACTTCACAGAAAAACCTACGAGTCAGAGCAACAGCTGAAGCAGGTTCCCAGCTTCTCCTGGGAATGGGGCAGCCTCTGCAATGTTCTGACCCCATCTGCAGCCAGTTTGCTGAGAGAGAAATGTGGAAACGCATCCCTTCCAGAGGACTTCCATTGACGGTTTGCTTAGGGAGTCATCAAATCTACCTAACCATATGAATACCAATTTACCTTTATTGTGTATTGCACTGTTCATGTCTATTGATGAAAGCGGCTATGGAACAATACCAGGTGACGAATATATTGAACCGAGCAGTAGTTATATCTGGAATGTATAACTAGATTCTGCTTTGACTGTTCAATTTTTTGCACAAGCGTGGGGAGTGCGGTATGCATTCACCATGTACAACAGAGCTAATACCAAGAACTGTCTGTTTGCAACATCTGTGACCTCTGGCGAATTTAAAAACTGAGTGAAGGGAAATGTACTTTTGTTTGTAGAGTGTCAGCTGAGTCCTTATGAATTTCAAAAGCTCAGACACAGGCAGGACCTGAAATATCAGCATCTCCTGCTTCTTTCTATACCTTGTTCCTTTCTTCAGAGTTCAGTTTTTTCTTTCTTCCTTTGTGGCTGTTGATTTCCTCCACTGTTGCTGCTGTGAGCTGCATCAGCAAGAAAGCTTTGAATGCACCAGCATGGAGCTCAGGTAGTCAAACACTCAAACCATGATACCTGTAGGATACAAGTGCCTGGCAAGAAATAGTTGCTCCGTGCAAGTGTGCACCAACCATGAGACCTTGTTTTCTTTGGTTTTCAGAGGGTTGGGTTTTTTTTTTTTTAATAACAAGTTTCTTCGCAGCGTATTTTCCTTTGGACAAAAACATAATGTTCCTCTGTTATGAAAAGAGAGTTATTTCTTGAGCAGCTTCCACTTAGCTGGAAAGCCATTTGCCACTGAGCAGTATTTAGATGGCCATCTGTCCTACTCAGGCAGAGACCTCATGGGCTGCGTTTTTCCTGCTGTTCTTGGGTTACAGGAGCCACTCGAGCACAGCAGTACGGGAAGGGATCCATTTGCTGCCATCTCTCATTGACCTCAGGAAGGAGGACGAACAGGCTCCACTTGCTCTGCCTTCCCTCCTGTGAGACAGAGGTGGGGAGAAGTATCCTTGGGGAGGAGGCAAGAGCAGTACTTCCCTACCCCCAGCCTGAGGAAGGGGTGAAGAGGAGGCTTTGTGGGCCATGCTCACAGGAGGATAAAGAGAAAAAAGGAGAGGGGATGAGTAGGGCCAAGGGCACAGCCTGCACTCTGTCCTTGGGACAAGCACCTCGGTGCCTTTAAAGACTCCAGAGGGCCTCGGTGGGGCTCGTATCAGTTTCACACTCCCGCCACCAACCTGAAGTACTAGGGGCTCTTTGCAGTTGTCTCGATTTGGATGAGGCACTAACACGCGTCAGGCAGTGCTGAGCATGGCCAAAGTAAGCTCAGGCCTGCTGCTAAAAACCCTGTGTAGCAATCACCACACTCTGGTTCCTGCTCTCTTCCCTGCCTTTTGTCTCTCACCTTCATACTGCCAGCCCCAAACCCACAGGATGGGTGCTCTGCTGCATGCCCACCTGTGAGCAACACATGCCAACCTAATAGAAAGAAGAAACGTCAATTTGCCTATGGGTTTGGATCTGGTCACTTAAGAACCCCAAGTTATCATCATTTAGGAAAAACAAACAAACAAGCTTAAAGACGGTCATGTAACAGTGGGGCTCTGGGAATTTTGAGTAAACCGTCTAGTATCAGACACAGGGAGAGCTGTCTTACTCTCCAGCCATCAGCTCTGTGGTGAAAACTGCAGGGACCTTCTGAGCATCCTCACATCATGAATCTGCAAATTCCAAAGCTAAAACAGCCCATGCCCCTGTCGGTTCCTGTGCCCCCGTGTGTTCCCACGCCCCTGTCTGTTCCCACGCCCCTGTCTGTTCCCATGCCCCCATCGGTTCCCACGCCCCCATCGGTTCCCTCGCCCCGTCTTTTCCCAAGCCCCCGTCTTTCCCCGTGCCCCCATCTTTTCCCCGCGCAGTTAGTAGCGGGGGAACACGCAGTTTGGAGTGCCTACAGCACGTGATGGTCAGATTTCTAGTGAAGAGAATCTTTTGTCTTGCTGAAGGATCCTAAAAAGCTTGATTCCTTTTCATGCTTCTGTGTCTGCAGCTGAATGTCAGCAAGCAAAACCAAGTTCCCCGACTCCTGCGTTGCGTGTCCTTGTAATGCTGCCAAATGTCCATAATGCTACTTGCACACCTCTTTGTCCCTCCAATGTCCAGTGGCCATCTTCTCTTTCAACTGGTCTGGAGCTTAAAAGTCACTTGAAAAAGACTGGAGAGTGCAATTCTTTCTAGACATAGCTTCAGTCCACTTGGAAGCAAATGGGATTGGTTACCCAAGTCTTTGTGGAAGGTCCAAAGAGAGCCTAAGGTTTTGAGTGCCCCAGAATGCTCTTTTCAGGCAGGGTGCCAGGCACGTAAACAGCCTGTGATGGCGCAAGGACTGCCCAGAACACCTTCAGCCCAACTCTGTTTTGTAGAAGCAGGTGTTTTCCTGCAACCTTGGCTAGCGTTGTGCTGCTCTTCAGAGGCTTGGGTGAGTGGTGTTGTCTTTGGCTGTGTGGGCTTACCTGTGTTTCTACTGGGTGTGTCAACTAGTTAGGCGTTAAGGAGACTGGCAGTGTGGCTGAAGCCAATGCTTCCGACGAAGAGAAAATCAAAGCTACGATGCTACCGTCACGTCTTGATGCCGGTATTGCATGTTAGTGACTGAATGTATCTGCGTGAGGTCTGAATTCAGCCTTCACGTCTAGCGGTTTGTGCCGTGAGTGAGTGAGAGCCCTGAATGGAGCCCTCACTGTGAATTGCGCTTTGGAGGAGGAGCGGGTTTGTGTCTCTTCTCGGGGTGGGTGGTGAGCCAAGGGATGTTGCACCCTTAAGGAACCGGCAGTTAAGCCCAAGCATGTCGACTGAGTTCAAAACCCTGCTCAAGCCTTTGGAGCATCCTGGCTCTATTCAGTGAGGAAAAGAAGTCTCTTCCCACTGGTAACTTCTTCCCTCTCTCACTGCAGAAATTAAATTGTGGACCCTTGGGAAGAAAAAAAAAAAAAAGAAATTAGTTTGGAAGGTAGCCACCAAAAGAAATTGGTCTCCATTAGTGCTGTCCCTAAACGTGTCCGTGGTTCCGTAAACTCATGTGGAGTTTTACTCTAAAATGTGAAAAACTGTCCAAGTGGCGTACTCATTTAAAATTTTGAGAAAATTTAAGCATTTCCAAAAAATGCAGGAACATAACAATAAAGCAGCTCAAAATGGCCCTCTTCCTCCAAAAGCCAAGCGCCCCCTAGGGGAGGGGGGGGCTTGTCAGCCCCAGGCCTGTCACCGCCCGGTGTCCTGCCACCCCCTGGGCCTGTGCTGTCCCTCCCGTCACCCCACGGCCCTTCACCACCCAGCGGCACCTCCCGTCAGCCCCTGGGCCTCTGCTGGCTCTCCCAACAGCCCTGGGCCCATCACCGCCCGATGGCCTGGCACCCCCCAGCCTGTCACCACCCGCTGTCCCCTCCTCTCAGCAGCCAGCCAGGGCAAGACAGCCTGGGGGAGATGCAGCGGGCTTTGCCGGCTGGCGCACGGCTGCCCGTGCTGCAGGGCCAGCAAAGGGAGGGGACAGCTCACTGTCTTTGAGTCTAGCTTGGTGCATTTATGGAAAGTTCGCTCAAAGAAGCCAATGACCAGTTCTCTTTATTGCCATAAACCAATGTACTTCCCACCCGGGGCACATCCACGGCTGCTTGAACTCTGGGGAGGAGGACTACAAAGGAAGGAAGGAACTTGAGGTTCATTTAGCCTTCGTTTAGGTTTAGCGTTAGGAGGTGCCCCAGGACCTCCTAGTTCTTGCTTTCTCAATCATCACAGCTGCTGCTGCAACAGCCCTAGCGCATGAAATCAGGCCTTGAATTAGGAGGTCTACTTCTGCTGAGTCATATGCTACGGCTTGCAGATGTTTCTGGGCCAACTGGCTCTTCCTTTCTCTTCATGTAAATAGAATAGAAAAGGCTTGTTGTAGCCTGGCAGGGCTAAGGAGGGAGCTTCCACGACTCCTTGCTTTACATCTTTAAATGCCTTTTGGGTTTCCGGAGTCAGAAAACCCTTTGGATTTCAGTGCTGTCCTCTACACCCAAGGGATAGTTAGTTTGGCTATTTGTGTCTGTCTGTCTTGTTAAGAGTGATTTGGAAGCCTAGCTTTTCATATGGTAGCCGTGCCTAGAAGCCTGGGGTGGAATATGGATTATATGGATTCAGTCCGTAATTCGGCCATCGCCACAGTCCAAACTACAGCAGCAGAGCCTAATAAGCCCGACTGTTGGATATGCACTAAAAGCCCATCCTCCACCAGAAGTCAACTCTCCTGGGTATCTGTCCCAACTGAGTTCTCAGTGCTACAAGGACGGGCCTCTACATTATGAACTCTAGATCTGCCTCTGTAGCTCCTAACTCCTGATCTCTATGGCAACAAGTGTTACAACCCTCTGATAGAATGTGGCACTAAGTTCCACGGTTACGGGTTGCAAAACTAGAAAGAGCTCTTGCAAATGTGTCAAGAGAATTAGAAAAAAGCCAGTCATGAAACCGCAGATAGTGTTACAGCCCTGCAGGAAGAAATCAAATTATTATCCCAAATTCTAATACAGAAGCGATTCGCCCTAGACCACCTTTGAGAAGTACAGGACAGACTATGTGCATTATTGAATAAGAGCTGCTGGGGCTTTGATGTAAATGAAGAGCAGAAAAATGAAACTGACAGAAACAAGATAAAGACTCATTTAAAAAGATTACATGAGGTAAAGCAGGGATCTCCCCTAAATCCCACCCCTAAATGGGTGGCTAACCTCTTGGCTCCCAGACTTAGGCAGAGGACTGTGAACTAAAAGGAGCTGGGTGGTTGTATTCACTCTCTTGGTTTGCTTTGTAATTCTATGGGTGTGTTTACAGTGGTGTATTACTTGATGACCTCGACTTCCGACTTCAATAATGAAGACTACAGTGTGACGCTGACGGTCAAAAGAAAAGGAGGGACTGTTAGGAAAATCTCATTCCCCAACTATTGCACCAATTTGTCTTCAGAGTATGAAATTGTATGAACTTCCTGAAGAGATCTCTAGTTTACATTGTCTACTGCACAGTCATGGTTCAGGCAGCATGACTAAAGGACCCCAGCTCACTGCAAGCAGGAGAAGGACAGCCCCCACTCTCAAGAAGAAAGGATACCCCTGCACTACCCAGACCACGCCAGCATCCCAGCCCCTCCAACACCTCTGTGAAACCCTCCCCTTCTCTGGCATCAGAGAGAAGCAACTGCAGCAAGACCCACTCCAGGGAGGTCTACATCAAGAAAGAAGCAGACGGACGGTTTTGCCACAGAATTGGAGTTGCTTTGCAAAACAGCAGTATCTGTGTGTGTTAAGTAGCGATTGGTCAAACCACATTGTACCTGAACGCTTGAGAGGCCTAAGAACCCTGTGTAAATCCGCCTTCGGGGTGCCCCGATTTGACTGGGACACCTCATGTGCATGAACAGAGAATTACTCTTGTCATTCTAGACTTTGTGTCCTAGCCTCTCTCCTCGGATGGCACAGGCCAGTTGCCAAATTTTCGTGACAATACCCCTCTCCCCATTCTGAAAGTTATCCTCCAAGGCTGAGAATTGCCCCTAGGGCTGGCCCCTTCAGCAGGGGACACTTCACCTCCACCATCGCGCTGTCCTCCCGGGAAATCATTGTTCCGGAAGGACTCCTACTGAAACCGTAACTCCAACAGGACTGCCTCAAGTAGAGGAGAGTGATGCATCAGCCTCTCCTATGCAAGATGCTCCCCCTTTCGACCCCGGTAATACTTTAGCAGTATGGTTTACAGACACAAGTGCCCACTTGAAAAATTTTGTTTGGTGCCGTAAATCCACAGCCATTTCTGCAGATGGAAAAGCAGAGTTAACTGAGGAAATAAAAGGTTCTGCCCAATAAGCTGAGTCCCTGGCCATCACCCGAGCCTTTGAAGCTGGAGCCAGCACAGTTTATACTGACTCTGCTGCCGTATCGGCTGGAGCCACCCAGTGCCTTGGGAATGGGCAAGAGCTGCTGCACTCCCTTCACAGAAGATGCAGGCAGGGATACACCTCCGCTTGCGTTTTGCCTGGGAGAACCAGGATAACAGCAGTGGCCTCGAGCCTAACCTGGTATTTGGGCCCTGCTTTGCTGCCATCCCAGGACTTAAGAAAGGCCATTAACAATTGCACTTGTGACCAGTACCCCCGGCTCCCGACCCCTGGTCGTACGGTTAGCAGAACGAACGCCATTTGATGAGGCAAACGGCCCTGCTCTGTGACCGAGCTGGTCACGTATCACATTTCCCCTCCTCATCAGGCCTCGAAGCTCCTCTGCACCAGGCAGATTTCTTCTTGCCCTCCCTATCGGCCTCAAGGCTCCCGGGCGCCAGGCCGACTTCTTCCCTCCTTACGGGCCTTGAAGGTCCCAGGCACCCGCCCAACCAGGCTGTCATGACCCCGTCACAGAACAGGGAAGCGCAGCAGCACACAGAGCACCGTCTCTAAAATCAAGCAGCACTTTTTCCCTCTTCTCCTCCACGGGCTAACTTGGGGAGGAAATGACAAATGGCACCTTCCCCTCCTGCGCAGCAGAAGTTTTCTGCCTTGCTAAAACACAGAAAAATGGACGGGAATGGTGTGAACCTCAGGGACTTGCCTGGGTCTTCCGCCTGCCCTAGAGACCCAAAACTAACAGCGCTTAAATGACGACGCAGGTTAATAATGGGCAGCTACCCACCGGATGCCCAGTGGAATCAGCTCATTCTCCTGCTCTCTCCAACCCACAAACCCTTTAAAACCCCCACTGTCAGCCCGTCCTTTTGCTCATGTTGACATGAGCAAAGGGCATATGGAAACCCACTTCTAAATGGGGAACCCCTTTATCTATCACTGAGTCCAGGCACCCAACCAACCAGGAAGACAAACAGGATGAACTGGTGGACGGCAGGAGGAGGAGGAGGAGGAGGAAGGGGATGAAGAGGACGAGGAACACAGAAGGAGAAGGAGAACAAGGAGGGAGAAGAGAAAGAAAAGAAGGAAGAGGAAGAACATGAGGAGGAGCAAGAGGAGGAGAAAGAAGAGGTGGAGGAGGAACACAGGGAGCACTCAGAAGAGGAACAGGTGGCACAGGACTAGGAGCAGGCGGAAGAACAGGAAGAGAAGAAGGATGAGCAGGACGAGGAACAGCAGAGAGAGGAACAAGATACAGAACAGGAGGACAAACATGAGAAAGAAGAGGAAAAAAGAGGAGGAAGAGGAGGAGGAGGAGAAGGGGGAGGAGGAGGTAGAGGGGCAGGAGGAGGAGAAGGCGGAAGGAAAAGGGGAAGGAGAGTGAAGAGGAATGCGAATACGAGGAGGAGGAAGGTGAAGAGAAGGAAGAGGAGGATGACATACAGGATGAAGAGGAACAGAACAAAGAGGAGGCGGGGGAGAAAGAGGAGAAGAAGGAGCAGGAGGAGAAACAAGAAGAGGATGCGCAAGAGGATGAACAGGAGAAGAAGGATGACTACAGGAGAAGGAGGATTAGGATGAAGTTGTGGAGGAGGAGGAGGAGGAGGAAGGGGGAGGAAGAGGACGAGGATGAGGACAACTACAGCAACGACAAACAGGGCAAGGATAGACAGAAGGAGGAGAAGAAGGGTAAAAGAACGACAATGAAGAGGAGAAGGAACAGGAGGTGGAGGAAGAGGATCAGGAGGAGCAAGAGGGGGAGGAGAGGAGGAAGCATTGCAAGCCAAATGTTCCACAGCACACACACAGCAATGTACAACGAGAAATTACAAACAAACATTTGTTTGTTGAACAAGTCCCCATGGTCACCTTTTTCTCCTTTTCCCTTCCAGGTGACGCTGGACAAGCCCCAGGCACCTGCAGCCATTCGCTGTACACAACTCCCCTGATGCTGGGGAGAACACAACTGCCCTGATGTTTCATAAAACAACGTACCCCCACAGATTTTGTCTGTTCACCTGGAGCTGGGGGGAAGGTGTGTATGTGGGTGACGATGATCTGCTTTATCCCTTTAAGTTTTATACCTCAGCAAAAACACTGTAAGACTCAGACTAGAGGACAGCACTGAAATCCAAGGGTAAGCGACCAAGTTGCAACAAAACAGTGCAAACTCAGCTAATTAATAGGCATTAAGCGTGCTTGCACAGCGGGTTCACAGGAACAAAGACTCAAAAGTGAATGGCAACAAGCAACCTCATGGCCAAAGCCAATCAGTTTTTTGGACTGTAAAAAGGAATATGTGAGTAGCCTTACGATTGCATAGAAGGAATCAAGAATTGGAACACGAGGTCCTTCTCGGGCTCCCAGCCAAGAGGCACCTTTATGGCCAGCAGTAAAAAGGGGGTTTAGCCAGTGTGTACGTCTGCTGCCTTCTCTCCTGGACCCACGCGTGAACTAGAAGAGAAGAAAAGTGCAAGCAAATCCAGTTCGGTCAAAGTTCAAGTCAACATTTCAACAGCCAAAACTCTGGAGAGTTACGCTGACCCTTACTTAGATATTTAGTTTATCTTCCTTTCATGTGTAACTAAGCACATTCCCTCCTACCCACAGTCTTTCCTCCCAGCCTCCCAGCTCTCCTACATAACAAACAGAAGCTCCATAAGCTACAACAGAAAAAAAAACCTGCTCTGGTGAACACCAAAACACCCATGACTCTCAAACTCTTCCCCGCCCCAGCTGAGAGTCAAGCGACAGGATCTCCTAAAGCCTCTTCCACAGGCACTGCCCTGAAAACCCCCCACTGCTTCTCTACTAGTGCACAAAGAGATTGGGAAGAGTTTCATTTTTAAGGCGAGGTAGACCCTTGCTGAAATTAGACAAGTAAGTTTGAACGAGGAGAAGCCCTTTGCCTTGCATCTGGCAACCAACAGGGATGGGGACCCAGCACCACAGACCACTGCCATGCACAAACCACCACCCTACACACAGGGAAAGCATGACAAGTCAGATGTGGTACCCAATAACACCAAAAAATGGCTCTTCACATCACTTCTCTGTAGGATCAGGTTAGTTCTTTTAGGCGGACACAGAAATCAGAAGTGAAATCAGAATTCTTCTTCTTTTCCTGCAGTAGACCTGTAAGGAGATATTGCCAAAGAATGCAAAAGCAACCAAAAAAAGTTAAAGCAGGTACTTTCATCCTCACTAGGTGCCTGTCATTGAAGTGCTTCTCACATTCTCTTCTCTACTCTAAGGGTCCTCACTTAAGATGCATTGGAGTTACATTACTGTTAAGCAGACACCGCTACCCGACATTTCTCTAGACTGAAGGCTGACAGCAGCGGACGAGGACAGTCCCTTCTGGATATCTCACTCCTGGCTAGAAATCCTAGAGGCTTCCTTTAAGGACAGAAATCCAAAGAGCTGCAATAAGCTTTTGAAATCAAGCACAGCAAATACAAAGCAAACAAACCAACCAAAACAAACAAACCAACCAAAACTGGCAGGTAAACCTCTGAGGCACTAATGAGGAACAAAAGGTCTCCCGTTAAGTCCACTACCCCTCACAAAACAGACAAGGGGCTTAAAGAGATGACTGCAAAGAAACCGCAAATGGAAGAGAACCCTGATCACTGCAGCACAAGCGACCAACGGGCAAAACGTAGCACTGACCTTCCTCCTGCTCCTCCTACGAGCTCTTCGCCAGCCACGTCCACAGCCACGCGCTCTGTCCCTGCCCCTCCCTTTCGCTCCCCCCTCCCTTCTCCCTCTCACCCTTTCCCCTCTCTTCCTCTCTCCTGCTCCCTCTCCCAGTTCTCACTCACTCCGCTCTCCTGCTGCCTTTTCTGTCTCTCTGCCCCTCTGTCCCGCTCCATCACCATGCCTGGGGGGGTCCCTCCCGCTGTCCTCCTTCCTGCCACTCTTCCACACTCTCTCGCCCTCTCTCCTGCTGCTTAGCACTCTTGCTCTTCCTGCACCCCGCTGCCCCCTTCCCCTCCCTCTCTTTCCCGCTCTAGCCCTGGGCCGGCTCCTCACCACCACTTCTCCTTCCTCCACTCCCTGCCCACTTCCCCCCCGCTCTCCTCGTCCCTCTGCCCGTCTCCCGTCCCTCACTGCTGCTCCCGTCCCTCTCCTGCCCCCTCACCGCCCTGTCCCACCCCTCTCTGCCGCTCTCTCCCTCTCTCCTCCTCCTCCTCCCTGCTCCACCGGGGCTCCGGGGCCGGGGCAGCCTCGGGGAGGCGGCCATGGGGCCTGCGGGGGGGCTGGGCCGGGCGGGGGGACGGTGTCCCCGCAGGGTCAGACAGCAGGAAGGAGCGCCCCAGGGCATGCCGGGAGCTGTAGGCCTGGGGCACGGGGCTGCCAGGCAGCCCTGCTCCTTCCCAGGGCATGCCGGGAGCTGTAGGCCTGGGGCACAGGGCTGCCAGGCAGCCATGTTGGTCTCGGCACTCGCAGTCTCGGCTCCAGCTGCGGCCTGGCTGAGATGAGGGCTGGGGCTGCCCGTGAGGCGAGCGAGGCCCTTGGGCGGGTTCAGGGCTGTCTCCTGCCCGCTGGCTGCCCGGGGGTGGTGGTGGGGAGCTCCAAACCGCCCGGTGCGATGGGGTCCCGGTCAGCTGGAGCCGGGCCCAGCCGGGACAGCCCCGGGAGTGACCCGAGAGCTGGGGAGGGGAAGGAGAGGGAGATGGAGACAGACCCCCCTGGGCCCAGGCACCGGGCACCCCGACTCCCAGAGCCCCCCTGAGCCGCCACAGCATTTTTCGTTACTGCAAGAAGAGGAGTCGTGGGGGTTTGTGTTCACTCTTACAGGGCTTTCAGTACAAGGGCCCTGCTCAGGGACTGGGAAGCTTCAGGTGCCTTGGAAAATCGCCAGCCAGATGATGATGGTTCAAGCCTTGTTTCCTTTGCTAGAAAGCACTTCATTTTTAAAGACGTCCTTGCACGGGCAAGATCCAGGCAGTCGGGATTGTTTCCTGTAGGGAGCAGCCTGATGAATCCAGGCTGCTGCCATTCAGTGGCAGAGCTGAACACTTCTGCCCGCAAGTGCTGGGCCAGTGGTTTCGCAGGTCCAGTCAGCCCGACTGGGAGCTTGCTATCCTTGCTGTGCTGCTGCTTTGGCAACGGCCTCGGGGTAGGAGGGGACAAATGTTCTGGCTTCCCGGCTGGAGTCTGGCACGTTCACTGGGTGAGGTACGGACCGTAACGTGTAATGCGAACCCTGCGTCCTTCGGGAGTGAAGAATGGAACGTAGTATTTTCTGGGGATTTTTGTAGTTTTGGTTAGATTTCTGGGATTCGTGTGACCTTGAATAGCCAGTTGGTGGGATTTCAGCATACATTTAAAGTTAAGCGCATGCTAAGTGCTACCCTGAGGTATAGCTGGAATCCACTTGTGAGCTCCTGTTCCCACCCCACTGGAGAAAGCAAATCTTTTTTTATTTGGTGATGAAAGCAACTGAGGGAGTTGCCCTGAAGTGCAGCACCTTTTTGAACTTCAGGTCTAAAGTGGCACCGGTGCTACCGCATAACCTGTCCTTCCCCAGGCTTTCACAAAAGGGAAAGGATACATCAAACCGACCCCACAAACGTAGCCAGCGCTTTTTTGATCTTACCTGGACCGGCGGGACATGACCCTGCTGGGCCACCTCTGCCGCTCTGCGTGGGAACCAAGGTGGTGTCTTGACATTCCAGGAGAAGGACTTACCTTTTTTTTTTTTTTTGTAAGCGACTTTAGAGATGTCCTTAGGCTGGCTGTGTTAAGTTGGTTTACTGCAGAGTTGGTCGAATGGAGGAAAACAGTAAGCTCCGGTATTGCCTTTGGCGTTTTCTCGTTACTGTGTAGCTCATTTAAGTCACCTTCTCATGACCTGGCAAGCAGAAGCAATCACTTCATTTTTGGCCTTGGTCTAATGGTCACGACAATCAATATTGAAAGTCTTTCTGAGATTTGGATCAGGCAGTTTTATAAAAACTGCTTCTTGGCCACTGTTTAACTTTACTTTTTTTTTTTTCCCCCCAGTGTTGAAACTCTGAAAGGAGCCGATGAGTTGCCCTCCCTCAGTTTGCTGCCTCCCCTTTGGGGAGTGTGTTTAATGTTCGCTCCTTGGCTTTGCAGAGGGGAAAATCCATTAATGCGCCACCTCACTTGAATTGCTCTTGTTGGAAAGTGATTAGAAGCTTATTGCTGCCTCATCTCGCAAATGGCATGCGTTCTGGTTCTCATTTGCTGGGCAGCCCGTCGACTTGTCAAAGTACTCCGTAGAACAATTCAAATACTCAAAGCAGCGATGCTGATCTGAAGAGCTTACGTACTTCCTTGCTAGCGATTCTGTGCTTTTCTGTGCTGGAAACATGATTTGTGAGTGGGCTGTGGCTTTAACAAGGGAAGGCAAATCTGCTTCTCTGTGTATTTCCTTTCCACCTCTTCCCTTATCCCCTCCCTTTCCCTCTGTGAGGCTATTTTTGCAGTGTACCTTCACTGGTGAAATGAGCTCCCACAGCAAAGTGAGGGAAAGAGAAAAGCGGCAAGGGGAGAGGTGTCGCAGTCCTTAGCCTGCAGATGTCATACATAGGCCCTGTTCAGAAAATGCAGCATGTATGTGGGTCAGCAGTCCCTGCAGATTTTTATTCTTTATAGCCATTTCTATCAATGCAGGACGTCACACAGCGGGTTCACACGGTGCTGTGCTTCTTGTAGACTGAATCGTTTCTACCCTTGCTGCAGTCTGGAGGTAGCAAGTGCCAGCTGATCGATGAAGATGGAAGTGAAAGCAAGCGATACACATGCGATGGTGATCCTGCCCCAAGGCATGCTGTTTATTGATCTGGGAAAACACTGCCGTGACTCTATCAGAGGACAAGGTTTTCAGCGCTCTTTCTGGATGTGATACCCAAGGAGGTTTTTTCCCTCTGCGTGTGTTTCTGTGCAGGCATGTGCCTGAAACAGAGGTGTTTCTCTGTGCCGTAATGGGGACTGAGGACAGCTGGGTGGGTGGGAACATGTGCAATCACGGAAGAAACTTCCTGCAGCTGCCCTGCCATGTACTTCAGGAGAAAACAGCTCTTCTGGTCGTTTGCTGCCATCGAGAGCTACCGAGTGCATGGGAAGGTACTGGGTTCCCTGCGGTCGGCACTGGTCCTAACTGGGTAGCCTCCCCCAGCAGCCAGTGCTGTACGCCCCTGTCAGTTGTTAGGCGGACATCTGCAGCTGGACTGTGTGGCACGTTCCCCTGATCCGTCCATTCTCCACCTTGCACAGCAACACATTTAAAATCCTGAAATGTGCTCTTTTGATTGCTGTTAATGTTCAAAAATCTTGTTTTGGTCTGGTCAGCAAGGCATTTGGAAAACAGCACTGTTGCACTGTGAGAATAAACCAGGTTCCCATCCTTCCCCCTACCCCCCACACTGTGTAGGATCCAGACCTTTTCCCCCAACCCCCCGATGTGTAGCTTGGCTTCATTCATTTTGCTGCCTCCTACCAAGAATATAGCAACCAACTGCGACGTGTGCTGTGTGCTCCAGGCCAAAGAAAGTTTTCAGTCGTCCCAGTTTGTTTTATGCAGCCGTGCAGCATGGTACATTTGGGAAGGAACACTGCGATGATGTATCAGAAGTTACTGACGATGAGGTGCTACTGGTAGTGCTTTCTTTTCAGTGTCTGGTTTGGGAAAGAATATACCCCAATATTCTAAGATACAGAACTATTAGAGAAAAATGTGTGCGAGGTAAGGAGCGCCATGCTGCATTTATGGCTAAATGTTTGTTTTCATTTCATTCAAACTAGAAAGTAAGCAGAGACTGTTTAATCTCCTCCCGCCTCTGCCAGGGGCTTTCTCAGCTCTGGGGCCCTTCCCAAGGACAGCCCCACCAGGTGGGCGCAGTCAGCATTGCAGGCAAGAACAGGCAGCAGCCACAAGAGTCAGCACTGGGGGAGAGCTGGGACCCCGGAGAGCCTCCCAGGGTCCCCAGTGCCAGCCTAGCCCCGTGTGTGTGAGACAGTGCCCAGAAGAGTGGTTTTGTATCCCTTTTCCCAAAGAGTTAAATTCCCCTTAAAGCAGTAACCACTGGACCCACTGCTTCTTGCTGGACTGCAAGATATCCAACAGATACTTTTGTAAATGTCTGTGATTTCCTGCATTTTTCCTGAAAAAGGCAGGTTTTTAACTCTCTTAATCGCCTCTCTTTTAATCAAGGCATTGCTCAGTATCAACACTTAAACCAGACGCATGACATCCAAAGCTGACTTGGGATCCTTGTTTTGCCATCTGGAGAGCCTTGCACACAAACTTGTCCCCGGCTGTGTTGGCCGCTCGGTGGGTGAAGGTCACGGGTGACAGGGCAGGACTCCTTTCTGGTGCTCCTCCAGCCCTGTAGGCCAAGGATAAAGCCCTAACACCCTCGTGTGATAAAGCCTTAACACCCCAGTGTGCTGCTCCATGGACATGAGGATTCCTGCCTAAGCTCACCACACGTTTCATTGCCATGTGGCTCTTGGCAGGATATGAACGGCTCTGCGGTGCTGGTGGTTCCTCCCCTCTTTCAGCAAAAACGGCAGATTTTCTTCCTGTTGGACCTGCCTTAATTCCAGCGTCTTGGGGATTGAAAGCTGGAGCAGCATGTGTGCCAGAGACATTCCCGCTGCTTGGCTGGTGCCCACCAAGGGGAGTCTGTCTTCAGCCACGATGGTCATTTCCCGGGAAAAGAGCTTGTTTTATCGACCAGGACCCTACAGGGAGAACAGGAGAGCAGGGATGCAGACCCAACATTTGCCACAAGTCCAGTGGAGCAGGTTGCTCAAAGGCAGCCCGCTGTGACTTTCTATGCTGCTGGGCCTGTGGGGATGGTCGGGGGACAAAGGATTAAACCTGAGCTACCTACCTGAAATACAGCTATCGCTAGCCTCGGTGCAAGTGGAGCCAGGAGCTGGTCCTGAATCCCATCAGTGCAGATACGTGCTGGGAGACACAGACAAGTGAGTCTGTAGGGGAAATTGGTGACTTGCACAGGCTTCTGCTGTCGGCCAGAGGGCAGCAAGTGCCAACGCTGCCTCCAGCCGTGCAGCTGCTCCTGCGTGGCCATGGGACGGGGCAGCTCTCAGAGCCCGGGGAAGAGCCTCTCACAGCTCCACTTCGTCTCCTCTGCCAGCGTCCGGGTCCAAACGCGAGACATTGGACAACCCCCCCTGCCTCAGGCACCCCTGGGTAGAGACATCTCACCTGAGGTTCAAGCGCCTCTGGCTTCCATGTTTCAGTTTTCAGCTCCTGAGCTCAACAGGAAATAGTTCAATGTTTTTATAGAGATGTTCAAGATCTAGAGGAATTCAGATGATCAGGGAAAAAGAAGAAGAAAATTGGAAAAGGATTCACAAAAGTCTCCTTTGCAAAGAAAGGGCAAAGGCCAATCAAGCCTGGATGAACGGGGGGACTGTTCAGAGCCCAGACCAACACAGGCAGACGCTGAAGGCTGTCTCCCCTCCCTGCAGTAGCTGAGCTGCCTGGAAAAGCCTGTTTCAAAACAGCCAAGGAAAGAAGGGCACGAGGAGTGACTCTGTCCTGAGCAAAGCACACTCTGCTCCACTCCCCCTCCACTGTGCTGGCGCTCAGGCCAGGCTGCTCTGCTCAGCTGCGCGCTTGCTTGTGATGTGAAGGGGAAATTCAAGCTGTAACCACTCAGCGGTGGTCATTTGTGAACAGGGGATGATCTGGCATGGAGGGCGAGAAGCGGTTAAGCAGGCTGGGAGCAGGAATGCCAGAGCCAGAAGGACTCCAGGTCAGGGAGGGAAGTTTCCTCAGCGCCCTGTTTCTTGTGAGACTTCCAAGGGTGCAGGGTGTAAGGGCCATCCCTCCAACAGTCATGCCACCTTTTGTCAAGTTCAGGTTTTCCGCAGCCAACAGAATTAAAGGCGAGTAGGAAATGTCGTTGTTCCCCGGCCACTGATGGTGCTGTTTATAATCTGCCCAGCTGTGCGCATTGCCTTTTATTCAAATACAGTTCCTTCCTATGCTCCTGCCTGGCTGCCAAAGTTTGCTGGAACAGAGTGCTTATACAAGGCAGCGTAGTCATTACAGCCAGAAATGCCATGCCATGCCATCCGATTCGAGTGGTTTGTTTGCATCTGGCTATTAGGAACACCACCACCATGTCTGTGGATTTCTTGAGTTGTAGGTAAAGCTAGTTACAGTCCTTCAGGTTGGGCTGACGTATGAGGGATGTTCGGTTTCATGAAAGCATGCGCTAGTTGCATTTGTCCTCCTGCAACACATAGAATATCAGGGGAGGAAACAGAATCCCCCAGAACAAATACAAAGCTAATTCCCGCCCCAAAGCATCAGGTTTTAGAATACCCCCAGAAGACTGAATAGGTTGACATTTTTCTTCTGGTTTGAATTGTTGTTGTTTTCATTCTGGAGTAAGGACTTTAATGTGCAGTTATTTGATTGGTTTGTTTACTCATTGGTTTTATCATCTTTTTTTCATTCCCCTCACAGAACAGACAGATCTCCTGTACGCATCCATGCAGCTGTCGTGGTTTAACCCCATCCAGCAACTAAGCACCACGCAGCCGCTTGCTCACTCCTCCCTGCCTCCCCCGGTGGGATGGGGAGGAGAATCGAAAACAAGTGAAACTCGTGGGTTGAGGTAAGAACAGTTTACTACTTGAAATAAAAATACAATAAAATAAAATGATAATAATAATAATAATAATAATTTGCAATGAAAAGGAAGGTAACAAAAAGAGTGAAATAAAACCCAAGAAAAGACAAGTGATGCACAATGCAATTGCTCACCACCTGCTTAAATCACTGCTTAAATCACTAACCCCCTAACCCCCTAACCCCTAACCTAAGCCCCTAAACACTAAATTCTAACCCCCTAACGCCCTAACCTGCTAACCCAAACCCCCTAACTGCCTAACCCCCTAAACCCCTAACCCCCTAACCCTTAAGACTAAGCCCCTAACACTTAACCCTAACCCCCTAACCCTCACTCCCAAACCACCTAAACCCAAACCCCCTAAACACCTAACCCTCTAAACCCCTAACCTCTAGCCCTAACCCCGTAACACTCTAAACACTAACACCCTAACCCCTAACCCCCTAACCCCTAAACTCTAACCCCCTAACCCCCTACACCATAACCCTAAAACCTAACCCCCTAAGCCCCTAGCCCCTAGCCCCTAACCCACTAACCCCATAACTGCCTAACCCCCTAACCCTAACCCCCTAACCCCTAACCCTAACCCCTAACCCTAAACCTAATCCCTTAACCCCCTACACCCTATCCCTAAAACCTAACCCCCTAACCCCCTAACACCTACCCCTAACTCCCTAACCCTGTAACCCGTAACCCCCTAACCCCTAACCCCCTAAACCCTAACCCTAAACCCCCTAACCACTAAACTCTAACTCCCTAACCCCCTACCAGCTAACTCTAACCCCCTAACCCCCTAACCCCAACCCCCTAAACCCTAACCCCTTAACCCCCTACACCCTAACCCTAACCCTAATCCCCTAAACCCCTAGCCCTAACCCCCTAACACCCTAAACCCCCAAACCCCTAACTCCCTAACCCCCTAACCACTAATGCTAACCGCCTAACCCCCAACCCCTAACCCCCTAAACCCTAACCTAACCCCCTAACCCCCTAACTCCTTCACTCCCTAACCCCCTAACCCCCTAAACCCTAACCTAACCCTCTAAACACTAAACTCTAACCCCCTAACCCCCTAACCTGCTAACCCTAACACCCTAACCCCTAACACCCTAACCCGTAACCCCCAACCCCCACGCCCACCCCCCCCAACCCCCCACCCCAACCCCCCCCACCCCCCACCCCCCAAACCCCCAGCCCCCCCCACCTCCCTCACCCCTCCCAACCCCCCCACCCCCCCGCACCCCCCCCAGCCCCCCCACCCCCCCAACCCCACCCCACCCCCCACCCCCCCACCCCCCCCACCCCACCCCACCCCCCACAAGACAATTGTCTTGTCCATTTTTGCTTTTGGCTCATCCTGCTCTTTTTTCTCCTGAGTTAAGCAAGAAAGAGGGATCTGGGAGAGGGCTGGGGCTGGAGCGGGTGGGTGCAGGTCTCTGCCTGCGGATGTCCTCTGCGCGTGGGTGCTACGGGGGACGGTGCTGGACCGGTGGGTTATGGGTAGCCGTACGGATTGGCTATCTCCATGTCGGTCTCCCTCTGCACAACAAGCTGCAGCTGTGCCAGTGACATCTGCAGGGCCGCCCGCTCGCGCTCGTCCTGGGCCAGCTTCTTCCTGCGCTCCCGGTCGGGCCGCTGCTCGGGTGTGATGGGCACCGAGTCCTCCTGCTGCTGCAGCGGGGTGGGCGCAGCGTGAGGTCCCGCCAAGGCCTGAGGGATAGCACGGAGTCCGGCTTGTGGCTGCGGGTCGGGCGGTTGGCGCACCGGCCCCACCACCTTCACTCCTTGTCCTGGCGGGTGGAAGCTCCGGATGGAGTTGAGCAAGGGCGCCCTGAGGTGGGTGCGGGGCGTGCTCAGCGCCGGGGTGGGGGTGCTGTTCGTGGGGACGCCATGAGCAGCCTGTCCGGGCCCTGACAGCAGCGTCGCCGGCGGGCGGCAGCGCTGTGTCGCCTGTTCCATTGAACATATCGCAGCCCCCGGGCAGCAGGGAGCCGTAGCTTCAAATGCCGGGGCCGGGGGACCGGGGCAGGTGAGGGTTAAGGCCTCCACGCTGTGGGGTTTTGTTGGACCGGCTGCATGAAACCTGTCCCCTCCCGCTGCGCGAAGGACCTTTGCCCCCTGGCGTCCCCGTGGGTTCTAGGTCGCTTGGCGGGCCCATTGTCGCCGCTGGATGCTCTCGGCTTGGTGGTTCCTTCCTGCAGCCCACTGCCGCCTGCCCCGGCGCCGTCCCCGTCCAGCTTCCCCCTGCCAGGGGGTTTTTCAGCGTTTGGCCGCCTGGCGCACCACGGTCTTCTTTTTCTTTGGTGGGATGTTGTCCCGCCGGGAGGCCTCCTGCGTGTTGGTGGCGCTGGCTGGCGCGGGGCGCTTGGCCTTCTTGGCGCCCGCCTCTGCCGATCTGGGCACCAGCCGGCAGGAGATGACGGCTGGCGGCAGTGGCAAGCGGGTCAAAAGCACGCGGGGCTGCCGCCACAGCGCCTCCTCCACCAGTTGGGCCGTGCGGGGCAGATGGCGCTGGGGGGCAGGCGGGGTCCTCACTAGGGGACTCGGCAGCGGGATCTGCAGGGGGCTCAGCAGGGGAGTCTCCGGAGGAGCCTTGATGGGATTCTTCCGGGGACTCTCCACAGGAGTGTCCTCTGATGTGGCTGGAGAACTCTGCGGAGAGCCCTCCTCGGAAGTCTCCAAGGGACTGAGTGGCAGCCAGGTGGGGAGGTCTGCTGCCACCCCGCCCTGCTTCCCCTTGGGGTCCTGCAAGGGGGAGCCCGCCACCCCCCAAAAGGGGTCGGTGTCCCCCAGCATCGCCGCCGCCAGGCGGTCCTCAGGGCAGTCGGCCTCCGCCCCGTACTGCAACAAGTCGGGGAGTTGGTTGAAGGAGGCGGTGCTGGCAAGGCTGTCGGGGACATCGGGGAAGGAGTTTTCGCCGTCCACCAGCATGACTGCCGCCACTTGCTCCTTGTTGCAGCCGCCCTGTGCCCTGTAGTCCAAGAGGTGGGGGAGCTTGTTGAGGGAGGTGGTCAAGTTGGGGAGGTCGGAGAGGTCGGGGACATCGGGGACGGTGTCCTCGCCATCCCCCAGCCCCACCAACACCGCTCGCTCCTTGGGGCAGCCACCCTGTGCCACATACTCGGAGAGGTCGGGGAGCTCACGGAGGACCTGGGCGGTCAAGCTGGGGACACTGGCGGTCAAGATGGTGTCCTTGCTGTCCCCTAGCCGTGGCACCACCGCTTGGTCCTGGGAGCAGTCGCCGTCCGCCACGTACTCCGAGAAGTCGTGGAGCTCATTGAGGAGAGCGGTGCTGGCGAGGCTGCTGGGGAAATGAGGGACATCAGGGACGGTGTCCTCGCTGTCCCCCAGCCCCGCCGGCACCGCTCGCTCCTTGGGGCAGCCGCCCTGCGCCACGTACTCGGAGAAGTCGGGAAGCTCGTTGAGGAAGGCAGTCAAGTCGGGGACATCGGGGACAGTGTCCTCGCTGTCCCCCAGCCCCGCCACCGCCACTCGCTCCTTGGGGCAGCCGCCCTCTGCCACGTACTCGGAGAGGTTGGGGAGGTGGTGGAGGAAGGCGGTGAAGGTGGGGCTGTCGGGGACATCGGGGACGGTGTCCTGGCCGTCCACGGTGTCGAGCCGGGTGAGCACATGGTTGGCGGCAGTGTCCTGTGCCTGGTCAGGAAGGGCCTCGGCGAAGGTGGCCGGCCCCTGCTCGGGCAGATGCGCGGGCTTCCGGGGGGCCGCCGGGGTGGTCACCACTGCTGAAAAAGCAAAGAAAGGCAACCGAGCCCCGGGACGATGCAAGCTTTCCTTAGCTTGGCCACCCACCTGTGAGCTCTGCCACCCCCCAAAACTCACCCTTGGGCTTTGGCGTGGTTCTGCCGGTCGGTGGAGCCAGGGCGGGCTGGTGAGGGCTGGCAGCAGGGACGCTGTCCTCGATGGCCGCCCCGTCCTCATTGGAGGCCACCGAGGGCTTCTGGGCACTGCCGGGCAGGGTGTGGAGCACAGCGGGGCCCACATGCCCCCAATGCTGAGGCGCGGGGCGGCGGGGTGGCGGGGGGCCGGGTCGGGCAGGGAGGTGCAGCGGGCAGGAGCCCGTGGGGTCCAGGGTCTCCCCCTGGACCACGGCCGCCGGCCCCAGCCCCCTTGGCTGGTGGGGCAGCAGCGTCCCCATCACCACGTGCTGTCCCCAGCCATAGGCAGGGGGACTGGGAGCAGGCACGTGTGGGAGCTGCACCCAGCGGGGAGGCTGCACCCCGGCGGGGAGCCGCGCCCCGCGGGGGAGCTGCACCCCAGAGGGGAGCTGCACCAAAGAGGGGAGCTGCACCCCGCGGGGAAGCTGCACCAGCCGTCCCGAGGGTCCCAGGGGCCCTGGCACCCCATGCCAGACGCTGGCCTGCACCAGCTGGCCCGTGATGGGGTGAAGCTGGGCAGGCTGAGAGGACAGCGGCAGCCCCGGGACAGAGGGCAGCATGCAGGCACTGACTGGTGGCGGCATGGCCGGAAGGGTGCAGGTCACAGCGGGCACCTGCGATGCCATCGGCAGCTGGAGAGGGAACCTCTCTGTTGGGGGAAGCAAAGAGGGGTGATGAGGTGAGATAGTGGCGGGCAGAGCCGGCTGGGGGGTTACCTGGAGGGCAAGAGCACCAGGAGGAGCGGGAGCCTGCTGCTGTACCTGCCATGGCGGTTGGTCAGTGTGGGCTTTGTTGGGGGCAAAGAGCCTCCGTCCCCATGGCGATGGGTCAGTGTGGGCTTTGTTGGGGCAAAGAGCCTCCGTCCCCATGGCGATCATTCCGCCAGCACCTGCTTCAGCCAGCCTTGCGAGGGTTTGCTTTTTCAGCCCACAACAACTTCCCATCTCAATGATTTCCTATCCTGATGATGATTTCCTGTGCTGAATGATGGTTTCCCATCGGCACGATGGTTTCCCATCCCAGCGATGATTTCTCAGCCCCGTGATGGTTTCCTAGCCCAACCGTTTCCCATGCCCACGATTTCCCATCCCAAGCATGATTTTGGGGGGGAGGTGAATTTCCTGTGCAAGGGGAAGGGATGGGGCCGGCACCGGTGGCCCTGCGATGCCGACATGTGTGTGCTGCCCCATCGTGCCGTGGTGGTGGGGATGGGGGGGGTTGGGGTGCTTTTGGGTTGTTTTTGTCCTCCCCCTCTCTGTCCCAGGGGGGGCAACTGCTGCCCGCAACTGTGGTGGAACGGGTGCTGGTACCGTGCGGCCATGATGGGGAGCTGTGACGAAAATTTGGCAGCTGGCCCGTGCCGACCGAGGAGAGAGGCAGGGATGCAAAGTATAGCATTACAAGAGGAATTCTCGCATTCGTGCGCATGAGCTGTCCCATTTGAACTGGGGCACCGCGAATGCAGTTTCACACATGGTTCTTACACCTTTCAGGTGTTCAGGTCCAAAGCAATTTGACCAGTCGCTGCTTAACACACACACACGCACACACAGGCACACACAGGCACATGCACGCGCTGCTGTTCTGCAAAGCAACTCTAGTTCTGTGGCGTTGTCATCCATCTGCTTCTTTCTTGATCCAGACGACCCTGGAGTCGGTCTTGCTGCAGTTCCTTCTCTCTGACGCCAGAGAAGGGGGGCGTTTCACGGCAGTGTGGGACGGTCTGGGGTGCTGGCGGGATCTGGGTAGTGCAGGGGTAGTGGCGGGCGAGGATCCCCGGTCCGGGGAGGGGGGCAGTGCTGTTTGTTCCCCTCCATTGGAGCTGAAGGGCTGTGCTATAGCCTTCGCGAAAAGAGAACTTGAGTTTCTGGGTGTGTTTGTCACGCTGCAGTGCTTTGCCCCAGGCTCACGTTTTCCGGTCAGTCCTGGAAACCGTCAGCTGAACAGTCCCAAAGCAGTGAGGGCGTGAGCGCGTTCTGGTTTGGCTCGGTGCAACTTGTGTGTCAGTGTGCGTCTGCCTTTGCTCGTTGCCTGCGTCTTTCTGTTTGAAGGGCTGACCTTTGGGAGGTTCTGTAGCATGGACTTCTTGTGCATCGCCAGCCTACTCTTTGGTGGGGCGGTGTGAGAAGCAGAAAAGGCCTTGACTCTGTGTAAGCACTGCTCATCAGTAACTAAAACATCCTTGTGTTATCAACCTTTTTTCCAGCACAAATCCAAAATATAGCCCCATGCTAGCTAATGTGAAGAAAATTAACTCTATCCCAGCCAAAACCAGCACATTCTTTACCCCTTGTTCCATACCATTTATGTCCTGCTCAGCTCCCACACTATCCAATAGTCTCATTATCCACCCCCCACCCCCACCCCCGCATCATTTGATATACAAAGATATCATTCCCCTAGTCTGTGGACCACCCCTGTGAAATTTCTGTAAAACGTCCACAGATGTCCACAAAATGTCCACTGAGTTCATTTAGCCCAGGAGTTTGGGCTCCATCTGTTATGGTGGTCCCTCAGGACAGGAGAGGTGGTGTGTTCCGTGGAGTTCCTGGGCACCAAAGCCAGCTCAGGTCGGGTCACTGCTGCACCTGTACTGCTTCTTGTAAGGCTTTGTCCGTCATTGTTTCAGGTGGTTCCTGCTATAGTCATTCCTATAACATGCAACTCAAATCATGGGTTACAACAATTGAAAGGTGTTTCCATTACAATCTCCGGCCCTGGTCCCTTTGGGCCAGGTTATAGGGTTCAACATGGCACCGAACTCCTCCCTTTGCTCTTAGCCTGGCTAGCAACTAGGGGTTCCTGCTATAGTAATTCCCGCAACATGCAACTCAAATCCCGGTTTGCAGCAATTTAAAGGTATTTTTATTACAATCTCCACCCGTGGTCCCTTTGGACCATACCGTAGGGTTGAACATCGCAATGATCTCCTCCCCTTGCCCCTGCTCCAGCTTGGACTTAGGCAGAGAGTGCAGGCCCTTAGGGGCATACCTGCTCCAAGTGGAGCCTTATTTACGAGCCACAGTCTCTTCAGGGATATACCTGCTGCAGCACGGACTTCTCCACAGCCACAGAGGCTTCGAGGCGTACCTTCTCCAGCATGGACTTATGCTTGGGCCACAATCCCTTCAGAGGTGGAGTTGCTGCAACACAGACATAACCATGGCCACAGACGCTTCGAGATATACCTGCTCTGGTGTGGACTTATTCACAGCCACAGCCGCTTCGGGGTGTCCTGCTCCCGCGTGGACTCATCCACAGGTCACAGTCCCGTCGACTCAGGTTCACCCTGGAGTTCCAGCCTGTCCATTACAGCAGCACAGAAACAGCAGCGATGGCCTGGCCATCTGCCAGCCCAGGCGCGTGGCCCTTGCTGTTATGAAGATGTGCCCAGGACACAGCAGAGTAAGATGATAAGCAGTACAGCAGTACAGCAAGCAGCAAAAGCAAAAAGCAGCCACTAACAAGCACTAGACTCTAATATACAGCAAGGCAAGCAAGCCCCATGGCAAGCGCAGAAGCCTGTCCATTAGTAGCTAAACAGCAATACCAGCTAGAAATTCGATGTAGCCCATTCCAATCAAATCTGTCATTATCTGGAACCCTTCAGGCCCCACGCTGGGAGCCAAAAGGACTGTCGGGGTTTAAGCCTAGCCAGCAACTAAGCACCACACAGCCGCTCGCTCCCTCCCCCCCTGGTGGGATGGGGGAGAGAATCGGAAGAGTAAAAATGAGAAAACTCGTGAGTCAGTTGAGGTAAAGACAATTTAATAGGTAAAGCCAAAGCTGCACATGCCAGCAAAGCAAAACAAGGAGTTCATTCACCACTTCCCATCGGCAGGCAGGCGTTCAGCCATCTCCAGGAAAGCAGGGCTCCATCACGCCTAAGGGTGACTTGGGAAGACAAAGGCCATCACTCCGAACGTCCCCCCCTTCCTTCTTCTTCCCCCAGCTTTTTATTGCTGAGCACGATGTCATATGGTATGGAATATCCGTTTGGTCAGTTGGGGTCAGCTGTCCCGGCTGTGTCCCCTCCCAGCTCCTTGGGCACCCCCAGCCTACTCGCAGGTGGGGTGGGGTGAGAAGCAGAAAAGGCCTTGACTCTGTGTAAGCGCTGCTCAGCAGTAACAACAACATCTCTGTGTTGTCAACCCTGGTTTCAGCACAAATCCAAGACATAGCCCCATACCAGCTACTATGAAGAAAATGAACTCTATCCCAGCCAAAACCAGCACACCCGCCTGTGCACTCCATGTCATTCTGGCACAGGGCTGTCAAAACCAACCGACCGACCTCCAGGTAAGTGACGGCTGGGAGATGCATATCCTTGCAGCTCGAGTGTCCTCTAGTGACAATCTGCTGGTCAGCTTTTTAAGCAGGGCTAGTCCAAAGCCTACACCCCAGGACACAACTGTTCCCTGACAAGCTTCCTTTATGTCCCGTAGAAGCAAGTGGGGAGTGCTCCTGGTTTGATGCAGCTCCCTTGGCAGATGCTTGTGCTCCTCTCTGTGTCCCAAGGTCTGGTCCATGCCTTTCCCCCCACCCAAGCTGTGCTACTGACTCTTGGGAATGGGAATACAGAGGGCAGATGGTTTCTACCAGAGCTGTGAAGTTCCAGCCAGCCCCTCAGGGATTTTTTCTTCCTGGTTCTTGCAGTTACAGGACCAATGCATCTCATGTCATCCCACAGAAGCACTGGCAGCTCAGCCTTGGAGCTGCCTACCGTCCCCCAGTGTGGCAGAAGATGGAGGGATAGGGAAAGGGGGAAGCCATCCTTCCTGCTCGTCTGAGCAGGCTTTGCAGGGGGCCTGTCTCTGACCCAGAGGTTTCGTCTGTCTCCTGAGGACTCAGGCACACTCTCTTCCCATTCCTCTTGCAGGTGCGGGCACCTCCATGTTGCCTAGGGTGATGGGCCCCAACACGGCGTACACAGCTGCCAGCCCATGCTATTCCATGAGGTGGAAGAGTCAGCGTGATCGCTTTGATGCAGACCTCTCCAAGGTGAGCTCTGCTTCTCTGCCTTTTTGCAAGAGCAGCTGAAGCTCCTCTGCTCTCCTCATGGCAGAAAGGCTCCAAAGCCTGCGGAATCCTTTCTTAGCACATACTGGGCTGCAACAGGAGCAAAACCCAAGAGTGGACGTGTCTGCTGGCAGGGCCCCAGGCTTCTCCTGCCATGACAGCAGGAGAGAGGAGTTTCTGCCTACACCCCCATCCCTTGCTTTCTAACAGTGACAGTTTTGCAGAACATTTGCTGGGCAGTGTGTACATGCAAAGGGCTTGCTCTTACCTTGAAGCAGGCATAGTTTTGCAGGTAAACGGTTACCAGCTCCTGGAAGCATAATGTAATGATAAATAGTCATGACCTTGATTTTGTTAGCAAGTAGAATCAATCTTTGTCCACGGTTGATGCTTCCAATAAAGAGGAAGACACATTAATCTTGGAAACATTCTGTACGCCATTTGAATGTAAAGGGAGCGTGGAAAGAGATCATAGAGACAGTTTGATGGATGCTGCTTGTGGTACTGCAGTGTCACCTCTCGTAGACCATTTCAATATAGCTTGTTAATTGTACTGTTGTATGCAGTGTCCTCTACGGTATGTTGCTCTCGGAAGCAGCAGCGTGTTGCCGGCTAATAAAGCCTGGTAGGCGTAAAGATCAGCAACTGGTGGTTTAAGATTTAAGATTCAGATTCAGAGACTTGAAAGTCTTTGGATGAGCAAATGAGCGAGAGCGCAATTACGAGAAGCAATTTAAGTCGTGTGGTATGTGGAGATGAGAGAGATGGCAAATTCCTGTGGCTCTTACTGTTAAACTAGTAGGTAGTGCTGTGCTGTGATTGACAGTAATGGAATCAAAGCTGTGTTTGAGTTTCAAGTGTAGTTCTTCACAGTGCAGAAGAGAGACTAGGTATTTTTACTTTTGTTGCTGGCTTTATAAAAAGAGTACAGCTGTTGTATGCAGCTGTGAACAAAAGCTGGTTTTGAAAGACATCTCTGAAGAGGTGCTGGAAGCTTTTGTTGTTGGCGTCATCTTACAGTGATTTAGACTGGGCTGGTGTTTCTGAGATGGATTCCCCCTGAAGCAGTCAGTCCAATGTATCTGTGGTGGTGAAGACACAGGTAACATGGAAGCCCAGCTTTTGTGCTTTGCCTCTACCAGCTTTGCCTCTAAAGAGACAGACTTCCTAAGGGCAGGGTAGGACCTAGAAGCCTTGCTAACTGTCATCTGTCAGTGGCTAAAATTGGTACTTAAAGCAGTTTAAAATAGGTCTTTACCATGCAAACAATTTTTACAGCTCCCCTGCAACCATGCCGCTGCCTCTGGACTGTGACTTTCCTGCCTTACGTGCAGCTGGCTGCAGGATGTGCAGGCTGTGTGGGATGTGGCAAAACCTATGTTGAAACATAGCTTGCAGTGCTGTGTTCAGAAGGAGTACTGGCTTCGGAAGAGCAACCATCAGTTTAATCATGCTCCCTGCTCTGACGCAGATTTTGTCTGGGCAAACAGAGAAGAGCAGGTTTTTTCTTTTTCTGAAAAAGTTCAAGATCACTCTTTCAAAATAAACAGCACCATGGGAAGTGGATGCATGCCGGTCAATGAAAGGGGAAATGATTTGATGTGTAAGCCACATGTGAAACTATTTTCTGCAAGTCTGAAGCTCAGGGTTCCTCAACGAGACCCTTCCTCATAGCTATGTCAGCACAGCTGGATGCAAATTCAGGGTCAAATTCAGCCTTTCCAAGCCCTGGTTTCCGTTTTCACAACCTCAGAAAAGCCGGTAGAGGAATGCACCCTCCAAGTGGCAGAACGTACCTTTCTTTATAGAGCTGTATTTTTAACAGCCTAATGCTTCTTTGTTTGTGTTTCTCTCTTGTGTTTCTGAATTAGTTTTAGAATCGAAAAGATCTGCTTCAGGTTGGAATCTGATCTGATGTTCATCGGAGCAGGAATGAAAAAGGATGATTAAAAGGTTCAATTCTGAATAGAAGATAAGCTCAACCTGCCTGTGAGGGGTGGGTGAATCTCATATTGTGTAATACTAGTAGTTCAGGCTCCTGAAGTGCTTTTCCTGCTAACCTTAGAGAGCTGTGAAAACAGCACCGGGAGATAAATCCGCTGACGTGCTTCTAGTTTCCCTGTGAAATCACTTCTGGGGTAGGAAATGGGGCTGGCGAGTACTGCCCCTGCCACCAGGCAGCCCTGTTAGTGTGAGAAGGCCCTACAAGGGTGTAAAGTATGCGTTAGAGCTGCCTGCGTTCATTGCTGGTTGGTAGCTGGAGGAACGGGTGGATTTGTGAGCTGACTTAGGGCCAGAGGTAGGGAACAGAGCACGGGGGCTGAATCAGTGGGGTCTTCCCTGTGCCTGATTGATTTGCCATGGATGGGACGGTGGGAAGGCTCTCGAACACAGGCGTCGTGGCTGCTCCTGAAGGGTCTGCAGGCCTTCCGATGCAAAGGCAGCTGCTGTAGGACAGGTACTGCTCTCCTCCGAGCCTTTGGAGAGCTAAGCTGGATGTCGGCGATCCTGATAGCCCGGGGCATAGGGAGGTGCTCTTCCCCTAGGGAAGAAGCCTAGGGAGATCAGAGAGCCCCCACATTGGTTTTGTAAATCCAACAGAGCATCACTGTGTTGTGTTGCTGGACTTGGTTTTACTACCGGGCCATGAGCTACTGGTTGCTGCTGCTGCTTGCCTAGAGTGATTTTGTCCATCTTGGCAGAGATCCGAGCTCCGCTTTCTTGGTGCTGTTCAGGTGCTTCCTAGGAGCCAGCCCAGCCCAGACAGAGCGGATGAAGGGGGAAACGGTGTGTGGCAGGTCCCGCAGCTGTAAGCTTCGGAGTGCCTGCGAGCTTCCTGATCCACCCTACCCTAGTTGCCATCCTAGAGCAGAGTCTGTTCTACATCAGAGCCCAAAGCAAGTGGCACAGCGGATCCTGCTGCTGACCACCCACGTGTCTTTGCTGTAGGTTACTGCTTCGCAGGAGATGGTGCTTACAGGACCAAGAAAGGCTATTACCAGATGACGGGACGCACGGATGATGTCATTGACGTCAGCGGGCACAGGCTCGGGACGGCAGAGATAGAAGATGCAAGGGTAAGTTCCAAGCAGGTAGATGTCCCTTGACAGGGCATGTCTGTGGGGCAGGGTGGCCCTTTGAAAGAAGCTTTATGAATTTAGACAAGCGCAGGCTCTGTTGCCTTTGAACCCCTGCCCCTGCATACACACAGCTTGATGCATGATGCATAATGACTAGCAACTGTGCAAAAGGAAACAGACCCTTATGAAGGAGACGACGAATGGGCAAGCGAGAGAGGCGTCACTTCGTGGGCAGTCCCTGCAGTCGAACTGTCAGAGCTGTGTTTCCTCTCCGGGACGTTGTACTGTTGCAGTTGTACTTTTGGATGCTGGTGGAGTCTCCATAAGGGATTGTCTCTCCCGTTTGCTCCTTCCCCTCCCTTCTGCTAACACCTAACCTCTTCTTCCCAAATCTGCGGTTCTTGCTCATCTGAACTAGCTGAGTATGCCTAAGAATTCGGCAGTGTTAAACATGAAGCGACCTTGATTCATGTGAGCTGCAAAGCTAGCCTGTCTTTTGGAGAGAAAATAATATTAGCGCAGGGAATTGACAACAAAAAGTGCTCAGAGTATTTCTCTTCAAAGCTTGCCCTGAGTATTTATTTCTCTATTACGTGCCTTGCCTGCAAATGGCACTTAAATGTAACATTTGATAAACCTGAGCTGTGTTCGCATGGCACACCGGATCCTACTGTCTCCTCTGTGAGTAAATTTTTTGTCTGTGTGGGTTTCTGACCGTAGATAGAGGATCCAGTTCCTGTCCCACTCTGCGCATGTGTGTGCATGTGTATATGGAAATGTATTAATCTGCTTGGATTGCTCTGCGATGTTTTCTTTCGTATTTTACTCTGATTTAAGATAGCATAATCTGGTCTTTGGTGTGGGATTCAGATATGCAATTTCTTTTAGTCTGTACAGCCAAATTGTCTCCTTACTGCAGAAGACTGTTAAACTCTGAAGTGTGCCAATAAATCACTGTTGTGTAGCATAAGAATAAAAATATGCATTTGGCAAAACAACCCTTCCCCTCTTCTGGAAAGATGAGGAGGTCTGATGCTTTCTGCCTTCTGGTGTGCTTTGGGCACTTGTAAACAGCGGTCGAATGTGGACTGTGATGTTGACAGCTTCACTGTTGCTCTGCTGGCAACAGTTCCCTGTGGCACAGAGCAATGGAGGACTGGTTTTGCTTGTGATTTGGCCATGGCCCGTCACCACTTGGGACCGCAGCCGTGCACGCACAAGAGCACAGACACAGAAAGAGAAAGCAGGTTTCGAGCTGGTGCCAATTCAGCTTGGTGTGCAGTGGACTTAGCAGTGTGTGTAAGAGTGCTTATTGGTGTGTTTAAAAGCAGGGCCAATCCAGTGAGTAACTGCTACTCCCAGAGACGCGGGCATGGCCGTGGCCACCAGCTGACGATGCAGTAGGAAGGCGGCATCGAGCTTTCCTGTTGTGCTTTCAGCAGGATCTGCCAAGGGGAGAGTGAGCTATGGCAAGGTGTTTTGTTCCTAGAGCAACTGGCGCCAACTCTACAGGGCTTTTTGCAGTTGTTATGCTCTGTGTCTTTTTGTTTCACTTTTTGTGAAGGCTGATCACCCTAAGGTCCTTGAGACAGCTGTGATTGGGTATGCACACAAGATCAAAGGAGAAGGTATGTGAAAAGCAGTGTTCTGACATGACACCTCCGTACACTTCCCTTAATTTCTGAGCTAGGTTTTGTGTTCGGAGGTGCCTAGGGAACGGGAGGACAGTTATCCTTAGGTTGACTGGTGTTGCAGCCCCAAGAGGCAGACACAGCCATGAAAATAACTGCATGTTCCTAAGCTGGGGGCAGGTATTCCTCCCTAAACTGTTTTCGCACATAGTATTTATGTATGTGGTAGAGCTTCCTTAAAAAGGATTGTGCTCAGAGATGCCACAACCTTCAGTGCGACTGAGGGGCAGAGTGGCACTTGCCACTGCCCAGCCATTTTGCATTGACAATTAGCATCAACGCCAGATCCCAGAGCACTGGCTGTTTCTGTTGCGTAACTCTGAGAGCTGTTCAGCCTGACCCTGGGAGCACTGAGGAACTCCAGGCTCTGTTTCAAGCCCGCTCACCTTTCAGCAGCTGCCTTTGCACAAAGCTGCCCCTTAGCTGCCCCCCAAGGCCCGTCTGCATCCATTCCACTCTCTGCTTGGAGGCAGTGACCAGACCGCTTCTTTGAGGGGCTCTGCTTTAGTCCCATGCTGGAAAGGTGGACACCAAGACACAGGTTACAGAGTACAACAGGAGCAGGCAAGGGTGGCTCATTCAACTTGGAAGAGCCCAGGACATCCTCAGTGGATTGGAGCAGCTCCCAGAACTTGCAGGTTTGCAGGGAAACACCTCTGTTTCCCTGTGTTTGGGGGTCTTTGCTTGCTTGTTTGTTAATGCTTTGGAGTTTTGTAGCCTGCTGGCCTGATCATGTAGCAAAATGTGAGACCTGCTAGCGTCTCTGTTCAGTGCCTGAGAACTCTTTACCAGGCTCAAGTTTATGCTAAAGGCTTTGAATCTGCTCCTAAGTCCTTTGCAGGAAGCGTAGCCAAGACATTTAACCTTCTTCTGGATATGAAGGCAGGCATGTAGTCTGCCAGCTATACTCAGGCAGAGAGAAACATCAGCAGACAGGAGTTATCCCTTGAGTAGGAGACCCTGTCGCTGGCGTGCAGTATTGTGTGCTTTATATGCCTGCCCTGTAAAGGGGAATATGAATGTCTGTTCCGGTAATGGGTTGAGATCTGTGTCATCATCAGTGCCTGAGTTTTCAAGTGTTACTAGCTTTCTAGTGCAATAGTGAACAGCTTATGCAGGACCTGATTCTCCAAAGAGCTGTGCGTCCTGCAGAACCCAGCCTGGACATACACAGCAATGAGTAAATGGGGAACAAAGTCCCCTTAGAGAAGAATAAAATTTGTAGCACAGGGAACTGATGCTAGTAACACTCCTTTCCTTGGACATAAACTAATGTGCTCAATGGTCTGGTATTTCCCAGGAGCCTCAAAGGAGCTGTGGCCATGAGATAGTGTGCCAGCTTAGGACAGTTCAGCCAAATTTCCTTGTGTTTTCCAGCAGGACCCAGGTTCTAATAGAGGTGCATCTTTCCCTTCTCTGCAGGTGGTGAAACATCTTCCTACAACCCGATCAGAGATCCTCATGAGAAGGCTGCTGAGGAAGGTAGTCACTGAACAATCAAACAACATGGGAGATGTCACCACACATGATGGTCCAAGTGTTGTCAAGGAGATATTGGATGCTTAGCAGAAATACATGGAGAAGAGTTCCTCCTAGCAGATGGCTCTGGAATCTCTCTCCTCTGGAAATGCGGAAGGTCTCAAATAACCAGTCAAATGACATAGTTCTCTCTTGGTGTTTTTTAAAAATCTCTCTGTTCCCTGCTAGGGGAACAAGATTTTCCGCTCCACAGCGTATTTTGAGATGCACAGAGCTAGGAGCAATCTGCAGTTCTGCACAGTCAGTGAGCTCCCTTTCATTCCTTTTAGGGCTGATGTAGAGCAGCCATTGGTGGTTTCCATTAGCTATGATGCAATTTAATACTAGCTGAAGCAAGATGCAGACGTTAATGGTTCTCATTGTAATGTTACTGTACAGGGAAATGTCTTTATACAATACCTCTGCTGTTTTAAAAGAAGCCCTGGAACACACTTCCCCAATTTTTCCTTCAGCTTGGGTATCCAAGTTCAAGTAGCTGTATTTCACTGCAACTGTGGTGCCTTTTCAGCAATGCCGGGTATTCTAGGAGTTGTTTCACATGTGTTATTAGGGAAATAAGAAGGACATTGCTAGTCTGCTAATTCTTTCTTGTGTTTACCTAGTCGTAAACACTTGTGTTTACCTCCTTCGGGTTTCCTCGTAAGGATTGTGCTGGGACTTGCCAGAGAGGGTGGGCTTGTGTCCCTTCATGTCCCACCTAGGCAACCCAGCACTAGCACTTCCAGCCGCAAAACTGAGCTACAAAGCCTACCGCTGGGCTCCCTTCCATGTCCTCAGGGCACTGCCAGTTGCGTACAAGGGGTCTAGTCCCATGTGTTTTTATTCTGCTTTGAGAACCTGAGATCACCAACTGGGTTTGTGAAATAACTGTCCTCTTCCTTATCAGTGATGACAACTGGATCAGCTGTAGGAATGGACTTCACCACTTCCTTGGTCTTCCAAGTTTTTTCTCTTTATAAGCCAGCTGTGCAAACACTGCACTGCCCAGGAGAGGGTGAGAGAATGTGTGGATGATGCTAACGAGACCTGCAGTGAAATAAATGAGATTCCTCTTTTTTCTTCCAGAGGACTTGCTTGGAACATCTGTTTGAAAAGGGAAGGTGTTAGCATTATGTTCAGCCCGAGTCCTTCATGAATGCTGCTGATCTCAAGTGGCTTAGTATTTCTCCTGTGTTCATAAACAAATGCTTCCTGGCTATTCTGCCTTGTTAACTTAGGTGAAGCGCATGGGAGAGAAGGAGGAATGTCTGGAGAATGAAGCCAAGGTGAATATGTATTTGTCTTCACTCAGAAACATCCAAAATGCTTTCTTGTTAGCCTGCTTGAATATGACACAGTAACAAAAGAACTGAAAGTCTTCATGGTGGGGCTGAGGTTTCCCAATGGTGTCCAGCTCTCTCCTGCAGAAGACTTTGTCCTGGTGCAGGAGACAACCATGGCTAGTATCAGGAGGTGAGTATGACTTAGCTGAAATTATTGGTACTCTCTGTTTAGAGATTGTGTGAATAAATGAGTTGAATGACAAAAGAAATCCTACACTCTATTCATGCCTAGTTAGCAACGGCAAAGAAGGTGGCCTTCCGCAATACTTAATTTTTTTCTTTCACTGTAAACATCTGGACTGCATAATCTTTCCGTCATGGGCTCCTTGAGCATAGCGAGTAAGCTGACTTTTTCTGGGGAGAGGAATGCGGCTCTGCTGCATTTCCCTGTACCAAAACAAGGAAAAAAATAAATTCTTTTTGTTTTTAAAAGTAAGTGAATTCCTTTTGGGACTTTTATTTATTACTTAGACTGCTTGAGTTAAGATGTCCTAATCCTCCTATCTGTAACTTTCAGGTATTATGTGTCTAGTCTAATGAAAGGTGGAGCAGATATGTTTGTTGAGAATATGCCTGGTCTTCCAGATAATATCAGGTTAAGCAGCTCTGGAGGACATTGGGTAGCTATGTTAGCTGTCCGGCCCAATCCTGGATTTTCTTTGTTGGACTTCTTGTCTGAACAACCATGGATTAAAAGGATGATATTGAAGGCAAAAAAAAAAAAAAAAAAAAAGACATTAAAAAAATCACCTTTAGTATAGGAATGGAAGTGATAAATACTCGTTTACTTGTTTGTCCAGTTTCTTCCTCTTCACGGGAAGATTTTTAATTTTTTTGTAGTGCCGTGGTTAAAACTGTTGTGGTTGTGCCCAGGTAGAACGGTCCTTATATATTCATAGGCAGTAAAACTAACATTTGCTTCTCTGAGTAGCAGGTACACAGCTCTTAAGTTGCCTTCCATCCTGATCTCAGGAAAGAAAAAGGGATTGTCTCTGCCCTAGCCATGCAGCAACACAGAATCTACATTTGGATATGTGAAGATTCCACCTTTGTACCCAAAGTGCCTGAACTACTTATTGCCAGGTGTCTGGAGAGCATTTGGGAAGTCTGACCTGTTCTAATGACTACCCTAGGCATCCTAGGAGGCAGTGTGTATGTTATGGATGCTGCTAGGTGACACTTTGTTCTGACTCAGTATGCCTGTTGTTATGTCACACCCCCCTTTAGGATGAAGATGAGCAAGAATAATGTATTTTGTAAGGGATATCTGATGCTAAAGAAATGGCATGGTGCTTTTTAAACAATACAGAGACTTGAAAATACTTCTGTTCTCAAAAAAAAAAAAAAATCAACAAGCAGTGTTTAGGATGGAAGTGCCATTTCAGCTAAACAAACTCTGTGCTGTCCCTGTAAAACCTGTTGTCTCTCCTGGTGCAGTGCAGGAGCCTTAACAAACTGATGCTATGGGGAGCAGAGCGTGATGCCTGCTGCTTGACATCAGCTGCACCAGAACAAGCTGATGTCTCCTGCATGGACATCCTTTCAGCCTAGTGCTGAAGTAGAGTACGCTTCTGCTGGTCTTTTTTTTTTTTTTTTTTTTTTAAGTTGGCTTTTCAGATGTTAATGTGTTAAGCCTGTGTAATAGTGCTTACTCCAAATGTGTGCTTATGTTCTTAGCTGCTTCTTCCAAGGAGTGTGGAATGGTCTTTGACTGTCTAAGTGTCTGAGATCTAATTGTGGAGAACAAAATCTTTTCTTGTTAATTTTCTTTTTTTTCTTTTCTTTTAGTTGCTGAGTCAGGGAAGTGTGGCAAAGTTTGTGCCCAAATAGAGCCTTGTTGTTGAACTTAGTGAGACAGGATCCTACAGAAGAAGCTTTCGTGATCCCAATGGTGTGACGGTAGCTTATGTTAGCGAGGCACATGAGCACAATGGATGTCTTTACCTGGGCTCCTTCCGGTCTCCATTTATTTGCGGACTTAGTCTTCAGCATGTTTAACTGTCCATCCATGATAAAGTGCCACTGTCCTCTAATATTCCAGAGGCACGAAGGAAGCACGTGCTTGAGGCAGCGTGTGACCAAGGACAAAAAGTGAAAGACAGTCTGTTAACGTGCAGTAGTACTGTTCTGTTGCCCTAGGAAAAGGTACAACTTGCTGTACCTGACCTCTTCTTTGGTTTGACTGCTCTTGCTTTGGAGTTGACATGCATAATTATTAATATCTGAGGAGCATGGTGGGGTATTTTCATACGGTTATATGCCCCTGAAAGAAAATCCATTGCTTTTCCACACCCAGCCCTGTTTGGAGTCATCTTAGACATCATCTGTCACCTGTAGTGCAACTGTATGTCTGAAGATGAATGTGGACTGGAAGGGCCCCTGTAAAATCTAGCGATAGTGGCCATGGAAGGCTTTGGTGGACAATGTTGGAATGCAGTAGTAGCTCATGGATGCTTTCTGGCGTCTCCAGAGGAAATGGTTTCCTTCACCTGTTAACAGGTACTCCGCTTGGTAAATCCAGAGAATGCTTTTCTGTCAACTACTACAAAGGCAAGACTGTTCTGTTACATTTGAAATAAGAAGTTTTGCATCTTGAAGAAGGGGTTACTTCAGCTGCTCTGTGATTTGGTGGATTGATTCCTGCTCTGGGATTGAAGACTTTGTTGCTCTCTCTTCTTCTGCCCCTGGGTGACAGTCAAACATAAACTTACATTATTGCTCCACTTCCTCCCCTTTGAAAAGGCAATAATCAAGATTTGCTTGATCTAGAATGAAAAGCACCAGAGAAGGGGCAGATGATGTTAAAAATGTCATCTGCTTTCACTGGCCTTCTGCGCTTGTCTTTATTAATGGAGGGGTATGCAAATGGCAGTGATTCTTTTCTGTCCGTGCTTCTGTCCCCTTGTTCTGTGTTACTAGCAGGCTGCAGCAGCCCTGTGGTAAGTAGCGGATGGTTGCTGGGTCAAGCTGACTTGTTCCTGTCCAGGCCAGGGGCTGCAAGCCCTTTTGCTTAACCTGGTGGTTCCTGGATTCGGGAGGGAGCTCAGTAAGCGGCAAAAGAAGCCTAGTAGCTGAGTTGCTGCAGGCTCTGACCTTTGGTCCAGCTGAGCTCTACCTTAATAGTTTGTGGGCAGAGATGGAGTGATCCTGTGGTAAGTTGGGCAGGCTGGAGAGGTGTGACTGCCTGAGCGGGGACAGACTTGTTGCTGTGTGAGCTCTGAGGAAGGGCTGAGAGGCGGGGGGCGGGATGAGAGGTGGGGGGGCGGGACAGAGAGGTGGGGGGCGGGATAAGAGGTGGGGGGCGGGACAGAGAGGCGGTGGGCGGGATGAGAGGTGGGGCGGGATAAGAGGCAGGGGGCGGGACAGAGACATGGGGGCGGGACAGAGAGGCAGGGGGCGGGTTGAGAGGCAGGGGGCGGGATGAGAGGCGGGGAGGGCAGGACAGAGAGACAGGGGCGGGATGAGAGGCAGGGGGAGGGACAGAGAGGCAGGGGGCGGGATGAGAGGCAGGGAGGGCGAAACAGAGAGCTGGGGGCGGGACAGAAAGCCTGGGGGCGGGACAGAGAGCCAGGGGCAGGACAGAGAGCCGGGGGGCGGGATGAGAGATGGGGGGGCGGGACAGAGAGGCAGGGGCGTGACAGAGAGACGGGGGGCGAAACAGAGAGCCGGGGGGGTGGGACAGAGAGGCAGGGGGCGGGACAGAGAGGCAGGGGGCGGGACAAGAGGCGGGGGGCGGGACAGAGAGGCAGTGTTGTCCCAAAAATCAGGATTCTTTCACCCGGTGTGCAAAAAAGCCGATTAACACACAGAGTCGAGATATTTGTTTATTTCATGTCTGCGCAGAGATGGGCGCTAGGTGGTAACTCCACAAAGCCGGCACGCCTGGTTAACACGCGGTAAAGCATTTTATACCTTTCGAGCAACAGTTATCAGTATTTTTACAGTTTTGCTTAGTTACTCTCGTTCCTATTGGTTCTCGCAAGTCTCATCTCCACTTAAAGTCGCAGTGCCCTCCGTTTTTACTGCGCATGTTCTGTGAGGAAGGGGCTTCTGTTGGTAGGGGGCTCTCCCTACCCAAGGGTGGGTTTTCTAGTACGTTAATTAGGACAGTTCACTCAAAGTTCAAGTAGCTCTTTGATTGCCCCTGTGCTTATCTTGGTATTTCTTTACCCACTGACTTACTTATGGTGTCATCTTGTTTCTCTTCTCAAGGTCACACCTCGTTAACTAAATAGCATCCTTTGTTTTTGTTTCTCGCATATCTCCAACACCTGCAGAACCTGCTTGCGACCGAGCCCCTCGTCCGTGACTCGGATGCCAGCAAGGCCCTCGTTGCCTGATCCCACACCACGGTGGGTACCCCCTGCGCCAAATCTCACCCCCCAAGCCAGGGGGGAGGCTCAGCTTGGAGCCTGACGGTCCTGCCCTGGCCTCTCCGTCAGGGGCAGAGCGATGCCAGCACCCGAAAGAACCCCCCGACCCCACCGCAGAAGCTGGAGGAGGTGCTGGTGGTGGTCGGCGGCCGCGTGCTGGAGGAGGGCGAGGATGAGGACAGGGGGCTGGAGATGCCGGCCGCCCCCAGGAACTTCGCCTTCTACAACCCCAAAAGCAGTAAGTGCCCACAGCAGGGATGGGGCAAGCGCACAGCCCCCAGGGTGTTCATTAACCCTCTGTCTACCGCCAAGGCCACCTCTTGGAAAATGATCTGGTGTCAGGAGGGGCACTGGTGGGGGGGAGGGAAGAGTGAAAGAGGGCTGGCTTAAAAGCAGCATCGCTGCCTGGGGTGGTCATCGCTTGGCTCCGCTGGGTTTCAGGGCGATGGATGGCTCTGCCCGGCTTCCCTGATTACAACAATCGGGGCTTTTCCCTGGTGGCTCTGAACAACGATGCGTACGTCACAGGTAGGTGCCGGGGCTGCTGGTATGGGGTGGGGGTCCCCAGGTCGTCCCGGTCTCTGCTTCTCGCTTCCAGCCCTGAGAGGAGATCCTCTGAGGCGCCGCTTGCCTGACCTCTCCCCTGCTCTCCTGCCCTGTGATCTGACAAATTACTGGGATGGGAACATCTCTCAGCATGCAATTTTTCAGTGAAAACATAGGAACTTCGGGAAGAAGTTGAGCTGGATTTGAGCATCTTTGCTGCTGAAGTGGAGGAGTCTATGCAGTCAGTATGATGAACTCAACTGAGAACAAGTTCCTCGCTGAATCTAGGCGATGCTCTTGCCGTCAAGTGGCAAGAATTAGTGCAGTTCTATTAAGACCTCTGAGAATCTCATCTTGAATACGGTGTACGAGTTTTGGTCACCTGTTTGCAAGAGCTGAAGTCGAATAAGAATAAATGAGGAGAAGAGCTGTACCCCATAAGAGTGTTATGGGGAACAGTGATCCAATTAATGAAGAAAAGGTAGTCTTGCTTGTTGGAATGTTTAGCTTGGTGAAATGAATGTGGGATTGCGGACTGTCGACCACTAGGGATAACTGAGGATGGAAGAGGCGCAGCGAAAGGAACTGGTAAGAGGGCACCCAAGAGGGTGCAGGTGCAACCAAGTGTGAAGACACATCTCTTGGCAAGTTAGAAGGCTCCTACCTAACGGTTGGTTGACTTTGGAACAATTTTTTCCTGTGACGTGGCACGAAACCAGCTGGTTGCAGCATGGAACTTGGTTTACAGAAGCAGTTCTGTTGCACGGCTGCCTGGAACAAGGGGACTCGTGATGCAAGAGGCCCTCATAGGACAGCTTCCCTCCGCAGCAGCTCTTAGCTATGAGCTTTATTACAATAGGTTACCGATTGTAGCTGTCTGTTGCCTGGACTACACTTAGTTTTGTCCTGCAAGCAGTAAACTAGAGAATAGTTTAGTGTATCTTCTAGCAAGCATAACACTGAAGACATAGGAGGACTGTCACCCTCTTGGGGGCAGAGTTCAGAAATCTCTCCAATCCTGCCGAAAAAGCGACTTGGGCAGTTCCACTGTAGTGACTCTCCTTCTTGTAGAAGGAAGAGCTTACCAGGTTGTTCTGTTCCCTTAACTTCTTCCCCGTGTAAGGGAAGCCAAGGAGAGGGGGAGCTTCTCTATCTGCTGCTTTCTCTCTCTCCTTCATCGACTTCCAAGACGGAAGTGAGGACCAGAGAAGAGCGGGCCCTTGCTGAGACACTGGTCTGACATGGGTATTAGACACTTGCCTGCTGTACTAGCAATCTGGTTTTGTGAGCAAGAGGAACTTGAAGCCCAGTGGAATGCCAGTTCAGGCAGCAGCTTCTCCTCCTCGTACTGTAGAGCCTGCCACATCCCTGGGCTGTGTTGATGCACTAAGAAAAAAGGGGCTTTGAAGATACTACGAATGCTGGGGAAACAGGAAAGTTGCAAACGATTTTATTCTTGTCCAGCTTTAACGCAAGTGTAGAGTGTGTAGTGGGGGGGGGGTTGTATGGCCTCAGCGGCCTCCAGTACTAATGACGTGGGGCTGGTGCTTACAATGGGGTGTTATTTTCACCTTCCTTTTGCTAAGACTTGTCGCCAACTTTGTCTTCCTCTCTGTTTTAACAGATTTTTGGACATAAGCCATTTTTACACAGTAATTCAAAAAGGACGAAGTAGATTACTGAAAAACAGTTGTAAAGTCTATCGTTTCAACAAACAAACTGAAGGCCAGGAGCTAAAAGGCTGAAGTAGATCTATTTTTCCCCTCTTTGAGAATCCAATTAAGATGCAACTGCCTACGAGTAGGTAATTGGGAAAAGAACACAGCTGGAGGGATGACTCAGTGATGTTACTGTAGATCAGGTATAGTTTATCCCGGTCAGGCAAGTTGATGGGTATTCTGTGGCGATGCACAGTTGTGCAGCTGCAGCTGCACAGAAGAGCACTGGGCTGGGCGTTTTTTGGGCAGATGGCCAGGAGCATGTTTCCTTAGTCTGCCTTGGTTCCCCTCTGTTGATTTTTTTCCCCCGTGTTTCGTGGGGGGACTGATTAGCGATATGTGGTTTTGAGAGAGATCTCACATCTCACATTTCCAGGGCGCTTTGATCACAGTGCACAACTGCATTAATAAACTGACTTTTAACTAGCAATTGATTTTTCTTCCCTTTGATTTTTAAGACGGTGTGCCTCAGACGTGCTGAGTGATGTCTGGCACTCCCTCAGTGAAGAAAGCGGGCACGTGGCTGTAAGTTTCTTGTTGAAGACAAATTCTTGAGACGTTTCTCTGCCACACAGTGTGTCTCTGCTGGATAATATACAGTCTGAGGCACTCCAGTATCTCTTCAGTATATCAGCTTTTTTTTCCTCTCGTAATTGTACGTCCGATCTGCCTTGTTGCTGCAGGGAAAGGAGCACTTAACTTCAGGGTGATGATGACCTACTGAGCAGCCACCTCTGTGATTTGAGGGGTTACCTGGGAAGAGGGTGACGCTAAGAAGAATGTCCCCTTTCTCTCCACATTATAGAATGTACTGTTAAACCCATCTGTTGTTTTGGTTGCGCTTGTGTTTCTGTGTTTCAAGCGGAAGGTAAAGACGTATTGAACAAAAAGCATCCTAGATGTTGCTTAGCAGTTGTGTTATTGACACGAGAGAGACCTCCAAAGAGAGCAGGAAAAACTCCAAGTTTTTCACTGCATAGCTGAGTCTTTAATGACAGGGTGCAAAACAGCAGCGGTTCAACCATGGAGGCTTTATGTAGCGTATTCACCTAAATCCCATGTTATGCTTTCATGTGCTTCGAGTGCTGTGTCCAGCGCTGGGCTCTGGGTGGCCCTCCTTCAGCAGGGGCTTGGACCAGATGACCTCCGGAGGTCCCTGCCAACCCCAGCCGCTCGGTGGGGGTGTGATGCTGGCACACCAACCAACAACAACAGGGACTGCTGGAAAGGGGCCTGAGCAACCGTGGAGGTGTGAAGCACACGCCCCGATGGGCTTTGCATCCCAGGGTCTGTCTCTGAGGCTGGGGGAGCTCCTGGGCGGGTGCCCGGATACGCCCCCGAGAGCCCTGTGATGTCACCAGAGAGTCACAGTCACCCCATGACGTCACTTGTGGTGGGCAACAATACATGCCAGCGTCATGTACTGCCAGTGGCACACGAGACGACGAGTCCTGTGGGCAGCACACGAGACGTGGAGTCCTGTGGGCAGCACCCGAGCCGTCGAGTCCTGCCAACAGCACGCCAGACGTTGTGACCTGCCAGCAGCTGAGAGCCACCGAGTCCCGCCAGCGGAACCCAAGCCTTTGAGTCCTGCCAGCGGCACCCATCAAGTCCTGCCAGCAGCAGACGAGACATCAAGTCCCGCCAGCACCTGACAGGACACCAAGTCCCGGCAGCAGCACTGGAGGCGTCCAGGCACGAGCCGGCGGCGCCGGGAGCCGCCAGGAGCTCCCGGCGGGGGGACACCTGCCCCATCTGCTTGGGTCCCCTCGAACACCCCGCTGGCGTGGACCCGTGCTGGCATGCCTTCTGCCATGCCTGCATCCAGCGCTGGGCTGCCACCGCCGTCGCTGCCACCTGCCCGCTCTGCCGGCAGCCCATCAGGGCCATCCGCCGCCTGCGGGTAGAGGAGGACCACGCTGGGGTGGCCCGCCGTCACCAGGGCCGCTTCCATCCCTACGTGGGGCCAGGGCCGGGGCTGGGGCTGGGGCGGCAGGGGCGGCGGCAGCAGCAGCGGGGCCCGGCAGGTCCCCGGCGCCGGAGATTCTCCGCCGAGCTTGGGGAGCGCAGCCCCCCTGTGCCCCGCCAGCGTGTCCGGAGCCTGTCCGGGCAGTGGGACAGCGACGGGCGCAGCCGGCTCCGCTACCCGCCGGAGACCAGCGAAGACCCATCGTGGCTGTGGAGGGTGCGGGAGGAAGAGCCGGGCTCAGGGGACCACGCGTGCCGCCTCCCCCGGCTCCGCTTCTGAGCGGGGCGGCCGGGCCCCCCAGGGTCCCTCTGAAATAAAAACCGCGGGGATGCTGAGAGGAACCATGCCTGGTTTCTTCCGTGCCGGTTTGCTCCTTGCTGCAGAACTGGGGCAGTGGGAGGGAGATGGCCCTGGGAGCTGGGGGAGAGGGAAGGATATGGCTGTGGGAGCTTGGGGAGAGGGTGGGATATGGCTCAAGAACTGGCAGAGAGGGAGGAATGTGGGTGTCGGAACTGGAGGAGAGGGGCCATTGCTGGTTTCTTCCAAGCCGCTTTGCTCATCCCTGTGGGGATGCACCCCCAGAAGGGAAAGGGGAAAGGGGAAGGAGAAAGGGGAAGGAGAAAGGGGAAAGGAAGGGGAGTCCCCTGGACTCTTTCAAGCAGATCCCCGAAGGGGCCAGCGTCTGCTCTCCTGAAGGCCAGGGCAAGGAAGGAGGCTGAGATGGAGGTTTGGGGGAGACCCTCCTCTCCTCTCCTGGTCCCGCACACCCCCGTGCTGTGGAGGGCTGCGATCCCGCGGGGAGGCTCTCCGGGCTGGGGGAGGCAGCCCTGGCACAGCCGCCTGCCCACGGGAGAAGCGGCCCCAGCCGGGATGTGCCTCGTATTTAGGGAGTCTCTTCTTCAGGGAAACCCGGAGCCCTTCCCCGCTCCAGGGCATCCCCAAGAGCTGTGCATTGGCAGCGTGCCCCAAAGAGTGCCAGGCCCTCGCTGCCGCCCCACTCCATCCCCTCCCGCGGAGCGGGTGGCTGGGGAGCTCCCGGCGTTGGGGCTGAGCTGCTGCCCACACCTGCCTGCTGCCTTGGCAGACCTTGCTTCCCAGTGAGCGGACCCAAACGTTGGTGTCGAGAGTCTTGGGGGCCACGTCTGCCCCAGCAAGGGCAGCCGAGCGTGGGGTGAGGCTGCTCAGGGTGACCACGGCCTCTCGGTGCCTTCTGCCCCGACATGGATGCAAAGATGAAAATCTCACGGAGATTTAGATGAGAAAATGCTGGCAAGCGGGAGGTGGCTCTTTGGTACTTCCCAAAGGCTGCCTCTGAGCAGCATCCTCTCGTTGAAGGTCCCAGGCCACATCCGGCATCGAGGTGGCCCTTTCTGTCCTTCCCCGGCACTCCAGGGGAGCAGGAGGCAGGATGTTTGTGAGCAGCTTTCTGATACCTAGAGGAAGATCCAACCCTCGCAGGGCTTTTGGCAAAATCCCCCCCTTGGCCCAGCAGCTGGCAAAGCTCCGGCCCTCACCCACCATGCCGGCAATGAGACGGGACCGGGCTCACGTGCGATCTGTCTGCTTCACCTGAGACGCACGGCGCCTCCGGCACCGGGCCGTGTTCCCGTCTTTCGTACCACATCCCCATCAATACTGCAGGGCACCGCGCTGCCGCCGGCACAGCGTAACCCGCTCTGGTGCTGCGGCTGGATTGCAGGGTGGCGTCGGCTCATCCCCCCACGAGAGCCGCTCTGTGCCGGGCATCAGCCCGTGCTGGGGCCGGGGAGGGGTTATCTGAAGCCGAACCTGTAATGGAAGCTGAATCTGTAATGGATCCTCGCTGGGCGATCGGTGTTTAAAGGCTGTGATCTGCTGCTTCTTGATTGTATTCCAGCCCCTCGATGGAACTTCTCCCGTGTAAGCGAGCCCCACTAATCCATCCTGGCCATATAGAATGGATGGCGGTGGAGTGAAAGAACACAAACGCGGCTGCGTATCGGTAACAGATGTCCGGGCAGCAGTGCAGCAGGTCCCTCTGCCGAAGGTCCCCCACTGCTGGTACCTGCCCTCTGTGCCAAAACCCTTCCTCTGTCCCCAAAACCTGGCCTGGCCACGTGCGGGGGCAGGCGCCGGGACCAGCTTCGGCCGTTCTCCGCTGGCCCGAGGAGCGGGACAAGGCTTGGAGCCAAGCCACCGAGCCGCTCTTTCCAGCACCGGCGCCAGTGCCACCCAGTGAGCCCCGGGCGCTGCTGCTCGATGCCCCCGTCAAATCTTCATGTGATGCTCCCGGTGCTCTCTGCCCTGCCCCAGCGCTGCAGCTGTGGCCCCTGCCCACTCCAGGGCTGCCGGACCCCTCCGGCCTCCCCTCCCGCCCTGCAGTGTGCATTGCTCCCCGTGTGGGGACTTTGGGGGTGCAGCTGCACCCACCTTTGGGTGCTGCCCGGGCAGAGCAGGACAGGACCCAAGCACCTGCCCTCGGCGGGGGGCTCCCAGGTGATTCCTGTCCCCGGCGGCCGGCTCAGCCCCCCGCAGCAGGTAAGGGCCCGCTGGGGCTGGGGTTGCAGGCACCCCCATCCCCCAGGGAAGGCCCATCGCCCCCCGGCGAGTGGGCCGGCTGTGCCGGGCACATGGCGCGCCCGGAGAAGGGCTGGTGGCGATGGGGGCGGCCCCAGGCTTGGCCCTCGGCTGCAGGGGCATCACGATGTCCCTCGGGGGGAGAGGGGGCAGCGGGGGCTCCGCAGATCCGTCCCGTCTTCGGAAGGAAACGCCCACCCGGGGGTCTTTCCCAGGGAGGGTTCCCTGCAAGGACCGGGCGATGTGCCGGGCATCCTCCCGGGGCAGCCCGCACCCGGTCACGCGTGGGGGACCGTGGGGGTGTTGGGGGCCCATCTCCCCTCGCCTGCTCTCCTCCAGAAGGAGGCCTGCGCCTCTCCCCCCGGCAGCCACCCGGCCTGGCAGGGGATGGAGCCCGGCAGGTCGGTGCCGGCGGAGCTGAAGCTCCGCAAGCCCTCGCAGCGGGCCAGGATCCCAGCGCCCTTCGTCGCCCACCCGAGAGGTTGCTGGCTCTGCCCGCGGCCCCCCCCCCCGAGCCCCCCGTGCCTCTGCCCGTGTAGGGTGGGGCGGCCGAGCCGGCGGACCCCCCCGGGCCGGACGCCGCGGAGGCGGACGCGGACTCCCTGGTGCCCACGCACGACGAGCGGGGCCGCCCCATCCCCGAGTGGAAGCGGCAGGCGATGGTGCGCCGGCTGCGGGCGCGGCTGGCGGATGAGGAGGCGGTGGGTGGCCAGGGACGGGGCGTCCCGGGGCCGGGGGGTGCAGGCTGCCGGCCTGGGGGGGGGACGCTGCCGGCCCCTCTCCGCAGGACGCGAGCTCCTGGCGCTTCTCGCCGTCCCGCCAGGCCGTGCCGGGCCCCTTCGGGGAGCTGCTGACCAAGGCAGACCTGCAGCAGCTGGAGCGGGCGGGGGAGAGCCTGCGGCTGCGGCTGCGGCGGCGGGGCGAGGCGTACCAGGGCGAGCTGCGGCGCCTGGCGCGGGAGCTGCGCGCCCTCCTGCCCACCCCGCTGCTCAGCATCACCGTGCGCAGCCCCCCGCCCGCCCCCGGGCAGCCCCTGCCCCTCTGGGGTGGCCGCCTGGCCGGCGCCAGCAGCAGCCTGGCCGCGCTGCTGGCCCACGCCGAGGGGGCTCTCCCTACCCAAGGGTGGGTTTTCTAGTACGTTAATTAGGATAGTTCACTCACAGTTCAGGTAGCTCTTTGATTGCCCCTGTGCTTATCTTGGTATTTCTTTACCCACTGACTTACTTATGGTGTCATCTTGTTTCTCTTCTCAAGGTCACGCCTCGTTAACTAAATAGCATCCTTTGTTTTTGTTTCTCGCATATCTCCAACAGCAGGGGCGGGATGAGAGGCAGGGGGCGGGACAGAGAGCTGGGGGGGCGGGACAGAGAGCCAGGGGGGCGGGACAGAAAGGCAGGGGGCGGAACAGAGAGGCAGGGGGCAGGACAGAGAGGCAGGGGGAGGCACAGAGAGGCAGGGGGGCGGGATTAGAGGCAGGGAGGGCAGGACAGAGAGACAAGGTGGGACAGAGAGCTGGGGGGGCAGGACAGAGAGCCAGGGGGCGGGACAGAGAGGCAGGGGGCGGGACAGAGAGGCAGGGGGCAGGACAGAGAGGCGGGGGGAGGCACAGAGAGCCGGGGGGCGGGACAGAGAGGCGGGGGGGTGGGATGAGAGGCAGGGGGCAGCATGAGAGGCAGGGAGGGCGGGACACAGAGCAAGGGGGTGGGACAGAGAGGTGAGGGGGTGGGACAAGAGATGGGGGCGGGACAAGAGGGGGGCGGGACAAGAGTCAGGGGGCGGGACAGAGACACGGGGGGCGGGACAGAGAGGCAGGGGGGGTGGGAAGAGACGGGGGCGCGGGAAGAGACGGGGGCGCCGGAAAAGGACTTCAGTGTTAACACCAAATTTGACAGTGAGGCAATCCTGTTCAACAAAAGTCTGACCCAAACTTGCCAGATTGTCTCTACAGAGTTGTAAGCTCCTGGAACAACAGAGAAGGGATTTGAAAAGGAAATTTAGCCTTATTCCATTTAGCCTTGCTTTAGGAGATGGCAACCAATAGTTTCTTCCCTCTCAGCTTTTTACAAAGAGACTTTTCTTACAAACCGTTTACGGACAAGTCACCATGGTACCTGGCGTAGGCACTCGTTGGCAACTAAAGCATCAGGAGAAGCATCTGTCTGATGACACGCTGGGCACCTATCTGCCTCAGATTCCAGCTGTGCTCTTCTAATACCTCTCAAGAATCGGAATCATCCAAATAGTTTTTAGCCAAACTAAGGAAATTTGTGGGGTTCGAATCAATTGTAAAAACCCGTATATGATGAATGGGTGAATATGGTCTTGAACTGAGAGCACGAAGCTGCAAATATTCAACAGTGTAAAAAATTGCTAGCATGCAGCAAAGAACTGGACAGTTTTGATATTTCACTCTTGTAACATTTGGAGAGGTAGACTAGGCCATGTCTTGATGTTTCGGCTAGTCTTTTTTCCACTCTCCAGTACAGTGAGAAGGCCCCAAGCTCAAGCTTCATGAATAAAACCCATCTCAAAAAACCATTACCAGGCTCAAGTTCTGAAGGTTTTAACCACCTCTCCCCTGGAGAAGAAGGTGCATTAAATGCCTAACTAGCCCTTTGTTGCAGACCACAGTAAGGCACCAGAGATGCCTATGGAAGTCTGGAGGAGAGACAGGGCTGTGGACAAACTAAATGCCTTCAGTATCCAATACTCTAATCCCCTGCACAATGAGGCACTCTTCTCAGACTCGTCCTTCCGCATGGAAGGAGGATTTCACTAGATACCTGACAAGGGAAAAAAGCTTGCTGCCTTTTTTTTTCCCTTTAGACGCTTTCCTCCTCAGGGTATACTTCAGTATTAAACAGAACTGGGAAGAAAGTAATTGCGTTCTCTCCACTTGCTGCTTTCACAAGATCAGCTGTGATGTTTTAAATTAACAAACATGGGACTAACACATTCGTCGCAAGAACTCTGTCCACAGCAGGCAAGAACAACTGCACCGGTCATTGTAGCGTTACAAATGAGACATAACAACTCATCTGGAATAGGATCATCTGAGGAGGAGGAGGAGGAGGAGGAGGAGGACGGCCTCTCCGGTAAAGAGGGAGGCTTTTCCTTCTTTCCTCTAGCATAAGCTTCCCTGGAGCGAGGGTGGGGAAGGAAAAAGAAAAAAGTTAAAGGTGGGTAAAGGAAAACTTTTCTAGGCTTTGGATTTTATCCAAGGAAGGTAAGAGATGGAATTCTTCTCGCTCCACAGGAGCCTTCTAAAATGTAGGCATTTAGTTTAAACTACTTCCCTGTAGCCACACCACTAGAAGAGGGAGGGGGGAACAACTTCCCTTCTGCAGAACTCTCCCATTCCTTGCATCAACTACGAAATCAGCTAAGACTAGAACAATGATTTTTCGACAGCCACAAACCAGGTGAAATGAATCCTGAGATTCATGGATCTCAAAAGGAGATCCATGACAGAAAAACAGAAGTGCTACCGAGGGCATTGTCAAACAGCCACTGCTGTCAGCACCCAGGAGGATTTTCTTAGTTTAGTGCAACAGGAAAACTCCAGTCTGTTTCACACATGGGATCGGATAAAAGTCAGAGATGGGGGAAGCCTCAGTCCAACAGCTATTTGTTAAATTTTGCAAGAAGTCTTTGAAACATAACACAGAAGCAAAAGGCGCTTTCAAAGAGAACGACTCCCCTGTAAACACTACCGAAATATTTGGCAGAAATACGGATTCTTAGCATACCCCGAGTTCAAGCAACTTCCTGGGGCATCAACAGCAGGACCACCCTAGTTTAATATCAGAAAGTATCACAGATGTTTAGGTTAAGATACAATGACAATGCTTCCTCCCCTGTAATTACAGATGCTGGCCAACTTGCTTGCATTGCCACTCAGACATTTACGCGTGCTTTCTCTTGTTCCCTTTTTGGTCAGTCCCATTAATTCCATACTTACGCATGAAGAGTTGGTATTGCATATTTGCCAGCGTTTGTCACCAGAGCGCCCTTGGGATTGGGATCTTTCACCTCCATCATGAAATCCTTGGAGTTGCATCGAATGTAGTAATCCTTAGGGAAGAACACTTATTGCTTGTTACCTCCGTACTTATTTGTCTCTCTGTCTGTCTGTCGCTCTCCGGTCCTACGTAGTCTTCTCCTTCATTCCATCGCTCTCGTTCATGCGTCCGCGCGGAGCCTGAGAAGGAACAAACGGGTAGACCTGGCCTCCCTTCCCGCACTCGGTCCCCGGGGTAGACCTGGCCTCCCTGCCCGCAATCGGACCAGGGGGTAGACCTGGCCTCCCTGCTCGGACCCTGCAGTAGACCTGACCTCCCTTCCCGCACTCGGACCCCGGTGGTAGACCTGGCCTCCCTGCTCGGACCCCGGGGGGAGACCTGGCCTCCCTTCCCGCACTCGGTCCCCGGGGGTAGACCTGGCCTCCCTCCCCGCACTCGGGGTAGACCTGGCCTCCCTGCCCGGACCCCGGGTAGACCTGGCCTCCCTTCCCGCACTCGGATCCCCGGGGGTAGACCTGGCCTCCCTGCTCGGACACCGGGGGGAGTTCTGGCTTCCCTTCCCGCACTCGGACCCCTGGTAGACCTGGCCTCCCTTCCCGCACTCGGACCCCGGGGTAGACCTGGCCTCCCTGCTCGGACCCTGCAGTAGACCTGGCCTTACTTCCCGCACTCGGACCCCGGGGGTAGACCTGACCTCCCTTCCCGCACTCGGACCCCGGGGGTACACCTGGCCTCCCTCCCCGCACTCGGACTCGGGCTAGACCTGGCCTCCCTGCCCGGAGCCCGGGGGTAGACCTGGCCTCCCTTCCCGCACTCGGACCCCGGGGTAGACCTGGCCTCCCTCCCTGCACTCGGGGTAGACCTGGCCTCCCTTCCCGCACTCGGACCCCGGGTAGGCCTGGCCTCCCTCCACGCACTCGGACCCCGGGGTAGACCTGACCTCCCTGCCCGGACCCCAGGGTAAGTCTGGCCTCCCTGCCCGCACCCCGGGTAAGCCTGGCCTCCCTGCCCGCACCCCGGGGGTAGACCTGGCTTCCCTGCCCGCACTCGGGTAGACCTGGTCTGCCTGCCCACACTCCGGGTAGACCTGGCCTCCCTGCCCGCACTCGGACCCCAGGGTAGACCTGGCCTCCCTCCCCACACTCGGACTCGCGGTAGACCTGGCCTCCCTGCCCGCACTCGGACAGGAGAGTTTTCTTTTTCTTCCTTCTTCTCTCCGCCTGCTTTAAATAAAGGAATACAAATGTGAGAGGGGTGTAAGAAATAGCGGTTTAATTCATCATTCATCAATCATTACTCGAGGGCGGGCGGAGCCACTTCATTTCTTGTTTCTTCCCGCCGGTCTACAAGTCATGCTGTCCTTCGAATAAGAAACCATTGTCCTCGCTTTGTTGTTTGTTCGTCGAGAACGCTCGCCCAGCTTACCTTTGAGTTATTCTTTTCGAGGACCTCTCGGCGCAAACAAACGAGGTCGAGCGTTACCCGCTGTCGCTTGACGCCACCGTTCCTTCGTTGCTAAGGAACAGGTGTCAAGATTCTCGTTTCCGCAGCGTTTAGCAGCCATCGGGGCGCCGCCTCCCCTGCACGGTGGGCGCGTGAGTCTGAAAAGGCCTCAAAACACTACAGAATTGGTCGTCACGCGTCCAATGTAGTAATCCTTAGGGAAGAACGCTTATTGCTTGTTACCTCCATACTTGTTTGTCTCTCTGTCCGTCTGTCGCTCTGCGGTCCTATGTCGTATTCTCCTTCATTCCATCGCCCTCGTTCGTGAGTGCGCTCGGAGCCTGAGAAGGAAAAAATCGGTAGACCTGGCCTCCCTTCCCGCACTCGGACCCCCGGGGGTAGACCTGGCCTCCCTTCCCACACTCGGACCCCGGGGGTAGACCTGGCCTCCCTGCCCGCACTCGGACCCCGGGGTAGACCTGGCCTCCCGGCCCGGGCGCCGGGTAGACCTGGCCTCCCTGCCCGGACCCCGGGGGTAGGCCTGGCCTCCCTTCCCGCACTCGGACCCCGGGCTAGACCTGGCCTCCCTGCCCGGACCCCGGGGTAAACCTGGCCTCCCTGCCCGGACCCCGGGGGTAGGCCTGGCCTCCCTTCCCGCACTCGGACCCCGGGCTAGACCTGGCCTCCCTGCCCGGACCCCGGGGTAAACCTGGCCTCCCTGCCCGCTCCCCGGGGGTAGGCCTGGCCTCCCTGCCCGGACCCCAGGGTAAACCTGGCCTCCCTGCCCGCTCCCCGGGGGTAGGCCTGGCCTCCCTGCCCGGACCCCGGGGGTAGACCTGCCTTCCCTTCCCGCACTCGGGGTAGACCTGGCCTCCCTGTCCGGACCCCGGGGTAAGCCTGGCCTCCCTGCCCGCACCCCGAGTAGGCCTGGCGTCCCTGCCCGCACCCCGGGGGTAGACCTGGCTTCCCTTCCCGCACTCGGGTAGACCTGGTCTGCCTGCCCGGACCCCGGGTAGACCTGTGTTCCCTGCCCGCACTCGGACCCCAGGGTAGACCTGGCCTCCCTGCTCGGACCCCGGGTAGACCTGGCCTCCCTGCTCGGACACCGGGGGGAGTTCTGGCCTCCCTTCCCGCACTCGGACCCCTGGTAGACCTGGCCTCCCTTCCCGCACTCGGTCCCCGGGGGTAGACCTGGCCTCCCTGCTCGGACCCTGCAGTAGACCTGGCCTTACTTCCCGCACTCGGACCCCGGGGGTACACCTGACCTCCCTTCCCGCACTCGGACCCCGGGGGTCCACCTGGCCTCCCTCCCCGCACTCGGACTCGGGCTAGACCTGGCCTCCCTGCCTGGAGCCCGGGGGTAGACCTGGCCTCCCTTCCCGCACTCGGACCCCTGGATAGACCTGGCCTCCCTCCCCGCACTCGGGGTAGACCTGGCCTCCCTGCCCGGACCCCGGGGGTAGACCTGGCCTCCCTTCCCGCACTCGGACCTCGGGTAGACCTGGCCTCCCTTCCCGCACTCGGACCCCGGGGTAGACCTGGCCTCCCTCCCCGCAATCGGGGTAGACCTGGCCTCTCTGCCAGAAGGGGGGAAGGGTTGTTTTGCCAAATGCATACTTTTATTCTTATGCTACACAACAGTGATTTATTGGCACACTTCAGAGTTTAACAGTCTTCTGCAGTAAGGAGACAATTTGGCTGTACAGACTAAAAGAAATTGCATATCTGAATCCCACACCAAAGACCAGATTATGCTATCTTAAATCAGAGTAAAATACGAAAGAAAACATCGCAGAGCAATCCAAGCAGATTAATACATTTCCATATACACATGCACACACATGCGCGGAGTGGGACAGGAACTGGATCCTCTATCTACGGTCAGAAACCCACGCAGACAAAAAATTTACTCACAGAGGAGACAGTAGGATCCGGTGTGCCATGCGAACACAGCTCAGGTTTATCAAATGTTACATTTAAGTGCCATTTGCAGGCAAGGCACGTAATAGAGAAATAAATACTCAGGGCAAGCTTTGAAGAGAAATACTCTGAGCACTTTTTGTTGTCAATTCCCTGCGCTAATATTATTTTCTCTCCAAATGACAGGCCTGCTTTGCAGCTCACATGAATCAAGGTCGCTTCATGTTTAACACTGCCGAATTCTTAGGCATACTCAGCTAGTTCAGATGAGCAAGAACCGCAGATTTGGGAAGAAGAGGTTAGGTGTTAGCAGAAGGGAGGGGAAGGAGCAAACGGGAGAGACAATCCCTTATGGAGACTCCACCAGCATCCAAAAGTACAACTGCAACAGTACAACGTCCCGGAGAGGAAACACAGCTCTGACAGTTCGACTGCAGGGACTGCCCACGAAGTGACGCCTCTCTCGCTTGCCCATTCGTCGTCTCCTTCATAAGGGTCTGTTTCCTTTTGCACATTTGCTAGTCATTCTGCATCATGCATCAAGCTGTGTGTATGCAGGGGCAGGGGTTCAAAGGCAACAGAGCCTGCGCTTGTCTAAATTCATAAAGCTTCTTTCAAAGGGCCACCCTGCCCCACAGACATGCCCTGTCAAGGGACATCTACCTGCTTGGAACTTACCCTTGCATCTTCTATCTCTGCCGTCCCGAGCCTGTGCCTGCTGACGTCAATGACATCATCCGTGCGTCCCGTCATCTGGTAATAGCCTTTCTTGGTCCTGTAAGCACCATCTCCTGCGAAGCAGTAACCTACAGCAAAGACACGTGGGTGGTCAGCAGCAGGATCCGCTGTGCCACTTGCTTTGGGCTCTGATGTAGAACAGACTCTGCTCTAGGATGGCAACTAGGGTAGGGTGGATCAGGAAGCTCGCAGGCACTCCGAAGCTTACAGCTGCGGGACCTGCCACACACCGTTTCCCCCTTCATCCGCGCTGCCTGGGCTGGGCTGGCTCCTAGGAAGCACCTGAGCAGCACCAAGAGAGCGGAGCTCGGATCTCTGCCAAGATGGACAAAATCACTCTAGGCAAGCAGCAGCAGCAACCAGTAGCTCATGGCCCGGTAGTAAAACCAAGTCCAGCAACACAACACAGTGACGCTTTGTTGGATTTACAAAACCAACGTGGGGGCTCTCTGATCTCCCTAGGCTTCTTCCCTAGGGGAAGAGCACCTCCCTATGCCCCGGGCTATCAGGATCGCCGACATCCAGCTTAGCTCTCCAAAGGCTCGGAGGAGAGCAGTACCTGGCCTACAGCAGCTGCCTTTGCATCGGAAGGCCTGCAGACCCTTCAGCAGCAGCCACGACGCCTGTGTTCGAGAGCCTTCCCACCGTCCCATCCGTGGCAAATCAATCAGGCACAGGGAAGACCCCACTGATTCAGCCCCCGTGCTCTGTTCCCTACCTCTGGCCCTAAGTCAGCTCACAAATCCACCCGTTCCTCCAGCTACCAACCAGCAATGAATGCAGGCAGCTCTAACGCATACTTTACACCCTTGTAGGGCCTTCTCACACTAACAGGGCTGCCTGGTGGCAGGGGCAGTACTCGCCAGCCCCATTTCCTACCCCAGAAGTGATTTCACAGGGAAACTAGAAGCACGTCAGCGGATTTATCTCCCGGTGCTGTTTTCACAGCTCTCTAAGGTTAGCAGGAAAAGCACTTCAGGAGCCTGAACTACTAGTATTACACAATATGAGATTCACCCACCCCTCACAGGCAGGTTGAGCTTATCTTCTATTCAGAATTGAACCTTTTAATCATCCTTTTTCATTCCTGCTCCGATGAACATCAAATCAGATTCCAACCTGAAGCAGATCTTTTCGATTCTAAAACTAATTCAGAAACACAAGAGAGAAACACAAACAAAGAAGCATTAGGCTGTTAAAAATACAGCTCTATAAAGAAAGGTACGTTCTGCCACTTGGAGGGTGCATTCCTCTACCGGCTTTTCTGAGGTTGTGAAAACGGAAACCAGGACTTGGAAAGGCTGAATTTGACCCTGAATTTGCATCCAGCTGTGCTGACATAGCTATGAGGAAGGGTCTCGTTGAGGAACCCTGAGCTTCAGACTTGCAGAAAATAGTTTCACATGTGGCTTACACATCAAATCATTTCCCCTTTCATTGACCGGCATGCATCCACTTCCCATGGTGCTGTTTATTTTGAAAGAGTGATCTTGAACTTTTTCAGAAAAAGAAAAAACCTGCTCTTCTCTGTTTGCCCAGACAAAATCTGCGTCAGAGCAGGGAGCATGATTAAACTGATGGTTGCTCTTCCGAAGCCAGTACTCCTTCTGAACACAGCACTGCAAGCTATGTTTCAACATAGGTTTTGCCACATCCCACACAGCCTGCACATCCTGCAGCCAGCTGCACGTAAGGCAGGAAAGTCACAGTCCAGAGGCAGCGGCATGGTTGCAGGGGAGCTGTAAAAATTGTTTGCATGGTAAAGACCTATTTTAAACTGCTTTAAGTACCAATTTTAGCCACTGACAGATGACAGTTAGCAAGGCTTCTAGGTCCTACCCCGCCCTTAGGAAGTCTGTCTCTTTAGAGGCAAAGCTGGTAGAGGCAAAGCACAAAAGCTGGGCCTCCACGTTACCTGTGTCTTCACCACCACAGATACATTGGACTGACTGCTTCAGGGGGAATCCATCTCAGAAACACCAGCCCAGTCTAAATCACTGTAAGATGACGCCAACAACAAAAGCTTCCAGCACCTAGTCAGAGATGTCTTTCAAAACCAGCTTTTGTTCACAGCCGCATACAACAGCTGTACTCTTTTTATAAAGCCAGCAACAAAAGTAAAAATACCTAGTCTCTCTTCTGCACTGTGAAGAACTACACTTGAAACTCAAACACAGCTTTGATTCCATTACTGTCAATCACAGCACAGCACTACCTACTAGTTTAACAGTAAGAGCCACAGGAATTTGCCATCTCTCTCATCTCCACATACCACACGACTTAAATTGCTTCTCGTAATTGCGCTCTCACTCATTTGCTCATCCAAAGACTTTCAAGTCTCTGAATCTGAATCTGAAATCTTAAACCACCAGTTGCTGATCTTTACGCCTACCAGGCTTTATTAGCTGGCAACACGCTGCTGCTTCCGAGAGCAACATCCCGTAGAGGACACTGCATACAACAGTGCAATTAACAAGCTATATTGAAATGGTCTACGAGAGGTGACACTGCAGTACCACAAGCAGCATCCATCAAACTGTCTCTATGATCTCTTTCCACACTCCCTTTACATTCAAATGGCGTATAGAATGTTTCCAAGATTAATTTGTCTTCCTCTTTATTGGAAGCATCAACCGTGGACAAAGATTGATTCTACTTGCTAACAAAATCAAGGTCATGACTATTTATCATTACATTATGCTTCCAGGAGCTGGTAACCGTTTACCTGCAAAACTATGCCTGCTTCAAGGTAAGAGCAAGCCCTTTGCATGTACACACTGCCCAGCAAATGTTCTGCAAAACTGTCACTGTTAGAAAGCAAGGGATGGGGGTGTAGGCAGAGACTCCTCTCTCCTGCTGTCATGGCAGGAGAAGCCTGGGGCCCTGCCAGCAGACACGTCCACTCTTGGGTTTTGCTCCTGTCGCAGCCCAGTATGTGCTAAGAAAGGATTCCGCAGGCTTTGGAGCCTTTCTGCCATGAGGAGAGCAGAGGAGCTTCAGCTGCTCTTGCAAAAAGGCAGAGAAGCAGAGCTCACCTTGGAGAGGTCTGCATCAAAGCGATCACGCTGACTCTTCCACCTCATGGAATAGCATGGGCTGGCAGCTGTGTACGCCGTGTTGGGGCCCATCACCCTAGGCAACATGGAGGTGCCCGCACCTGCAAGAGGAATGGGAAGAGAGTGTGCCTGAGTCCTCAGGAGACAGACGAAACCTCTGGGTCAGAGACAGGCCCCCTGCAAAGCCTGCTCAGACGAGCAGGAAGGATGGCTTCCCCCTTTCCCTATCCCTCCATCTTCTGCCACACTGGGGGACGGTAGGCAGCTCCAAGGCTGAGCTGCCAGTGCTTCTGTGGGATGACATGAGATGCATTGGTCCTGTAACTGCAAGAACCAGGAAGAAAAAATCCCTGAGGGGCTGGCTGGAACTTCACAGCTCTGGTAGAAACCATCTGCCCTCTGTATTCCCATTCCCAAGAGTCAGTAGCACAGCTTGGGTGGGGGGAAAGGCATGGACCAGACCTTGGGACACAGAGAGGAGCACAAGCATCTGCCAAGGGAGCTGCATCAAACCAGGAGCACTCCCCACTTGCTTCTACGGGACATAAAGGAAGCTTGTCAGGGAACAGTTGTGTCCTGGGGTGTAGGCTTTGGACTAGCCCTGCTTAAAAAGCTGACCAGCAGATTGTCACTAGAGGACACTCGAGCTGCAAGGATATGCATCTCCCAGCCGTCACTTACCTGGAGGTCGGTCGGTTTTGACAGCCCTGTGCCAGAATGACATGGACTGCACAGGCGGGTGTGCTGGTTTTGGCTGGGATAGAGTTCATTTTCTTCATAGTAGCTGGTATGGGGCTATGTCTTGGATTTGTGCTGAAACGAGGGTTGACAACACAGAGATGTTGTTGTTACTGCTGAGCAGTGCTTACACAGAGTCAAGGCCTTTTCTGCTTCTCACCCCACCCCACCTGCGAGTAGGCTGGGGGTGCCCAAGGAGCTGGGAGGGGACACAGCCGGGACAGCTGACCCCAACTGACCAAACGGATATTCCATACCATATGACATCGTGCTCAGCAATAAAAAGCTGGGGGAAGAAGAAGGAAGGGGGGGACGTTCGGAGCGATGGCCTTTGTCTCCCCAAGTCACCCTTAGGCGTGATGGAGCCCTGCTTTCCTGGAGATGGCTGAACGCCTGCCTGCCAATAGGAAGTGGTGAATGAATTCCTTGTTTTGCTGTGCTGGCATGTGCAGCTTTGGCTTTACCTATTAAATTGTCTTTACCTCAACTGACTCACGAGTTTTCTCATTTTTACTCTTCCTATTCTCTCCCCCATCCCACCAGGGGGGGAGGGAGCGAGCGGCTGTGTGGTGCTTAGTTGCTGGCTAGACTTAAACCCCGACACTCCTTTTGGCTCCCAGCGTGGGGCCTGAAGGGTTCCAGATAATGACAGATTTGATTGGAATGGGCTACATCGAATTTCTAGCTGGTATTGCTGTTTAGCTACTAATGGACAGGCTTCTGCGCTTGCCATGGGGCTTGCTTGCCTTGCTGTATATTAGAGTCTAGTGCTTGTTAGTGGCTGCTTTTTGCTTTTGCTGCTTGCTGTACTGCTGTACTGCTTATCATCTTACTCTGCTGTGTCCTGGGCACATCTTCATAACAGCAAGGGCCACGCGCCTGGGCTGGCAGATGGCCAGGCCATCGCTGCTGTTTCTGTGCTGCTGTAATGGACAGGCTGGAACTCCAGGGTGAACCTGAGTCGACGGGACTGTGACCTGTGGATGAGTCCACGCGGGAGCAGGACACCCCGAAGCGGCTGTGGCTGTGAATAAGTCCACACCAGAGCAGGTATATCTCGAAGCGTCTGTGGTCATGGTTATGTCTGTGTTGCAGCAACTCCACCTCTGAAGGGATTGTGGCCCAAGCATAAGTCCATGCTGGAGAAGGTACGCCTCGAAGCCTCTGTGGCTGTGGATAAGTCCGTGCTGCAGCAGGTATATCCCTGAAGAGACTGTGGCTCGTAAATAAGGCTCCACTTGGAGCAGGTATGCCCCTAAGGGCCTGCACTCTCTGCCTAAGTCCAAGCTGGAGCAGGGGCAAGGGGAGGAGATCATTGCGATGTTCAACCCTACGGTATGGTCCAAAGGGACCACGGGTGGAGATTGTAATGGAAATACCTTTAAATTGCTGCAAACCGGGATTTGAGTTGCATGTTGCGGGAATTACTATAGCAGGAACCCCTAGTTGCTAGCCAGGCTAAGAGCAAAGGGAGGAGTTCAGTGCCATGTTGAACCCTATAACCTGGCCCAAAGGGACCAGGGCTGGAGATTGTAACGGAAACACCTTTCAATTGTTGTAACCCATGATTTGAGTTGCATGTTATAGGAATGACTATAGCAGGAACCACCTGAAACAATGACGGACAAGCCTTACAAGAAGCAGTACAGGTGCAGCAGTGACCCGACCTGAGCTGGCTTTGGTGCCCAGGAACTCCACGGAACACACCACCTCTCCTGTCCTGAGGGACCACCATAACAGATGGAGCCCAAACTCCTGGGCTAAATGAACTCAGTGGACATTTTGTGGACATCTGTGGACGTTTTACAGAAATTTTACAGGGGTGGTCCACAGACTAGGGGAATGATATCTTTGTATATCAAATGATGGGGGGTGGGGGTGGGGGGTGGATAATGAGACTATTGGATAGTGTGGGAGCTGAGCAGGACATAAATGGTATGGAACAAGGGGTAAAGAATGTGCTGGTTTTGGCTGGGATAGAGTTAATTTTCTTCACATTAGCTAGCATGGGGCTATATTTTGGATTTGTGCTGGAAAAAAGGTTGATAACACAAGGATGTTTTAGTTACTGATGAGCAGTGCTTACACAGAGTCAAGGCCTTTTCTGCTTCTCACACCGCCCCACCAAAGAGTAGGCTGGCGATGCACAAGAAGTCCATGCTGCAGAACCTCCCAAAGGTCAGCCCTTCAAACAGAAAGACGCAGGCAACGAGCAAAGGCAGACGCACACTGACACACAAGTTACACCGAGCCAAACCAGAACGCGCTCACGCCCTCACTGCTTTGGGACTGTTCAGCTGACGGTTTCCAGGACTGACTGGAAAACGTGAGCCTGGGGCAAAGCACTGCAGCGTGACAAACACACCCAGAAACTCAAGTTCGCTTTTCGCGAAGGCTATAGCACAGCCCTTCAGCTCCAATGGAGGGGAACAAACAGCACTGCCCCCCTCCCCGGACCGGGGATCCTCGCCCGCCACTACCCCTGCACTACCCAGATCCCGCCAGCACCCCAGACTGTCCCACACCGCCGTGAAACGCCCCCCTTCTCTGGCATCAGAGAGAAGGAACTGCAGCAAGACCGACTCCAGGGTCGTCTGGATCAAGAAAGAAGCAGATGGATGACAACGCCACAGAACTAGAGTTGCTTTGCAGAACAGCAGCGCGTGCATGTGCCTGTGTGTGCCTGTGTGTGCGTGTGTGTGTGTTAAGCAGCGACTGGTCAAATTGCTTTGGACCTGAACACCTGAAAGGTGTAAGAACCATGTGTGAAACTGCATTCGCGGTGCCCCAGTTCAAATGGGACAGCTCATGCGCACGAATGCGAGAATTCCTCTTGTAATGCTATACTTTGCATCCCTGCCTCTCTCCTCGGTCGGCACGGGCCAGCTGCCAAATTTTCGTGACAGCTCCCCATCATGGCCGCACGGTACCAGCACCCGTTCCACCACAGTTGCGGGCAGCAGTTGCCCCCCCCGGGACAGAGAGGGGGAGGACAAAAACAACCCAAAAGCACCCCAACCCCCCCCATCCCCACCACCACGGCACGATGGGGCAGCACACACATGTCGGCATCACAGGGCCACCGGTGCCGGCCCCATCCCTTCCCCTTGCACAGGAAATTCACCTCCCCCCCCAAATCATGCTTGGGATGGGAAATCGTGGGCATGGGAAACGGTTGGGCTAGGAAACCATCACGGGGCTGAGAAATCATCGCTGGGATGGGAAACCATCGTGCCGATGGGAAACCATCATTCAGCACAGGAAATCATCATCAGGATAGGAAATCATTGAGATGGGAAGTTGTTGTGGGCTGAAAAAGCAAACCCTCGCAAGGCTGGCTGAAGCAGGTGCTGGCGGAATGATCGCCATGGGGACGGAGGCTCTTTGCCCCAACAAAGCCCACACTGACCCATCGCCATGGGGACGGAGGCTCTTTGCCCCCAACAAAGCCCACACTGACCAACCGCCATGGCAGGTACAGCAGCAGGCTCCCGCTCCTCCTGGTGCTCTTGCCCTCCAGGTAACCCCCCAGCCGGCTCTGCCCGCCTCTATCTCACCTCATCACCCCTCTTTGCTTCCCCCAACAGAGAGGTTCCCTCTCCAGCTGCCGATGGCATCGCAGGTGCCCGCTGTGACCTGCACCCTTCCGGCCATGCCGCCACCGGTCAGTGCCTGCATGCTGCCCTCTGTCCCGGGGCTGCCGCTGTCCTCTCAGCCTGCCCAGCTCCACCCCATCACGGGCCAGCTGGTGCAGGCCAGCGTCTGGCATGGGGTGCCAGGGCCCCTGGGACCCTCGGGACGGCTGGTGCAGCTCCCCCGCGGGGTGCAGCTCCCCGTCGGGGTGCAGCTCCCACCCATGGTGCAGCTTCCCCGCGGGGTGCAGCTCCCCTCTTTGGTGCAGCTCCCCTCTGGGGTGCAGCTCCCCCGCGGGGCGCGGCTCCCCGCCGGGGTGCAGCCTCCCCGCTGGGTGCAGCTCCCACACGTGCCTGCTCCCAGTCCCCCTGCCTATGGCTGGGGACAGCACGTGGTGATGGGGACGCTGCTGCCCCACCAGCCAAGGGGGCTGGGGCCGGCGGCCGTGGTCCAGGGGGAGACCCTGGACCCCACGGGCTCCTGCCCGTTGCACCTCCCTGCCCGACCCGGCCCCCCGCCACCCCGCCGCCCCGCGCCTCAGCATTGGGGGCATGTGGGCCCTGCTGTGCTCCACACCCTGCCCGGCAGTGCCCAGAAGCCCTCGGTGGCCTCCAATGAGGACGGGGCGGCCATCGAGGACAGCGTCCCTGCTGCCAGCCCTCACCAGCCCGCCCTGGCTCCACTGACCGGCAGAACCACGCCAAAGCCCAAGGGTGAGTTTTGGGGGGTGGCAGAGCTCACAGGTGGGCGGCCAAGCTAAGGAAAGCTTGCAACGCCCCGGGGCTCGGTTGCCTTTCTTTGCTTTTTCAGCAGTGGTGACCACCCCGGCAGCCCCCCGGAAGCCCGCGGATCTGCCCGAGCAGGGGCCGGCCACCTTCGCCGAGGCCCTTCCTGACCAGGCACAGGACACTGCCGCCAACCATGTGCTCACCCAGCTCGACACCGTGGATGGCCAGGACACCGTCCCCGATGTCCCCGACAGCCCCACCTTCACCGCCTTCCTCCACCACCTCCCCAACCTCTCCGAGTACGTGGCGGAGGGCGGCTGCCCCAAGGAGCAAGCGGCGGTGGCGGGGCTGGGGGACAGCGAGGACAGTGTCCCCGATGTCCCCGACTTGACTGCCTTCCTCAACGAGCTTCCCGACTTCTCCGAGTATGTGGCGCAGGGCGGCTGCCCCAAGGAGCGAGCGGTGCCGGCGGGGCTGGGGGACAGCGAGGACACCGTCCCTGATGTCCCTCATTTCCCCAACAGCCTCGCCAGCACCGCTCTCCTCAATGAGCTCCACGACTTCTCGGAGTACGTGGCGGACGGCGACTGCTCCCAGGACCAAGCGGTGGTGCCACGGCTAGGGGACAGCAAGGACACCATCTTGACCGCCAGTGTCCCCAGCTTGACCGCCCAGGTCCTCCGTGAGCTCCCCGACCTCTCCGAGTATGTGGCACAGGGTGGCTGCCCCAAGGAGCGAGCGGTGCTGGTGGGGCTGGGGGATGGCGAGGACACCGTCCCCAATGTCCCCGACCTCTCCGACCTCCCCAACTTGACCACCTCCCTCAACAAGCTCCCCCACCTCTTGGACTACAGGGCACAGGGCGGCTGCAACAAGGAGCAAGTGGTGGCGGTCATGCTGGTGGACGGCGAAAACTCCTTCCCCGATGTCCCCGACAGCCTTGCCAGCACCGCCTCCTTCAACCAACTCCCCGACTTGTTGCAGTACGGGGCGGAGGCCGACTGCCCTGAGGACCGTCTGGTGGCGGCGATGCTGGGGGGACACCGACCCCTTTTGGGGGGTGGCGGGCTCCCCCTTGCAGGACCCCAAGGGGAAGCAGGGCGGGGTGGCAGCAGACCTCCCCGCCTGGCTGCCACTCAGTCCCTTGGAGACTTCCGAGGAGGGCTCTCCACAGAGCTCTCCAGCCACATCAGAGGACACTCCTGTGGAGAGTCCCCGGAAGAATCCCATCAAGGCTCCTCCGGAGACTCCCCTGCTGAGCCCCCTGCAGATCCCGCTGCCGAGTCCCCCAGTGAGGACCCCGCCTGCCCCCCAGCGCCATCTGCCCCGCATGGCCCAACTGGTGGAGGAGGCGCTGCGGCGGCAGCCCCGCGTGCTTTTGACCCGCTTGCCGCTGCCGCCAGCCGTCGTCTCCTGCCGGCTGGTGCCCAGATCGGCAGAGGCAGGCGCCAAGAAGGCCAAGCGCCCCGTGCCAGCCAGCGCCACCAACACGCAGGAGGCCTCCCGGCGGGACAACATCCCACCAAAGAAAAAGAAGACCGTGGTGCGCCAGGCGGCCAAACGCTGAAAAAACCCCTGGCAGGGGGAAGCTGGACGGGGACGGCGCCGGGGCAGGCGGCAGCGGGCTGCAGGAAGGAACCACCAAGCCGAGAGCATCCAGCGGCGACAATGGGCCCGCCAAGCGACCTAGAACCCACGGGGACACCAGGGGGCAAAGGTCCTTCGTGCAGCGGGAGGGGACAGGTTTCATGCAGCCGGTCCAACAAAACCCCACAGCGTGGAGGCCTTAACCCTCACCTGCCCCGGTCCCCCGGCCCCGGCATTTGAAGCTACGGCTCCCCGCTGCCCGGGGGCTGCGATATGTTCAATGGAACAGGCGACACAGCGCTGCCGCCCGCCGGCGACGCTGCTGTCAGGGCCCGGACAGGCTGCTCATGGCGTCCCCACGAACAGCACCCCCACCCCGGCGCTGAGCACGCCCCGCACCCACCTCAGGGCGCCCTTGCTCAACTCCATCCGGAGCTTCCACCCGCCGGGACAAGGAGTGAAGGTGGTGGGGCCGGTGCGCCAACCGCCCGACCCGCAGCCACAAGCCGGACTCCGTGCTATCCCTCGGGCCTTGGCGGGACCTCACGCTGCGCCCACCCCGCTGCAGCAGCAGGAGGACTCGGTGCCCATCACACCCGAGCAGTGGCCCGACCGGGAGCGCAGGAAGAAGCTGGCCCAGGACGAGCGCGAGCGGGCGGCCCTGCAGATGTCACTGGCACAGCTGCAGCTTGTTGTGCAGAGGGAGACCGACATGGAGATAGCCAATCCGTACGGCTACCCATAACCCGCCGGTCCAGCACCATCCCCCGTAGCACCCACGCGCAGAGGACATCTGCAGGCAGAGACCTGCACCCACCCGCTCCAGCCCCAGCCCTCTCCCAGATCCCTCTTTCTTGCTTAACTCAGGAGAAAAAAGAGCAGGATGAGCCAAAAGCAAAAATGGACAAGACAATTGTCTTGTGGGGGGTGGGGTGGGGTGGGGGGGGTGGGGGGGTGGGGGGTGGGGTGGGGTTGGGGGGGTGGGGGGGCTGGGGGGGGTGCGGGGGGGTGGGGGGGTTGGGAGGGGTGAGGGAGGTGGGGGGGGCTGGGGGTTTGGGGGGTGGGGGGTGGGGGGGGTTGGGGTGGGGGGTTGGGGGGGGTGGGCGTGGGGGTTGGGGGTTACGGGTTAGGGTGTTAGGGGTTAGGGTGTTAGGGTTAGCAGGTTAGGGGGTTAGGGGGTTAGAGTTTAGTGTTTAGAGGGTTAGGTTAGGGTTTAGGGAGTTAGGGGGTTAGGGAGTGAAGGAGTTAGGGGGTTAGGGAGTTAGGGGGTTAGGGTTAGCGGGTTAGGGGTTTAGAGGGTTAGAGTTAGTGGTTAGGGGGTTAGGTTAGGGTTTAGGGGGTTAGGGGTTGGGGGTTAGGCGGTTAGCATTAGTGGTTAGGGGGTTAGGGAGTTAGGGGTTTGGGGGTTTAGGGTGTTAGGGGGTTAGGGCTAGGGGTTTAGGGGATTAGGGTTAGGGTTAGGGTGTAGGGGGTTAAGGGGTTAGGGTTTAGGGGGTTGGGGTTAGGGGGTTAGGGGGTTAGAGTTAGCGGGTAGGGGGTTAGGGGGTTAGAGTTTAGTGGTTAGGGGGTTTAGGGTTAGGGTTTAGGGGGTTAGGGGGTTAGGGGTTAGGGGGTTAGGGGTTACAGGGTTAGGGAGTTAGGGGTAGGTGTTAGGGGGTTAGGGGGTTAGGTTTTAGGGTTAGGGTGTAGGGGGTTAAGGGATTAGGTTTAGGCTTAGGGGTTAGGGTTAGGGGTTAGGGGGTTAGGTGTTAGGGGGTTAGTGGGTTAGGGGTTTAGGGGTTGGGGGGTTAGGATTAGGGGTTAGGGGGTTAGGGTTAGGGGGTTAGGCAGTTATGGGGTTAGTGGGTTAGGGGCTAGGGGCTTAGGGGGTTAGGTTTTAGGGTTATGGTGTAGGGGGTTAGGGGGTTAGAGTTTAGGGGTTAGGGGGTTAGGGGTTAGGGTGTTAGTGTTTCGAGTGTTACGGGGTTAGGGCTAGAGGTTAGGGGTTTAGAGGGTTAGGTGTTTAGGGGGTTTGGGTTTAGGTGGTTTGGGAGTGAGGGTTAGGGTGTTAGGGGGTTAGGGTTAAGTGTTAGGGGCTTAGTCTTAAGGGTTAGGGGGTTAGGGGTTTAGGGGATTTGGGAGTTAGGGGGTTTGGGTTAGCAGGTTAGGGCGTTAGGGGGTTAGAATTTAGTGTTTAGGGGCTTAGGTTAGGGGTTAGGGGATTAGGGGGTTAGTGATTTAAGCAGTGATTTAAGCAGGTGGTGAGCAATTGCATTGTGCATCACTTGTCTTTTCTTGGGTTTTATTTCACTCTTTTTGTTACCTTCCTTTTCATTACAAATTATTATTATTATTATCATTTTATTGTATTGTATTTTTATTTCAATTAGTAAACTGTTCTTACCTCAACCCACGAGTTTCACTTGTTTTCGATTCTCCTCCCCATCCCACCGGGGGAGGCAGGGAGGAGTGAGCAAGCGGCTGCGTGGTGCTTAGTTGCTGGATGGGGTTAAACCACGACAGCTGCACGGATGCGTACAGGAGATTTGTCTGTTCTGTGAGGGGAATGAAAAAAAGATGATAAAACCAATGAGGAAACAAACCAATCAACTAACTGCACATTAAAGTCCTTACTCCAGAATGAAAACAACAACAATTCAAACCAGAAGAAAAATGTCAACCTCTTCAGTCTTCTGGGGGTATTCTAAAACCTGATGCTTTGGGGTGGGAATTAGCTTTGTATTTGTTCTGGGGGATTCTGTTTCCTCCCCTGATATTCTATGTGTTGCAGGAGGACAAATGCAACTAGCGCATGCTTTCATGAAACCCAACATCCCTCATACGTCAGCCCAACCTGAAGGACTGTAACTAGCTTTACCTACAACTCAAGAAATCCACAGACATGGTGGTGGTGTTCCTAATAGCCAGATGCAAACAAACCACTCGAATCGGATGGTATGGCATGGCATTTCTGGCTGTAATGACTACGCTGCCTTGTATAAGCACTCTGTTCCAGCAAACTTTGGCAGCCAGGCAGGAGCATAGGAAGGAACTGTATTTGAATAAAAGGCAATGCGCACAGCTGGGCAGATTATAAATAGCACCATCAATGGCCGGGGAACAACGACATTTCCTACTCGCCTTTAATTCTGTTGGCTGCGGAAAACCTGAACTTGACAAAAGGTGGCATGACTGTTGGAGGGATGGCCCTTACACCCTGCACCCTTGGAAGTCTCACAAGAACCATGGCGCTGAGGAAACTTCCCTCCCTGACATGGAGTCCTTCTGGCTCTGGCATTCCTGCTCCCAGCCTGCTTAACCGCTTCTCGCCCTCCATGCCAGATAATCCCCCGGTCACAAATGACCACCGCCGAGCGGTTACAGCTTGAATTTCCCCTTCACATCACAAGCAAGCGCGCAGCTGAGCAGAGCAGCCTGGCCTGAGCGCCAGCACAGTGGAGGGGGAGTGGAGCAGAGTGTGCTTTGCTCAGGACAGAGTCACTCCTCGTGCCCTTCTTTCCTTGGCTGTTTTGAAACAGGCTTTTCCAGGCAGCTCAGCTACTGCAGGGAGGGGAGACAGCCTTCAGCGTCTGCCTGTGTTGGTCTGGGCTCTGAACAGTCCCCCCGTTCATCCAGGCTTGATTGGCCTTTGCCCTTTCTTTGCAAAGGAGACTTTTGGGAATCCTTTTCCAATTTTATTCTTTTTCCCTGATCATCTGAATTCCTCTAGATCTTGAACATCTCTATAAAAATATTGAACTATTTCCTGTTGAGCTCAGGAGTTGAAAACTGAAACATGGAAGCCAGAGGCGCTTGAACCTCAGGTGAGATGTCTCTACCCACGGGTGCCTGAGGCAGGGGGGGTTGTCCAATGTCTTGCGTTTGGACCCGGACGCTGGCAGAGGAGATGAAGTGGAGCTGTGAGAGGCTCTTCCCCGGGCTCTGAGAGCTGCCCCGTCCCATGGCCACGCGGGAGCAGCTGCACGGCTGGAGGCAGCGTTGGCACTTGCTGCCCTCTGGCCGACAGCAGAAGCCTGTGCAAGTCACCAATTTCCCCTACAGACTCACTTGTCTGTGTCTCCCAGCACGTATCTGCACTGATGGGATTCAGGACCAGCTCCTGGCTCCACTTGCACCGAGGCTAGCGATAGCTGTATTTCAGGTAGGTAGCTCAGGTTTAATCCTTTGTCCCCCGACCATCCCCACAGGCCCAGCAGCATAGAAAGTCACAGCGGGCTGCCTTTGAGCAACCTGCTCCACTGGACTTGTGGCAAATGTTGGGTCTGCATCCCTGCTCTCCTGTTCTCCCTGTAGGGTCCTGGTCGATAAAACAAGCTCTTTTCCCGGGAAATGACCATCGTGGCTGAAGACAGACTCCCCTTGGTGGGCACCAGCCAAGCAGCGGGAATGTCTCTGGCACACATGCTGCTCCAGCTTTCAATCCCCAAGACGCTGGAATTAAGGCAGGTCCAACAGGAAGGAAATCTGCCGGTTTTGCTGAAAGAGGGGAGGAACCACCAGCACCGCAGAGCCGTTCATATCCTGCCAAGAGCCACATGGCAATGAAATGTGTGGTGAGCTTAGGCGGGAATCCTCATGTCCATGGAGCAGCACACTGGGGTGTTAAGGCTTTATCACACGAGGGTGTTAGGGCTTTATCCTTGGCCTACAGGGCTGGAGGAGCACCAGAAAGGAGTCCTGCCCTGTCACCCGTGACCTTCACCCACCGAGCGGCCAACACAGCCGGGGACAAGTTTGTGTGCAAGGCTCTCCAGATGGCAAAACAAGGATCCCAAGTCAGCTTTGGATGTCATGCGGCTGGTGTAAGTGTTGATACTGAGCAATGCCTTGATTAAAAGAGAGGCGATTAAGAGAGTTAAAAACCTGCCTTTTTCAGGAAAAATGCAGGAAATCACAGACATTTACAAAAGTATCTGTTGGATATCTTGCAGTCCAGCAAGTGGGTCCAGTGGTTACTGCTTTAAGGGGAATTTAACTCTTTGGGAAAAGGGATACAAAACCACTCTTCTGGGCACTGTCTCACACACACGGGGCCAGGCTGGCACTGGGGACCCTGGGAGGCTCTCCGGGGTCCCAGCTTTCCCCCAGTGCTGACTCTTGTGGCTGCTGCCTGTTCTTGCCTGCAATGCTGACTGCGCCCACCTGGTGGGGCTGTCCTTGGGAAGGGCCCCAGAGCTGAGAAAGCCCCTGGCAGAGGGGCGGGGAGAAGCTCTTCTCCAGAGGGTTGCCCGAAACCCTCCAGAGCATCCCTTTTCCAGCCCATGAGATGCTCTGTGTGACAAGGGAAGGTGCCCGTTGGCCCCATGTCTGAGGCCCTGCAGGGCTCCCATCAGGGTGCTTCGACCTGCCCATCCTCCAGCCGCCACTCCAGGGGCTGGGGCTGCCGTGTAGGTCTCTAGCCAATGTCTCAGGTACCCAGGGATATTGAAAACAGGGGAAGGCTCATTTACATATCGTTGTTTATATTAATAGCATGTCCCTTCTCCCCAGCAAATTGTTATGCACCCAGAGATTGTGTGCAAATATTCACCACCCGGGTTCGTCTTCATGGTGGTGTTAATGCTATTTTAAAACAGTGGTGTTGTGGTGTTGTGTTGTGTTGTGTTGTGTTGTGGACCAGGTTTTCAAAAGCATGCCACATTTGCCTTTTTAGAATCAATGGGCATTTTCTCCGAGAGCACCAGCTCGGGTTTTGGCAGCCTGACCTCTTCGTGCTCTGCAGTTTACCAGCCAGGAGCAAGTTCACCCACTGTTGAACAAGCCATGTTTTCAAGGAGTGCCATATTTAAAAGTTGTACATTCATATAAAGCCTTCAGAACAAGTCTGTTGTGCTTTGGGTGTCAGAGTATGGTTGTTAGCAACTCTGTAACTAACTGCTGTAGCTATCAATGTATGCAATTGAAACAACAGCTGCTTTTTATTACAGTAACAGAAGCTTACACCTTCTTTAGCAGGCACAAATCGGAAAGGCAAGGTAAACAAGGCCCGAATGCACAAACCCCCAGCCTTCAGTTTTCTGCTTCTCAGAGAGTTATTAACAACAGCTTTTTCTCCTCCTTGTCACATGCATTTCAGTAGCTCAGTTTTCTCGAAGCAGTGACTCCGACTATGGAAGCACTTCAGTGTGCTAGCAAATGTTTACATTCATTCCCAATTAAAACCAGCGTTTCAACATGTTCCAAAATCCCACAGAACAGACAAGCTTTCAAGATCCATACGTCCTGTATCCGCTGGGTGCTTCTCCCCTGCAGCAGCTGCACGTACGTACTTCACAGAAAAACCTACGAGTCAGAGCAACAGCTGAAGCAGGTTCCCAGCTTCTCCTGGGAATGGGGCAGCCTCTGCAATGTTCTGACCCCATCTGCAGCCAGTTTGCTGAGAGAGAAATGTGGAAACGCATCCCTTCCAGAGGACTTCCATTGACGGTTTGCTTAGGGAGTCATCAAATCTACCTAACCATATGAATACCAATTTACCTTTATTGTGTATTGCACTGTTCATGTCTATTGATGAAAGCGGCTATGGAACAATACCAGGTGACGAATATATTGAACCGAGCAGTAGTTATATCTGGAATGTATAACTAGATTCTGCTTTGACTGTTCAATTTTTTGCACAAGCGTGGGGAGTGCGGTATGCATTCACCATGTACAACAGAGCTAATACCAAGAACTGTCTGTTTGCAACATCTGTGACCTCTGGCGAATTTAAAAACTGAGTGAAGGGAACTGTACTTTTGTTTGTAGAGTGTCAGCTGAGTCCTTATGAATTTCAAAAGCTCAGACACAGGCAGGACCTGAAATATCAGCATCTCCTGCTTCTTTCTATACCTTGTTCCTTTCTTCAGAGTTCAGTTTTTTCTTTCTTCCTTTGTGGCTGTTGATTTCCTCCACTGTTGCTGCTGTGAGCTGCATCAGCAAGAAAGCTTTGAATGCACCAGCATGGAGCTCGGGTAGTCAAACACTCAAACCATGATACCTGTAGGATACAAGTGCCTGGCAAGAAATAGTTGCTCCGTGCAAGTGTGCATCAACCATGAGACCTTGTTTTCTTTGGTTTTCAGAGGTTTTCTTTTTTTTTTTTTAATAACAAGTTTCTTCGCAGCGTATTTTCCTTTGGACAAAAACATAATGTTCCTCTGTTATGAAAAGAGAGTTATTTCTTGAGCAGCTTCCACTTAGCTGGAAAGCCATTTGCCACTGAGCAGTATTTAGATGGCCATCTGTCCTACTCAGGCAGAGACCTCATGGGCTGCGTTTTTCCTGCTGTTCTTGGGTTACAGGAGCCACTCGAGCACAGCAGTACGGGAAGGGATCCATTTGCTGCCATCTCTCATTGACCTCAGGAAGGAGGACGAACAGGCTCCACTTGCTCTGCCTTCCCTCCTGTGAGACAGAGGTGGGGAGAAGTATCCTTGGGGAGGAGGCAAGAGCAGTACTTCCCTACCCCCAGCCTGAGGAAGGGGTGAAGAGGAGGCTTTGTGGGCCATGCTCACAGGAGGATAAAGGGAAAAAAGGAGAGGGGATGAGTAGGGCCAAGGGCACAGCCTGCACTCTGTCCTTGGGACAAGCACCTTGGTGCCTTTAAAGACTCCAGAGGGCCTCGGTGGGGCTCGTATCAGTTTCACACTCCCGCCACCAACCTGAAGTACTAGGGGCTCTTTGCAGTTGTCTCGATTTGGATGAGGCACTAACACACGTCAGGCAGTGCAGAGCATGGCCAAAGTAAGCTCAGGCCTGCTGCTAAAAACCCTGTGTAGCAATCACCACACTCTGGTTCCTGCTCTCTTCCCTGCCTTTTGTCTCTCACCTTCGTACTGCCAGCCCCAAACCCACAGGATGGGTGCTCTGCTGCATGCCCACCTGTGAGCAACACATGCCAACCTAATAGAAAGAAGAAACATCAATTTGCCTATGGGTTTGGATCTGGTCACTTAAGAACCCCAAGTTATCATCATTCAGGAAAAACAAACAAACAAACAAACAAGCAAGCTTAAAGACAGTCATGTAACAGTGGGGCTCTGGGAATTTTGAGTAAACCGTCTAGTATCAGACACAGGGAGAGCTGTCTTACTCTCCAGCCATCAGCTCTGTGGTGAAAACTGCAGGGACCTTCTGAGCATCCTCACATCCTGAATCTGCAAATTCCAAAGCTAAAACAGCCCACGCCCCTGTCGGTTCCCGCGCCCCCGTGTGTTCCCACGCCCCTGTCTGTTCCCATGCCCCTGTCTGTTCCCACGCCCCCATCGGTTCCCACGCCCCGTCTGTTCCCACGCCCCCGTCTTTCCCCGTGCCCCTGTCTTTTCCCCGTGCCCCCGTCTTTTCCCCGCGCAGTTAGTAGTGGGGGAACACGCAGTTTGGAGTGCCTACAGCACGTGATGGTCAAATTTCTAGTGAAGAGAATCTTTTGTCTTGCTGAGGGATCCTAAAAAGCTTGATTCCTTTTCATGCTTCTGTGTCTGCAGCTGAATGTCAGCAAGCAAAACCAAGTTCCCCGACTCCTGCGTTGCGTGTCCTTGTAATGCTGCCAAATGTCCATAATGCTACTTGCACACCTCTTTGTCCCTCCACTGTCCAGTGGCCATCTTCTCTTTCAACTGGTCTGGAGCTTAAAAGTCACTTGAAAAAGACTGGAGAGTGCAATTCTTTCTAGACATAGCTTCAGTCCACTTGGAAGCAAATGGGATTGGTTACCCAAGTCTTTGTGGAAGGTCCAAAGAGAGCCTAAGGTTTTGAGTGCCCCAGAATGCTCTTTTCAGGCAGGGTCCCAGGCACGTAAACAGCCTGTGATGGCGCAAGGACTGCCCAGAACATCTTCAGCCCAACTCTGTTTTGTAGAAGCAGGTGTTTTCCTGCAACCTCGGCTAGCGTTGTGCTGCTCTTCAGAGGCTTGGGTGAGTGGTGTTGTCTTTGGCTGTGTGGGCTTACCTGTGTTTCTACTGGGTGTGTCAACTAGTTAGGCGTTAAGGAGACTGGCAGTGTGGCTGAAGCCAATGCTTCCGTCGAAGAGAAAAGCAAAGCTACGATGCTACCGTCACGTCTTGATGCCGGTATTGCATGTTAGTGACTGAATGTATCTGCCTGAGGTCTGAATTCAGCCTTCACGTCTAGCGGTTTGTGCCGTGAGTGAGTGAGAGCCCTGAATGGAGCCCTCACTGTGAATTGCGCTTTGGAGGAGGAGCGGGTTTGTGTCTCTTCTCGGGGTGGGTGGTGAGCCAAGGGATGTTGCACCCTTAAGGAACCGGCAGTTAAGCCCAAGCATGTCGACTGAGTTCAAAACCCTGCTCAAGCCTTTGGAGCATCCTGGCTCTATTCAGTGAGGAAAAGAAGTCTTTCAGTCGAGGAAGCCTGAGGCGAGGTAAAAGGAGAGGATGAAAGGCTTTTGGTGCTTCAAAGAATCATTGAAATGTCCTTTGAGGTGTGGGTCTTGAGGTGAGCTCTGTCTGCATTTCTTTGCTTAACAGGAGAAAGATTTTGAGCCTGTTCCCGGAATGAAGAAGAGCACAGGGATTCCAAGGATTTTGATGCTGGAGGTGAAAGATCCCAATCCCAAGGGCGCTCTGGTGACAAACGCAAATTGCAAAATATGCAATACCAACTCTTCGTGCGTAAGTATGGAATTAATGGGACTGACCCAAAAGGGAACGAGAGAAAGCACGCGTAAATGTCTGCGTGGCAATGCAAGCAAGTTGGCCAGCGTCTGTAATTACGGGGGAGGAAGCCTTGTCGTTGTATCTTAACCTTCCTATCTGTGATGCTTTCTAGTCTTAAACGAGGGTGGTGCTGCTGTCGATGCCCCTGGCAGTTGCTTGAAGTGGTGGTACGCTAAGAATGCGTATTTCTGCCAACCATTTTGGTAGTGTTTGGAGGGGAGTGGTTCTCTTTGAAAGCGCCTTTTGCTTCTGTTCATGTTTCAAAGGCTTCTGGCAAACTTTAACAACTAGCTGTCGGCCTGAGGCTTCCCCCGTCTCTGCCTTTTATCCGATCCCATGTGTGAAACAGAGTGAAGTTTTCCTGTTGCACTAAACTAAGAGAATCCTCCTGGGTGCTGACAGCAGTGGCTGTTTGACAATGCACTCGGTAGCACTTGTGTTTTTCTGTCAGGGATCTCCTTTTGTAGCAGCTGTAAGGTAGACTTCTTGCAGTTCTCAAATGTAATTAGTAGGAGGCTAACTTCATCCTGCGCCTGCAATTGCCATTTCCCGTCTGGCGATGGAGAGGTGGGATTCGTTTCAGCTGATTTGGAGCTGTGGACAAATGATTGTTCTAGTCGGAGGTAATTTCGTAGTTGATGCAAGGAATGGGAGAGTTCTGCAGAAGGGAAGTTGTTCCCCCCTCCCTCTTCTAGTGGTGTGGCTGCAGGGAAGTAGTTTAAACTAAATGCCTACATTTTAGAAGGCTCCTGTGGAGCGAGAAGAATTCCATCTCTTACCTTCCTTGGATAAAATCCAAAGCCTAGAAAAGTTTTCCTTTACCCATCTTTAACTTTTTTCTTTTTCCTTCCCCACCCCCGCTCCAGGGAAGCTTATGCTAGAGGAAAGAAGGAAAAGCCTCCCCCTTTACCGGAGAGGCCGTCCTCCTCCTCCTCCTCCTCCTCCTCCTCCTCAGACGATCCTATTCCAGATGAGTTGTTCTGTCTCATTTGTAACGCTACAATGACCGGTGCAGTTGTTCTTGCCTGCTGTGGACAGAGTTCTTGCGACGAATGTGTTAGTCCCATGTTTGTTAATTTAAAACATCACAGCTGATCTTGTGAAAGCAGCAAGAGGAGAGAACGCAATTACTTTCTTCCCAGTTCTGTTTAATACTGAAGTATACCCTGAAGAGGAAAGCGTCTAAAGGGAAAAACAAAGGCAGCAAGCTTTTTTCCCTTGTCAGGTATCTAGTGAAATCCTCCTTCCATGCGGAAGGACGAGTCTGAGAAGAGTGCCTCATTGTGCAGGGGATTAGAGTATTGGATACTGAAGGCATTTAGTTTGTCCACAGCCCTGTCTCTCCTCCAGACTTCCATAGGCATCTCTGGTGCCTTACTGTGGTCTGCAACAAAGGGCTAGTTAGGCATTTAATGCACCTTCTTCTCCAGGGGAGAGGTGGTTAAAACCTTCAGAAGTCGAGCCTGCTAATGGTTTTTTGAGATGGGTTTTATTCATGAAGCTTGAGCTTGGGGCCTTCTCACTGTACTGGAGAGTGGAAAAAAGACTAGCCGAAACATCAAGACACGGCCTAGTCTACCTCTCCAAATGTTACGAGAGGGAAATATCAAAACTGTCCAGTTCTTTGCTGCATGCTAGCAATTTTTTACACTGTTGAAGATTTGCAGCTTTGTGCTCTCAATTCAAGACCATATTCACCCATTCATCATATACGGGTTTTTATAATTGATTGGAACCCCGCAAATTTCCTTAGTTTGGCTAAAAACTATTTGCACGATTCCGATTCTTGAGAGGTATTAGAAGAGCACAGCTGGAATCTGAGGAAGATAGGTGCCCAGCGTGTCATCAGACAGATGCTTCTCCTGATGCTTTAGTTGCCAACGAGTGCCTACGCCAGGTACCATGGTGACTTGTCCGTAAACGGTTTGTAAGAAAAGTCTCTTTGTAAAAAGCTGAGAGGGAAGAAACTAGTGATTGCCATCTCCTAAAGCAAGGCTAAATGGAATAAGGCTAAATTTCCTTTTCAAATCCCTTCTCTGTTGTTCCAGGAGCTTACAACTCTGTAGAGACAATCTGGCAAGTTTGGGTCAGACTTTTGCTGAACAGGATTGCCTCACTGTCAAATTTGGTGTTAACACTGAAGTCCTTTTCCCGCACCCCCGCTGCTCTGTCCCGCCCCCCGGCTCTCTGTCCTGCCCCCTGCCTCTCTGTCCCGCCCCTCAGCTCTCTGTCCCGCCCCTCAGCTCTCTGTCCCGCCCCTCACCTCTCTGTCCCACCCCCAGCTCTCTGTCCGTCCCTCCCTGCCTCTCTGTCCCGCCCCCTGCCTCTCTGTCCCGCCCCCCTGGCTCTCTGTCCCGCCCCCCTGGCTCTCTGTCCCGCCCCCCCGCCTCTCTGTCCCGCCCCCTGGCTCTCTGTCCCGCCCCCCCGCCTCTCTGTCCCGCCCCCTGCCTCTCATCCCGCCCCTGCTGTTGGAGATATGCGAGAAACAAAAACAAAGGATGCTATTTAGTTAACGAGGCGTGACCTTGAGAAGAGAAACAAGATGACACCATAAGTAAGTCAGTGGGTGAAGAAATACCAAGATAAGCACAGGGGCAATCAACGAGCTACTTGAACTTTGAGTGAACTGTCCTAATTCACATACTAGAAAACCCACCCTTGGGTAGGGAGAGGCCCCCTACCAACAGAAGCCCCTTCCTCACAGAACATGCGCAGTAAAAAAGGAGGACACTGCGACTTTAAGTGGAGATGAGACTTGCGAGAACCAATAGGAACGAGAGTAACTAAGCAAAACTGTAAAAATACTGATAACTGTTGCTCGAAAGGTATAAAATGCTTTACCGCGTGTTAACCAGGCGTGCTGGCTTTGTGGAGTTACCACCTAGCGCCCATCTCTGCGCAGACATGAAATAAACAAATATCTCGACTCTGTGTGTTAATCGGCTTTTTTGCACACTGGGTGAAAGAATCCTGATTTTTGGGACAACACTGCCTCTCTGTCCCGCCCCCCGCCTCTCAGCCCTTCCTCAGAGCTCACACAGCAACAAGTCTGTCCCCGCTCAGGCAGTCACACCTCTCCAGCCTGCCCAACTTACCACAGGATCACTCCATCTCTGCCCACAAACTATTAAGGTAGAGCTCAGCTGGACCAAAGGTCAGAGCCTGCAGCAACTCAGCTACTAGGCTTCTTTTGCCGCTTACTGAGCTCCCTCCCGAATCCAGGAACCACCAGGTTAAGCAAAAGGGCTTGCAGCCCCTGGCCTGGACAGGAACAAGTCAGCCTGACCCAGCAACCATCCGCTACTTACCACAGGGCTGCTGCAGCCTGCTAGTAACACAGAACAAGGGGACAGAAGCACGGACAGAAAAGAATCACTGCCATTTGCATACCCCTCCATTAATAAAGACAAGCGCAGAAGGCCAGTGAAAGCAGATGACGTTTTTAACATCATCTGCCCCTTCTCTGGTGCTTTTCATTCTAGATCAAGCAAATCTTGATTATTGCCTTTTCAAAGGGGAGGAAGTGGAGCAATAATGTAAGTTTATGTTTGACTATCACCCAGTGGCAGAAGAAGAGAGAGCAACAAAGTCTTCAATCCCAGAGCAGGAATCAATCCACCAAATCACAGAGCAGCTGAAGTAACCCCTTCTTCAAGATGCAAAACTTCTTATTTCAAATGTAACAGAACAGTCTTGCCTTTGTAGTAGTTGACAGAAAAGCATTCTCTGGATTTACCAAGCGGAGTACCTGTTAACAGATGAAGTAAACCATTTCCTCTGGAGACGCCAGAAAGCATCCATGAGCTACTACTGCATTCCAACATTGTCCACCAAAGCCTTCCATGGCCACTATCGCTAGATTTTACAGGGGCCCTTCCAGTCCACATTCATCTTCAGACATACAGTTGCACTACAGGTGACAGATGATGTCTAAGATGACTCCAAACAGGGCTGGGTGTGGAAAAGCAATGGATTTTCTTTCAGGGGCATATAACCGTATGAAAATACCCCACCATGCTCCTCAGATATTAATAATTATGCATGTCAACTCCAAAGCAAGAGCAGTCAAACCAAAGAAGAGGTCAGGTACAGCAAGTTGTACCTTTTCCTAGGGCAACAGAACAGTACTACTGCACGTTAACAGACTGTCTTTCACTTTTTGTCCTTGGTCACACGCTGCCTCAAGCACGTGCTTCCTTCGTGCCTCTGGAATATTAGAGGACAGTGGTACTTTATCACGGATGGACAGTTAAACATGCTGAAGACTAAGTCCGCAAATAAATGGAGACCGGAAGGAGCCCAGGTAAAGACATCCATTGTGCTCATGTGCCTCGCTAACATAAGCTACCGTCACACCATTGGGATCACGAAAGCTTCTTCTGTAGGATCCTGTCTCACTAAGTTCAACAACAAGGCTCTATTTGGGCACAAACTTTGCCACACTTCCCTGACTCAGCAACTAAAAGAAAAGAAAAAAAAGAAAATTAACAAGAAAAGATTTTGTTCTCCACAATTAGATCTCAGACACTTAGACAGTCAAAGACCATTCCACACTCCTTGGAAGAAGCAGCTAAGAACATAAGCACACATTTGGAGTAAGCACTATTACACAGGCTTAACCATGAACATCTGAAAAGCCAACTTAAAAAAAAAAAAAAAAAAAAAGACCAGCAGAAGCGTACTCTACTTCAGCACTAGGCTGAAAGGATGTCCATGCAGGAGACATCAGCTTGTTCTGGTGCAGCTGATGTCAAGCAGCAGGCATCATGCTCTGCTCCCCATAGCATCAGTTTGTTAAGGCTCCTGCACTGCACCAGGAGAGACAACAGGTTTTACAGGGACAGCACAGAGTTTGTTTAGCTGAAATGGCACTTCCATCCTAAACACTGCTTGTTGATTTTTTTTTTTTTTTTGAGAACGGAAGTATTTTCAAGTCTCTGTATTGTTTAAAAAGCACCATGCCATTTCTTTAGCATCAGATATCCCTTACAAAATACATTATTCTTGTTCATCTTCATCCTAAAGGGGGGTGTGACATAACAACAGGCATACTGAGTCAGAACAAAGTGTCACCTAGCAGCATCCATAACATACACACTGCCTCCTAGGATGCCTAGGGTAGTCATTAGAACAGGTCAGACTTCCCAAATGCTCTCCAGACACCTGGCAATAAGTAGTTCAGGCACTTTGGGTACAAAGGTGGAATCTTCACATATCCAAATGTAGATTCTGTGTTGCTGCACGGCTAGGGCAGAGACAATCCCTTTTTCTTTCCTGAGATCAGGATGGAAGGCAACTTAAGAGATGTGTACCTGCTACTCAGAGAAGCAAATGTTAGTTTTACTGCCTATGAATATATAAGGACTGTTCTACCTGGGCACAACCACAACAGTTTTAACCACGGCACTACAAAAAAATTAAAAATCTTCCTGTGAAGAGGAAGAAACTGGACAAACAAGTAAACGAGTATTTATCACTTCCATTCCTATACTAAAGGTGATTTTTTTAATGTCTTTTTTTTTTTTTTTTTTTTTGCCTTCAATATCATCCTTTTAATCCATGGTTGTTCAGACAAGAAGTCCAACAAAGAAAATCCAGGATTGGGCCGGACAGCTAACATAGCTACCCAATGTCCTCCAGAGCTGCTTAACCTGATATTGTCTGGAAGACCAGGCATATTCTCAACAAACATATCTGCTCCACCTTTCATTAGACTAGACACATAATACCTGAAAGTTACAGATAGTAGGATTAGGACATCTTAACTCAAGCAGTCTAAGTAATAAATAAAAGTCCCAAAAGGAATTCACTTCAAAAAATAAAAAGAATTTATTTTTTTCCTTGTTTTGGTACAGGGAAATGCAGCAGAGCCGCATTCCTCTCCCCAGAAAAAGTCAGCTTACTCACTGTGCTCAAGGAGCCCATGATGGAAAGATTATGCAGTCCAGATGCTTACAGTGAAAGAAAAAAATTAAGTATTGAGGAAGGCCACCTTCTTTGCCGTTGCTAACTAGGCATGAATAGAGTGTAGGATTTCTTTTGTCATTCAACTCATTTATTCACACAATCTCTAAACAGAGAGTACCAATAATTTCAGCTAAGTCATACTCACCTCCTGATACTAGCCATGGTTGTCTCCTGCACCAGGACAAAGTCTTCCGCAGGAGAGAGCTGGACACCATTGGGAAACCTCAGCCCCACCATGAAGACTTTCAGTTCTTTTGTTACTGTGTCATATTCAAGCAGGCTAACAAGAAAGCATTTTGGATGTTTCTGAGTGAAGACAAATACGTATTCACCTTGGCTTCATTCTCCAGACATTCCTCCTTCTCTCACATGCGCTTCACCTAAGTTAACAAGGCAGAATAGCCAGGAAGCATTTGTTTATGAACACAGGAGAAATACTAAGCCACTTGAGATCAGCAGCATTCATGAAGGACTCGGGCTGAACATAATGCTAACACCTTCCCTTTTCAAACAGATGTTCCAAGCAAGTCCTCTGGAAGAAAAAAGAGGAATCTCATTTATTTCACTGCAGGTCTCGTTAGCATCATCCACACATTCTCTCACCCTCTCCTGGGCAGCGCAGTGTTTGCACAGGTGGTTTATAAAGAGAAAAAACTTGAAGACCAAGGAAGTGGTGAAGTCCATTCCTACAGCTGATCCAGTTGTCATCACTGATAAGGAAGAGGACAGTTATTTCACAAACCCAGTTGGTGATCTCAGGTTCTCAAAGCAGAATAAAAACACATGGGACTAGACCCCTTGTACGCAACTGGCAATGCACTGAGGACATGGAAGGGAGCCCAGCGGTAGGCTTTGTAGCTCAGTTTTGCGGCTGGAAGTGCTAGTGCTGGGTTGCCTAGGTGGGACATGAAGGGACACAAGCCCACCCTCTCTGGCAAGTCCCAGCACAATCCTTACGAGGAAACCCGAAGGAGGTAAACACAAGTGTTTATGACTAGGTAAACACAAGAAAGAATTAGCAGACTAGCAATGTCCTTCTTATTTCCCTAATAACACATGTGAAACATCTACTAGAATACTCAGCATTGCTGAAAAGGCACCACAGTTGCAGTGAAATACAGCTACTTGAACTTGGATACCCAAGCTGAAGGAAAAATTGGGGAAGTGTGTTCCAGGGCTTCTTTTAAAACAGCAGAGGTATTGTATAAAGACATTTCCCTGTACAGTAACATTACAATGAGAACCATTAACGTCTGCATCTTGCTTCAGCTAGTATTAAATTGCATCATAGCTAATGGAAACCACCAATGGCTGCTCTACATCAGCCCTAAAAGGAATGAAAGGGAGCTCACTGACTGTGCAGAACTGCAGATTGCTCCTAGCTCTGTGCATCTCAAAATACACTGTGGAGCGGAAAATCTTGTTCCCCTAGCAGGGAACAGAGAGATTTTTAAAAAACACCAAGAGAGAACTATGTCGTTTGGCTGGTTATTTGAGACCTTCCGCATTTCCAGAGGAGAGAGATTCCAGAGCCATCTGCTAGGAGGAACTCTTCTCCATGTATTTCTGCTAAGCATCCAATATCTCCTTGACAACACTTGGACCATCATGTGTGGTGACATCTCCCATGTTGTTTGATTGTTCAGTGACTACCTTCCTCAGCAGCCTGCTCATGAGGATCTCTGATTGGGTTGTAGGAAGATGTTTCACCACCTGCAGAGAAGGGAAAGATGCACCTCTATTAGAACCTGGGTCCTGCTGGAAAACACAAGGAAATTTGGCTGAACTGTCCTAAGCTGGCACACTATCTCATGGCCACAGCTCCTTTGAGGCTCCTGGGAAATACCAGACCATTGAGCACATTAGTTTATGTCCAAGGAAAGGAGTGTTACTAGCATCAGTTCCCTGTGCTACAAATTTTATTCTTATCTAAGGGGACTTTGTTCCCCATTTACTCATTGCTGTGTATGTCCAGGCTGGGTTCTGCAGGACGCACAGCTCTTTGGAGAATCAGGTCCTGCATAAGCTGTTCACTATTGCACTAGAAAGCTAGTAACACTTGAAAACTCAGGCACTGATGATGACACAGATCTCAACCCATTACCGGAACAGACATTCATATTCCCCTTTACAGGGCAGGCATATAAAGCACACAATACTGCACGCCAGCGACAGGGTCTCCTACTCAAGGGATAACTCCTGTCTGCTGATGTTTCTCTCTGCCTGATTATAGCTGGCAGACCACATGCCTGCCTTCATATCCAGAAGAATGTTAAATGTCTTGGCTACGCTTCCTGCAAAGGACTTAGGAGCAGATTCCAAGCCTTTAGCACAAACTTGAGCCTGGTAAAGAGTTCTCAGGCACTGAACAGAGACGCTAGCAGGTCTCACATTTTGCTACGTGATCAGGCCAGCAGGCTACAAAACTCCAAAGCATTAACAAACAAGCAAGCAAAGACCCCCAAACACAGGGAAACAGAGGTGTTTCCTTGCAAACCTGCAAGTTCTGGGAGCTGCTCCAATCCACTGAGGATGTCCTGGGCTCTTCCAAGTTGAATGAGCCACCCTTGCCTGCTCCTGTTGTACTCTGTAACCTGTGTCTTGGTGTCCACCTTTCCAGCATGGGACTAAAGCAGAGCCCCTCAAAGAAGCGGTCTGGTCACTGCCTCCAAGCAGAGAGTGGAATGGATGCAGATGGGCCTTGGGGGGCAGCTAAGGGGCAGCTTTGTGCAAAGGCAGCTGCTGAAAGGTGAGCGGGCTTGAAACAGAGCCTGGAGTTCATCAGTGCTCCCAGGGTCAGGCTGAACAGCTCTCAGAGTCACGCAACAGAAACAGCCAGTGCTCTGGGATCTGGTGTTGATGCTAATTGTCAATGCAAAATGGCTGGGCAGTGGAAAGTGCCACTCTGCCCCTCCGTCGCACTGAAGGTTGTGGCATCTCTGAGCACAATCCTTTTTAAGGAAGCTCTACCACATACATAAATACTACGTGCGAAAACAGTTTAGGGAGGAATACCTGCCCCCAGCTTAGGAACATGCAGTTATTTTCATGGCTGTGTCTGCCTCTTGGGGCTGCAACACCAGTCAACCTAAGGATAACTGTCCTCCCGTTCCCTAGGCACCTCCGAACACAAAACCTAGCTCAGAAATTAAGGGAAGTGTACGGAGGTGTCATGTCAGAACACTGCTTTTCACATACCTTCTCCTTTGATCTTGTGTGCATACCCAATCACAGCTGTCTCAAGGACCTTAGGGTGATCAGCCTTCACAAAAAGTGAAACAAAAAGACACAGAGCATAACAACTGCAAAAAGCCCTGTAGAGTTGGCGCCAGTTGCTCTAGGAACAAAACACCTTGCCATAGCTCACTCTCCCCTTGGCAGATCCTGCTGAAAGCACAACAGGAAAGCTCGATGCCGCCTTCCTACTGCATCGTCAGCTGGTGGCCACGGCCATGCCCACGTCTCTGGGAGTAGCAGTTACTCACTGGATTGGCCCTGCTTTTAAACACACCAATAAGTACTCTTACACACACTGCTAAGCCCACTGCACACCAAGCTGAATTGGCACCAGCTCGAAACCTGCTTTCTCTTTCTGTGTCTGTGCTCTTGTGCGTGCACGGCTGCGGTCCCAAGTGGTGACGGGCCATGGCCAAATCACAAGCAAAACCAGTCCTCCATTGCTCTGTGCCACAGGGAACTGTTGCCAGCAGAGCAAAAGTGGAGCTGTCAACATCACAGTCCACATTCGACCGCTGTTTACAAGTGCCCAAAGCACACCAGAAGGCAGAAAGCATCAGACCTCCTCATCTTTCCAGAAGGGGGGAAGGGTTGTTTTGCCAAATGCATCTCTGCCGTCCCGAGCCTGTGCCCGCTGACGTCAATGACATCATCCGTGCGTCCTGTCATCTGGTAATAGCCTTTCTTGGTCCTGTAAGCACCATCTCCTCTGAAGCAGTAACCTACAGCAAAGACACGTGGGTGGTCAGCAGCAGGATCCGCTGTGCCACTTGCTTTGGGCTCTGATGTAGAACAGACTCTGCTCTAGGATGGCAACTAGGGTAGGGTGGATCAGGAAGCTCGCAGGCACTCCGAAGCTTACAGCTGCGGGACCTGCCACACACCGTTTCCCCCTTCATCCGCTCTGCCTGGGCTGGGCTGGCTCCTAGGAAGCACCTGAGCAGCACCAAGAAAGCGGAGCTCGGATCTCTGCCAAGATGGACAAAATCACTCTAGGCAAGCAGCAGCAGCAACCAGTAGCTCATGGCCCGGTAGTAAAACCAAGTCCAGCAACACAACACAGTGACGCTTTGTTGGATTTACAAAACCAACGTGGGGGCTCTCTGATCTCCCTAGGGGAAGAGCACCTCCCTATGCCCCGGGCTATCAGGTGAGAAATTGCAAACGTCGAGCAATTGCTCCCACATGGAAAGTGCCAGCCCTGAAGGCTGTTGCTAGCCAGCACCCTTCCTTGGAAGCGCTTTTGTAGGCCTAAGAAGACTGGGGCTCTGGGCTTCTCTACCCACCAAACGTCATGGTCACTACATTTCCGTCTCGTAGACACGAGCTGAGAAATTAAAAATATTCAGGAATTGCTCAGCGATGAAAAGTGCCAGCACTGAAAGCTGTTGCTAGCAAGCACCGTTCCTTGGAAGCGCTTTTGTAGGCCTAAGAAGACTGGGGCTCTGGGCTTCTCTAGCCACCTAATCTTCTGCTCATCCTCTCGCGCAGTCTAAAGAGAGCTCAGGTGAGAAATTGCAAACGTCGAGCAATTGCTCAGAGATGAAAAGTGCCAGCACTGAAAGCTGTTGCTAGCCAGCCCCCTTCCTTGGAAGCGCTTTTGTAGCCCTTAGAACAGAAGGGCTCTGTGCTTCTCTAGCCACCTAATCTTCTGCTCATCCTCTCGCGCACTCTAAAGAGAGCTCAGGTGAGAAATTGCAAACGTCGAGCAATTGCTCAGAGATGAAAAGTGCCAGCACTGAAAGCTGTTGCTAGCCAGCCCCCTTCCTTGGAAGCGCTTTTGTAGGCCTAAGAACACTGGGGCTCTGGGCTTCTCTAGCCACCTAATCTTCTGCTCATCCTCTCGCGCACTCTAAAGAGAGCTCAGGTGAGAAATTGCAAACGTCGAGCAATTGCTCAGCGATGAAAAGTGCCAGCACTGAAAGCTGTTGCTAGCCAGCACCCTTCCTTGGAAGCGCTTTCACAGGCGCAGCAACACTGGGGCTTTGCGCTTCTCTAGCCACCAAACGTCACGGTCATTCTCTTTCCATCTCGTAGACACGAGCTGAGAAATTGCAAACGTCGAGCAATTGCTCAGCGATGAAAAGTGCCAGCACTGAAAGCTGTTGCTAGCTAGCCCCCTTCCTTGGAAGCGCTTTTGTAGGCCTAAGAACACTGGGGCTCTGGGCTTCTCTAGCCACCTAATCTTCTGCTCATCCTCTCGCGCACTCTAAAGAGAGCTCAGGTGAGAAATTGCAAACGTCGAGCAATTGCTCAGAGATGAAAAGTGCCAGCACTGAAAGCTGTTGCTAGCCAGCACCCTTCCTTGGAAGCGCTTTCACAGGCACAGCAACACTGGGGCTTTGCGCTTCTCTAGCCACCAAATGTCACGGTCCTTCTCTTTCCGTCTCGTAGACACGAGCTGAGAAATTGCAAATGTCCAGCAATTGCTCAGAGATGAAAAGTGCCAGCACTGAAAGCTGTTGCTAGCCAGCACCCTTCCTTGGAAGCGCTTTTGTAGGCCTAAGAAGACTGGGGCTCTGGGCTTCTCTAGCCACCTAATCTTCTGCTCATCCTTTCGCGCACTCTAAAGAGAGCTCAGGTGAGAAATTGCAAACGTCGAGCAATTGCTCAGAGATGAAAAGTGCCAGCACTGAAAGCTGTTGCTAGCCAGCACCCTTCCTTGGAAGCGCTTTCACAGGCGCAGCAACCCTGGGGCTCTGGGCTTCTCTACCCACCAAACGTTACGGTCATTCTCTTTCCATCTCGTAGACACGAGCTGAGAAATTGCAAACGTCGAGCAATTGCTCAGAGATGAAAAGTGCCAGCACTGAAAGCTGTTGCTAGCCAGCCCCCTTCCTTGGAAGCGCTTTTGTAGCCCTAAGAACACTGGGGCTCTGGGCTTCTCTAGCCACCTAATCTTCTGCTCATCCTCTCGCGCAGTCTAAAGAGAGCTCAGGTGAGAAATTGCAAACGTCGAGCAATTGCTCAGAGATGAAAAGTGCCAGCACTGAAAGCTGTTGCTAGCCAGCACCCTTCCTTGGAAGCGCTTTTGTAGCCCTTAGAACAGAAGGGCTCTGTGCTTCTCTAGCCACCTAATCTTCTGCTCATCCTCTCGCGCACTCTAAAGAGAGCTCAGGTGAGAAATTGCAAACGTCGAGCAATTGCTCAGAGATGAAAAGTGCCAGCACTGAAAGCTGTTGCTAGCCAGCACCCTTCCTTGGAAGCGCTTTTGTAGGCCTAAGAAGACTGGGGCTCTGTGCTTCTCTAGCCACCTAATCTTCTGCTCATCCTCTCGCGCACTCTAAAGAGAGCTCAGGTGAGAAATTGCAAACGTCGAGCAATTGCTCAGCGATGAAAAGTGCCAGCACTGAAAGCTGTTGCTAGCCAGCACCCTTCCTTGGAAGCGCTTTCACAGGCGCAGCAACACTGGGGCTTTGCGCTTCTCTAGCCACCAAACGTCACGGTCATTCTCTTTCCATCTCGTAGACACGAGCTGAGAAATTGCAAACGTCGAGCAATTGCTCAGCGATGAAAAGTGCCAGCACTGAAAGCTGTTGCTAGCCAGCCCCCTTCCTTGGAAGCGCTTTTGTAGGCCTAAGAACACTGGGGCTCTGGGCTTCTCTAGCCACCTAATCTTCTGCTCATCCTCTCGCGCACTCTAAAGAGAGCTCAGGTGAGAAATTGCAAACGTCGAGCAATTGCTCAGAGATGAAAAGTGCCAGCACTGAAAGCTGTTGCTAGCCAGCACCCTTCCTTGGAAGCGCTTTCACAGGCACAGCAACACTGGGGCTTTGCGCTTCTCTAGCCACCAAATGTCACGGTCCTTCTCTTTCCGTCTCGTAGACACGAGCTGAGAAATTGCAAATGTCCAGCAATTGCTCAGAGATGAAAAGTGCCAGCACTGAAAGCTGTTGCTAGCCAGCACCCTTCCTTGGAAGCGCTTTTGTAGGCCTAAGAAGACTGGGGCTCTGGGCTTCTCTAGCCACCTAATCTTCTGCTCATCCTCTCGCGCACTCTAAAGAGAGCTCAGGTGAGAAATTGCAAACGTCGAGCAATTGCTCAGAGATGAAAAGTGCCAGCACTGAAAGCTGTTGCTAGCCAGCACCCTTCCTTGGAAGCGCTTTCACAGGCGCAGCAACCCTGGGGCTCTGGGCTTCTCTACCCACCAAACGTTACGGTCATTCTCTTTCCATCTCGTAGACACGAGCTGAGAAATTGCAAACGTCGAGCAATTGCTCAGAGATGAAAAGTGCCAGCACTGAAAGCTGTTGCTAGCCAGCCCCCTTCCTTGGAAGCGCTTTTGTAGCCCTAAGAACACTGGGGCTCTGGGCTTCTCTAGCCACCTAATCTTCTGCTCATCCTCTCGCGCAGTCTAAAGAGAGCTCAGGTGAGAAATTGCAAACGTCGAGCAATTGCTCAGAGATGAAAAGTGCCAGCACTGAAAGCTGTTGCTAGCCAGCACCCTTCCTTGGAAGCGCTTTTGTAGCCCTTAGAACAGAAGGGCTCTGTGCTTCTCTAGCCACCTAATCTTCTGCTCATCCTCTCGCGCAATCTAAAGAGAGCTCAGGTGAGAAATTGCAAACGTCCAGCAATTGCTCAGAGATGAAAAGTGCCAGCACTGAAAGCTGTTGCTAGCCAGCACCCTTCCTTGGAAGCGCTTTTGTAGGCCTAAGAAGACTGGGGCTCTGTGCTTCTCTAGCCACCTAATCTTCTGCTCATCCTCTCGCGCACTCTAAAGAGAGCTCAGGTGAGAAATTGCAAACGTCGAGCAATTGCTCAGCGATGAAAAGTGCCAGCACTGAAAGCTGTTGCTAGCCAGCACCCTTCCTTGGAAGCGCTTTCACAGGCGCAGCAACACTGGGGCTTTGCGCTTCTCTAGCCACCAAACGTCACGGTCATTCTCTTTCCATCTCGTAGACACGAGCTGAGAAATTGCAAAGGCCGAGCAATTGCTCAGCGATGAAAAGTGCCAGCACTGAAAGCTGTTGCTAGCCAGCCCCCTTCCTTGGAAGCGCTTTTGTAGGCCTAAGAAGACTGGGGCTCTGGGCTTCTCTAGCCACCTAATCTTCTGCTCATCCTCTTGCGCACTCTAAAGAGAGCTCAGGTGAGAAATTGCAAACGTCGAGCAATTGCTCAGAGATGAAAAGTGCCAGCACTGAAAGCTGTTGCTAGCCAGCACCCTTCCTTGGAAGCGCTTTCACAGGCACAGCAACACTGGGGCTTTGCGCTTCTCTACCCACCAAACGTCACGGTCCTTCTCTTTCCGTCTCGTAGACACGAGCTGAGAAATTGCAAACGTCGAGCAATTGCTCAGAGATGAAAAGTGCCAGCACTGAAAGCTGTTGCTAGCCAGCACCCTTCCTTGGAAGCGCTTTTGTAGGCCTAAGAAGACTGGGGCTCTGGGCTTCTCTAGCCACCTAATCTTCTGCTCATCCTTTCGCGCACTCTAAAGAGAGCTCAGGTGAGAAATTGCAAACGTCGAGCAATTGCTCAGAGATGAAAAGTGCCAGCACTGAAAGCTGTTGCTAGCCAGCACCCTTCCTTGGAAGCGCTTTCACAGGCGCAGCAAGCCTGGGGCTCTGGGCTTCTCTACCCACCAAACGTTACGGTCATTCTCTTTCCGTCTCGTAGACACGAGCTGAGAAATTGCAAACGTCGAGCAATTGCTCAGAGATGAAAAGTGCCAGCACTGAAAGCTGTTGCTAGCCAGCACCCTTCCTTGGAAGCGCTTTTGTAGGCCTAAGAAGACTGGGGCTCTGGGCTTCTCTAGCCACCTAATCTTCTGCTCATCCTTTCGCGCACTCTAAAGAGAGCTCAGGTGAGAAATTGCAAACGTCGAGCAATTGCTCAGAGATGAAAAGTGCCAGCACTGAAAGCTGTTGCTAGCCAGCACCCTTCCTTGGAAGCGCTTTCACAGGCGCAGCAAGCCTGGGGCTCTGGGCTTCTCTACCCACCAAACGTTACGGTCATTCTCTTTCCATCTCGTAGACACGAGCTGAGAAATTGCAAACGTCGAGCAATTGCTCAGAGATGAAAAGTGCCAGCACTGAAAGCTGTTGCTAGCCAGCACCCTTCCTTGGAAGCGCTTTTGTAGGCCTAAGAAGACTGGGGCTCTGGGCTTCTCTAGCCACCTAATCTTCTGCTCATCCTCTTGCGCACTCTAAAGAGAGCTCAGGTGAGAAATTGCAAACGTCGAGCAATTGCTCAGCGATGAAAAGTGCCAGCACTGAAAGCTGTTGCTAGCCAGCACCCTTCCTTGGAAGCGCTTTCACAGGCACAGCAACACTGGGGCTTTGCGCTTCTCTAGCCACCAAACATCACGGTCCTTCTCTTTCCATCTCGTAGACACGAGCTGAGAAATTGCAAACGTCGAGCAATTGCTCAGAGATGAAAAGTGCCAGCACTGAAAGCTGTTGCTAGCCAGCACCCTTCCTTGGAAGCGCTTTTGTAGGCCTAAGAAGACTGGGGCTCTGTGCTTCTCTAGCCACCTAATCTTCTGCTCATCCTTTCGCGCACTCTAAAGAGAGCTCAGGTGAGAAATTGCAAACGTCGAGCAATTGCTCAGAGATGAAAAGTGCCAGCACTGAAAGCTGTTGCTAGCCAGCCCCCTTCCTTGGAAGCGCTTTCACAGGCGCAGTAACACTGGGGCTTTGCGCTTCTCTAGCCACCAAACGTCACGGTCACTCTCCCTCCGTCTCGTAGACACGAGCTGAGAAATTGCAAACGTCGAGCAATTGCTCAGAGATGAAAAGTGCCAGCACTGAAAGCTGTTGCTAGCCAGCACCCTTCCTTGGAAGCGCTTTTGTAGGCCTAAGAAGACTGGGGCTCTGGGCTTCTCTAGCCACCTAATCTTCTGCTCATCCTCTTGCGCACTCTAAAGAGAGCTCAGGTGAGAAATTGCAAACGTCGAGCAATTGCTCAGCGATGAAAAGTGCCAGCACTGAAAGCTGTTGCTAGCCAGCACCCTTCCTTGGAAGCGCTTTCACAGGCACAGCAACACTGGGGCTTTGCGCTTCTCTAGCCACCAAACATCACGGTCCTTCTCTTTCCGTCTCGTAGACACGAGCTGAGAAATTGCAAACGTCAAGCAATTGCTCAGAGATGAAAAGTGCCAGCACTGAAAGCTGTTGCTAGCCAGCACCCTTCCTTGGAAGCGCTTTTGTAGGCCTAAGAACACTGGGGCTCTGGGCTTCTCTAGCCACCTCATCTTCTGCTCATCCTTTCGCGCACTCTAAAGAGAGCTCAGGTGAGAAATTGCAAACGTCGAGCAATTGCTCAGAGATGAAAAGTGCCAGCACTGAAAGCTGTTGCTAGCCAGCACCCTTCCTTGGAAGCGCTTTCACAGGCGCAGCAACACTGGGGCTTTGCGCTTCTCTAGCCACCAAACGTCACGGTCATTCTCTTTCCATCTCGTAGACACGAGCTGAGAAATTGCAAACGTCGAGCAATTGCTCAGAGATGAAAAGTGCCAGCACTGAAAGCTGTTGCTAGCCGGCCCCCTTCCTTGGAAGTGCTTTTGTAGGCCTAAGAAGACTGGGGCTCTGGGCTTCTCTAGCCACCTAATCTTCTGCTCATCCTCTCGCGCACTCTAAAGAGAGCTCAGGTGAGAAATTGCAAACGTCGAGCAATTGCTCAGCGATGAAAAGTGCCAGCACTGAAAGCTGTTGCTAGCCAGCACCCTTCCTTGGAAGCGCTTTCACAGGCACAGCAACACTGGGGCTTTGCGCTTCTCTACCCACCAAACGTCACGGTCCTTCTCTTTCCATCTCGTAGACACGAGCTGAGAAATTGCAAATGTCCAGCAATTGCTCAGCGATGAAAAGTGCCAGCACTGAAAGCTGTTGCTAGCCGGCACCCTTCCTTGGAAGCGCTTTCACAGGCGCAGCAACACTGGGGCTTTGCGCTTCTCTAGCCACCAAACATCACGGTCACTCTCTCTCCGTCTCGTAGACACGAGCTGAGAAATTGCAAACGTCGAGCAATTGCTCAGAGATGAAAAGTGCCAGCACTGAAAGCTGTTGCTAGCCAGCACCCTTCCTTGGAAGCGCTTTCACAGGCACAGCAACACTGGGGCTTTGCGCTTCTCTAGCCACCAAACATCACGGTCCTTCTCTTTCCATCTCGTAGACACGAGCTGAGAAATTGCAAACGTCGAGCAATTGCTCAGAGATGAAAAGTGCCAGCACTGAAAGCTGTTGCTAGCCAGCACCCTTCCTTGGAAGCGCTTTTGTAGGCCTAAGAAGACTGGGGCTCTGTGCTTCTCTAGCCACCTAATCTTCTGCTCATCCTTTCGCGCACTCTAAAGAGAGCTCAGGTGAGAAATTGCAAACGTCGAGCAATTGCTCAGAGATGAAAAGTGCCAGCACTGAAAGCTGTTGCTAGCCAGCCCCCTTCCTTGGAAGCGCTTTCACAGGCGCAGTAACACTGGGGCTTTGCGCTTCTCTAGCCACCAAACGTCACGGTCACTCTCCCTCCGTCTCGTAGACACGAGCTGAGAAATTGCAAACGTCGAGCAATTGCTCAGAGATGAAAAGTGCCAGCACTGAAAGCTGTTGCTAGCCAGCACCCTTCCTTGGAAGCGCTTTTGTAGGCCTAAGAAGACTGGGGCTCTGGGCTTCTCTAGCCACCTAATCTTCTGCTCATCCTCTTGCGCACTCTAAAGAGAGCTCAGGTGAGAAATTGCAAACGTCGAGCAATTGCTCAGCGATGAAAAGTGCCAGCACTGAAAGCTGTTGCTAGCCAGCACCCTTCCTTGGAAGCGCTTTCACAGGCACAGCAACACTGGGGCTTTGCGCTTCTCTAGCCACCAAACATCACGGTCCTTCTCTTTCCGTCTCGTAGACACGAGCTGAGAAATTGCAAACGTCAAGCAATTGCTCAGAGATGAAAAGTGCCAGCACTGAAAGCTGTTGCTAGCCAGCACCCTTCCTTGGAAGCGCTTTTGTAGGCCTAAGAACACTGGGGCTCTGGGCTTCTCTAGCCACCTCATCTTCTGCTCATCCTTTCGCGCACTCTAAAGAGAGCTCAGGTGAGAAATTGCAAACGTCGAGCAATTGCTCAGAGATGAAAAGTGCCAGCACTGAAAGCTGTTGCTAGCCAGCACCCTTCCTTGGAAGCGCTTTCACAGGCGCAGCAACACTGGGGCTTTGCGCTTCTCTAGCCACCAAACGTCACGGTCATTCTCTTTCCATCTCGTAGACACGAGCTGAGAAATTGCAAACGTCGAGCAATTGCTCAGAGATGAAAAGTGCCAGCACTGAAAGCTGTTGCTAGCCGGCCCCCTTCCTTGGAAGTGCTTTTGTAGGCCTAAGAAGACTGGGGCTCTGGGCTTCTCTAGCCACCTAATCTTCTGCTCATCCTCTCGCGCACTCTAAAGAGAGCTCAGGTGAGAAATTGCAAACGTCGAGCAATTGCTCAGCGATGAAAAGTGCCAGCACTGAAAGCTGTTGCTAGCCAGCACCCTTCCTTGGAAGCGCTTTCACAGGCACAGCAACACTGGGGCTTTGCGCTTCTCTACCCACCAAACGTCACGGTCCTTCTCTTTCCATCTCGTAGACACGAGCTGAGAAATTGCAAATGTCCAGCAATTGCTCAGCGATGAAAAGTGCCAGCACTGAAAGCTGTTGCTAGCCGGCACCCTTCCTTGGAAGCGCTTTCACAGGCGCAGCAACACTGGGGCTTTGCGCTTCTCTAGCCACCAAACATCACGGTCACTCTCTCTCCGTCTCGTAGACACGAGCTGAGAAATTGCAAACGTCGAGCAATTGCTCAGAGATGAAAAGTGCCAGCACTGAAAGCTGTTGCTAGCCAGCCCCCTTCCTTGGAAGCGCTTTTGTAGGCCTAAGAAGACTGGGGCTCTGGGCTTCTCTAGCCACCTCATCTTCTGCTCATCCTCTCGCGCACTCTAAAGAGAGCTCAGGTGAGAAATTGCAAACGTCGAGCAATTGCTCAGAGATGAAAAGTGCCAGCAGTGAAAGCTGTTGCTAGCCAGCCCCCTTCCTTGGAAGCGCTTTTGTAGGCCTAAGAAGACTGGGGCTCTGGGCTTCTCTAGCCACCTAATCTTCTGCTCATCCTCTCGCGCACTCTAAAGAGAGCTCAGGTGAGAAATTGCAAACGTCCAGCAATTGCTCAGAGCTGAAAAGTGCCAGCACTGAAAGCTGTTGCTAGCCAGCACCCTTCCTTGGAAGCGCTTTCACAGGCGCAGTAACACTGGGGCTTTGCACTTCTCTAGCCACCAAATGTCACGGTCATTCTCTTTCCATCTCGTAGACACGAGCTGAGAAATTGCAAACGTCGAGCAATTGCTCAGAGATGAAAAGTGCCAGCACTGAAAGCTGTTGCTAGCCAGCAGCCTTCCTTGGAAGCACTTTCACAGGTGCAGCAACACTGGGGCTTTGCGCTTCTCTAGCCACCAAATTTCACGGTCATTCTCTTTCCGTCTCGTAGACACGAGCTGAGAAATTGCAAACGTCGAGCAATTGCTCAGCGATGAAAAGTGCCAGCACTGAAAGCTGTTGCTAGCCAGCCCCCTTCCTTGGAAGCGCTTTTGTAGGCCTAAGAAGACTGGGGCTCTGTGCTTCTCTAGCCACCTAATCTTCTGCTCATCCTCTCGCGCACTCTAAAGAGAGCTCAGGTGAGAAATTGCAAACGTCGAGCAATTGCTCAGCGATGAAAAGTGCCAGCACTGAAAGCTGTTGCTAGCCAGCACCCTTCCTTGGAAGCGCTTTTGTAGGCCTAAGAACACTGGGGTTCTGGGCTTCTCTAGCCACCTAATCTTCTGCTCATCCTCTCGCGCACTCTAAAGAGAGCTCAGGTGAGAAATTGCAAACGTCGAGCAATTGCTCAGCGATGAAAAGTGCCAGCACTGAAAGCTGTTGCTAGCCAGCCCCCTTCCTTGGAAGCGCTTTTGTAGGCCTAAGAAGACTGGGGCTCTGGGCTTCTCCAGCCACCTAATCTTCTGCTCATCCTCTCGCGCAGTCTAAAGAGAGCTCAGGTGAGAAATTGCAAACGTCGAGCAATTGCTCAGAGATGAAAAGTGCCAGCACTGAAAGCTGTTGCTAGCCAGCACCCTTCCTTGGAAGCGCTTTCACAGGCGCAGCAACACTGGGGCTTTGCGCTTCTCTAGCCACCAAACGTCGCGGTCCTTCTCTTTCCGTCTCGTAGACACGAGCTGAGAAATTGCAAACGTCGAGCAATTGCTCAGAGATGAAAAGTGCCAGCACTGAAAGCTGTTGCTAGCCAGCACCCTTCCTTGGAAGCGCTTTTGTAGGCCTAAGAAGACTGGGGCTCTGGGCTTCTCTAGCCACCTAATCTTCTGCTCATCCTCTTGCGCAGTCTAAAGAGAGCTCAGGTGAGAAATTGCAAACGTCGAGCAATTGCTCAGCGATGAAAAGTGCCAGCACTGAAAGCTGTTGCTAGCCAGCCCCCTTCCTTGGAAGCGCTTTCACAGGCACAGCAACACTGGGGCTCTGGGCTTCTCTAGCCACCAAACGTCACGGTCCTTCTCTTTCCGTCTCGTAGACACGAGCTGAGAAATTGCAAACGTCGAGCAATTGCTCAGAGATGAAAAGTGCCAGCACTGAAAGCTGTTGCTAGCCAGCACCCTTCCTTGGAAGCGCTTTTGTAGGCCTAAGAAGACTGGGGCTCTGGGCTTCTCTAGCCACCTAATCTTCTGCTCATCCTTTCGCGCACTCTAAAGAGAGCTCAGGTGAGAAATTGCAAACGTCGAGCAATTGCTCAGAGATGAAAAGTGCCAGCACTGAAAGCTGTTGCTAGCCAGCACCCTTCCTTGGAAGCGCTTTCACAGGCGCAGCAAGCCTGGGGCTCTGGGCTTCTCTACCCACCAAACGTTACGGTCATTCTCTTTCCGTCTCGTAGACACGAGCTGAGAAATTGCAAACGTCGAGCAATTGCTCAGAGATGAAAAGTGCCAGCACTGAAAGCTGTTGCTAGCCAGCACCCTTCCTTGGAAGCGCTTTTGTAGGCCTAAGAAGACTGGGGCTCTGGGCTTCTCTAGCCACCTAATCTTCTGCTCATCCTTTCGCGCACTCTAAAGAGAGCTCAGGTGAGAAATTGCAAACGTCGAGCAATTGCTCAGAGATGAAAAGTGCCAGCACTGAAAGCTGTTGCTAGCCAGCACCCTTCCTTGGAAGCGCTTTCACAGGCGCAGCAAGCCTGGGGCTCTGGGCTTCTCTACCCACCAAACGTTACGGTCATTCTCTTTCCATCTCGTAGACACGAGCTGAGAAATTGCAAACGTCGAGCAATTGCTCAGAGATGAAAAGTGCCAGCACTGAAAGCTGTTGCTAGCCAGCACCCTTCCTTGGAAGCGCTTTTGTAGGCCTAAGAAGACTGGGGCTCTGGGCTTCTCTAGCCACCTAATCTTCTGCTCATCCTCTTGCGCACTCTAAAGAGAGCTCAGGTGAGAAATTGCAAACGTCGAGCAATTGCTCAGCGATGAAAAGTGCCAGCACTGAAAGCTCTTGCTAGCCAGCACCCTTCCTTGGAAGCGCTTTCACAGGCACAGCAACACTGGGGCTTTGCGCTTCTCTAGCCACCAAACATCACGGTCCTTCTCTTTCCATCTCGTAGACACGAGCTGAGAAATTGCAAACGTCGAGCAATTGCTCAGAGATGAAAAGTGCCAGCACTGAAAGCTGTTGCTAGCCAGCACCCTTCCTTGGAAGCGCTTTTGTAGGCCTAAGAAGACTGGGGCTCTGTGCTTCTCTAGCCACCTAATCTTCTGCTCATCCTTTCGCGCACTCTAAAGAGAGCTCAGGTGAGAAATTGCAAACGTCGAGCAATTGCTCAGAGATGAAAAGTGCCAGCACTGAAAGCTGTTGCTAGCCAGCCCCCTTCCTTGGAAGCGCTTTCACAGGCGCAGCAACACTGGGGCTTTGCGCTTCTCTAGCCACCAAACGTCACGGTCACTCTCCCTCCGTCTCGTAGACACGAGCTGAGAAATTGCAAACGTCGAGCAATTGCTCAGAGATGAAAAGTGCCAGCACTGAAAGCTGTTGCTAGCCAGCACCCTTCCTTGGAAGCGCTTTTGTAGGCCTAAGAAGACTGGGGCTCTGGGCTTCTCTAGCCACCTAATCTTCTGCTCATCCTCTTGCGCACTCTAAAGAGAGCTCAGGTGAGAAATTGCAAACGTCGAGCAATTGCTCAGCGATGAAAAGTGCCAGCACTGAAAGCTGTTGCTAGCCAGCACCCTTCCTTGGAAGCGCTTTCACAGGCACAGCAACACTGGGGCTTTGCGCTTCTCTAGCCACCAAACATCACGGTCCTTCTCTTTCCGTCTCGTAGACACGAGCTGAGAAATTGCAAACGTCAAGCAATTGCTCAGAGATGAAAAGTGCCAGCACTGAAAGCTGTTGCTAGCCAGCCCCCTTCCTTGGAAGCGCTTTTGTAGGCCTAAGAACACTGGGGCTCTGGGCTTCTCTAGCCACCTCATCTTCTGCTCATCCTTTCGCGCACTCTAAAGAGAGCTCAGGTGAGAAATTGCAAACGTCGAGCAATTGCTCAGAGATGAAAAGTGCCAGCACTGAAAGCTGTTGCTAGCCAGCACCCTTCCTTGGAAGCGCTTTCACAGGCGCAGCAACACTGGGGCTTTGCGCTTCTCTAGCCACCAAACGTCACGGTCATTCTCTTTCCATCTCGTAGACACGAGCTGAGAAATTGCAAACGTCGAGCAATTGCTCAGAGATGAAAAGTGCCAGCACTGAAAGCTGTTGCTAGCCGGCCCCCTTCCTTGGAAGTGCTTTTGTAGGCCTAAGAAGACTGGGGCTCTGGGCTTCTCTAGCCACCTAATCTTCTGCTCATCCTCTCGCGCACTCTAAAGAGAGCTCAGGTGAGAAATTGCAAACGTCGAGCAATTGCTCAGCGATGAAAAGTGCCAGCACTGAAAGCTGTTGCTAGCCAGCACCCTTCCTTGGAAGCGCTTTCACAGGCACAGCAACACTGGGGCTTTGCGCTTCTCTACCCACCAAACGTCACGGTCCTTCTCTTTCCATCTCGTAGACACGAGCTGAGAAATTGCAAATGTCCAGCAATTGCTCAGCGATGAAAAGTGCCAGCACTGAAAGCTGTTGCTAGCCGGCACCCTTCCTTGGAAGCGCTTTCACAGGCGCAGCAACACTGGGGCTTTGCGCTTCTCTAGCCACCAAACATCACGGTCACTCTCTCTCCGTCTCGTAGACACGAGCTGAGAAATTGCAAACGTCGAGCAATTGCTCAGAGATGAAAAGTGCCAGCACTGAAAGCTGTTGCTAGCCAGCCCCCTTCCTTGGAAGCGCTTTTGTAGGCCTAAGAAGACTGGGGCTCTGGGCTTCTCTAGCCACCTAATCTTCTGCTCATCCTCTCGCGCACTCTAAAGAGAGCTCAGGTGAGAAATTGCAAACGTCGAGCAATTGCTCAGAGATGAAAAGTGCCAGCAGTGAAAGCTGTTGCTAGCCAGCCCCCTTCCTTCGAAGCGCTTTTGTAGGCCTAAGAAGACTGGGGCTCTGGGCTTCTCTAGCCACCTAATCTTCTGCTCATCCTCTCGCGCACTCTAAAGAGAGCTCAGGTGAGAAATTGCAAACGTCCAGCAATTGCTCAGAGCTGAAAAGTGCCAGCACTGAAAGCTGTTGCTAGCCAGCACCCTTCCTTGGAAGCGCTTTCACAGGCGCAGTAACACTGGGGCTTTGCACTTCTCTAGCCACCAAATGTCACGGTCATTCTCTTTCCATCTCGTAGACACGAGCTGAGAAATTGCAAACGTCGAGCAATTGCTCAGAGATGAAAAGTGCCAGCACTGAAAGCTGTTGCTAGCCAGCAGCCTTCCTTGGAAGCACTTTCACAGGTGCAGCAACACTGGGGCTTTGCGCTTCTCTAGCCACCAAATTTCACGGTCATTCTCTTTCCGTCTCGTAGACACGAGCTGAGAAATTGCAAACGTCGAGCAATTGCTCAGCGATGAAAAGTGCCAGCACTGAAAGCTGTTGCTAGCCAGCCCCCTTCCTTGGAAGCGCTTTTGTAGGCCTAAGAAGACTGGGGCTCTGTGCTTCTCTAGCCACCTAATCTTCTGCTCATCCTCTCGCGCACTCTAAAGAGAGCTCAGGTGAGAAATTGCAAACGTCGAGCAATTGCTCAGCGATGAAAAGTGCCAGCACTGAAAGCTGTTGCTAGCCAGCACCCTTCCTTGGAAGCGCTTTTGTAGGCCTAAGAACACTGGGGTTCTGGGCTTCTCTAGCCACCTAATCTTCTGCTCATCCTCTCGCGCACTCTAAAGAGAGCTCAGGTGAGAAATTGCAAACGTCGAGCAATTGCTCAGCGATGAAAAGTGCCAGCACTGAAAGCTGTTGCTAGCCAGCCCCCTTCCTTGGAAGCGCTTTTGTAGGCCTAAGAAGACTGGGGCTCTGGGCTTCTCCAGCCACCTAATCTTCTGCTCATCCTCTCGCGCAGTCTAAAGAGAGCTCAGGTGAGAAATTGCAAACGTCGAGCAATTGCTCAGAGATGAAAAGTGCCAGCACTGAAAGCTGTTGCTAGCCAGCACCCTTCCTTGGAAGCGCTTTCACAGGCGCAGCAACACTGGGGCTTTGCGCTTCTCTAGCCACCAAACGTCGCGGTCCTTCTCTTTCCGTCTCGTAGACACGAGCTGAGAAATTGCAAACGTCGAGCAATTGCTCAGAGATGAAAAGTGCCAGCACTGAAAGCTGTTGCTAGCCAGCACCCTTCCTTGGAAGCGCTTTTGTAGGCCTAAGAAGACTGGGGCTCTGGGCTTCTCTAGCCACCTAATCTTCTGCTCATCCTCTTGCGCAGTCTAAAGAGAGCTCAGGTGAGAAATTGCAAACGTCGAGCAATTGCTCAGCGATGAAAAGTGCCAGCACTGAAAGCTGTTGCTAGCCAGCCCCCTTCCTTGGAAGCGCTTTCACAGGCACAGCAACACTGGGGCTCTGGGCTTCTCTAGCCACCAAACGTCACGGTCCTTCTCTTTCCGTCTCGTAGACACGAGCTGAGAAATTGCAAACGTCGAGCAATTGCTCAGAGATGAAAAGTGCCAGCACTGAAAGCTGTTGCTAGCCAGCACCCTTCCTTGGAAGCGCTTTTGTAGGCCTAAGAAGACTGGGGCTCTGGGCTTCTCTAGCCACCTAATCTTCTGCTCATCCTCTCGCGCACTCTAAAGAGAGCTCAGGTGAGAAATTGCAAACGTCGAGCAATTGCTCAGAGATGAAAAGTGCCAGCAGTGAAAGCTGTTGCTAGCCAGCCCCCTTCCTTGGAAGCGCTTTCACGGGCGCAGCAACACTTGGGCTTTGCGCTTCTCTACCCACCAAACGTCACGGTCCTTCTCTTTCCGTCTCGTAGACACGAGCTGAGAAATTGCAAACGTCGAGCAATTGCTCAGCGATGAAAAGTGCCAGCACTGAAAGCTGTTGCTAGCCAGCCCCCTTCCTTGGAAGTGCTTTTGTAGGCCTAAGACCACTGGGGCTCTGGGCTTCTCTAGCCACCTAATCTTCTGCTCATCCTCTCGCGCACTCTAAAGAGAGCTCAGGTGAGAAATTGCAAACGTCCAGCAATTGCTCAGAGATGAAAAGTGCCAGCACTGAAAGCTGTTGCTAGCCAGCACCCTTCCTTGGAAGCGCTTTCACAGGCGCAGTAACACTGGGGCTTTGCGCTTCTCTAGCCACCAAACGTCACGGTCATTCTCTTTCCATCTCGTAGACACGAGCTGAGAAATTGCAAACGTCGAGCAATTGCTCAGAGATGAAAAGTGCCAGCACTGAAAGCTGTTGCTAGCCAGCCCCCTTCCTTGGAAGCGCTTTTGTAGGCCTAAGACCACTGGGGCTCTGGGCTTCTCTAGCCACCTAATCTTCTGCTCATCCTCTCGCGCACTCTAAAGAGAGCTCAGGTGAGAAATTGCAAACGTCGAGCAATTGCTCAGAGCTGAAAAGTGCCAGCACTGAAAGCTGTTGCTAGCCAGCACCCTTCCTTGGAAGCGCTTTCACAGGCACAGCAACACTGGGGCTTTGCGCTTCTCTACCCACCAAACGTCACGGTCATTCTCTTTCCATCTCGTAGACACGAGCTGAGAATTTGCAAATGTCCAGCAATTGCTCAGCGATGAAAAGTGCCAGCACTGAAAGCTGTTGCTAGCCGGCCCCCTTCCTTGGAAGCGCTTTCACAGGCGCAGCAACACTGGGGCTTTGCGCTTCTCTAGCCACCAAACATCACGGTCACTCTCTCTCCGTCTCGTAGACACGAGCTGAGAAATTGCAAACGTCGAGCAATTGCTCAGAGATGAAAAGTGCCAGCACTGAAAGCTGTTGCTAGCCAGCACCCTTCCTTGGAAGCGCTTTTGTAGGCCTAAGAAGACTGGGGCTCTGGGCTTCTCTAGCCACCTAATCTTCTGCTCATCCTCTCGCGCAGTATAAAGAGAGCTCAGGTGAGAAATTGCAAACGTCCAGCAATTGCTCAGAGATGAAAAGTGGCAGCACTGAAAGCTGTTGCTAGCCAGCACCCTTCCTTGGAAGCGCTTTTGTAGGCCTAAGAAGACTGGGGCTCTGGGCTTCTCTAGCCACCTAATCTTCTGCTCATCCTCTCGCGCACTCTAAAGAGAGCTCAGGTGAGAAATTGCAAACGTCGAGCAATTGCTCAGAGCTGAAAAGTGCCAGCACTGAAAGCTGTTGCTAGCCAGCACCCTTCCTTGGAAGCGCTTTCACAGGCGCAGTAACACTGGGGCTTTGCGCTTCTCTAGCCACCAAACGTCACGGTCATTCTCTTTCCATCTCGTAGACACGAGCTGAGAAATTGCAAACGTCGAGCAATTGCTCAGCGATGAAAAGTGCCAGCACTGAAAGCTGTTGCTAGCCAGCACCCTTCCTTGGAAGCGCTTTTGTAGGCCTAAGAAGACTGGGGCTCTGGGCTTCTCTAGCCACCTAATCTTCTGCTCATCCTCTCGCGCACTCTAAAGAGAGCTCAGGTGAGAAATTGCAAACGTCGAGCAATTGCTCAGAGATGAAAAGTGCCAGCACTGAAAGCTGTTGCTAGCCAGCACCCTTCCTTGGAAGCGCTTTCACAGGCGCAGCAACACTGGGGCTTTGCGCTTCTCTAGCCACCAAATGTCACGGTCCTTCTCTTTCCGTCTCGTAGACACGAGCTGAGAAATTGCAAACGTCGAGCAATTGCTCAGCGATGAAAAGTGCCAGCACTGAAAGCTGTTGCTAGCCAGCACCCTTCCTTGGAAGCGCTTTTGTAGGCCTAAGAAGACTGGGGCTCTGGGCTTCTCTAGCCACCTAATCTTCTGCTCATCCTCTCGCGCAGTCTAAAGAGAGCTCAGGTGAGAAATTGCAAACGTCGAGCAATTGCTCAGCGATGAAAAGTGCCAGCACTGAAAGCTGTTGCTAGCCAGCACCCTTCCTTGGAAGCGCTTTCACAGGCGCAGCAACACTGGGGCTTTGCGCTTCTCTAGCCACCAAATGTCACGGTCCTTCTCTTTCCGTCTCGTAGACACGAGCTGAGAAATTGCAAAGGTCGAGCAATTGCTCAGCGATGAAAAGTGCCAGCACTGAAAGCTGTTGCTAGCCAGCACCCTTCCTTGGAAGCGCTTTTGTAGGCCTAAGAACACTGGGGCTCTGGGCTTCTCTAGCCACCTAATCTTCTGCTCATCCTCTCGCGCAGTCTAAAGAGAGCTCAGGTGAGAAATTGCAAACGTCCAGCAATTGCTCAGCGATGAAAAGTGCCAGCACTGAAAGCTGTTGCTAGCCAGCACCCTTCCTTGGAAGCGCTTTTGTAGGCCTAAGAAGACTGGGGCTCTGGGCTTCTCTAGCCACCTAATCTTCTGCTCATCCTCTCACGCACTCTAAAGAGAGCTCAGGTGAGAAATTGCAAACGTCGAGCAATTGCTCAGCGATGAAAAGTGCCAGCACTGAAAGCTGTTGCTAGCCAGCACCCTTCCTTGGAAGCGCTTTTGTAGGCCTAAGAAGACTGGGGCTCTGGGCTTCTCTAGCCACCTAATCTTCTGCTCATCCTCTCGCGCACTCTAAAGAGAGCTCAGGTGAGAAATTGCAAACGTCGAGCAATTGCTCAGAGATGAAAAGTGCCAGCACTGAAAGCTGTTGCTAGCCAGCACCCTTCCTTGGAAGCACTTTCACAGGCGCAGCAACACTGGGGCTTTGCGCTTCTCTAGCCACCAAACGTCACGGTCCTTCTCTTTCCGTCTCGTAGACACGAGCTGAGAAATTGCAAAGGTCGAGCAATTGCTCAGAGATGAAAAGTGCCAGCACTGAAAGCTGTTGCTAGCCAGCACCCTTCCTTGGAAGCGCTTTTGTAGGCCTAAGAAGACTGGGGCTCTGTGCTTCTCTAGCCACCTAATCTTCTGCTCATCCTCTCGCGCACTCTAAAGAGAGCTCAGGTGAGAAATTGCAAACGTCGAGCAATTGCTCAGAGATGAAAAGTGCCAGCACTGAAAGCTCTTGCTAGCCAGCACCCTTCCTTGGAAGCGCTTTCACAGGCGCAGCAACACTGGGGCTTTGCGCTTCTCTAGCCACCAAACGTCACGGTCCTTCTCTTTCCGTCTCGTAGACACGAGCTGAGAAATTGCAAACGTCGAGCAATTGCTCAGAGATGAAAAGTGCCAGCACTGAAAGCTGTTGCTAGCCAGCACCCTTCCTTGGAAGCGCTTTTGTAGGCCTAAGAAGACTGGGGCTCTGGGCTTCTCTAGCCACCTCATCTTCTGCTCATCCTCTCGCGCAGTCTAAAGAGAGCTCAGGTGAGAAATTGCAAACGTCGAGCAATTGCTCAGAGATGAAAAGTGCCAGCAGTGAAAGCTCTTGCTAGCCAGCACCCTTCCTTGGAAGCGCTTTTGTAGGCCTAAGAAGACTGGGGCTCTGGGCTTCTCTAGCCACCTAATCTTCTGCTCATCCTCTCGCGCACTCTAAAGAGAGCTCAGGTGAGAAATTGCAAACGTCCAGCAATTGCTCAGAGATGAAAAGTGCCAGCACTGAAAGCTGTTGCTAGCCAGCACCCTTCCTTGGAAGCGCTTTCACAGGCACAGCAACACTGGGGCTTTGCGCTTCTCTAGCCACCAAACGTCACGGTCCTTCTCTTTCCGTCTCGTAGACACTAGCTGAGAAATTGCAAACGTCGAGCAATTGCTCAGAGATGAAAAGTGCCAGCACTGAAAGCTGTTGCTAGCCAGCACCCTTCCTTGGAAGCGCTTTTGTAGGCCTAAGAAGACTGGGGCTCTGGGCTTCTCTAGCCACCTAATCTTCTGCTCATCCTCTCGCGCACTCTAAAGAGAGCTCAGGTGAGAAATTGCAAACGTCCAGCAATTGCTCAGAGATGAAAAGTGCCAGCACTGAAAGCTCTTGCTAGCCAGCACCCTTCCTTGGAAGCACTTTCACAGGCGCAGCAACACTGGGGCTTTGCGCTTCTCTAGCCACCAAACGTCACGGTCCTTCTCTTTCCGTCTCGTAGACACGAGCTGAGAAATTGCAAAGGTCGAGCAATTGCTCAGAGATGAAAAGTGCCAGCACTGAAAGCTGTTGCTAGCCAGCACCCTTCCTTGGAAGCGCTTTTGTAGGCCTAAGAAGACTGGGGCTCTGTGCTTCTCTAGCCACCTAATCTTCTGCTCATCCTCTCGCGCACTCTAAAGAGAGCTCAGGTGAGAAATTGCAAACGTCGAGCAATTGCTCAGAGATGAAAAGTGCCAGCACTGAAAGCTCTTGCTAGCCAGCACCCTTCCTTGGAAGCGCTTTCACAGGCGCAGCAACACTGGGGCTTTGCGCTTCTCTAGCCACCAAACGTCACGGTCCTTCTCTTTCCGTCTCGTAGACACGAGCTGAGAAATTGCAAACGTCGAGCAATTGCTCAGAGATGAAAAGTGCCAGCACTGAAAGCTGTTGCTAGCCAGCACCCTTCCTTGGAAGCGCTTTTGTAGGCCTAAGAAGACTGGGGCTCTGGGCTTCTCTAGCCACCTCATCTTCTGCTCATCCTCTCGCGCAGTCTAAAGAGAGCTCAGGTGAGAAATTGCAAACGTCGAGCAATTGCTCAGAGATGAAAAGTGCCAGCAGTGAAAGCTCTTGCTAGCCAGCACCCTTCCTTGGAAGCGCTTTTGTAGGCCTAAGAAGACTGGGGCTCTGGGCTTCTCTAGCCACCTAATCTTCTGCTCATCCTCTCGCGCACTCTAAAGAGAGCTCAGGTGAGAAATTGCAAACGTCCAGCAATTGCTCAGAGATGAAAAGTGCCAGCACTGAAAGCTGTTGCTAGCCAGCACCCTTCCTTGGAAGCGCTTTCACAGGCACAGCAACACTGGGGCTTTGCGCTTCTCTAGCCACCAAACGTCACGGTCCTTCTCTTTCCGTCTCGTAGACACTAGCTGAGAAATTGCAAACGTCGAGCAATTGCTCAGAGATGAAAAGTGCCAGCACTGAAAGCTGTTGCTAGCCAGCACCCTTCCTTGGAAGCGCTTTTGTAGGCCTAAGAAGACTGGGGCTCTGGGCTTCTCTAGCCACCTAATCTTCTGCTCATCCTCTCGCGCACTCTAAAGAGAGCTCAGGTGAGAAATTGCAAACGTCCAGCAATTGCTCAGAGATGAAAAGTGCCAGCACTGAAAGCTCTTGCTAGCCAGCACCCTTCCTTGGAAGCGCTTTCACAGGCACAGCAACACTGGGGCTTTGCGCTTCTCTAGCCACCAAACATCACGGTCCTTCTCTTTCCGTCACGTAGACACGAGCTGAGAAATTGCAAAGGTCGAGCAATTGCTCAGCGATGAAAAGTGCCAGCACTGAAAGCTGTTGCTAGCCAGCCCCCTTCCTTGGAAGCGCTTTTGTAGGCCTAAGAAGACTGGGGCTCTGGGCTTCTCTAGCCACCTAATCTTCTGCTCATCCTCTCGCGCACTCTAAAGAGAGCTCAGGTGAGAAATTGCAAACGTTGAGCAATTGCTCAGAGATGAAAAGTGCCAGCACTGAAAGCTGTTGCTAGCCAGCCCCCTTCCTTGGAAGCGCTTTTGTAGGCCTAAGAAGACTGGGGCTCTGGGCTTCTCTAGCCACCTAATCTTCTGCTCATCCTCTCGCGCACTCTAAAGAGAGCTCAGGTGAGAAATTGCAAACGTCGAGCAATTGCTCAGCGATGAAAAGTGCCAGCACTGAAAGCTGTTGCTAGCCAGCACCCTTCCTTGGAAGCGCTTTCACAGGCGCAGCAACACTGGGGCTTTGCGCTTCTCTAGCCACCAAACGTCACGGTCCTTCTCTTTCCGTCTCGTAGACACGAGCTGAGAAATTGCAAAGGTCGAGCAATTGCTCAGAGATGAAAAGTGCCAGCACTGAAAGCTGTTGCTAGCCAGCCCCCTTCCTTGGAAGCGCTTTCACAGGCACAGCAACACTGGGGCTTTGCGCTTCTCTACCCACCAAACGTCACGGTCATTCTCTTTCCATCTCGTAGACACGAGCTGAGAATTTGCAAATGTCCAGCAATTGCTCAGAGATGAAAAGTGCCAGCACTGAAAGCTGTTGCTAGCCGGCCCCCTTCCTTGGAAGCGCTTTCACAGGCGCAACAACACTGGGGCTCTGGGCTTCTCTAGCCACCAAACATCACGGTCACTCTCTCTCCGTCTCGTAGACACGAGCTGAGAAATTGCAAACGTCGAGCAATTGCTCAGAGATGAAAAGTGCCAGCACTGAAAGCTGTTGCTAGCCAGCACCCTTCCTTGGAAGCGCTTTTGTAGGCCTAAGAACACTGGGGCTCTGGGCTTCTCTAGCCACCTAATCTTCTGCTCATCCTCTCGCGCAGTCTAAAGAGAGCTCAGGTGAGAAATTGCAAACGTCGAGCAATTGCTCAGAGATGAAAAGTGCCAGCACTGAAAGCTCTTGCTAGCCAGCCCCCTTCCTTGGAAGCGCTTTTGTAGGCCTAAGAAGACTGGGGCTCTGGGCTTCTCTAGCCACCTAATCTTCTGCTCATCCTCTCGCGCACTCTAAAGAGAGCTCAGGTGAGAAATTGCAAACGTCGAGCAATTGCTCAGAGATGAAAAGTGCCAGCACTGAAAGCTGTTGCTAGCCAGCACCCTTCCTTGGAAGCGCTTTTGTAGGCCTAAGAAGACTGGGGCTCTGGGCTTCTCTAGCCACCTAATCTTCTGCTCATCCTCTCGCGCAGTCTAAAGAGAGCTCAGGTGAGAAATTGCAAACGTCGAGCAATTGCTCAGAGATGAAAAGTGCCAGCAGTGAAAGCTGTTGCTAGCCAGCCCCCTTCCTTGGAAGCGCTTTTGTAGGCCTAAGAAGACTGGGGCTCTGGGCTTCTCTAGCCACCTAATCTTCTGCTCATCCTCTCGCGCACTCTAAAGAGAGCTCAGGTGAGAAATTGCAAACGTCCAGCAATTGCTCAGAGATGAAAAGTGCCAGCACTGAAAGCTGTTGCTAGCCAGCACCCTTCCTTGGAAGCGCTTTCACAGGCGCAGTAACACTGGGGCTTTGCGCTTCTCTAGCCACCAAACGTCACGGTCCTTCTCTTTCCGTCTCGTAGACACTAGCTGAGAAATTGCAAACGTCGAGCAATTGCTCAGAGATGAAAAGTGCCAGCACTGAAAGCTGTTGCTAGCCAGCACCCTTCCTTGGAAGCGCTTTTGTAGGCCTAAGAAGACTGGGGCTCTGGGCTTCTCTAGCCACCTAATCTTCTGCTCATCCTCTCGCGCACTCTAAAGAGAGCTCAGGTGAGAAATTGCAAACGTCGAGCAATTGCTCAGCGATGAAAAGTGCCAGCACTGAAAGCTGTTGCTAGCCAGCACCCTTCCTTGGAAGCGCTTTCACAGGCACAGCAACACTGGGGCTTTGCGCTTCTCTAGCCACCAAACATCACGGTCCTTCTCTTTCCGTCACGTAGACACGAGCTGAGAAATTGCAAAGGTCGAGCAATTGCTCAGCGATGAAAAGTGCCAGCACTGAAAGCTGTTGCTAGCCAGCCCCCTTCCTTGGAAGCGCTTTTGTAGGCCTAAGAAGACTGGGGCTCTGGGCTTCTCTAGCCACCTAATCTTCTGCTCATCCTCTCGCGCACTCTAAAGAGAGCTCAGGTGAGAAATTGCAAACGTTGAGCAATTGCTCAGAGATGAAAAGTGCCAGCACTGAAAGCTGTTGCTAGCCAGCACCCTTCCTTGGAAGCGCTTTCACAGGCGCAGTAACACTGGGGCTTTGCGCTTCTCTAGCCACCAAACGTCACGGTCATTCTCTTTCCATCTCGTAGACACGAGCTGAGAAATTGCAAACGTCGAGCAATTGCTCAGAGATGAAAAGTGCCAGCACTGAAAGCTGTTGCTAGCCAGCACCCTTCCTTGGAAGCGCTTTTGTAGGCCTAAGAAGACTGGGGCACTGGGCTTCTCTAGCCACCTAATCTTCTGCTCATCCTCTCGCGCACTCTAAAGAGAGCTCAGGTGAGAAATTGCAAAAGTCCAGCAATTGCTCAGCGATGAAAAGTGCCAGCACTGAAAGCTGTTGCTAGCCAGCACCCTTCCTTGGAAGCGCTTTCACAGGCGCAGCAACGCTGGGGCTTTGCGCTTCTCTAGCCACCAAACGTCACGGTCCTTCTCTTTCCGTCTCGTAGACACGAGCTGAGAAATTGCAAAGGTCGAGCAATTGCTCAGAGATGAAAAGTGCCAGCACTGAAAGCTGTTGCTAGCCAGCACCCTTCCTTGGAAGCGCTTTTGTAGGCCTAAGAAGACTGGGGCTCTGGGCTTCTCTAGCCACCTAATCTTCTGCTCATCCTCTCGCGCACTCTAAAGAGAGCTCAGGTGAGAAATTGCAAACGTCGAGCAATTGCTCAGAGATGAAAAGTGCCAGCACTGAAAGCTCTTGCTAGCCAGCACCCTTCCTTGGAAGCGCTTTCACAGGCGCAGTAACACTGGGGCTTTGCGCTTCTCTAGCCACCAAACGTCACGGTCATTCTCTTTCCATCTCGTAGACACGAGCTGAGAAATTGCAAACGTCGAGCAATTGCTCAGAGATGAAAAGTGCCAGCACTGAAAGCTGTTGCTAGCCAGCCCCCTTCCTTGGAAGTGCTTTTGTAGGCCTAAGACCACTGGGGCTCTGGGCTTCTCTAGCCACCTAATCTTCTGCTCATCCTCTCGCGCACTCTAAAGAGAGCTCAGGTGAGAAATTGCAAACGTCGAGCAATTGCTCAGAGATGAAAAGTGCCAGCACTGAAAGCTGTTGCTAGCCAGCACCCTTCCTTGGAAGCGCTTTTGTAGGCACAGCAACACTGGGGCTTTGCGCTTCTCTACCCACCAAACATCACGGTCATTCTCTTTCCATCTCGTAGACACGAGCTGAGAATTTGCAAATGTCCAGCAATTGCTCAGAGATGAAAAGTGCCAGCACTGAAAGCTGTTGCTAGCCGGCCCCCTTCCTTGGAAGCGCTTTCACAGGCGCAGCAACACTGGGGCTTTGCGCTTCTCTAGCCACCAAACATCACGGTCACTCTCTCTCCGTCTCGTAGACACGAGCTGAGAAATTGCAAACGTCGAGCAATTGCTCAGAGATGAAAAGTGCCAGCACTGAAAGCTGTTGCTAGCCAGCACCCTTCCTTGGAAGCGCTTTTGTAGGCCTAAGAAGACTGGGGCTCTGGGCTTCTCTAGCCACCTAATCTTCTGCTCATCCTCTCGCGCACTCTGAAGAGAGCTCAGGTGAGAAATTGCAAACGTCCAGCAATTGCTCAGAGATGAAAAGTGGCAGCACTGAAAGCTGTTGCTAGCCAGCACCCTTCCTTGGAAGCGCTTTTGTAGGCCTAAGAAGACTGGGGCTCTGGGCTTCTCTAGCCACCTAATCTTCTGCTCATCCTCTCGCGCACTCTAAAGAGAGCTCAGGTGAGAAATTGCAAACGTCGAGCAATTGCTCAGAGATGAAAAGTGCCAGCACTGAAAGCTGTTGCTAGCCAGCACCCTTCCTTGGAAGCGCTTTCACAGGCGCAGTAACACTGGGGCTTTGCGCTTCTCTACCCACCAAACGTCACGGTCATTCTCTTTCCATCTCGTAGACACGAGCTGAGAAATTGCAAACGTCGAGCAATTGCTCAGCGATGAAAAGTGCCAGCACTGAAAGCTGTTGCTAGCCAGCACCCTTCCTTGGAAGCGCTTTTGTAGGCCTAAGACCACTGGGGCTCTGGGCTTCTCTAGCCACCTAATCTTCTGCTCATCCTCTCGCGCACTCTAAAGAGAGCTCAGGTGAGAAATTGCAAACGTCGAGCAATTGCTCAGCGATGAAAAGTGCCAGCACTGAAAGCTGTTGCTAGCCAGCACCCTTCCTTGGAAGCGCTTTTGTAGGCCTAAGAAGACTGGGGCTCTGGGCTTCTCTAGCCACCTAATCTTCTGCTCATCCTCTCGCGCACTCTAAAGAGAGCTCAGGTGAGAAATTGCAAACGTCGAGCAATTGCTCAGAGATGAAAAGTGCCAGCACTGAAAGCTGTTGCTAGCCAGCACCCTTCCTTGGAAGCGCTTTCACAGGCGCAGCAACACTGGGGCTTTGCGCTTCTCTAGCCACCAAATGTCACGGTCCTTCTCTTTCCGTCTCGTAGACACGAGCTGAGAAATTGCAAACGTCGAGCAATTGCTCAGCGATGAAAAGTGCCAGCACTGAAAGCTGTTGCTAGCCAGCACCCTTCCTTGGAAGCGCTTTTGTAGGCCTAAGAAGACTGGGGCTCTGGGCTTCTCTAGCCACCTAATCTTCTGCTCATCCTCTCGCGCACTCTAAAGAGAGCTCAGGTGAGAAATTGCAAACGTCGAGCAATTGCTCAGCGATGAAAAGTGCCAGCACTGAAAGCTGTTGCTAGCCAGCACCCTTCCTTGGAAGCGCTTTCACAGGCGCAGTAACACTGGGGCTTTGCGCTTCTCTAGCCACCAAACGTCACGGTCATTCTCTTTCCGTCTCGTAGACACGAGCTGAGAAATTGCAAACATCGAGCAATTGCTCAGAGATGAAAAGTGCCAGCACTGAAAGCTGTTGCTAGCCAGCACCCTTCCTTGGAAGCACTTTCACAGGCGCAGCAACACTGGGGCTTTGCGCTTCTCTAGCCACCAAATGTCACGGTCCTTCTCTTTCCGTCTCGTAGACACGAGCTGAGAAATTGCAAACGTCCAGCAATTGCTCAGCGATGAAAAGTGCCAGCACTGAAAGCTGTTGCTAGCCAGCCCCCTTCCTTGGAAGCGCTTTTGTAGGCCTAAGAAGACTGGGGCTCTGGGCTTCTCTAGCCACCTAATCTTCTGCTCATCCTCTCGCGCAGTCTAAAGAGAGCTCAGGTGAGAAATTGCAAACGTCGAGCAATTGCTCAGCGATGAAAAGTGCCAGCACTGAAAGCTGTTGCTAGCCAGCACCCTTCCTTGGAAGCGCTTTTGTAGGCCTAAGAAGACTGGGGCTCTGGGCTTCTCTAGCCACCTAATCTTCTGCTCATCCTCTCACGCACTCTAAAGAGAGCTCAGGTGAGAAATTGCAAACGTCGAGCAATTGCTCAGCGATGAAAAGTGCCAGCACTGAAAGCTGTTGCTAGCCAGCACCCTTCCTTGGAAGCGCTTTTGTAGGCCTAAGAAGACTGGGGCTCTGGGCTTCTCTAGCCACCTAATCTTCTGCTCATCCTCTCGCGCACTCTAAAGAGAGCTCAGGTGAGAAATTGCAAACGTCGAGCAATTGCTCAGAGATGAAAAGTGCCAGCACTGAAAGCTGTTGCTAGCCAGCACCCTTCCTTGGAAGCACTTTCACAGGCGCAGCAACACTGGGGCTTTGCGCTTCTCTAGCCACCAAACGTCACGGTCCTTCTCTTTCCGTCTCGTAGACACGAGCTGAGAAATTGCAAAGGTCGAGCAATTGCTCAGAGATGAAAAGTGCCAGCACTGAAAGCTGTTGCTAGCCAGCCCCCTTCCTTGGAAGCGCTTTTGTAGGCCTAAGAAGACTGGGGCTCTGGGCTTCTCTAGCCACCTAATCTTCTGCTCATCCTCTCGCGCACTCTAAAGAGAGCTCAGGTGAGAAATTGCAAACGTCGAGCAATTGCTCAGAGATGAAAAGTGCCAGCACTGAAAGCTCTTGCTAGCCAGCACCCTTCCTTGGAAGCGCTTTCACAGGCGCAGCAACAGTGGGGCTTTGCGCTTCTCTAGCCACCAAACGTCACGGTCCTTCTCTTTCCGTCTCGTAGACACGAGCTGAGAAATTGCAAACGTCGAGCAATTGCTCAGAGATGAAAAGTGCCAGCACTGAAAGCTGTTGCTAGCCAGCACCCTTCCTTGGAAGCGCTTTTGTAGGCCTAAGAAGACTGGGGCTCTGGGCTTCTCTAGCCACCTAATCTTCTGCTCATCCTCTCGCGCACTCTAAAGAGAGCTCAGGTGAGAAATTGCAAACGTCCAGCAATTGCTCAGCGATGAAAAGTGCCAGCACTGAAAGCTGTTGCTAGCCAGCACCCTTCCTTGGAAGCGCTTTCACAGGCGCAGTAACACTGGGGCTTTGCGCTTCTCTAGCCACCAAACGTCACGGTCATTCTCTTTCCGTCTCGTAGACACTAGCTGAGAAATTGCAAACGTCGAGCAATTGCTCAGAGATGAAAAGTGCCAGCACTGAAAGCTGTTGCTAGCCAGCACCCTTCCTTGGAAGCGCTTTTGTAGGCCTAAGAAGACTGGGGCTCTGGGCTTCTCTAGCCACCTAATCTTCTGCTCATCCTCTCGCGCACTCTAAAGAGAGCTCAGGTGAGAAATTGCAAACGTCGAGCAATTGCTCAGCGATGAAAAGTGCCAGCACTGAAAGCTGTTGCTAGCCAGCACCCTTCCTTGGAAGCGCTTTCACAGGCACAGCAACACTGGGGCTTTGCGCTTCTCTAGCCACCAAACATCACGGTCCTTCTCTTTCCGTCACGTAGACACGAGCTGAGAAATTGCAAAGGTCGAGCAATTGCTCAGAGATGAAAAGTGCCAGCACTGAAAGCTGTTGCTAGCCAGCCCCCTTCCTTGGAAGCGCTTTTGTAGGCCTAAGAAGACTGGGGCTCTGGGCTTCTCTAGCCACCTAATCTTCTGCTCATCCTCTCGCGCACTCTAAAGAGAGCTCAGGTGAGAAATTGCAAACGTTGAGCAATTGCTCAGAGATGAAAAGTGCCAGCACTGAAAGCTGTTGCTAGCCAGCACCCTTCCTTGGAAGCGCTTTCACAGGCGCAGTAACACTGGGGCTTTGCGCTTCTCTAGCCACCAAACGTCACGGTCATTCTCTTTCCATCTCGTAGACACGAGCTGAGAAATTGCAAACGTCGAGCAATTGCTCAGAGATGAAAAGTGCCAGCACTGAAAGCTGTTGCTAGCCAGCACCCTTCCTTGGAAGCGCTTTTGTAGGCCTAAGAAGACTGGGGCTCTGGGCTTCTCTAGCCACCTAATCTTCTGCTCATCCTCTCGCGCACTCTAAAGAGAGCTCAGGTGAGAAATTGCAAACGTCGAGCAATTGCTCAGCGATGAAAAGTGCCAGCACTGAAAGCTGTTGCTAGCCAGCACCCTTCCTTGGAAGCGCTTTCACAGGCACAGCAACACTGGGGCTTTGCGCTTCTCTACCCACCAAACGTCACGGTCCTTCTCTTTCCGTCTCGTAGACACGAGCTGAGAAATTGCAAAGGTCGAGCAATTGCTCAGAGATGAAAAGTGCCAGCACTGAAAGCTGTTGCTAGCCAGCACCCTTCCTTGGAAGCGCTTTTGTAGGCCTAAGAAGACTGGGGCTCTGGGCTTCTCTAGCCACCTAATCTTCTGCTCATCCTCTCGCGCACTCTAAAGAGAGCTCAGGTGAGAAATTGCAAATGTCGAGCAATTGCTCAGAGATGAAAAGTGCCAGCACTGAAAGCTCTTGCTAGCCAGCACCCTTCCTTGGAAGCGCTTTCACAGGCACAGCAACACTGGGGCTTTGCGCTTCTCTAGCCACCAAACGTCACGGTCATTCTCTTTCCATCTCGTAGACACGAGCTGAGAAATTGCAAACGTCGAGCAATTGCTCAGAGATGAAAAGTGCCAGCACTGAAAGCTGTTGCTAGCCAGCCCCCTTCCTTGGAAGTGCTTTTGTAGGCCTAAGACCACTGGGGCTCTGGGCTTCTCTAGCCACCTAATCTTCTGCTCATCCTCTCGCGCACTCTAAAGAGAGCTCAGGTGAGAAATTGCAAACGTCGAGCAATTGCTCAGCGATGAAAAGTGCCAGCACTGAAAGCTGTTGCTAGCCAGCACCCTTCCTTGGAAGCGCTTTTGTAGGCCTAAGAACACTGGGGCTCTGGGCTTCTCTAGCCACCTAATCTTCTGCTCATCCTCTCGCGCACTCTAAAGAGAGCTCAGGTGAGAAATTGCAAACGTCGAGCAATTGCTCAGAGATGAAAAGTGCCAGCACTGAAAGCTGTTGCTAGCCAGCACCCTTCCTTGGAAGCGCTTTCACAGGCGCAGCAACACTGGGGCTTTGCGCTTCTCTAGCCACCAAATGTCACGGTCCTTCTCTTTCCGTCTCGTAGACACGAGCTGAGAAATTGCAAACGTCGAGCAATTGCTCAGCGATGAAAAGTGCCAGCACTGAAAGCTGTTGCTAGCCAGCACCCTTCCTTGGAAGCGCTTTTGTAGGCCTAAGAAGACTGGGGCTCTGGGCTTCTCTAGCCACCTAATCTTCTGCTCATCCTCTCGCGCACTCTAAAGAGAGCTCAGGTGAGAAATTGCAAACGTCGAGCAATTGCTCAGAGATGAAAAGTGCCAGCACTGAAAGCTGTTGCTAGCCAGCACCCTTCCTTGGAAGCGCTTTTGTAGGCCTAAGAAGACTGGGGCTCTGGGCTTCTCTAGCCACCTAATCTTCTGCTCATCCTCTCACGCACTCTAAAGAGAGCTCAGGTGAGAAATTGCAAACGTCGAGCAATTGCTCAGCGATGAAAAGTGCCAGCACTGAAAGCTGTTGCTAGCCAGCACCCTTCCTTGGAAGCGCTTTTGTAGGCCTAAGAAGACTGGGGCTCTGGGCTTCTCTAGCCACCTAATCTTCTGCTCATCCTCTCGCGCACTCTAAAGAGAGCTCAGGTGAGAAATTGCAAACGTCGAGCAATTGCTCAGCGATGAAAAGTGCCAGCACTGAAAGCTGTTGCTAGCCAGCACCCTTCCTTGGAAGCACTTTCACAGGCGCAGCAACACTGGGGCTTTGCGCTTCTCTAGCCACCAAACGTCACGGTCCTTCTCTTTCCGTCTCGTAGACACGAGCTGAGAAATTGCAAAGGTCAAGCAATTGCTCAGAGATGAAAAGTGCCAGCACTGAAAGCTGTTGCTAGCCAGCACCCTTCCTTGGAAGCGCTTTTGTAGGCCTAAGAAGACTGGGGCTCTGGGCTTCTCTAGCCACCTAATCTTCTGCTCATCCTCTCGCGCACTCTAAAGAGAGCTCAGGTGAGAAATTGCAAACGTCGAGCAATTGCTCAGAGATGAAAAGTGCCAGCACTGAAAGCTCTTGCTAGCCAGCACCCTTCCTTGGAAGCGCTTTCACAGGCGCAGCAACACTGGGGCTTTGCGCTTCTCTAGCCACCAAACGTCACGGTCCTTCTCTTTCCGTCTCGTAGACACGAGCTGAGAAATTGCAAAGGTCGAGCAATTGCTCAGAGATGAAAAGTGCCAGCACTGAAAGCTGTTGCTAGCCAGCACCCTTCCTTGGAAGCGCTTTTGTAGGCCTAAGAAGACTGGGGCTCTGGGCTTCTCTAGCCACCTAATCTTCTGCTCATCCTCTCGCGCAGTCTAAAGAGAGCTCAGGTGAGAAATTGCAAACGTCGAGCAATTGCTCAGCGATGAAAAGTGCCAGCACTGAAAGCTCTTGCTAGCCAGCACCCTTCCTTGGAAGCGCTTTTGTAGGCCTAAGAAGACTGGGGCTCTGGGCTTCTCTAGCCACCTAATCTTCTGCTCATCCTCTCGCGCACTCTAAAGAGAGCTCAGGTGAGAAATTGCAAACGTCCAGCAATTGCTCAGCGATGAAAAGTGCCAGCACTGAAAGCTGTTGCTAGCCAGCACCCTTCCTTGGAAGCGCTTTCACAGGCGCAGTAACACTGGGGCTTTGCGCTTCTCTAGCCACCAAACATCACGGTCCTTCTCTTTCCGTCTCGTAGACACGAGCTGAGAAATTGCAAACGTCGAGCAATTGCTCAGAGATGAAAAGTGCCAGCACTGAAAGCTGTTGCTAGCCAGCCCCCTTCCTTGGAAGCGCTTTTGTAGGCCTAAGAAGACTGGGGCTCTGGGCTTCTCTAGCCACCTAATCTTCTGCTCATCCTCTCGCGCACTCTAAAGAGAGCTCAGGTGAGAAATTGCAAACGTCGAGCAATTGCTCAGCGATGAAAAGTGCCAGCACTGAAAGCTGTTGCTAGCCAGCACCCTTCCTTGGAAGCGCTTTCACAGGCACAGCAACACTGGGGCTTTGCGCTTCTCTAGCCACCAAACATCACGGTCCTTCTCTTTCCGTCATGTAGACACGAGCTGAGAAATTGCAAAGGTCGAGCAATTGCTCAGCGATGAAAAGTGCCAGCACTGAAAGCTGTTGCTAGCCAGCACCCTTCCTTGGAAGCGCTTTTGTAGGCCTAAGAAGACTGGGGCTCTGGGCTTCTCTAGCCACCTAATCTTCTGCTCATCCTCTCGCGCACTCTAAAGAGAGCTCAGGTGAGAAATTGCAAACGTTGAGCAATTGCTCAGAGATGAAAAGTGCCAGCACTGAAAGCTGTTGCTAGCCAGCACCCTTCCTTGGAAGCGCTTTCACAGGCGCAGTAACACTGGGGCTTTGCGCTTCTCTAGCCACCAAACGTCACGGTCATTCTCTTTCCATCTCGTAGACACGAGCTGAGAAATTGCAAACGTCGAGCAATTGCTCAGAGATGAAAAGTGCCAGCACTGAAAGCTGTTGCTAGCCAGCACCCTTCCTTGGAAGCGCTTTTGTAGGCCTAAGAAGACTGGGGCTCTGGGCTTCTCTAGCCACCTAATCTTCTGCTCATCCTCTCGCGCACTCTAAAGAGAGCTCAGGTGAGAAATTGCAAACGTCGAGCAATTGCTCAGAGATGAAAAGTGCCAGCACTGAAAGCTGTTGCTAGCCAGCACCCTTCCTTGGAAGCGCTTTCACAGGCGCAGCAACGCTGGGGCTTTGCGCTTCTCTAGCCACCAAACGTCACGGTCCTTCTCTTTCCGTCTCGTAGACACGAGCTGAGAAATTGCAAAGGTCGAGCAATTGCTCAGAGATGAAAAGTGCCAGCACTGAAAGCTGTTGCTAGCCAGCACCCTTCCTTGGAAGCGCTTTTGTAGGCCTAAGAAGACTGGGGCTCTGGGCTTCTCTAGCCACCTAATCTTCTGCTCATCCTCTCGCGCACTCTAAAGAGAGCTCAGGTGAGAAATTGCAAACGTCGAGCAATTGCTCAGAGATGAAAAGTGCCAGCACTGAAAGCTCTTGCTAGCCAGCACCCTTCCTTGGAAGCGCTTTCACAGGCGCAGTAACACTGGGGCTTTGCGCTTCTCTAGCCACCAAACGTCACGGTCATTCTCTTTCCATCTCGTAGACACGAGCTGAGAAATTGCAAACGTCGAGCAATTGCTCAGAGATGAAAAGTGCCAGCACTGAAAGCTGTTGCTAGCCAGCCCCCTTCCTTGGAAGTGCTTTTGTAGGCCTAAGAAGACTGGGGCTCTGGGCTTCTCTAGCCACCTAATCTTCTGCTCATCCTCTCGCGCACTCTAAAGAGAGCTCAGGTGAGAAATTGCAAACGTCGAGCAATTGCTCAGAGATGAAAAGTGCCAGCACTGAAAGCTGTTGCTAGCCAGCACCCTTCCTTGGAAGCGCTTTCACAGGCACAGCAACACTGGGGCTTTGCGCTTCTCTACCCACCAAACATCACGGTCATTCTCTTTCCATCTCGTAGACACGAGCTGAGAATTTGCAAATGTCCAGCAATTGCTCAGCGATGAAAAGTGCCAGCACTGAAAGCTGTTGCTAGCCGGCCCCCTTCCTTGGAAGCGCTTTCACAGGCGCAGCAACACTGGGGCTTTGCGCTTCTCTAGCCACCAAACATCACGGTCACTCTCTCTCCGTCTCGTAGACACGAGCTGAGAAATTGCAAACGTCGAGCAATTGCTCAGAGATGAAAAGTGCCAGCACTGAAAGCTGTTGCTAGCCAGCACCCTTCCTTGGAAGCGCTTTTGTAGGCCTAAGAAGACTGGGGCTCTGGGCTTCTCTAGCCACCTAATCTTCTGCTCATCCTCTCGCGCAGTATAAAGAGAGCTCAGGTGAGAAATTGCAAACGTCGAGCAATTGCTCAGAGATGAAAAGTGCCAGCACTGAAAGCTGTTGCTAGCCAGCACCCTTCCTTGGAAGCGCTTTTGTAGGCCTAAGAAGACTGGGGCTCTGGGCTTCTCTAGCCACCTAATCTTCTGCTCATCCTCTCGCGCACTCTAAAGAGAGCTCAGGTGAGAAATTGCAAACGTCGAGCAATTGCTCAGAGCTGAAAAGTGCCAGCACTGAAAGCTGTTGCTAGCCAGCACCCTTCCTTGGAAGCGCTTTCACAGGCGCAGTAACACTGGGGCTTTGCGCTTCTCTAGCCACCAAACGTCACGGTCATTCTCTTTCCATCTCGTAGACACGAGCTGAGAAATTGCAAACGTCGAGCAATTGCTCAGCGATGAAAAGTGCCAGCACTGAAAGCTGTTGCTAGCCAGCACCCTTCCTTGGAAGCGCTTTTGTAGGCCTAAGACCACTGGGGCTCTGGGCTTCTCTAGCCACCTAATCTTCTGCTCATCCTCTCGCGCACTCTAAAGAGAGCTCAGGTGAGAAATTGCAAACGTCGAGCAATTGCTCAGCGATGAAAAGTGCCAGCACTGAAAGCTCTTGCTAGCCAGCACCCTTCCTTGGAAGCGCTTTTGTAGGCCTAAGAAGACTGGGGCTCTGGGCTTCTCTAGCCACCTAATCTTCTGCTCATCCTCTCGCGCACTCTAAAGAGAGCTCAGGTGAGAAATTGCAAACGTCGAGCAATTGCTCAGAGCTGAAAAGTGCCAGCACTGAAAGCTGTTGCTAGCCAGCACCCTTCCTTGGAAGCGCTTTCACAGGCGCAGCAACACTGGGGCTTTGCGCTTCTCTAGCCACCAAATGTCACGGTCCTTCTCTTTCCGTCTCGTAGACACGAGCTGAGAAATTGCAAACGTCGAGCAATTGCTCAGCGATGAAAAGTGCCAGCACTGAAAGCTGTTGCTAGCCAGCACCCTTCCTTGGAAGCGCTTTTGTAGGCCTAAGAAGACTGGGGCTCTGGGCTTCTCTAGCCACCTAATCTTCTGCTCATCCTCTCGCGCAGTCTAAAGAGAGCTCAGGTGAGAAATTGCAAACGTCGAGCAATTGCTCAGCGATGAAAAGTGCCAGCACTGAAAGCTGTTGCTAGCCAGCACCCTTCCTTGGAAGCGCTTTTGTAGGCCTAAGAAGACTGGGGCTCTGGGCTTCTCTAGCCACCTAATCTTCTGCTCATCCTCTCGTGCACTCTAAAGAGAGCTCAGGTGAGAAATTGCAAACGTCGAGCAATTGCTCAGCGATGAAAAGTGCCAGCACTGAAAGCTGTTGCTAGCCAGCACCCTTCCTTGGAAGCGCTTTTGTAGGCCTAAGAACACTGGGGCTCTGGGCTTCTCTAGCCACCTAATCTTCTGCTCATCCTCTCGCGCACTCTAAAGAGAGCTCAGGTGAGAAATTGCAAACGTCGAGCAATTGCTCAGAGATGAAAAGTGCCAGCACTGAAAGCTGTTGCTAGCCAGCACCCTTCCTTGGAAGCACTTTCACAGGCGCAGCAACACTGGGGCTTTGCGCTTCTCTAGCCACCAAACGTCACGGTCCTTCTCTTTCCGTCTCGTAGACACGAGCTGAGAAATTGCAAAGGTCGAGCAATTGCTCAGAGATGAAAAGTGCCAGCACTGAAAGCTGTTGCTAGCCAGCCCCCTTCCTTGGAAGCGCTTTTGTAGGCCTAAGAAGACTGGGGCTCTGGGCTTCTCTAGCCACCTAATCTTCTGCTCATCCTCTCGCGCACTCTAAAGAGAGCTCAGGTGAGAAATTGCAAACGTCGAGCAATTGCTCAGAGATGAAAAGTGCCAGCACTGAAAGCTGTTGCTAGCCAGCACCCTTCCTTGGAAGCGCTTTCACAGGCGCAGCAACACTGGGGCTTTGCGCTTCTCTAGCCACCAAACGTCACGGTCCTTCTCTTTCCGTCTCGTAGACACGAGCTGAGAAATTGCAAACGTCGAGCAATTGCTCAGAGATGAAAAGTGCCAGCACTGAAAGCTGTTGCTAGCCAGCACCCTTCCTTGGAAGCGCTTTTGTAGGCCTAAGAAGACTGGGGCTCTGGGCTTCTCTAGCCACCTAATCTTCTGCTCATCCTCTCGCGCAGTCTAAAGAGAGCTCAGGTGAGAAATTGCAAACGTCGAGCAATTGCTCAGAGATGAAAAGTGCCAGCACTGAAAGCTGTTGCTAGCCAGCCCCCTTCCTTGGAAGCGCTTTTGTAGGCCTAAGAAGACTGGGGCTCTGGGCTTCTCTAGCCACCTAATCTTCTGCTCATCCTCTCGCGCACTCTAAAGAGAGCTCAGGTGAGAAATTGCAAACGTCCAGCAATTGCTCAGCGATGAAAAGTGCCAGCACTGAAAGCTGTTGCTAGCCAGCACCCTTCCTTGGAATCGCTTTCACAGGCGCAGCAACACTGGGGCTTTGCGCTTCTCTAGCCACCAAACGTCACGGTCCTTCTCTTTCCGTCTCGTAGACACGAGCTGAGAAATTGCAAAGGTCGAGCAATTGCTCAGAGATGAAAAGTGCCAGCACTGAAAGCTGTTGCTAGCCAGCCCCCTTCCTTGGAAGCGCTTTTGTAGGCCTAAGAAGACTGGGGCTCTGGGCTTCTCTAGCCACCTAATCTTCTGCTCATCCTCTCGCGCAGTCTAAAGAGAGCTCAGGTGAGAAATTGCAAACGTCGAGCAATTGCTCAGAGATGAAAAGTGCCAGCACTGAAAGCTCTTGCTAGCCAGCACCCTTCCTTGGAAGCGCTTTCACAGGCGCAGCAACACTGGGGCTTTGCGCTTCTCTAGCCACCAAACGTCACGGTCCTTCTCTTTCCGTCTCGTAGACACGAGCTGAGAAATTGCAAACGTCGAGCAATTGCTCAGAGATGAAAAGTGCCAGCACTGAAAGCTGTTGCTAGCCAGCACCCTTCCTTGGAAGCGCTTTTGTAGGCCTAAGAAGACTGGGGCTCTGGGCTTCTCTAGCCACCTAATCTTCTGCTCATCCTCTCGCGCAGTCTAAAGAGAGCTCAGGTGAGAAATTGCAAACGTCGAGCAATTGCTCAGAGATGAAAAGTGCCAGCACTGAAAGCTCTTGCTAGCCAGCCCCCTTCCTTGGAAGCGCTTTTGTAGGCCTAAGAAGACTGGGGCTCTGGGCTTCTCTAGCCACCTAATCTTCTGCTCATCCTCTCGCGCACTCTAAAGAGAGCTCAGGTGAGAAATTGCAAACGTCCAGCAATTGCTCAGCGATGAAAAGTGCCAGCACTGAAAGCTGTTGCTAGCCAGCACCCTTCCTTGGAGTCGCTTTCACAGGCGCAGTAACACTGGGGCTTTGCGCTTCTCTAGCCACCAAACGTCACGGTCCTTCTCTTTCCGTCTCGTAGACACTAGCTGAGAAATTGCAAACGTCGAGCAATTGCTCAGAGATGAAAAGTGCCAGCACTGAAAGCTGTTGCTAGCCAGCACCCTTCCTTGGAAGCGCTTTTGTAGGCCTAAGAAGACTGGGGCTCTGGGCTTCTCTAGCCACCTAATCTTCTGCTCATCCTCTCGCGCACTCTAAAGAGAGCTCAGGTGAGAAATTGCAAACGTCCAGCAATTGCTCAGCGATGAAAAGTGCCAGCACTGAAAGCTGTTGCTAGCCAGCACCCTTCCTTGGAATCGCTTTCACAGGCGCAGCAACACTGGGGCTTTGCGCTTCTCTAGCCACCAAACGTCACGGTCCTTCTCTTTCCGTCTCGTAGACACGAGCTGAGAAATTGCAAAGGTCGAGCAATTGCTCAGAGATGAAAAGTGCCAGCACTGAAAGCTGTTGCTAGCCAGCACCCTTCCTTGGAAGCGCTTTTGTAGGCCTAAGAAGACTGGGGCTCTGGGCTTCTCTAGCCACCTAATCTTCTGCTCATCCTCTCGCGCACTCTAAAGAGAGCTCAGGTGAGAAATTGCAAACGTCGAGCAATTGCTCAGAGATGAAAAGTGCCAGCACTGAAAGCTGTTGCTAGCCAGCACCCTTCCTTGGAAGCGCTTTCACGGGCGCAGCAACACTGGGGCTTTGCACTTCTCTACCCACCAAAGGTCACGGTCATTCTCTTTCCGTCTCGTAGACACGAGCTGAGAAATTGCAAACGTCGAGCAATTGCTCAGCGATGAAAAGTGCCAGCACTGAAAGCTGTTGCTAGCCAGCCCCCTTCCTTGGAAGCGCTTTTGTAGGCCTAAGAAGACTGGGGCTCTGGGCTTCTCTAGCCACCTAATCTTCTGCTCATCCTCTCGCGCACTCTAAAGAGAGCTCAGGTGAGAAATTGCAAACGTTGAGCAATTGCTCAGAGATGAAAAGTGCCAGCACTGAAAGCTGTTGCTAGCCAGCACCCTTCCTTGGAAGCGCTTTTGTAGGCCTAAGAAGACTGGGGCTCTGGGCTTCTCTAGCCACCTAATCTTCTGCTCATCCTCTCGCGCACTCTAAAGAGAGCTCAGGTGAGAAATTGCAAACGTCGAGCAATTGCTCAGCGATGAAAAGTGCCAGCACTGAAAGCTGTTGCTAGCCAGCACCCTTCCTTGGAAGCGCTTTCACAGGCACAGCAACACTGGGGCTTTGCGCTTCTCTACCCACCAAACGTCACGGTCCTTCTCTTTCCGTCTCGTAGACACGAGCTGAGAAATTGCAAAGGTCGAGCAATTGCTCAGCGATGAAAAGTGCCAGCACTGAAAGCTGTTGCTAGCCAGCACCCTTCCTTGGAAGCGCTTTTGTAGGCCTAAGAAGACTGGGGCTCTGGGCTTCTCTAGCCACCTAATCTTCTGCTCATCCTCTCGCGCACTCTAAAGAGAGCTCAGGTGAGAAATTGCAAATGTCGAGCAATTGCTCAGAGATGAAAAGTGCCAGCACTGAAAGCTGTTGCTAGCCAGCACCCTTCCTTGGAAGCGCTTTCACAGGCGCAGTAACACTGGGGCTTTGCGCTTCTCTAGCCACCAAACGTCACGGTCATTCTCTTTCCATCTCGTAGACACGAGCTGAGAAATTGCAAACGTCGAGCAATTGCTCAGAGATGAAAAGTGCCAGCACTGAAAGCTGTTGCTAGCCAGCCCCCTTCCTTGGAAGTGCTTTTGTAGGCCTAAGACCACTGGGGCTCTGGGCTTCTCTAGCCACCTAATCTTCTGCTCATCCTCTCGCGCACTCTAAAGAGAGCTCAGGTGAGAAATTGCAAACGTCGAGCAATTGCTCAGCGATGAAAAGTGCCAGCACTGAAAGCTGTTGCTAGCCAGCACCCTTCCTTGGAAGCGCTTTTGTAGGCCTAAGAACACTGGGGCTCTGGGCTTCTCTAGCCACCTAATCTTCTGCTCATCCTCTCGCGCACTCTAAAGAGAGCTCAGGTGAGAAATTGCAAACGTCGAGCAATTGCTCAGAGATGAAAAGTGCCAGCACTGAAAGCTGTTGCTAGCCAGCACCCTTCCTTGGAAGCGCTTTCACAGGCGCAGCAACACTGGGGCTTTGCGCTTCTCTAGCCACCAAATGTCACGGTCCTTCTCTTTCCGTCTCGTAGACACGAGCTGAGAAATTGCAAACGTCGAGCAATTGCTCAGCGATGAAAAGTGCCAGCACTGAAAGCTGTTGCTAGCCAGCACCCTTCCTTGGAAGCGCTTTTGTAGGCCTAAGAAGACTGGGGCTCTGGGCTTCTCTAGCCACCTAATCTTCTGCTCATCCTCTCGCGCACTCTAAAGAGAGCTCAGGTGAGAAATTGCAAACGTCGAGCAATTGCTCAGCGATGAAAAGTGCCAGCACTGAAAGCTGTTGCTAGCCAGCACCCTTCCTTGGAAGCGCTTTTGTAGGCCTAAGAAGACTGGGGCTCTGGGCTTCTCTAGCCACCTAATCTTCTGCTCATCCTCTCACGCACTCTAAAGAGAGCTCAGGTGAGAAATTGCAAACGTCGAGCAATTGCTCAGAGCTGAAAAGTGCCAGCACTGAAAGCTGTTGCTAGCCAGCACCCTTCCTTGGAAGCGCTTTTGTAGGCCTAAGAAGACTGGGGCTCTGGGCTTCTCTAGCCACCTAATCTTCTGCTCATCCTCTCGCGCACTCTAAAGAGAGCTCAGGTGAGAAATTGCAAACGTCGAGCAATTGCTCAGCGATGAAAAGTGCCAGCACTGAAAGCTGTTGCTAGCCAGCACCCTTCCTTGGAAGCACTTTCACAGGCGCAGCAACACTGGGGCTTTGCGCTTCTCTAGCCACCAAACGTCACGGTCCTTCTCTTTCCGTCTCGTAGACACGAGCTGAGAAATTGCAAAGGTCGAGCAATTGCTCAGAGATGAAAAGTGCCAGCACTGAAAGCTGTTGCTAGCCAGCACCCTTCCTTGGAAGCGCTTTTGTAGGCCTAAGAAGACTGGGGCTCTGGGCTTCTCTAGCCACCTAATCTTCTGCTCATCCTCTCGCGCACTCTAAAGAGAGCTCAGGTGAGAAATTGCAAACGTCGAGCAATTGCTCAGAGATGAAAAGTGCCAGCACTGAAAGCTCTTGCTAGCCAGCACCCTTCCTTGGAAGCGCTTTCACAGGCGCAGCAACACTGGGGCTTTGCGCTTCTCTAGCCACCAAACGTCACGGTCCTTCTCTTTCCGTCTCGTAGACACGAGCTGAGAAATTGCAAAGGTCGAGCAATTGCTCAGAGATGAAAAGTGCCAGCACTGAAAGCTGTTGCTAGCCAGCACCCTTCCTTGGAAGCGCTTTTGTAGGCCTAAGAAGACTGGGGCTCTGGGCTTCTCTAGCCACCTAATCTTCTGCTCATCCTCTCGCGCACTCTAAAGAGAGCTCAGGTGAGAAATTGCAAACGTCGAGCAATTGCTCAGAGGTGAAAAGTGCCAGCAGTGAAAGCTCTTGCTAGCCAGCACCCTTCCTTGGAAGCGCTTTTGTAGGCCTAAGAAGACTGGGGCTCTGGGCTTCTCTAGCCACCTAATCTTCTGCTCATCCTCTCGCGCACTCTAAAGAGAGCTCAGGTGAGAAATTGCAAACGTCCAGCAATTGCTCAGCGATGAAAAGTGCCAGCACTGAAAGCTGTTGCTAGCCAGCACCCTTCCTTGGAAGCGCTTTCACAGGCGCAGTAACACTGGGGCTTTGCGCTTCTCTAGCCACCAAACGTCACGGTCCTTCTCTTTCCGTCTCGTAGACACTAGCTGAGAAATTGCAAACGTCGAGCAATTGCTCAGAGATGAAAAGTGCCAGCACTGAAAGCTGTTGCTAGCCAGCCCCCTTCCTTGGAAGCGCTTTTGTAGGCCTAAGAAGACTGGGGCTCTGGGCTTCTCTAGCCACCTAATCTTCTGCTCATCCTCTCGCGCACTCTAAAGAGAGCTCAGGTGAGAAATTGCAAACGTCGAGCAATTGCTCAGCGATGAAAAGTGCCAGCACTGAAAGCTGTTGCTAGCCAGCACCCTTCCTTGGAAGCGCTTTTGTAGGCCTAAGAAGACTGGGGCTCTGGGCTTCTCTAGCCACCTAATCTTCTGCTCATCCTCTCGCGCACTCTAAAGAGAGCTCAGGTGAGAAATTGCAAACGTCGAGCAATTGCTCAGAGATGAAAAGTGCCAGCACTGAAAGCTGTTGCTAGCCAGCACCCTTCCTTGGAAGCGCTTTTGTAGGCCTAAGAAGACTGGGGCTCTGGGCTTCTCTAGCCACCTAATCTTCTGCTCATCCTCTCGTGCACTCTAAAGAGAGCTCAGGTGAGAAATTGCAAACGTCGAGCAATTGCTCAGAGATGAAAAGTGCCAGCACTGAAAGCTGTTGCTAGCCAGCACCTTTCCTTGGAAGCGCTTTCACAGGCGCAGTAACACTGGGGCTTTGCACTTCTCTAGCCACCAAACGTCACGGTCATTCTCTTTCCGTCTCATAGACACGAGCTGAGAAATTGCAAACGTCGAGCAATTGCTCAGCGATGAAAAGTGCCAGCACTGAAAGCTGTTGCTAGCCAGCACCCTTCCTTGGAAGCGCTTTTGTAGGCCTAAGAAGACTGGGGCTCTGGGCTTCTCTAGCCACCTAACCTTCTGCTCATCCTCTCGCGCAGTCTAAAGAGAGCTCAGGTGAGAAATTGCAAACGTCGAGCAATTGCTCAGAGATGAAAAGTGCCAGCACTGAAAGCTGTTGCTAGCCAGCACCCTTCCTTGGAAGCGCTTTTGTAGGCCTAAGAAGACTGGGGCTCTGGGCTTCTCTAGCCACCTAATCTTCTGCTCATCCTCTTGCGCACTCTAAAGAGAGCTCAGGTGAGAAATTGCAAACGTTGAGCAATTGCTCAGCGATGAAAAGTGCCAGCACTGAAAGCTGTTGCTAGCCAGCACCCTTCCTTGCAAGCGCTTTCACAGGCGCAGTAACACTGGGGCTTTGCGCTTCTCTAGCCACCAAATGTCACGGTCATTCTCTTTCCGTCTCGTAGACACGAGCTGAGAAATTGCAAACGTCAAGCAATTGCTCAGCGATGAAAAGTGCCAGCACTGAAAGCTGTTGCTAGCCAGCCCCCTTCCTTGGAAGCGCTTTTGTAGGCCTAAGAAGACTGGGGCTCTGGGCTTCTCTAGCCACCTAATCTTCTGCTCATCCTCTCGCGCACTCTAAAGAGAGCTCAGGTGAGAAATTGCAAACGTTGAGCAATTGCTCAGCGATGAAAAGTGCCAGCACTGAAAGCTGTTGCTAGCCAGCACCCTTCCTTGGAAGCGCTTTCACAGGCGCAGCAACACTAGGGCTTTGCGCTTCTCTAGCCACCAAAGGTCACGGTCATTCTCTTTCCGTCTCGTAGACACGAGCTGAGAAATTGCAAACGTCGAGCAATTGCTCAGCGATGAAAAGTGCCAGCACTGAAAGCTGTTGCTAGCCAGCACCCTTCCTTGGAAGCGCTTTTGTAGGCCTAAGAAGACTGGGGCTCTGGGCTTCTCTAGCCACCTAATCTTCTGCTCATCCTCTCGCGCACTCTAAAGAGAGCTCAGGTGAGAAATTGCAAACGTCGAGCAATTGCTCAGCGATGAAAAGTGCCAGCACTGAAAGCTGTTGCTAGCCAGCACCCTTCCTTGCAAGCGCTTTCACAGGCGCAGCAACACTGGGGCTTTGCGCTTCTCTAGCCACCAAACGTCACGGTCATTCTCTTTCCGTCTCATAGACACGAGCTGAGAAATTGCAAAGGTCGAGCAATTGCTCAGAGATGAAAAGTGCCAGCACTGAAAGCTGTTGCTAGCCAGCACCCTTCCTTGGAAGCGCTTTTGTAGGCCTAAGAAGACTGGGGCTCTGGGCTTCTCTAGCCACCTAATCTTCTGCTCATCCTCTCGCGCACTCTAAAGAGAGCTCAGGTGAGAAATTGCAAACGTCGAGCAATTGCTCAGAGATGAAAAGTGCCAGCACTGAAAGCTGTTGCTAGCCAGCACCCTTCCTTGGAAGCGCTTTCACAGGCGCAGCAACACTGGGGCTCTGGGCTTCTCTACCCACCAAACGTCACGGTCCTTCTCTTTCCGTCTCGTAGACACGAGCTGAGAAATTGCAAACGTCGAGCAATTGCTCAGCGATGAAAAGTGCCAGCACTGAAAGCTGTTGCTAGCCAGCACCCTTCCTTGGAAGCGCTTTTGTAGGCCTAAGAAGACTGGGGCTCTGGGCTTCTCTAGCCACCTAATCTTCTGCTCATCCTCTCGCGCAGTCTAAAGAGAGCTCAGGTGAGAAATTGCAAACGTCGAGCAATTGCTCAGCGATGAAAAGTGCCAGCACTGAAAGCTGTTGCTAGCCAGCACCCTTCCTTGGAAGCGCTTTTGTAGGCCTAAGAAGACTGGGGCTCTGGGCTTCTCTAGCCACCTAATCTTCTGCTCATCCTCTCGCACAGTCTAAAGAGAGCTCTGGTGAGAAATTGCAAACGTCGAGCAATTGCTCAGCGATGAAAAGTGCCAGCACTGAAAGCTGTTGCTAGCCAGCACCCTTCCTTGGAAGCGCTTTTGTAGGCCTAAGAAGACTGGGGCTCTGGGCTTCTCTAGCCACCTAATCTTCTGCTCATCCTCTCGCGCAGTCTAAAGAGAGCTCAGGTGAGAAATTGCAAACGTCCAGCAATTGCTCAGCGATGAAAAGTGCCAGCACTGAAAGCTGTTGCTAGCCAGCACCCTTCCTTGTAAGCACTTTCACAGGTGCAGCAACACTGGGGCTTTGCGCTTCTCTAGCCACCAAACATCAAGGTCATTCTCTTTCCGTCTCGTAGACACGAGCTGAGAAATTGCAAACGTCGAGCAATTGCTCAGAGATGAAAAGTGCCAGCACTGAAAGCTGTTGCTAGCCAGCCCCCTTCCTTGGAAGCGCTTTTGTAGGCCTAAGAAGACTGGGGCTCTGGGCTTCTCTAGCCACCTAATCTTCTGCTCATCCTCTCGCACAGTCTAAAGAGAGCTCAGGTGAGAAATTGCAAACGTCGAGCAATTGCTCAGAGATGAAAAGTGCCAGCACTGAAAGCTGTTGCTAGCCAGCACCCTTCCTTGGAAGCGCTTTTATAGGCCTAAGAAGACTGGGGCTCTGGGCTTCTCTAGCCACCTAATCTTCTGCTCATCCTCTCGCGCACTCTAAAGAGAGCTCAGGTGAGAAATTGCAAACGTCCAGCAATTGCTCAGAGATGAAAAGTGCCAGCACTGAAAGCTGTTGCTAGCCAGCACCCTTCCTTGGAAGCGCTTTTATAGGCCTAAGAACACTGGGGCTCTGGGCTTCTCTAGCCACCTAATCTTCTGCTCATCCTCTCGCGCAGTCTAAAGAGAGCTCAGGTGAGAAATTGCAAACGTCGAGCAATTGCTCAGAGATGAAAAGTGCCAGCACTGAAAGCTGTTGCTAGCCAGCACCCTTCCTTGGAAGCGCTTTCACGGGCGCAGCAACACTGGGGCTTTGCGCTTCTCTACCCACCAAACGTCACGGTCACTCTCTCTCCGTCTCGTAGACACGAGCTGAGAAATTGCAAACGTCGAGCAATTGCTCAGAGATGAAAAGTGCCAGCACTGAAAGCTGTTGCTAGCCAGCACCCTTCCTTGGAAGCGCTTTTGTAGGCCTAAGAAGACTGGGGCTCTGGGCTTCTCTAGCCACCTAACCTTCTGCTCATCCTCTCGCGCAGTCTAAAGAGAGCTCAGGTGAGAAATTGCAAACGTCGAGCAATTGCTCAGCGATTAAAAGTGCCAGCAGTGAAAGCTGTTGCTAGCCAGCACCCTTCCTTGGAAGCGCTTTTGTAGGCCTAAGAAGACTGGGGCTCTGGGCTTCTCTAGCCACCTAATCTTCTGCTCATCCTCTCACGCACTCTAAAGAGAGCTCAGGTGAGAAATTGCAAACGTCGAGCAATTGCTCAGCGATGAAAAGTGCCAGCACTGAAAGCTGTTGCTAGCCAGCACCCTTCCTTGGAAGCGCTTTTGTAGGCCTAAGAAGACTGGGGCTCTGGGCTTCTCTAGCCACCTAATCTTCTGCTCATCCTCTCGCGCACTCTAAAGAGAGCTCAGGTGAGAAATTGCAAACGTCGAGCAATTGCTCAGAGATGAAAAGTGCCAGCACTGAAAGCTCTTGCTAGCCAGCACCCTTCCTTGGAAGCGCTTTCACAGGCGCAGCAACACTGGGGCTTTGCGCTTCTCTAGCCACCAAACGTCACGGTCCTTCTCTTTCCGTCTCGTAGACACGAGCTGAGAAATTGCAAACGTCGAGCAATTGCTCAGCGATGAAAAGTGCCAGCACTGAAAGCTGTTGCTAGCCAGCACCCTTCCTTGGAAGCGCTTTTGTAGGCCTAAGAAGACTGGGGCTCTGGGCTTCTCTAGCCACCTAATCTTCTGCTCATCCTCTCGCGCACTCTAAAGAGAGCTCAGGTGAGAAATTGCAAACGTCGAGCAATTGCTCAGAGATGAAAAGTGCCAGCAGTGAAAGCTCTTGCTAGCCAGCACCCTTCCTTGGAAGCGCTTTTGTAGGCCTAAGAAGACTGGGGCTCTGGGCTTCTCTAGCCACCTAATCTTCTGCTCATCCTCTCGCGCACTCTAAAGAGAGCTCAGGTGAGAAATTGCAAACGTCCAGCAATTGCTCAGCGATGAAAAGTGCCAGCACTGAAAGCTGTTGCTAGCCAGCACCCTTCCTTGGAAGCGCTTTCACAGGCGCAGTAACACTGGGGCTTTGCGCTTCTCTAGCCACCAAACGTCACGGTCCTTCTCTTTCCGTCTCGTAGACACGAGCTGAGAAATTGCAAACGTCGAGCAATTGCTCAGAGATGAAAAGTGCCAGCACTGAAAGCTGTTGCTAGCCAGCACCCTTCCTTGGAAGCGCTTTTGTAGGCCTAAGAAGACTGGGGCTCTGGGCTTCTCTAGCCACCTAATCTTCTGCTCATCCTCTCGCGCAGTCTAAAGAGAGCTCAGGTGAGAAATTGCAAACGTCGAGCAATTGCTCAGCGATGAAAAGTGCCAGCACTGAAAGCTGTTGCTAGCCAGCACCCTTCCTTGGAAGCGCTTTCACAGGCGCAGCAACACTGGGGCTTTGCGCTTCTCTAGCCACCAAATGTCACGGTCATTCTCTTTCCGTCTCGTAGACACGAGCTGAGAAATTGCAAACGTCGAGCAATTGCTCAGCGATGAAAAGGGCCAGCACTGAAAGCTGTTGCTAGCCAGCCCCCTTCCTTGGAAGCGCTTTTGTAGGCCTAAGAAGACTGGGGCTCTGGGCTTCTCTAGCCACCTAATCTTCTGCTCATCCTCTCGCGCACTCTAAAGAGAGCTCAGGTGAGAAATTGCAAACGTCCAGCAATTGCTCAGCGATGAAAAGTGCCAGCACTGAAAGCTCTTGCTAGCCAGCACCTTTCCTTGGAAGCGCTTTCACAGGCGCAGTAACACTGGGGCTTTGCACTTCTCTAGCCACCAAACGTCACGGTCATTCTCTTTCCGTCTCGTAGACACGAGCTGAGAAATTGCAAATGTCGAGCAATTGCTCAGCGATGAAAAGTGCCAGCACTGAAAGCTGTTGCTAGCCAGCACCCTTCCTTGGAAGCGCTTTTGTAGGCCTAAGAAGACTGGGGCTCTGGGCTTCTCTAGCCACCTAACCTTCTGCTCATCCTCTCGCGCAGTCTAAAGAGAGCTCAGGTGAGAAATTGCAAACGTCGAGCAATTGCTCAGAGATGAAAAGTGCCAGCACTGAAAGCTGTTGCTAGCCAGCACCCTTCCTTGGAAGCGCTTTTGTAGGCCTAAGAACACTGGGGCTCTGGGCTTCTCTAGCCACCTAATCTTCTGCTCATCCTCTCGCGCACTCTAAAGAGAGCTCAGGTGAGAAATTGCAAATGTCGAGCAATTGCTCAGAGATGAAAAGTGCCAGCACTGAAAGCTCTTGCTAGCCAGCACCCTTCCTTGGAAGCGCTTTCACAGGCGCAGCAACACTGGGGCTTTGCGCTTCTCTAGCCACCAAAAGTCATGGTCATTCTCTTTCCGTCTCGTAGACACGAGCTGAGAAATTGCAAACGTCAAGCAATTGCTCAGCGATGAAAAGTGCCAGCACTGAAAGCTGTTGCTAGCCAGCCCCCTTCCTTGGAAGCGCTTTTGTAGGCCTAAGAAGACTGGGGCTCTGGGCTTCTCTAGCCACCTAATCTTCTGCTCATCCTCTCGCGCACTCTAAAGAGAGCTCAGGTGAGAAATTGCAAACGTCCAGCAATTGCTCAGAGATGAAAAGTGCCAGCACTGAAAGCTCTTGCTAGCCAGCACCCTTCCTTGGAAGCGCTTTTGTAGGCCTAAGAACACTGGGGCTCTGGGCTTCTCTAGCCACCTAATCTTCTGCTCATCCTCTCGCGCAGTCTAAAGAGAGATCAGGTGAGAAATTGCAAACATCGAGCAATTGCTCAGAGAGGAAAAGTGCCAGCACTGAAAGCTGTTGCTAGCCAGCACCCTTCCTTGGAAGCGCTTTCACAGGCGCAGCAACACTGGGGCTTTGCGCTTCTCTAGCCACCAAATGTCACGGTCCTTCTCTTTCCGTCTCGTAGACACGAGCTGAGAAATTGCAAACGTCGAGCAATTGCTCAGCGATGAAAAGTGCCAGCACTGAAAGCTGTTGCTAGCCAGCACCCTTCCTTGGAAGCGCTTTTGTAGGCCTAAGAAGACTGGGGCTCTGGGCTTCTCTAGCCACCTAATCTTCTGCTCATCCTCTCGCGCAGTCTAAAGAGAGCTCAGGTGAGAAATTGCAAACGTCGAGCAATTGCTCAGCGATGAAAAGTGCCAGCACTGAAAGCTGTTGCTAGCCAGCACCCTTCCTTGCAAGCGCTTTCACAGGCGCAGCAACACTGGGGCTTTGCGCTTCTCTAGCCACCAAACATCACGGTCATTCTCTTTCCGTCTCGTAGACACGAGCTGAGAAATTGCAAAGGTCGAGCAATTGCTCAGAGATGAAAAGTGCCAGCACTGAAAGCTGTTGCTAGCCAGCCCCCTTCCTTGGAAGCGCTTTTGTAGGCCTAAGAAGACTGGGGCTCTGGGCTTCTCTAGCCACCTAATCTTCTGCTCATCCTCTCGCGCACTCTAAACAGAGCTCAGGTGAGAAATTGCAAACGTCGAGCAATTGCTCTGCGATGAAAAGTGCCAGCACTGAAAGCTGTTGCTAGCCAGCACCCTTCCTTGGAAGCGCTTTCACAGGCGCAGCAACACTGGGGCTCTGGGCTTCTCTACCCACCAAACGTCACGGTCCTTCTCTTTCCGTCTCGTAGACACGAGCTGAGAAATTGCAAAGGTCGAGCAATTGCTCAGCGATGAAAAGTGCCAGCAGTGAAAGCTGTTGCTAGCCAGCACCCTTCCTTGGAAGCGCTTTTGTAGGCCTAAGAAGACTGGGGCTCTGGGCTTCTCTAGCCACCTAATCTTCTGCTCATCCTCTCGCACAGTCTAAAGAGAGCTCAGGTGAGAAATTGCAAACGTCGAGCAATTGCTCAGAGATGAAAAGTGCCAGCACTGAAAGCTGTTGCTAGCCAGCCCCCTTCCTTGGAAGCGCTTTTGTAGGCCTAAGAAGACTGGGGCTCTGGGCTTCTCTAGCCACCTAATCTTCTGCTCATCCTCTCGCGCAGTCTAAAGAGAGCTCAGGTGAGAAATTGCAAACGTCCAGCAATTGCTCAGAGATGAAAAGTGCCAGCACTGAAAGCTGTTGCTAGCCAGCACCCTTCCTTGTAAGCACTTTCACAGGTGCAGCAACACTGGGGCTTTGCGCTTCTCTAGCCACCAAACATCAAGGTCATTCTCTTTCCGTCTCGTAGACACGAGCTGAGAAATTGCAAACGTCGAGCAATTGCTCAGAGATGAAAAGTGCCAGCACTGAAAGCTGTTGCTAGCCAGCCCCCTTCCTTGGAAGCGCTTTTGTAGGCCTAAGAAGACTGGGGCTCTGGGCTTCTCTAGCCACCTAATCTTCTGCTCATCCTCTCGTGCACTCTAAAGAGAGCTCAGGTGAGAAATTGCAAACGTCGAGCAATTGCTCAGAGATGAAAAGTGCCAGCACTGAAAGCTGTTGCTAGCCAGCACCCTTCCTTGGAAGCGCTTTTATAGGCCTAAGAAGACTGGGGCTCTGGGCTTCTCTAGCCACCTAATCTTCTGCTCATCCTCTCGCGCACTCTAAAGAGAGCTCAGGTGAGAAATTGCAAACGTCGAGCAATTGCTCAGAGATGAAAAGTGCCAGCACTGAAAGCTGTTGCTAGCCAGCACCCTTCCTTGGAAGCGCTTTTATAGGCCTAAGAACACTGGGGCTCTGGGCTTCTCTAGCCACCTAATCTTCTGCTCATCCTCTCGCGCACTCTAAAGAGAGCTCAGGTGAGAAATTGCAAACGTCGAGCAATTGCTCAGAGATGAAAAGTGCCAGCAGTGAAAGCTCTTGCTAGCCAGCACCCTTCCTTGGAAGCGCTTTTGTAGGCCTAAGAAGACTGGGGCTCTGGGCTTCTCTAGCCACCTAATCTTCTGCTCATCCTCTCGCGCACTCTAAAGAGAGCTCAGGTGAGAAATTGCAAACGTCGAGCAATTGCTCAGAGATGAAAAGTGCCAGCAGTGAAAGCTCTTGCTAGCCAGCACCCTTCCTTGGAAGCGCTTTTGTAGGCCTAAGAAGACTGGGGCTCTGGGCTTCTCTAGCCACCTAATCTTCTGCTCATCCTCTCGCGCACTCTAAAGAGAGCTCAGGTGAGAAATTGCAAACGTCCAGCAATTGCTCAGCGATGAAAAGTGCCAGCACTGAAAGCTGTTGCTAGCCAGCACCCTTCCTTGGAAGCGCTTTCACAGGCGCAGTAACACTGGGGCTTTGCGCTTCTCTAGCCACCAAACGTCACGGTCCTTCTCTTTCCGTCTCGTAGACACGAGCTGAGAAATTGCAAACGTCGAGCAATTGCTCAGAGATGAAAAGTGCCAGCACTGAAAGCTGTTGCTAGCCAGCACCCTTCCTTGGAAGCGCTTTTGTAGGCCTAAGAAGACTGGGGCTCTGGGCTTCTCTAGCCACCTAATCTTCTGCTCATCCTCTCGCGCACTCTAAAGAGAGCTCAGGTGAGAAATTGCAAACGTCGAGCAATTGCTCAGCGATGAAAAGTGCCAGCACTGAAAGCTGTTGCTAGCCAGCACCCTTCCTTGGAAGCGCTTTCACAGGCGCAGCAACACTGGGGCTTTGCGCTTCTCTAGCCACCAAATGTCACGGTCATTCTCTTTCCGTCTCGTAGACACGAGCTGAGAAATTGCAAACGTCGAGCAATTGCTCAGCGATGAAAAGGGCCAGCACTGAAAGCTGTTGCTAGCCAGCACCCTTCCTTGGAAGTGCTTTTGTAGGCCTAAGAAGACTGGGGCTCTGGGCTTCTCTAGCCACCTAATCTTCTGCTCATCCTCTCGCGCAGTCTAAAGAGAGCTCAGGTGAGAAATTGCAAACGTCGAGCAATTGCTCAGAGATGAAAAGTGCCAGCACTGAAAGCTGTTGCTAGCCAGCACCCTTCCTTGGAAGCGCTTTTGTAGGCCTAAGAAGACTGGGGCTCTGGGCTTCTCTAGCCACCTAATCTTCTGCTCATCCTCTCGCGCACTCTAAAGAGAGCTCAGGTGAGAAATTGCAAACGTCCAGCAATTGCTCAGCGATGAAAAGTGCCAGCACTGAAAGCTCTTGCTAGCCAGCACCCTTCCTTGGAAGCGCTTTCACAGGCGCAGCAACACTGGGGCTTTGCGCTTCTCTAGCCACCAAACGTCACGGTCCTTCTCTTTCCGTCTCGTAGACACGAGCTGAGAAATTGCAAAGGTCGAGCAATTGCTCAGAGATGAAAAGTGCCAGCACTGAAAGCTGTTGCTAGCCAGCACCCTTCCTTGGAAGCGCTTTTGTAGGCCTAAGAAGACTGGGGCTATGGGCTTCTCTAGCCACCTAATCTTCTGCTCATCCTCTCGCGCACTCTAAAGAGAGCTCAGGTGAGAAATTGCAAACGTCGAGCAATTGCTCAGCGATGAAAAGTGCCAGCACTGAAAGCTGTTGCTAGCCAGCACCCTTCCTTGGAAGCGCTTTTGTAGGCCTAAGAAGACTGGGGCTCTGGGCTTCTCTAGCCACCTAATCTTCTGCTCATCCTCTCGTGCACTCTAAAGAGAGCTCAGGTGAGAAATTGCAAACGTCGAGCAATTGCTCAGAGCTGAAAAGTGCCAGCACTGAAAGCTGTTGCTAGCCAGCACCTTTCCTTGGAAGCGCTTTCACAGGCGCAGTAACACTGGGGCTTTGCACTTCTCTAGCCACCAAACGTCACGGTCATTCTCTTTCCGTCTCGTAGACACGAGCTGAGAAATTGCAAATGTCGAGCAATTGCTCAGCGATGAAAAGTGCCAGCACTGAAAGCTGTTGCTAGCCAGCACCCTTCCTTGGAAGCGCTTTTGTAGGCCTAAGAAGACTGGGGCTCTGGGCTTCTCTAGCCACCTAACCTTCTGCTCATCCTCTCGCGCACTCTAAAGAGAGCTCAGGTGAGAAATTGCAAACGTCGAGCAATTGCTCAGAGATGAAAAGTGCCAGCACTGAAAGCTGTTGCTAGCCAGCACCCTTCCTTGGAAGCGCTTTTGTAGGCCTAAGAAGACTGGGGCTCTGGGCTTCTCTAGCCACCTAATCTTCTACTCATCCTCTTGCGCACTCTAAAGAGAGCTCAGGTGAGAAATTGCAAAGGTCGAGCAATTGCTCAGCGATGAAAAGTGCCAGCACTGAAAGCTCTTGCTAGCCAGCACCCTTCCTTGGAAGCGCTTTCACAGGCGCAGCAACACTGGGGCTTTGCGCTTCTCTAGCCACCAAATGTCACGGTCCTTCTCTTTCCGTCTCGTAGACACGAGCTGAGAAATTGCAAACGTCGAGCAATTGCTCAGAGATGAAAAGTGCCAGCACTGAAAGCTGTTGCTAGCCAGCACCCTTCCTTGGAAGCGCTTTTGTAGGCCTAAGAAGACTGGGGCTCTGGGCTTCTCTAGCCACCTAATCTTCTGCTCATCCTCTCGCGCACTCTAAAGAGAGCTCAGGTGAGAAATTGCAAACGTCGAGCAATTGCTCAGAGATGAAAAGTGCCAGCACTGAAAGCTGTTGCTAGCCAGCACCCTTCCTTGGAAGCACTTTTGTAGGCCTAAGAAGACTGGGGCTCTGGGCTTCTCTAGCCACCTAATCTTCTGCTCATCCTCTCGTGCACTCTAAAGAGAGCTCAGGTGAGAAATTGCAAACGTCGAGCAATTGCTCAGAGATGAAAAGTGCCAGCACTGAAAGCTGTTGCTAGCCAGCACCCTTCCTTGGAAGCGCTTTCACAGGCGCAGTAACACTGGGGCTTTGCGCTTCTCTACCCACCAAACGTCACGGTCACTCTCTCTCCGTCTCGTAGACACGAGCTGAGAAATTGCAAACGTCGAGCAATTGCTCAGCGATGAAAAGTGCCAGCACTGAAAGCTGTTGCTAGCCAGCACCCTTCCTTGGAAGCGCTTTTGTAGGCCTAAGAAGACTGGGGCTCTGGGCTTCTCTAGCCACCTAATCTTCTGCTCATCCTCTCGCGCACTCTAAAGAGAGCTCAGGTGAGAAATTGCAAACGTCCAGCAATTGCTCAGCGATGAAAAGTGCCAGCACTGAAAGCTCTTGCTAGCCAGCACCCTTCCTTGGAAGCGCTTTCACAGGCGCAGCAACACTGGGGCTTTGCGCTTCTCTAGCCACCAAACGTCACGGTCCTTCTCTTTCCGTCTCGTAGACACGAGCTGAGAAATTGCAAAGGTCGAGCAATTGCTCAGAGATGAAAAGTGCCAGCACTGAAAGCTGTTGCTAGCCAGCACCCTTCCTTGGAAGTGCTTTTGTAGGCCTAAGAAGACTGGGGCTCTGGGCTTCTCTAGCCACCTAATCTTCTGCTCATCCTCTCGCGCACTCTAAAGAGAGCTCAGGTGAGAAATTGCAAACGTCGAGCAATTGCTCAGCGATGAAAAGTGCCAGCACTGAAAGCTGTTGCTAGCCAGCACCCTTCCTTGGAAGCGCTTTTGTAGGCCTAAGAAGACTGGGGCTCTGGGCTTCTCTAGCCACCTAATCTTCTGCTCATCCTCTCGTGCACTCTAAAGAGAGCTCAGGTGAGAAATTGCAAACGTCGAGCAATTGCTCAGAGATGAAAAGTGCCAGCACTGAAAGCTGTTGCTAGCCAGCACCTTTCCTTGGAAGCGCTTTCACAGGCGCAGTAACACTGGGGCTTTGCACTTCTCTAGCCACCAAACGTCACGGTCATTCTCTTTCCGTCTCGTAGACACGAGCTGAGAAATTGCAAATGTCGAGCAATTGCTCAGCGATGAAAAGTGCCAGCACTGAAAGCTGTTGCTAGCCAGCACCCTTCCTTGGAAGCGCTTTTGTAGGCCTAAGAAGACTGGGGCTCTGGGCTTCTCTAGCCACCTAACCTTCTGCTCATCCTCTCGCGCACTCTAAAGAGAGCTCAGGTGAGAAATTGCAAACGTCGAGCAATTGCTCAGAGATGAAAAGTGCCAGCACTGAAAGCTGTTGCTAGCCAGCACCCTTCCTTGGAAGCGCTTTTGTAGGCCTAAGAAGACTGGGGCTCTGGGCTTCTCTAGCCACCTAATCTTCTACTCATCCTCTTGCGCACTCTAAAGAGAGCTCAGGTGAGAAATTGCAAACGTCCAGCAATTGCTCAGCGATGAAAAGTGCCAGCACTGAAAGCTGTTGCTAGCCAGCACCCTTCCTTGGAAGCGCTTTCACAGGCGCAGCAACACTGGGGCTTTGCGCTTCTCTAGCCACCAAATGTCACGGTCCTTCTCTTTCCGTCTCGTAGACACGAGCTGAGAAATTGCAAACGTCGAGCAATTGCTCAGAGATGAAAAGTGCCAGCACTGAAAGCTGTTGCTAGCCAGCACCCTTCCTTGGAAGCGCTTTTGTAGGCCTAAGAAGACTGGGGCTCTGGGCTTCTCTAGCCACCTAATCTTCTGCTCATCCTCTCGCGCACTCTAAAGAGAGCTCAGGTGAGAAATTGCAAACGTCGAGCAATTGCTCAGAGATGAAAAGTGCCAGCACTGAAAGCTGTTGCTAGCCAGCACCCTTCCTTGGAAGCACTTTTGTAGGCCTAAGAACACTGGGGCTCTGGGCTTCTCTAGCCACCTAATCTTCTGCTCATCCTCTCGCGCAGTCTAAAGAGAGCTCAGGTGAGAAATTGCAAATGTCCAGCAATTGCTCAGAGATGAAAAGTGCCAGCACTGAAAGCTGTTGCTAGCCAGCACCCTTCCTTGGAAGCGCTTTCACAGGCGCAGTAACACTGGGGCTTTGCGCTTCTCTACCCACCAAACGTCACGGTCACTCTCTCTCCGTCTCGTAGACACGAGCTGAGAAATTGCAAACGTCGAGCAATTGCTCAGCGATGAAAAGTGCCAGCACTGAAAGCTGTTGCTAGCCAGCCCCCTTCCTTGGAAGCGCTTTTGTAGGCCTAAGAAGACTGGGGCTCTGGGCTTCTCTAGCCACCTAATCTTCTGCTCATCCTCTCGCGCAGTCTAAAGAGAGCTCAGGTGAGAAATTGCAAATGTCGAGCAATTGCTCAGAGATGAAAAGTGCCAGCAGTGAAAGCTCTTGCTAGCCAGCACCCTTCCTTGGAAGCGCTTTCACAGGCGCAGCAACACTGGGGCTTTGCGCTTCTCTAGCCACCAAAAGTCATGGTCATTCTCTTTCCGTCTCGTAGACATGAGCTGAGAAATTGCAAACGTCAAGCAATTGCTCAGCGATGAAAAGTGCCAGCACTGAAAGCTGTTGCTAGCCAGCCCCCTTCCTTGGAAGCGCTTTTGTAGGCCTAAGAAGACTGGGGCTCTGGGCTTCTCTAGCCACCTAATCTTCTGCTCATCCTCTCGCGCACTCTAAAGAGAGCTCAGGTGAGAAATTGCAAACGTCCAGCAATTGCTCAGAGATGAAAAGTGCCAGCACTGAAAGCTCTTGCTAGCCAGCACCCTTCCTTGGAAGCGCTTTTGTAGGCCTAAGACCACTGGGGCTCTGGGCTTCTCTAGCCACCTAATCTTCTGCTCATCCTCTCGCGCAGTCTAAAGAGAGATCAGGTGAGAAATTGCAAACATCGAGCAATTGCTCAGAGAGGAAAAGTGCCAGCACTGAAAGCTGTTGCTAGCCAGCACCCTTCCTTGCAAGCGCTTTCACAGGCGCAGCAACACTGGGGCTTTGCGCTTCTCTAGCCACCAAATGTCACGGTCCTTCTCTTTCCGTCTCGTAGACACGAGCTGAGAAATTGCAAACGTCGAGCAATTGCTCAGCGATGAAAAGTGCCAGCACTGAAAGCTGTTGCTAGCCAGCACCCTTCCTTGGAAGCGCTTTTGTAGGCCTAAGAAGACTGGGGCTCTGGGCTTCTCTAGCCACCTAATCTTCTGCTCATCCTCTCGCGCACTCTAAAGAGAGCTCAGGTGAGAAATTGCAAACGTCGAGCAATTGCTCAGCGATGAAAAGTGCCAGCACTGAAAGCTGTTGCTAGCCAGCACCCTTCCTTGCAAGCGCTTTCACAGGCGCAGCAACACTGGGGCTTTGCGCTTCTCTAGCCACCAAACATCACGGTCATTCTCTTTCCGTCTCGTAGACACGAGCTGAGAAATTGCAAAGGTCGAGCAATTGCTCAGAGATGAAAAGTGCCAGCACTGAAAGCTGTTGCTAGCCAGCCCCCTTCCTTGGAAGCGCTTTTGTAGGCCTAAGAAGACTGGGGCTCTGGGCTTCTCTAGCCACCTAATCTTCTGCTCATCCTCTCGCGCACTCTAAACAGAGCTCAGGTGAGAAATTGCAAACGTCGAGCAATTGCTCAGAGATGAAAAGTGCCAGCACTGAAAGCTGTTGCTAGCCAGCACCCTTCCTTGGAAGCGCTTTCACAGGCGCAGCAACACTGGGGCTCTGGGCTTCTCTACCCACCAAACGTCACGGTCCTTCTCTTTCCGTCTCGTAGACACAAGCTGAGAAATTGCAAACGTCGAGCAATTGCTCAGCGATGAAAAGTGCCAGCACTGAAAGCTGTTGCTAGCCAGCACCCTTCCTTGGAAGCGCTTTTGTAGGCCTAAGAAGACTGGGGCTCTGGGCTTCTCTAGCCACCTAATCTTCTGCTCATCCTCTCGCACAGTCTAAAGAGAGCTCAGGTGAGAAATTGCAAACGTCGAGCAATTGCTCAGAGATGAAAAGTGCCAGCACTGAAAGCTGTTGCTAGCCAGCCCCCTTCCTTGGAAGCGCTTTTGTAGGCCTAAGAAGACTGGGGCTCTGGGCTTCTCTAGCCACCTAATCTTCTGCTCATCCTCTCGCGCAGTCTAAAGAGAGCTCAGGTGAGAAATTGCAAACGTCCAGCAATTGCTCAGAGATGAAAAGTGCCAGCACTGAAAGCTGTTGCTAGCCAGCACCCTTCCTTGTAAGCACTTTCACAGGTGCAGCAACACTGGGGCTTTGCGCTTCTCTAGCCACCAAACATCAAGGTCATTCTCTTTCCGTCTCGTAGACACGAGCTGAGAAATTGCAAACGTCGAGCAATTGCTCAGAGATGAAAAGTGCCAGCACTGAAAGCTGTTGCTAGCCAGCCCCCTTCCTTGCAAGCGCTTTTGTAGGCCTAAGAAGACTGGGGCTCTGGGCTTCTCTAGCCACCTAATCTTCTGCTCATCCTCTCGTGCACTCTAAAGAGAGCTCAGGTGAGAAATTGCAAACGTCGAGCAATTGCTCAGAGATGAAAAGTGCCAGCACTGAAAGCTGTTGCTAGCCAGCACCCTTCCTTGGAAGCGCTTTTATAGGCCTAAGAAGACTGGGGCTCTGGGCTTCTCTAGCCACCTAATCTTCTGCTCATCCTCTCGCGCACTCTAAAGAGAGCTCAGGTGAGAAATTGCAAACGTCGAGCAATTGCTCAGAGATGAAAAGTGCCAGCACTGAAAGCTGTTGCTAGCCAGCACCCTTCCTTGGAAGCGCTTTTATAGGCCTAAGAACACTGGGGCTCTGGGCTTCTCTAGCCACCTAATCTTCTGCTCATCCTCTCGCGCACTCTAAAGAGAGCTCAGGTGAGAAATTGCAAACGTCGAGCAATTGCTCAGAGATGAAAAGTGCCAGCACTGAAAGCTGTTGCTAGCCAGCACCCTTCCTTGGAAGCGCTTTCACGGGCGCAGCAACACTGGGGCTTTGCGCTTCTCTACCCACCAAACGTCACGGTCACTCTCTCTCCGTCTCGTAGACACGAGCTGAGAAATTGCAAAGGTCGAGCAATTGCTCAGAGATGAAAAGTGCCAGCACTGAAAGCTGTTGCTAGCCAGCACCCTTCCTTGGAAGCGCTTTTGTAGGCCTAAGAAGACTGGGGCTCTGGGCTTCTCTAGCCACCTAATCTTCTGCTCATCCTCTCGCGCACTCTAAAGAGAGCTCAGGTGAGAAATTGCAAACGTCCAGCAATTGCTCAGAGATGAAAAGTGCCAGCACTGAAAGCTGTTGCTAGCCAGCACCCTTCCTTGTAAGCACTTTCACAGGTGCAGCAACACTGGGGCTTTGCGCTTCTCTAGCCACCAAATGTCACGGTCATTCTCTTTCCGTCTCGTAGACACGAGCTGAGAAATTGCAAACGTCGAGCAATTGCTCAGAGATGAAAAGTGCCAGCACTGAAAGCTGTTGCTAGCCAGCCCCCTTCCTTGGAAGCGCTTTTATAGGCCTAAGAAGACTGGGGCTCTGGGCTTCTCTAGCCACCTCATCTTCTGCTCATCCTCTCGTGCACTCTAAAGAGAGCTCAGGTGAGAAATTGCAAACGTCGAGCAATTGCTCAGAGATGAAAAGTGCCAGCACTGAAAGCTGTTGCTAGCCAGCACCCTTCCTTGGAAGCGCTTTTATAGGCCTAAGAAGACTGGGGCTCTGGGCTTCTCTAGCCACCTAATCTTCTGCTCATCCTCTCGCGCACTCTAAAGAGAGCTCAGGTGAGAAATTGCAAACGTCGAGCAATTGCTCAGAGATGAAAAGTGCCAGCACTGAAAGCTGTTGCTAGCCAGCACCCTTCCTTGGAAGCGCTTTTATAGGCCTAAGAACACTGGGGCTCTGGGCTTCTCTAGCCACCTAATCTTCTGCTCATCCTCTCGCGCACTCTAAAGAGAGCTCAGGTGAGAAATTGCAAACGTCGAGCAATTGCTCAGCGATGAAAAGTGCCAGCACTGAAAGCTGTTGCTAGCCAGCACCCTTCCTTGGAAGCGCTTTCACGGGCGCAGCAACACTGGGGCTTTGCGCTTCTCTACCCACCAAACGTCACGGTCACTCTCTCTCCGTCTCGTAGACACGAGCTGAGAAATTGCAAAGGTCGAGCAATTGCTCAGAGATGAAAAGTGCCAGCACTGAAAGCTGTTGCTAGCCAGCACCCTTCCTTGGAAGCGCTTTTGTAGGCCTAAGAAGACTGGGGCTCTGGGCTTCTCTAGCCACCTAATCTTCTGCTCATCCTCTCGCGCAGTCTAAAGAGAGCTCAGGTGAGAAATTGCAAACGTCGAGCAATTGCTCAGCGATTAAAAGTGCCAGCACTGAAAGCTGTTGCTAGCCAGCACCCTTCCTTGGAAGCGCTTTCACAGGCGCAGCAACACTGGGGCTTTGCGCTTCTCTACCCACCAAACATCACGGTCACTATCTCTCCGTCTCGTAGACACGAGCTGAGAAATTGCAAACGTTGAGAAATTGCAAACGTTGAGCAATTGCTCAGCGATGAAAAGTGCCAGCACTGAAAGCTGTTGCTAGCCAGCACCCTTCCTTGGAAGCGCTTTTGTAGGCCTAAGAAGACTGGGGCTCTGGGCTTCTCTAGCCACCTAATCTTCTGCTCATCCTCTCGTGCACTCTAAAGAGAGCTCAGGTGAGAAATTGCAAACGTCGAGCAATTGCTCAGAGATGAAAAGTGCCAGCACTGAAAGCTGTTGCTAGCCAGCACCCTTCCTTGGAAGCGCTTTCACAGGCGCAGTAACACTGGGGCTTTGCGCTTCTCTAGCCACCAAACGTCACGGTCATTCTCTTTCCGTCTCGTAGACACGAGCTGAGAAATTGTAAACGTTGAGCAATTGCTCAGAGATGAAAAGTGCCAGCACTGAAAGCTGTTGCTAGCCAGCACCCTTCCTTGGAAGCGCTTTTGTAGGCCTAAGAAGACTGGGGCTCTGGGCTTCTCTAGCCACCTAATCTTCTGCTCATCCTCTCGCGCAGTCTAAAGAGAGCTCAGGTGAGAAATTGCAAACGTCGAGCAATTGCTCAGAGATGAAAAGTGCCAGCACTGAAAGCTGTTGCTAGCCAGCACCCTTCCTTGGAAGCGCTTTTGTAGGCCTAAGAACACTGGGGCTCTGGGCTTCTCTAGCCACCTAATCTTCTGCTCATCCTCTCGCGCAGTCTAAAGAGAGCTCAGGTGAGAAATTCCAAACGTTGAGCAATTGCTCAGAGATGAAAAGTGCCAGCACTGAAAGCTGTTGCTAGCCAGCACCCTTCCTTGGAAGTGCTTTCACAGGTGCAGCAACACTGGGGCTCTGGGCTTCTCTACCCACCAAACATCACGGTCATTCTCTTTCGATCTCGTAGACACGAGTTGAGAAATTGCAAATGTCGAGCAATTGCTCAGCGATGAAAAGTGCCAGCACTGAAAGCTGTTGCTAGCCAGCACCCTTCCTTGGAAGCGCTTTCACGGGCGCAGCAACACTGGGGCTTTGCGCTTCTCTAGCCACCAAACGTCACGGTCACTCTCTCTCCGTCTCGTAGACACGAGCTGAGAAATTGCAAAGGTCGAGCAATTGCTCAGAGATGAAAAGTGCCAGCACTGAAAGCTGTTGCTAGCCAGCAGCCTTCCTTGGAAGCGCTTTCACAGGCGCAGCAACACTGGGGCTCTGGGCTTCTCTAGCCACCAAAGGTCACGGTCCTTCTCTTTCCATCTCGTAGACACGAGCTGACAAATTGCAAACGTCCAGCAATTGCTCAGAGATGAAAAGTGCCAGCACTGAAAGCTGTTGCTAGCCAGCACCCTTCCTTGGAAGCGCTTTTGTAGGCCTAAGAACACTGGGGCTCTGGGCTTCTCTAGCCACCTAATCTTCTGCTCATCCTCTCGCGCACTCTAAAGAGAGCTCAGGTGAGAAATTGCAAACGTCGAGCAATTGCTCAGAGATGAAAAGTGCCAGCACTGAAAGCTGTTGCTAGCCAGCACCCTTCCTTGGAAGCGCTTTTGTAGGCCTAAGAAGACTGGGGCTCTGGGCTTCTCTAGCCACCTAATCTTCTGCTCATCCTCTCGCGCACTCTAAAGAGAGCTCAGGTGAGAAATTGCAAACGTCGAGCAATTGCTCAGAGATGAAAAGTGCCAGCACTGAAAGCTGTTGCTAGCCAGCACCCTTCCTTGGAAGCACTTTTGTAGGCCTAAGAAGACTGGGGCTCTGGGCTTCTCTAGCCACCTAATCTTCTGCTCATCCTCTCGCGCACTCTAAAGAGAGCTCAGGTGAGAAATTGCAAATGTCCAGCAATTGCTCAGAGATGAAAAGTGCCAGCACTGAAAGCTGTTGCTAGCCAGCACCCTTCCTTGGAAGCGCTTTTGTAGGCCTAAGAAGACTGGGGCTCTGGGCTTCTCTAGCCACCTAATCTTCTGCTCATCCTCTCGCGCACTCTAAAGAGAGCTCAGGTGAGAAATTGCAAACGTCGAGCAATTGCTCAGAGATGAAAAGTGCCAGCACTGAAAGCTCTTGCTAGCCAGCAACCTTCCTTGGAAGCGCTTTCACAGGCGCAGCAACACTGGGGCTTTGCGCTTCTCTACCCACCAAACGTCACGGTCATTCTCTTTCCATCTCGTAGACACGAGCTGAGAAATTGCAAACGTCGAGCAATTGCTCAGCGATGAAAAGTGCCAGCACTGAAAGCTGTTGCTAGCCAGCACCCTTCCTTGGAAGCGCTTTTGTAGGCCTAAGAAGACTGGGGCTCTGGGCTTCTCTAGCCACCTAATCTTCTGCTCATCCTCTCGCGCACTCTAAAGAGAGCTCAGGTGAGAAATTGCAAACGTCGAGCAATTGCTCAGCGATGAAAAGTGCCAGCACTGAAAGCTGTTGCTAGCCAGCACCCTTCCTTGGAAGCGCTTTTGTAGGCCTAAGAACACTGGGGCTCTGGGCTTCTCTAGCCACCTAATCTTCTGCTCATCCTCTCGTGCACTCTAAAGAGAGCTCAGGTGAGAAATTGCAAACGTCGAGCAATTGCTCAGAGATGAAAAGTGCCAGCACTGAAAGCTGTTGCTAGCCAGCACCCTTCCTTGGAAGCGCTTTCACAGGCGCAGCAACACTGGGGCTTTGCGCTTCTCTAGCCACCAAACGTCACGGTCCTTCTCTTTCCGTCTCGTAGACACGAGCTGAGAAATTGCAAACGTCGAGCAATTGCTCAGCGATGAAAAGTGCCAGCACTGAAAGCTGTTGCTAGCCAGCACCCTTCCTTGGAAGCGCTTTTGTAGGCCTAAGAAGACTGGGGCTCTGGGCTTCTCTAGCCACCTAATCTTCTGCTCATCCTCTTGCGCACTCTAAAGAGAGCTCAGGTGAGAAATTGCAAACGTCGAGCAATTGCTCAGAGATGAAAAGTGCCAGCACTGAAAGCTGTTGCTAGCCAGCACCCTTCCTTGGAAGCGCTTTCACAGGCGCAGCAACACTGGGGCTTTGCGCTTCTCTAGCCACCAAACGTCACGGTCATTCTCTTTCCGTCTCGTAGACACGAGCTGAGAAATTGCAAACATCGAGCAATTGCTCAGCGATGAAAAGTGCCAGCACTGAAAGCTGTTGCTAGCCAGCAGCCTTCCTTGGAAGCACTTTCACAGGTGCAGCAACACTGGGGCTTTGCGCTTCTCTAGCCACCAAATTTCACGGTCATTCTCTTTCCGTCTCGTAGACACGAGCTGAGAAATTGCAAACGTTGAGCAATTGCTCAGCGATGAAAAGTGCCAGCACTGAAAGCTGTTGCTAGCCAGCCCCCTTCCTTGGAAGCGCTTTTGTAGGCCTAAGAAGACTGGGGCTCTGGGCTTCTCTAGCCACCTAATCTTCTGCTCATCCTCTCGCGCACTCTAAAGAGAGCTCAGGTGAGAAATTGCAAACGTCGAGCAATTGCTCAGAGATGAAAAGTGCCAGCACTGAAAGCTGTTGCTAGCCAGCACCCTTCCTTGGAAGCGCTTTTGTAGGCCTAAGAAGACTGGGGCTCTGGGCTTCTCTAGCCACCTAATCTTCTGCTCATCCTCTCGCGCAGTCTAAAGAGAGCTCAGGTGAGAAATTGCAAACGTCGAGCAATTGCTCAGAGATGAAAAGTGCCAGCACTGAAAGCTCTTGCTAGCCAGCACCCTTCCTTGGAAGCGCTTTTGTAGGCCTAAGAACACTGGGGCTCTGGGCTTCTCTAGCCACCTAATCTTCTGCTCATCCTCTCGCGCACTCTAAAGAGAGCTCAGGTGAGAAATTGCAAACGTCGAGCAATTGCTCAGCGATGAAAAGTGCCAGCACTGAAAGCTGTTGCTAGCCAGCACCCTTCCTTGGAAGCGCTTTCACAGGCGCAGCAACACTGGGGCTTTGCGCTTCTCTAGCCACCAAAGGTCACGGTCATTCTCTTTCCATCTCGTAGACACGAGCTGAGAAATTGCAAATGTCCAGCAATTGCTCAGAGATGAAAAGTGCCAGCACTGAAAGCTGTTGCTAGCCAGCAGCCTTCCTTGGAAGCGCTTTCACAGGCGCAGCAACACTGGGGCTCTGGGCTTCTCTAGCCACCAAAGGTCACGGTCCTTCTCTTTCCATCTCGTAGACACGAGCTGAGAAATTGCAAACGTCGAGCAATTGCTCAGCGATGAAAAGTGCCAGCACTGAAAGCTCTTGCTAGCCAGCACCCTTCCTTGGAAGCGCTTTTGTAGGCCTAAGAAGACTGGGGCTCTGGGCTTCTCTAGCCACCTAATCTTCTGCTCATCCTCTCGCGCACTCTAAAGAGAGCTCAGGTGAGAAATTGCAAACGTCGAGCAATTGCTCAGAGATGAAAAGTGCCAGCACTGAAAGCTGTTGCTAGCCAGCACCCTTCCTTGGAAGCGCTTTTGTAGGCCTAAGAAGACTGGGGCTCTGGGCTTCTCTAGCCACCTAATCTTCTGCTCATCCTCTCGTGCACTCTAAAGAGAGCTCAGGTGAGAAATTGCAAACGTCGAGCAATTGCTCAGAGATGAAAAGTGCCAGCACTGAAAGATGTTGCTAGCCAGCACCCTTCCTTGGAAGCGCTTTCACAGGCGCAGCAACACTGGGGCTTTGCGCTTCTCTAGCCACCAAATGTCACGGTCCTTCTCTTTCCGTCTCGTAGACACGAGCTGAGAAATTGCAAACGTCGAGCAATTGCTCAGAGATGAAAAGTGCCAGCACTGAAAGCTGTTGCTAGCCAGCACCCTTCCTTGCAAGCGCTTTTGTAGGCCTAAGAAGACTGGGGCTCTGGGCTTCTCTAGCCACCTAATCTTCTGCTCATCCTCTTGCGCACTCTAAACAGAGCTCAGGTGAGAAATTGCAAACGTCGAGCAATTGCTCAGAGATGAAAAGTGCCAGCACTGAAAGCTGTTGCTAGCCAGCACCCTTCCTTGGAAGCGCTTTCACAGGCGCAGCAACACTGGGGCTTTGCGCTTCTCTAGCCACCAAACGTCACGGTCATTCTCTTTCCGTCTCGTAGACACGAGCTGAGAAATTGCAAACATCGAGCAATTGCTCAGAGATGAAAAGTGCCAGCACTGAAAGCTGTTGCTAGCCAGCACCCTTCCTTGGAAGCGCTTTCACAGGCGCAGCAACACTGGGGCTTTGCGCTTCTCTAGCCACCAAATGTCACGGTCCTTCTCTTTCCGTCTCGTAGACACGAGCTGAGAAATTGCAAACGTCGAGCAATTGCTCAGCGATGAAAAGTGCCAGCACTGAAAGCTGTTGCTAGCCAGCACCCTTCCTTGGAAGCGCTTTTGTAGGCCTAAGAAGACTGGGGCTCTGGGCTTCTCTAGCCACCTAATCTTCTGCTCATCCTCTCGCGCAGTCTAAAGAGAGCTCAGGTGAGAAATTGCAAACGTCGAGCAATTGCTCAGAGATGAAAAGTGCCAGCACTGAAAGCTGTTGCTAGCCAGCACCCTTCCTTGGAAGCGCTTTTGTAGGCCTAAGAACACTGGGGCTCTGGGCTTCTCTAGCCACCTAATCTTCTGCTCATCCTCTCGCGCACTCTAAAGAGAGCTCAGGTGAGAAATTGCAAACGTCGAGCAATTGCTCAGCGATGAAAAGTGCCAGCACTGAAAGCTGTTGCTAGCCAGCACCCTTCCTTGGAAGCGCTTTTGTAGGCCAAAGAAGACTGGGGCTCTGGGCTTCTCTAGCCACCTAATCTTCTGCTCATCCTCTCGCGCACTCTAAAGAGAGCTCAGGTGAGAAATTGCAAACGTCGAGCAATTGCTCAGCGATGAAAAGTGCCAGCACTGAAAGCTGTTGCTAGCCAGCACCCTTCCTTGGAAGCGCTTTCACAGGCGCAGCAACACTGGGGCTTTGTGCTTCTCTAGCCACCAAACGTCACGGTCATTCTCTTTCCATCTCGTAGACATGAGCTGAGAAATTGCAAATGTCCAGCAATTGCTCAGAGATGAAAAGTGCCAGCAGTGAAAGCTCTTGCTAGCCAGCACCCTTCCTTGGAAGCGCTTTCACAGGCGCAGCAACACTGGGGCTCTGGGCTTCTCTAGCCACCAAAGGTCACGGTCCTTCTCTTTCCATGTCGTAGACACGAGCTGAGAAATTGCAAACGTCCAGCAATTGCTCAGCGATGAAAAGTGCCAGCACTGAAAGCTCTTGCTAGCCAGCACCCTTCCTTGGAAGCGCTTTTGTAGGCCTAAGACCACTGGGGCTCTGGGCTTCTCTAGCCACCTAATCTTCTGCTCATCCTCTCGCGCACTCTAAAGAGAGCTCAGGTGAGAAATTGCAAACGTCGAGCAATTGCTCAGCGATGAAAAGTGCCAGCACTGAAAGCTGTTGCTAGCCAGCACCCTTCCTTGGAAGCGCTTTTGTAGGCCTAAGAAGACTGGGGCTCTGGGCTTCTCTAGCCACCTAATCTTCTGCTCATCCTCTCGCGCAGTCTAAAGAGAGCTCAGGTGAGAAATTGCAAACGTCGAGCAATTGCTCAGAGATGAAAAGTGCCAGCACTGAAAGCTGTTGCTAGCCAGCACCCTTCCTTGCAAGCGCTTTCACAGGCGCAGCAACACTGGGGCTTTGCGCTTCTCTACCCACCAAACATCACGGTCCTTCTCTTTCCGTCTCGTAGACACGAGCTGAGAAATTGCAAACGTCGAGCAATTGCTCAGAGATGAAAAGTGCCAGCACTGAAAGCTGTTGCTAGCCAGCACCCTTCCTTGGAATCGCTTTTATAGGCCTAAGAAGACTGGGGCTCTGGGCTTCTCTAGCCACCTAATCTTCTGCTCATCCTCTCGCGCAATCTAAAGAGAGCTCAGGTGAGAAATTGCAAACGTCGAGCAATTGCTCAGAGAGGAAAAGTGCCAGCACTGAAAGCTGTTGCTAGCCAGCCCCCTTCCTTGGAAGCGCTTTTGTAGGCCTAAGAAGACTGGGGCTCTGGGCTTCTCTAGCCACCTAATCTTCTGCTCATCCTCTCGCGCAGTCTAAAGAGAGCTCAGGTGAGAAATTGCAAAGGTCGAGCAATTGCTCAGAGATGAAAAGTGCCAGCACTGAAAGCTGTTGCTAGGCAGCACCCTTCCTTGGAAGCGCTTTCACAGGCGCAGTAACACTGGGGCTTTGCACTTCTCTACCCACCAAAGGTCACGGTCATTCTCTTTCCGTCTCGTAGACACGAGCTGAGAAATTGCAAACGTCGAGCAATTGCTCAGCGATGAAAAGTGCCAGCACTGAAAGCTGTTGCTAGCCAGCACCCTTCCTTGGAAGCGCTTTTGTAGGCCTAAGAAGACTGGGGCTCTGGGCTTCTCTAGCCACCTAATCTTCTGCTCATCCTCTCGCGCAGTCTAAAGAGAGCTCAGGTGAGAAATTGCAAACGTCCAGCAATTGCTCAGAGATGAAAAGTGCCAGCACTGAAAGCTGTTGCTAGCCAGCACCCTTCCTTGGAAGCGCTTTTGTAGGCCTAAGAAGACTGGGGCTCTGGGCTTCTCTAGCCACCTAATCTTCTGCTCATCCTCTCGCGCACTCTAAAGAGAGCTCAGGTGAGAAATTGCAAACGTCGAGCAATTGCTCAGCTGAAAAGTGCCAGCACTGAAAGCTGTTGCTAGCCAGCACCCTTCCTTGGAAGCGCTTTCACAGGCGCAGTAATACTGGGGCTTTGCGCTTCTCTAGCCACCAAACGTCACGGTCATTCTCTTTCCGTCTCGTAGACACGAGCTGAGAAATTGCAAACGTCGAGCAATTGCTCAGTGATGAAAAGTGCCAGCACTGAAAGCTGTTGCTAGCCAGCACCCTTCCTTGGAAGCGCTTTTGTAGGCCTAAGAAGACTGGGGCTCTGGGCTTCTCTAGCCACCTAATCTTCTGCTCATCCTCTCGCGCAGTCTAAAGAGAGCTCAGGTGAGAAATTGCAAACGTCGAGCAATTGCTCAGAGATGAAAAGTGCCAGCACTGAAAGCTGTTGCTAGCCAGCACCCTTCCTTGGAAGCGCTTTTGTAGGCCTAAGAAGACTGGGGCTCTGGGCTTCTCTAGCCACCTAATCTTCTGCTCATCCTCTCGCGCACTCTAAAGAGAGCTCAGGTGAGAAATTGCAAACGTCGAGCAATTGCTCAGCGATGAAAAGTGCCAGCACTGAAAGCTCTTGCTAGCCAGCACCCTTCCTTGGAAGCGCTTTTGTAGGCCAAAGAAGACTGGGGCTCTGGGCTTCTCTAGCCACCTAATCTTCTGCTCATCCTCTCGCGCACTCTAAAGAGAGCTCAGGTGAGAAATTGCAAACGTCGAGCAATTGCTCAGCGATGAAAAGTGCCAGCACTGAAAGCTGTTGCTAGCCAGCACCCTTCCTTGGAAGCGCTTTCACAGGCGCAGTAACACTGGGGCTTTGCGCTTCTCTAGCCACCAAAGGTCACGGTCCTTCTCTTTCCGTCTCGTAGACATGAGCTGAGAAATTGCAAATGTCCAGCAATTGCTCAGAGATGAAAAGTGCCAGCACTGAAAGCTGTTGCTAGCCAGCACCCTTCCTTGGAAGCGCTTTCACAGGCGCAGCAACAGTGGGGCTTTGCGCTTCTCTAGCCACCAAAGGTCACGGTCCTTCTCTTTCCATGTCGTAGGCACGAGCTGAGAAATTGCAAACGTCCAGCAATTGCTCAGCGATGAAAAGTGCCAGCACTGAAAGCTCTTGCTAGCCAGCACCCTTCCTTGGAAGCGCTTTTGTAGGCCTAAGAACACTGGGGCTCTGGGCTTCTCTAGCCACCTAATCTTCTGCTCATCCTCTCGCGCACTCTAAAGAGAGCTCAGGTGAGAAATTGCAAACGTCGAGCAATTGCTCAGAGATGAAAAGTGCCAGCACTGAAAGCTGTTGCTAGCCAGCACCCTTCCTTGGAAGCGCTTTTGTAGGCCTAAGAAGACTGGGGCTCTGGGCTTCTCTAGCCACCTAATCTTCTGCTCATCCTCTCGCGCACTCTAAAGAGAGCTCAGGTGAGAAATTGCAAACGTCGAGCAATTGCTCAGAGATGAAAAGTGCCAGCACTGAAAGCTGTTGCTAGCCAGCACCCTTCCTTGCAAGCGCTTTCACAGGCGCAGCAACAGTGGGGCTTTGCGCTTCTCTACCCACCAAACATCACGGTCCTTCTCTTTCCATCTCGTAGACACGAGCTGAGAAATTGCAAAGGTCGAGCAATTGCTCAGCGATGAAAAGTGCCAGCACTGAAAGCTGTTGCTAGCCAGCCCCCTTCCTTGGAAGCGCTTTTGTAGGCCTAAGAAGACTGGGGCTCTGGGCTTCTCTAGCCACCTAATCTTCTGCTCATCCTCTCGCGCACTCTAAAGAGAGCTCAGGTGAGAAATTGCAAACGTCGAGCAATTGCTCAGAGATGAAAAGTGGCAGCACTGAAAGCTGTTGCTAGCCAGCACCCTTCCTTGGAAGCGCTTTCACGGGCGCAGCAACACTGGGGCTTTGCACTTCTCTACCCACCAAAGGTCACGGTCATTCTCTTTCCGTCTCGTAGACACGAGCTGAGAAATTGCAAACGTCGAGCAATTGCTCAGCGATGAAAAGTGCCAGCACTGAAAGCTGTTGCTAGCCAGCCCCCTTCCTTGGAAGCGCTTTTGTAGGCCTAAGAAGACTGGGGCTCTGGGCTTCTCTAGCCACCTAATCTTCTGCTCATCCTCTCGTGCACTCTAAAGAGAGCTCAGGTGAGAAATTGCAAACGTCGAGCAATTGCTCAGAGATGAAAAGTGCCAGCACTGAAAGCTGTTGCTAGCCAGCACCCTTCCTTGGAAGCGCTTTCACAGGCGCAGTAACACTGGGGCTTTGCGCTTCTCTAGCCACCAAACGTCACGGTCATTCTCTTTCCGTCTCGTAGACACGAGCTGAGAAATTGTAAACGTTGAGCAATTGCTCAGAGATGAAAAGTGCCAGCACTGAAAGCTGTTGCTAGCCAGCACCCTTCCTTGGAAGCGCTTTTGTAGGCCTAAGAAGACTGGGGCTCTGGGCTTCTCTAGCCACCTAATCTTCTGCTCATCCTCTCGCGCAGTCTAAAGAGAGCTCAGGTGAGAAATTGCAAACGTCGAGCAATTGCTCAGAGATGAAAAGTGCCAGCACTGAAAGCTGTTGCTAGCCAGCACCCTTCCTTGGAAGCGCTTTTGTAGGCCTAAGAACACTGGGGCTCTGGGCTTCTCTAGCCACCTAATCTTCTGCTCATCCTCTCGCGCAGTCTAAAGAGAGCTCAGGTGAGAAATTCCAAACGTTGAGCAATTGCTCAGAGATGAAAAGTGGCAGCACTGAAAGCTGTTGCTAGCCAGCACCCTTCCTTGGAAGTGCTTTCACAGGTGCAGCAACACTGGGGCTCTGGGCTTCTCTACCCACCAAACATCACGGTCATTCTCTTTCGATCTCGTAGACACGAGTTGAGAAATTGCAAATGTCGAGCAATTGCTCAGCGATGAAAAGTGCCAGCACTGAAAGCTGTTGCTAGCCAGCACCCTTCCTTGGAAGCGCTTTCACGGGCGCAGCAACACTGGGGCTTTGCGCTTCTCTAGCCACCAAACGTCACGGTCACTCTCTCTCCGTCTCGTAGACACGAGCTGAGAAATTGCAAAGGTCGAGCAATTGCTCAGAGATGAAAAGTGCCAGCACTGAAAGCTGTTGCTAGCCAGCAGCCTTCCTTGGAAGCGCTTTCACAGGCGCAGCAACACTGGGGCTCTGGGCTTCTCTAGCCACCAAAGGTCACGGTCCTTCTCTTTCCATCTCGTAGACACGAGCTGAGAAATTGCAAACGTCCAGCAATTGCTCAGAGATGAAAAGTGCCAGCACTGAAAGCTGTTGCTAGCCAGCACCCTTCCTTGGAAGCGCTTTTGTAGGCCTAAGAACACTGGGGCTCTGGGCTTCTCTAGCCACCTAATCTTCTGCTCATCCTCTCGCACAGTCTAAAGAGAGCTCAGGTGAGAAATTGCAAACGTCGAGCAATTGCTCAGCGATGAAAAGTGCCAGCACTGAAAGCTCTTGCTAGCCAGCACCCTTCCTTGGAAGCGCTTTTGTAGGCGTAAGAAGACTGGGGCTCTGGGCTTCTCTAGCCACCTAATCTTCTGCTCATCCTCTCGCGCACTCTAAAGAGAGCTCAGGTGAGAAATTGCAAACGTCGAGCAATTGCTCAGAGATGAAAAGTGCCAGCACTGAAAGCTGTTGCTAGCCAGCACCCTTCCTTGGAAGCGCTTTTGTAGGCCTAAGAAGACTGGGGCTCTGGGCTTCTCTAGCCACCTAATCTTCTGCTCATCCTCTCGCGCACTCTAAAGAGAGCTCAGGTGAGAAATTGCAAACGTCGAGCAATTGCTCAGAGATGAAAAGTGCCAGCACTGAAAGCTGTTGCTAGCCAGCACCCTTCCTTGGAAGCACTTTTGTAGGCCTAAGAAGACTGGGGCTCTGGGCTTCTCTAGCCACCTAATCTTCTGCTCATCCTCTCGCGCAGTCTAAAGAGAGCTCAGGTGAGAAATTGCAAATGTCCAGCAATTGCTCAGAGATGAAAAGTGCCAGCACTGAAAGCTGTTGCTAGCCAGCACCCTTCCTTGGAAGCGCTTTTGTAGGCCTAAGAAGACTGGGGCTCTGGGCTTCTCTAGCCACCTAATCTTCTGCTCATCCTCTCGCGCACTCTAAAGAGAGCTCAGGTGAGAAATTGCAAACGTCGAGCAATTGCTCAGAGATGAAAAGTGCCAGCACTGAAAGCTGTTGCTAGCCAGCAACCTTCCTTGGAAGCGCTTTCACAGGCGCAGCAACACTGGGGCTTTGCGCTTCTCTACCCACCAAACGTCACGGTCATTCTCTTTCCATCTCGTAGACACGAGCTGAGAAATTGCAAACGTCGAGCAATTGCTCAGCGATGAAAAGTGCCAGCACTGAAAGCTGTTGCTAGCCAGCACCCTTCCTTGGAAGCGCTTTTGTAGGCCTAAGAAGACTGGGGCTCTGGGCTTCTCTAGCCACCTAATCTTCTGCTCATCCTCTCGCGCACTCTAAAGAGAGCTCAGGTGAGAAATTGCAAACGTCGAGCAATTGCTCAGCGATGAAAAGTGCCAGCACTGAAAGCTGTTGCTAGCCAGCACCCTTCCTTGGAAGCGCTTTTGTAGGCCTAAGAAGACTGGGGCTCTGGGCTTCTCTAGCCACCTAATCTTCTGCTCATCCTCTCGTGCACTCTAAAGAGAGCTCAGGTGAGAAATTGCAAACGTCGAGCAATTGCTCAGAGATGAAAAGTGCCAGCACTGAAAGCTGTTGCTAGCCAGCACCCTTCCTTGGAAGCGCTTTCACAGGCGCAGCAACACTGGGGCTTTGCGCTTCTCTAGCCACCAAACGTCACGGTCCTTCTCTTTCCGTCTCGTAGACACGAGCTGAGAAATTGCAAACGTCGAGCAATTGCTCAGCGATGAAAAGTGCCAGCACTGAAAGCTGTTGCTAGCCAGCACCCTTCCTTGGAAGCGCTTTTGTAGGCCTAAGAAGACTGGGGCTCTGGGCTTCTCTAGCCACCTAATCTTCTGCTCATCCTCTTGCGCACTCTAAAGAGAGCTCAGGTGAGAAATTGCAAACGTCGAGCAATTGCTCAGAGATGAAAAGTGCCAGCACTGAAAGCTGTTGCTAGCCAGCACCCTTCCTTGGAAGCGCTTTCACAGGCGCAGCAACACTGGGGCTTTGCGCTTCTCTAGCCACCAAACGTCACGGTCATTCTCTTTCCGTCTCGTAGACACGAGCTGAGAAATTGCAAACATCGAGCAATTGCTCAGCGATGAAAAGTGCCAGCACTGAAAGCTGTTGCTAGCCAGCAGCCTTCCTTGGAAGCACTTTCACAGGTGCAGCAACACTGGGGCTTTGCGCTTCTCTAGCCACCAAATTTCACGGTCATTCTCTTTCCGTCTCGTAGACACGAGCTGAGAAATTGCAAACGTTGAGCAATTGCTCAGCGATGAAAAGTGCCAGCACTGAAAGCTGTTGCTAGCCAGCCCCCTTCCTTGGAAGCGCTTTTGTAGGCCTAAGAAGACTGGGGCTCTGGGCTTCTCTAGCCACCTAATCTTCTGCTCATCCTCTCGCGCACTCTAAAGAGAGCTCAGGTGAGAAATTGCAAACGTCGAGCAATTGCTCAGAGATGAAAAGTGCCAGCACTGAAAGCTGTTGCTAGCCAGCACCCTTCCTTGGAAGCGCTTTTGTAGGCCTAAGAAGACTGGGGCTCTGGGCTTCTCTAGCCACCTAATCTTCTGCTCATCCTCTCGCGCAGTCTAAAGAGAGCTCAGGTGAGAAATTGCAAACGTCGAGCAATTGCTCAGAGATGAAAAGTGCCAGCACTGAAAGCTCTTGCTAGCCAGCACCCTTCCTTGGAAGCGCTTTTGTAGGCCTAAGAACACTGGGGCTCTGGGCTTCTCTAGCCACCTAATCTTCTGCTCATCCTCTCGCGCACTCTAAAGAGAGCTCAGGTGAGAAATTGCAAACGTCGAGCAATTGCTCAGCGATGAAAAGTGCCAGCACTGAAAGCTGTTGCTAGCCAGCACCCTTCCTTGGAAGCGCTTTCACAGGCGCAGCAACACTGGGGCTTTGCGCTTCTCTAGCCACCAAAGGTCACGGTCATTCTCTTTCCATCTCGTAGACACGAGCTGAGAAATTGCAAATGTCCAGCAATTGCTCAGAGATGAAAAGTGCCAGCACTGAAAGCTGTTGCTAGCCAGCAGCCTTCCTTGGAAGCGCTTTCACAGGCGCAGCAACACTGGGGCTCTGGGCTTCTCTAGCCACCAAAGGTCACGGTCCTTCTCTTTCCATCTCGTAGACACGAGCTGAGAAATTGCAAACGTCGAGCAATTGCTCAGCGATGAAAAGTGCCAGCACTGAAAGCTCTTGCTAGCCAGCACCCTTCCTTGGAAGCGCTTTTGTAGGCCTAAGAAGACTGGGGCTCTGGGCTTCTCTAGCCACCTAATCTTCTGCTCATCCTCTCGCGCACTCTAAAGAGAGCTCAGGTGAGAAATTGCAAACGTCGAGCAATTGCTCAGAGATGAAAAGTGCCAGCACTGAAAGCTGTTGCTAGCCAGCACCCTTCCTTGGAAGCGCTTTTGTAGGCCTAAGAAGACTGGGGCTCTGGGCTTCTCTAGCCACCTAATCTTCTGCTCATCCTCTCGTGCACTCTAAAGAGAGCTCAGGTGAGAAATTGCAAACGTCGAGCAATTGCTCAGAGATGAAAAGTGCCAGCACTGAAAGATGTTGCTAGCCAGCACCCTTCCTTGGAAGCGCTTTCACAGGCGCAGCAACACTGGGGCTTTGCGCTTCTCTAGCCACCAAATGTCACGGTCCTTCTCTTTCCGTCTCGTAGACACGAGCTGAGAAATTGCAAACGTCGAGCAATTGCTCAGAGATGAAAAGTGCCAGCACTGAAAGCTGTTGCTAGCCAGCACCCTTCCTTGCAAGCGCTTTTGTAGGCCTAAGAAGACTGGGGCTCTGGGCTTCTCTAGCCACCTAATCTTCTGCTCATCCTCTTGCGCACTCTAAACAGAGCTCAGGTGAGAAATTGCAAACGTCGAGCAATTGCTCAGAGATGAAAAGTGCCAGCACTGAAAGCTGTTGCTAGCCAGCACCCTTCCTTGGAAGCGCTTTCACAGGCGCAGCAACACTGGGGCTTTGCGCTTCTCTAGCCACCAAACGTCACGGTCATTCTCTTTCCGTCTCGTAGACACGAGCTGAGAAATTGCAAACATCGAGCAATTGCTCAGAGATGAAAAGTGCCAGCACTGAAAGCTGTTGCTAGCCAGCACCCTTCCTTGGAAGCGCTTTCACAGGCGCAGCAACACTGGGGCTTTGCGCTTCTCTAGCCACCAAATGTCACGGTCCTTCTCTTTCCGTCTCGTAGACACGAGCTGAGAAATTGCAAACGTCGAGCAATTGCTCAGCGATGAAAAGTGCCAGCACTGAAAGCTGTTGCTAGCCAGCACCCTTCCTTGCAAGCGCTTTTGTAGGCCTAAGAAGACTGGGGCTCTGGGCTTCTCTAGCCACCTAATCTTCTGCTCATCCTCTCGCGCAGTCTAAAGAGAGCTCAGGTGAGAAATTGCAAACGTCGAGCAATTGCTCAGCGATGAAAAGTGCCAGCACTGAAAGCTGTTGCTAGCCAGCACCCTTCCTTGGAAGCGCTTTTGTAGGCCTAAGAACACTGGGGCTCTGGGCTTCTCTAGCCACCTAATCTTCTGCTCATCCTCTCGCGCACTCTAAAGAGAGCTCAGGTGAGAAATTGCAAACGTCGAGCAATTGCTCAGCGATGAAAAGTGCCAGCACTGAAAGCTGTTGCTAGCCAGCACCCTTCCTTGGAAGCGCTTTTGTAGGCCAAAGAAGACTGGGGCTCTGGGCTTCTCTAGCCACCTAATCTTCTGCTCATCCTCTCGCGCACTCTAAAGAGAGCTCAGGTGAGAAATTGCAAACGTCGAGCAATTGCTCAGCGATGAAAAGTGCCAGCACTGAAAGCTGTTGCTAGCCAGCACCCTTCCTTGGAAGCGCTTTCACAGGCGCAGCAACACTGGGGCTTTGTGCTTCTCTAGCCACCAAACGTCACGGTCATTCTCTTTCCATCTCGTAGACATGAGCTGAGAAATTGCAAATGTCCAGCAATTGCTCAGAGATGAAAAGTGCCAGCAGTGAAAGCTCTTGCTAGCCAGCACCCTTCCTTGGAAGCGCTTTCACAGGCGCAGCAACACTGGGGCTCTGGGCTTCTCTAGCCACCAAAGGTCACGGTCCTTCTCTTTCCATGTCGTAGACACGAGCTGAGAAATTGCAAACGTCCAGCAATTGCTCAGCGATGAAAAGTGCCAGCACTGAAAGCTCTTGCTAGCCAGCACCCTTCCTTGGAAGCGCTTTTGTAGGCCTAAGACCACTGGGGCTCTGGGCTTCTCTAGCCACCTAATCTTCTGCTCATCCTCTCGCGCACTCTAAAGAGAGCTCAGGTGAGAAATTGCAAACGTCGAGCAATTGCTCAGAGATGAAAAGTGCCAGCACTGAAAGCTGTTGCTAGCCAGCACCCTTCCTTGGAAGCGCTTTTGTAGGCCTAAGAAGACTGGGGCTCTGGGCTTCTCTAGCCACCTAATCTTCTGCTCATCCTCTCGCGCAGTCTAAAGAGAGCTCAGGTGAGAAATTGCAAACGTCGAGCAATTGCTCAGAGATGAAAAGTGCCAGCACTGAAAGCTGTTGCTAGCCAGCACCCTTCCTTGCAAGCGCTTTCACAGGCGCAGCAACACTGGGGCTTTGCGCTTCTCTACCCACCAAACATCACGGTCCTTCTCTTTCCGTCTCGTAGACACGAGCTGAGAAATTGCAAACGTCGAGCAATTGCTCAGAGATGAAAAGTGCCAGCACTGAAAGCTGTTGCTAGCCAGCACCCTTCCTTGGAATCGCTTTTATAGGCCTAAGAAGACTGGGGCTCTGGGCTTCTCTAGCCACCTAATCTTCTGCTCATCCTCTCGCGCAATCTAAAGAGAGCTCAGGTGAGAAATTGCAAACGTCGAGCAATTGCTCAGAGAGGAAAAGTGCCAGCACTGAAAGCTGTTGCTAGCCAGCCCCCTTCCTTGGAAGCGCTTTTGTAGGCCTAAGAAGACTGGGGCTCTGGGCTTCTCTAGCCACCTAATCTTCTGCTCATCCTCTCGCGCAGTCTAAAGAGAGCTCAGGTGAGAAATTGCAAACGTCGAGCAATTGCTCAGAGATGAAAAGTGCCAGCACTGAAAGCTGTTGCTAGGCAGCACCCTTCCTTGGAAGCGCTTTCACAGGCGCAGTAACACTGGGGCTTTGCACTTCTCTACCCACCAAAGGTCACGGTCATTCTCTTTCCGTCTCGTAGACACGAGCTGAGAAATTGCAAACGTCGAGCAATTGCTCAGCGATGAAAAGTGCCAGCACTGAAAGCTGTTGCTAGCCAGCACCCTTCCTTGGAAGCGCTTTTGTAGGCCTAAGAAGACTGGGGCTCTGGGCTTCTCTAGCCACCTAATCTTCTGCTCATCCTCTCGCGCAGTCTAAAGAGAGCTCAGGTGAGAAATTGCAAACGTCCAGCAATTGCTCAGAGATGAAAAGTGCCAGCACTGAAAGCTGTTGCTAGCCAGCACCCTTCCTTGGAAGCGCTTTTGTAGGCCTAAGAAGACTGGGGCTCTGGGCTTCTCTAGCCACCTAATCTTCTGCTCATCCTCTCGCGCACTCTAAAGAGAGCTCAGGTGAGAAATTGCAAACGTCGAGCAATTGCTCAGCTGAAAAGTGCCAGCACTGAAAGCTGTTGCTAGCCAGCACCCTTCCTTGGAAGCGCTTTCACAGGCGCAGTAATACTGGGGCTTTGCGCTTCTCTAGCCACCAAACGTCACGGTCATTCTCTTTCCGTCTCGTAGACACGAGCTGAGAAATTGCAAACGTCGAGCAATTGCTCAGTGATGAAAAGTGCCAGCACTGAAAGCTGTTGCTAGCCAGCACCCTTCCTTGGAAGCGCTTTTGTAGGCCTAAGAAGACTGGGGCTCTGGGCTTCTCTAGCCACCTAATCTTCTGCTCATCCTCTCGCGCAGTCTAAAGAGAGCTCAGGTGAGAAATTGCAAACGTCGAGCAATTGCTCAGAGATGAAAAGTGCCAGCACTGGAAGCTGTTGCTAGCCAGCACCCTTCCTTGGAAGCGCTTTTGTAGGCCTAAGAAGACTGGGGCTCTGGGCTTCTCTAGCCACCTAATCTTCTGCTCATCCTCTCGCGCACTCTAAAGAGAGCTCAGGTGAGAAATTGCAAACGTCGAGCAATTGCTCAGCGATGAAAAGTGCCAGCACTGAAAGCTCTTGCTAGCCAGCACCCTTCCTTGGAAGCGCTTTTGTAGGCCAAAGAAGACTGGGGCTCTGGGCTTCTCTAGCCACCTAATCTTCTGCTCATCCTCTCGCGCACTCTAAAGAGAGCTCAGGTGAGAAATTGCAAACGTCGAGCAATTGCTCAGCGATGAAAAGTGCCAGCACTGAAAGCTGTTGCTAGCCAGCACCCTTCCTTGGAAGCGCTTTCACAGGCGCAGTAACACTGGGGCTTTGCGCTTCTCTAGCCACCAAAGGTCACGGTCCTTCTCTTTCCGTCTCGTAGACATGAGCTGAGAAATTGCAAATGTCCAGCAATTGCTCAGAGATGAAAAGTGCCAGCACTGAAAGCTGTTGCTAGCCAGCACCCTTCCTTGGAAGCGCTTTCACAGGCGCAGCAACACTGGGGCTCTGGGCTTCTCTAGCCACCAAAGGTCACGGTCCTTCTCTTTCCATGTCGTAGGCACGAGCTGAGAAATTGCAAACGTCCAGCAATTGCTCAGCGATGAAAAGTGCCAGCACTGAAAGCTCTTGCTAGCCAGCACCCTTCCTTGGAAGCGCTTTTGTAGGCCTAAGAACACTGGGGCTCTGGGCTTCTCTAGCCACCTAATCTTCTGCTCATCCTCTCGCGCACTCTAAAGAGAGCTCAGGTGAGAAATTGCAAACGTCGAGCAATTGCTCAGAGATGAAAAGTGCCAGCACTGAAAGCTGTTGCTAGCCAGCACCCTTCCTTGGAAGCGCTTTTGTAGGCCTAAGAAGACTGGGGCTCTGGGCTTCTCTAGCCACCTAATCTTCTGCTCATCCTCTCGCGCAGTCTAAAGAGAGCTCAGGTGAGAAATTGCAAACGTCGAGCAATTGCTCAGAGATGAAAAGTGCCAGCACTGAAAGCTGTTGCTAGCCAGCACCCTTCCTTGCAAGCGCTTTCACAGGCGCAGCAACAGTGGGGCTTTGCGCTTCTCTACCCACCAAACATCACGGTCCTTCTCTTTCCATCTCGTAGACACGAGCTGAGAAATTGCAAAGGTCGAGCAATTGCTCAGCGATGAAAAGTGCCAGCACTGAAAGCTGTTGCTAGCCAGCCCCCTTCCTTGGAAGCGCTTTTGTAGGCCTAAGAAGACTGGGGCTCTGGGCTTCTCTAGCCACCTAATCTTCTGCTCATCCTCTCGCGCACTCTAAAGAGAGCTCAGGTGAGAAATTGCAAACGTCGAGCAATTGCTCAGAGATGAAAAGTGGCAGCACTGAAAGCTGTTGCTAGCCAGCACCCTTCCTTGGAAGCGCTTTCACGGGCGCAGCAACACTGGGGCTTTGCACTTCTCTACCCACCAAAGGTCACGGTCATTCTCTTTCCGTCTCGTAGACACGAGCTGAGAAATTGCAAACGTCGAGCAATTGCTCAGCGATGAAAAGTGCCAGCACTGAAAGCTGTTGCTAGCCAGCACCCTTCCTTGGAAGCGCTTTTGTAGGCCTAAGAAGACTGGGGCTCTGGGCTTCTCTAGCCACCTAATCTTCTGCTCATCCTCTCGCGCAGTCTAAAGAGAGCTCAGGTGAGAAATTGCAAACGTTGAGCAATTGCTCAGCGATGAAAAGTGCCAGCACTGAAAGCTGTTGCTAGCCAGCACCCTTCCTTGGAAGCGCTTTTGTAGGCCTAAGAAGACTGGGGCTCTGGGCTTCTCTAGCCACCTAATCTTCTGCTCATCCTCTCGCGCACTCTAAAGAGAGCTCAGGTGAGAAATTGCAAACGTCCAGCAATTGCTCAGCTGAAAAGTGCCAGCACTGAAAGCTGTTGCTAGCCAGCACCCTTCCTTGGAAGCGCTTTCACAGGCGCAGTAATACTGGGGCTTTGCGCTTCTCTAGCCACCAAATGTCACGGTCATTCTCTTTCCGTCTCGTAGACACGAGCTGAGAAATTGCAAACGTCGAGCAATTGCTCAGCGATGAAAAGTGCCAGCACTGAAAGCTGTTGCTAGCCAGCCCCCTTCCTTGGAAGCGCTTTTGTAGGCCTAAGAAGACTGGGGCTCTGGGCTTCTCTAGCCACCTAATCTTCTGCTCATCCTCTCGCGCACTCTAAAGAGAGCTCAGGTGAGAAATTGCAAACGTCGAGCAATTGCTCAGAGATGAAAAGTGCCAGCACTGAAAGCTGTTGCTAGCCAGCACCCTTCCTTGGAAGCGCTTTTGTAGGCCTAAGCACACTGGGGCTCTGGGCTTCTCTAGCCACCTAATCTTCTGCTCATCCTCTCGCGCACTCTAAAGAGAGCTCAGGTGAGAAATTGCAAACGTCGAGCAATTGCTCAGAGATGAAAAGTGCCAGCACTGAAAGCTGTTGCTAGCCAGCACCCTTCCTTGGAAGCGCTTTCACAGGCGCAGCAACACTGGGGCTTTGCGCTTCTCTAGCCACCAAATGTCACGGTCCTTCTCTTTCCGTCTCGTAGACACGAGCTGAGAAATTGCAAATGTCCAGCAATTGCTCAGAGATGAAAAGTGCCAGCACTGAAAGCTGTTGCTAGCCAGCAGCCTTCCTTGGAAGCGCTTTCACAGGCGCAGCAACACTGGGGCTCTGGGCTTCTCTAGCCACCAAAGGTCACGGTCCTTCTCTTTCCATCTCGTAGACACGAGCTGAGAAATTGCAAACGTCGAGCAATTGCTCAGAGAGGAAAAGTGCCAGCACTGAAAGCTGTTGCTAGCCAGCACCCTTCCTTGGAAGCGCTTTTGTAGGCCTAAGAAGACTGGGGCTCTGGGCTTCTCTAGCCACCTAATCTTCTGCTCAACCTCTCGCGCACTCTAAAGAGAGCTCAGGTGAGAAATTGCAAACGTCGAGCAATTGCTCAGAGATGAAAAGTGCCAGCACTGAAAGCTGTTGCTAGCCAGCACCCTTCCTTGGAAGCGCTTTCACAGGCGCAGCAACACTGGGGCTTTGCGCTTCTCTAGCCACCAAAGGTCACGGTCCTTCTCTTTCCGTCTCGTAGACACGAGCTGAGAAATTGCAAACGTCGAGCAATTGCTCAGAGATGAAAAGTGCCAGCACTGAAAGCTGTTGCTAGCCAGCCCCCTTCCTTGGAAGCGCTTTTGTAGGCCTAAGAAGACTGGGGCTCTGGGCTTCTCTAGCCACCTAATCTTCTGCTCATCCTCTCGCGCAGTCTAAAGAGAGCTCAGGTGAGAAATTGCAAACGTCGAGCAATTGCTCAGAGATGAAAAGTGGCAGCACTGAAAGCTGTTGCTAGCCAGCACCCTTCCTTGGAAGCGCTTTTGTAGGCCTAAGAAGACTGGGGCTCTGGGCTTCTCTAGCCACCTAATCTTCTGCTCATCCTCTCGCGCAGTCTAAAGAGAGCTCAGGTGAGAAATTGCAAACGTCGAGCAATTGCTCAGCGATGAAAAGTGCCAGCACTGAAAGCTGTTGCTAGCCAGCACCCTTCCTTGGAAGCACTTTCAGAGGCGCAGGAACACTGGGGCTTTGCGCTTCTCTAGCCACCAAACGTCACGGTCCTTCTGTTTCCATCTCGTAGACACGAGCTGAGAAATTGCAAACGTCGAGCAATTGCTCAGAGATGAAAAGTGCCAGCACTGAAAGCTCTTGCTAGCCAGCACCCTTCCTTGGAAGCGCTTTCACAGGCGCAGCAACACTGGGGCTTTGCGCTTCTCTAGCCACCAAACGTCACGGTCACTCTCTCTCCGTCTCGTAGACACGAGCTGAGAAATTGCAAACATCGAGCAATTGCTCAGAGATGAAAAGTGCCAGCACTGAAAGCGGTTGCTAGCCAGCACCCTTCCTTGGAAGCGCTTTCACAGGCGCAGCAACACTGGGGCTCTGGGCTTCTCTAGCCACCAAAGGTCACGGTCCTTCTCTTTCCATCTCGTAGACACGAGCTGAGAAATTGCAAAGGTCGAGCAATTGCTCAGCGATGAAAAGTGCCAGCACTGAAAGCTGTTGCTAGCCAGCACCCGTCCTTGGAAGCGCTTTTGTAGGCCTAAGAAGACTGGGGCTCTGGGCTTCTCTAGCCACCTAATCTTCTGCTCATCCTCTCGCACAGTCTAAAGAGAGCTCAGGTGAGAAATTGCAAACGTCGAGCAATTGCTCAGAGATGAAAAGTGCCAGCACTGAAAGCTGTTGCTAGCCAGCACCCTTCCTTGGAAGCGCTTTTATAGGCCTAAGAAGACTGGGGCTCTGGGCTTCTCTAGCCACCTAATCTTCTGCTCATCCTCTCGCGCAGTCTAAAGAGAGCTCAGGTGAGAAATTGCAAACGTCGAGCAATTGCTCAGAGAGGAAAAGTGGCAGCACTGAAAGCTGTTGCTAGCCAGCACCCTTCCTTGGAAGCGCTTTTGTAGGCCTAAGAACACTGGGGCTCTGGGCTTCTCTAGCCACCTAATCTTCTGCTCATCCTCTCGCGCAGTCTAAAGAGAGCTCAGGTGAGAAATTGCAAACGTCGAGCAATTGCTCAGAGATGAAAAGTGCCAGCACTGAAAGCTGTTGCTAGCCAGCACCCTTCCTTGGAAGCGCTTTCACGGGCGCAGCAACACTGGGGCTTTGCTCTTCTCTACCCACCAAAGGTCACGGTCACTCTCCCTCCGTCTCGTAGACACGAGCTGAGAAATTGCAAACGTCGAGCAATTGCTCAGCAATGAAAAGTGCCAGCACTGAAAGCTGTTGCTAGCCAGCCCCCTTCCTTGGAAGCGCTTTTGTAGGCCTAAGAAGACTGGGGCTCTGGGCTTCTCTAGCCACCTAATCTTCTGCTCATCCTCTCGCGCAGTCTAAAGAGAGCTCAGGTGAGAAATTGCAAACGTCCAGCAATTGCTCAGAGATGAAAAGTGGCAGCACTGAAAGCTGTTGCTAGCCAGCACCCTTCCTTGGAAGCGCTTTTGTAGGCCTAAGAAGACTGGGGCTCTGGGCTTCTCTAGCCACCTAATCTTCTGCTCATCCTCTCGCGCAGTCTAAAGAGAGCTCAGGTGAGAAATTGCAAACGTCGAGCAATTGCTCAGCGATGAAAAGTGCCAGCACTGAAAGCTGTTGCTAGCCAGCACCCTTCCTTGGAAGCGCTTTCACAGGCGCAACAACACTGGGGCTTTGCGCTTCTCTAGCCACCAAAGGTCACGGTCATTCTCTTTCCGTCTCGTAGACACGAGCTGAGAAATTGCAAACGTCGAGCAATTGCTCAGAGATGAAAAGTGCCAGCACTGAAAGCTGTTGCTAGCCAGCACCCTTCCTTGGAAGCGCTTTTGTAGGCCTAAGAAGACTGGGGCTCTGGGCTTCTCTAGCCACCTAATCTTCTGCTCATCCTCTCGCGCAGTCTAAAGAGAGCTCAGGTGAGAAATTGCAAACGTCGAGCAATTGCTCAGAGATGAAAAGTGGCAGCACTGAAAGCTGTTGCTAGCCAGCACCCTTCCTTGGAAGCGCTTTTGTAGGCCTAAGAAGACTGGGGCTCTGGGCTTCTCTAGCCACCTAATCTTCTGCTCATCCTCTCGCGCAGTCTAAAGAGAGCTCAGGTGAGAAATTGCAAACGTCGAGCAATTGCTCAGCGATGAAAAGTGCCAGCACTGAAAGCTGTTGCTAGCCAGCACCCTTCCTTGGAAGCACTTTCACAGGCGCAGGAACACTGGGGCTTTGCGCTTCTCTAGCCACCAAAGGTCACGGTCCTTCTCTTTCCGTCTCGTAGACACGAGCTGAGAAATTGCAAACGTCGAGCAATTGCTCAGAGATGAAAAGTGCCAGCACTGAAAGCTCTTGCTAGCCAGCACCCTTCCTTGGAAGCGCTTTCACAGGCGCAGCAACACTGGGGCTTTGCGCTTCTCTAGCCACCAAACGTCACGGTCACTCTCTCTCCGTCTCGTAGACACGAGCTGAGAAATTGCAAACATCGAGCAATTGCTCAGAGATGAAAAGTGCCAGCACTGAAAGCGGTTGCTAGCCAGCAGCCTTCCTTGGAAGCGCTTTCACAGGCGCAGCAACACTGGGGCTCTGGGCTTCTCTAGCCACCAAAGGTCACGGTCCTTCTCTTTCCATCTCGTAGACACGAGCTGAGAAATTGCAAAGGTCGAGCAATTGCTCAGCGATGAAAAGTGCCAGCACTGAAAGCTGTTGCTAGCCAGCACCCGTCCTTGGAAGCGCTTTTGTAGGCCTAAGAAGACTGGGGCTCTGGGCTTCTCTAGCCACCTAATCTTCTGCTCATCCTCTCGCACAGTCTAAAGAGAGCTCAGGTGAGAAATTGCAAACGTCGAGCAATTGCTCAGAGATGAAAAGTGGCAGCACTGAAAGCTGTTGCTAGCCAGCACCCTTCCTTGGAAGCGCTTTTGTAGGCGTAAGAACACTGGGGCTCTGGGCTTCTCTAGCCACCTAATCTTCTGCTCATCCTCTCGCGCAGTCTAAAGAGAGCTCAGGTGAGAAATTGCAAACGTCGAGCAATTGCTCAGAGATGAAAAGTGCCAGCACTGAAAGCTGTTGCTAGCCAGCACCCTTCCTTGGAAGCGCTTTCACGGGCGCAGCAACACTGGGGCTTTGCACTTCTCTACCCACCAAAGGTCACGGTCACTCTCCCTCCGTCTCGTAGACACGAGCTGAGAAATTGCAAACGTCGAGCAATTGCTCAGCGATGAAAAGTGCCAGCACTGAAAGCTGTTGCTAGCCAGCACCCTTCCTTGGAAGCGCTTTTGTAGGCCTAAGAACACTGGGGCTCTGGGCTTCTCTAGCCACCTAATCTTCTGCTCATCCTCTCGCACAGTCTAAAGAGAGCTCAGGTGAGAAATTGCAAACGTCGAGCAATTGCTCAGAGATGAAAAGTGCCAGCACTGAAAGCTGTTGCTAGCCAGCACCCTTCCTTGGAAGCGCTTTTGTAGGCCTAAGAAGACTGGGGCTCTGGGCTTCTCTAGCCACCTAATCTTCTGCTCATCCTCTCGTGAACTCTAAAGAGAGCTCAGGTGAGAAATTGCAAACGTCGAGCAATTGCTCAGAGATGAAAAGTGCCAGCACTGAAAGCTGTTGCTAGCCAGCACCCTTCCTTGGAAGCGCTTTCACAGGCGCAGCAACAGTGGGGCTTTGCGCTTCTCTAGCCACCAAATGTCACGGTCCTTCTCTTTCCGTCTCGTAGACACGAGCTGAGAAATTGCAAACGTCGAGCAATTGCTCAGCGATGAAAAGTGCCAGCACTGAAAGCTGTTGCTAGCCAGCACCCTTCCTTGGAAGCACTTTCACAGGTGCAGCAACACTGGGGCTTTGCGCTTCTCTAGCCACCAAACGTCACGGTCCTTCTCTTTCCGTCTCGTAGACACGAGCTGAGAAATTGCAAACGTCGAGCAATTGCTCAGCGATGAAAAGTGCCAGCACTGAAAGCTGTTGCTAGCCAGCCCCCTTCCTTGGAAGCGCTTTTGTAGGCCTAAGAAGACTGGGGCTCTGGGCTTCTCTAGCCACCTAATCTTCTGCTCATCCTCTCGCGCAGTCTAAAGAGAGCTCAGGTGAGAAATTGCAAACGTCGAGCAATTGCTCAGCGATGAAAAGTGCCAGCACTGAAAGCTGTTGCTAGCCAGCACCCTTCCTTGGAAGCGCTTTTGTAGGCCTAAGAAGACTGGGGCTCTGGGCTTCTCTAGCCACCTAATCTTCTGCTCATCCTCTCGCGCACTCTAAAGAGAGCTCAGGTGACAAATTGCAAACGTCGAGCAATTGCTCAGAGATGAAAAGTGCCAGCACTGAAAGCTGTTGCTAGCCAGCACCCTTCCTTGGAAGCGCTTTCACAGGCGCAGCAACACTGGGGCTTTGCGCTTCTCTAGCCACCAAACGTCACGGTCCTTCTCTTTCCGTCTCGTAGACACGAGCTGAGAAACTGCAAAGGTCGAGCAATTGCTCAGAGATGAAAAGTGCCAGCACTGAAAGCTGTTGCTAGCCAGCACCCTTCCTTGGAAGCGCTTTTGTAGGCCTAAGAAGACTGGGGCTCTGGGCTTCTCTAGCCACCTAATCTTCTGCTCATCCTCTCGCGCACTCTAAAGAGAGCTCAGGTGAGAAATTGCAAACGTCGAGCAATTGCTCAGAGATGAAAAGTGCCAGCACTGAAAGCTGTTGCTAGCCAGCACCCTTCCTTGGAAGCGCTTTCACAGGCGCAGCAACACTGGGGCTCTGGGCTTCTCTAGCCACCAAACGTCACGGTCCTTCTCTTTCCGTCTCGTAGACACGAGCTGAGAAATTGCAAACGTCGAGCAATTGCTCAGCGATGAAAAGTGCCAGCAGTGAAAGCTGTTGCTAGCCAGCACCCTTCCTTGGAAGCGCTTTTGTAGGCCTAAGAAGACTGGGGCTCTGGGCTTCTCTAGCCACCTAATCTTCTGCTCATCCTCTCGCGCACTCTAAAGAGAGCTCAGGTGAGAAATTGCAAACGTCGAGCAATTGCTCAGAGATGAAAAGTGCCAGCACTGAAAGCTGTTGCTAGCCAGCCCCCTTCCTTGGAAGCGCTTTTGTAGGCCTAAGAAGACTGGGGCTCTGGGCTTCTCTAGCCACCTAATCTTCTGCTCATCATCTCGTGCACTCTAAAGAGAGCTCAGGTGAGAAATTGCAAACGTCCAGCAATTGCTCAGCGATGAAAAGTGCCAGCACTGAAAGCTGTTGCTAGCCAGCAGCCTTCCTTGGAAGCGCTTTCACAGGCGCAGGAACACTGGGGCTTTGCGCTTCTCTAGCCACCAAATGTCACGGTCATTCTCTTTCCATCTCGTAGACACGAGCTGAGAAATTGCAAACGTCGAGCAATTGCTCAGCGATGAAAAGTGCCAGCACTGAAAGCTGTTGCTAGCCAGCCCCCTTCCTTGGAAGCGCTTTTGTAGGCCTAAGAAGACTGGGGCTCTGGGCTTCTCTAGCCACCTAATCTTCTGCTCATCCTCTCGCGCAGTCTAAAGAGAGCTCAGGTGAGAAATTGCAAACGTCGAGCAATTGCTCAGAGATGAAAAGTGCCAGCACTGAAAGCTGTTGCTAGCCAGCACCCTTCCTTGGAAGCGCTTTTGTAGGCCAAAGAAGACTGGGGCTCTGGGCTTCTCTAGCCACCTAATCTTCTGCTCATCCTCTCGCGCAGTCTAAAGAGAGCTCAGGTGAGAAATTGCAAACGTCCAGCAATTGCTCAGCGATGAAAAGTGCCAGCACTGAAAGCTGTTGCTAGCCAGCACCCTTCCTTGGAAGCGCTTTCACAGGCGCAGGAACACTGGGGCTTTGCGCTTCTCTAGCCACCAAAAGTCACGGTCATTCTCTTTCCGTCTCGTAGACACGAGCTGAGAAATTGCAAACGTCGAGCAATTGCTCAGCGATGAAAAGTGCCAGCACTGAAAGCTGTTGCTAGCCAGCACCCTTCCTTGGAAGCGCTTTTGTAGGCCTAAGCACACTGGGGCTCTGGGCTTCTCTAGCCACCTAATCTTCTGCTCATCCTCTCGCGCACTCTAAAGAGAGCTCAGGTGAGAAATTGCAAACGTCGAGCAATTGCTCAGAGATGAAAAGTGCCAGCACTGAAAGCTCTTGCTAGCCAGCACCCTTCCTTGGAAGCGCTTTTGTAGGCCTAAGAAGACTGGGGCTCTGGGCTTCTCTAGCCACCTAATCTTCTGCTCATCCTCTCGCGCACTCTAAAGAGAGCTCAGGTGAGAAATTGCAAACGTCCAGCAATTGCTCAGCGATGAAAAGTGCCAGCACTGAAAGCTGTTGCTAGCCAGCACCCTTCCTTGGAAGCGCTTTCACAGGCGCAGCAACACTGGGGCTTTGCGCTTCTCTAGCCACCAAATGTCACGGTCATTCTCTTTCCGTCTCGTAGACACGAGCTGAGAAATTGCAAAGGTCGAGCAATTGCTCAGAGATGAAAAGTGCCAGCACTGAAAGCTGTTGCTAGCCAGCCCCCTTCCTTGGAAGCGCTTTTGTAGGCCTAAGAACACTGGGGCTCTGGGCTTCTCTAGCCACCTAATCTTCTGCTCATCCTCTTGCGCACTCTAAAGAGAGCTCAGGTGAGAAATTGCAAACGTCGAGCAATTGCTCAGAGATGAAAAGTGCCAGCACTGAAAGCTGTTGCTAGCCAGCACCCTTCCTTGGAAGCACTTTTGTAGGCCTAAGAAGACTGGGGCTCTGGGCTTCTCTAGCCACCTAATCTTCTGCTCATCCTCTCGCGCACTCTAAAGAGAGCTCAGGTGAGAAATTGCAAACGTCGAGCAATTGCTCAGAGCTGAAAAGTGCCAGCACTGAAAGCTGTTGCTAGCCAGCACCCTTCCTTGGAAGCGCTTTCACAGGCGCAGTAACACTGGGGCTTTGCGCTTCTCTAGGCACCAAACGTCACGGTCACTCTCTCTCCGTCTCGTAGACACGAGCTGAGAAATTGCAAACGTCGAGCAATTGCTCAGAGATGAAAAGTGCCAGCAGTGAAAGCTCTTGCTAGCCAGCACCCTTCCTTGGAAGCGCTTTTGTAGGCCTAAGAAGACTGGGGCTCTGGGCTTCTCTAGCCACCTAATCTTCTGCTCATCCTCTCGCGCAGTCTAAAGAGAGCTCAGGTGAGAAATTGCAAACGTCGAGCAATTGCTCAGAGATGAAAAGTGGCAGCACTGAAAGCTGTTGCTAGCCAGCACCCTTCCTTGGAAGCGCTTTTGTAGGCCTAAGAAGACTGGGGCTCTGGGCTTCTCTAGCCACCTAATCTTCTGCTCATCCTCTCGCGCACTCTAAAGAGAGCTCAGGTGAGAAATTGCAAACGTCGAGCAATTGCTCAGAGATGAAAAGTGCCAGCACTGAAAGCTGTTGCTAGCCAGCACCCTTCCTTGGAAGCGCTTTCACAGGCGCAGCAACACTGGGGCTTTGCGCTTCTCTAGCCACCAAAGGTCACGGTCATTCTCTTTCCATCTCGTAGACACGAGCTGAGAAATTGCAAACGTCCAGCAATTGCTCAGCGATGAAAAGTGCCAGCACTGAAAGCTGTTGCTAGCCAGCACCCTTCCTTGGAAGCGCTTTTGTAGGCCTAAGAAGACTGGGGCTCTGGGCTTCTCTAGCCACCTAATCTTCTGCTCATCCTCTCGCGCAGTCTAAAGAGAGCTCAGGTGAGAAATTGCAAACGTCGAGCAATTGCTCAGAGATGAAAAGTGCCAGCAGTGAAAGCTGTTGCTAGCCAGCACCCTTCCTTGGAAGCGCTTTTGTAGGCCTAAGAAGACTGGGGCTCTGGGCTTCTCTAGCCACCTAATCTTCTGCTCATCCTCTCGCGCACTCTAAAGAGAGCTCAGGTGAGAAATTGCAAACGTCGAGCAATTGCTCAGAGATGAAAAGTGCCAGCACTGAAAGCTGTTGCTAGCCAGCACCCTTCCTTGGAAGCGCTTTCACAGGCGCAGCAACACTGGGGCTTTGCGCTTCTCTAGCCACCAAATGTCACGGTCATTCTCTTTCCGTCTCGTAGACACGAGCTGAGAAATTGCAAACGTCGAGCAATTGCTCAGCGATGAAAAGTGCCAGCACTGAAAGCTGTTGCTAGCCAGCACCCTTCCTTGGAAGCGCTTTTGTAGGCCTAAGAAGACTGGGGCTCTGGGCTTCTCTAGCCACCTAATCTTCTGCTCATCCTCTCGCGCAGTCTAAAGAGAGCTCAGGTGAGAAATTGCAAACGTCGAGCAATTGCTCAGCGATGAAAAGTGCCAGCACTGAAAGCTGTTGCTAGCCAGCACCCTTCCTTGGAAGCGCTTTTGTAGGCCTAAGAAGACTGGGGCTCTGGGCTTCTCTAGCCACCTAATCTTCTGCTCATCCTCTCGCGCAGTCTAAAGAGAGCTCAGGTGAGAAATTGCAAACGTCGAGCAATTGCTCAGAGATGAAAAGTGCCAGCACTGAAAGCTGTTGCTAGCCAGCACCCTTCCTTGGAAGCGCTTTTATAGGCCTAAGAAGACTGGGGCTCTGGGCTTCTCTAGCCACCTAATCTTCTGCTCATCCTCTCGCGCACTCTAAAGAGAGCTCAGGTGAGAAATTGCAAACGTCGAGCAATTGCTCAGACATGAAAAGTGCCAGCACTGAAAGCTGTTGCTAGCCAGCACCCTTCCTTGGAAGCGCTTTCACAGGCGCAGCAACACTGGGGCTTTGCGCTTCTCTACCCACCAAACATCACGGTCCTTCTGTTTCCATCTCGTAGACACGAGCTGAGAAATTGCAAACGTCCAGCAATTGCTCAGAGATGAAAAGTGCCAGCACTGAAAGCTGTTGCTAGCCAGCACCCTTCCTTGAAAGCGCTTTTATAGGCCTAAGAAGACTGGGGCTCTGGGCTTCTCTAGCCACCTAATCTTCTGCTCATCCTCTCGCGCAGTCTAAAGAGAGCTCAGGTGAGAAATTGCAAACGTCGAGCAATTGCTCAGAGCTGAAAAGTGCCAGCACTGAAAGCTGTTGCTAGCCAGCACCCTTCCTTGGAAGCGCTTTCACAGGCGCAGGAACACTGGGGCTTTGCGCTTCTCTAGCCACCAAAGGTCACGGTCCTTCTCTTTCCATCTCGTAGACACGAGCTGAGAAATTGCAAACGTCGAGCAATTGCTCAGCGATGAAAAGTGCCAGCACTGAAAGCTCTTGCTCGCCAGCACCCTTCCTTGGAAGCGCTTTTGTAGGCCTAAGACCACTGGGGCTCTGGGCTTCTCTAGCCACCTAATCTTCTGCTCATCCTCTCGCGCACTCTAAACAGAGCTCAGGTGAGAAATTGCAAACGTCGAGCAATTGCTCAGAGATGAAAAGTGCCAGCACTGAAAGCTGTTGCTAGCCAGCACCCTTCCTTGGAAGCGCTTTTGTAGGCCTAAGAAGACTGGGGCTCTGGGCTTCTCTAGCCACCTAATCTTCTGCTCATCCTCTCATGCACTCTAAAGAGAGCTCAGGTGAGAAATTGCAAACGTCGAGCAATTGCTCAGCGATGAAAAGTGCCAGCAGTGAAAGCTGTTGCTAGCCAGCACCCTTCCTTGGAAGCGCTTTCACAGGCGCAGCAACACTGGGGCTTTGCGCTTCTCTAGCCACCAAATGTCACGGTCCTTCTGTTTCCATCTCGTAGACACGAGCTGAGAAATTGCAAAGGTCGAGCAATTGCTCAGAGATGAAAAGTGCCAGCACTGAAAGCTGTTGCTAGCCAGCACCCTTCCTTGGAAGCGCTTTTATAGGCCTAAGAAGACTGGGGCTCTGGGCTTCTCTAGCCACCTAATCTTCTGCTCATCCTCTCGCGCAGTCTAAAGAGAGCTCAGGTGAGAAATTGCAAACGTCGAGCAATTGCTCAGAGCTGAAAAGTGCCAGCACTGAAAGCTGTTGCTAGCCAGCACCCTTCCTTGGAAGCGCTTTCACAGGCGCAGGAACACTGGGGCTTTGCGCTTCTCTAGCCACCAAAGGTCACGGTCCTTCTCTTTCCATCTCGTAGACACGAGCTGAGAAATTGCAAACGTCGAGCAATTGCTCAGCGATGAAAAGTGCCAGCACTGAAAGCTCTTGCTCGCCAGCACCCTTCCTTGGAAGCGCTTTTGTAGGCCTAAGACCACTGGGGCTCTGGGCTTCTCTAGCCACCTAATCTTCTGCTCATCCTCTCGCGCACTCTAAACAGAGCTCAGGTGAGAAATTGCAAACGTCGAGCAATTGCTCAGAGATGAAAAGTGCCAGCACTGAAAGCTGTTGCTAGCCAGCACCCTTCCTTGGAAGCGCTTTTGTAGGCCTAAGAAGACTGGGGCTCTGGGCTTCTCTAGCCACCTAATCTTCTGCTCATCCTCTCATGCACTCTAAAGAGAGCTCAGGTGAGAAATTGCAAACGTCGAGCAATTGCTCAGAGATGAAAAGTGCCAGCACTGAAAGCTGTTGCTAGCCAGCACCCTTCCTTGGAAGCGCTTTCACAGGCGCAGCAACACTGGGGCTTTGCGCTTCTCTAGCCACCAAATGTCACGGTCCTTCTGTTTCCATCTCGTAGACACGAGGTGAGAAATTGCAAACGTCGAGCAATTGCTCAGCGATGAAAAGTGCCAGCACTGAAAGCTGTTGCTAGCCAGCACCCTTCCTTGGAAGCGCTTTTGTAGGCCTAAGAAGACTGGGGCTCTGGGCTTCTCTAGCCACCTAATCTTCTGCTCATCCTCTCGCGCACTCTAAAGAGAGCTCAGGTGAGAAATTGCAAACGTCGAGCAATTGCTCAGCAATGAAAAGTGCCAGCACTGAAAGCTGTTGCTAGCCAGCCCCCTTCCTTGGAAGCGCTTTTGTAGGCCTAAGAAGACTGGGGCTCTGGGATTCTCTAGCCACCTAATCTTCTGCTCATCCTCTCGCGCACTCTAAAGAGAGCTCAGGTGAGAAATTGCAAACGTCCAGCAATTGCTCAGAGATGAAAAGTGGCAGCACTGAAAGCTGTTGCTAGCCAGCACCCTTCCTTGGAAGCGCTTTTGTAGGCCTAAGAAGACTGGGGCTCTGGGCTTCTCTAGCCACCTAATCTTCTGCTCATCCTCTCGCGCAGTCTAAAGAGAGCTCAGGTGAGAAATTGCAAACGTCGAGCAATTGCTCAGCTGAAAAGTGCCAGCACTGAAAGCTGTTGCTAGCCAGCACCCTTCCTTGGAAGCGCTTTCACAGGCGCAGTAATACTGGGGCTTTGCGCTTCTCTAGCCACCAAATGTCACGGTCATTCTCTTTCTGTCTCGTAGACACGAGCTGAGAAATTGCAAACGTCGAGCAATTGCTCAGCGATGAAAAGTGCCAGCACTGAAAGCTGTTGCTAGCCAGCACCCTTCCTTGGAAGCGCTTTTATAGGCCTAAGAAGACTGGGGCTCTGGGCTTCTCTAGCCACCTAATCTTCTGCTCATCCTCTCGCGCAGTCTAAAGAGAGCTCAGGTGAGAAATTGCAAACGTCGAGCAATTGCTCAGAGCTGAAAAGTGCCAGCACTGAAAGCTGTTGCTAGCCAGCACCCTTCCTTGGAAGCGCTTTCACAGGCGCAGTAACACTGGGGCTTTGCGCTTCTCTAGCCACCAAAGGTCACGGTCCTTCTCTTTCCATCTCGTAGACACGAGCTGAGAAATTGCAAACGTCGAGCAATTGCTCAGCGATGAAAAGTGCCAGCACTGAAAGCTCTTGCTCACCAGCACCCTTCCTTGGAAGCGCTTTTGTAGGCCTAAGACCACTGGGGCTCTGGGCTTCTCTAGCCACCTAATCTTCTGCTCATCCTCTCGCGCACTCTAAAGAGAGCTCAGGTGAGAAATTGCAAACGTCGAGCAATTGCTCAGAGATGAAAAGTGCCAGCACTGAAAGCTGTTGCTAGCCAGCACCCTTCCTTGGAAGCGCTTTTGTAGGCCTAAGAACACTGGGGCTCTGGGCTTCTCTAGCCACCTAATCTTCTGCTCATCCTCTCGCGCAGTCTAAAGAGAGCTCAGGTGAGAAATTGCAAATGTCCAGCAATTGCTCAGAGATGAAAAGTGCCAGCACTGAAAGCTGTTGCTAGCCAGCACCCTTCCTTGGAAGCGCTTTCACAGGCGCAGTAACACTGGGGCTTTGCGCTTCTCTAGCCACCAAACGTCACGGTCACTCTCTCTCCGTCTCGTAGACACGAGCTGAGAAATTGCAAAGGTCGAGCAATTGCTCAGAGATGAAAAGTGCCAGCACTGAAAGCTGTTGCTAGCCAGCCCCCTTCCTTGGAAGCGCTTTTGTAGGCCTAAGAAGACTGGGGCTCTGGGCTTCTCTAGCCACCTAATCTTCTGCTCATCCTCTCGCGCAGTCTAAAGAGAGCTCAGGTGAGAAATTGCAAACGTCGAGCAATTGCTCAGAGATGAAAAGTGCCAGCACTGAAAGCTGTTGCTAGCCAGCACCCTTCCTTGGAAGCGCTTTTGTAGGCCTAAGAAGACTGGGGCTCTGGGCTTCTCTAGCCACCTAATCTTCTGCTCATCCTCTCGCGCACTCTAAAGAGAGCTCAGGTGAGAAATTGCAAACGTCGAGCAATTGCTCAGAGATGAAAAGTGCCAGCACTGAAAGCTGTTGCTAGCCAGCACCCTTCCTTGGAAGCGCTTTCACAGGCGCAGCAACACTGGGGCTTTGCGCTTCACTAGCCACCAAATGTCACGGTCCTTCTCTTTCCGTCTCGTAGACACGAGCTGAGAAATTGCAAACGTCGAGCAATTGCTCAGCGATGAAAAGTGCCAGCACTGAAAGCTGTTGCTAGCCAGCACCCTTCCTTGGAAGCGCTTTTGTAGGCCAAAGAAGACTGGGGCTCTGGGCTTCTCTAGCCACCTAATCTTCTGCTCATCCTCTCGCGCACTCTAAAGAGAGCTCAGGTGAGAAATTGCAAACGTCGAGCAATTGCTCAGCGATGAAAAGTGCCAGCACTGAAAGCTGTTGCTAGCCAGCACCCTTCCTTGGAAGCGCTTTCACAGGCGCAGCAACACTGGGGCTTTGCGCTTCTCTAGCCACCAAACGTCACGGTCATTCTCTTTCCGTCTCGTAGACACGAGCTGAGAAATTGCAAACATCGAGCAATTGCTCAGCAATGAAAAGTGCCAGCACTGAAAGCTGTTGCTAGCCAGCAGCCTTCCTTGGAAGCACTTTCACAGGTGCAGCAACACTGGGGCTTTGCGCTTCTCTAGCCACCAAATGTCACGGTCATTCTCTTTCCGTCTCGTAGACACGAGCTGAGAAATTGCAAACGTCGAGCAATTGCTCAGCGATGAAAAGTGCCAGCACTGAAAGCTGTTGCTAGCCAGCACCCTTCCTTGGAAGCGCTTTTGTAGGCCTAAGAAGACTGGGGCTCTGGGCTTCTCTAGCCACCTAATCTTCTGCTCATCGTCTCGCGCAGTCTAAAGAGAGCTCAGGTGAGAAATTGCAAACGTCGAGCAATTGCTCAGCGATGAAAAGTGCCAGCACTGAAAGCTGTTGCTAGCCAGCACCCTTCCTTGGAAGCGCTTTTGTAGGCCTAAGAAGACTGGGGCTCTGGGCTTCTCTAGCCACCTAATCTTCTGCTCATCCTCTCGCGCAGTCTAAAGAGAGCTCAGGTGAGAAATTGCAAACGTCGAGCAATTGCTCAGAGATGAAAAGTGCCAGCACTGAAAGCTGTTGCTAGCCAGCACCCTTCCTTGGAAGCGCTTTCACAGGCGCAGCAACACTGGGGCTTTGCGCTTCTCTAGCCACCAAAGGTCACGGTCCTTCTCTTTCCGTCTCGTAGACACGAGCTGAGAAATTGCAAATGTCCAGCAATTGCTCAGAGATGAAAAGTGCCAGCACTGAAAGCTGTTGCTAGCCAGCACCCTTCCTTGGAAGCGCTTTTATAGGCCTAAGAAGACTGGGGCTCTGGGCTTCTCTAGCCACCTAATCTTCTGCTCATCCTCTCGCGCAGTCTAAAGAGAGCTCAGGTGAGAAATTGCAAACGTCGAGCAATTGCTCAGAGCTGAAAAGTGCCAGCACTGAAAGCTGTTGCTAGCCAGCACCCTTCCTTGGAAGCGCTTTCACAGGCGCAGTAACACTGGGGCTTTGCGCTTCTCTAGCCACCAAACGTCACGGTCATTCTCTTTCCATCTCGTAGACACGAGCTGAGAAATTGCAAACGTCGAGCAATTGCTCAGCGATGAAAAGTGCCAGCACTGAAAGCTCTTGCTCGCCAGCACCCTTCCTTGGAAGCGCTTTTGTAGGCCTAAGACCACTGGGGCTCTGGGCTTCTCTAGCCACCTAATCTTCTGCTCATCCTCTCGCGCACTCTAAAGAGAGCTCAGGTGAGAAATTGCAAACGTCGAGCAATTGCTCAGAGATGAAAAGTGCCAGCACTGAAAGCTGTTGCTAGCCAGCACCCTTCCTTGGAAGCGCTTTTGTAGGCCTAAGAAGACTGGGGCTCTGGGCTTCTCTAGCCACCTAATCTTCTGCTCATCCTCTCGTGCACTCTAAAGAGAGCTCAGGTGAGAAATTGCAAACGTCGAGCAATTGCTCAGCGATGAAAAGTGCCAGCACTGAAAGCTGTTGCTAGCCAGCACCCTTCCTTGGAAGCGCTTTCACAGGCGCAGCAACACTGGGGCTTTGCGCTTCTCTAGCCACCAAATGTCACGGTCCTTCTGTTTCCATCTCGTAGACACGAGCTGAGAAATTGCAAACGTCGAGCAATTGCTCAGCGATGAAAAGTGCCAGCACTGAAAGCTGTTGCTAGCCAGCACCCTTCCTTGGAAGCGCTTTTGTAGGCCTAAGAAGACTGGGGCTCTGGGCTTCTCTAGCCACCTAATCTTCTGCTCATCCTCTCGCGCAGTCTAAAGAGAGCTCAGGTGAGAAATTGCAAACGTCGAGCAATTGCTCAGAGAGGAAAAGTGCCAGCACTGAAAGCTGTTGCTAGCCAGCACCCTTCCTTGGAAGCGCTTTTATAGGCCTAAGAAGACTGGGGCTCTGGGCTTCTCTAGCCACCTAATCTTCTGCTCATCCTCTTGCGCACTCTAAAGAGAGCTCAGGTGAGAAATTGCAAACGTCGAGCAATTGCTCAGAGAGGAAAAGTGCCAGCACTGAAAGCTGTTGCTAGCCAGCACCCTTCCTTGGAAGCGCTTTTGTAGGCCTAAGAAGACTGGGGCTCTGGGCTTCTCTAGCCACCTAATCTTCTGCTCATCCTCTCGCGCACTCTAAAGAGAGCTCAGGTGAGAAATTGCAAACGTCGAGCAATTGCTCAGAGATGAAAAGTGCCAGCACTGAAAGCTGTTGCTAGCCAGCACCCTTCCTTGGAAGCGCTTTCACAGGCGCAGCAACACTGGGGCTTTGCACTTCTCTACCCACCAAAGGTCACGGTCATTCTCTTTCCGTCTCGTAGACACGAGCTGAGAAATTGCAAACGTCGAGCAATTGCTCAGCGATGAAAAGTGCCAGCACTGAAAGCTGTTGCTAGCCAGCCCCCTTCCTTGGAAGCGCTTTTGTAGGCCTAAGAAGACTGGGGCTCTGGGCTTCTCTAGCCACCTAATCTTCTGCTCATCCTCTCGCGCAGTCTAAAGAGAGCTCAGGTGAGAAATTGCAAACGTCGAGCAATTGCTCAGAGATGAAAAGTGCCAGCACTGAAAGCTGTTGCTAGCCAGCACCCTTCCTTGGAAGCGCTTTCACAGGCGCAGTAACACTGGGGCTTTGCGCTTCTCTAGCCACCAAAGGTCACGGTCATTCTCTTTCCATCTCGTAGACACGAGCTGAGAAATTGCAAACGTCGAGCAATTGCTCAGCGATGAAAAGTGCCAGCACTGAAAGCTCTTGCTCACCAGCACCCTTCCTTGGAAGCGCTTTTGTAGGCCTAAGAAGACTGGGGCTCTGGGCTTCTCTAGCCACCTAATCTTCTGCTCATCCTCTCGCGCAGTCTAAAGAGAGCTCAGGTGAGAAATTGCAAACGTCGAGCAATTGCTCAGAGAGGAAAAGTGCCAGCACTGAAAGCTGTTGCTAGCCAGCCCCATCCTTGGAAGCGCTTTTATAGGCCTAAGAAGACTGGGGCTCTGGGCTTCTCTAGCCACCTAATCTTCTGCTCATCCTCTCGCGCAATCTAAAGAGAGCTCAGGTGAGAAATTGCAAACGTCGAGCAATTGCTCAGAGATGAAAAGTGCCAGCACTGAAAGCTGTTGCTAGCCAGCACCCTTCCTTGGAAGCGCTTTTGTAGGCCTAAGAAGACTGGGGCTCTGGGCTTCTCTAGCCACCTAATCTTCTGCTCATCCTCTCGCGCACTCTAAAGAGAGCTCAGGTGAGAAATTGCAAACGTCGAGCAATTGCTCAGCGATGAAAAGTGCCAGCACTGAAAGCTGTTGCTAGCCAGCACCCTTCCTTGGAAGCGCTTTCACAGGCGCAGCAACACTGGGGCTTTGCACTTCTCTACCCACCAAAGGTCACGGTCATTCTCTTTCCGTCTCGTAGACACGAGCTGAGAAATTGCAAACGTCGAGCAATTGCTCAGCGATGAAAAGTGCCAGCACTGAAAGCTGTTGCTAGCCAGCCCCCTTCCTTGGAAGCGCTTTTGTAGGCCTAAGAAGACTGGGGCTCTGGGCTTCTCTAGCCACCTAATCTTCTGCTCATCCTCTCGCGCAGTCTAAAGAGAGCTCAGGTGAGAAATTGCAAACGTCGAGCAATTGCTCAGAGATGAAAAGTGCCAGCACTGAAAGCTGTTGCTAGCCAGCACCCTTCCTTGGAAGCGCTTTTGTAGGCCTAAGAAGACTGGGGCTCTGGGCTTCTCTAGCCACCTAATCTTCTGCTCATCCTCTCGCGCACTCTAAAGAGAGCTCAGGTGAGAAATTGCAAACGTCGAGCAATTGCTCAGAGATGAAAAGTGCCAGCACTGAAAGCTGTTGCTAGCCAGCACCCTTCCTTGGAAGCGCTTTCACAGGCGCAGCAACACTGGGGCTTTGCACTTCTCTACCCACCAAAGGTCACGGTCATTCTCTTTCCGTCTCGTAGACACGAGCTGAGAAATTGCAAACGTCGAGCAATTGCTCAGCGATGAAAAGTGCCAGCACTGAAAGCTGTTGCTAGCCAGCCCCCTTCCTTGGAAGCGCTTTTGTAGGCCTAAGAAGACTGGGGCTCTGGGCTTCTCTAGCCACCTAATCTTCTGCTCATCCTCTCGCGCAGTCTAAAGAGAGCTCAGGTGAGAAATTGCAAACGTCGAGCAATTGCTCAGAGATGAAAAGTGCCAGCACTGAAAGCTGTTGCTAGCCAGCACCCTTCCTTGGAAGCGCTTTTGTAGGCCTAAGAAGACTGGGGCTCTGGGCTTCTCTAGCCACCTAATCTTCTGCTCATCCTCTCGCGCACTCTAAAGAGAGCTCAGGTGAGAAATTGCAAACGTCGAGCAATTGCTCAGAGATGAAAAGTGCCAGCACTGAAAGCTGTTGCTAGCCAGCACCCTTCCTTGGAAGCGCTTTCACAGGCGCAGTAATACTGGGGCTTTGCGCTTCTCTAGCCACCAAATGTCACGGTCATTCTCTTTCCGTCTCGTAGACACGAGCTGAGAAATTGCAAACATCGAGCAATTGCTCAGCGATGAAAAGTGCCAGCACTGAAAGCTGTTGCTAGCCAGCACCCTTCCTTGGAAGCGCTTTTGTAGGCCTAAGAAGACTGGGGCTCTGGGCTTCTCTAGCCACCTCATCTTCTGCTCATCCTCTCGCGCACTCTAAAGAGAGCTCAGGTGACAAATTGCAAACGTCGAGCAATTGCTCAGCGATGAAAAGTGCCAGCACTGAAAGCTGTTGCTAGCCAGCACCCTTCCTTGGAAGCGCTTTTGTAGGCCTAAGAAGACTGGGGCTCTGGGCTTCTCTAGCCACCTAATCTTCTGCTCATCCTCTCGCGCACTCTAAAGAGAGCTCAGGTGAGAAATTGCAAACGTCGAGCAATTGCTCAGAGATGAAAAGTGCCAGCACTGAAAGCTGTTGCTAGCCAGCACCCTTCCTTGGAAGCGCTTTTGTAGGCCTAAGAAGACTGGGGCTCTGGGCTTCTCTAGCCACCTAATCTTCTGCTCATCCTCTCGCGCACTCTAAAGAGAGCTCAGGTGAGAAATTGCAAACGTCGAGCAATTGCTCAGAGCTGAAAAGTGCCAGCACTGAAAGCTGTTGCTAGCCAGCACCCTTCCTTGGAAGCGCTTTCACAGGCGCAGCAACACTGGGGCTTTGCGCTTCTCTAGCCACCAAACGTCACGGTCCTTCTCTTTCCGTCTCGTAGACACGAGCTGAGAAATTGCAAAGGTCGAGCAATTGCTCAGAGATGAAAAGTGCCAGCACTGAAAGCTGTTGCTAGCCAGCACCCTTCCTTGGAAGCGCTTTCACAGGCGCAGCAACACTGGGGCTTTGCGCTTCTCTAGCCACCAAACGTCACGGTCACTCTCTCTCCGTCTCGTAGACACGAGCTGAGAAATTGCAAACATCGAGCAATTGCTCAGAGATGAAAAGTGCCAGCACTGAAAGCTGTTGCTAGCCAGCACCCTTCCTTGGAAGCGCTTTCACAGGCGCAGCAACACTGGGGCTCTGGGCTTCTCTAGCCACCAAAGGTCACGGTCCTTCTCTTTCCATCTCCTAGACACGAGCTGAGAAATTGCAAACGTCCAGCAATTGCTCAGCGATGAAAAGTGCCAGCACTGAAAGCTGTTGCTAGCCAGCACCCTTCCTTGGAAGCGCTTTTGTAGGCCTAAGAAGACTGGGGCTATGGGCTTCTCTAGCCACCTAATCTTCTGCTCATCCTCTCGCACAGTCTAAAGAGAGCTCAGGTGAGAAATTGCAAACGTCGAGCAATTGCTCAGAGATGAAAAGTGCCAGCACTGAAAGCTCTTGCTAGCCAGCACCCTTCCTTGGAAGCGCTTTTATAGGCCTAAGAAGACTGGGGCTCTGGGCTTCTCTAGCCACCTAATCTTCTGCTCATCCTCTCGCGCAGTCTAAAGAGAGCTCAGGTGAGAAATTGCAAACGTCGAGCAATTGCTCAGAGAGGAAAAGTGCCAGCACTGAAAGCTGTTGCTAGCCAGCACCCTTCCTTGGAAGCGCTTTTGTAGGCCTAAGAAGACTGGGGCTCTGGGCTTCTCTAGCCACCTAATCTTCTGCTCATCCTCTCGCGCAGTCTAAAGAGAGCTCAGGTGAGAAATTGCAAACGTCCAGCAACTGCTCAGAGATGAAAAGTGCCAGCACTGAAAGCTGTTGCTAGCCAGCACCCTTCCTTGGAAGCGCTTTTGTAGGCCTAAGAAAACTGGGGCTCTGGGCTTCTCTAGCCACCTAATCTTCTGCTCATCCTCTCGCGCACTCTAAAGAGAGCTCAGGTGAGAAATTGCCAACGTCCAGCAATTGCTCAGCGATGACAAGTGCCAGCACTGAAAGCTGTTGCTAGCCAGCACCCTTCCTTGGAAGCGCTTTCACAGGCGCAGCAACACTGGGGCTTTGCGCTTCTCTAGCCACCAAAGGTCACAGTCCTTCTCTTTCCGTCTCGTAGACACGAGCTGAGAAATTGCAAACGTCGAGCAATTGCTCAGCGATGAAAAGTGCCAGCACTGAAAGCTGTTGCTAGCCAGCACCCTTCCTTGGAAGCGCTTTCACAGGCGCAGCAACACTGGGGCTTTGCGCTTCTCTAGCCACCAAACGTCACGGTCACTCTCTCTCCGTCTCGTAGACACGAGCTGAGAAATTGCAAACATCGAGCAATTGCTCAGAGATGAAAAGTGCCAGCACTGAAAGCTGTTGCTAGCCAGCACCCTTCCTTGGAAGCGCTTTCACAGGCGCAGCAACACTGGGGCTCTGGGCTTCTCTAGCCACCAAAGGTCACGGTCCTTCTCTTTCCATCTCCTAGACACGAGCTGAGAAATTGCAAACGTCGAGCAATTGCTCAGCGATGAAAAGTGCCAGCACTGAAAGCTGTTGCTACCCAGCACCCTTCCTTGGAAGCGCTTTTGTAGGCCTAAGAAGACTGGGGCTCTGGGCTTCTCTAGCCACCTAATCTTCTGCTCATCCTCTCGCACAGTCTAAAGAGAGCTCAGGTGAGAAATTGCAAACGTCGAGCAATTGCTCAGAGATGAAAAGTGCCAGCACTGAAAGCTGTTGCTAGCCAGCACCCTTCCTTGGAAGCGCTTTTGTAGGCCTAAGAAGACTGGGGCTCTGGGCTTCTCTAGCCACCTAATCTTCTGCTCATCCTCTCGCGCACTCTAAAGAGAGCTCAGGTGAGAAATTGCAAACGTCGAGCAATTGCTCAGCGATGAAAAGTGCCAGCACTGAAAGCTGTTGCTAGCCAGCACCCTTCCTTGGAAGCGCTTTTGTAGGCGTAAGAACACTGGGGCTCTGGGCTTCTCTAGCCACCTAATCTTCTGCTCATCCTCTCGTGCACTCTAAAGAGAGCTCAGGTGAGAAATTGCAAACGTCGAGCAATTGCTCAGAGATGAAAAGTGCCAGCACTGAAAGCTGTTGCTAGCCAGCACCCTTCCTTGGAAGCGCTTTCACGGGCGCAGCAACACTGGGGCTTTGCACTTCTCTACCCACCAAAGGTCACGGTCACTCTCCCTCCGTCTCGTAGACACGAGCTGAGAAATTGCAAACGTCGAGCAATTGCTCAGCGATGAAAAGTGCCAGCACTGAAAGCTGTTGCTAGCCAGCACCCTTCCTTGGAAGCGCTTTTGTAGGCCTAAGAAGACTGGGGCTCTGGGCTTCTCTAGCCACCGAATCTTCTGCTCATCCTCTCGCGCAGTCTAAAGAGAGCTCAGGTGAGAAATTGCAAACGTCGAGCAATTGCTCAGAGTTGAAAAGTGGCAGCACTGAAAGCTGTTGCTAGCCAGCACCCTTCCTTGGAAGCGCTTTTGTAGGCCTAAGAAGACTGGGGCTCTGGGCTTCTCTAGCCACCTAATCTTCTGCTCATCCTCTCGCGCACTCTAAAGAGAGCTCAGGTGAGAAATTGCAAACGTCGAGCAGTTGCTCAGCGATGAAAAGTGCCAGCACTGAAAGCTGTTGCTAGCCAGCACCCTTCCTTGGAAGCGCTTTCACAGGCGCAGTAACACTGGGGCTTTGCGCTTCTCTAGCCACCAAATGTCACGGTCCTTCTCTTTCCGTCTCGTAGACACGAGCTGAGAAATTGCAAACGTCGAGCAATTGCTCAGCGATGAAAAGTGCCAGCACTGAAAGCTGTTGCTAGCCAGCACCCTTCCTTGGAAGCGCTTTTGTAGGCCTAAGAAGACTGGGGCTCTGGGCTTCTCTAGCCACCTAATCTTCTGCTCATCCTCTCGCGCAGTCTAAAGAGAGCTCAGGTGAGAAATTGCAAACGTCGAGCAATTGCTCAGCGATGAAAAGTGCCAGCACTGAAAGCTGTTGCTAGCCAGCATCCTTCCTTGGAAGCGCTTTTGTAGGCCTAAGAAGACTGGGGCTCTGGGCTTCTCTAGCCACCTAATCTTCTGCTCATCCTCTCGCGCACTCTAAAGAGAGCTCAGGTGAGAAATTGCAAACGTCGAGCAATTGCTCAGAGATGAAAAGTGCCAGCACTGAAAGCTCTTGCTAGCCAGCACCCTTCCTTGGAAGCGCTTTCACAGGCGCAGCAACACTGGGGCTTTGCGCTTCTCTAGCCACCAAACGTCACGGTCCTTCTCTTTCCGTCTCGTAGACACGAGCTGAGAAATTGCAAAGGTCGAGCAATTGCTCAGAGATGAAAAGTGCCAGCACTGAAAGCTGTTGCTAGCCAGCACCCTTCCTTGGAAGCGCTTTTGTAGGCCTAAGAAGACTGGGGCTCTGGGCTTCTCTAGCCACCTCATCTTCTGCTCATCCTCTCGCGCACTCTAAAGAGAGCTCAGGTGAGAAATTGCAAACGTCGAGCAATTGCTCAGAGATGAAAAGTGCCAGCACTGAAAGCTGTTGCTAGCCAGCACCCTTCCTTGGAAGCGCTTTCACAGGCGCAGCAACACTGGGGCTCTGGGCTTCTCTAGCCACCAAACGTCACGGTCCTTCTCTTTCCGTCTCGTAGACACGAGCTGAGAAATTGCAAACGTCGAGCAATTGCTCAGCGATGAAAAGTGCCAGCACTGAAAGCTGTTTCTAGCCAGCACCCTTCCTTGGAAGCGCTTTTGTAGGCCTAAGAAGACTGAGGCTCTGGGCTTCTCTAGCCACCTAATCTTCTGCTCATCCTCTCGCGCACTCTAAAGAGAGCTCAGGTGAGAAATTGCAAACGTCGAGCAATTGCTCAGAGATGAAAAGTGCCAGCACTGAAAGCTGTTGCTAGCCAGCCCCCTTCCTTGGAAGCGCTTTTGTAGGCCTAAGAAGACTGGGGCTCTGGGCTTCTCTAGCCACCTAATCTTCTGCTCATCCTCTCGCGCACTCTAAAGAGAGCTCAGGTGAGAAATTGCAAACGTCCAGCAATTGCTCAGCGATGAAAAGTGCCAGCACTGAAAGCTGTTGCTAGCCAGCACCCTTCCTTGGAAGCGCTTTCACAGGCGCAGCAACACTGGGGCTTTGCGCTTCTCTAGCCACCAAACATCACGGTCATTCTCTTTCCGTCTCGTAGACACGAGCTGAGAAATTGCAAATGTCGAGCAATTGCTCAGCGATGAAAAGTGCCAGCACTGAAAGCTGTTGCTAGCCAGCACCCTTCCTTGGAAGCACTTTCACAGGTGCAGCAACACTGGGGCTTTGCGCTTCTCTAGCCACCAAATGTCACGGTCATTCTCTTTCCGTCTCGTAGACACGAGCTGAGAAATTGCAAACGTCGAGCAATTGCTCAGCGATGAAAAGTGCCAGCACTGAAAGCTGTTGCTAGCCAGCACCCTTCCTTGGAAGCGCTTTTGTAGGCCTAAGAAGACTGGGGCTCTGGGCTTCTCTAGCCACCTAATCTTCTGCTCATCCTCTCGCGCACTCTAAAGAGAGCTCAGGTGAGAAATTGCAAACGTCGAGCAATTGCTCAGCGATGAAAAGTGCCAGCACTGAAAGCTGTTGCTAGCCAGCACCCTTCCTTGGAAGCGCTTTTGTAGGCCTAAGAAGACTGGGGCTCTGGGCTTCTCTAGCCACCTAATCTTCTGCTCATCCTCTCGCGCACTCTAAAGAGAGCTCAGGTGAGAAATTGCAAACGTCGAGCAATTGCTCAGAGATGAAAAGTGCCAGCACTGAAAGCTGTTGCTAGCCAGCACCCTTCCTTGGAAGCGCTTTCACAGGCGCAGCAACACTGGGGCTTTGCGCTTCTCTAGCCACCAAACGTCACGGTCCTTCTCTTTCCGTCTCGTAGACACGAGCTGAGAAATTGCAAAGGTCGAGCAATTGCTCAGAGATGAAAAGTGCCAGCACTGAAAGCTGTTGCTAGCCAGCACCCTTCCTTGGAAGCGCTTTTGTAGGCCTAAGAAGACTGGGGCTCTGGGCTTCTCTAGCCACCTCATCTTCTGCTCATCCTCTCGCGCACTCTAAAGAGAGCTCAGGTGACAAATTGCAAACGTCGAGCAATTGCTCAGAGATGAAAAGTGCCAGCACTGAAAGCTGTTGCTAGCCAGCACCCTTCCTTGGAAGCGCTTTCACAGGCGCAGCAACACTGGGGCTCTGGGCTTCTCTAGCCACCAAACGTCACGGTCCTTCTCTTTCCGTCTCGTAGACACGAGCTGAGAAATTGCAAACGTCGAGCAATTGCTCAGCGATGAAAAGTGCCAGCACTGAAAGCTGTTTCTAGCCAGCACCCTTCCTTGGAAGCGCTTTTGTAGGCCTAAGAAGACTGAGGCTCTGGGCTTCTCTAGCCACCTAATCTTCTGCTCATCCTCTCGCGCACTCTAAAGAGAGCTCAGGTGAGAAATTGCAAACGTCGAGCAATTGCTCAGAGATGAAAAGTGCCAGCACTGAAAGCTGTTGCTAGCCAGCCCCCTTCCTTGGAAGCGCTTTTGTAGGCCTAAGAAGACTGGGGCTCTGGGCTTCTCTAGCCACCTAATCTTCTGCTCATCCTCTCGCGCACTCTAAAGAGAGCTCAGGTGAGAAATTGCAAACGTCCAGCAATTGCTCAGCGATGAAAAGTGCCAGCACTGAAAGCTGTTGCTAGCCAGCACCCTTCCTTGGAAGCGCTTTCACAGGCGCAGCAACACTGGGGCTTTGCGCTTCTCTAGCCACCAAATGTCACGGTCATTCTCTTTCCGTCTCGTAGACACGAGCTGAGAAATTGCAAACGTCGAGCAATTGCTCAGCGATGAAAAGTGCCAGCACTGAAAGCTGTTGCTAGCCAGCCCCCTTCCTTGGAAGCGCTTTTGTAGGCCTAAGAAGACTGGGGCTCTGGGCTTCTCTAGCCACCTAATCTTCTGCTCATCCTCTCGCGCACTCTAAAGAGAGCTCAGGTGAGAAATTGCAAACGTCGAGCAATTGCTCAGCGATGAAAAGTGCCAGCAGTGAAAGCTGTTGCTAGCCAGCACCCTTCCTTGGAAGCGCTTTTGTAGGCCAAAGAAGACTGGGGCTCTGGGCTTATCTAGCCACCTAATCTTCTGCTCATCCTCTCGCGCAGTCTAAAGAGAGCTCAGGTGAGAAATTGCAAACGTCCAGCAATTGCTCAGCGATGAAAAGTGCCAGCACTGAAAGCTGTTGCTAGCCAGCACCCTTCCTTGGAAGCGCTTTCACAGGCGCAGGAACACTGGGGCTTTGCGCTTCTCTAGCCACCAAACATCACGGTCATTCTCTTTCCGTCTCGTAGACACGAGCTGAGAAATTGCAAATGTCCAGCAATTGCTCAGCGATGAAAAGTGCCAGCACTGAAAGCTGTTGCTAGCCAGCACCCTTCCTTGGAAGCGCTTTTGTAGGCCTAAGCACACTGGGGCTCTGGGCTTCTCTAGCCACCTAATCTTCTGCTCATCCTCTCGCGCAGTCTAAAGAGAGCTCAGGTGAGAAATTGCAAACGTCGAGCAATTGCTCAGAGATGAAAAGTGCCAGCACTGAAAGCTGTTGCTAGCCAGCCCCCTTCCTTGGAAGCGCTTTTGTAGGCTTAAGAAGACTGGGGCTCTGGGCTTCTCTAGCCACCTAATCTTCTCCTCATCCTCTCGCGCACTCTAAAGAGAGCTCAGGTGAGAAATTGCAAACGTCCAGCAATTGCTCAGCGATGAAAAGTGCCAGCACTGAAAGCTGTTGCTAGCCAGCACCCTTCCTTGGAAGCGCTTTCACAGGCGCAGCAACACTGGGGCTTTGCGCTTCTCTAGCCACCAAATGTCACGGTCATTCTCTTTCCGTCTCGTAGACACGAGCTGAGAAATTGCAAAGGTCGAGCAATTGCTCAGAGATGAAAAGTGCCAGCACTGAAAGCTGTTGCTAGCCAGCACCCTTCCTTGGAAGCGCTTTTGTAGGCCTAAGAAGACTGGGGCTCTGGGCTTCTCTAGCCACCTAATCTTCTGCTCATCCTCTCGCGCACTCTAAAGAGAGCTCAGGTGAGAAATTGCAAACGTCGAGCAATTGCTCAGAGATGAAAAGTGCCAGCAGTGAAAGCTGTTGCTAGCCAGCACCCTTCCTTGGAAGCACTTTTGTAGGCCTAAGAAGACTGGGGCTCTGGGCTTCTTTAGCCACCTAATCTTCTGCTCATCCTCTCGCGCACTCTAAAGAGAGCTCAGGTGAGAAATTGCAAATGTCCAGCAATTGCTCAGAGATGAAAAGTGCCAGCACTGAAAGCTGTTGCTAGCCAGCACCCTTCCTTGGAAGCGCTTTCACAGGCGCAGCAACACTGGGACTCTGGGCTTCTCTAGCCACCAAACGTCACGGTCCTTCTCTTTCCGTCTCGTAGACACGAGCTGAGAAATTGCAAACGTCGAGCAATTGCTCAGCGATGAAAAGTGCCAGCACTGAAAGCTGTTTCTAGCCAGCACCCTTCCTTGGAAGCGCTTTTGTAGGCCTAAGAAGACTGAGGCTCTGGGCTTCTCTAGCCACCTAATCTTCTGCTCATCCTCTCGCGCACTCTAAAGAGAGCTCAGGTGAGAAATTGCAAACGTCGAGCAATTGCTCAGAGATGAAAAGTGCCAGCACTGAAAGCTGTTGCTAGCCAGCCCCCTTCCTTGGAAGCGCTTTTGTAGGCCTAAGAAGACTGGGGCTCTGGGCTTCTCTAGCCACCTAATCTTCTGCTCATCCTCTCGCGCACTCTAAAGAGAGCTCAGGTGAGAAATTGCAAACGTCCAGCAATTGCTCAGAGATGAAAAGTGCCAGCACTGAAAGCTGTTGCTAGCCAGCAGCCTTCCTTGGAAGCGCTTTCACAGGCGCAGCAACACTGGGGCTTTGCGCTTCTCTAGCCACCAAATGTCACGGTCATTCTCTTTCCGTCTCGTAGACACGAGCTGAGAAATTGCAAACGTCGAGCAATTGCTCAGCGATGAAAAGTGCCAGCACTGAAAGCTGTTGCTAGCCAGCCCCCTTCCTTGGAAGCGCTTTTGTAGGCCTAAGAAGACTGGGGCTCTGGGCTTCTCTAGCCACCTAATCTTCTGCTCATCCTCTCGCGCACTCTAAAGAGAGCTCAGGTGAGAAATTGCAAACGTCGAGCAATTGCTCAGCGATGAAAAGTGCCAGCAGTGAAAGCTGTTGCTAGCCAGCACCCTTCCTTGGAAGCGCTTTTGTAGGCCAAAGAAGACTGGGGCTCTGGGCTTATCTAGCCACCTAATCTTCTGCTCATCCTCTCGCGCAGTCTAAAGAGAGCTCAGGTGAGAAATTGCAAACGTCCAGCAATTGCTCAGCGATGAAAAGTGCCAGCACTGAAAGCTGTTGCTAGCCAGCACCCTTCCTTGGAAGCGCTTTCACAGGCGCAGGAACACTGGGGCTTTGCGCTTCTCTAGCCACCAAACATCACGGTCATTCTCTTTCCGTCTCGTAGACACGAGCTGAGAAATTGCAAATGTCCAGCAATTGCTCAGCGATGAAAAGTGCCAGCACTGAAAGCTGTTGCTAGCCAGCACCCTTCCTTGGAAGCGCTTTTGTAGGCCTAAGCACACTGGGGCTCTGGGCTTCTCTAGCCACCTAATCTTCTGCTCATCCTCTCGCGCAGTCTAAAGAGAGCTCAGGTGAGAAATTGCAAACGTCGAGCAATTGCTCAGAGATGAAAAGTGCCAGCACTGAAAGCTGTTGCTAGCCAGCACCCTTCCTTGGAAGCGCTTTTGTAGGCTTAAGAAGACTGGGGCTCTGGGCTTCTCTAGCCACCTAATCTTCTCCTCATCCTCTCGCGCACTCTAAAGAGAGCTCAGGTGAGAAATTGCAAACGTCCAGCAATTGCTCAGAGATGAAAAGTGCCAGCAGTGAAAGCTGTTGCTAGCCAGCACCCTTCCTTGGAAGCGCTTTTGTAGGCCAAAGAAGACTGGGGCTCTGGGCTTCTCTAGCCACCTAATCTTCTGCTCATCCTCTCGCGCAGTCTAAAGAGAGCTCAGGTGAGAAATTGCAAACGTCCAGCAATTGCTCAGCGATGAAAAGTGCCAGCACTGAAAGCTGTTGCTAGCCAGCACCCTTCCTTGGAAGCGCTTTCACAGGCGCAGGAACACTGGGGCTTTGCGCTTCTCTAGCCACCAAACATCACGGTCATTCTCTTTCCGTCTCGTAGACACGAGCTGAGAAATTGCAAATGTCGAGCAATTGCTCAGCGATGAAAAGTGCCAGCACTGAAAGCTGTTGCTAGCCAGCACCCTTCCTTGGAAGCGCTTTTGTAGGCCTAAGAAGACTGGGGCTCTGGGCTTCTCTAGCCACCTAATCTTCTGCTCATCCTCTCGCGCACTCTAAAGAGAGCTCAGGTGAGAAATTGCAAACGTCCAGCAATTGCTCAGCGATGAAAAGTGCCAGCACTGAAAGCTGTTGCTAGCCAGCACCCTTCCTTGGAAGCGCTTTCACAGGCGCAGCAACACTGGGGCTTTGCGCTTCTCTAGCCACCAAATGTCACGGTCATTCTCTTTCCGTCTAGTAGACACGAGCTGAGAAATTGCAAAGGTCGAGCAATTGCTCAGAGATGAAAAGTGCCAGCACTGAAAGCTGTTGCTAGCCAGCACCCTTCCTTGGAAGCGCTTTTGTAGGCCTAAGAAGACTGGGGCTCTGGGCTTCTCTAGCCACCTAATCTTCTGCTCATCCTCTCGCGCAGTCTAAAGAGAGCTCAGGTGAGAAATTGCAAACGTCGAGCAATTGCTCAGAGATGAAAAGTGCCAGCAGTGAAAGCTGTTGCTAGCCAGCACCCTTCCTTGGAAGCACTTTTGTAGGCCTAAGAAGACTGGGGCTCTGGGCTTCTCTAGCCACCTAATCTTCTGCTCATCCTCTTGCGCACTCTAAAGAGAGCTCAGGTGAGAAATTGCAAATGTCCAGCAATTGCTCAGAGATGAAAAGTGCCAGCACTGAAAGCTGTTGCTAGCCAGCACCCTTCCTTGGAAGCGCTTTCACAGGCGCAGTAACACTGGGGCTTTGCGCTTCTCTAGCCACCAAACGTCACGGTCACTCTCTCTCCGTCTCGTAGACACGAGCTGAGAAATTGCAAACGTCGAGCAATTGCTCAGCGATGAAAAGTGCCAGCAGTGAAAGCTCTTGCTAGCCAGCACCCTTCCTTGGAAGCGCTTTTGTAGGCCTAAGAAGACTGGGGCTCTGGGCTTCTCTAGCCACCTAATCTTCTGCTCATCCTCTCGTGCACTCTAAAAAGAGCTCAGGTGAGAAATTGCAAACGTCCAGCAATTGCTCAGCAATGAAAAGTGCCAGCACTGAAAGCTGTTGCTAGCCAGCACCCTTCCTTGGAAGCGCTTTCACAGGCGCAGTAACACTGGGGCTTTGCGCTTCTCTAGCCACCAAACGTCACGGTCCTTCTCTTTCCGTCTCGTAGACACGAGCTGAGAAATTGCAAACGTCGAGCAATTGCTCAGCGATGAAAAGTGCCAGCACTGAAAGCTGTTGCTAGCCAGCACCCTTCCTTGGAAGCGCTTTTGTAGGCCTAAGAAGACTGGGGCTCTGGGCTTCTCTAGCCACCTAATCTTCTGCTCATCCTCTCGCGCACTCTAAAGAGAGCTCAGGTGACAAATTGCAAACGTCGAGCAATTGCTCAGAGATGAAAAGTGCCAGCACTGAAAGCTGTTGCTAGCCAGCACCCTTCCTTGGAAGCGCTTTTGTAGGCCTAAGAAGACTGGGGCTCTGGGCTTCTCTAGCCACCTAATCTTCTGCTCATCCTCTCGCGCACTCTAAAGAGAGCTCAGGTGAGAAATTGCAAACGTCCAGCAATTGCTCAGCGATGAAAAGTGCCAGCACTGAAAGCTGTTGCTAGCCAGCACCCTTCCTTGGAAGCGCTTTCACAGGCGCAGCAACACTGGGGCTTTGCGCTTCTCTAGCCACCAAACATCACGGTCACTCTCTCTCCGTCTCGTAGACACGAGCTGAGAAATTGCAAACGTCGAGCAATTGCTCAGCGATGAAAAGTGCCAGCACTGAAAGCTGTTGCTAGCCAGCACCCTTCCTTGGAAGCGCTTTTGTAGGCCTAAGAAGACTGGGGCTCTGGGCTTCTCTAGCCACCTAATCTTCTGCTCATCCTCTCGCGCACTCTAAAGAGAGCTCAGGTGAGAAATTGCAAATGTCGAGCAATTGCTCAGAGATGAAAAGTGCCAGCACTGAAAGCTGTTGCTAGCCAGCACCCTTCCTTGGAAGCGCTTTCACAGGCGCAGCAACACTGGGGCTTTGCGCTTCTCTAGCCACCAAAGGTCACGGTCATTCTCTTTCCATCTCGTAGACACGAGCTGAGAAATTGCAAACGTCGAGCAATTGCTCAGCGATGAAAAGTGCCAGCACTGAAAGCTGTTGCTAGCCAGCACCCTTCCTTGGAAGCGCTTTTGTAGGCCTAAGACCACTGGGGCTCTGGGCTTCTCTAGCCACCTAATCTTCTGCTCATCCTCTCGCGCACTCTAAAGAGAGCTCAGGTGAGAAATTGCAAACGTCGAGCAATTGCTCAGAGATGAAAAGTGCCAGCACTGAAAGCTGTTGCTAGCCAGCCCCCTTCCTTGGAAGCGCTTTTGTAGGCCTAAGAAGACTGGGGCTCTGGGCTTCTCTAGCCACCTAATCTTCTGCTCATCCTCTCGTGCACTCTAAAGAGAGCTCAGGTGAGAAATTGCAAACGTCGAGCAATTGCTCAGAGATGAAAAGTGCCAGCACTGAAAGCTGTTGCTAGCCAGCACCCTTCCTTGGAAGCGCTTTCACAGGCGCAGCAACACTGGGGCTTTGCGCTTCTCTAGCCACCAAATGTCACGGTCATTCTCTTTCCGTCTCGTAGACACGAGCTGAGAAATTGCAAACGTCGAGCAATTGCTCAGCGATGAAAAGTGCCAGCACTGAAAGCTGTTGCTAGCCAGCACCCTTCCTTGGAAGCGCTTTTGTAGGCCTAAGAAGACTGGGGCTCTGGGCTTCTCTAGCCACCTAATCTTCTGCTCATCCTCTCGCGCACTCTAAAGAGAGCTCAGGTGAGAAATTGCAAACATCGAGCAATTGCTCAGCGATGAAAAGTGCCAGCACTGAAAGCTGTTGCTAGCCAGCACCCTTCCTTGGAAGCGCTTTTGTAGGCCTAAGAAGACTGGGGCTCTGGGCTTCTCTAGCCACCTAATCTTCTGCTCATCCTCTCGCGCAGTCTAAAGAGAGCTCAGGTGAGAAATTGCAAACGTCGAGCAATTGCTCAGAGATGAAAAGTGCCAGCAGTGAAAGCTGTTGCTAGCCAGCACCCTTCCTTGGAAGCGCTTTTGTAGGCCTAAGAAGACTGGGGCTCTGGGCTTCTCTAGCCACCTAATCTTCTGCTCATCCTCTCGCGCACTCTAAAGAGAGCTCAGGTGAGAAATTGCAAACGTCGAGCAATTGCTCAGAGATGAAAAGTGCCAGCACTGAAAGCTGTTGCTAGCCAGCACCCTTCCTTGGAAGCGCTTTCACAGGCGCAGCAACACTGGGGCTTTGCGCTTCTCTAGCCACCAAACGTCACGGTCATTCTCTTTCCGTCTCGTAGACACGAGCTGAGAAATTGCAAAGGTCGAGCAATTGCTCAGAGATGAAAAGTGCCAGCACTGAAAGCTGTTGCTAGCCAGCCCCCTTCCTTGGAAGCGCTTTTGTAGGCCTAAGAAGACTGGGGCTCTGGGCTTCTCTAGCCACCTAATCTTCTGCTCATCCTCTCGCGCACTCTAAAGAGAGCTCAGGTGAGAAATTGCAAACGTCGAGCAATTGCTCAGAGATGAAAAGTGCCAGCAGTGAAAGCTGTTGCTAGCCAGCACCCTTCCTTGGAAGCACTTTTGTAGGCCTAAGAAGACTGGGGCTCTGGGCTTCTCTAGCCACCTAATCTTCTGCTCATCCTCTCGCGCACTCTAAAGAGAGCTCAGGTGAGAAATTGCAAATGTCCAGCAATTGCTCAGAGATGAAAAGTGCCAGCACTGAAAGCTGTTGCTAGCCAGCACCCTTCCTTGGAAGCGCTTTCACAGGCGCAGCAACACTGGGGCTTTGCACTTCTCTACCCACCAAAGGTCACGGTCATTCTCTTTCCGTCTCGTAGACACGAGCTGAGAAATTGCAAACGTCGAGCAATTGCTCAGCGATGAAAAGTGCCAGCACTGAAAGCTGTTGCTAGCCAGCACCCTTCCTTGGAAGCGCTTTTGTAGGCCTAAGAACACTGGGGCTCTGGGCTTCTCTAGCCACCTAATCTTCTGCTCATCCTCTCGCGCAGTCTAAAGAGAGCTCAGGTGAGAAATTGCAAACGTCGAGCAATTGCTCAGAGCTGAAAAGTGCCAGCACTGAAAGCTGTTGCTAGCCAGCACCCTTCCTTGGAAGCGCTTTCACAGGCGCAGTAACACTGGGGCTTTGCGCTTCTCTAGCCACCAAAGGTCACGGTCATTCTCTTTCCATCTCGTAGACACGAGCTGAGAAATTGCAAACGTCGAGCAATTGCTCAGCGATGAAAAGTGCCAGCACTGAAAGCTCTTGCTCACCAGCACCCTTCCTTGGAAGCGCTTTTGTAGGCCTAAGAAGACTGGGGCTCTGGGCTTCTCTAGCCACCTAATCTTCTGCTCATCCTCTCGCGCAGTCTAAAGAGAGCTCAGGTGAGAAATTGCAAACGTCGAGCAATTGCTCAGAGATGAAAAGTGCCAGCACTGAAAGCTGTTGCTAGCCAGCCCCATCCTTGGAAGCGCTTTTATAGGCCTAAGAAGACTGGGGCTCTGGGCTTCTCTAGCCACCTAATCTTCTGCTCATCCTCTCGCGCAATCTAAAGAGAGCTCAGGTGAGAAATTGCAAACGTCGAGCAATTGCTCAGAGATGAAAAGTGCCAGCACTGAAAGCTGTTGCTAGCCAGCACCCTTCCTTGGAAGCGCTTTTGTAGGCCTAAGAAGACTGGGGCTCTGGGCTTCTCTAGCCACCTAATCTTCTGCTCATCCTCTCGCGCACTCTAAAGAGAGCTCAGGTGAGAAATTGCAAACGTCGAGCAATTGCTCAGCGATGAAAAGTGCCAGCACTGAAAGCTGTTGCTAGCCAGCACCCTTCCTTGGAAGCGCTTTCACAGGCGCAGCAACACTGGGGCTTTGCACTTCTCTACCCACCAAAGGTCACGGTCATTCTCTTTCCGTCTCGTAGACACGAGCTGAGAAATTGCAAACGTCGAGCAATTGCTCAGCGATGAAAAGTGCCAGCACTGAAAGCTGTTGCTAGCCAGCCCCCTTCCTTGGAAGCGCTTTTGTAGGCCTAAGAAGACTGGGGCTCTGGGCTTCTCTAGCCACCTAATCTTCTGCTCATCCTCTCGCGCACTCTAAAGAGAGCTCAGGTGAGAAATTGCAAACGTCGAGCAATTGCTCAGAGATGAAAAGTGCCAGCACTGAAAGCTGTTGCTAGCCAGCACCCTTCCTTGGAAGCGCTTTTGTAGGCCTAAGAAGACTGGGGCTCTGGGCTTCTCTAGCCACCTAATCTTCTGCTCATCCTCTCGCGCACTCTAAAGAGAGCTCAGGTGAGAAATTGCAAACGTCGAGCAATTGCTCAGAGATGAAAAGTGCCAGCACTGAAAGCTGTTGCTAGCCAGCACCCTTCCTTGGAAGCGCTTTCACAGGCGCAGTAATACTGGGGCTTTGCGCTTCTCTAGCCACCAAATGTCACGGTCATTCTCTTTCCGTCTCGTAGACACGAGCTGAGAAATTGCAAACATCGAGCAATTGCTCAGCGATGAAAAGTGCCAGCACTGAAAGCTGTTGCTAGCCAGCCCCCTTCCTTGGAAGCGCTTTTGTAGGCCTAAGAAGACTGGGGCTCTGGGCTTCTCTAGCCACCTCATCTTCTGCTCATCCTCTCGCGCACTCTAAAGAGAGCTCAGGTGACAAATTGCAAACGTCGAGCAATTGCTCAGCGATGAAAAGTGCCAGCACTGAAAGCTGTTGCTAGCCAGCACCCTTCCTTGGAAGCGCTTTTGTAGGCCTAAGAAGACTGGGGCTCTGGGCTTCTCTAGCCACCTAATCTTCTGCTCATCCTCTCGCGCACTCTAAAGAGAGCTCAGGTGAGAAATTGCAAACGTCGAGCAATTGCTCAGAGATGAAAAGTGCCAGCACTGAAAGCTGTTGCTAGCCAGCACCCTTCCTTGGAAGCGCTTTTGTAGGCCTAAGAAGACTGGGGCTCTGGGCTTCTCTAGCCACCTAATCTTCTGCTCATCCTCTCGCGCACTCTAAAGAGAGCTCAGGTGAGAAATTGCAAACGTCGAGCAATTGCTCAGAGCTGAAAAGTGCCAGCACTGAAAGCTGTTGCTAGCCAGCACCCTTCCTTGGAAGCGCTTTCACAGGCGCAGCAACACTGGGGCTTTGCGCTTCTCTAGCCACCAAACGTCACGGTCCTTCTCTTTCCGTCTCGTAGACACGAGCTGAGAAATTGCAAAGGTCGAGCAATTGCTCAGAGATGAAAAGTGCCAGCACTGAAAGCTGTTGCTAGCCAGCACCCTTCCTTGGAAGCGCTTTCACAGGCGCAGCAACACTGGGGCTTTGCGCTTCTCTAGCCACCAAACGTCACGGTCACTCTCTCTCCGTCTCGTAGACACGAGCTGAGAAATTGCAAACATCGAGCAATTGCTCAGAGATGAAAAGTGCCAGCACTGAAAGCTGTTGCTAGCCAGCACCCTTCCTTGGAAGCGCTTTCACAGGCGCAGCAACACTGGGGCTCTGGGCTTCTCTAGCCACCAAAGGTCACGGTCCTTCTCTTTCCATCTCCTAGACACGAGCTGAGAAATTGCAAACGTCCAGCAATTGCTCAGCGATGAAAAGTGCCAGCACTGAAAGCTGTTGCTAGCCAGCACCCTTCCTTGGAAGCGCTTTTGTAGGCCTAAGAAGACTGGGGCTATGGGCTTCTCTAGCCACCTAATCTTCTGCTCATCCTCTCGCACAGTCTAAAGAGAGCTCAGGTGAGAAATTGCAAACGTCGAGCAATTGCTCAGAGATGAAAAGTGCCAGCACTGAAAGCTGTTGCTAGCCAGCACCCTTCCTTGGAAGCGCTTTTATAGGCCTAAGAAGACTGGGGCTCTGGGCTTCTCTAGCCACCTAATCTTCTGCTCATCCTCTCGCGCAGTCTAAAGAGAGCTCAGGTGAGAAATTGCAAACGTCCAGCAATTGCTCAGAGATGAAAAGTGCCAGCACTGAAAGCTGTTGCTAGCCAGCACCCTTCCTTGGAAGCGCTTTTGTAGGCCTAAGAAAACTGGGGCTCTGGGCTTCTCTAGCCACCTAATCTTCTGCTCATCCTCTCGCGCACTCTAAAGAGAGCTCAGGTGAGAAATTGCAAACGTCGAGCAATTGCTCAGCGATGACAAGTGCCAGCACTGAAAGCTGTTGCTAGCCAGCACCCTTCCTTGGAAGCGCTTTCACAGGCGCAGCAACACTGGGGCTTTGCGCTTCTCTAGCCACCAAAGGTCACAGTCCTTCTCTTTCCGTCTCGTAGACACGAGCTGAGAAATTGCAAACGTCGAGCAATTGCTCAGCGATGAAAAGTGCCAGCACTGAAAGCTGTTGCTAGCCAGCACCCTTCCTTGGAAGCGCTTTCACAGGCGCAGCAACACTGGGGCTTTGCGCTTCTCTAGCCACCAAACGTCACGGTCACTCTCTCTCCGTCTCGTAGACACGAGCTGAGAAATTGCAAACATCGAGCAATTGCTCAGAGATGAAAAGTGCCAGCACTGAAAGCTGTTGCTAGCCAGCACCCTTCCTTGGAAGCGCTTTCACAGGCGCAGCAACACTGGGGCTCTGGGCTTCTCTAGCCACCAAAGGTCACGGTCCTTCTCTTTCCATCTCCTAGACACGAGCTGAGAAATTGCAAACGTCGAGCAATTGCTCAGCGATGAAAAGTGCCAGCACTGAAAGCTGTTGCTAGCCAGCACCCTTCCTTGGAAGCGCTTTTGTAGGCCTAAGAAGACTGGGGCTCTGGGCTTCTCTAGCCACCTAATCTTCTGCTCATCCTCTCGCACAGTCTAAAGAGAGCTCAGGTGAGAAATTGCAAACGTCGAGCAATTGCTCAGAGATGAAAAGTGCCAGCACTGAAAGCTGTTGCTAGCCAGCACCCTTCCTTGGAAGCGCTTTTGTAGGCCTAAGAAGACTGGGGCTCTGGGCTTCTCTAGCCACCTAATCTTCTGCTCATCCTCTCGCGCACTCTAAAGAGAGCTCAGGTGAGAAATTGCAAACGTCGAGCAATTGCTCAGCGATGAAAAGTGCCAGCACTGAAAGCTGTTGCTAGCCAGCACCCTTCCTTGGAAGCGCTTTTGTAGGCGTAAGAACACTGGGGCTCTGGGCTTCTCTAGCCACCTAATCTTCTGCTCATCCTCTCGTGCACTCTAAAGAGAGCTCAGGTGAGAAATTGCAAACGTCCAGCAATTGCTCAGAGATGAAAAGTGCCAGCACTGAAAGCTGTTGCTAGCCAGCACCCTTCCTTGGAAGCGCTTTCACGGGCGCAGCAACACTGGGGCTTTGCACTTCTCTACCCACCAAAGGTCACGGTCACTCTCCCTCCGTCTCGTAGACACGAGCTGAGAAATTGCAAACGTCGAGCAATTGCTCAGCGATGAAAAGTGCCAGCACTGAAAGCTGTTGCTAGCCAGCACCCTTCCTTGGAAGCGCTTTTGTAGGCCTAAGAAGACTGGGGCTCTGGGCTTCTCTAGCCACCGAATCTTCTGCTCATCCTCTCGCGCAGTCTAAAGAGAGCTCAGGTGAGAAATTGCAAACGTCGAGCAATTGCTCAGAGTTGAAAAGTGGCAGCACTGAAAGCTGTTGCTAGCCAGCACCCTTCCTTGGAAGCGCTTTTGTAGGCCTAAGAAGACTGGGGCTCTGGGCTTCTCTAGCCACCTAATCTTCTGCTCATCCTCTCGCGCACTCTAAAGAGAGCTCAGGTGAGAAATTGCAAACGTCGAGCAGTTGCTCAGCGATGAAAAGTGCCAGCACTGAAAGCTGTTGCTAGCCAGCACCCTTCCTTGGAAGCGCTTTCACAGGCGCAGTAACACTGGGGCTTTGCGCTTCTCTAGCCACCAAATGTCACGGTCCTTCTCTTTCCGTCTCGTAGACACGAGCTGAGAAATTGCAAACGTCGAGCAATTGCTCAGCGATGAAAAGTGCCAGCACTGAAAGCTCTTGCTAGCCAGCACCCTTCCTTGGAAGCGCTTTTGTAGGCCTAAGAAGACTGGGGCTCTGGGCTTCTCTAGCCACCTAATCTTCTGCTCATCCTCTCGCGCAGTCTAAAGAGAGCTCAGGTGAGAAATTGCAAACGTCGAGCAATTGCTCAGCGATGAAAAGTGCCAGCACTGAAAGCTGTTGCTAGCCAGCATCCTTCCTTGGAAGCGCTTTTGTAGGCCTAAGAAGACAGGGGCTGTGGGCTTCTCTAGCCACCTAATCTTCTGCTCATCCTCTCGCGCACTCTAAAGAGAGCTCAGGTGAGAAATTGCAAACGTCGAGCAATTGCTCAGCGATGAAAAGTGCCAGCACTGAAAGCTGTTGCTAGCCAGCACCCTTCCTTGGAAGCGCTTTCACAGGCGCAGCAACACTGGGGCTTTGCGCTTCTCTAGCCACCAAACGTCACGGTCCTTCTCTTTCCGTCTCGTAGACACGAGCTGAGAAATTGCAAAGGTCGAGCAATTGCTCAGAGATGAAAAGTGCCAGCACTGAAAGCTGTTGCTAGCCAGCACCCTTCCTTGGAAGCGCTTTTGTAGGCCTAAGAAGACTGGGGCTCTGGGCTTCTCTAGCCACCTCATCTTCTGCTCATCCTCTCGCGCACTCTAAAGAGAGCTCAGGTGAGAAATTGCAAACGTCGAGCAATTGCTCAGAGATGAAAAGTGCCAGCACTGAAAGCTGTTGCTAGCCAGCACCCTTCCTTGGAAGCGCTTTCACAGGCGCAGCAACACTGGGGCTCTGGGCTTCTCTAGCCACCAAACGTCACGGTCCTTCTCTTTCCGTCTCGTAGACACGAGCTGAGAAATTGCAAACGTCGAGCAATTGCTCAGCGATGAAAAGTGCCAGCACTGAAAGCTGTTTCTAGCCAGCACCCTTCCTTGGAAGCGCTTTTGTAGGCCTAAGAAGACTGGGGCTCTGGGCTTCTCTAGCCACCTAATCTTCTGCTCATCCTCTCGCGCACTCTAAAGAGAGCTCAGGTGAGAAATTGCAAACGTCGAGCAATTGCTCAGAGATGAAAAGTGCCAGCACTGAAAGCTGTTGCTAGCCAGCCCCCTTCCTTGGAAGCGCTTTTGTAGGCCTAAGAAGACTGGGGCTCTGGGCTTCTCTAGCCACCTAATCTTCTGCTCATCCTCTCGCGCACTCTAAAGAGAGCTCAGGTGAGAAATTGCAAACGTCCAGCAATTGCTCAGCGATGAAAAGTGCCAGCACTGAAAGCTGTTGCTAGCCAGCACCCTTCCTTGGAAGCGCTTTCACAGGCGCAGCAACACTGGGGCTTTGCGCTTCTCTAGCCACCAAACATCACGGTCATTCTCTTTCCGTCTCGTAGACACGAGCTGAGAAATTGCAAATGTCGAGCAATTGCTCAGCGATGAAAAGTGCCAGCACTGAAAGCTGTTGCTAGCCAGCACCCTTCCTTGGAAGCACTTTCACAGGTGCAGCAACACTGGGGCTTTGCGCTTCTCTAGCCACCAAATGTCACGGTCATTCTCTTTCCGTCTCGTAGACACGAGCTGAGAAATTGCAAACGTCGAGCAATTGCTCAGCGATGAAAAGTGCCAGCACTGAAAGCTGTTGCTAGCCAGCACCCTTCCTTGGAAGCGCTTTTGTAGGCCTAAGAAGACTGAGGCTCTGGGCTTCTCTAGCCACCTAATCTTCTGCTCATCCTCTCGCGCAGTCTAAAGAGAGCTCAGGTGAGAAATTGCAAACGTCGAGCAATTGCTCAGCGATGAAAAGTGCCAGCACTGAAAGCTGTTGCTAGCCAGCACCCTTCCTTGGAAGCGCTTTTGTAGGCCTAAGAAGACTGGGGCTCTGGGCTTCTCTAGCCACCTAATCTTCTGCTCATCCTCTCGCGCACTCTAAAGAGAGCTCAGGTGAGAAATTGCAAACGTCGAGCAATTGCTCAGAGATGAAAAGTGCCAGCACTGAAAGCTGTTGCTAGCCAGCACCCTTCCTTGGAAGCGCTTTCACAGGCGCAGCAACACTGGGGCTTTGCGCTTCTCTAGCCACCAAACGTCACGGTCCTTCTCTTTCCGTCTCGTAGACACGAGCTGAGAAATTGCAAAGGTCGAGCAATTGCTCAGAGATGAAAAGTGCCAGCACTGAAAGCTGTTGCTAGCCAGCACCCTTCCTTGGAAGCGCTTTTGTAGGCCTAAGAAGACTGGGGCTCTGGGCTTCTCTAGCCACCTCATCTTCTGCTCATCCTCTCGCGCACTCTAAAGAGAGCTCAGGTGACAAATTGCAAACGTCGAGCAATTGCTCAGAGATGAAAAGTGCCAGCACTGAAAGCTGTTGCTAGCCAGCACCCTTCCTTGGAAGCGCTTTCACAGGCGCAGCAACACTGGGGCTCTGGGCTTCTCTAGCCACCAAACGTCACGGTCCTTCTCTTTCCGTCTCGTAGACACGAGCTGAGAAATTGCAAACGTCGAGCAATTGCTCAGCGATGAAAAGTGCCAGCACTGAAAGCTGTTTCTAGCCAGCACCCTTCCTTGGAAGCGCTTTTGTAGGCCTAAGAAGACTGAGGCTCTGGGCTTCTCTAGCCACCTAATCTTCTGCTCATCCTCTCGCGCACTCTAAAGAGAGCTCAGGTGAGAAATTGCAAACGTCGAGCAATTGCTCAGAGATGAAAAGTGCCAGCACTGAAAGCTGTTGCTAGCCAGCCCCCTTCCTTGGAAGCGCTTTTGTAGGCCTAAGAAGACTGGGGCTCTGGGCTTCTCTAGCCACCTAATCTTCTGCTCATCCTCTCGCGCACTCTAAAGAGAGCTCAGGTGAGAAATTGCAAACGTCCAGCAATTGCTCAGCGATGAAAAGTGCCAGCACTGAAAGCTGTTGCTAGCCAGCACCCTTCCTTGGAAGCGCTTTCACAGGCGCAGCAACACTGGGGCTTTGCGCTTCTCTAGCCACCAAATGTCACGGTCATTCTCTTTCCGTCTCGTAGACACGAGCTGAGAAATTGCAAACGTCGAGCAATTGCTCAGCGATGAAAAGTGCCAGCACTGAAAGCTGTTGCTAGCCAGCACCCTTCCTTGGAAGCGCTTTTGTAGGCCTAAGAAGACTGGGGCTCTGGGCTTCTCTAGCCACCTAATCTTCTGCTCATCCTCTCGCGCACTCTAAAGAGAGCTCAGGTGAGAAATTGCAAACGTCGAGCAATTGCTCAGCGATGAAAAGTGCCAGCAGTGAAAGCTGTTGCTAGCCAGCACCCTTCCTTGGAAGCGCTTTTGTAGGCCAAAGAAGACTGGGGCTCTGGGCTTATCTAGCCACCTAATCTTCTGCTCATCCTCTCGCGCAGTCTAAAGAGAGCTCAGGTGAGAAATTGCAAACGTCCAGCAATTGCTCAGCGATGAAAAGTGCCAGCACTGAAAGCTGTTGCTAGCCAGCACCCTTCCTTGGAAGCGCTTTCACAGGCGCAGGAACACTGGGGCTTTGCGCTTCTCTAGCCACCAAACATCACGGTCATTCTCTTTCCGTCTCGTAGACACGAGCTGAGAAATTGCAAATGTCCAGCAATTGCTCAGCGATGAAAAGTGCCAGCACTGAAAGCTGTTGCTAGCCAGCACCCTTCCTTGGAAGCGCTTTTGTAGGCCTAAGCACACTGGGGCTCTGGGCTTCTCTAGCCACCTAATCTTCTGCTCATCCTCTCGCGCAGTCTAAAGAGAGCTCAGGTGAGAAATTGCAAACGTCGAGCAATTGCTCAGAGATGAAAAGTGCCAGCACTGAAAGCTGTTGCTAGCCAGCACCCTTCCTTGGAAGCGCTTTTGTAGGCTTAAGAAGACTGGGGCTCTGGGCTTCTCTAGCCACCTAATCTTCTCCTCATCCTCTCGCGCACTCTAAAGAGAGCTCAGGTGAGAAATTGCAAACGTCCAGCAATTGCTCAGCGATGAAAAGTGCCAGCACTGAAAGCTGTTGCTAGCCAGCACCCTTCCTTGGAAGCGCTTTCACAGGCGCAGCAACACTGGGGCTTTGCGCTTCTCTAGCCACCAAATGTCACGGTCATTCTCTTTCCGTCTCGTAGACACGAGCTGAGAAATTGCAAAGGTCGAGCAATTGCTCAGAGATGAAAAGTGCCAGCACTGAAAGCTGTTGCTAGCCAGCACCCTTCCTTGGAAGCGCTTTTGTAGGCCTAAGAAGACTGGGGCTCTGGGCTTCTCTAGCCACCTAATCTTCTGCTCATCCTCTCGCGCACTCTAAAGAGAGCTCAGGTGAGAAATTGCAAACGTCGAGCAATTGCTCAGAGATGAAAAGTGCCAGCAGTGAAAGCTGTTGCTAGCCAGCACCCTTCCTTGGAAGCACTTTTGTAGGCCTAAGAAGACTGGGGCTCTGGGCTTCTTTAGCCACCTAATCTTCTGCTCATCCTCTTGCGCACTCTAAAGAGAGCTCAGGTGAGAAATTGCAAACGTCCAGCAATTGCTCAGCGATGAAAAGTGCCAGCACTGAAAGCTGTTGCTAGCCAGCACCCTTCCTTGGAAGCGCTTTCACAGGCGCAGCAACACTGGGGCTCTGGGCTTCTCTAGCCACCAAACGTCACGGTCCTTCTCTTTCCGTCTCGTAGACACGAGCTGAGAAATTGCAAACGTCGAGCAATTGCTCAGCGATGAAAAGTGCCAGCACTGAAAGCTGTTTCTAGCCAGCACCCTTCCTTGGAAGCGCTTTTGTAGGCCTAAGAAGACTGGGGCTCTGGGCTTCTCTAGCCACCTAATCTTCTGCTCATCCTCTCGCGCACTCTAAAGAGAGCTCAGGTGAGAAATTGCAAACGTCGAGCAATTGCTCAGAGATGAAAAGTGCCAGCACTGAAAGCTGTTGCTAGCCAGCCCCCTTCCTTGGAAGCGCTTTTGTAGGCCTAAGAAGACTGGGGCTCTGGGCTTCTCTAGCCACCTAATCTTCTGCTCATCCTCTCGCGCACTCTAAAGAGAGCTCAGGTGAGAAATTGCAAACGTCCAGCAATTGCTCAGAGATGAAAAGTGCCAGCACTGAAAGCTGTTGCTAGCCAGCAGCCTTCCTTGGAAGCGCTTTCACAGGCGCAGCAACACTGGGGCTTTGCGCTTCTCTAGCCACCAAATGTCACGGTCATTCTCTTTCCGTCTCGTAGACACGAGCTGAGAAATTGCAAAGGTCGAGCAATTGCTCAGCGATGAAAAGTGCCAGCACTGAAAGCTGTTGCTAGCCAGCCCCCTTCCTTGGAAGCGCTTTTGTAGGCCTAAGAAGACTGGGGCTCTGGGCTTCTCTAGCCACCTAATCTTCTGCTCATCCTCTCGCGCACTCTAAAGAGAGCTCAGGTGAGAAATTGCAAACGTCGAGCAATTGCTCAGCGATGAAAAGTGCCAGCAGTGAAAGCTGTTGCTAGCCAGCACCCTTCCTTGGAAGCGCTTTTGTAGGCCAAAGAAGACTGGGGCTCTGGGCTTCTCTAGCCACCTAATCTTCTGCTCATCCTCTCGCGCAGTCTAAAGAGAGCTCAGGTGAGAAATTGCAAACGTCCAGCAATTGCTCAGAGATGAAAAGTGCCAGCACTGAAAGCTGTTGCTAGCCAGCACCCTTCCTTGGAAGCGCTTTCACAGGCGCAGGAACACTGGGGCTTTGCGCTTCTCTAGCCACCAAACATCACGGTCATTCTCTTTCCGTCTCGTAGACACGAGCTGAGAAATTGCAAATGTCGAGCAATTGCTCAGCGATGAAAAGTGCCAGCACTGAAAGCTGTTGCTAGCCAGCACCCTTCCTTGGAAGCGCTTTTGTAGGCCTAAGCACACTGGGGCTCTGGGCTTCTCTAGCCACCTAATCTTCTGCTCATCCTCTCGCGCACTCTAAAGAGAGCTCAGGTGAGAAATTGCAAACGTCGAGCAATTGCTCAGAGATGAAAAGTGCCAGCACTGAAAGCTGTTGCTAGCCAGCACCCTTCCTTGGAAGCGCTTTTGTAGGCTTAAGAAGACTGGGGCTCTGGGCTTCTCTAGCCACCTAATCTTCTCCTCATCCTCTCGCGCACTCTAAAGAGAGCTCAGGTGAGAAATTGCAAACGTCCAGCAATTGCTCAGAGATGAAAAGTGCCAGCAGTGAAAGCTGTTGCTAGCCAGCACCCTTCCTTGGAAGCGCTTTTGTAGGCCAAAGAAGACTGGGGCTCTGGGCTTCTCTAGCCACCTAATCTTCTGCTCATCCTCTCGCGCAGTCTAAAGAGAGCTCAGGTGAGAAATTGCAAACGTCCAGCAATTGCTCAGCGATGAAAAGTGCCAGCACTGAAAGCTGTTGCTAGCCAGCACCCTTCCTTGGAAGCGCTTTCACAGGCGCAGGAACACTGGGGCTTTGCGCTTCTCTAGCCACCAAACATCACGGTCATTCTCTTTCCGTCTCGTAGACACGAGCTGAGAAATTGCAAATGTCGAGCAATTGCTCAGCGATGAAAAGTGCCAGCACTGAAAGCTGTTGCTAGCCAGCACCCTTCCTTGGAAGCGCTTTTGTAGGCCTAAGCACACTGGGGCTCTGGGCTTCTCTAGCCACCTAATCTTCTGCTCATCCTCTCGCGCACTCTAAAGAGAGCTCAGGTGAGAAATTGCAAACGTCCAGCAATTGCTCAGCGATGAAAAGTGCCAGCACTGAAAGCTGTTGCTAGCCAGCACCCTTCCTTGGAAGCGCTTTCACAGGCGCAGCAACACTGGGGCTTTGCGCTTCTCTAGCCACCAAATGTCACGGTCATTCTCTTTCCGTCTCGTAGACACGAGCTGAGAAATTGCAAAGGTCGAGCAATTGCTCAGAGATGAAAAGTGCCAGCACTGAAAGCTGTTGCTAGCCAGCACCCTTCCTTGGAAGCGCTTTTGTAGGCCTAAGAAGACTGGGGCTCTGGGCTTCTCTAGCCACCTAATCTTCTGCTCATCCTCTCGCGCACTCTAAAGAGAGCTCAGGTGAGAAATTGCAAACGTCGAGCAATTGCTCAGAGATGAAAAGTGCCAGCAGTGAAAGCTGTTGCTAGCCAGCACCCTTCCTTGGAAGCACTTTTGTAGGCCTAAGAAGACTGGGGCTCTGGGCTTCTCTAACCACCTAATCTTCTGCTCATCCTCTTGCGCACTCTAAAGAGAGCTCAGGTGAGAAATTGCAAATGTCCAGCAATTGCTCAGAGATGAAAAGTGCCAGCACTGAAAGCTGTTGCTAGCCAGCACCCTTCCTTGGAAGCGCTTTCACAGGCGCAGTAACACTGGGGCTTTGCGCTTCTCTAGCCACCAAACGTCACGGTCACTCTCTCTCCGTCTCGTAGACACGAGCTGAGAAATTGCAAACGTCGAGCAATTGCTCAGCGATGAAAAGTGCCAGCAGTGAAAGCTCTTGCTAGCCAGCACCCTTCCTTGGAAGCGCTTTTGTAGGCCTAAGAAGACTGGGGCTCTGGGCTTCTCTAGCCACCTAATCTTCTGCTCATCCTCTCGTGCACTCTAAAAAGAGCTCAGGTGAGAAATTGCAAACGTCGAGCAATTGCTCAGCAATGAAAAGTGCCAGCACTGAAAGCTGTTGCTAGCCAGCACCCTTCCTTGGAAGCGCTTTCACAGGCGCAGTAACACTGGGGCTTTGCGCTTCTCTAGCCACCAAACGTCACGGTCCTTCTCTTTCCGTCTCGTAGACACGAGCTGAGAAATTGCAAACGTCGAGCAATTGCTCAGAGATGAAAAGTGCCAGCACTGAAAGCTGTTGCTAGCCAGCACCCTTCCTTGGAAGCGCTTTTGTAGGCCTAAGAAGACTGGGGCTCTGGGCTTCTCTAGCCACCTAATCTTCTGCTCATCCTCTCGCGCACTCTAAAGAGAGCTCAGGTGAGAAATTGCAAACGTCGAGCAGTTGCTCAGCGATGAAAAGTGCCAGCACTGAAAGCTGTTGCTAGCCAGCACCCTTCCTTGGAAGCGCTTTCACAGGCGCAGCAACACTGGGGCTTTGCGCTTCTCTAGCCACCAAATGTCACGGTCATTCTCTTTCCGTCTCGTAGACACGAGCTGAGAAATTGCAAACGTCGAGCAATTGCTCAGCGATGAAAAGTGCCAGCACTGAAAGCTGTTGCTAGCCAGCCCCCTTCCTTGGAAGCGCTTTTGTAGGCCTAAGAAGACTGGGGCTCTGGGCTTCTCTAGCCACCTAATCTTCTGCTCATCCTCTCGCGCACTCTAAAGAGAGCTCAGGTGACAAATTGCAAACGTCGAGCAATTGCTCAGAGAGGAAAAGTGCCAGCACTGAAAGCTGTTGCTAGCCAGCACCCTTCCTTGGAAGCGCTTTTGTAGGCCTAAGAAGACTGGGGCTCTGGGCTTCTCTAGCCACCTAATCTTCTGCTCATCCTCTCGCGCACTCTAAAGAGAGCTCAGGTGAGAAATTGCAAACGTCCAGCAATTGCTCAGCGATGAAAAGTGCCAGCACTGAAAGCTGTTGCTAGCCAGCACCCTTCCTTGGAAGCGCTTTCACAGGCGCAGCAACACTGGGGCTTTGCGCTTCTCTAGCCACCAAACGTCACGGTCACTCTCTCTCCGTCTCGTAGACACGAGCTGAGAAATTGCAAACGTCGAGCAATTGCTCAGCGATGAAAAGTGCCAGCACTGAAAGCTGTTGCTAGCCAGCACCCTTCCTTGGAAGCGCTTTTGTAGGCCTAAGAAGACTGGGGCTCTGGGCTTCTCTAGCCACCTAATCTTCTGCTCATCCTCTCGCGCACTCTAAAGAGAGCTCAGGTGAGAAATTGCAAATGTCGAGCAATTGCTCAGAGATGAAAAGTGCCAGCACTGAAAGCTGTTGCTAGCCAGCACCCTTCCTTGGAAGCGCTTTCACAGGCGCAGCAACACTGGGGCTTTGCGCTTCTCTAGCCACCAAAGGTCACGGTCATTCTCTTTCCATCTCGTAGACACGAGCTGAGAAATTGCAAACGTCGAGCAATTGCTCAGCGATGAAAAGTGCCAGCACTGAAAGCTGTTGCTAGCCAGCACCCTTCCTTGGAAGCGCTTTTGTAGGCCTAAGACCACTGGGGCTCTGGGCTTCTCTAGCCACCTAATCTTCTGCTCATCCTCTCGCGCACTCTAAAGAGAGCTCAGGTGAGAAATTGCAAACGTCGAGCAATTGCTCAGAGATGAAAAGTGCCAGCACTGAAAGCTGTTGCTAGCCAGCCCCCTTCCTTGGAAGCGCTTTTGTAGGCCTAAGAAGACTGGGGCTCTGGGCTTCTCTAGCCACCTAATCTTCTGCTCATCCTCTCGTGCACTCTAAAGAGAGCTCAGGTGAGAAATTGCAAACGTCGAGCAATTGCTCAGAGATGAAAAGTGCCAGCACTGAAAGCTGTTGCTAGCCAGCACCCTTCCTTGGAAGCGCTTTCACAGGCGCAGCAACACTGGGGCTTTGCGCTTCTCTAGCCACCAAATGTCACGGTCCTTCTCTTTCCGTCTCGTAGACACGAGCTGAGAAATTGCAAACGTCGAGCAATTGCTCAGCGATGAAAAGTGCCAGCACTGAAAGCTGTTGCTAGCCAGCACCCTTCCTTGGAAGCACTTTCACAGGTGCAGCAACACTGGGGCTTTGCGCTTCTCTAGCCACCAAATGTCACGGTCATTCTCTTTCCGTCTCGTAGACACGAGCTGAGAAATTGCAAACGTCGAGCAATTGCTCAGCGATGAAAAGTGCCAGCACTGAAAGCTGTTGCTAGCCAGCACCCTTCCTTGGAAGCGCTTTTGTAGGCCTAAGAAGACTGGGGCTCTGGGCTTCTCTAGCCACCTAATCTTCTGCTCATCCTCTCGCGCACTCTAAAGAGAGCTCAGGTGAGAAATTGCAAACATCGAGCAATTGCTCAGCGATGAAAAGTGCCAGCACTGAAAGCTGTTGCTAGCCAGCACCCTTCCTTGGAAGCGCTTTTGTAGGCCTAAGAAGACTGGGGCTCTGGGCTTCTCTAGCCACCTAATCTTCTGCTCATCCTCTCGCGCAGTCTAAAGAGAGCTCAGGTGAGAAATTGCAAACGTCGAGCAATTGCTCAGAGATGAAAAGTGCCAGCAGTGAAAGCTGTTGCTAGCCAGCACCCTTCCTTGGAAGCGCTTTTGTAGGCCTAAGAAGACTGGGGCTCTGGGCTTCTCTAGCCACCTAATCTTCTGCTCATCCTCTCGCGCACTCTAAAGAGAGCTCAGGTGAGAAATTGCAAACGTCGAGCAATTGCTCAGAGATGAAAAGTGCCAGCACTGAAAGCTGTTGCTAGCCAGCACCCTTCCTTGGAAGCGCTTTCACAGGCGCAGCAACACTGGGGCTTTGCGCTTCTCTAGCCACCAAACGTCACGGTCATTCTCTTTCCGTCTCGTAGACACGAGCTGAGAAATTGCAAAGGTCGAGCAATTGCTCAGAGATGAAAAGTGCCAGCACTGAAAGCTGTTGCTAGCCAGCCCCCTTCCTTGGAAGCGCTTTTGTAGGCCTAAGAAGACTGGGGCTCTGGGCTTCTCTAGCCACCTAATCTTCTGCTCATCCTCTCGCGCACTCTAAAGAGAGCTCAGGTGAGAAATTGCAAACGTCGAGCAATTGCTCAGAGATGAAAAGTGCCAGCAGTGAAAGCTGTTGCTAGCCAGCACCCTTCCTTGGAAGCACTTTTGTAGGCCTAAGAAGACTGGGGCTCTGGGCTTCTCTAGCCACCTAATCTTCTGCTCATCCTCTCGCGCACTCTAAAGAGAGCTCAGGTGAGAAATTGCAAATGTCCAGCAATTGCTCAGAGATGAAAAGTGCCAGCACTGAAAGCTGTTGCTAGCCAGCACCCTTCCTTCGAAGCGCTTTCACAGGCGCAGTAACACTGGGGCTCTGGGCTTCTCTAGCCACCAAACGTCACGGTCACTCTCTCTCCGTCTCGTAGACACGAGCTGAGAAATTGCAAACGTCGAGCAATTGCTCAGCGATGAAAAGTGCCAGCAGTGAAAGCTGTTGCTAGCCAGCACCCTTCCTTGGAAGCGCTTTTGTAGGCCTAAGAAGACTGGGGCTCTGGGCTTCTCTAGCCACCTAATCTTCTGCTCATCCTCTCGTGCACTCTAAAAAGAGCTCAGGTGAGAAATTGCAAACGTCCAGCAATTGCTCAGCAATGAAAAGTGCCAGCACTGAAAGCTGTTGCTAGCCAGCACCCTTCCTTGGAAGCGCTTTCACAGGCGCAGTAACACTGGGGCTTTGCGCTTCTCTAGCCACCAAACGTCACGGTCCTTCTCTTTCCGTCTCGTAGACACGAGCTGAGAAATTGCAAACGTCGAGCAATTGCTCAGCGATGAAAAGTGCCAGCACTCAAAGCTGTTGCTAGCCAGCACCCTTCCTTGGAAGCGCTTTTGTAGGCCTAAGAAGACTGGGGCTCTGGGCTTCTCTAGCCACCTAATCTTCTGCTCATCCTCTCGCGCACTCTAAAGAGAGCTCAGGTGAGAAATTGCAAAGGTCGAGCAATTGCTCAGAGAGGAAAAGTGCCAGCACTGAAAGCTGTTGCTAGCCAGCACCCTTCCTTGGAAGCGCTTTTGTAGGCCTAAGAAGACTGGGGCTCTGGGCTTCTCTAGCCACCTAATCTTCTGCTCATCCTCTCGCGCAGTCTAAAGAGAGCTCAGGTGAGAAATTGCAAATGTCCAGCAATTGCTCAGAGATGAAAAGTGCCAGCACTGAAAGCTGTTGCTAGCCAGCACCCTTCCTTGGAAGCGCTTTCACAGGCGCAGTAACACTGGGGCTTTGCGCTTCTCTAGCCACCAAACGTCACGGTCACTCTCTCTCCGTCTCGTAGACACGAGCTGAGAAATTGCAAACGTCGAGCAATTGCTCAGCGATGAAAAGTGCCAGCACTGAAAGCTCTTGCTAGCCAGCACCCTTCCTTGGAAGCGCTTTTGTAGGCCTAAGAACACTGGGATTCTGGGCTTCTCTAGCCACCTAATCTTCTGCTCATCCTCTCGCGCACTCTAAAGAGAGCTCAGGTGAGAAATTGCAAACGTCCAGCAATTGCTCAGCAATGAAAAGTGCCAGCACTGAAAGCTGTTGCTAGCCAGCACCCTTCCTTGGAAGCGCTTTCACAGGCGCAGTAACACTGGGGCTTTGCGCTTCTCTAGCCACCAAACGTCACGGTCCTTCTCTTTCCGTCTCGTAGACACGAGCTGAGAAATTGCAAACGTCGAGCAATTGCTCAGAGATGAAAAGTGCCAGCACTCAAAGCTGTTGCTAGCCAGCACCCTTCCTTGGAAGCGCTTTTGTAGGCCTAAGAAGACTGGGGCTCTGGGCTTCTCTAGCCACCTAATCTTCTGCTCATCCTCTCGCGCACTCTAAAGAGAGCTCAGGTGAGAAATTGCAAACGTCGAGCAATTGCTCAGAGAGGAAAAGTGCCAGCACTGAAAGCTGTTGCTAGCCAGCACCCTTCCTTGGAAGCGCTTTTGTAGGCCTAAGAAGACTGGGGCTCTGGGCTTCTCTAGCCACCTAATCTTCTGCTCATCCTCTCGCGCACTCTAAAGAGAGCTCAGGTGAGAAATTGCAAACGTCCAGCAATTGCTCAGCGATGAAAAGTGCCAGCACTGAAAGCTGTTGCTAGCCAGCACCCTTCCTTGGAAGCGCTTTCACAGGCGCAGCAACACTGGGGCTTTGCGCTTCTCTAGCCACCAAACGTCACGGTCCTTCTCTTTCCGTCTCGTAGACACGAGCTGAGAAATTGCAAAGGTCGAGCAATTGCTCAGAGATGAAAAGTGCCAGCACTGAAAGCTGTTGCTAGCCAGCACCCTTCCTTGGAAGCGCTTTTGTAGGCCTAAGAAGACTGGGGCTCTGGGCTTCTCTAGCCACCTAATCTTCTGCTCATCCTCTCGCGCACTCTAAAGAGAGCTCAGGTGAGAAATTGCAAACGTCGAGCAATTGCTCAGAGATGAAAAGTGCCAGCACTGAAAGCTGTTGCTAGCCAGCACCCTTCCTTGGAAGCGCTTTCACAGGCGCAGCAACACTGGGGCTCTGGGCTTCTCTAGCCACCAAACGTCACGGTCCTTCTCTTTCCGTCTCGTAGACACGAGCTGAGAAATTGCAAACATCGAGCAATTGCTCAGCGATGAAAAGTGCCAGCACTGAAAGCTGTTGCTAGCCAGCACCCTTCCTTGGAAGCGCTTTTGTAGGCCTAAGAAGACTGGGGCTCTGGGCTTCTCTAGCCACCTAATCTTCTGCTCATCCTCTCGCGCACTCTAAAGAGAGCTCAGGTGAGAAATTGCAAACGTCGAGCAATTGCTCAGAGATGAAAAGTGCCAGCACTGAAAGCTGTTGCTAGCCAGCCCCCTTCCTTGGAAGCGCTTTTGTAGGCCTAAGCACACTGGGGCTCTGGGCTTCTCTAGCCACCTAATCTTCTGCTCATCCTCTCGCGCACTCTAAAGAGAGCTCAGGTGAGAAATTGCAAATGTCCAGCAATTGCTCAGAGATGAAAAGTGCCAGCACTGAAAGCTGTTGCTAGCCAGCACCCTTCCTTGGAAGCGCTTTCACAGGCGCAGTAACACTGAGGCTTTGCGCTTCTCTAGCCACCAAATGTCACGGTCACTCTCTCTCCGTCTCGTAGACACGAGCTGAGAAATTGCAAACGTCGAGCAATTGCTCAGCGATGAAAAGTGCCAGCACTGAAAGCTGTTGCTAGCCAGCACCCTTCCTTGGAAGCGCTTTTGTAGGCCTAAGAAGACTGGGGCTCTGGGCTTCTCTAGCCACCTAATCTTCTGCTCATCCTCTCGCGCACTCTAAAGAGAGCTCAGGTGAGAAATTGCAAACGTCGAGCAATTGCTCAGAGATGAAAAGTGCCAGCACTGAAAGCTGTTGCTAGCCAGCACCCTTCCTTGGAAGCGCTTTCACAGGCGCAGGAACACTGGGGCTTTGCGCTTCTCTAGCCACCAAAGGTCACGGTCATTCTCTTTCCATCTCGTAGACACGAGCTGAGAAATTGCAAACGTCGAGCAATTGCTCAGCGATGAAAAGTGCCAGCACTGAAAGCTGTTGCTAGCCAGCCCCCTTCCTTGGAAGCGCTTTTGTAGGCCTAAGAAGACTGGGGCTCTGGGCTTCTCTAGCCACCTAATCTTCTGCTCATCCTCTCGCGCAGTCTAAAGAGAGCTCAGGTGAGAAATTGCAAACGTCGAGCAATTGCTCAGCGATGAAAAGTGCCAGCACTGAAAGCTGTTGCTAGCCAGCACCCTTCCTTGGAAGCGCTTTTGTAGGCCAAAGAACACTGGGACTCTGGGCTTCTCTAGCCACCTAATCTTCTGCTCATCCTCTCGTGCACTCTAAAGAGAGCTCAGGTGAGAAATTGCAAACGTCGAGCAATTGCTCAGAGATGAAAAGTGCCAGCACTGAAAGCTGTTGCTAGCCAGCACCCTTCCTTGGAAGCGCTTTCACAGGCGCAGCAACACTGGGGCTTTGCGCTTCTCTAGCCACCAAATGTCACGGTCCTTCTCTTTCCGTCTCGTAGACACGAGCTGAGAAATTGCAAACGTCGAGCAATTGCTCAGCGATGAAAAGTGCCAGCACTGAAAGCTGTTGCTAGCCAGCAGCCTTCCTTGGAAGCACTTTCACAGGTGCAGCAACACTGGGGCTTTGCGCTTCTCTAGCCACCAAATGTCACGGTCATTCTCTTTCCGTCTCGTAGACACGAGCTGAGAAATTGCAAAGGTCGAGCAATTGCTCAGAGATGAAAAGTGCCAGCACTGAAAGCTGTTGCTAGCCAGCACCCTTCCTTGGAAGCGCTTTTGTAGGCCTAAGAAGACTGGGGCTCTGGGCTTCTCTAGCCACCTAATCTTCTGCTCATCCTCTCGCGCACTCTAAAGAGAGCTCAGGTGAGAAATTGCAAACGTCGAGCAATTGCTCAGCGATGAAAAGTGCCAGCACTGAAAGCTGTTACTAGCCAGCACCCTTCCTTGGAAGCGCTTTTGTAGGCCTAAGAAGACTGGGGCTCTGGGCTTCTCTAGCCACCTAATCTTCTGCTCATCCTCTCGCGCACTCTAAAGAGAGCTCAGGTGAGAAATTGCAAACGTCGAGCAATTGCTCAGAGATGAAAAGTGCCAGCAGTGAAAGCTGTTGCTAGCCAGCACCCTTCCTTGGAAGCGCTTTTGTAGGCCTAAGAAGACTGGGGCTCTGGGCTTCTCTAGCCACCTAATCTTCTGCTCATCCTCTCGCGCACTCTAAAGAGAGCTCAGGTGAGAAATTGCAAACGTTGAGCAATTTCTCAGAGATGAAAAGTGCCAGCACTGAAAGCTGTTGCTAGCCAGCACCCTTCCTTGGAAGCGCTTTCACAGGCGCAGGAACACTGGGGCTTTGCGCTTCTCTACCCACCAAACGTCACGGTCCTTCTCTTTCCGTCTCGTAGACACGAGCTGAGAAATTGCAAAGGTCGAGCAATTGCTCAGAGATGAAAAGTGCCAGCACTGAAAGCTGTTGCTAGCCAGCACCCTTCCTTGGAAGCGCTTTTGTAGGCCTAAGAACACTGGGGCTCTGGGCTTCTCTAGCCACCTAATCTTCTGCTCATCCTCTCGCGCAGTCTAAAGAGAGCTCAGGTGAGAAATTGCAAACGTCGAGCAATTGCTCAGAGATGAAAAGTGCCAGCAGTGAAAGCTGTTGCTAGCCAGCCCCCTTCCTTGGAAGTGCTTTTGTAGGCCTAAGAAGACTGGGGCTCTGGGCTTCTCTAGCCACCTAATCTTCTGCTCATCCTCTCGCGCACTCTAAAGAGAGCTCAGGTGAGAAATTGCAAACGTCCAGCAATTGCTCAGCGATGAAAAGTGCCAGCACTGAAAGCTGTTGCTAGCCAGCCCCCTTCCTTGGAAGCGCTTTCACAGGCGCAGTAACACTGGGGCTTTTCGCTTCTCTAGCCACCAAATGTCACGGTCATTCTCTTTCCGTCTCGTAGACACGAGCTGAGAAATTGCAAACGTCGAGCAATTGCTCAGCGATGAAAAGTGCCAGCACTGAAAGCTCTTGCTAGCCAGCACCCTTCCTTGGAAGCGCTTTTGTAGGCCTAAGAAGACTGGGGCTCTGGGCTTCTCTAGCCACCTAATCTTCTGCTCATCCTCTCGCGCAGTCTAAAGAGAGCTCAGGTGAGAAATTGCAAACGTCGAGCAATTGCTCAGCGATGAAAAGTGCCAGCACTGAAAGCTGTTGCTAGCCAGCACCCTTCCTTGGAAGCGCTTTTGTAGGCCAAAGAAGACTGGGGCTCTGGGCTTCTCTAGCCACCTAATCTTCTGCTCATCCTCTCGTGCACTCTAAAGAGAGCTCAGGTGAGAAATTGCAAACGTCCAGCAATTGCTCAGCGATGAAAAGTGCCAGCACTGAAAGCTGTTGCTAGCCAGCACCCTTCCTTGGAAGCGCTTTCACAGGCGCAGGAACACTGGGGCTTTGCGCTTCTCTAGCCACCAAAAGTCACGGTCATTCTCTTTCCGTCTCGTAGACACGAGCTGAGAAATTGCAAATGTCGAGCAATTGCTCAGAGATGGAAAGTGCCAGCACTGAAAGCTGTTGCTAGCCAGCACCCTTCCTTGGAAGCGCTTTTGTAGGCCTAAGAAGACTGGGGCTCTGGGCTTCTCTAGCCACCTAATCTTCTGCTCATCCTCTCGCGCACTCTAAAGAGAGCTCAGGTGAGAAATTGCAAACGTCGAGCAATTGCTCAGAGATGAAAAGTGCCAGCACTGAAAGCTGTTGCTAGCCAGCCCCCTTCCTTGGAAGCGCTTTTGTAGGCCTAAGAAGACTGGGGCTCTGGGCTTCTCTAGCCACCTAATCTTCTGCTCATCCTCTCGCGCACTCTAAAGAGAGCTCAGGTGAGAAATTGCAAACGTCCAGCAATTGCTCAGCGATGAAAAGTGCCAGCACTGAAAGCTCTTGCTAGCCAGCACCCTTCCTTGGAAGCGCTTTCACAGGCGCAGCAACACTGGGGCTTTGCGCTTCTCTAGCCACCAAATGTCACGGTCATTCTCTTTCCGTCTCGTAGACACGAGCTGAGAAATTGCAAAGGTCGAGCAATTGCTCAGAGATGAAAAGTGCCAGCACTGAAAGCTGTTGCTAGCCAGCCCCCTTCCTTGGAAGCGCTTTTGTAGGCCTAAGAAGACTGGGGCTCTGGGCTTCTCTAGCCACCTAATCTTCTGCTCATCCTCTCGCGCACTCTAAAGAGAGCTCAGGTGAGAAATTGCAAACGTTGAGCAATTGCTCAGAGATGAAAAGTGCCAGCACTGAAAGCTGTTGCTAGCCAGCACCCTTCCTTGGAAGCGCTTTTGTAGGCCTAAGAACACTGGGACTCTGGGCTTCTCTAGCCACCTAATCTTCTGCTCATCCTCTCGCGCACTCTAAAGAGAGCTCAGGTGAGAAATTGCAAATGTCCAGCAATTGCTCAGAGATGAAAAGTGCCAGCACTGAAAGCTGTTGCTAGCCAGCACCCTTCCTTGGAAGCGCTTTCACAGGCGCAGTAACACTGGGGCTTTGCGCTTCTCTAGCCACCAAAGGTCACGGTCACTCTCTCTCCGTGTCGTAGACACGAGCTGAGAAATTGCAAACGTCGAGCAATTGCTCAGCGATGAAAAGTGCCAGCAGTGAAAGCTCTTGCTAGCCAGCACCCTTCCTTGGAAGCGCTTTTGTAGGCCTAAGAACACTGGGGCTCTGGGCTTCTCTAGCCACCTAATCTTCTGCTCATCCTCTCGCGCACTCTAAAGAGAGCTCAGGTGAGAAATTGCAAACGTCCAGCAATTGCTCAGCGATGAAAAGTGCCAGCACTGAAAGCTCTTGCTAGCCAGCACCCTTCCTTGGAAGCGCTTTCACAGGTGCAGCAACACTGGGGCTTTGCGCTTCTCTAGCCACCAAACGTCACGGTCCTTCTCTTTCCGTCTCGTAGACACGAGCTGAGAAATTGCAAAGGTCGAGCAATTGCTCAGCGATGAAAAGTGCCAGCACTGAAAGCTGTTGCTAGCCAGCACCCTTCCTTGGAAGCGCTTTTGTAGGCCTAAGAAGACTGGGGCTCTGGGCTTCTCTAGCCACCTAATCTTCTGCTCATCCTCTCGCGCACTCTAAAGAGAGCTCAGGTGAGAAATTGCAAACGTCGAGCAATTGCTCAGAGAGGAAAAGTGCCAGCACTGAAAGCTGTTGCTAGCCAGCACCCTTCCTTGGAAGCGCTTTTGTAGGCCTAAGAAGACTGGGGCTCTGGGCTTCTCTAGCCACCTAATCTTCTGCTCATCCTCTCGCGCACTCTAAAGAGAGCTCAGGTGAGAAATTGCAAACGTCGAGCAATTGCTCAGCGATGAAAAGTGCCAGCACTGAAAGCTGTTGCTAGCCAGCACCCTTCCTTGGAAGCGCTTTCACAGGCGCAGCAACACTGGGGCTTTGCGCTTCTCTAGCCACCAAATGTCACGGTCATTCTCTTTCCGTCTCGTAGACACGAGCTGAGAAATTGCAAACGTCGAGCAATTGCTCAGAGATGAAAAGTGCCAGCACTGAAAGCTGTTGCTAGCCAGCCCCCTTCCTTGGAAGCGCTTTTGTAGGCCTAAGAAGACTGGGGCTCTGGGCTTCTCTAGCCACCTAATCTTCTGCTCATCCTCTCGCGCAGTCTAAAGAGAGATCAGGTGAGAAATTGCAAACGTCCAGCAATTGCTCAGAGATGAAAAGTGCCAGCACTGAAAGCTGTTGCTAGCCAGCACCCTTCCTTGGAAGCGCTTTCACAGGCGCAGGAACACTGGGGCTTTGCGCTTCTCTAGCCACCAAACGTCACGGTCCTTCTCTTTCCGTCTCGTAGACACGAGCTGAGAAATTGCAAACGTTGAGCAATTTCTCAGAGATGAAAAGTGCCAGCACTGAAAGCTGTTGCTAGCCAGCACCCTTCCTTGGAAGTGCTTTTGTAGGCCTAAGAAGACTGGGGCTCTGGGCTTCTCTAGCCACCTAATCTTCTGCTCATCCTCTCGCGCACTCTAAAGAGAGCTCAGGTGAGAAATTGCAAATGTCCAGCAATTGCTCAGAGATGAAAAGTGCCAGCAGTGAAAGCTGTTGCTAGCCAGCACCCTTCCTTGGAAGCGCTTTCACAGGCGCAGTAACACTGGGGCTTTGCGCTTCTCTAGCCACCAAACGTCACGGTCACTCTCTCTCCGTCTCGTAGACACGAGCTGAGAAATTGCAAACGTCGAGCAATTGCTCAGCGATGAAAAGTGCCAGCACTGAAAGCTGTTGCTAGCCAGCACCCTTCCTTGGAAGCGCTTTTGTAGGCCTAAGACCACTGGGGCTCTGGGCTTCTCTAGCCACCTAATCTTCTGCTCATCCTCTCGCGCACTCTAAAGAGAGCTCAGGTGAGAAATTGCAAACGTCGAGCAATTGCTCAGCGATGAAAAGTGCCAGCACTGAAAGCTGTTGCTAGCCAGCACCCTTCCTTGGAAGCGCTTTCACAGGCGCAGGAACACTGGGGCTTTGCGCTTCTCTAGCCACCAAACGTCACGGTCCTTCTCTTTCCGTCTCGTAGACACGAGCTGAGAAATTGCAAACGTCCAGCAATTGCTCAGTGATGAAAAGTGCCAGCACTGAAAGCTGTTGCTAGCCAGCCCCCTTCCTTGGAAGCGCTTTTGTAGGCCTAAGAAGACTGGGGCTCTGGGCTTCTCTAGCCACCTAATCTTCTGCTCATCCTCTCGCGCAGTCTAAAGAGAGATCAGGTGAGAAATTGCAAACGTCCAGCAATTGCTCAGAGAGGAAAAGTGCCAGCACTGAAAGCTGTTGCTAGCCAGCACCCTTCCTTGGAAGCGCTTTCACAGGCGCAGCAACACTGGGGCTCTGGGCTTCTCTAGCCACCAAAGGTCACGGTCCTTCTCTTTCCGTCTCGTAGACACGAGCTGAGAAATTGCAAACGTTGAGCAATTTCTCAGAGATGAAAAGTGCCAGCACTGAAAGCTGTTGCTAGCCAGCACCCTTCCTTGGAAGCGCTTTTGTAGGCCTAAGAAGACTGGGGCTCTGGGCTTCTCTAGCCACCTAATCTTCTGCTCATCCTCTCGTGCACTCTAAAGAGAGCTCAGGTGAGAAATTGCAAACGTCGAGCAATTGCTCAGAGATGAAAAGTGCCAGCACTGAAAGCTGTTGCTAGCCAGCACCCTTCCTTGGAAGCGCTTTTGTAGGCCTAAGAAGATTGGGACTCTGGGCTTCTCTAGCCACCTAATCTTCTGCTCATCCTCTCGCGCACTCTAAAGAGAGCTCAGGTGAGAAATTGCAAACGTCGAGCAATTGCTCAGCGATGAAAAGTGCCAGCAGTGAAAGCTGTTGCTAGCCAGCACCCTTCCTTGGAAGCGCTTTTGTAGGCCAAAGAAGACTGGGGCTCTGGGCTTCTCTAGCCACCTAATCTTCTGCTCATCCTCTCGCGCAGTCTAAAGAGAGCTCAGGTGAGAAATTGCAAACGTCGAGCAATTGCTCAGCGATGAAAAGTGCCAGCACTGAAAGCTGTTGCTAGCCAGCACCCTTCCTTGGAAGCGCTTTCACGGGCGCAGCAACACTGGGGCTTTGCACTTCTGTACCCACCAAAGGTCACGGTCACTCTCTCTCCGTGTCGTAGACACGAGCTGAGAAATTGCAAACGTCGAGCAATTGCTCAGAGATGAAAAGTGCCAGCACTGAAAGCTCTTGCTAGCCAGCACCCTTCCTTGGAAGCGCTTTTGTAGGCCTAAGAAGACTGGGGCTCTGGGCTTCTCTAGCCACCTAATCTTCTGCTCATCCTCTCGCGCACTCTAAAGAGAGCTCAGGTGAGAAATTGCAAACGTCGAGCAATTGCTCAGAGAGGAAAAGTGCCAGCACTGAAAGCTGTTGCTAGCCAGCACCCTTCCTTGGAAGCGCTTTCACAGGCGCAGCAACACTGGGGCTTTGCGCTTCTCTAGCCACCAAACATCACGGTCACTATCTCTCCGTCTCGTAGACACGAGCTGAGAAATTGCAAACGTCGATCAATTGCTCAGCGATGAAAAGTGCCAGCACTGAAAGCTGTTGCTAGCCAGCACCCTTCCTTGGAAGCGCTTTTGTAGGCCTAAGAAGACTGGGGCTCTGGGCTTCTCTAGCCACCTAACCTTCTGCTCATCCTCTCGTGCACTCTAAAGAGAGCTCAGGTGAGAAATTGCAAACGTCGAGCAATTGCTCAGCGATGAAAAGTGCCAGCACTGAAAGCTCTTGCTAGCCAGCACCCTTCCTTGGAAGCGCTTTCACAGGCGCAGTAACACTGGGGCTTTCCGCTTCTCTACCCACCAAAGGTCACTGTCATTCTCTTTCCGTCTCGTAGACACGAGCTGAGAAATTGCAAACGTTGAGCAATTGCTCAGCGATGAAAAGTGCCAGCACTGAAAGCTCTTGCTAGCCAGCACCCTTCCTTGGAAGCGCTTTTGTAGGCCTAAGAAGACTGGGGCTCTGGGCTTCTCTAGCCACCGAATCTTCTGCTCATCCTCTCGCGCAGTCTAAAGAGAGCTCAGGTGAGAAATTGCAAACGTTGAGCAATTGCTCAGAGATGAAAAGTGCCAGCACTGAAAGCTGTTGTTAGCCAGCACCCTTCCTTGGAAGCGCTTTTGTAGGCCTAAGAAGACTGGGGCTCTGGGCTTCTCTAGCCACCTAATCTTCTGCTCATCCTCTCGCGCACTCTAAAGAGAGCTCAGGTGAGAAATTGCAAACGTCGAGCAATTGCTCAGCGATGAAAAGTGCCAGCACTGAAAGCTGTTGCTAGCCAGCCCCCTTCCTTGGAAGCGCTTTTGTAGGCCTAAGAAGACTGGGGCTCTGGGCTTCTCTAGCCACCTAATCTTCTGCTCATCCTCTCGCGCAGTCTAAAGAGAGCTCAGGTGAGAAATTGCAAACGTCGAGCAATTGCTCAGAGATGAAAAGTGCCAGCACTGAAAGCTGTTGCTAGCCAGCCCCCTTCCTTGGAAGCGCTTTTGTAGGCCTAAGAAGACTGGGGCTCTGGGCTTCTCTAGCCACCTAATCTTCTGCTCATCCTCTCGCGCACTCTAAAGAGAGCTCAGGTGAGAAATTGCAAATGTCCAGCAATTGCTCAGCGATGAAAAGTGCCAGCACTGAAAGCTGTTGCTAGCCAGCACCCTTCCTTGGAAGCGCTTTCACAGGCGCAGCAACACTAGGGGTCTGCGCTTCTCTAGCCACCAAACGTCACGGTCCTTCTCTTTCCGTCTCGTAGACACGAGCTGAGAAATTGCAAAGGTCGAGCAATTGCTCAGCGATGAAAAGTGCCAGCAGTGAAAGCTGTTGCTAGCCAGCACCCTTCCTTGGAAGCGCTTTTGTAGGCCTAAGAACACTGGGGCTCTGGGCTTCTCTAGCCACCTAATCTTCTGCTCATCCTCTCGCGCAGTCTAAAGAGAGCTCAGGTGAGAAATTGCAAACGTCGAGCAATTGCTCAGCGATGAAAAGTGCCAGCACTGAAAGCTGTTGCTAGCCAGCACCCTTCCTTGGAAGCGCTTTTGTAGGCCAAAGAAGACTGGGGCTCTGGGCTTCTCTAGCCACCTAATCTTCTGCTCATCCTCTCGTGCACTCTAAAGAGAGCTCAGGTGAGAAATTGCAAACGTTGAGCAATTGCTCAGCGATGAAAAGTGCCAGCACTGAAAGCTGTTGCTAGCCAGCACCCTTCCTTGGAAGCGCTTTCACAGGCGCAGCAACACTGGGGCTTTGTTCTTCTCTAGCCACCTAACGTCACGGTCATTCTCTTTCCGTCTCGTAGACACGAGCTGAGAAATTGCAAACGTCGAGCAATTGCTCAGCGATGAAAAGTGCCAGCACTGAAAGCTCTTGCTAGCCAGCACCCTTCCTTGGAAGCGCTTTCACAGGCGCAGCAACACTGGGGCTTTGCGCTTCTCTAGCCACCAAAGGTCACGGTCCTTCTCTTTCCGTCTCGTAGACACGAGCTGAGAAATTGCAAACGTCGAGCAATTGCTCAGCGATGAAAAGTGCCAGCACTGAAAGCTGTTGCTAGCCAGCACCCTTCCTTGGAAGCACTTTCACAGGTGCAGCAACACTGGGGCTTTGCGCTTCTCTAGCCACCAAATGTCACGGTCATTCTCTTTCCGTCTCGTAGACACGAGCTGAGAAATTGCAAACGTCGAGCAATTGCTCAGCGATGAAAAGTGCCAGCACTGAAAGCTGTTGCTAGCCAGCACCCTTCCTTGGAAGCGCTTTTGTAGGCCTAAGAAGACTGGGGCTCTGGGCTTCTCTAGCCACCTAATCTTCTGCTCATCCTCTCGCGCACTCTAAAGAGAGCTCAGGTGAGAAATTGCAAACGTCGAGCAATTGCTCAGAGATGAAAAGTGCCAGCACTGAAAGCTGTTGCTAGCCAGCACCCTTCCTTGGAAGCGCTTTTGTAGGCCTAAGAAGACTGGGGCTCTGGGCTTCTCTAGCCACCTAATCTTCTGCTCATCCTCTCGCGCAGTCTAAAGAGAGCTCAGGTGAGAAATTGCAAACGTCGAGCAATTGCTCAGAGATGAAAAGTGCCAGCACTGAAAGCTGTTGCTAGCCAGCACCCTTCCTTGGAAGCGCTTTCACAGGCGCAGGAACACTGGGGCTTTGCGCTTCTCTAGCCACCAAACGTCACGGTCCTTCTCTTTCCGTCTCGTAGACACGAGCTGAGAAATTGCAAAGGTCGAGCAATTGCTCAGAGATGAAAAGTGCCAGCACTGAAAGCTGTTGCTAGCCAGCACCCTTCCTTGGAAGCGCTTTTGTAGGCCTAAGAAGACTGGGGCTCTGGGCTTCTCTAGCCACCTAATCTTCTGCTCATCCTCTCGCGCACTCTAAAGAGAGCTCAGGTGAGAAATTGCAAACGTCGAGCAATTGCTCAGAGATGAAAAGTGCCAGCACTGAAAGCTGTTGCTAGCCAGCACCCTTCCTTGGAAGCGCTTTCACAGGCGCAGCAACACTGGGGCTCTGGGCTTCTCTAGCCACCAAACGTCACGGTCCTTCTCTTTCCGTCTCGTAGACACGAGCTGAGAAATTGCAAACGTCGAGCAATTGCTCAGCGATGAAAAGTGCCAGCACTGAAAGCTGTTGCTAGCCAGCACCCTTCCTTGGAAGCGCTTTTGTAGGCCTAAGAAGACTGGGGCTCTGGGCTTCTCTAGCCACCTAATCTTCTGCTCATCCTCTCGCGCACTCTAAAGAGAGCTCAGGTGAGAAATTGCAAACGTCGAGCAATTGCTCAGAGATGAAAAGTGCCAGCACTGAAAGCTGTTGCTAGCCAGCCCCCTTCCTTGGAAGCGCTTTTGTAGGCCTAAGAAGACTGGGGCTCTGGGCTTCTCTAGCCACCTAATCTTCTGCTCATCCTCTCGCGCAGTCTAAAGAGAGCTCAGGTGAGAAATTGCAAACGTCGAGCAATTGCTCAGCGATTAAAAGTGCCAGCACTGAAAGCTGTTGCTAGCCAGCACCCTTCCTTGGAAGCGCTTTCACAGGTGCAGCAACACTGGGGCTTTGCGCTTCTCTAGCCACCAAACGTCACGGTCATTCTCTTTCCGTCTCGTAGACACGAGCTGAGAAATTGCAAACGTCGAGCAATTGCTCAGCCATGAAAAGTGCCAGCACTGAAAGCTGTTGCTAGCCAGCACCCTTCCTTGGAAGCGCTTTTGTAGGCCTAAGAAGACTGGGACTCTGGGCTTCTCTAGCCACCTAATCTTCTGCTCATCCTCTCGCGCACTCTAAAGAGAGCTCAGGTGAGAAATTGCAAACGTCGAGCAATTGCTCAGCGATGAAAAGTGCCAGCACTGAAAGCTGTTGCTAGCCAGCACCCTTCCTTGGAAGCGCTTTTGTAGGCCAAAGAAGACTGGGGCTCTGGGCTTCTCTAGCCACCTAATCTTCTGCTCATCCTCTCGTGCACTCTAAAGAGAGCTCAGGTGAGAAATTGCAAACGTCCAGCAATTGCTCAGCGATGAAAAGTGCCAGCACTGAAAGCTCTTGCTAGCCAGCACCCTTCCTTGGAAGCGCTTTCACAGGCGCAGGAACACTGGGGCTTTGCGCTTCTCTAGCCACCAAAAGTCACGGTCATTCTCTTTCCGTCTCGTAGACACGAGCTGAGAAATTGCAAATGTCGAGCAATTGCTCAGCGATGAAAAGTGCCAGCACTGAAAGCTGTTGCTAGCCAGCCCCCTTCCTTGGAAGCGCTTTTGTAGGCCTAAGCACACTGGGGCTCTGGGCTTCTCTAGCCACCTAATCTTCTGCTCATCCTCTCGCGCACTCTAAAGAGAGCTCAGGTGAGAAATTGCAAACGTCGAGCAATTGCTCAGAGATGAAAAGTGCCAGCACTGAAAGCTGTTGCTAGCCAGCACCCTTCCTTGGAAGCGCTTTTGTAGGCCTAAGAAGACTGGGGCTCTGGGCTTCTCTAGCCACCTAATCTTCTGCTCATCCTCTCGCGCGCTCTAAAGAGAGCTCAGGTGAGAAATTGCAAACGTCGAGCAATTGCTCAGCGATGAAAAGTGCCAGCAGTGAAAGCTGTTGCTAGCCAGCACCCTTCCTTGGAAGCGCTTTCACAGGCGCAGTAACACTGGGGCTTTGCGCTTCTCTAGCCACCAAATGTCACGGTCATTCTCTTTCCGTCTCGTAGACACGAGCTGAGAAATTGCAAAGGTCGAGCAATTGCTCAGAGATGAAAAGTGCCAGCACTGAAAGCTCTTGCTAGCCAGCACCCTTCCTTGGAAGCGCTTTTGTAGGCCTAAGAAGACTGGGGCTCTGGGCTTCTCTAGCCACCTAATCTTCTGCTCATCCTCTCGCGCACTCTAAAGAGAGCTCAGGTGAGAAATTGCAAACGTTGAGCAATTGCTCAGAGATGAAAAGTGCCAGCACTGAAAGCTGTTGCTAGCCAGCACCCTTCCTTGGAAGCGCTTTCACAGGCGCAGCAACACTGGGGCTTTGCACTTCTCTAGCCACCAAATGTCACGGTCATTCTCTTTCCGTCTCGTAGACACGAGCTGAGAAATTGCAAACGTCGAGCAATTGCTCAGCGATGAAAAGTGCCAGCACTGAAAGCTGTTGCTAGCCAGCCCCCTTCCTTGGAAGTGCTTTTGTAGGCCTAAGAAGACTGGGGCTCTGGGCTTCTCTAGCCACCTAATCTTCTGCTCATCCTCTCGCGCACTCTAAAGAGAGCTCAGGTGAGAAATTGCAAACGTCGAGCAATTGCTCAGCGATGAAAAGTGCCAGCACTGAAAGCTGTTGCTAGCCAGCACCCTTCCTTGGAAGCGCTTTTGTAGGCCTAAGAAGACTGGGGCTCTGGGCTTCTCTAGCCACCTAATCTTCTGCTCATCCTCTCGCGCACTCTAAAGAGAGCTCAGGTGAGAAATTGCAAACGTCGAGCAATTGCTCAGAGATGAAAAGTGCCAGCACTGAAAGCTCTTGCTAGCCAGCACCCTTCCTTGGAAGCGCTTTCACAGGCGCAGCAACACTGGGGCTTTGCGCTTCTCTAGCCACCAAAAGTCATGGTCCTTCTCTTTCCGTCTCGTAGACACGAGCTGAGAAATTGCAAACGTCGAGCAATTGCTCAGCGATGAAAAGTGCCAGCACTGAAAGCTGTTGCTAGCCAGCACCCTTCCTTGGAAGCGCTTTTGTAGGCCTAAGAACACTGGGGTTCTGGGCTTCTCTAGCCACCTAATCTTCTGCTCATCCTCTCGCGCACTCTAAAGAGAGCTCAGGTGAGAAATTGCAAACGTCGAGCAATTGCTCAGAGATGAAAAGTGCCAGCACTGAAAGCTCTTGCTAGCCAGCACCCTTCCTTGGAAGCGCTTTCACAGGCGCAGCAACACTGGGGCTTTGCGCTTCTCTAGCCACCAAAAGTCATGGTCCTTCTCTTTCCGTCTCGTAGACACGAGCTGAGAAATTGCAAACGTCGAGCAATTGCTCAGCGATGAAAAGTGCCAGCACTGAAAGCTGTTGCTAGCCAGCACCCTTCCTTGGAAGCGCTTTTGTAGGCCTAAGAACACTGGGGTTCTGGGCTTCTCTAGCCACCTAATCTTCTGCTCATCCTCTCGCGCACTCTAAAGAGAGCTCAGGTGAGAAATTGCAAACGTCGAGCAATTGCTCAGAGATGAAAAGTGCCAGCACTGAAAGCTGTTGCTAGCCAGCACCCTTCCTTGGAAGCGCTTTCACAGGCGCAGCAACACTGGGGCTTTGCGCTTCTCTAGCCACCAAACATCACGGTCCTTCTCTTTCCGTCTCGTAGACACGAGCTGAGAAATTGCAAACGTCAAGCAATTGCTCAGCGATGAGAAGTGCCAGCACTGAAAGCTGTTGCTAGCCAGCCCCCTTCCTTGGAAGCGCTTTTGTAGGCCTAAGAAGACTGGGGCTCTGGGCTTCTCTAGCCACCTAATCTTCTGCTCATCCTCTCGCGCACTCTAAAGAGAGCTCAGGTGAGAAATTGCAAACGTCGAGCAATTGCTCAGAGATGAAAAGTGCCAGCACTGAAAGCTGTTGCTAGCCAGCACCCTTCCTTGGAAGCGCTTTTGTAGGCCTAAGAAGACTGGGGCTCTGGGCTTCTCTAGCCACCTAATCTTCTGCTCATCCTCTCGCGCAGTCTAAAGAGAGCTCAGGTGAGAAATTGCAAACGTCGAGCAATTGCTCAGAGAGGAAAAGTGCCAGCACTGAAAGCTGTTGCTAGCCAGCACCCTTCCTTGGAAGCGCTTTCACAGGCGCAGCAACACTGGGGCTTTGCGCTTCTCTAGCCACCAAACGTCACGGTCCTTCTCTTTCCGTCTCGTAGACACGAGCTGAGAAATTGCAAACGTCGAGCAATTGCTCAGCGATGAAAAGTGCCAGCACTGAAAGCTGTTGCTAGCCAGCACCCTTCCTTGGAAGCACTTTCACAGGTGCAGCAACACTGGGGCTTTGCGCTTCTCTAGCCACCAAATGTCACGGTCATTCTCTTTCCGTCTCGTAGACACGAGCTGAGAAATTGCAAACGTCGAGCAATTGCTCAGCGATGAAAAGTGCCAGCACTGAAAGCTGTTGCTAGCCAGCCCCCTTCCTTGGAAGCGCTTTTGTAGGCCTAAGAAGACTGGGGCTCTGGGCTTCTCTAGCCACCTAATCTTCTGCTCATCCTCTCGCGCACTCTAAAGAGAGCTCAGGTGAGAAATTGCAAACGTCGAGCAATTGCTCAGAGATGAAAAGTGCCAGCACTGAAAGCTGTTGCTAGCCAGCACCCTTCCTTGGAAGCGCTTTTGTAGGCCTAAGAAGACTGGGGCTCTGGGCTTCTCTAGCCACCTAATCTTCTGCTCATCCTCTCGCGCAGTCTAAAGAGAGCTCAGGTGAGAAATTGCAAACGTCGAGCAATTGCTCAGAGATGAAAAGTGCCAGCACTGAAAGCTGTTGCTAGCCAGCACCCTTCCTTGGAAGCGCTTTCACAGGCGCAGGAACACTGGGGCTTTGCGCTTCTCTAGCCACCAAACGTCACGGTCCTTCTCTTTCCGTCTCGTAGACACGAGCTGAGAAATTGCAAAGGTCGAGCAATTGCTCAGAGATGAAAAGTGCCAGCACTGAAAGCTGTTGCTAGCCAGCACCCTTCCTTGGAAGCGCTTTTGTAGGCCTAAGAAGACTGGGGCTCTGGGCTTCTCTAGCCACCTAATCTTCTGCTCATCCTCTCGCGCACTCTAAAGAGAGCTCAGGTGAGAAATTGCAAACGTCGAGCAATTGCTCAGAGATGAAAAGTGCCAGCACTGAAAGCTGTTGCTAGCCAGCACCCTTCCTTGGAAGCGCTTTCACAGGCGCAGCAACACTGGGGCTCTGGGCTTCTCTAGCCACCAAACGTCACGGTCCTTCTCTTTCCGTCTCGTAGACACGAGCTGAGAAATTGCAAACGTCGAGCAATTGCTCAGCGATGAAAAGTGCCAGCACTGAAAGCTGTTGCTAGCCAGCACCCTTCCTTGGAAGCGCTTTTGTAGGCCTAAGAAGACTGGGGCTCTGGGCTTCTCTAGCCACCTAATCTTCTGCTCATCCTCTCGCGCACTCTAAAGAGAGCTCAGGTGAGAAATTGCAAACGTCGAGCAATTGCTCAGAGATGAAAAGTGCCAGCACTGAAAGCTGTTGCTAGCCAGCCCCCTTCCTTGGAAGCGCTTTTGTAGGCCTAAGAAGACTGGGGCTCTGGGCTTCTCTAGCCACCTAATCTTCTGCTCATCCTCTCGCGCAGTCTAAAGAGAGCTCAGGTGAGAAATTGCAAACGTCGAGCAATTGCTCAGCGATTAAAAGTGCCAGCACTGAAAGCTGTTGCTAGCCAGCACCCTTCCTTGGAAGCGCTTTCACAGGCGCAGCAACACTGGGGCTTTGCGCTTCTCTAGCCACCAAACGTCACGGTCATTCTCTTTCCGTCTCGTAGACACGAGCTGAGAAATTGCAAACGTCGAGCAATTGCTCAGCCATGAAAAGTGCCAGCACTGAAAGCTGTTGCTAGCCAGCACCCTTCCTTGGAAGCGCTTTTGTAGGCCTAAGAAGACTGGGACTCTGGGCTTCTCTAGCCACCTAATCTTCTGCTCATCCTCTCGCGCACTCTAAAGAGAGCTCAGGTGAGAAATTGCAAACGTCGAGCAATTGCTCAGCGATGAAAAGTGCCAGCACTGAAAGCTGTTGCTAGCCAGCACCCTTCCTTGGAAGCGCTTTTGTAGGCCAAAGAAGACTGGGGCTCTGGGCTTCTCTAGCCACCTAATCTTCTGCTCATCCTCTCGTGCACTCTAAAGAGAGCTCAGGTGAGAAATTGCAAACGTCCAGCAATTGCTCAGCGATGAAAAGTGCCAGCACTGAAAGCTCTTGCTAGCCAGCACCCTTCCTTGGAAGCGCTTTCACAGGCGCAGGAACACTGGGGCTTTGCGCTTCTCTAGCCACCAAAAGTCACGGTCATTCTCTTTCCGTCTCGTAGACACGAGCTGAGAAATTGCAAATGTCGAGCAATTGCTCAGCGATGAAAAGTGCCAGCACTGAAAGCTGTTGCTAGCCAGCCCCCTTCCTTGGAAGCGCTTTTGTAGGCCTAAGCACACTGGGGCTCTGGGCTTCTCTAGCCACCTAATCTTCTGCTCATCCTCTCGCGCACTCTAAAGAGAGCTCAGGTGAGAAATTGCAAACGTCGAGCAATTGCTCAGAGATGAAAAGTGCCAGCACTGAAAGCTGTTGCTAGCCAGCACCCTTCCTTGGAAGCGCTTTTGTAGGCCTAAGAAGACTGGGGCTCTGGGCTTCTCTAGCCACCTAATCTTCTGCTCATCCTCTCGCGCACTCTAAAGAGAGCTCAGGTGAGAAATTGCAAACGTCGAGCAATTGCTCAGCGATGAAAAGTGCCAGCAGTGAAAGCTGTTGCTAGCCAGCACCCTTCCTTGGAAGCGCTTTCACAGGCGCAGTAACACTGGGGCTTTGCGCTTCTCTAGCCACCAAATGTCACGGTCATTCTCTTTCCGTCTCGTAGACACGAGCTGAGAAATTGCAAAGGTCGAGCAATTGCTCAGAGATGAAAAGTGCCAGCACTGAAAGCTGTTGCTAGCCAGCACCCTTCCTTGGAAGCGCTTTTGTAGGCCTAAGAAGACTGGGGCTCTGGGCTTCTCTAGCCACCTAATCTTCTGCTCATCCTCTCGCGCACTCTAAAGAGAGCTCAGGTGAGAAATTGCAAACGTTGAGCAATTGCTCAGAGATGAAAAGTGCCAGCACTGAAAGCTGTTGCTAGCCAGCACCCTTCCTTGGAAGCGCTTTCACAGGCGCAGCAACACTGGGGCTTTGCACTTCTCTAGCCACCAAATGTCACGGTCATTCTCTTTCCGTCTCGTAGACACGAGCTGAGAAATTGCAAACGTCGAGCAATTGCTCAGCGATGAAAAGTGCCAGCACTGAAAGCTGTTGCTAGCCAGCCCCCTTCCTTGGAAGTGCTTTTGTAGGCCTAAGAAGACTGGGGCTCTGGGCTTCTCTAGCCACCTAATCTTCTGCTCATCCTCTCGCGCACTCTAAAGAGAGCTCAGGTGAGAAATTGCAAACGTCGAGCAATTGCTCAGCGATGAAAAGTGCCAGCACTGAAAGCTGTTGCTAGCCAGCACCCTTCCTTGGAAGCGCTTTTGTAGGCCTAAGAAGACTGGGGCTCTGGGCTTCTCTAGCCACCTAATCTTCTGCTCATCCTCTCGCGCACTCTAAAGAGAGCTCAGGTGAGAAATTGCAAACGTCGAGCAATTGCTCAGAGATGAAAAGTGCCAGCACTGAAAGCTCTTGCTAGCCAGCACCCTTCCTTGGAAGCGCTTTCACAGGCGCAGCAACACTGGGGCTTTGCGCTTCTCTAGCCACCAAAAGTCATGGTCCTTCTCTTTCCGTCTCGTAGACACGAGCTGAGAAATTGCAAACGTCGAGCAATTGCTCAGCGATGAAAAGTGCCAGCACTGAAAGCTGTTGCTAGCCAGCACCCTTCCTTGGAAGCGCTTTTGTAGGCCTAAGAACACTGGGGTTCTGGGCTTCTCTAGCCACCTAATCTTCTGCTCATCCTCTCGCGCACTCTAAAGAGAGCTCAGGTGAGAAATTGCAAACGTCGAGCAATTGCTCAGAGATGAAAAGTGCCAGCACTGAAAGCTGTTGCTAGCCAGCACCCTTCCTTGGAAGCGCTTTCACAGGCGCAGCAACACTGGGGCTTTGCGCTTCTCTAGCCACCAAACATCACGGTCCTTCTCTTTCCGTCTCGTAGACACGAGCTGAGAAATTGCAAACGTCAAGCAATTGCTCAGCGATGAGAAGTGCCAGCACTGAAAGCTGTTGCTAGCCAGCCCCCTTCCTTGGAAGCGCTTTTGTAGGCCTAAGAAGACTGGGGCTCTGGGCTTCTCTAGCCACCTAATCTTCTGCTCATCCTCTCGCGCACTCTAAAGAGAGCTCAGGTGAGAAATTGCAAACGTCGAGCAATTGCTCAGAGATGAAAAGTGCCAGCACTGAAAGCTGTTGCTAGCCAGCACCCTTCCTTGGAAGCGCTTTTGTAGGCCTAAGAAGACTGGGGCTCTGGGCTTCTCTAGCCACCTAATCTTCTGCTCATCCTCTCGCGCAGTCTAAAGAGAGCTCAGGTGAGAAATTGCAAACGTCGAGCAATTGCTCAGAGAGGAAAAGTGCCAGCACTGAAAGCTGTTGCTAGCCAGCAGCCTTCCTTGGAAGCGCTTTCACAGGCGCAGCAACACTGGGGCTTTGCGCTTCTCTAGCCACCAAACGTCACGGTCCTTCTCTTTCCGTCTCGTAGACACGAGCTGAGAAATTGCAAACGTTGAGCAATTGCTCAGAGATGAAAAGTGCCAGCACTGAAAGCTGTTGCTAGCCAGCACCCTTCCTTGGAAGCGCTTTTGTAGGCCTAAGAAGACTGGGGCTCTGGGCTTCTCTAGCCACCTAATCTTCTGCTCATCCTCTCGCGCACTCTAAAGAGAGTTCAGGTGAGAAATTGCAAACGTCGAGCAATTGCTCAGAGATGAAAAGTGCCAGCACTGAAAGCTGTTGCTAGCCAGCCCCCTTCCTTGGAAGCGCTTTTGTAGGCCTAAGAAGACTGGGGCTCTGGGATTCTCTAGCCACCTAATCTTCTGCTCATCCTCTCGCGCACTCTAAAGAGAGCTCAGGTGAGAAATTGCAAACGTCGAGCAATTGCTCAGAGATGAAAAGTGCCAGCACTGAAAGCTGTTGCTAGCCAGCCCCCTTCCTTGGAAGCGCTTTTGTAGGCCTAAGAAGACTGGGGCTCTGGGCTTCTCTAGCCACCTCATCTTCTGCTCATCCTCTCGCGCACTCTAAAGAGAGCTCAGGTGAGAAATTGCAAACGTCGAGCAATTGCTCAGAGATGAAAAGTGCCAGCACTGAAAGCTGTTGCTAGCCAGCACCCTTCCTTGGAAGCGCTTTTGTAGGCCTAAGAAGACTGGGGCTCTGGGCTTCTCTAGCCACCTAATCTTCTGCTCATCCTCTCGCGCACTCTAAAGAGAGCTCCGGTGAGAAATTGCAAACGTCCAGCAATTGCTCAGCGATGAAAAGTGCCAGCACTGAAAGCTGTTGCTAGCCAGCACCCTTCCTTGGAAGCGCTTTCATAGGCGCAGCAACACTAGGGCTCTGGGCTTCTCTAGCCACCTAATCTTCTGCTCATCCTCTCGCGCACTCTAAAGAGAGCTCAGGTGAGAAATTGCAAACGTCGAGCAATTGCTCAGAGATGAAAAGTGCCAGCACTGAAAGCTGTTGCTAGCCAGCACCCTTCCTTGGAAGCGCTTTCACAGGTGCAGCAACACTGGGGCTTTGCGCTTCTCTAGCCACCAAACATCACGGTCATTCTCTTTCCGTCTCGTAGACACGAGCTGAGAAATTGCAAACGTCGAGCAATTGCTCAGAGATGAAAAGTGCCAGCACTGAAAGCTGTTGCTAGCCAGCCCCCTTCCTTGGAAGCGCTTTTGTAGGCCTAAGAAGACTGGGGCTCTGGGCTTCTCTAGCCACCTAATCTTCTGCTCATCCTCTCGCACAGTCTAAAGAGAGCTCAGGTGAGAAATTGCAAACGTCGAGCAATTGCTCAGAGATGAAAAGTGCCAGCACTGAAAGCTCTTGCTAGCCAGCACCCTTCCTTGGAAGCGCTTTTATAGGCCTAAGAAGACTGGGGCTCTGGGCTTCTCTAGCCACCTAATCTTCTGCTCATCCTCTCGCGCACTCTAAAGAGAGCTCAGGTGAGAAATTGCAAACGTCGAGCAATTGCTCAGAGAGGAAAAGTGCCAGCACTGAAAGCTGTTGCTAGCCAGCACCCTTCCTTGGAAGCGCTTTTGTAGGCCAAAGAAGACTGGGGCTCTGGGCTTCTCTAGCCACCTAATCTTCTGCTCATCCTCTCGCGCACTCTAAAGAGAGCTCAGGTGAGAAATTGCAAACGTCGAGCAATTGCTCAGAGATGAAAAGTGCCAGCACTGAAAGCTGTTGCTAGCCAGCACCCTTCCTTGGAAGCGCTTTCACGGGCGCAGCAACACTGGGGCTTTGCACTTCTCTACCCACCAAAGGTCACGGTCACTCTCTCTCCGTCTCGTAGACACGAGCTGGGAAATTGCAAAGGTCGAGCAATTGCTCAGAGATGAAAAGTGCCAGCACTGAAAGCTCTTGCTAGCCAGCCCCCTTCCTTGGAAGCGCTTTTGTAGGCCTAAGAAGACTGGGGCTCTGGGCTTCTCTAGCCACCTAATCTTCTGCTCATCCTCTCGTGCACTCTAAAGAGAGCTCAGGTGAGAAATTGCAAACGTCGAGCAATTGCTCAGCGATTAAAAGTGCCAGCACTGAAAGCTCTTGCTAGCCAGCACGCTTCCTTGGAAGCGCTTTCACGGGCGCAGCAACACTGGGGCTTTGCGCTTCTCTAGCCACCAAACATCACGGTCACTATCTCTCCGTCTCGTAGACACGAGCTGAGAAATTGCAAACGTCGAGCAATTGCTCAGCGATGAAAAGTGCCAGCACTGAAAGCTGTTGCTAGCCAGCACCCTTCCTTGGAAGCGCTTTTGTAGGCCTAAGCACACTGGGGCTCTGGGCTTCTCTAGCCACCTAATCTTCTGCTCATCCTCTCGCGCAGTCTAAAGAGAGTTCAGGTGAGAAATTGCAAACGTCGAGCAATTGCTCAGAGATGAAAAGTGCCAGCACTGAAAGCTGTTGCTATCCTGCCCCCTTCCTTGGAAGCGCTTTCACAGGCGCAGTAACACTGGGGCTTTGCGCTTCTCTACCCACCAAACGTCACGGTCCTTCTCTTTCCGTCTCGTAGACACGAGCTGAGAAATTGCAAACGTTGAGCAATTGCTCAGCGATGAGAAGTGCCAGCACTGAAAGCTGTTGCTAGCCAGCCCCCTTCCTTGGAAGCGCTTTTGTAGGCCTAAGAAGACTGGGGCTCTGGGCTTCTCTAGCCACCGAATCTTCTGCTCATCCTCTCGCGCAGTCTAAAGAGAGCTCAGGTGAGAAATTGCAAACGTCCAGCAATTGCTCAGAGATGAAAAGTGCCAGCACTGAAAGCTGTTGCTAGCCAGCACCCTTCCTTGGAAGCGCTTTCACAGGCGCAGCAACACTAGGGCTCTGCGCTTCTCTAGCCACCAAACGTCACGGTCCTTCTCTTTCCGTCTCGTAGACACGAGCTGAGAAATTGCAAAGGTCGAGCAATTGCTCAGCGATGAAAAGTGCCAGCAGTGAAAGCTCTTGCTAGCCAGCCCCCTTCCTTGGAAGCGCTTTTGTAGGCCTAAGAAGACTGGGGCTCTGGGCTTCTCTAGCCACCTCATCTTCTGCTCATCCTCTCGCGCACTCTAAAGAGAGCTCAGGGGAGAAATTGCAAACGTCGAGCAATTGTTCAGAGATGAAAAGTGCCAGCACTGAAAGCTGTTGCTAGCCAGCACCCTTCCTTGGAAGCGCTTTTGTAGGCCTAAGAAGACTGGGGCTCTGGGCTTCTCTAGCCACCTAATCTTCTGCTCATCCTCTCGCGCACTCTAAAGAGAGCTCAGGTGAGAAATTGCAAACGTCCAGCAATTGCTCAGAGATGAAAAGTGCCAGCACTGAAAGCTGTTGCTAGCCAGCACCCTTCCTTGGAAGCGCTTTCACAGGTGCAGCAACACTGGGGCTTTGCGCTTCTCTAGCCACCAAACATCACGGTCATTCTCTTTCCGTCTCGTAGACACGAGCTGAGAAATTGCAAACGTCGAGCAATTGCTCAGAGATGAAAAGTGCCAGCACTGAAAGCTGTTGCTAGCCAGCCCCCTTCCTTGGAAGCGCTTTTGTAGGCCTAAGAACACTGGGGCTCTGGGCTTCTCTAGCCACCTAATCTTCTGCTCATCCTCTCGCACAGTCTAAAGAGAGCTCAGGTGAGAAATTGCAAACGTCGAGCAATTGCTCAGAGATGAAAAGTGCCAGCACTGAAAGCTCTTGCTAGCCAGCACCCTTCCTTGGAAGCGCTTTTATAGGCCTAAGAAGACTGGGGCTCTGGGCTTCTCTAGCCACCTAATCTTCTGCTCATCCTCTCGCGCACTCTAAAGAGAGCTCAGGTGAGAAATTGCAAACGTCGAGCAATTGCTCAGCGATGAAAAGTGCCAGCACTGAAAGCTGTTGCTAGCCAGCACCCTTCCTTGGAAGCGCTTTTGTAGGCCTAAGAAGACTGGGGCTCTGGGCTTCTCTAGCCACCTAATCTTCTGCTCATCCTCTTGCGCACTCTAAAGAGAGCTCAGGTGAGAAATTGCAAACGTCGAGCAATTGCTCAGCGATGAAAAGTGCCAGCACTGAAAGCTGTTGCTAGCCAGCACCCTTCCTTGGAAGCGCTTTCACGGGCGCAGCAACACTGGGGCTTTGCACTTCTCTACCCACCAAAGGTCACGGTCACTCTCTCTCCGTCTCGTAGACACGAGCTGAGAAATTGCAAACGTCGAGCAATTGCTCAGAGATGAAAAGTGCCAGCACTGAAAGCTGTTGCTAGCCAGCACCCTTCCTTGGAAGCGCTTTTGTAGGCCTAAGAAGACTGGGGCTCTGGGCTTCTCTAGCCACCTAATCTTCTGCTCATCCTCTCGCGCACTCTAAAGAGAGCTCAGGTGAGAAATTGCAAACGTCGAGCAATTGCTCAGCGATTAAAAGTGCCAGCACTGAAAGCTGTTGCTAGCCAGCACGCTTCCTTGGAAGCGCTTTCACGGGCGCAGCAACACTGGGGCTTTGCGCTTCTCTAGCCACCAAACATCACGGTCACTATCTCTCCGTCTCGTAGACACGAGCTGAGAAATTGCAAACGTCGAGCAATTGCTCAGCGATGAAAAGTGCCAGCACTGAAAGCTGTTGCTAGCCAGCACCCTTCCTTGGAAGCGCTTTTGTAGGCCTAAGAAGACTGGGGCTCTGGGCTTCTCTAGCCACCTAATCTTCTGCTCATCCTCTCGCGCAGTCTAAAGAGAGCTCAGGTGAGAAATTGCAAACGTCGAGCAATTGCTCAGAGATGAAAAGTGCCAGCACTGAAAGCTCTTGCTAGCCAGCACCCTTCCTTGGAAGCGCTTTCACAGGCGCAGTAACACTGGGGCTTTGCGCTTCTCTAGCCACCAAACGTCACGGTCCTTCTCTTTCCGTCTCGTAGACACGAGCTGAGAAATTGCAAACGTCGAGCAATTGCTCAGCGATGAAAAGTGCCAGCACTGAAAGCTGTTGCTAGCCAGCCCCCTTCCTTGGAAGCGCTTTTGTAGGCCTAAGAAGACTGGGGCTCTGGGCTTCTCTAGCCACCGAATCTTCTGCTCATCCTCTCGCGCACTCTAAAGAGAGCTCAGGTGAGAAATTGCAAACGTCGAGCAATTGCTCAGAGATGAAAAGTGCCAGCACTGAAAGCTGTTGCTAGCCAGCACCCTTCCTTGGAAGCACTTTTGTAGGCCTAAGAAGACTGGGGCTCTGGGCTTCTCTAGCCACCTAATCTTCTGCTCATCCTCTCGCGCACTCTAAAGAGAGCTCAGGTGAGAAATTGCAAACGTTGAGCAATTGCTCAGAGATGAAAAGTGCCAGCACTGAAAGCTGTTGCTAGCCAGCACCCTTCCTTGGAAGCGCTTTCACAGGCGCAGTAACACTGGGGCTTTGCGCTTCTCTACCCACCAAACGTCACGGTCACACTCTCTCCGTCTCGTAGACACGAGCTGAGAAATTGCAAACGTCGAGCAATTGCTCAGCGATGAAAAGTGCCAGCACTGAAAGCTGTTGCTAGCCAGCACCCTTCCTTGGAAGCGCTTTCACAGGCGCAGCAACACTGGGGCTTTGCGCTTCTCTAGCCACCAAACATCACGGTCATTCTCTTTCCGTCTCGTAGACACGAGCTGAGAAATTGCAAACGTCCAGCAATTGCTCAGAGATGAAAAGTGCCAGCACTGAAAGCTGTTGCTAGCCAGCCCCCTTCCTTGGAAGCGCTTTTGTAGGCCTAAGAAGACTGGGGCTATGGGCTTCTCTAGCCACCTAATCTTCTGCTCATCCTCTCGCACAGTCTAAAGAGAGCTCAGGTGACAAATTGCAAACGTCGAGCAATTGCTCAGAGATGAAAAGTGCCAGCACTGAAAGCTCTTGCTAGCCAGCACCCTTCCTTGGAAGCGCTTTTATAGGCCTAAGAAGACTGGGGCTCTGGGCTTCTCTAGCCACCTAATCTTCTGCTCATCCTCTCGCGCACTCTAAAGAGAGCTCAGGTGAGAAATTGCAAACGTCGAGCAATTGCTCAGCGATGAAAAGTGCCAGCACTGAAAGCTGTTGCTAGCCAGCACCCTTCCTTGGAAGCGCTTTTGTAGGCCTAAGAAGACTGGGGCTCTGGGCTTCTCTAGCCACCTAATCTTCTGCTCATCCTCTCGCGCACTCTAAAGAGAGCTCAGGTGAGAAATTGCAAACGTCGAGCAATTGCTCAGAGATGAAAAGTGCCAGCACTGAAAGCTGTTGCTAGCCAGCACCCTTCCTTGGAAGCGCTTTTGTAGGCCTAAGAAGACTGGGGCTCTGGGCTTCTCTAGCCACCTAATCTTCTGCTCATCCTATTGCGCAGTCTAAAGAGAGCTCCGGTGAGAAATTGCAAATGTCCAGCAATTGCTCAGCGATGAAAAGTGCCAGCACTGAAAGCTGTTGCTAGCCAGCACCCTTCCTTGGAAGCGCTTTCACAGGCGCAGCAACACTAGGGCTCTGGGCTTCTCTAGCCACCGAATCTTCTGCTCATCCTCTCGCGCACTCTAAAGAGAGCTCAGGTGAGAAATTGCAAACGTCGAGCAATTGCTCAGAGATGAAAAGTGCCAGCACTGAAAGCTGTTGCTAGCCAGCACCCTTCCTTGGAAGCGCTTTTGTAGGCCTAAGAAGACTGGGGCTCTGGGCTTCTCTAGCCACCTAATCTTCTGCTCATCCTCTCGCGCAGTCTAAAGAGAGCTCAGGTGAGAAATTGCAAACGTCGAGCAATTGCTCAGAGATGAAAAGTGCCAGCACTGAAAGCTGTTGCTAGCCAGCAGCCTTCCTTGGAAGCGCTTTCACAGGTGCAGCAACACTGGGGCTTTGCGCTTCTCTAGCCACCAAACATCACGGTCATTCTCTTTCCGTCTCGTAGACACGAGCTGAGAAATTGCAAAGGTCGAGCAATTGCTAAGAGATGAAAAGTGCCAGCACTGAAAGCTGTTGCTAGCCAGCACCCTTCCTTGGAAGCGCTTTTGTAGGCCTAAGAAGACTGGGGCTCTGGGCTTCTCTAGCCACCTAATCTTCTGCTCATCCTCTCGCACAGTCTAAAGAGAGCTCAGGTGAGAAATTGCAAACGTCGAGCAATTGCTCAGAGATGAAAAGTGCCAGCACTGAAAGCTGTTGCTAGCCAGCACCCTTCCTTGGAAGCGCTTTTGTAGGCCTAAGAAGACTGGGGCTCTGGGCTTCTCTAGCCACCTAATCTTCTGCTCATCCTCTCGCGCACTCTAAAGAGAGCTCAGGTGAGAAATTGCAAACGTCGAGCAATTGCTCAGAGAGGAAAAGTGCCAGCACTGAAAGCTGTTGCTAGCCAGCCCCCTTCCTTGGAAGCACTTTTGTAGGCCTAAGAAGACTGGGGCTCTGGGCTTCTCTAGCCACCTAATCTTCTGCTCATCCTCTCGCGCACTCTAAAGAGAGCTCAGGTGAGAAATTGCAAACGTCGAGCAATTGCTCAGCGATTAAAAGTGCCAGCACTGAAAGCTGTTGCTAGCCAGCACCCTTCCTTGGAAGCACTTTCACGGGCGCAGCAACACTGGGGCTTTGCGCTTCTCTAGCCACCAAACATCACGGTCACTATCTCTCCGTCTCGTAGACACGAGCTGAGAAATTGCAAACGTCGAGCAATTGCTCAGCGATGAAAAGTGCCAGCAGTGAAAGCTGTTGCTAGCCAGCAGCCTTCCTTGGAAGCGCTTTTGTAGGCCTAAGAACACTGGGGCTCTGGGCTTCTCTAGCCACCTAATCTTCTGCTCATCCTCTCGTGCACTCTAAAGAGAGCTCAGGTGAGAAACTGCAAACGTCGAGCAATTGCTCAGAGATGAAAAGTGCCAGCACTGAAAGCTCTTGCTAGCCAGCACCCTTCCTTGGAAGCGCTTTCACAGGCGCAGTAACACTTGGGCTTTGCGCTTCTCTACCCACCAAACGTCACGGTCCTTCTCTTTCCGTCTCGTAGACACGAGCTGAGAAATTGCAAACGTTGAGCAATTGCTCAGCGATGAAAAGTGCCAGCACTGAAAGCTCTTGCTAGCCAGCCCCCTTCCTTGGAAGCGCTTTTGTAGGCCTAAGAAGACTGGGGCTCTGGGCTTCTCTAGCCACCGAATCTTCTGCTCATCCTCTCGCGCACTCTAAAGAGAGCTCAGGTGAGAAATTGCAAACGTCCAGCAATTGCTCAGCGATGAAAAGTGCCAGCACTGAAAGCTGTTGCTAGCCAGCACCCTTCCTTGGAAGCGCTTTTGTAGGCCTAAGAACACTGGGGCTCTGGGCTTCTCTAGCCACCTAATCTTCTGCTCATCCTCTCGCGCACTCTAAAGAGAGCTCAGGTGAGAAATTGCAAACGTCGAGCAATTGCTCAGAGATGAAAAGTGCCAGCACTGAAAGCTGTTGCTAGCCAGCACCCTTCCTTGGAAGCGCTTTTATAGGCCTAAGAAGACTGGGGCTCTGGGCTTCTCTAGCCACCTAATCTTCTGCTCATCCTCTCGCGCACTCTAAAGAGAGCTCAGGTGAGAAATTGCAAACGTCGAGCAATTGCTCAGAGAGGAAAAGTGCCAGCACTGAAAGCTGTTGCTAGCCAGCACCCTTCCTTGGAAGCGCTTTTGTAGGCCTAAGAAGACTGGGGCTCTGGGCTTCTCTAGCCACCTAATCTTCTGCTCATCCTCTCGTGCACTCTAAAGAGAGCTCAGGTGAGAAATTGCAAACGTCGAGCAATTGCTCAGAGATGAAAAGTGCCAGCACTGAAAGCTGTTGCTAGCCAGCAGCCTTCCTTGGAAGCGCTTTCACGGGCGCAGCAACACTGGGGCTTTGCACTTCTCTACCCACCAAACGTCACGGTCCTTCTCTTTCCGTCTCGTAGACACGAGCTGAGAAATTGCAAACGTTGAGCAATTGCTCAGCGATGAAAAGTGCCAGCACTGAAAGCTGTTGCTAGCCAGCACCCTTCCTTGGAAGCGCTTTTGTAGGCCTAAGAAGACTGGGGCTCTGGGCTTCTCTAGCCACCTAATCTTCTGCTCATCCTCTCGCGCAGTCTAAAGAGAGCTCAGGTGAGAAATTGCAAACGTCCAGCAATTGCTCAGAGATGAAAAGTGCCAGCACTGAAAGCTGTTGCTAGCCAGCACCCTTCCTTGGAAGCGCTTTTGTAGGCCAAAGAAGACTGGGGCTCTGGGCTTCTCTAGCCACCTAATCTTCTGCTCATCCTCTCGCGCACTCTAAAGAGAGCTCAGGTGAGAAATTGCAAACGTCGAGCAATTGCTCAGAGATGAAAAGTGCCAGCACTGAAAGCTGTTGCTAGCCAGCACCCTTCCTTGGAAGCGCTTTCACAGGTGCAGCAACACTGGGGCTTTGCGCTTCTCTAGCCACCAAACATCACGGTCATTCTCTTTCCGTCTCGTAGACACGAGCTGAGAAATTGCAAACGTCGAGCAATTGCTCAGAGATGAAAAGTGCCAGCACTGAAAGCTGTTGCTAGCCAGCCCCCTTCCTTGGAAGCGCTTTTGTAGGCCTAAGAAGACTGGGGCTCTGGGCTTCTCTAGCCACCTAATCTTCTGCTCATCCTCTCGCACAGTCTAAAGAGAGCTCAGGTGAGAAATTGCAAACGTCGAGCAATTGCTCAGCGATGAAAAGTGCCAGCAGTGAAAGCTGTTGCTAGCCAGCACCCTTCCTTGGAAGCGCTTTTATAGGCCTAAGAAGACTGGGGCTCTGGGCTTCTCTAGCCACCTAATCTTCTGCTCATCCTCTCGCGCACTCTAAAGAGAGCTCAGGTGAGAAATTGCAAACGTCGAGCAATTGCTCAGAGAGGAAAAGTGCCAGCACTGAAAGCTGTTGCTAGCCAGCACCCTTCCTTGGAAGCGCTTTTGTAGGCCTAAGAAGACTGGGGCTCTGGGCTTCTCTAGCCACCTAATCTTCTGCTCATCCTCTCGTGCACTCTAAAGAGAGCTCAGGTGAGAAATTGCAAACGTTGAGCAATTGCTCAGCGATGAAAAGTGCCAGCACTGAAAGCTCTTGCTAGCCAGCACCCTTCCTTGGAAGCGCTTTCACGGGCGCAGCAACACTGGGGCTTTGCACTTCTCTACCCACCAAACGTCACGGTCCTTCTCTTTCCGTCTCGTAGACACGAGCTGAGAAATTGCAAACGTTGAGCAATTGCTCAGCGATGAAAAGTGCCAGCACTGAAAGCTCTTGCTAGCCAGCCCCCTTCCTTGGAAGCGCTTTTGTAGGCCTAAGAAGACTGGGGCTCTGGGCTTCTCTAGCCACCTAATCTTCTGCTCATCCTCTCGCGCACTCTAAAGAGAGCTCAGGTGAGAAATTGCAAACGTCGAGCAATTGCTCAGAGATGAAAAGTGCCAGCACTGAAAGCTGTTGCTAGCCAGCACCCTTCCTTGGAAGCGCTTTTGTAGGCCAAAGAAGACTGGGGCTCTGGGCTTCTCTAGCCACCTAATCTTCTGCTCATCCTCTCGCGCACTCTAAAGAGAGCTCAGGTGAGAAATTGCAAACGTCGATCAATTGCTCAGAGATGAAAAGTGCCAGCACTGAAAGCTGTTGCTAGCCAGCACCCTTCCTTGGAAGCGCTTTCACAGGTGCAGCAACACTGGGGCTTTGCGCTTCTCTAGCCACCAAACATCACGGTCATTCTCTTTCCGTCTCGTAGACACGAGCTGAGAAATTGCAAACGTCGAGCAATTGCTCAGAGATGAAAAGTGCCAGCACTGAAAGCTGTTGCTAGCCAGCCCCCTTCCTTGGAAGCGCTTTTGTAGGCCTAAGAAGACTGGGGCTCTGGGCTTCTCTAGCCACCTAATCTTCTGCTCATCCTCTCGCACAGTCTAAAGAGAGCTCAGGTGAGAAATTGCAAACGTCGAGCAATTGCTCAGAGATGAAAAGTGCCAGCACTGAAAGCTGTTGCTAGCCAGCACCCTTCCTTGGAAGCGCTTTTATAGGCCTAAGAACACTGGGGCTCTGGGCTTCTCTAGCCACCTAATCTTCTGCTCATCCTCTCGCGCACTCTAAAGAGAGCTCAGGTGAGAAATTGCAAACGTCCAGCAATTGCTCAGAGATGAAAAGTGCCAGCACTGAAAGCTGTTGCTAGCCAGCACCCTTCCTTGGATGCGCTTTCACAGGTGCAGCAACACTGGGGCTTTGCGCTTCTCTAGCCACCAAACATCACGGTCATTCTCTTTCCGTCTCGTAGACACGAGCTGAGAAATTGCAAACGTCGAGCAATTGCTCAGCGATGAAAAGTGCCAGCACTGAAAGCTGTTGCTAGCCAGCACCCTTCCTTGGAAGCGCTTTTGTAGGCCTAAGAACACTGGGGCTCTGGGCTTCTCTAGCCACCTAATCTTCTGCTCATCCTCTCGCACAGTCTAAAGAGAGCTCAGGTGAGAAATTGCAAACGTCGAGCAATTGCTCAGAGAAGAAAAGTGCCAGCACTGAAAGCTGTTGCTAGCCAGCACCCTTCCTTGGAAGCACTTTCACGGGCGCAGCAACACTGGGGCTTTGCGCTTCTCTAGCCACCAAACATCACGGTCACTCTCTCTCCGTCTCGTAGACACAAGCTGAGAAATTGCAAACGTCGAGCAATTGCTCAGCGATGAAAAGTGCCAGCACTGAAAGCTGTTGCTAGCCAGCAGCCTTCCTTGGAAGCGCTTTTGTAGGCCTAAGAAGACTGGGGCTCTGGGCTTCTCTAGCCACCTAATCTTCTGCTCATCCTCTCGTGCACTCTAAAGAGAGCTCAGGTGAGAAACTGCAAACGTCGAGCAATTGCTCAGAGATGAAAAGTGCCAGCACTGAAAGCTGTTGCTAGCCAGCACCCTTCCTTGGAAGCGCTTTCACAGGCGCAGTAACACTTGGGCTTTGCGCTTCTCTACCCACCAAACGTCACGGTCCTTCTCTTTCCGTCTCGTAGACACGAGCTGAGAAATTGCAAACGTTGAGCAATTGCTCAGCGATGAAAAGTGCCAGCACTGAAAGCTCTTGCTAGCCAGCCCCCTTCCTTGGAAGCGCTTTTGTAGGCCTAAGAAGACTGGGGCTCTGGGCTTCTCTAGCCACCGAATCTTCTGCTCATCCTCTCGCGCACTCTAAAGAGAGCTCAGGTGAGAAATTGCAAACGTCGAGCAATTGCTCAGCGATGAAAAGTGCCAGCACTGAAAGCTGTTGCTAGCCAGCCCCCTTCCTTGGAAGCGCTTTTGTAGGCCTAAGAAGACTGGGGCTCTGGGCTTCTCTAGCCACCTAATCTTCTGCTCATCCTCTCGCGCACTCTAAAGAGAGCTCAGGTGAGAAATTGCAAACGTCCAGCAATTGCTCAGCGATGAAAAGTGCCAGCACTGAAAGCTGTTGCTAGCCAGCACCCTTCCTTGGAAGCGCTTTTGTAGGCCTAAGAACACTGGGGCTCTGGGCTTCTCTAGCCACCTAATCTTCTGCTCATCCTCTCGCGCACTCTAAAGAGAGCTCAGGTGAGAAATTGCAAACGTCCAGCAATTGCTCAGCGATGAAAAGTGCCAGCACTGAAAGCTGTTGCTAGCCAGCACCCTTCCTTGGAAGCGCTTTTATAGGCCTAAGAAGACTGGGGCTCTGGGCTTCTCTAGCCACCTAATCTTCTGCTCATCCTCTCGCGCACTCTAAAGAGAGCTCAGGTGAGAAATTGCAAACGTCGAGCAATTGCTCAGAGAGGAAAAGTGCCAGCACTGAAAGCTGTTGCTAGCCAGCACCCTTCCTTGGAAGCGCTTTTGTAGGCCTAAGAAGACTGGGGCTCTGGGCTTCTCTAGCCACCTAATCTTCTGCTCATCCTCTCGTGCACTCTAAAGAGAGCTCAGGTGAGAAATTGCAAACGTCGAGCAATTGCTCAGAGATGAAAAGTGCCAGCACTGAAAGCTGTTGCTAGCCAGCAGCCTTCCTTGGAAGCGCTTTCACGGGCGCAGCAACACTGGGGCTTTGCACTTCTCTACCCACCAAACGTCACGGTCCTTCTCTTTCCGTCTCGTAGACACGAGCTGAGAAATTGCAAACGTTGAGCAATTGCTCAGCGATGAAAAGTGCCAGCACTGAAAGCTGTTGCTAGCCAGCCCCCTTCCTTGGAAGCGCTTTTGTAGGCCTAAGAAGACTGGGGCTCTGGGCTTCTCTAGCCACCTAATCTTCTGCTCATCCTCTCGCACAGTCTAAAGAGAGCTCAGGTGAGAAATTGCAAACGTCGAGCAATTGCTCAGCGATGAAAAGTGCCAGCACTGAAAGCTGTTGCTAGCCAGCACCCTTCCTTGGAAGCGCTTTTGTAGGCCTAAGAAGACTGGGGCTCTGGGCTTCTCTAGCCACCTAATCTTCTGCTCATCCTCTCGCGCACTCTAAAGAGAGCTCAGGTGAGAAATTGCAAACGTCGAGCAATTGCTCAGAGATGAAAAGTGCCAGCACTGAAAGCTGTTGCTAGCCAGCCCCCTTCCTTGGAAGCGCTTTTGTAGGCCTAAGAAGACTGGGGCTCTGGGCTTCTCTAGCCACCTAATCTTCTGCTCATCCTATTGCGCAGTCTAAAGAGAGCTCCGGTGAGAAATTGCAAATGTCCAGCAATTGCTCAGCGATGAAAAGTGCCAGCACTGAAAGCTGTTGCTAGCCAGCACCCTTCCTTGGAAGCGCTTTCACAGGCGCAGCAACACTAGGGCTCTGGGCTTCTCTAGCCACCGAATCTTCTGCTCATCCTCTCGCGCACTCTAAAGAGAGCTCAGGTGAGAAATTGCAAACGTCGAGCAATTGCTCAGAGATGAAAAGTGCCAGCACTGAAAGCTGTTGCTAGCCAGCACCCTTCCTTGGAAGCGCTTTTGTAGGCCTAAGAAGACTGGGGCTCTGGGCTTCTCTAGCCACCTAATCTTCTGCTCATCCTCTCGCGCACTCTAAAGAGAGCTCAGGTGAGAAATTGCAAACGTCGAGCAATTGCTCAGAGATGAAAAGTGCCAGCACTGAAAGCTGTTGCTAGCCAGCAGCCTTCCTTGGAAGCGCTTTCACAGGTGCAGCAACACTGGGGCTTTGCGCTTCTCTAGCCACCAAACATCACGGTCATTCTCTTTCGATCTCGTAGACACGAGCTGAGAAATTGCAAAGGTCGAGCAATTGCTAAGAGATGAAAAGTGCCAGCACTGAAAGCTGTTGCTAGCCAGCCCCCTTCCTTGGAAGCGCTTTTGTAGGCCTAAGAAGACTGGGGCTCTGGGCTTCTCTAGCCACCTAATCTTCTGCTCATCCTCTCGCACAGTCTAAAGAGAGCTCAGGTGAGAAATTGCAAACGTCGAGCAATTGCTCAGAGATGAAAAGTGCCAGCACTGAAAGCTGTTGCTAGCCAGCACCCTTCCTTGGAAGCGCTTTTGTAGGCCTAAGAAGACTGGGGCTCTGGGCTTCTCTAGCCACCTAATCTTCTGCTCATCCTCTCGCGCACTCTAAAGAGAGCTCAGGTGAGAAATTGCAAACGTCGAGCAATTGCTCAGAGAGGAAAAGTGCCAGCACTGAAAGCTGTTGCTAGCCAGCCCCCTTCCTTGGAAGCACTTTTGTAGGCCTAAGAAGACTGGGGCTCTGGGCTTCTCTAGCCACCTAATCTTCTGCTCATCCTCTCGCGCACTCTAAAGAGAGCTCAGGTGAGAAATTGCAAACGTCGAGCAATTGCTCAGCGATTAAAAGTGCCAGCACTGAAAGCTGTTGCTAGCCAGCACCCTTCCTTGGAAGCACTTTCACGGGCGCAGCAACACTGGGGCTTTGCGCTTCTCTAGCCACCAAACATCACGGTCACTATCTCTCCGTCTCGTAGACACGAGCTGAGAAATTGCAAACGTCGAGCAATTGCTCAGCGATGAAAAGTGCCAGCAGTGAAAGCTGTTGCTAGCCAGCAGCCTTCCTTGGAAGCGCTTTTGTAGGCCTAAGAACACTGGGGCTCTGGGCTTCTCTAGCCACCTAATCTTCTGCTCATCCTCTCGTGCACTCTAAAGAGAGCTCAGGTGAGAAACTGCAAACGTCGAGCAATTGCTCAGAGATGAAAAGTGCCAGCACTGAAAGCTCTTGCTAGCCAGCACCCTTCCTTGGAAGCGCTTTCACAGGCGCAGTAACACTTGGGCTTTGCGCTTCTCTACCCACCAAACGTCACGGTCCTTCTCTTTCCGTCTCGTAGACACGAGCTGAGAAATTGCAAACGTTGAGCAATTGCTCAGCGATGAAAAGTGCCAGCACTGAAAGCTCTTGCTAGCCAGCCCCCTTCCTTGGAAGCGCTTTTGTAGGCCTAAGAAGACTGGGGCTCTGGGCTTCTCTAGCCACCGAATCTTCTGCTCATCCTCTCGCGCACTCTAAAGAGAGCTCAGGTGAGAAATTGCAAACGTCCAGCAATTGCTCAGCGATGAAAAGTGCCAGCACTGAAAGCTGTTGCTAGCCAGCACCCTTCCTTGGAAGCGCTTTTGTAGGCCTAAGAACACTGGGGCTCTGGGCTTCTCTAGCCACCTAATCTTCTGCTCATCCTCTCGCGCACTCTAAAGAGAGCTCAGGTGAGAAATTGCAAACGTCGAGCAATTGCTCAGAGATGAAAAGTGCCAGCACTGAAAGCTGTTGCTAGCCAGCACCCTTCCTTGGAAGCGCTTTTATAGGCCTAAGAAGACTGGGGCTCTGGGCTTCTCTAGCCACCTAATCTTCTGCTCATCCTCTCGCGCACTCTAAAGAGAGCTCAGGTGAGAAATTGCAAACGTCGAGCAATTGCTCAGAGAGGAAAAGTGCCAGCACTGAAAGCTGTTGCTAGCCAGCACCCTTCCTTGGAAGCGCTTTTGTAGGCCTAAGAAGACTGGGGCTCTGGGCTTCTCTAGCCACCTAATCTTCTGCTCATCCTCTCGTGCACTCTAAAGAGAGCTCAGGTGAGAAATTGCAAACGTCGAGCAATTGCTCAGAGATGAAAAGTGCCAGCACTGAAAGCTGTTGCTAGCCAGCAGCCTTCCTTGGAAGCGCTTTCACGGGCGCAGCAACACTGGGGCTTTGCACTTCTCTACCCACCAAACGTCACGGTCCTTCTCTTTCCGTCTCGTAGACACGAGCTGAGAAATTGCAAACGTTGAGCAATTGCTCAGCGATGAAAAGTGCCAGCACTGAAAGCTGTTGCTAGCCAGCACCCTTCCTTGGAAGCGCTTTTGTAGGCCTAAGAAGACTGGGGCTCTGGGCTTCTCTAGCCACCTAATCTTCTGCTCATCCTCTCGCGCAGTCTAAAGAGAGCTCAGGTGAGAAATTGCAAACGTCCAGCAATTGCTCAGAGATGAAAAGTGCCAGCACTGAAAGCTGTTGCTAGCCAGCACCCTTCCTTGGAAGCGCTTTTGTAGGCCAAAGAAGACTGGGGCTCTGGGCTTCTCTAGCCACCTAATCTTCTGCTCATCCTCTCGCGCACTCTAAAGAGAGCTCAGGTGAGAAATTGCAAACGTCGAGCAATTGCTCAGAGATGAAAAGTGCCAGCACTGAAAGCTGTTGCTAGCCAGCACCCTTCCTTGGAAGCGCTTTCACAGGTGCAGCAACACTGGGGCTTTGCGCTTCTCTAGCCACCAAACATCACGGTCATTCTCTTTCCGTCTCGTAGACACGAGCTGAGAAATTGCAAACGTCGAGCAATTGCTCAGAGATGAAAAGTGCCAGCACTGAAAGCTGTTGCTAGCCAGCCCCCTTCCTTGGAAGCGCTTTTGTAGGCCTAAGAAGACTGGGGCTCTGGGCTTCTCTAGCCACCTAATCTTCTGCTCATCCTCTCGCACAGTCTAAAGAGAGCTCAGGTGAGAAATTGCAAACGTCGAGCAATTGCTCAGCGATGAAAAGTGCCAGCAGTGAAAGCTGTTGCTAGCCAGCACCCTTCCTTGGAAGCGCTTTTATAGGCCTAAGAAGACTGGGGCTCTGGGCTTCTCTAGCCACCTAATCTTCTGCTCATCCTCTCGCGCACTCTAAAGAGAGCTCAGGTGAGAAATTGCAAACGTCGAGCAATTGCTCAGAGAGGAAAAGTGCCAGCACTGAAAGCTGTTGCTAGCCAGCACCCTTCCTTGGAAGCGCTTTTGTAGGCCTAAGAAGACTGGGGCTCTGGGCTTCTCTAGCCACCTAATCTTCTGCTCATCCTCTCGCGCACTCTAAAGAGAGCTCAGGTGAGAAATTGCAAACGTTGAGCAATTGCTCAGCGATGAAAAGTGCCAGCACTGAAAGCTCTTGCTAGCCAGCACCCTTCCTTGGAAGCGCTTTCACGGGCGCAGCAACACTGGGGCTTTGCACTTCTCTACCCACCAAACGTCACGGTCCTTCTCTTTCCGTCTCGTAGACACGAGCTGAGAAATTGCAAACGTTGAGCAATTGCTCAGAGATGAAAAGTGCCAGCACTGAAAGCTGTTGCTAGCCAGCACCCTTCCTTGGAAGCGCTTTTGTAGGCCTAAGAAGACTGGGGCTCTGGGCTTCTCTAGCCACCTAATCTTCTGCTCATCCTCTCGCGCACTCTAAAGAGAGCTCAGGTGAGAAATTGCAAACGTCGAGCAATTGCTCAGAGATGAAAAGTGCCAGCACTGAAAGCTGTTGCTAGCCAGCACCCTTCCTTGGAAGCGCTTTTGTAGGCCAAAGAAGACTGGGGCTCTGGGCTTCTCTAGCCACCTAATCTTCTGCTCATCCTCTCGCGCACTCTAAAGAGAGCTCAGGTGAGAAATTGCAAACGTCGATCAATTGCTCAGAGATGAAAAGTGCCAGCACTGAAAGCTGTTGCTAGCCAGCACCCTTCCTTGGAAGCGCTTTCACAGGTGCAGCAACACTGGGGCTTTGCGCTTCTCTAGCCACCAAACATCACGGTCATTCTCTTTCCGTCTCGTAGACACGAGCTGAGAAATTGCAAACGTCGAGCAATTGCTCAGAGATGAAAAGTGCCAGCACTGAAAGCTGTTGCTAGCCAGCCCCCTTCCTTGGAAGCGCTTTTGTAGGCCTAAGAAGACTGGGGCTCTGGGCTTCTCTAGCCACCTAATCTTCTGCTCATCCTCTCGCACAGTCTAAAGAGAGCTCAGGTGAGAAATTGCAAACGTCGAGCAATTGCTCAGAGATGAAAAGTGCCAGCACTGAAAGCTGTTGCTAGCCAGCACCCTTCCTTGGAAGCGCTTTTATAGGCCTAAGAACACTGGGGCTCTGGGCTTCTCTAGCCACCTAATCTTCTGCTCATCCTCTCGCGCACTCTAAAGAGAGCTCAGGTGAGAAATTGCAAACGTCGAGCAATTGCTCAGAGATGAAAAGTGCCAGCACTGAAAGCTGTTGCTAGCCAGCACCCTTCCTTGGATGCGCTTTCACAGGTGCAGCAACACTGGGGCTTTGCGCTTCTCTAGCCACCAAACATCACGGTCATTCTCTTTCCGTCTCGTAGACACGAGCTGAGAAATTGCAAACGTCGAGCAATTGCTCAGCGATGAAAAGTGCCAGCACTGAAAGCTGTTGCTAGCCAGCACCCTTCCTTGGAAGCGCTTTTGTAGGCCTAAGAACACTGGGGCTCTGGGCTTCTCTAGCCACCTAATCTTCTGCTCATCCTCTCGCACAGTCTAAAGAGAGCTCAGGTGAGAAATTGCAAACGTCGAGCAATTGCTCAGAGAAGAAAAGTGCCAGCACTGAAAGCTGTTGCTAGCCAGCACCCTTCCTTGGAAGCACTTTCACGGGCGCAGCAACACTGGGGCTTTGCGCTTCTCTAGCCACCAAACATCACGGTCACTCTCTCTCCGTCTCGTAGACACGAGCTGAGAAATTGCAAACGTCGAGCAATTGCTCAGCGATGAAAAGTGCCAGCAGTGAAAGCTGTTGCTAGCCAGCAGCCTTCCTTGGAAGCGCTTTTGTAGGCCTAAGAAGACTGGGGCTCTGGGCTTCTCTAGCCACCTAATCTTCTGCTCATCCTCTCGTGCACTCTAAAGAGAGCTCAGGTGAGAAACTGCAAACGTCGAGCAATTGCTCAGAGATGAAAAGTGCCAGCACTGAAAGCTCTTGCTAGCCAGCACCCTTCCTTGGAAGCGCTTTCACAGGCGCAGTAACACTTGGGCTTTGCGCTTCTCTACCCACCAAACGTCACGGTCCTTCTCTTTCCGTCTCGTAGACACGAGCTGAGAAATTGCAAACGTTGAGCAATTGCTCAGCGATGAAAAGTGCCAGCACTGAAAGCTCTTGCTAGCCAGCCCCCTTCCTTGGAAGCGCTTTTGTAGGCCTAAGAAGACTGGGGCTCTGGGCTTCTCTAGCCACCGAATCTTCTGCTCATCCTCTCGCGCACTCTAAAGAGAGCTCAGGTGAGAAATTGCAAACGTCGAGCAATTGCTCAGCGATGAAAAGTGCCAGCACTGAAAGCTGTTGCTAGCCAGCCCCCTTCCTTGGAAGCGCTTTTGTAGGCCTAAGAAGACTGGGGCTCTGGGCTTCTCTAGCCACCTAATCTTCTGCTCATCCTCTCGCGCACTCTAAAGAGAGCTCAGGTGAGAAATTGCAAACGTCCAGCAATTGCTCAGCGATGAAAAGTGCCAGCACTGAAAGCTGTTGCTAGCCAGCACCCTTCCTTGGAAGCGCTTTTGTAGGCCTAAGAACACTGGGGCTCTGGGCTTCTCTAGCCACCTAATCTTCTGCTCATCCTCTCGCGCACTCTAAAGAGAGCTCAGGTGAGAAATTGCAAACGTCGAGCAATTGCTCAGAGATGAAAAGTGCCAGCACTGAAAGCTGTTGCTAGCCAGCACCCTTCCTTGGAAGCGCTTTTATAGGCCTAAGAAGACTGGGGCTCTGGGCTTCTCTAGCCACCTAATCTTCTGCTCATCCTCTCGCGCACTCTAAAGAGAGCTCAGGTGAGAAATTGCAAACGTCGAGCAATTGCTCAGAGAGGAAAAGTGCCAGCACTGAAAGCTGTTGCTAGCCAGCACCCTTCCTTGGAAGCGCTTTTGTAGGCCTAAGAACACTGGGGCTCTGGGCTTCTCTAGCCACCTAATCTTCTGCTCATCCTCTCGTGCACTCTAAAGAGAGCTCAGGTGAGAAATTGCAAACGTCGAGCAATTGCTCAGAGATGAAAAGTGCCAGCACTGAAAGCTGTTGCTAGCCAGCAGCCTTCCTTGGAAGCGCTTTCACGGGCGCAGCAACACTGGGGCTTTGCACTTCTCTACCCACCAAACGTCACGGTCCTTCTCTTTCCGTCTCGTAGACACGAGCTGAGAAATTGCAAACGTTGAGCAATTGCTCAGCGATGAAAAGTGCCAGCACTGAAAGCTGTTGCTAGCCAGCACCCTTCCTTGGAAGCGCTTTTGTAGGCCTAAGAAGACTGGGGCTCTGGGCTTCTCTAGCCACCTAATCTTCTGCTCATCCTCTCGCGCAGTCTAAAGAGAGCTCAGGTGAGAAATTGCAAACGTCCAGCAATTGCTCAGAGATGAAAAGTGCCAGCACTGAAAGCTGTTGCTAGCCAGCACCCTTCCTTGGAAGCGCTTTTGTAGGCCAAAGAAGACTGGGGCTCTGGGCTTCTCTAGCCACCTAATCTTCTGCTCATCCTCTCGCGCACTCTAAAGAGAGCTCAGGTGAGAAATTGCAAACGTCGAGCAATTGCTCAGAGATGAAAAGTGCCAGCACTGAAAGCTGTTGCTAGCCAGCACCCTTCCTTGGAAGCGCTTTCACAGGTGCAGCAACACTGGGGCTTTGCGCTTCTCTAGCCACCAAACATCACGGTCATTCTCTTTCCGTCTCGTAGACACGAGCTGAGAAATTGCAAACGTCGAGCAATTGCTCAGAGATGAAAAGTGCCAGCACTGAAAGCTGTTGCTAGCCAGCCCCCTTCCTTGGAAGCGCTTTTGTAGGCCTAAGAAGACTGGGGCTCTGGGCTTCTCTAGCCACCTAATCTTCTGCTCATCCTCTCGCACAGTCTAAAGAGAGCTCAGGTGAGAAATTGCAAACGTCGAGCAATTGCTCAGCGATGAAAAGTGCCAGCAGTGAAAGCTGTTGCTAGCCAGCACCCTTCCTTGGAAGCGCTTTTATAGGCCTAAGAAGACTGGGGCTCTGGGCTTCTCTAGCCACCTAATCTTCTGCTCATCCTCTCGCGCACTCTAAAGAGAGCTCAGGTGAGAAATTGCAAACGTCGAGCAATTGCTCAGAGAGGAAAAGTGCCAGCACTGAAAGCTGTTGCTAGCCAGCACCCTTCCTTGGAAGCGCTTTTGTAGGCCTAAGAAGACTGGGGCTCTGGGCTTCTCTAGCCACCTAATCTTCTGCTCATCCTCTCGTGCACTCTAAAGAGAGCTCAGGTGAGAAATTGCAAACGTTGAGCAATTGCTCAGCGATGAAAAGTGCCAGCACTGAAAGCTCTTGCTAGCCAGCACCCTTCCTTGGAAGCGCTTTCACGGGCGCAGCAACACTGGGGCTTTGCACTTCTCTACCCACCAAACGTCACGGTCCTTCTCTTTCCGTCTCGTAGACACGAGCTGAGAAATTGCAAACGTTGAGCAATTGCTCAGCGATGAAAAGTGCCAGCACTGAAAGCTCTTGCTAGCCAGCCCCCTTCCTTGGAAGCGCTTTTGTAGGCCTAAGAAGACTGGGGCTCTGGGCTTCTCTAGCCACCTAATCTTCTGCTCATCCTCTCGCGCACTCTAAAGAGAGCTCAGGTGAGAAATTGCAAACGTCGAGCAATTGCTCAGAGATGAAAAGTGCCAGCACTGAAAGCTGTTGCTAGCCAGCACCCTTCCTTGGAAGCGCTTTTGTAGGCCAAAGAAGACTGGGGCTCTGGGCTTCTCTAGCCACCTAATCTTCTGCTCATCCTCTCGCGCACTCTAAAGAGAGCTCAGGTGAGAAATTGCAAACGTCGAGCAATTGCTCAGCGATGAAAAGTGCCAGCACTGAAAGCTGTTGCTAGCCAGCACCCTTCCTTGGAAGCGCTTTCACAGGTGCAGCAACACTGGGGCTTTGCGCTTCTCTAGCCACCAAACATCACGGTCATTCTCTTTCCGTCTCGTAGACACGAGCTGAGAAATTGCAAACGTCGAGCAATTGCTCAGAGATGAAAAGTGCCAGCACTGAAAGCTGTTGCTAGCCAGCACCCTTCCTTGGAAGCGCTTTTGTAGGCCTAAGAAGACTGGGGCTCTGGGCTTCTCTAGCCACCTAATCTTCTGCTCATCCTCTCGCGCACTCTAAAGAGAGCTCAGGTGAGAAATTGCAAACGTCGAGCAATTGCTCAGAGATGAAAAGTGCCAGCACTGAAAGCTGTTGCTAGCCAGCACCCTTCCTTGGAAGCGCTTTTATAGGCCTAAGAACACTGGGGCTCTGGGCTTCTCTAGCCACCTAATCTTCTGCTCATCCTCTCGCGCACTCTAAAGAGAGCTCAGGTGAGAAATTGCAAACGTCGAGCAATTGCTCAGAGATGAAAAGTGCCAGCACTGAAAGCTGTTGCTAGCCAGCACCCTTCCTTGGATGCGCTTTCACAGGTGCAGCAACACTGGGGCTTTGCGCTTCTCTAGCCACCAAACATCACGGTCATTCTCTTTCCGTCTCGTAGACACGAGCTGAGAAATTGCAAACGTCGAGCAATTGCTCAGCGATGAAAAGTGCCAGCAGTGAAAGCTGTTGCTAGCCAGCCCCCTTCCTTGGAAGCGCTTTTGTAGGCCTAAGAACACTGGGGCTCTGGGCTTCTCTAGCCACCTAATCTTCTGCTCATCCTCTCGCACAGTCTAAAGAGAGCTCAGGTGAGAAATTGCAAACGTCGAGCAATTGCTCAGAGAAGAAAAGTGCCAGCACTGAAAGCTGTTGCTAGCCAGCACCCTTCCTTGGAAGCGCTTTTGTAGGCCTAAGAAGACTGGGGCTCTGGGCTTCTCTAGCCACCTAATCTTCTGCTCATCCTCTCGTGCACTCTAAAGAGAGCTCAGGTGAGAAATTGCAAACGTCGAGCAATTGCTCAGAGATGAAAAGTGCCAGCACTGAAAGCTGTTGATAGCCAGCACCCTTCCTTGGAAGCGCTTTCACGGGCGCAGCAACACTGGGGCTTTGCACTTCTCTACCCACCAAACGTCACGGTCCTTCTCTTTCCGTCTCGTAGACACGAGCTGAGAAATTGCAAACGTTGAGCAATTGCTCAGCGATGAAAAGTGCCAGCACTGAAAGCTCTTGCTAGCCAGCCCCCTTCCTTGGAAGCGCTTTTGTAGGCCTAAGAAGACTGGGGCTCTGGGCTTCTCTAGCCACCTAATCTTCTGCTCATCCTCTCGCGCAGTCTAAAGAGAGTTCAGGTGAGAAATTGCAAACGTCCAGCAATTGCTCAGAGATGAAAAGTGCCAGCACTGAAAGCTCTTGCTAGCCAGCACCCTTCCTTGGAAGCGCTTTCACAGGCGCATTAACACTGGGGCTTTGCGCTTCTCTAGCCACCAAACGTCACGGTCACTCTCTCTCCGTCTCGTAGACACGAGCTGAGAAATTGCAAACGTCGAGCAATTGCTCAGAGATGAAAAGTGCCAGCACTGAAAGCTGTTGCTAGCCAGCACCCTTCCTTGGAAGCGCTTTTGTAGGCCTAAGACCACTGGGGCTCTGGGCTTCTCTAGCCACCTAATCTTCTGCTCATCCTCTCGCGCACTCTAAAGAGAGCTCAGGTGAGAAATTGCAAACGTCCAGCAATTGCTCAGAGATGAAAAGTGCCAGCACTGAAAGCTGTTGCTAGCCAGCACCCTTCCTTGGAAGCACTTTCACAGGTGCAGCAACACTGGGGCTTTGCGCTTCTCTAGCCACCAAACATCACGGTCATTCTCTTTCCGTCTCGTAGACACGAGCTGAGAAATTGCAAACGTCGAGCAATTGCTCAGAGATGAAAAGTGCCAGCACTGAAAGCTGTTGCTAGCCAGCACCCTTCCTTGGAAGCGCTTTCACAGGCGCATTAACACTGGGGCTTTGCGCTTCTCTAGCCACCAAATGTCACGGTCCTTCTCTTTCCGTCTCGTAGACACGAGCTGAGAAATTGCAAACGTCGAGCAATTGCTCAGAGATGAAAAGTGCCAGCACTGAAAGCTCTTGCTAGCCAGCACCCTTCCTTGGAAGCGCTTTCACAGGCGCATTAACACTGGGGCTTTGCGCTTCTCTAGCCACCAAACGTCACGGTCACTCTCTCTCCGTCTCGTAGACACGAGCTGAGAAATTGCAAACGTCGAGCAATTGCTCAGAGATGAAAAGTGCCAGCACTGAAAGCTGTTGCTAGCCAGCACCCTTCCTTGGAAGCGCTTTTGTAGGCCTAAGACCACTGGGGCTCTGGGCTTCTCTAGCCACCTAATCTTCTGCTCATCCTCTCGCGCACTCTAAAGAGAGCTCAGGTGAGAAATTGCAAACGTCGAGCAATTGCTCAGCGATGAAAAGTGCCAGCACTGAAAGCTGTTGCTAGCCAGCACCCTTCCTTGGAAGCACTTTCACAGGTGCAGCAACACTGGGGCTTTGCGCTTCTCTAGCCACCAAACATCACGGTCATTCTCTTTCCGTCTCGTAGACACGAGCTGAGAAATTGCAAACGTCGAGCAATTGCTCAGAGATGAAAAGTGCCAGCACTGAAAGCTGTTGCTAGCCAGCACCCTTCCTTGGAAGCGCTTTCACAGGCGCATTAACACTGGGGCTTTGCGCTTCTCTAGCTACCAAACGTCACGGTCCTTCTCTTTCCGTCTCGTAGACACGAGCTGAGAAATTGCAAACGTCGAGCAATTGCTCAGAGATGAAAAGTGCCAGCACTGAAAGCTCTTGCTAGCCAGCACCCTTCCTTGGAAGCGCTTTTATAGGCCTAAGAACACTGGGGCTCTGGGCTTCTCTAGCCACCTAATCTTCTGCTCATCCTCTCGCGCAGTCTAAAGAGAGCTCAGGTGAGAAATTGCAAACGTCGAGCAATTGCTCAGAGAGGAAAAGTGCCAGCACTGATAGCTGTTGCTAGCCAGCACCCTTCCTTGGAAGCGCTTTTGTAGGCCTAAGAAGACTGGGGCTCTGGGCTTCTCTAGCCACCTAATCTTCTGCTCATCCTCTCGCGCACTCTAAAGAGAGCTCAGGTGAGAAATTGCAAACGTCGAGCAATTGCTCAGAGATGAAAAGTGCCAGCACTGAAAGCTCTTGCTAGCCAGCACCCTTCCTTGGAAGCGCTTTCACAGGCGCAGCAACACTGGGGCTTTGCACTTCTCTACCCACCAAAGGTCACGGTCACTCTCTCTCCGTCTCGTAGACATGAGCTGAGAAATTGCAAACGTCGAGCAATTGCTCAGAGATGAAAAGTGCCAGCACTGAAAGCTGTTGCTAGCCAGCACCCTTCCTTGGAAGCGCTTTTGTAGGCCTAAGAAGACTGGGGCTCTGGGCTTCTCTAGCCACCTAATCTTCTGCTCATCCTCTCGTGCACTCTAAAGAGAGCTCAGGTGAGAAATTGCAAACGTCCAGCAATTGCTCAGAGATGAAAAGTGCCAGCACTGAAAGCTGTTGCTAGCCAGCACCCTTCCTTGGAAGCGCTTTTACAGGCGCAGTAACACTGGGGCTTTGCGCTTCTCTAGCCACCAAACGTCACGGTCCTTCTCTTTCCGTCTCGTAGACACGAGCTGAGAAATTGCAAACGTTGAGCAATTGCTCAGCGATGAAAAGTGCCAGCACTGAAAGCTGTTGCTAGCCAGCAGCCTTCCTTGGAAGCGCTTTTGTAGGCCTAAGAACACTGGGGCTCTGGGCTTCTCTAGCCACCTAATCTTCTGCTCATCCTCTCGTGCACTCTAAAGAGAGCTCAGGTGAGAAATTGCAAACGTCGAGCAATTGCTCAGAGATGAAAAGTGCCAGCAGTGAAAGCTGTTGCTAGCCAGCACCCTTCCTTGGAAGCGCTTTCACAGGTGCAGCAACACTGGGGCTCTGGGCTTCTCTACCCACCAAACATCACGGTCATTCTCTTTCGATCTCGTAGACACGAGTTGAGAAATTGCAAATGTCCAGCAATTGCTCAGAGATGAAAAGTGCCAGCACTGAAAGCTCTTGCTAGCCAGCACCCTTCCTTGGAAGCGCTTTCACAGGCGCAGCAACACTGGGGCTTTGCGCTTCTCTAGCCACCAAACGTCACGGTCACTCTCTTTCCGTCTCGTAGACACGAGCTGAGAAATTGCAAACATCGAGCAATTGCTCAGAGATGAAAAGTGCCAGCACTGAAAGCTGTTGCTAGCCAGCAGCCTTCCTTGGAAGCGCTTTCACAGGCGCAGCAACACTGGGGCTCTGGGCTTCTCTAGCCACCAAAGGTCACGGTCCTTCTCTTTCCATCTCGTAGACACGAGCTGAGAAATTGCAAACGTCCAGCAATTGCTCAGAGATGAAAAGTGCCAGCACTGAAAGCTCTTGCTAGCCAGCACCCTTCCTTGGAAGCGCTTTTGTAGGCCTAAGAAGACTGGGGCTCTGGGCTTCTCTAGCCACCTAATCTTCTGCTCATCCTCTCGCGCACTCTAAAGAGAGCTCAGGTGAGAAATTGCAAACGTCGAGCAATTGCTCAGAGATGAAAAGTGCCAGCACTGAAAGCTGTTGCTAGCCAGCACCCTTCCTTGGAAGCGCTTTTATAGGCCTAAGAACACTGGGGCTCTGGGCTTCTCTAGCCACCTAATCTTCTGCTCATCCTCTCGCGCACTCTAAAGAGAGCTCAGGTGAGAAATTGCAAACGTTGAGCAATTGCTCAGAGATGAAAAGTGCCAGCACTGAAAGCTGTTGCTAGCCAGCACCCTTCCTTGGAAGCGCTTTTGTAGGCCTAAGAAGACTGGGGCTCTGGGCTTCTCTAGCCACCTAATCTTCTGCTCATCCTCTCGCGCAGTCTAAAGAGAGCTCAGGTGAGAAATTGCAAACGTCGAGCAATTGCTCAGAGATGAAAAGTGCCAGCACTGAAAGCTGTTGCTAGCCAGCCCCCTTCCTTGGAAGCGCTTTTGTAGGCCTAAGAAGACTGGGGCTCTGGGCTTCTCTAGCCACCTAATCTTCTGCTCATCCTCTCGCACAGTCTAAAGAGAGCTCAGGTGAGAAATTGCAAACGTCGAGCAATTGCTCAGAGATGAAAAGTGCCAGCACTGAAAGCTGTTGCTAGCCAGCACCCTTCCTTGGAAGCGCTTTTATAGGCCTAAGAAGACTGGGGCTCTGGGCTTCTCTAGCCACCTAATCTTCTGCTCATCCTCTCGCGCAGTCTAAAGAGAGCTCAGGTGAGAAATTGCAAACGTCGAGCAATTGCTCAGAGATGAAAAGTGCCAGCACTGAAAGCTGTTGCTAGCCAGCACCCTTCCTTGGAAGCGCTTTTGTAGGCCTAAGAAGACTGGGGCTCTGGGCTTCTCTAGCCACCTAATCTTCTGCTCATCCTCTCGCGCACTCTAAAGAGAGCTCAGGTGAGAAATTGCAAACGTCGAGCAATTGCTCAGCGATGAAAAGTGCCAGCACTGAAAGCTGTTGCTAGCCAGCACCCTTCCTTGGAAGCGCTTTCACGGGCGCAGCAACACTGGGGCTTTGCACTTCTCTACCCACCAAAGGTCACGGTCACTCTCTCTCCGTCTCGTAGACACGAGCTGAGAAATTGCAAACGTCGAGCAATTGCTCAGAGATGAAAAGTGCCAGCACTGAAAGCTGTTGCTAGCCAGCACCCTTCCTTGGAAGCGCTTTTGTAGGCCTAAGAAGACTGGGGCTCTGGGCTTCTCTAGCCACCTAATCTTCTGCTCATCCTCTCGTGCACTCTAAAGAGAGCTCAGGTGAGAAATTGCAAACGTCCAGCAATTGCTCAGAGATGAAAAGTGCCAGCACTGAAAGCTCTTGCTAGCCAGCACCCTTCCTTGGAAGCGCTTTCACAGGCGCATTAACACTGGGGCTTTGCGCTTCTCTAGCCACCAAACGTCACGGTCATTCTCTTTCCGTCTCGTAGACACGAGCTGAGAAATTGCAAACGTTGAGCAATTGCTCAGCGATGAAAAGTGCCAGCACTGAAAGCTGTTGCTAGCCAGCCCCCTTCCTTGGAAGCGCTTTTGTAGGCCTAAGAAGACTGGGGCTCTGGGCTTCTCTAGCCACCTAATCTTCTGCTCATCCTCTCGTGCACTCTAAAGAGAGCTCAGGTGAGAAATTGCAAACGTTGAGCAATTGCTCAGAGATGAAAAGTGCCAGCACTGAAAGCTCTTGCTAGCCAGCACCCTTCCTTGGAAGCGCTTTCACAGGCGCATTAACACTGGGGCTTTGCGCTTCTCTAGCCACCAAACGTCACGGTCCTTCTCTTTCCGTCTCGTAGACACGAGCTGAGAAATTGCAAACGTCGAGCAATTGCTCAGAGATGAAAAGTGCCAGCACTGAAAGCTGTTGCTAGCCAGCACCCTTCCTTGGAAGCGCTTTTGTAGGCCTAAGACCACTGGGGCTCTGGGCTTCTCTAGCCACCTAATCTTCTGCTCATCCTCTCGCGCACTCTAAAGAGAGCTCAGGTGAGAAATTGCAAACGTCGAGCAATTGCTCAGAGATGAAAAGTGCCAGCACTGAAAGCTGTTGCTAGCCAGCACCCTTCCTTAGAAGCACTTTCACAGGTGCAGCAACACTGGGGCTTTGCGCTTCTCTAGCCACCAAACATCACGGTCATTCTCTTTCCGTCTCGTAGACACGAGCTGAGAAATTGCAAACGTCGAGCAATTGCTCAGAGATGAAAAGTGCCAGCACTGAAAGCTGTTGCTAGCCAGCCCCCTTCCTTGGAAGCGCTTTCACAGGCGCATTAACACTGGGGCTTTGCGCTTCTCTAGCCACCAAACGTCACGGTCCTTCTCTTTCCGTCTCGTAGACACGAGTTGAGAAATTGCAAACGTCGAGCAATTGCTCCGAGATGAAAAGTGCCAGCACTGAAAGCTGTTGCTAGCCAGCACCCTTCCTTGGAAGCGCTTTTGTAGGCCTAAGAAGACTGGGGCTCTGGGCTTCTCTAGCCACCTAATCTTCTGCTCATCCTCTCGCGCACTCTAAAGAGAGCTCAGGTGAGAAATTGCAAACGTCGAGCAATTGCTCAGAGATGAAAAGTGCCAGCACTGAAAGCTGTTGCTAGCCAGCACCCTTCCTTGGAAGCGCTTTCACGGGCGCAGCAACACTGGGGCTTTGCGCTTCTCTAGCCACCAAACATCACGGTCACTATCTCTCCGTCTCGTAGACACGAGCTGAGAAATTGCAAACGTCGAGCAATTGCTCAGCGATGAAAAGTGCCAGCACTGAAAGCTGTTGCTAGCCAGCCCCCTTCCTTGGAAGCGCTTTTGTAGGCCTAAGAAGACTGGGGCTCTGGGCTTCTCTAGCCACCTAATCTTCTGCTCATCCTCTCGCACAGTCTAAAGAGAGCTCAGGTGAGAAATTGCAAACGTCGAGCAATTGCTCAGAGATGAAAAGTGCCAGCACTGAAAGCTCTTGCTAGCCAGCACCCTTCCTTGGAAGCGCTTTTATAGGCCTAAGAACACTGGGGCTCTGGGCTTCTCTAGCCACCTAATCTTCTGCTCATCCTCTCGCGCACTCTAAAGAGAGCTCAGGTGAGAAATTGCAAAGGTCGAGCAATTGCTCAGAGAGGAAAAGTGCCAGCACTGATAGCTGTTGCTAGCCAGCCCCCTTCCTTGGAAGCGCTTTTGTAGGCCTAAGAAGACTGGGGCTCTGGGCTTCTCTAGCCACCTAATCTTCTGCTCATCCTCTCGCGCACTCTAAAGAGAGCTCAGGTGAGAAATTGCAAACGTCCAGCAATTGCTCAGCGATGAAAAGTGCCAGCACTGAAAGCTGTTGCTAGCCAGCACCCTTCCTTGGAAGCGCTTTCACGGGCGCAGCAACACTGGGGCTTTGCACTTCTCTACCCACCAAAGGTCACGGTCACTCTCTCTCCGTCTCGTAGACACGAGCTGAGAAATTGCAAACGTTGAGCAATTGCTCAGCGATGAAAAGTGCCAGCACTGAAAGCTGTTGCTAGCCAGCCCCCTTCCTTGGAAGCGCTTTTGTAGGCCTAAGAAGACTGGGGCTCTGGGCTTCTCTAGCCACCTAATCTTCTGCTCATCCTCTCGTGCACTCTAAAGAGAGCTCAGGTGAGAAATTGCAAACGTTGAGCAATTGCTCAGAGATGAAAAGTGCCAGCACTGAAAGCTGTTGCTAGCCAGCACCCTTCCTTGGAAGCGCTTTCACAGGCGCATTAACACTGGGGCTTTGCGCTTCTCTAGCCACCAAACGTCACGGTCCTTCTCTTTCCGTCTCGTAGACACGAGCTGAGAAATTGCAAACGTCGAGCAATTGCTCAGAGATGAAAAGTGCCAGCACTGAAAGCTGTTGCTAGCCAGCACCCTTCCTTGGAAGCGCTTTTGTAGGCCTAAGACCACTGGGGCTCTGGGCTTCTCTAGCCACCTAATCTTCTGCTCATCCTCTCGCGCACTCTAAAGAGAGCTCAGGTGAGAAATTGCAAACGTCGAGCAATTGCTCAGAGATGAAAAGTGCCAGCACTGAAAGCTGTTGCTAGCCAGCACCCTTCCTTAGAAGCACTTTCACAGGTGCAGCAACACTGGGGCTTTGCGCTTCTCTAGCCACCAAACATCACGGTCATTCTCTTTCCGTCTCGTAGACACGAGCTGAGAAATTGCAAACGTCGAGCAATTGCTCAGAGATGAAAAGTGCCAGCACTGAAAGCTGTTGCTAGCCAGCACCCTTCCTTGGAAGCGCTTTCACAGGCGCATTAACACTGGGGCTTTGCGCTTCTCTAGCCACCAAACGTCACGGTCCTTCTCTTTCCGTCTCGTAGACACGAGCTGAGAAATTGCAAACGTCGAGCAATTGCTCAGAGATGAAAAGTGCCAGCACTGAAAGCTGTTGCTAGCCAGCCCCCTTCCTTGGAAGCGCTTTCACAGGCGCATTAACACTGGGGCTTTGCGCTTCTCTAGCCACCAAACGTCACGGTCCTTCTCTTTCCGTCTCGTAGACACGAGTTGAGAAATTGCAAACGTCGAGCAATTGCTCCGAGATGAAAAGTGCCAGCACTGAAAGCTGTTGCTAGCCAGCACCCTTCCTTGGAAGCGCTTTTGTAGGCCTAAGAAGACTGGGGCTCTGGGCTTCTCTAGCCACCTAATCTTCTGCTCATCCTCTCGCGCACTCTAAAGAGAGCTCAGGTGAGAAATTGCAAACGTCGAGCAATTGCTCAGAGATGAAAAGTGCCAGCACTGAAAGCTGTTGCTAGCCAGCACCCTTCCTTGGAAGCGCTTTCACGGGCGCAGCAACACTGGGGCTTTGCGCTTCTCTAGCCACCAAACATCACGGTCACTATCTCTCCGTCTCGTAGACACGAGCTGAGAAATTGCAAACGTCGAGCAATTGCTCAGCGATGAAAAGTGCCAGCACTGAAAGCTGTTGCTAGCCAGCCCCCTTCCTTGGAAGCGCTTTTGTAGGCCTAAGAAGACTGGGGCTCTGGGCTTCTCTAGCCACCTAATCTTCTGCTCATCCTCTCGCACAGTCTAAAGAGAGCTCAGGTGAGAAATTGCAAACGTCGAGCAATTGCTCAGAGATGAAAAGTGCCAGCACTGAAAGCTCTTGCTAGCCAGCACCCTTCCTTGGAAGCGCTTTTATAGGCCTAAGAACACTGGGGCTCTGGGCTTCTCTAGCCACCTAATCTTCTGCTCATCCTCTCGCGCACTCTAAAGAGAGCTCAGGTGAGAAATTGCAAAGGTCGAGCAATTGCTCAGAGAGGAAAAGTGCCAGCACTGATAGCTGTTGCTAGCCAGCCCCCTTCCTTGGAAGCGCTTTTGTAGGCCTAAGAAGACTGGGGCTCTGGGCTTCTCTAGCCACCTAATCTTCTGCTCATCCTCTCGCGCACTCTAAAGAGAGCTCAGGTGAGAAATTGCAAACGTCGAGCAATTGCTCAGCGATTAAAAGTGCCAGCACTGAAAGCTGTTGCTAGCCAGCACCATTCCTTGGAAGCGCTTTCACAGGCGCAGCAACACTGGGGCTTTGCGCTTCTCTAGCCACCAAACATCACGGTCACTATCTCTCCGTCTCGTAGACACGAGCTGAGAAATTGCAAAGGTCGAGCAATTGCTCAGCGATGAAAAGTGCCAGCACTGAAAGCTGTTGCTAGCCAGCACCCTTCCTTGGAAGCGCTTTTGTAGGCCTAAGAAGACTGGGGCTCTGGGCTTCTCTAGCCACCTAATCTTCTGCTCATCCTCTCGTGCACTCTAAAGAGAGCTCAGGTGAGAAATTGCAAACGTCGAGCAATTGCTCAGCGATGAAAAGTGCCAGCACTGAAAGCTGTTGCTAGCCAGCACCCTTCCTTGGAAGCGCTTTCACGGGCGCAGCAACACTGGGGCTTTGCGCTTCTCTAGCCACCAAACATCACGGTCACTATCTCTCCGTCTCGTAGACACGAGCTGAGAAATTGCAAACGTCGAGCAATTGCTCAGCGATGAAAAGTGCCAGCACTGAAAGCTGTTGCTAGCCGGCACCCTTCCTTGGAAGCGCTTTTGTAGGCCTAAGAAGACTGGGGCTCTGGGCTTCTCTAGCCACCTAATCTTCTGCTCATCCTCTCATGCACTCTAAAGAGAGCTCAGGTGAGAAACTGCAAACGTCGAGCAATTGCTCAGAGATGAAAAGTGCCAGCACTGAAAGCTGTTGCTAGCCAGCACCCTTCCTTGGAAGCGCTTTTACAGGCGCAGTAACACTGGGGCTTTGCGCTTCTCTAGCCACCAAACGTCACGGTCCTTCTCTTTCCGTCTCGTAGACACGAGCTGAGAAATTGCAAACGTTGAGCAATTGCTCAGCGATGAAAAGTGCCAGCACTGAAAGCTGTTGCTAGCCAGCACCCTTCCTTGGAAGCGCTTTTGTAGGCCTAAGAAGACTGGGGCTCTGGGCTTCTCTAGCCACCGAATCTTCTGCTCATCCTCTCGCGCACTCTAAAGAGAGCTCAGGTGAGAAATTGCAAACGTCGAGCAATTGCTCAGAGATGAAAAGTGCCAGCACTGAAAGCTCTTGCTAGCCAGCACCCTTCCTTGGAAGCGCTTTTGTAGGCCTAAGAAGACTGGGGCTCTGGGCTTCTCTAGCCACCTAATCTTCTGCTCATCCTCTCGCGCAGTCTAAAGAGAGCTCAGGTGAGAAATTGCAAAGGTCAAGCAATTGCTCAGAGATGAAAAGTGCCAGCAGTGAAAGCTGTTGCTAGCCAGCACCCTTCCTTGGAAGTGCTTTCACAGGTGCAGCAACACTGGGGCTCTGGGCTTCTCTACCCACCAAACATCACGGTCATTCTCTTTCGATCTCGTAGACACGAGTTGAGAAATTGCAAATGTCCAGCAATTGCTCAGAGATGAAAAGTGCCAGCACTGAAAGCTCTTGCTAGCCAGCACCCTTCCTTGGAAGCGCTTTCACAGGCGCAGCAACACTGGGGCTTTGCGCTTCTCTAGCCACCAAACGTCACGGTCACTCTCTTTCCGTCTCGTAGACACGAGCTGAGAAATTGCAAACATCGAGCAATTGCTCAGAGATGAAAAGTGCCAGCACTGAAAGCTGTTGCTAGCCAGCACCCTTCCTTGGAAGCGCTTTCACAGGCGCATTAACACTGGGGCTCTGGGCTTCTCTAGCCACCAAAGGTCACGGTCCTTCTCTTTCCATCTCGTAGACACGAGCTGAGAAATTGCAAACGTCCAGCAATTGCTCAGAGATGAAAAGTGCCAGCACTGAAAGCTCTTGCTAGCCAGCACCCTTCCTTGGAAGCGCTTTTATAGGCCTAGGAAGACTGGGGCTCTGGGCTTCTCTAGCCACCTAATCTTCTGCTCATCCTCTCGCGCACTCTAAAGAGAGCTCAGGTGAGAAATTGCAAACGTCGAGCAATTGCTCAGAGATGAAAAGTGCCAGCACTGAAAGCTGTTGCTAGCCAGCACCCTTCCTTGGAAGCGCTTTTGTAGGCCTAAGAAGACTGGGGCTCTGGGCTTCTCTAGCCACCTAATCTTCTGCTCATCCTCTCGCGCACTCTAAAGAGAGCTCAGGTGAGAAATTGCAAACGTCGAGCAATTGCTCAGCGATTAAAAGTGCCAGCACTGAAAGCTGTTGCTAGCCAGCACGCTTCCTTGGAAGCGCTTTCACGGGCGCAGCAACACTGGGGCTTTGCGCTTCTCTAGCCACCAAACATCACGGTCACTATCTCTCCGTCTCGTAGACACGAGCTGAGAAATTGCAAACGTCGAGCAATTGCTCAGAGATGAAAAGTGCCAGCACTGAAAGCTGTTGCTAGCCGGCAGCCTTCCTTGGAAGCGCTTTTGTAGGCCTAAGAAGACTGGGGCTCTGGGCTTCTCTAGCCACCTAATCTTCTGCTCATCCTCTCGCGCACTCTAAAGAGAGCTCAGGTGAGAAATTGCAAACGTCGAGCAATTGCTCAGAGATGAAAAGTGCCAGCACTGAAAGCTGTTGCTAGCCAGCACCCTTCCTTGGAAGCGCTTTTGTAGGCCAAAGAACACTGGGGCTCTGGGCTTCTCTAGCCACCTAATCTTCTGCTCATCCTCTCGCGCAGTCTAAAGAGAGTTCAGGTGAGAAATTGCAAACGTCGAGCAATTGCTCAGAGATGAAAAGTGCCAGCAGTGAAAGCTGTTGCTAGCCAGCACCCTTCCTTGGAAGCGCTTTCACAGGTGCAGCAACACTGGGGCTCTGGGCTTCTCTACCCACCAAACATCACGGTCATTCTCTTTCGATCTCGTAGACACGAGTTGAGAAATTGCAAATGTCCAGCAATTGCTCAGAGATGAAAAGTGCCAGCACTGAAAGCTCTTGCTAGCCAGCACCCTTCCTTGGAAGCGCTTTCACAGGCGCATTAACACTGGGGCTTTGCGCTTCTCTAGCCACCAAACGTCACGGTCATTCTCTTTCCGTCTCGTAGACACGAGCTGAGAAATTACAAACATCGAGCAATTGCTCAGAGATGAAAAGTGCCAGCACTGAAAGCTGTTGCTAGCCAGCAGCCTTCCTTGGAAGCGCTTTCACAGGCGCAGCAACACTGGGGCTCTGGGCTTCTCTAGCCACCAAAGGTCACGGTCCTTCTCTTTCCATCTCATAGACATGAGCTGAGAAATTGCAAACGTCCAGCAATTGCTCAGAGATGAAAAGTGCCAGCACTGAAAGCTGTTGCTAGCCAGCACCCTTCCTTGGAAGCGCTTTTGTAGGCCTAAGAAGACTGGGGCTCTGGGCTTCTCTAGCCACCTAATCTTCTGCTCATCCTCTCGCGCACTCTAAAGAGAGCTCAGGTGAGAAATTGCAAACGTCGAGCAATTGCTCAGAGATGAAAAGTGCCAGCACTGAAAGCTGTTGCTAGCCAGCACCCTTCCTTGGAAGCGCTTTTATAGGCCTAAGAACACTGGGGCTCTGGGCTTCTCTAGCCACCTAATCTTCTGCTCATCCTCTCGCGCACTCTAAAGAGAGCTCAGGTGAGAAATTGCAAACGTTGAGCAATTGCTCAGAGATGAAAAGTGCCAGCACTGAAAGCTGTTGCTAGCCAGCACCCTTCCTTGGAAGCGCTTTTGTAGGCCTAAGAAGACTGGGGCTCTGGGCTTCTCTAGCCACCTAATCTTCTGCTCATCCTCTCGCGCAGTCTAAAGAGAGCTCAGGTGAGAAATTGCAAACGTCGAGCAATTGCTCAGCGATGAAAAGTGCCAGCACTGAAAGCTGTTGCTAGCCAGCACCCTTCCTTGGAAGCGCTTTTGTAGGCCTAAGAACACTGGGGCTCTGGGCTTCTCTAGCCACCTAATCTTCTGCTCATCCTCTCGCACAGTCTAAAGAGAGCTCAGGTGAGAAATTGCAAACGTCGAGCAATTGCTCAGAGATGAAAAGTGCCAGCACTGAAAGCTGTTGCTAGCCAGCACCCTTCCTTGGAAGCGCTTTTATAGGCCTAAGAAGACTGGGGCTCTGGGCTTCTCTAGCCACCTAATCTTCTGCTCATCCTCTCGCGCAGTCTAAAGAGAGCTCAGGTGAGAAATTGCAAACGTCGAGCAATTGCTCAGAGATGAAAAGTGCCAGCACTGAAAGCTGTTGCTAGCCAGCACCCTTCCTTGGAAGCGCTTTCACGGGCGCAGCAACACTGGGGCTTTGCACTTCTCTACCCACCAAAGGTCACGGTCACTCTCTCTCCGTCTCGTAGACACGAGCTGAGAAATTGCAAACGTCGAGCAATTGCTCAGAGATGAAAAGTGCCAGCACTGAAAGCTGTTGCTAGCCAGCACCCTTCCTTGGAAGCGCTTTTGTAGGCCTAAGAACACTGGGGCTCTGGGCTTCTCTAGCCACCTAATCTTCTGCTCATCCTCTCGTGCACTCTAAAGAGAGCTCAGGTGAGAAATTGCAAACGTCCAGCAATTGCTCAGAGATGAAAAGTGCCAGCACTGAAAGCTCTTGCTAGCCAGCACCCTTCCTTGGAAGCGCTTTCACAGGCGCATTAACACTGGGGCTTTGCGCTTCTCTAGCCACCAAACGTCACGGTCCTTCTCTTTCCGTCTCGTAGACACGAGCTGAGAAATTGCAAACGTTGAGCAATTGCTCAGCGATGAAAAGTGCCAGCACTGAAAGCTGTTGCTAGCCAGCAGCCTTCCTTGGAAGCGCTTTTGTAGGCCTAAGAACACTGGGGCTCTGGGCTTCTCTAGCCACCTAATCTTCTGCTCATCCTCTCGTGCACTCTAAAGAGAGCTCAGGTGAGAAATTGCAAATGTTGAGCAATTGCTCAGCGATGAAAAGTGCCAGCACTGAAAGCTCTTGCTAGCCAGCACCCTTCCTTGGAAGCGCTTTCACAGGCGCATTAACACTGGGGCTTTGCGCTTCTCTAGCCACCAAAAGTCACGGTCATTCTCTTTCCGTCTCGTAGACACGAGCTGAGAAATTGCAAACGTCGAGCAATTGCTCAGAGATGAAAAGTGCCAGCACTGAAAGCTGTTGCTAGCCAGCACCCTTCCTTGGAAGCGCTTTTGTAGGCCTAAGACCACTGGGGCTCTGGGCTTCTCTAGCCACCTAATCTTCTGCTCATCCTCTCGCGCACTCTAAAGAGAGCTCAGGTGAGAAATTGCAAACGTCGAGCAATTGCTCAGCGATGAAAAGTGCCAGCACTGAAAGCTGTTGCTAGCCAGCACCCTTCCTTAGAAGCACTTTCACAGGTGCAGCAACACTGGGGCTTTGCGCTTCTCTAGCCACCAAACATCACGGTCATTCTCTTTCCGTCTCGTAGACACGAGCTGAGAAATTGCAAACGTCGAGCAATTGCTCAGAGATGAAAAGTGCCAGCACTGAAAGCTGTTGCTAGCCAGCACCCTTCCTTGGAAGCGCTTTCACAGGCGCATTAACACTGGGGCTTTGCGCTTCTCTAGCCACCAAACGTCACGGTCCTTCTCTTTCCGTCTCGTAGACACGAGCTGAGAAATTGCAAACGTCGAGCAATTGCTCAGAGATGAAAAGTGCCAGCACTGAAAGCTGTTGCTAGCCAGCCCCCTTTCTTGGAAGCGCTTTCACAGGCGCATTAACACTGGGGCTTTGCGCTTCTCTAGCCACCAAACGTCACGGTCCTTCTCTTTCCGTCTCGTAGACACGAGTTGAGAAATTGCAAACGTCGAGCAATTGCTCAGAGATGAAAAGTGCCAGCACTGAAAGCTGTTGCTAGCCAGCCCCCTTCCTTGGAAGCGCTTTTGTAGGCCTAAGAAGACTGGGGCTCTGGGCTTCTCTAGCCACCTAATCTTCTGCTCATCCTCTCGCGCACTCTAAAGAGAGCTCAGGTGAGAAATTGCAAACGTCCAGCAATTGCTCAGAGATGAAAAGTGCCAGCACTGAAAGCTGTTGCTAGCCAGCACCCTTCCTTGGAAGCACTTTCACAGGTGCAGCAACACTGGGGCTTTGCGCTTCTCTAGCCACCAAACATCACGGTCATTCTCTTTCCGTCTCGTAGACACGAGCTGAGAAATTGCAAACGTCGAGCAATTGCTCAGAGATGAAAAGTGCCAGCACTGAAAGCTGTTGCTAGCCAGCCCCCTTCCTTGGAAGCGCTTTTGTAGGCCTAAGAAGACTGGGGCTCTGGGCTTCTCTAGCCACCTAATCTTCTGCTCATCCTCTCGCACAGTCTAAAGAGAGCTCAGGTGAGAAATTGCAAACGTCGAGCAATTGCTCAGCGATGAAAAGTGCCAGCACTGAAAGCTCTTGCTAGCCAGCACCCTTCCTTGGAAGCGCTTTTATAGGCCTAAGAACACTGGGGCTCTGGGCTTCTCTAGCCACCTAATCTTCTGCTCATCCTCTCGCGCAGTCTAAAGAGAGCTCAGGTGAGAAATTGCAAAGGTCGAGCAATTGCTCAGAGATGAAAAGTGCCAGCACTGAAAGCTGTTGCTAGCCAGCCCCCTTCCTTGGAAGCGCTTTTGTAGGCCTAAGAAGACTGGGGCTCTGGGCTTCTCTAGCCACCTAATCTTCTGCTCATCCTCTCGCACAGTCTAAAGAGAGCTCAGGTGAGAAATTGCAAACGTCGAGCAATTGCTCAGCGATGAAAAGTGCCAGCACTGAAAGCTGTTGCTAGCCAGCACCCTTCCTTGGAAGCGCTTTTGTAGGCCTAAGAAGACTGGGGCTCTGGGCTTCTCTAGCCACCTAATCTTCTGCTCATCCTCTCGTGCACTCTAAAGAGAGCTCAGGTGAGAAATTGCAAACGTCGAGCAATTGCTCAGCGATGAAAAGTGCCAGCACTGAAAGCTGTTGCTAGCCAGCACCCTTCCTTGGAAGCGCTTTCACGGGCGCAGCAACACTGGGGCTTTGCGCTTCTCTAGCCACCAAACATCACCGTCACTATCTCTCCGTCTCGTAGACACGAGCTGAGAAATTGCAAACGTCGAGCAATTGCTCAGCGATGAAAAGTGCCAGCACTGAAAGCTGTTGCTAGCCGGCAGCCTTCCTTGGAAGCGCTTTTGTAGGCCTAAGAAGACTGGGGCTCTGGGCTTCTCTAGCCACCTAATCTTCTGCTCATCCTCTCATGCACTCTAAAGAGAGCTCAGGTGAGAAATTGCAAACGTCGAGCAATTGCTCAGAGATGAAAAGTGCCAGCACTGAAAGCTGTTGCTAGCCAGCACCCTTCCTTGGAAGCGCTTTTACAGGCGCAGGAACACTGGGGCTTTGCGCTTCTCTAGCCACCAAACGTCACGGTCCTTCTCTTTCCGTCTCGTAGACACGAGCTGAGAAATTGCAAACGTTGAGCAATTGCTCAGCGATGAAAAGTGCCAGCACTGAAAGCTGTTGCTAGCCAGCACCCTTCCTTGGAAGCGCTTTTGTAGGCCTAAGAACACTGGGGCTCTGGGCTTCTCTAGCCACCGAATCTTCTGCTCATCCTCTCGCGCACTCTAAAGAGAGCTCAGGTGAGAAATTGCAAACGTCGAGCAATTGCTCAGAGATGAAAAGTGCCAGCACTGAAAGCTGTTGCTAGCCAGCACCCTTCCTTGGAAGCGCTTTTGTAGGCCTAAGAAGACTGGGGCTCTGGGCTTCTCTAGCCACCTAATCTTCTGCTCATCCTCTCGCGCAGTCTAAAGAGAGCTCAGGTGAGAAATTGCAAACGTCGAGCAATTGCTCAGAGATGAAAAGTGCCAGCAGTGAAAGCTGTTGCTAGCCAGCACCCTTCCTTGGAAGTGCTTTCACAGGTGCAGCAACACTGGGGCTCTGGGCTTCTCTACCCACCAAACATCACGGTCATTCTCTTTCGATCTCGTAGACACGAGTTGAGAAATTGCAAATGTCCAGCAATTGCTCAGAGATGAAAAGTGCCAGCACTGAAAGCTCTTGCTAGCCAGCACCCTTCCTTGGAAGCGCTTTCACAGGCGCAGCAACACTGGGGCTTTGCGCTTCTCTAGCCACCAAACGTCACGGTCACTCTCTTTCCGTCTCGTAGACACGAGCTGAGAAATTGCAAACAACGAGCAATTGCTCAGAGATGAAAAGTGCCAGCACTGAAAGCTGTTGCTAGCCAGCAGCCTTCCTTGGAAGCGCTTTCACAGGCGCAGCAACACTGGGGCTCTGGGCTTCTCTAGCCACCAAAGGTCACGGTCCTTCTCTTTCCATCTCGTAGACACGAGCTGAGAAATTGCAAACGTCCAGCAATTGCTCAGAGATGAAAAGTGCCAGCACTGAAAGCTGTTGGTAGCCAGCACCCTTCCTTGGAAGCGCTTTTGTAGGCCTAAGAAGACTGGGGCTCTGGGCTTCTCTAGCCACCTAATCTTCTGCTCATCCTCTCGCGCACTCTAAAGAGAGCTCAGGTGAGAAATTGCAAACGTCGAGCAATTGCTCAGAGATGAAAAGTGCCAGCACTGAAAGCTCTTGCTAGCCAGCACCCTTCCTTTAAGCGCTTTTATAGGCCTAAGAACACTGGGGCTCTGGGCTTCTCTAGCCACCTAATCTTCTGCTCATCCTCTCGCGCACTCTAAAGAGAGCTCAGGTGAGAAATTGCAAACGTCCAGCAATTGCTCAGAGTTGAAAAGTGCCAGCACTGAAAGCTGTTGCTAGCCAGCACCCTTCCTTGGAAGCGCTTTTGTAGCCCTAAGAACACTGGGGCTCTGGGCTTCTCTAGCCACCTAATCTTCTGCTCATCCTCTCGCGCACTCTAAAGAGAGCTCAGGTGAGAAATTGCAAACGTCGAGCAATTGCTCAGCGATTAAAAGTGCCAGCACTGAAAGCTGTTGCTAGCCAGCACGCTTCCTTGGAAGCGCTTTCACGGGCGCAGCAACACTGGGGCTTTGCGCTTCTCTAGCCACCAAACATCACGGTCACTATCTCTCCGTCTCGTAGACACGAGCTGAGAAATTGCAAACGTCGAGCAATTGCTCAGCGATGAAAAGTGCCAGCACTGAAAGCTGTTGCTAGCCGGCAGCCTTCCTTGGAAGCGCTTTTGTAGGCCTAAGAAGACTGGGGCTCTGGGCTTCTCTAGCCACCTAATCTTCTGCTCATCCTCTCGTGCACTCTAAAGAGAGCTCAGGTGAGAAATTGCAAACGTTGAGCAATTGCTCAGCGATGAAAAGTGCCAGCACTGAAAGCTGTTGCTAGCCAGCACCCTTCCTTGGAAGCGCTTTCACAGGCGCAGTAACACTGGGGCTTTGCGCTTCTCTAGCCACCAAACGTCACGGTCCTTCTCTTTCCGTCTCGTAGACACGAGCTGAGAAATTGCAAACGTTGAGCAATTGCTCAGCGATGAAAAGTGGCAGCACTGAAAGCTCTTGCTAGCCAGCCCCCTTCCTTGGAAGCGCTTTTGTAGGCCTAAGAACACTGGGGCTCTGGGCTTCTCTAGCCACCGAATCTTCTGCTCATCCTCTCGCGCACTCTAAAGAGAGCTCAGGTGAGAAATTGCAAACGTCGAGCAATTGCTCAGAGATGAAAAGTGCCAGCACTGAAAGCTGTTGCTAGCCAGCACCCTTCCTTGGAAGCGCTTTTGTAGGCGTAAGAACACTGGGGCTCTGGGCTTCTCTAGCCACCTCATCTTCTGCTCATCCTCTCGCGCACTCTAAAGAGAGCTCAGGTGAGAAATTGCAAACGTCGAGCAATTGCTCAGAGATGAAAAGTGCCAGCACTGAAAGCTCTTGCTAGCCAGCACCCTTCCTTGGAAGCGCTTTTATAGGCCTAAGAACACTGGGGCTCTGGGCTTCTCTAGCCACCTAATCTTCTGCTCATCCTCTCGCGCAGTCTAAAGAGAGCTCAGGTGAGAAATTGCAAACGTCGAGCAATTGCTCAGCGATGAAAAGTGCCAGCACTGAAAGCTGTTGCTAGCCAGCACCCTTCCTTGGAAGCGCTTTTGTAGGCCTAAGAACACTGGGGCTCTGGGCTTCTCTAGCCACCTAATCTTCTGCTCATCCTCTCGCGCATTCTAAAGAGAGCTCAGGTGAGAAATTGCAAACGTCCAGCAATTGCTCAGAGATGAAAAGTGCCAGCACTGAAAGCTCTTGCTAGCCAGCACCCTTCCTTGGAAGCGCTTTCACAGGCGCAGCAACACTGGGGCTTTGCGCTTCTCTAGCCACCAAACGTCACGGTCATTCTCTTTCCGTCTCGTAGACACGAGCTGAGAAATTGCAAACGTTGAGCAATTGCTCAGCGATGAAAAGTGCCAGCACTGAAAGCTGTTGCTAGCCAGCACCCTTCCTTGGAAGCGCTTTTGTAGGCCTAAGAAGACTGGGGCTCTGGGCTTCTCTAGCCACCGAATCTTCTGCTCATCCTCTCGCACAGTCTAAAGAGAGCTCAGGTGAGAAATTGCAAACGTCGAGCAATTGCTCAGAGATGAAAAGTGCCAGCACTGAAAGCTGTTGCTAGCCAGCACCCTTCCTTGGAAGCGCTTTTATAGGCCTAAGAACACTGGGGCTCTGGGCTTCTCTAGCCACCTAATCTTCTGCTCATCCTCTCGCGCAGTCTAATGAGAGCTCAGGTGAGAAATTGCAAACGTCGAGCAATTGCTCAGCGATGAAAAGTGCCAGCACTGAAAGCTGTTGCTAGCCAGCACCCTTCCTTGGAAGCGCTTTTGTAGGCCTAAGAAGACTGGGGCTCTGGGCTTCTCTAGCCACCTAATCTTCTGCTCATCCTCTCGCGCACTCTAAAGAGAGGTCAGGTGAGAAATTGCAAACGTCGAGCAATTGCTCAGAGATGAAAAGTGCCAGCACTGAAAGCTGTTGCTAGCCAGCACCCTTCCTTGGAAGCGCTTTCACGGGCGCAGCAACACTGGGGCTTTGCACTTCTCTACCCACCAAAGGTCACGGTCACTCTCTCTCCGTCTCGTAGACACGAGCTGAGAAATTGCAAACATCGAGCAATTGCTCAGAGATGAAAAGTGCCAGCACTGAAAGCTGTTGCTAGCCAGCACCCTTCCTTGGAAGCGCTTTTGTAGGCCTAAGAACACTGGGGCTCTGGGCTTCTCTAACCACCTAATCTTCTGCTCATCCTCTCGCGCATTCTAAAGAGAGCTCAGGTGAGAAATTGCAAACGTCCAGCAATTGCTCAGAGATGAAAAGTGCCAGCACTGAAAGCTGTTGCTAGCCAGCACCCTTCCTTGGAAGCGCTTTCACAGGTGCAGCAACACTGGGGCTTTGCGCTTCTCTAGCCACCAAACGTCACGGTCATTCTCTTTCCGTCTCGTAGACACGAGCTGAGAAATTGCAAACGTCGAGCAATTGCTCAGCGATGAAAAGTGCCAGCACTGAAAGCTGTTGCTAGCCAGCCCCCTTCCTTGGAAGCGCTTTTGTAGGCCTAAGAAGACTGGGGCTCTGGGCTTCTCTAGCCACCGAATCTTCTGCTCATCCTCTCGCACAGTCTAAAGAGAGCTCAGGTGAGAAATTGCAAACGTCGAGCAATTGCTCAGAGATGAAAAGTGCCAGCACTGAAAGCTGTTGCTAGCCAGCACCCTTCCTTGGAAGCGCTTTCACGGGCCCAGCAACACTGGTGCTTTGCGCTTCTCTACCCACCAAACATCACGGTCACTATCTCTCCGTCTCGTAGACACGAGCTGAGAAATTGCAAACGTCGAGCAATTGCTCAGCGATGAAAAGTGCCAGCACTGAAAGCTGTTGCTAGCCAGCAGCCTTCCTTGGAAGCGCTTTTGTAGGCCTAAGACCACTGGGGCTCTGGGCTTCTCTAGCCACCTAATCTTCTGCTCATCCTCTCGTGCACTCTAAAGAGAGCTCAGGTGAGAAATTGCAAACGTCGAGCAATTGCTCAGAGATGAAAAGTGCCAGCACTGAAAGCTGTTGCTAGCCAGCACCCTTCCTTGGAAGCGCTTTCACAGGCGCAGTAACACTGGGGCTTTGCGCTTCTCTAGCCACCAAACGTCACGGTCCTTCTCTTTCCGTCTCGTAGACACGAGCTGAGAAATTGCAAACGTTGAGCAATTGCTCAGCGATGAAAAGTGCCAGCACTGAAAGCTGTTGCTAGCCAGCCCCCTTCCTTGGAAGCGCTTTTGTAGGCCTAAGAACACTGGGGCTCTGGGCTTCTCTAACCACCTAATCTTCTGCTCATCCTCTCGCGCACTCTAAAGAGAGCTCAGGTGAGAAATTGCAAACGTCGAGCAATTGCTCAGAGATGAAAAGTGCCAGCACTGAAAGCTGTTGCTAGCCAGCAGCCTTCCTTGGAAGCGCTTTTACAGGCGCAGCAACACTGGGGCTTTGCGCTTCTCTAGCCACCAAAGGTCACGGTCCTTCTCTTTCCGTCTCGTAGACACGAGCTGAGAAATTGCAAACGTCGAGCAATTGCTCAGCGATGAAAAGTGCCAGCACTGAAAGCTGTTGCTAGCCAGCACCCTTCCTTGGAAGCGCTTTCACAGGCGCAGCAACACTGGGGCTTTGCGCTTCTCTAGCCACCAAATGTCACGGTCATTCTCTTTCCGTCTCGTAGACACGAGCTGAGAAATTGCAAACATCCAGCAATTGCTCAGAGATGAAAAGTGCCAGCACTGAAAGCTCTTGCTAGCCAGCACCCTTCCTTGGAAGCGCTTTCAGAGGCGCAGCAACACTGGGGCTCTGGGCTTCTCTAGCCACCAAATGTCACGGTCCTTCTCTTTCCGTCTCGTAGACACGAGCTGAGAAATTGCAAACGTCGAGCAATTGCTCAGAGATGAAAAGTGCCAGCACTGAAAGCTGTTGCTAGCCAGCACCCTTCCTTGGAAGCGCTTTTGTAGGCCTAAGAACACTGGGGCTCTGGGCTTCTCTAGCCACCTAATCTTCTGCTCATCCTCTCGCGCACTTTAAAGAGAGCTCAGGTGAGAAATTGCAAACGTCGAGCAATTGCTCAGAGATGAAAAGTGCCAGCACTGGAAGTTCTTGCTAGCCAGCACCTTTCCTTGGAAGTGCTTTCACAGGCGCAGCAACACTGGGGCTTTGCGCTTCTCTAGCCACCAAACGTCACGGTCCTTCTCTTTCCGTCTCGTAGACACGAGCTGAGAAATTGCAAAAGTCGAGCAATTGCTCAGAGATGAAAAGTGCCAGCACTGAAAGCTGTTGCTAGCCAGCACCCTTCCTTGGAAGCGCTTTTGTAGGCCTAAGAAGACTGGGGCTCTGGGCTTCTCTAGCCACCTAATCTTCTGCTCATCCTCTCGCGCACTCTAAAGAGAGCTCAGGTGAGAAATTGCAAACGTTGAGCAATTGCTCAGCGATGAAAAGTGCCAGCACTGAAAGCTGTTGCTAGCCAGCACCCTTCCTTGGAAGCGCTTTCACAGGCGCAGCAACACTGGGGCTTTGCGCTTCTCTAGCCACCAAACGTCACGGTCATTCTCTTTCCGTCTCGTAGACACGAGCTGAGAAATTGCAAACGTCGAGCAATGCTCAGCGATGAAAAGTGCCAGCACTGAAAGCTGTTGCTAGCCAGCACCCTTCCTTGGAAGCGCTTTTGTAGGCCTAAGACCACTGGGGCTCTGGGCTTCTCTAGCCACCTAATCTTCTGCTCATCCTCTCGCACAGTCTAAAGAGAGCTCAGGTGAGAAATTGCAAACGTTGAGCAATTGCTCAGCGATGAAAAGTGCCAGCACTGAAAGCTGTTGCTAGCCAGCACCCTTCCTTGGAAGCGCTTTTGTAGGCCTAAGAACACTGGGGCTCTGGGCTTCTCTAGCCACCTAATCTTCTGCTCATCCTCTCGCGCACTCTAAAGAGAGCTCAGGTGAGAAATTGCAAACGTCGAGCAATTGCTCAGAGATGAAAAGTGCCAGCACTGAAAGCTGTTGCTAGCCAGCACCCTTCCTTGGAAGCGCTTTTGTAGGCCTAAGAACACTGGGGCTCTGGGCTTCTCTAGCCACCTAATCTTCTGCTCATCCTCTCGCGCACTCTAAAGAGAGCTCAGGTGAGATATTGCAAACGTCGAGCAATTGCTCAGAGATGAAAAGTGCCAGCACTGAAAGCTGTTGCTAGCCAGCACCCTTCCTTGGAAGCGCTTTCACGGGCGCAGCAACACTGGGGCTTTGCACTTCTCTACCCACCAAAGGTCACGGTCACTCTCTCTCCGTCTCGTAGACACGAGCTGAGAAATTGCAAACGTCGAGCAATTGCTCAGAGATGAAAAGTGCCAGCACTGAAAGCTGTTGCTAGCCAGCACCCTTCCTTGGAAGCGCTTTTGTAGGCCTAAGAAGACTGGGGCTCTGGGCTTCTCTAGCCACCTAATCTTCTGCTCATCCTCTCGTGCACTCTAAAGAGAGCTCAGGTGAGAAATTGCAAACGTCGAGCAATTGCTCAGAGATGAAAAGTGCCAGCACTGAAAGCTGTTGCTAGCCAGCACCCTTCCTTGGAAGCGCTTTCACAGGCGCAGTAACACTGGGGCTTTGCGCTTCTCTACCCACCAAACGTCACGGTCCTTCTCTTTCCATCTCGTAGACACGAGCTGAGAAATTGCAAACGTTGAGCAATTGCTCAGCGATGAAAAGTGCCAGCACTGAAAGCTGTTGCTAGCCAGCCCCCTTCCTTGGAAGCGCTTTTGTAGGCCTAAGAAGACTGGGGCTCTGGGCTTCTCTAGCCACCTAATCTTCTGCTCATCCTCTCGCGCATTCTAAAGAGAGCTCAGGTGAGAAATTGCAAATGTCCAGCAATTGCTCAGCGATGAAAAGTGCCAGCACTGAAAGCTGTTGCTAGCCAGCACCCTTCCTTGGAAGCGCTTTCACAGGCGCAGCAACACTGGGGCTTTGCGCTTCTCTAGCCACCAAACGTCACGGTCATTCTCTTTCCGTCTCGTAGACACGAGCTGAGAAATTGCAAACGTCGAGCAATTGCTCAGCGATGAAAAGTGCCAGCACTGAAAGCTGTTGCTAGCCAGCACCCTTCCTTGGAAGCGCTTTCACAGGCGCAGCAACACTGGGACTTTGCGCTTCTCTAGCCACCAAATGTCACGGTCATTCTCTTTCCGTCTCGTAGACACGAGCTGAGAAATTGCAAACATCGAGCAATTGCTCAGCGATGAAAAGTGCCAGCACTGAAAGCTCTTGCTAGCCAGCACCCTTCCTTGGAAGCGCTTTCAGAGGCGCAGCAACACTGGGGCTCTGGGCTTCTCTAGCCACCAAATGTCACGGTCCTTCTCCTTCCGTCTCGTAGACACGAGCTGAGAAATTGCAAACGTCGAGCAATTGCTCAGCGATGAAAAGTGCCAGCACTGAAAGCTGTTGCTAGCCAGCACCCTTCCTTGGAAGCGCTTTTGTAGGCCTAAGAACACTGGGGCTCTGGGCTTCTCTAGCCACCTCATCTTCTGCTCATCCTCTCGCGCACTCTAAAGAGAGCTCAGGTGAGAAATTGCAAACGTCCAGCAATTGCTCAGAGATGAAAAGTGCCAGCACTGGAAGTTCTTGCTAGCCAGCACCTTTCCTTGGAAGCGCTTTCACAGGCGCAGCAACACTGGGGCTTTGCGCTTCTCTAGCCACCAAACGTCACGGTCCTTCTCTTTCCGTCTCGTAGACACGAGCTGAGAAATTGCAAACGTCGAGCAATTGCTCAGCGATGAAAAGTGCCAGCACTGAAAGCTGTTGCTAGCCAGCACCCTTCCTTGGAAGCGCTTTTGTAGGCCTAAGAAGACTGGGGCTCTGGGCTTCTCTAGCCACCGAATCTTCTGCTCATCCTCTCGCGCACTCTAAAGAGAGCTCAGGTGAGAAATTGCAAACGTCGAGCAATTGCTCAGAGATGAAAAGTGCCAGCACTGAAAGCTGTTGCTAGCCAGCACCCTTCCTTGGAAGCGCTTTTGTAGGCCTAAGAACACTGGGGCTCTGGGCTTCTCCAGCCACCTAATCTTCTGCTCATCCTCTCGCGCACTCTAAAGAGAGCTCAGGTGAGAAATTGCAAACGTCGAGCAATTGCTCAGAGAGGAAAAGTGCCAGCACTGAAAGCTGTTGCTAGCCAGCACCCTTCCTTGGAAGTGCTTTCACAGGTGCAGCAACACTGGGGCTCTGGGCTTCTCTACCCACCAAACATCACGGTCATTCTCTTTCGAACTCGTAGACACGAGTTGAGAAATTGCAAATGTCCAGCAATTGCTCAGAGATGAAAAGTGCCAGCACTGAAAGCTGTTGCTAGCCAGCACCCTTCCTTGGAAGCACTTTCACGGGCACAGCAACACTGGGGCTTTGCGCTTCTCTAGCCACCAAACGTCACGGTCACTCTCTCTCCGTCTCGTAGACACGAGCTGCGAAATTGCAAACATCGAGCAATTGCTCAGAGATGAAAAGTGCCAGCACTGAAAGCTGTTGCTAGCCAGCACCCTTCCTTGCAAGCGCTTTTGTAGGCCTAAGAAGACTGGGGCTCTGGGCTTCTCTAGCCACCAAAGGTCACGGTCATTCTCTTTCCATCTCGTAGACACGAGCTGAGAAATTGCAAACGTCCAGCAATTGCTCAGAGATGAAAAGTGGCAGCACTGAAAGCTGTTGCTAGCCAGCACCCTTCCTTGGAAGTGCCTTTGTAGGCCTAAGAACACTGGGGCTCTGGGCTTCTCTAGCCACCTAATCTTCTGCTCATCGTCTCGCGCAGTCTAAAGAGAGCTCAGGTGAGAAATTGCAAACGTTGAGCAATTGCTCAGAAATGACAAGTGCCAGCACTGAAAGCTGTTGCTAGCCAGCACCCTTCCTTGGAAGCGCTTTCACAGGCGCATTAACACTGGGGCTTTGTTCTTCTCTACCCACCAAACGTCACGGTCCTTCTCTTTCTGTCTCGTAGACACGAGCTGAGAAATTGCAAATGTCGAGCAATTGCTCAGAGATGAAAAGTGGCAGCACTGAAAGCTGTTGCTAGCCAGCCCCCTTCCTTGGAAGCGCTTTTGTAGGCCTAAGAACACTGGGGCTCTGGGCTTCTCTAGCCACCTAATCTTCTGCTCATCCTCTCGCGCACTCTAAAGAGAGCTCAGGTGAGAAATTGCAAACGTCGAGCAATTGCTCAGAGATGAAAAGTGCCAGCACTGAAAGCTGTTGCTAGCCAGCACCCTTCCTTGGAAGCGCTTTCACAGGCGCAGCAACACTGGGGCTTTGCGCTTCTCTAGCCACCAAATGTCACGGTCCTTCTCTTTCCGTCTCGTAGACACGAGCTGAGAAATTGCAAACGTCGAGCAATTGCTCAGAGAGGAAAAGTGCCAGCACTGAAAGCTGTTGCTAGCCAGCACCCTTCCTTGGAAGCGCTTTTGTAGTCCTTAGAACACTGGGGCTCTGGGCTTCTCTAGCCACCGAATCTTCTGCTCATCCTCTCGCGCACTCTAAAGAGAGCTCAGGTGAGAAATTGCAAACGTCGAGCAATTGCTCAGAGATGAAAAGTGCCAGCACTGAAAGCTGTTGCTAGCCAGCACCCTTCCTTGGAAGCGCTTTTGTAGGCCTAAGAACACTGGGGCTCTGGGCTTCTCTAGCCACCTAATCTTCTGCTCATCCTCTCGCGCACTCTAAAGAGAGCTCAGGTGAGAAATTGCAAATGTCCAGCAATTGCTCAGAGATGAAAAGTGCCAGCACTGAAAGCTGTTGCTAGCCAGCACCCTTCCTTGGAAGCGCTTTCACAGGCGCAGCAACACTGGGGCTTTGCACTTCTCTAGCCACCAAACATCACGGTCACTCTCTTTCCGTCTCGTAGACACGAGCTGAGAAATTGCAAACGTTGAGCAATTGCTCAGAGATGAAAAGTGCCAGCACTGAAAGCTGTTGCTAGCCAGCACCCTTCCTTGGAAGCGCTTTTGTAGGCCTAAGAACAGTGGGGCTCTGGGCTTCTCTAGCCACCTAATCTTCTGCTCATCCTCTCGCGCACTCTAAAGAGAGCTCAGGTGAGAAATTGCAAACGTCCAGCAATTGCTCAGAGATGAAAAGTGCCAGCATTGAAAGCTGTTGCTAGCCAGCACCCTTCCTTGGAAGCGCTTTTACGGGCGCATCCACACTGGGGCTTTGCGCTTCTCTAGCCACCAAACATCACGGTCACTATCTCTCCGTCTCGTAGACACGAGCTGAGAAATTGCAAATGTCGAGCAATTGCTCAGAGATGAAAAGTGCCAGCACTGAAAGCTGTTGCTAGCCAGCACCCTTCCTTGGAAGCGCTTTTGTAGGCCTAAGAACACTGGGGCTCTGGGCTTCTTTAGCCACCTAATCTTCTGCTCATCCTCTCGCGCACTCTAAAGAGAGCTCAGGTGAGAAATTGCAAACGTCGAGCAATTGCTCAGCGATGAAAAGTGCCAGCACTGAAAGCTGTTGCTAGCCAGCACCCTTCCTTGGAAGCGCTTTTGTAGGCCTAAGAACACTGGGGCTCTGGGCTTCTCTAGCCACCTAATCTTCTGCTCATCCTCTCGCGCACTCTAAAGAGAGCTCAGGTGAGAAATTGCAAAGGTCGAGCAATTGCTCAGAGATGAAAAGTGCCAGCACTGAAAGCTCTTGCTAGCCAGCACCCTTCCTTGGAAGCGCTTTCACAGGCGCAGTAACACTGGGGCTCTGCGCTTCTCTACCCACCAAAGGTCACGGTCATTCTCTTTCCGTCTCGTAGACACGAGCTGAGAAATTGCAAACGTCCAGCAATAGCTCAGAGATGAAAAGTGCCAGCACTGAAAGCTGTTGCTAGCCAGCACCCTTCCTTGGAAGCGCTTTTGTAGGCCTAAGAAGACTGGGGCTCTGGGCTTCTCTAGCCACCTAATCTTCTGCTCATCCTCTCGCGCAGTCTAAAGAGAGCTCAGGTGAGAAATTGCAAACGTTGAGCAATTGCTCAGAGATGAAAAGTGCCAGCACTGAAAGCTGTTGCTAGCCAGCACCCTTCCTTGGAAGCGCTTTCACAGGCGCAGCAACACTGGGGCTTTGCGCTTCTCTACCCACCAAAGGTCACGGTCATTCTCTTTCCGTCTCGTAGACACGAGCTGAGAAATTGCAAACGTCGAGCAATTGCTCAGAGATGAAAAGTGCCAGCACTGAAAGCTGTTGCTAGCCAGCACCCTTCCTTGGAAGCGCTTTTGTAGGCCTAAGAAGACTGGGGCTCTGGGCTTCTCTAGCCACCTAATCTTCTGCTCATCCTCTCGCGCAGTCTAAAGAGAGCTCAGGTGAGAAATTGCAAACGTCGAGCAATTGCTCAGCGATGAAAAGTGCCAGCACTGAAAGCTGTTGCTAGCCAGCACCCTTCCTTGGAAGCGCTTTTATAGGCCTAAGAACACTGGGGCTCTGGGCTTCTCTAGCCACCTAATCTTCTGCTCATCCTCTCGCGCACTCTAAAGAGAGCTCAGGTGAGAAATTGCAAATGTCCAGCAATTGCTCAGAGATGAAAAGTGCCAGCACTGAAAGCTGTTGCTAGCCAGCACCCTTCCTTGGAAGCGCTTTCACAGGTGCAGTAACACTGGGGCTTTGCGCTTCTCTAGCCACCAAACGTCACGGTCATTCTCTTTCCTTCTCGTAGACACGAGCTGAGAAATTGCAAACGTCGAGCAATAGCTCAGAGATGAAAAGTGCCAGCACTGAAAGCTGTTGCTAGCCAGCCCCCTTCCTTGGAAGCGCTTTTGTAGGCCTAAGAAGACTGGGGCTCTGGGCTTCTCTAGCCACCTAATCTTCTGCTCGTCCTCTCGCGCACTCTAAAGAGAGCTCAGGTGAGAAATTGCAAACGTTGAGCAATTGCTCAGCGATGAAAAGTGCCAGCACTGAAAGTTGTTGCTAGCCAGCACCCTTCCTTGGAAGCGCTTTTGTAGGCCTAAGAAGACTGGGGCTCTGGGCTTCTCTAACCACCTAATCTTCTGCTCATCCTCTCGCGCACTCTAAAGAGAGCTCAGGTGAGAAATGGCAAACGTCGTGCAATTGCTCAGTGATTAAAAGTGCCAGCACTGAAAGCTCTTGCTAGCCAGCACCCTTCCTTGGAAGCGCTTTCACAGGCACAGCAACACTGGGGCTTTGCGCTTGTCTACCCACCAAAGGTCACGGTCATTCTCTTTCCGTCTCGTAGACACGAGCTGAGAAATTGCAAACGTCGAGCAATTGCTCAGCGATGAAAAGTGCCAGCACTGAAAGCTGTTGCTAGCCAGCACCCTTCCTTGGAAGCGCTTTTGTAGGCCTAAGAAGACTGGGGCTCTGGGCTTCTCTAGCCACCTAATCTTCTGCTCATCCTCTCGCGCAGTCTAAAGAGAGCTCAGGTGAGAAATTGCAAACGTCGAGCAATTGCTCAGCGATTAAAAGTGCCAGCACTGAAAGCTGTTGCTAGCCAGCACCCTTCCTTGGAAGCACTTTTGTAGGCCTAAGAAGACTGGGGCTCTGGGCTTCTCTAGCCACCGAATCTTCTGCTCATCCTCTCGCGCACTCTAAAGAGAGCTCAGGTGAGAAATTGCAAACGTCGAGCAATTGCTCAGCGATGAAAAGTGCCAGCACTGAAAGCTGTTGCTAGCCAGCACCCTTCCTTGGAAGCGCTTTTGTAGGCCTAAGAACACTGGGGCTCTGGGTTTCTTTAGCCACCTAATCTTCTGCTCATCCTCTCGTGCACTCTAAAGAGAGCTCAGGTGAGAAATTGCAAACGTCGAGCAATTGCTCAGAGATGAAAAGTGCCAGCACTGAAAGCTGTTGCTAGCCAGCACCCTTCCTTGGAAGCGCTTTTGTAGGCCTAAGAACACTGGGGCTCTGGGCTTCTCTAGCCACCTAATCTTCTGCTCATCCTCCCGCGCACTCTAAAGAGAGCTCAGGTGAGAAGTTGCAAAGGTCGAGCAATTGCTCAGAGATGAAAAGTGCCAGCACTGAAAGCTCTTGCTAGCCAGCACCCTTCCTTGGAAGCGCTTTCACAGGCGCAGTAACACTGGGGCTCTGCGCTTCTCTACCCACCAAACGTCACGGTCATTCTCTTTCCGTCTCGTAGACACGAGCTGAGAAATTGCAAACGTTGAGCAATAGCTCAGAGATGAAAAGTGCCAGCACTGAAAGCTGTTGCTAGCCAGCCCCCTTCCTTGGAAGCGCTTTTGTAGGCCTAAGAAGACTGGGGCTCTGGGCTTCTCTAGCCACCTAATCTTCTGCTCATCCTCTCGCGCAGTCTAAAGAGAGCTCAGGTGAGAAATTGCAAACGTTGAGCAATTGCTCAGAGATGAAAAGTGCCAGCACTGAAAGCTGTTGCTAGCCAGCACCCTTCCTTGGAAGCGCTTTCACAGGCGCAGCAACACTGGGGCTTTGCGCTTCTCTACCCACCAAAGGTCATGGTCATTCTCTTTCCGTCTCGTAGACACGAGCTGAGAAATTGCAAACGTCGAGCAATTGCTCAGAGATGAAAAGTGCCAGCACTGAAAGCTGTTGCTAGCCAGCACCCTTCCTTGGAAGCGCTTTTGTAGGCCTAAGAAGACTGGGGCTCTGGGCTTCTCTAGCCACCTAATCTTCTGCTCATCCTCTCGCGCACTCTAAAGAGAGCTCAGGTGAGAAATTGCAAACGTCGAGCAATTGCTCAGCGATGAAAAGTGCCAGCACTGAAAGCTGTTGCTAGCCAGCACCCTTCCTTGGAAGCGCTTTTATAGGCCTAAGAACACTGGGGCTCTGGGCTTCTCTAGCCACCTAATCTTCTGCTCATCCTCTCGCGCATTCTAAAGAGAGCTCAGGTGAGAAATTGCAAATGTCCAGCAATTGCTCAGAGATGAAAAGTGCCAGCACTGAAAGCTCTTGCTAGCCAGCACCCTTCCTTGGAAGCGCTTTCACAGGCGCAGTAACACTGGGGCTTTGCGCTTCTATAGCCACCAAAGGTCACGGTCATTCCCTTTCCGTCTCGTAGAGACGAGCTGAGAAATTGCAAAGGTCGAGCAATTGCTCAGAGATGAAAAGTGCCAGCACTGAAAGCTGTTGCTAGCCAGCACCCTTCCTTGGAAGCGCTTTCACAGGCGCAGCAACACTGGGGCTTTGCGCTTCTCTAGCCACCAAACGTCACGGTCCTTCTCTTTCCGTCTCGTAGACACGAGCTGAGAAATTGCAAACGTCGAGCAATTGCTCAGCGATGAAAAGTGCCAGCACTGAAAGCTGTTGCTAGCCAGCCCCCTTCCTTGGAAGCGCTTTTGTAGGCCTAAGAAGACTGGGGCTCTGGGCTTCTCTAGCCACCTAATCTTCTGCTCATCCTCTCGCGCACTCTAAAGAGAGCTCAGGTGAGAAATTGCAAACGTTGAGCAATTGCTCAGCGGTGAAAAGTGCCAGCACTGAAAGCTGTTGCTAGCCAGCACCCTTCCTTGGAAGCGCTTTTGTAGGCCTAAGAACACTGGGGCTCTGGGCTTCTCTAGCCACCTAATCTTCTGCTCATCCTCTCGCGCACTCTAAAGAGAGCTCAGGTGAGAAATTGCAAACGTCGAGCAATTGCTCAGAGATGAAAAGTGCCAGCACTGAAAGCTGTTGCTAGCCAGCACCCTTCCTTGGAAGCGCTTTTGTAGGCCTAAGAACACTGGGGCTCTGGGCTTCTTTAGCCACCTAATCTTCTGCTCATCCTCTCGCGCACTCTAAAGAGAGCTCAGGTGAGAAATTGCAAACGTCGAGCAATTGCTCAGAGATGAAAAGTGCCAGCACTGAAAGCTGTTTCTAGCCAGCACCCTTCCTTGGAAGCGCTTTTGTAGGCCTAAGAAGACTGGGGCTCTGGGCTTCTCTAGCCACCTAATCTTCTGCTCATCCTCTCGCGCACTCTAAAGAGAGCTCAGGTGAGAAATTGCAAAGGTCGAGCAATTGCTCAGAGATGAAAAGTGCCAGCACTGAAAGCTCTTGCTAGCCAGCACCCTTCCTTGGAAGCGCTTTCACAGGCGCAGTAACACTGGGGCTCTGCGCTTCTCTACCCACCAAACGTCACGGTCATTCTCTTTCCGTCTCGTAGACACGAGCTGAGAAATTGCAAACGTTGAGCAATAGCTCAGAGATGAAAAGTGCCAGCACTGAAAGCTGTTGCTAGCCAGCCCCCTTCCTTGGAAGCGCTTTTGTAGGCCTAAGAAGACTGGGGCTCTGGGCTTCTCTAGCCACCTAATCTTCTGCTCATCCTCTCGCGCAGTCTAAAGAGAGCTCAGGTGAGAAATTGCAAACGTTGAGCAATTGCTCAGAGATGAAAAGTGCCAGCACTGAAAGCTGTTGCTAGCCAGCACCCTTCCTTGGAAGCGCTTTCACAGGCGCAGCAACACTGGGGCTTTGCGCTTCTCTACCCACCAAAGGTCACGGTCATTCTCTTTCCGTCTCGTAGACATGAGCTGAGAAATTGCAAACGTCGAGCAATTGCTCAGCGATGAAAAGTGCCAGCACTGAAAGCTGTTGCTAGCCAGCACCCTTCCTTGGAAGCGCTTTTATAGGCCTAAGAAGACTGGGGCTCTGGGCTTCTCTAGCCACCTAATCTTCTGCTCATCCTCTCGCGCATTCTAAAGAGAGCTCAGGTGAGAAATTGCAAATGTCCAGCAATTGCTCAGAGATGAAAAGTGCCAGCACTGAAAGCTCTTGCTAGCCAGCACCCTTCCTTGGAAGCGCTTTCACAGGCGCAGTAACACTGGGGCTTTGCGCTTCTCTAGCCACCAAAGGTCACGGTCATTCCCTTTCCGTCTCGTAGACACGAGCTGAGAAATTGCAAACGTTGAGCAATTGCTCAGAGATGAAAAGTGCCAGCACTGAAAGCTCTTGCTAGCCAGCACCCTTCCTTGGAAGCGCTTTCACAGGCGCAGCAACACTGGGGCTTTGCGCTTCTCTAGCCACCAAACGTCACGGTCATTCTCTTTCCTTCTCGTAGACACGAGCTGAGAAATTGCAAACGTCGAGCAATAGCTCAGAGATGAAAAGTGCCAGCACTGAAAGCTGTTGCTAGCCAGCCCCCTTCCTTGGAAGCGCTTTTGTAGGCCTAAGAAGACTGGGGCTCTGGGCTTCTCTAGCCACCTAATCTTCTGCTCATCCTCTCGCGCACTCTAAAGAGAGCTCAGGTGACAAATTGCAAACGTTGAGCAATTGCTCAGCGGTGAAAAGTGCCAGCACTGAAAGCTGTTGCTAGCCAGCACCCTTCCTTGGAAGCGCTTTCACAGGCGCAGCAACACTGGGGCTTTGCGCTTCTCTAGCCACCAAACGTCACGGTCATTCTCTTTCCGTCTCGTAGACACGAGCTGAGAAATTGCAAACGTCGAGCAATTGCTCAGAGATGAAAAGTGCCAGCACTGAAAGCTGTTGCTAGCCAGCACCCTTCCTTGGAAGCGCTTTTGTAGGCCTAAGAAGACTGGGGCTCTGGGCTTCTCTAGCCACCTAATCTTCTGCTCATCCTCTCGCGCACTCTAAAGAGAGCTCAGGTGAGAAATTGCAAACGTCGAGCAATTGCTCAGCGATGAAATGTGCCAGCACTGAAAGCTGTTGCTAGCCAGCACCCTTCCTTGGAAGCGCTTTTATAGGCCTAAGCACACTGGGGCTCTGGGCTTCTCTAGCCACCTAATCTTCTGCTCATCCTCTCGCGCAGTCTAAAGAGAGCTCAGGTGAGAAATTGCAAATGTCCAGCAATTGCTCAGAGATGAAAAGTGCCAGCACTGAAAGCTCTTGCTAGCCAGCACCCTTCCTTGGAAGCGCTTTCACAGGCGCAGTAACACTGGGGCTTTGCGCTTCTATAGCCACCAAAGGTCACGGTCATTCCCTTTCCGTCTCGTAGAGACGAGCTGAGAAATTGCAAACGTTGAGCAATTGCTCAGAGATGAAAAGTGCCAGCACTGAAAGCTGTTGCTAGCCAGCACCCTTCCTTGGAAGCGCTTTCACAGGCGCAGCAACACTGGGGCTTTGCGCTTCTCTAGCCACCAAACGTCACGGTCATTCTCTTTCCGTCTCGTAGACACGAGCTGAGAAATTGCAAACGTCGAGCAATTGCTCAGCGATGAAAAGTGCCAGCACTGAAAGCTGTTGCTAGCCAGCACCCTTCCTTGGAAGCGCTTTTGTAGGCCTAAGAAGACTGGGGCTCTGGGCTTCTCTAGCCACCTAATCTTCTGCTCATCCTCTCGCGCACTCTAAAGAGAGCTCAGGTGAGAAATTGCAAACGTTGAGCAATTGCTCAGCGGTGAAAAGTGCCAGCACTGAAAGCTGTTGCTAGCCAGCACCCTTCCTTGGAAGCACTTTTGTAGGCCTAAGAACACTGGGGCTCTGGGCTTCTCTAGCCACCTAATCTTCTGCTCATCCTCTCGCGCACTCTAAAGAGAGCTCAGGTGAGAAATTGCAAACGTCGAGCAATTGCTCAGCAATGAAAAGTGCCAGCACTGAAAGCTGTTGCTAGCCAGCACCCTTCCTTGGAAGCGCTTTTGTAGGCCTAAGAACACTGGGGCTCTGGGCTTCTTTAGCCACCTAATCTTCTGCTCATCCTCTCGCGCACTCTAAAGAGAGCTCAGGTGAGAAATTGCAAAGGTCGAGCAATTGCTCAGCGATGAAAAGTGCCAGCACTGAAAGCTCTTGCTAGCCAGCACCCTTCCTTGGAAGCGCTTTCACAGGCGCAGTAACACAGGGGCTCTGCGCTTCTCTACCCACCAAACGTCACGGTCATTCTCTTTCCGTCTCGTAGACACGAGCTGAGAAATTGCAAACGTTGAGCAATAGCTCAGAGATGAAAAGTGCCAGCACTGAAAGCTCTTGCTAGCCAGCCCCCTTCCTTGGAAGCGCTTTTGTAGGCCTAAGAAGACTGGGGCTCTGGGCTTCTCTAGCCACCTAATCTTCTGCTCATCCTCTCGCGCAGTCTAAAGAGAGCTCAGGGGAGAAATTGCAAACGTCCAGCAATTGCTCAGAGATGAAAAGTGCCAGCACTGAAAGCTGTTGCTAGCCAGCACCCTTCCTTGGAAGCGCTTTCACAGGCGCAGCAACACTGGGGCTTTGCGCTTCTCTACCCACCAAAGGTCACGGTCATTCTCTTTCCGTCTCGTAGACACGAGCTGAGAAATTGCAAACGTCGAGCAATTGCTCAGCGATGAAAAGTGCCAGCACTGAAAGCTGTTGCTAGCCAGCACCCTTCCTTGGAAGCGCTTTTGTCGGCCTAAGAAGACTGGGGCTCTGGGCTTCTCTAGCCACCTAATCTTCTGCTCATCCTCTCGCGCACTCTAAAGAGAGCTCAGGTGAGAAATTGCAAACGTCGAGCAATTGCTCAGCGATGAAAAGTGCCAGCACTGAAAGCTGTTGCTAGCCAGCACCCTTCCTTGGAAGCGCTTTTATAGGCCTAAGAACACTGGGGCTCTGGGCTTCTCTAGCCACCTAATCTTCTGCTCATCCTCTCGCGCATTCTAAAGAGAGCTCAGGTGAGAAATTGCAAATGTCCAGCAATTGCTCAGAGATGAAAAGTGCCAGCACTGAAAGCTCTTGCTAGCCAGCACCCTTCCTTGGAAGCGCTTTCACAGGCGCAGTAACACTGGGGCTTTGCGCTTCTCTAGCCACCAAAGGTCACGGTCATTCCCTTTCCGTCTCGTAGACACGAGCTGAGAAATTGCAAACGTTGAGCAATTGCTCAGAGATGAAAAGTGCCAGCACTGAAAGCTCTTGCTAGCCAGCACCCTTCCTTGGAAGCGCTTTCACAGGCGCAGCAACACTGGGGCTTTGCGCTTCTCTAGCCACCAAACGTCACGGTCATTCTCTTTCCTTCTCGTAGACACGAGCTGAGAAATTGCAAACGTCGAGCAATAGCTCAGAGATGAAAAGTGCCAGCACTGAAAGCTGTTGCTAGCCAGCCCCCTTCCTTGGAAGCGCTTTTGTAGGCCTAAGAAGACTGGGGTTCTGGGCTTCTCTAGCCACCTAATCTTCTGCTCATCCTCTCGCGCACTCTAAAGAGAGCTCAGGTGACAAATTGCAAACGTTGAGCAATTGCTCAGAGATGTCAAGTGCCAGCACTGAAAGCTCTTGCTAGCCAGCACCCTTCCTTGGAAGCGCTTTCACAGGCGCAGCAACACTGGGGCTTTGTTCTTCTCTAGCCACCAGATGTCACGGTCATTCTCTTTCCGTCTCGTAGACACGAGCTGAGAAATTGCAAACGTCGAGCAATTGCTCAGCGATGAAAAGTGCCAGCACTGAAAGCTGTTGCTAGCCAGCCCCCTTCCTTGGAAGCGCTTTTGTAGGCCTAAGAAGACTGGGGCTCTGGGCTTCTCTAGCCACCTAATCTTCTGCTCGTCCTCTCGCGCACTCTAAAGAGAGCTCAGGTGAGAAATTGCAAACGTCGAGCAATTGCTCAGAGATGAAAAGTGCCAGCACTGAAAGCTGTTGCTAGCCAGCACCCTTCCTTGGAAGCGCTTTTGTAGGCCTAAGAAGACTGGGGCTCTGGGCTTCTCTAACCACCTAATCTTCTGCTCATCCTCTCGCGCACTCTAAAGAGAGCTCAGGTGAGAAATTGCAAACGTCGAGCAATTGCTCAGCGATGAAAAGTGCCAGCACTGAAAGCTGTTGCTAGCCAGCACCCTTCCTTGGAAGCGCTTTCACAGGCACAGCAACACTGGGGCTTTGCGCTTGTCTACCCACCAAAGGTCACGGTCATTCTCTTTCCGTCTCGTAGACACGAGCTGAGAAATTGCAAACGTCGAGCAATTGCTCAGCGATGAAAAGTGCCAGCACTGAAAGCTCTTGCTAGCCAGCACCCTTCCTTGGAAGCGCTTTTGTAGGCCTAAGAAGACTGGGGCTCTGGGCTTCTTTAGCCACCTAATCTTCTGCTCATCCTCTCGCGCACTCTAAAGAGAGCTCAGGTGACAAATTGCAAACGTCGAGCAATTGCTCAGCGATGAAAAGTGCCAGCACTGAAAGCTGTTGCTAGCCAGCACCCTTCCTTGGAAGCGCTTTTGTAGGCCTAAGAACACTGGGGCTCTGTGCTTCTCTAGCCACCTAATCTTCTGCTCATCCTCTCGCGCACTCTAAAGAGAGCTCAGGTGAGAAATTGCAAACGTCGAGCAATTGCTCAGCGATGAAAAGTGCCAGCACTGAAAGCTGTTGCTAGCCAGCACCCTTCCTTGGAAGCGCTTTTGTAGGCCTAAGGAGACTGGGGCTCTGGGCTTCTCTAGCCACCTAATCTTCTGCTCATCCTCTCGCGCACTCTAAAGAGAGCTCAGGTGAGAAATTGCAAACGTCGAGCAATTGCTCAGAGATGAAAAGTGCCAGCACTGAAAGCTCTTGCTAGCCAGCACCCTTCCTTGGAAGCGCTTTCACAGGCGCAGTAACACTGGGGCTCTGCGCTTCTCTACCCACCAAACGTCACGGTCCTTCTCTTTCCGTCTCGTAGACACGAGCTGAGAAATTGCAAACGTCAAGCAATTGCTCAGCGATGAAAAGTGCCAGCACTGAAAGCTGTTGCTAGCCAGCACCCTTCCTTGGAAGCGCTTTTGTAGGCCTAAGAAGACTGGGGCTCTGGGCTTCTCTAGCCACCTAATCTTCTGCTCATCCTCTCGCGCACTCTAAAGAGAGCTCAGGTGAGAAATTGCAAACGTCGAGCAATTGCTCAGAGATGAAAAGTGCCAGCACTGAAAGCTGTTGCTAGCCAGCACCCTTCCTTGGAAGCGCTTTTGTAGGCCTAAGACCACTGGGGCTCTGGGCTTCTCTAGCCACCTAATCTTCTGCTCATCCTCTCGCGCACTCTAAAGAGAGCTCAGGTGAGAAATTGCAAACGTCGAGCAATTGCTCAGAGATGAAAAGTGCCAGCACTGAAAGCTGTTGCTAGCCAGCCCCCTTCCTTGGAAGCGCTTTTGTAGGCCTAAGAAGACTGGGGCTCTGGGCTTCTCTAGCCACCTAATCTTCTGCTCATCCTCTCGCGCACTCTAAAGAGAGCTCAGGTGACAAATGCAAACGTCGAGCAATTGCTCAGCGATGAAAAGTGCCAGCACTGAAAGCTCTTGCTAGCCAGCACCCTTCCTTGGATGCGCTTTCACAGGCGCAGCAACACTGGGGCTTTGTGCTTCTCTAGCCACCAAATGTCACGGTCATTCTCTTTCCGTCTCGTAGACACGAGCTGAGAAATTGCAAACGTTGAGCAATAGCTCAGCGATGAAAAGTGCCAGCACTGGAAGCTGTTGCTAGCCAGCCCCCTTCCTTGGAAGCGCTTTTGTAGGCCTAAGAAGACTGGGGCTCTGGGCTTCTCTAGCCACCTAATCTTCTGCTCATCCTCTCGCGCACTCTAAAGAGAGCTCAGGTGAGAAATTGCAAACGTCGAGCAATTGCTCAGCGATGAAAAGTGCCAGCACTGAAAGCTGTTGCTAGCCAGCACCCTTCCTTGGAAGCGCTTTTGTAGGCCAAAGAAGACTGGGGCTCTGGGCTTCTCTAGCCACCTAATCTTCTGCTCATCCTCTCGCGCACTCTAAAGAGAGCTCAGGTGAGAAATTGCAAACGTCGAGCAATTGCTCAGCGATGAAAAGTGCCAGCACTGAAAGCTGTTGCTAGCCAGCACCCTTCCTTGGAAGCGCTTTCACAGGCGCATTAACACTGGGGCTTTGCGCTTCTCTAGCCACCAAACGTCACGGTCCTTCTCTCTCTGTCTCGTAGACACGAGCTGAGAAATTGCAAACGTCGAGTAATTGCTCAGCAATGAAAAGTGCCAGCACTGAAAGCTGTTGCTAGCCAGCACCCTTCCTTGGCAGTGCTTTTGTAGGCCTAAGAAGACTGGGGCTCTGGGCTTCTCTAGCCACCTAATCTTCTGCTCATCCTCTCGCGCACTCTAAAGAGAGCTCAGGTGAGAAATTGCAAACGTCGAGCAATTGCTCAGAGATGAAAAGTACCAGCACTGAAAGCTCTTGCTAGCCAGCACCCTTCCTTGGAAGCGCTTTCACAGGCGCAGCAACACTGGGGCTTTGCGTTTCTCTACCCACCAAACGTCACGGTCCTTGTCTTTCCGTCTCGTAGACACGAGCTGAGAAATTGCAAACGTCGAGCAATTGCTCAGAGATGAAAAGTGCCAGCACTGAAAGCTGTTGCTAGCCAGCACCCTTCCTTGGAAGTGCTTTTGTAGGCCTAAGAAGACTGGGGCTCTGGGCTTCTCTAGCCACCTAATCTTCTGCTCATCCTCTCGCGCACTCTAAAGAGAGCTCAGGTGAGAAATTGCAAACGTCGAGCAATTGCTCAGCGATGAAAAGTGCCAGCACTGAAAGCTGTTGCTAGCCAGCACCCTTCCTTGGAAGCGCTTTTGTAGGCCTAAGAACACTGGGGCTCTGGGCTTCTCTAGCCACCTAATCTTCTGCTCATCCTCTCGCGCACTCTAAAGAGAGCTCAGGTGAGAAATTGCAAACGTCGAGCAATTGCTCAGAGATGAAAAGTGCCAGCAGTGAAAGCTGTTGCTAGCCAGCACCCTTCCTTGGAAGCGCTTTCACAGGCGCAACAACACTGGGGCTTTGCGCTTCTCTACCCACCAAACGTCACGGTCATTCTCTTTCCGTCTCGTAGACATGAGCTGAGAAATTGCAAACGTCGAGCAATTGCTCAGCGATGAAAAGTGCCAGCACTGAAAGCTGTTGCTAGCCAGCACCCTTCCTTGGAAGCGCTTTTGTAGCCCTAAGAAGACTGGGGCTCTGGGCTTCTCTAGCCACCTAATCTTCTGCTCATCCTCTCGCACAGTCTAAAGAGAGCTCAGGTGAGAAATTGCAAACGTCGAGCAATTGCTCAGAGATGAAAAGTGCCAGCACTGAAAGCTGTTGCTAGCCAGCACCCTTCCTTGGAAGTGCTTTTGTAGGCCTAAGAACACTGGGGCTCTGGGCTCCTCTAGCCACCTAATCTTCTGCTCATCCTCTTGCGCACTCTAAAGAGAGCTCAGGTGAGAAATTGCAAACGTCGAGCAATTGCTCAGCGATGAAAAGTGCCAGCACTGAAAGCTGTTTCTAGCCAGCACCCTTCCTTAGAAGCGCTTTCACAGGCGCAGTAACACTGGGGCTTTGCGCTTCTCTAGCCACCAAACGTCACGGTCATTCTCTTTCCGTCTCGTAGACACGAGCTGAGAAATTGCAAACGTCGAGCAGTTTCTCAGAGATGAAAAGTGCCAGCACTGAAAGCTGTTGCTAGCCAGCAGCCTTCCTTGGAAGCGCTTTCACAGGCGCAGCAACACTGGGGCTCTGGGCTTCTCTAGCCACCAAACGTCATGGTCATTCTCTTTCCGTCTCGTAGACACGAGCTGAGAAATTGCAAAAGTCGAGCAATTTCTCAGAGATGAAAAGTGCCAGCACTGAAAGCTGTTGCTAGCCAGCACCCTTCCTTGGAAGCGCTTTTGTAGGCCTAAGAACACTGGGGCTCTGGGCTTCTCTAGCCACCTAATCTTCTGCTCATCGTCTCGCGCAGTCTAAAGAGAGCTCAGGTGAGAAATTGCAAACGTCGAGCAATTGCTCAGCGATGAAAAGTGCCAGCACTGAAAGCTGTTGCTAGCCAGCACCCTTCCTTGGAAGCGATTTCACAGGCGCAGCAACACTGGGGCTTTGCGCTTCTCTACCCACCAAAAGTCACGGTCCTTCTCTTTCTGTCTCGTAGACACGAGCTGAGAAATTGCAAACGTCGAGCAATTGCTCAGAGATGAAAAGTGCCAGCACTGAAAGCTCTTGCTAGCCAGCACCCTTCCTTGGAAGCGCTTTTGTAGGCCTTAGAACACTAGGGCTCTGGGCTTCTCTAGCCACCTAATCTTCTGCTCATCCTCTCGCGCACTCTAAAGAGAGCTCAGGTGAGAAATTGCAAACGTCGAGCAATTGCTCAGAGATGAAAAGTGCCAGCACTGAAAGCTGTTGCTAGCCAGCACCCTTCCTTGGAAGCGCTTTTGTAGGCCTTAGAACACTGGGGCTCTGGGCTTCTCTAGCCACCTAATCTTCTGCTCATCCTCTCGTGCAATCTAAAGAGAGCTCAGGTGAGAAATTGCAAACGTCGAGTAATTGCTCAGAGATGAAAAGTGCCAGCACTGAAAGCTCTTGCTAGCCAGCACCCTTCCTTGGAAGCGCTTTCACAGGCGCAACAACACTGGGGCTTTGCGCTTCTCTAGCCACCAAAAGTCACGGTCATTCTCTTTCCGTCTCGTAGACACGAGCTGAGAAATTGCAAACATCGAGCAATTGCTCAGCGATGAAAAGTGCCAGCACTGAAAGCTGTTGCTAGCCAGCACCCTTCCTTGGAAGCGCTTTTGTAGGCCAAAGAAGACTGGGGCTCTGGGCTTCTCTAGCCACCTAATCTTCTGCTCATCCTCTCGCGCAGTCTAAAGAGAGCTCAGGTGAGAAATTGCAAACGTCGAGCAATTGCTCAGAGATGAAAAGTGCCAGCACTGAAAGCTGTTGCTAGCCAGCCCCCTTCCTTGGAAGCGCTTTTGTAGGCCTAAGAAGACTGGGGCTCTGGGCTTCTCTAGCCACCTAATCTTCTGCTCATCCTCTCGCGCACTCTAAAGAGAGCTCAGGTGAGAAATTGCAAACGTCGAGCAATTGCTCAGAGATGAAAAGTGCCAGCACTGAAAGCTGTTACTAGCCAGCACCTTTCCTTGGAAGCGCTTTCACAGGCGCAGTAACACTGGGGCTTTGCGCTTCTCTAGCCACCAAACGTCACGGTCCTTCTCTTTCCGTCTTGTAGACACGAGCTGAGAAATTGCAAACGTCCAGCAATTGCTCAGGGATGAAAAGTGACAGCACTGAAAGCTGTTGCTAGCCAGCACCCTTCCTTGGAAGCGCTTTTGTAGGCCTAACAACACTGGGGCTCTCGGCTTCTCTAGCCACCTAATCTTCTGCTCATCGTCTCGCGCACTCTAAAGAGAGCTCAGGTGAGAAATTGCAAACGTCGAGCAATTGCTCAGCGATGAAAAGTGCCAGCACTGAAAGCTGTTGCTAGCCAGCACCCTTCCTTGGAAGCGCTTTCACAGGCGCAGCAACACTGGGGCTTTGTGCTTCTCTACCCACCAAAAGTCACGGTCCTTCTCTTTCTGTCTCGTAGACACGAGCTGAGAAATTGCAAACGTCGAGCAATTGCTCAGAGATGAAAAGTGCCAGCACTGAAAGCTCTTGCTAGCCAGCACCCTTCCTTGGAAGCGCTTTTGTAGGCCTTAGAACACTGGGGCTCTGGGCTTCTCTAGCCACCTAATCTTCTGCTCATCCTCTCGCGCACTCTAAAGAGAGCTCAGGTGAGAAATTGCAAACGTCGAGCAATTGCTCAGCGATGAAAAGTGCCAGCACTGAAAGCTGTTGCTAGCCAGCACCCTTCCTTGGAAGCGCTTTTGTAGGCCTAAGAAGACTGGGGCTCTGGGCTTCTCTAGCCACCTAATCTTCTGCTCATCCTCTCGCGCACTCTAAAGAGAGCTCAGGTGAGAAATTGCAAACGTCGAGCAATTGCTCAGAGATGAAAAGTGCCAGCACTGAAAGCTGTTGCTAGCCAGCACCCTTCCTTGGAAGCGCTTTTGTAGGCCTAAGAAGACTGGGGCTCTGGGCTTCTCTAGCCACCTAATCTTCTGCTCATCCTCTCGCGCACTCTAAAGAGAGCTCAGGTGAGAAATTGCAAACGTCGAGCAATTGCTCAGAGATGAAAAGTGCCAGCACTGAAAGCTCTTGCTAGCCAGCACCCTTCCTTGGAAGCGCTTTCACAGGCGCAGTAACACTGGGGCTTTGCGCTTCTCTAGCCACCAAACGTCACGGTCATTCTCTTTCCGTCTCGTAGACACGAGCTGAGAAATTGCAAATGTCGAGCAATTGCTCAGCAATGAAAAGTGCCAGCACTGAAAGCTGTTGCTAGCCAGCACCCTTCCTTGGAAGCGCTTTTGTAGGCCTAACAACACTGGGGCTCTGGGCTTCTCTAGCCACCTAATCTTCTGCTCATCGTCTCGCGCACTCTAAAGAGAGCTCAGGTGAGAAATTGCAAACGTCGAGCAATTGCTCAGCGATGAAAAGTGCCAGCACTGAAAGCTGTTGCTAGCCAGCACCCTTCCTTGGAAGCGCTTTCACAGGCGCAGCAACGCTGGGGCTTTGTGCTTCTCTACCCACCAAAAGTCACGGTCCTTCTCTTTCTGTCTCGTAGACACGAGCTGAGAAATTGCAAACGTCGAGCAATTGCTCAGAGATGAAAAGTGCCAGCACTGAAAGCTGTTGCTAGCCAGCACCCTTCCTTGGAAGCGCTTTTGTAGGCCTAAGAAGACTGGGGCTCTGGGCTTCTCTAGCCACCTAATCTTCTGCTCATCCTCTCGCGCACTCTAAAGAGAGCTCAGGTGAGAAATTGCAAACGTCGAGCAATTGCTCAGAGATGAAAAGTGCCAGCACTGAAAGCTGTTGCTAGCCAGCACCCTTCCTTGGAAGCGCTTTTGTAGGCCTTAGAACACTGGGGCTCTGGGCTTCTCTAGCCACCTCATCTTCTGCTCATCCTCTCGCGCAGTCTAAAGAGAGCTCAGGTGAGAAATTGCAAAGGTCGAGTAATTGCTCAGAGATGAAAAGTGCCAGCACTGAAAGCTCTTGCTAGCCAGCACCCTTCCTTGGAAGCGCTTTCACAGGCGCAACAACACTGGGGCTTTGCGCTTCTCTAGCCACCAAATGTCACGGTCATTCTCTTTCCGTCTCGTAGACACGAGCTGAGAAATTGCAAACATCGAGCAATGCTCAGCGATGAAAAGTGCCAGCACTGAAAGCTGTTGCTAGCCAGCACCCTTCCTTGGAAGCGCTTTTGTAGGCCTAAGAAGACTGGGGCTCTGGGCTTCTCTAGCCACCTAATCTTCTGCTCATCCTCTCGCGCAGTCTAAAGAGAGCTCAGGTGAGAAATTGCAAACGTCGAGCAATTGCTCAGAGATGAAAAGTGCCAGCACTGAAAGCTGTTGCTAGCCAGCAGCCTTCCTTGGAAGCGCTTTTGTAGGCCTAAGAACACTGGGGCTCTGGGCTTCTCTAGCCACCTAATCTTCTGCTCATCCTCTCGCGCACTCTAAAGAGAGCTCAGGTGAGAAATTGCAAACGTCGAGCAATTGCTCAGAGATGAAAAGTGCCAGCACTGAAAGCTCTTGCTAGCCAGCACCCTTCCTTGGAAGCGCTTTTGTAGGCCTAAGAAGACTGGGGCTCTGGGCTTCTCTAGCCACCTAATCTTCTGCTCATCCTCTCGCGCACTCTAAAGAGAGCTCAGGTGAGAAATTGCAAACGTCGAGCAATTACTCAGCGATGAAAAGTGCCAGCACTGAAAGCTGTTGCTAGCCAGCACCCTTCCTTGGAAGCGCTTTCACAGGCGCAGTAACACTGGGGCTTTGCGCTTCTCTAGCCACCAAACGTCACGGTCATTCTCTTTCCGTCTCGTAGACACGAGCTGAGAAATTGCAAACGTCGAGCAATTTCTCAGAGGTGAAAAGTGCCAGCACTGAAAGCTGTTGCTAGCCAGCAGCCTTCCTTGGAAGCGCTTTCACAGGCGCAGCAACACTGGGGCTCTGGGCTTCTCTAGCCACCAAACGTCATGGTCATTCTCTTTCCATCTCGTAGACACGAGCTGAGAAATTGCAAAAGTCGAGCAATTTCTCAGAGATGAAAAGTGCCAGCACTGAAAGCTGTTGCTAGCCAGCACCCTTCCTTGGAAGCGCTTTTGTAGGCCTAACAACACTGGGGCTCTCGGCTTCTCTAGCCACCGAATCTTCTGCTCATCCTCTCGCGCACTCTAAAGAGAGCTCAGGTGAGAAATTGCAAACGTCGAGCAATTGCTCAGCGATGAAAAGTGCCAGCACTGAAAGCTCTTGCTAGCCAGCAGCCTTCCTTGGAAGCGCTTTCACAGGCGCAGCAACACTGGGGCTTTGTGCTTCTCTACCCACCAAAAGTCACGGTCCTTCTCTTTCTGTCTCGTAGACACGAGCCGAGAAAATGCAAACGTCGAGCAATTGCTCAGAGATGAAAAGTGCCAGCACTGAAAGCTGTTGCTAGCCAGCACCCTTCCTTGGAAGCGCTTTTGTAGGCCTAAGAAGACTGGGGCTCTGGGCTTCTCTAGCCACCTAATCTTCTGCTCATCCTCTCGCGCACTCTAAAGAGAGCTCAGGTGAGAAATTGCAAACGTCGAGCAATTGCTCAGAGATGAAAAGTGCCAGCACTGAAAGCTGTTGCTAGCCAGCACCCTTCCTTGGAAGCGCTTTCACAGGCGCATTAACACTGGGGCTTTGCTTTTCTCTAGCCACCAAACGTCACGGTCATTCTCTTTCCGTCTTGTAGACACGAGCTGAGAAATTGCAAACGTCGAGCAATTGCTCAGAGATGAAAAGTGCCAGCACTGGAAGCTGTTGCTAGCCAGCACCCTTCCTTGGAAGCGCTTTTATAGGCCTAAGAACAGTGGGGCTCTGGGCTTCTCTAGCCACCTAATCTTCTGCTCATCCTCTCGCGCACTCTAAAGAGAGCTCAGGTGAGAAATTGCAAACGTCGAGCAATTGCTCAGAGATGAAAAGTGCCAGCACTGAAAGCTGTTGCTAGCCAGCACCCTTCCTTGGAAGCGCTTTTGTAGGCCAAAGAAGACTGGGGCTCTGGGCTTCTCTAGCCACCGAATCTTCTGCTCATCCTCTCGTGCACTCTAAAGAGAGCTCAGGTGAGAAATTGCAAACGTCGAGCAATTGCTCAGAGATGAAAAGTGCCAGCACTGAAAGCTGTTGCTAGCCAGCAGCCTTCCTTGGAAGCGCTTTCACAGGCGCAGCAACACTGGGGCTCTGGGCTTCTCTAGCCACCAAACGTCATGGTCATTCTCTTTCCGTCTCGTAGACACGAGCTGAGAAATTGCAAAAGTTGAGCAATTGCTCAGAGATGAAAAGTGCCAGCACTGAAAGCTCTTGCTAGCCAGCACCCTTCCTTGGAAGCGCTTTTGTAGGCCTAAGAAGACTGGGGCTCTGGGCTTCTCTAGCCACCTAATCTTCTGCTCATCCTCTCGCGCACTCTAAAGAGAGCTCAGGTGAGAAATTGCAAACGTCGAGCAATTACTCAGCGATGAAAAGTGCCAGCACTGAAAGCTGTTGCTAGCCAGCACCCTTCCTTGGAAGCGCTTTCACAGGCGCAGTAACACTGGGGCTTTGCGCTTCTCTAGCCACCAAACGTCACGGTCATTCTCTTTCCGTCTCGTAGACACGAGCTGAGAAATTGCAAACGTCGAGCAATTTCTCAGAGGTGAAAAGTGCCAGCACTGAAAGCTGTTGCTAGCCAGCAGCCTTCCTTGGAAGCGCTTTCACAGGCGCAGCAACACTGGGGCTCTGGGCTTCTCTAGCCACCAAACGTCACGGTCATTCTCTTTCCATCTCGTAGACACGAGCTGAGAAATTGCAAAAGTCGAGCAATTTCTCAGAGATGAAAAGTGCCAGCACTGAAAGCTGTTGCTAGCCAGCACCCTTCCTTGGAAGCGCTTTTGTAGGCCTAACAACACTGGGGCTCTCGGCTTCTCTAGCCACCGAATCTTCTGCTCATCCTCTCGCGCACTCTAAAGAGAGCTCAGGTGAGAAATTGCAAACGTCGAGCAATTGCTCAGCGATGAAAAGTGCCAGCACTGAAAGCTCTTGCTAGCCAGCAGCCTTCCTTGGAAGCGCTTTCACAGGCGCAGCAACACTGGGGCTTTGTGCTTCTCTACCCACCAAAAGTCACGGTCCTTCTCTTTCTGTCTCGTAGACACGAGCCGAGAAAATGCAAACGTCGAGCAATTGCTCAGAGATGAAAAGTGCCAGCACTGAAAGCTGTTGCTAGCCAGCACCCTTCCTTGGAAGCGCTTTTGTAGGCCTTAGAACACTGGGGCTCTGGGCTTCTCTAGCCACCTAATCTTCTGCTCATCCTCTCGTGCAGTCTAAAGAGAGCTCAGGTGAGAAATTGCAAAGGTCGAGTAATTGCTCAGAGATGAAAAGTGCCAGCACTGAAAGCTCTTGCTAGCCAGCACCCTTCCTTGGAAGCGCTTTCACAGGCGCAACAACACTGGGGCTTTGCGCTTCTCTAGCCACCAAATGTCACGGTCATTCTCTTTCTGTCTCGTAGACACGAGCTGAGAAATTGCAAACGTCGAGCAATTGCTCAGAGATGAAAAGTGCCAGCACTGAAAGCTGTTGCTAGCCAGCACCCTTCCTTGGAAGCGCTTTTGTAGGCCTAAGAAGACTGGGGCTCTGGGCTTCTCTAGCCACCTAATCTTCTGCTCATCCTCTCGCGCACTCTAAAGAGAGCTCAGGTGAGAAATTGCAAACGTCGAGCAATTGCTCAGAGATGAAAAGTGCCAGCACTGAAAGCTGTTGCTAGCCAGCACCCTTCCTTGGAAGCGCTTTCACAGGCGCATTAACACTGGGGCTTTGCTTTTCTCTAGCCACCAAACGTCACGGTCATTCTCTTTCCGTCTTGTAGACACGAGCTGAGAAATTGCAAACGTCGAGCAATTGCTCAGAGATGAAAAGTGCCAGCACTGGAAGCTGTTGCTAGCCAGCACCCTTCCTTGGAAGCGCTTTTATAGGCCTAAGAACAGTGGGGCTCTGGGCTTCTCTAGCCACCTAATCTTCTGCTCATCCTCTCGCGCACTCTAAAGAGAGCTCAGGTGAGAAATTGCAAACGTCGAGCAATTGCTCAGAGATGAAAAGTGCCAGCACTGAAAGCTGTTGCTAGCCAGCACCCTTCCTTGGAAGCGCTTTTGTAGGCCAAAGAAGACTGGGGCTCTGGGCTTCTCTAGCCACCGAATCTTCTGCTCATCCTCTCGTGCACTCTAAAGAGAGCTCAGGTGAGAAATTGCAAACGTCGAGCAATTGCTCAGAGATGAAAAGTGCCAGCACTGAAAGCTGTTGCTAGCCAGCAGCCTTCCTTGGAAGCGCTTTCACAGGCGCAGCAACACTGGGGCTCTGGGCTTCTCTAGCCACCAAACGTCATGGTCATTCTCTTTCCGTCTCGTAGACACGAGCTGAGAAATTGCAAAAGTTGAGCAATTGCTCAGAGATGAAAAGTGCCAGCACTGAAAGCTGTTGCTAGCCAGCACCCTTCCTTGGAAGCGCTTTTGTAGGCCTAAGAACACTGTGGCTCTGGGCTTCTCTAGCCACCTAATCTTCTGCTCATCGTCTCGCGCACTCTAAAGAGAGCTCAGGTGAGAAATTGCAAACGTCGAGCAATTGCTCAGCGATGAAAAGTGCCAGCACTGAAAGCTGTTGCTAGCCAGCACCCTTCCTTGGAAGCGCTTTCACAGGCGCAGCAACACTGGGGCTTTGTGCTTCTCTACCCACCAAAAGTCACGGTCCTTCTCTTTCTGTCTCGTAGACACGAGCTGAGAAATTGCAAACGTCGAGCAATTGCTCAGAGATGAAAAGTGCCAGCACTGAAAGCTCTTGCTAGCCAGCACCCTTCCTTGGAAGCGCTTTTGTAGGCCTAAGAAGACTGGGGCTCTGGGCTTCTCTAGCCACCTAATCTTCTGCTCATCCTCTCGCGCACTCTAAAGAGAGCTCAGGTGAGAAATTGCAAACGTCGAGCAATTGCTCAGAGATGAAAAGTGCCAGCACTGAAAGCTGTTGCTAGCCAGCACCCTTCCCTGGAAGCGCTTTTGTAGGCCTTAGAACACTGGGGCTCTGTGCTTCTCTAGCCACCTAATCTTCTGCTCATCCTCTCGCACAGTCTAAAGAGAGCTCAGGTGAGAAATTGCAAAGGTCGAGTAATTGCTCAGAGATGAAAAGTGCCAGCACTGAAAGCTCTTGCTAGCCAGCACCCTTCCTTGGAAGCGCTTTCACAGGCGCAACAACACTGGGGCTTTGCGCTTCTCTAGCCACCAAATGTCACGGTCATTCTCTTTCCGTCTCGTAGACACGAGCTGAGAAATTGCAAACATCGAGCAATGCTCAGCGATGAAAAGTGCCAGCACTGAAAGCTGTTGCTAGCCAGCACCCTTCCTTGGAAGCGCTTTTGTAGGCCTAAGAAGACTGGGGCTCTGGGCTTCTCTAGCCACCTAATCTTCTGCTCATCCTCTCGCGCACTCTAAAGAGAGCTCAGGTGAGAAATTGCAAACGTCGAGCAATTGCTCAGAGATGAAAAGTGCCAGCACTGAAAGCTGTTGCTAGCCAGCACCCTTCCTTGGAAGCGCTTTTGTAGGCCTAAGAAGACTGGGGCTCTGGGCTTCTCTAGCCGCCTAATCTTCTGCTCATCCTCTCGCGCACTCTAAAGAGAGCTCAGGTGAGAAATTGCAAACGTCGAGCAATTGCTCAGCGATGAAAAGTGCCAGCACTGAAAGCTGTTGCTAGCCAGCACCCTTCCTTGGAAGCGCTTTCACAGGCACAGCAACACTGGGGCTTTGCGCTTCTCTAGCCACCAAACGTCACGGTCATTCTCTTTCCGTCTCGTAGACACGAGCTGAGAAATTGCAAACGTCGAGCAATTTCTCAGAGATGAAAAGTGCCAGCACTGAAAGCTGTTGCTAGCCAGCACCCTTCCTTGGAAGCGCTTTCACAGGCGCAGCAACACTGGGGCTCTGGGCTTCTCTAGCCACCAAACGTCATGGTCATTCTCTTTCCGTCTCGTAGACACGAGCTGAGAAATTGCAAAAGTCGAGCAATTTCTCAGAGATGAAAAGTGCCAGCACTGAAAGCTGTTGCTAGCCAGCACCCTTCCTTGGAAGCGCTTTTGTAGGCCTAACAACACTGGGGCTCTCGGCTTCTCTAGCCACCGAATCTTCTGCTCATCCTCTCGCGCACTCTAAACAGAGCTCAGGTGAGAAATTGCAAACGTCGAGCAATTGCTCAGCGATGAAAAGTGCCAGCACTGAAAGCTCTTGCTAGCCAGCACCCTTCCTTGGAAGCGCTTTCACAGGCGCAACAACACTGGGGCTTTGCGCTTCTCTAGCCACCAAATGTCACGGTCATTCTCTTTCTGTCTCGTAGACACGAGCTGAGAAATTGCAAACGTCGAGCAATTGCTCAGAGATGAAAAGTGCCAGCACTGAAAGCTGTTGCTAGCCAGCACCCTTCCTTGGAAGCGCTTTTGTAGGCCTAAGAAGACTGGGGCTCTGGGCTTCTCTAGCCACCTAATCTTCTGCTCATCCTCTCGCGCACTCTAAAGAGAGCTCAGGTGAGAAATTGCAAACGTCGAGCAATTGCTCAGAGATGAAAAGTGCCAGCACTGAAAGCTGTTGCTAGCCAGCACCCTTCCTTGGAAGCGCTTTCACAGGCGCAACAACACTGGGGCTTTGCGTTTCTCTAGCCACCAAACGTCACGGTCATTCTCTTTCCGTCTTGTAGACACGAGCTGAGAAATTGCAAACGTCGAGCAATTGCTCAGCGATGAAAAGTGCCAGCACTGGAAGCTGTTGCTAGCCAGCACCCTTCCTTGGAAGCGCTTTTATAGGCCTAAGAACAGTGGGGCTCTGGGCTTCCCTAGCCACCTAATCTTCTGCTCATCCTCTCGCGCACTCTAAAGAGAGCTCAGGTGAGAAATTGCAAACGTCGAGCAATTGCTCAGAGATGAAAAGTGCCAGCACTGAAAGCTGTTGCTAGCCAGCACCCTTCCTTGGAAGCGCTTTTGTAGGCCTAAGAACACTGGGGCTCTGGGCTTCTCTAGCCGCCTAATCTTCTGCTCATCCTCTCGCGCACTCTAAAGAGAGCTCAGGTGAGAAATTGCAAACGTCGAGCAATTGCTCAGCGATGAAAAGTGCCAGCACTGAAAGCTGTTGCTAGCCAGCACCTTTCCTTGGAAGCGCTTTTGTAGGCCTAAGAACACTGTGGCTCTGGGCTTCTCTAGCCACCTAATCTTCTGCTCATCCTCTCGCGCACTCTAAAGAGAGCTCAGGTGAGAAATTGCAAACGTCGAGCAATTGCTCAGAGATGAAAAGTGCCAGCACTGAAAGCTGTTGCTAGCCAGCACCCTTCCTTGGAAGCGCTTTCACAGGCGCAACAACACTGGGGCTTTGCGCTTCTCTAGCCACCAAAGGTCACGGTCCTTCTCTTTCCGTCTCGTAGACACGAGCTGAGAAATTGCAAACGTCGAGCAATTGCTCAGCGATGAAAAGTGCCAGCACTGAAAGCTCTTGCTAGCCAGCACCCTTCCTTGGAAGCGCTTTTGTAGGCCTAAGAAGACTGGGGCTCTGGGCTTCTCTAGCCACCTAATCTTCTGCTCATCCTCTCGCGCACTCTAAAGAGAGCTCAGGTGAGAAATTGCAAACGTCGAGCAATTGCTCAGAGATGAAAAGTGCCAGCACTGAAAGCTGTTGCTAGCCAGCCCCCTTCCTTGGAAGCGCTTTTGTAGGCCTAAGAAGACTGGGGCTCTGGGCTTCTCTAGCCACCTAATCTTCTGCTCATCCTCTCGCGCACTCTAAAGAGAGCTCAGGTGAGAAATTGCAAACGTCGAGCAATTGCTCAGAGATGAAAAGTGCCAGCACTGAAAGCTGTTGCTAGCCAGCACCCTTCCTTGGAAGCGCTTTCACAGGCGCAGCAACACTGGGGCTTTGCGCTTCTCTAGCCACCAAAGGTCACGGTCACTATCTCTCCGTCTCGTAGACACGAGCTCAGAAATTGCAAACGTCGAGCAATTGCTCAGAGATGAAAAGTGCCAGCACTGAAAGCTGTTGCTAGCCAGCACCCTTCCTTGGAAGCGCTTTTGTAGGCCTAAGAAGACTGGGGCTCTGGGCTTCTCTAGCCACCTAATCTTCTGCTCATCCTCTCGCGCACTCTAAAGAGAGCTCAGGTGAGAAATTGCAAACGTTGAGCAATTGCTCAGAGATGAAAAGTGCCAGCACTGAAAGCTGTTGCTAGCCAGCACCCTTCCTTGGAAGCGCTTTCACAGGCGCAGGAACACTGGGGCTTTGCGCTTCTCTAGCCACCAAATGTCACGGTCATTCTCTTTCCGTCTTGTAGACACGAGCTGAGAAATTGCAAACGTCGAGCAATTGCTCAGCGATGAAAAGTGCCAGCACTGGAAGCTGTTGCTAGCCAGCACCCTTCCTTGGAAGCGCTTTTGTAGGCCTAAGAAGACTGGGGCTCTGGGCTTCTCTAGCCACCTAATCTTCTGCTCATCCTCTCGCGCACTCTAAAGAGAGCTCAGGTGAGAAATTGCAAACGTTGAGCAATTGCTCAGAGATGAAAAGTGCCAGCACTGAAAGCTCTTGCTAGCCAGCACCCTTCCTTGGAAGCGCTTTTGTAGGCCTTAGAACACTGGGGCTCTGGGCTTCTCTAGCCACCTAATCTTCTGCTCATCCTCTCGCGCAGTCTAAAGAGAGCTCAGGTGAGAAATTGCAAAGGTCGAGTAATTGCTCAGAGATGAAAAGTGCCAGCACTGAAAGCTCTTGCTAGCCAGCACCCTTCCTTGGAAGCGCTTTCACAGGCGCAACAACACTGGGGCTTTGCGCTTCTCTAGCCACCAAATGTCACGGTCATTCTCTTTCCGTCTCGTAGACACGAGCTGAGAAATTGCAAACATCGAGCAATGCTCAGCGATGAAAAGTGCCAGCACTGAAAGCTGTTGCTAGCCAGCACCCTTCCTTGGAAGCGCTTTTGTAGGCCTAAGAAGACTGGGGCTCTGGGCTTCTCTAGCCACCTAATCTTCTGCTCATCCTCTCGCGCACTCTAAAGAGAGCTCAGGTGAGAAATTGCAAACGTCGAGCAATTGCTCAGAGATGAAAAGTGCCAGCACTGAAAGCTCTTGCTAGCCAGCACCCTTCCTTGGAAGCGCTTTTGTAGGCCTAAGAACACTGGGGCTCTGGGCTTCTCTAGCCACCTAATCTTCTGCTCATCCTCTCGCGCACTCTAAAGAGAGCTCAGGTGAGAAATTGCAAACGTCGAGCAATTGCTCAGAGATGAAAAGTGCCAGCACTGAAAGCTGTTGCTAGCCAGCACCCTTCCTTGGAAGCGCTTTTGTAGGCCTAAGAACACTGTGGCTCTGGGCTTCTCTAGCCACCGAATCTTCTGCTCATCCTCTCGCGCACTCTAAAGAGAGCTCAGGTGAGAAATTGCAAACGTCGAGCAATTGCTCAGCGATGAAAAGTGCCAGCACTGAAAGCTGTTGCTAGCCAGCACCCTTCCTTGGAAGCGCTTTCACAGGCGCAGTAACACTGGGGCTTTGCGCTTCTCTAGCCACCAAACGTCACGGTCATTCTCTTTCCGTGTCGTAGACACGAGCTGAGAAATTGCAAACGTCGAGCAATTTCTCAGAGATGAAAAGTGCCAGCACTGAAAGCTGTTGCTAGCCAGCAGCCTTCCTTGGAAGCGCTTTCACAGGCGCAGCAACACTGGGGCTCTGGGCTTCTCTAGCCACCAAACATCATGGTCATTCTCTTTCCATCTCGTAGACACGAGCTGAGAAAATGCAAACGTCGAGCAATTGCTCAGAGATGAAAAGTGCCAGCACTGAAAGCTGTTGCTAGCCAGCACCCTTCCTTGGAAGCGCTTTTGTAGGCCTTAGAACACTGGGGCTCTGGGCTTCTCTAGCCACCTAATCTTCTGCTCATCCTCTCGCGCAGTCTAAAGAGAGCTCAGGTGAGAAATTGCAAAGGTCGAGTAATTGCTCAGAGATGAAAAGTGCCAGCACTGAAAGCTCTTGCTAGCCAGCACCCTTCCTTGGAAGCGCTTTTGTAGGCCTAAGAACACTGGGGCTCTGGGCTTCTCTAGCCACCTAATCTTCTGCTCATCCTCTCGCGCACTCTAAAGAGAGCTCAGGTGAGAAATTGCAAACGTCCAGCAATTGCTCAGAGATGAAAAGTGCCAGCACTGAAAGCTGTTGCTAGCCAGCAGCCTTCCTTGGAAGCGCTTTCACAGGCGCATTAACACTGGGGCTTTGCTTTTCTCTAGCCACCAAACGTCACGGTCATTCTCTTTCCGTCTTGTAGACACGAGCTGAGAAATTGCAAACGTCGAGCAATTGCTCAGTGATGAAAAGTGCCAGCACTGAAAGCTGTTGCTAGCCAGCACCCTTCCTTGGAAGCGCTTTTGTAGGCCTAACAACACTGGGGCTCTCGGCTTCTCTAGCCACCTAATCTTCTGCTCATCGTCTCGCGCACTCTAAAGAGAGCTCAGGTGAGAAATTGCAAACGTCGAGCAATTGCTCAGCGATGAAAAGTGCCAGCACTGAAAGCTGTTGCTAGCCAGCACCCTTCCTTGGAAGCGCTTTCACAGGCGCAGCAACACTGGGGCTTTGTGCTTCTCTACCCACCAAAAGTCACGGTCCTTCTCTTTCTGTCTCGTAGACACGAGCTGAGAAATTGCAAACGTCGAGCAATTGCTCAGAGATGAAAAGTGCCAGCACTGAAAGCTCTTGCTAGCCAGCACCCTTCCTTGGAAGCGCTTTTGTAGGCCTAAGAAGACTGGGGCTCTGGGCTTCTCTAGCCACCTAATCTTCTGCTCATCCTCTCGCGCACTCTAAAGAGAGCTCAGGTGAGAAATTGCAAACGTCGAGCAATTGCTCAGAGATGAAAAGTGCCAGCACTGAAAGCTCTTGCTAGCCAGCACCCTTCCTTGGAAGCGCTTTTGTAGCCCTTAGAACACTGGGGCTCTGGGCTTCTCTAGCCACCTAATCTTCTGCTCATCCTCTCGCGCAGTCTAAAGAGAGCTCAGGTGAGAAATTGCAAAGGTCGAGTAATTGCTCAGAGATGAAAAGTGCCAGCACTGAAAGCTCTTGCTAGCCAGCACCCTTCCTTGGAAGCGCTTTCACAGGCGCAACAACACTGGGGCTTTGCGCTTCTCTAGCCACCAAATGTCACGGTCATTCTCTTTCCGTCTCGTAGACACGAGCTGAGAAATTGCAAACATCGAGCAATGCTCAGCGATGAAAAGTGCCAGCACTGAAAGCTGTTGCTAGCCAGCCCCCTTCCTTGGAAGCGCTTTTGTAGGCCTAAGAAGACTGGGGCTCTGGGCTTCTCTAGCCACCTAATCTTCTGCTCATCCTCTCGCGCACTCTAAAGAGAGCTCAGGTGAGAAATTGCAAACGTCCAGCAATTGCTCAGAGATGAAAAGTGCCAGCACTGAAAGCTGTTGCTAGCCAGCACCCTTCCTTGGAAGCGCTTTTGTAGGCCTAAGAAGACTGGGGCTCTGGGCTTCTCTAGCCACCTAATCTTCTGCTCATCCTCTCGCGCACTCTAAAGAGAGCTCAGGTGACAAATTGCAAACGTCGAGCAATTGCTCAGAGATGAAAAGTGCCAGCACTGAAAGCTGTTGCTAGCCAGCACCCTTCCTTGGAAGCGCTTTCACAGGCGCATTAACACTGGGGCTTTGCGTTTCTCTAGCCACCAAACGTCACGGTCATTCTCTTTCCGTCTTGTAGACACGAGCTGAGAAATTGCAAACGTCGAGCAATTGCTCAGAGATGAAAAGTGCCAGCACTGGAAGCTGTTGCTAGCCAGCACCCTTCCTTGGAAGCGCTTTTATAGGCCTAAGAACAGTGGGGCTCTGGGCTTCCCTAGCCACCTAATCTTCTGCTCATCCTCTCGCGCACTCTAAAGAGAGCTCAGGTGAGAAATTGCAAACGTCGAGCAATTGCTCAGAGATGAAAAGTGCCAGCACTGAAAGCTGTTGCTAGCCAGCACCCTTCCTTGGAAGCGCTTTTGTAGGCCAAAGAAGACTGGGGCTCTGGGCTTCTCTAGCCACCTAATCTTCTGCTCATCCTCTCGCGCACTCTAAAGAGAGCTCAGGTGAGAAATTGCAAACGTCGAGCAATTGCTCAGAGATGAAAAGTGCCAGCACTGAAAGCTGTTGCTAGCCAGCACCCTTCCTTGGAAGCGCTTTTGTAGGCCTAAGAACACTGGGGCTCTGGGCTTCTCTAGCCGCCTAATCTTCTGCTCATCCTCTCGCGCACTCTAAAGAGAGCTCAGGTGAGAAATTGCAAACGTCGAGCAATTGCTCAGAGATGAAAAGTGCCAGCACTGAAAGCTGTTGCTAGCCAGCACCTTTCCTTGGAAGCGCTTTTGTAGGCCTAAGAACACTGTGGCTCTGGGCTTCTCTAGCCACCTAATCTTCTGCTCATCCTCTCGCGCACTCTAAAGAGAGCTCAGGTGAGAAATTGCAAACGTCGAGCAATTGCTCAGAGATGAAAAGTGCCAGCACTGAAAGCTGTTGCTAGCCAGCACCCTTCCTTGGAAGCGCTTTCACAGGCGCAACAACACTGGGGCTTTGCGCTTCTCTAGCCACCAAAGGTCACGGTCCTTCTCTTTCCGTCTCGTAGACACGAGCTGAGAAATTGCAAACGTCGAGCAATTGCTCAGCGATGAAAAGTGCCAGCACTGGAAGCTGTTGCTAGCCAGCACCCTTCCTTGGAAGCGCTTGTGTAGGCCTAAGAAGACTGGGGCTCTGGGCTTCTCTAGCCACCTAATCTTCTGCTCATCCTCTCGCGCACTCTAAAGAGAGCTCAGGTGAGAAATTGCAAACGTCGAGCAATTGCTCAGAGATGAAAAGTGCCAGCACTGAAAGCTGTTGCTAGCCAGCCCCCTTCCTTGGAAGCGCTTTTGTAGGCCTAAGAACACTGGGGCTCTGGGCTTCTCTAGCCACCTAATCTTCTGCTCATCCTCTCGCGCACTCTAAAGAGAGCTCAGGTGAGAAATTGCAAACGTCGAGCAATTGCTCAGAGATGAAAAGTGCCAGCACTGAAAGCTGTTTCTAGCCAGCACCCTTCCTTGGAAGCGCTTTCACAGGCGCAGCAACACTGGGGCTTTGCGCTTCTCTAGCCACCAAAGGTCACGGTCACTATCTCTCCGTCTCGTAGACACGAGCTCAGAAATTGCAAACGTCGAGCAATTGCTCAGAGATGAAAAGTGCCAGCACTGAAAGCTGTTGCTAGCCAGCACCCTTCCTTGGAAGCGCTTTTGTAGGCCTAAGAAGACTGGGGCTCTGGGCTTCTCTAGCCACCTAATCTTCTGCTCATCCTCTCGCGCACTCTAAAGAGAGCTCAGGTGAGAAATTGCAAACGTCGAGCAATTGCTCAGAGATGAAAAGTGCCAGCACTGAAAGCTGTTGCTAGCCAGCACCCTTCCTTGGAAGCGCTTTCACAGGCACAGCAACACTGGGGCTTTGCGCTTCTCTAGCCACCAAACGTCACGGTCCTTCTCTTTCCGTCTCGTAGACACGAGCTGAGAAATTGCAAACGTCGAGCAATTGCTCAGAGATGAAAAGTGCCAGCACTGAAAGCTGTTGCTAGCCAGCACCCTTCCTTGGAAGCGCTTTTGTAGGCCTAAGAAGACTGGGGCTCTGGGCTTCTCTAGCCACCTAATCTTCTGCTCATCCTCTCGCGCACTCTAAAGAGAGCTCAGGTGAGAAATTGCAAATGTCGAGCAATTGCTCAGAGATGAAAAGTGCCAGCACTGAAAGCTGTTGCTAGCCAGCACCCTTCCTTGGAAGCGCTTTTGTAGGCCTAAGAAGACTGGGGCTCTGGGCTTCTCTAGCCACCTAATCTTCTGCTCATCCTCTCGCGCACTCTAAAGAGAGCTCTGGTGAGAAATTGCAAACGTCCAGCAATTGCTCAGCGATGAAAAGTGCCAGCACTGAAAGCTCTTGCTAGCCAGCACCCTTCCTTGGAAGCGCTTTCACAGGCACAGCAACACTGGGGCTTTGCGCTTCTCTACCCACCAAACATCACGGTCATTCTCTCTCCGTCTCGTAGACACGAGCTGAGAAATTGCAAACGTTGAGCAATTGCTCAGCAATGAAAAGTGCCAGCACTGGAAGCTGTTGCTAGCCAGCACCCTTCCTTGGAAGCGCTTTTGTAGGCCTAAGAAGACTGGGGCTCTGGGCTTCTCTAGCCACCTAATCTTCTGCTCATCCTCTTGCGCACTCTAAAGAGAGCTCAGGTGAGAAATTGCAAACGTCGAGCAATTGCTCAGAGATGAAAAGTGCCAGCACTGAAAGCTGTTGCTAGCCAGCACACTTCCTTGGCAGTGCTTTTGTAGGCCTAAGAAGACTGGGGCTCTGGGCTTCTCTAGCCACCTAATCTTCTCCTCATCCTCTTGCGCACTCTAAAGAGAGCTCAGCTGAGAAATTGCAAAGGTCGAGCAATTGCTCAGAGATGAAAAGTGCCAGCACTGAAAGCTCTTGCTAGCCAGCACCCTTCCTTGGAAGCGCTTTCACAGGCGCAGTAACACTGGGGCTTTGCGCTTCTCTAGCCACCAAACGTCACGGTCCTTGTCTTTCCGTCTCGTAGACACGAGCTGAGAAATTGCAAACGTCGAGCAATTGCTCAGCGATGAAAAGTGCCAGCACTGAAAGCTCTTGCTAGCCAGCACCCTTCCTTGGAAGCGCTTTTGTAGGCCTAAGAAGACTGGGGCTCTGGGCTTCTCTAGCCACCTAATCTTCTGCTCATCCTCTCGCGCACTCTAAAGAGAGCTCAGGTGAGAAATTGCAAACGTCGAGCAATTGCTCAGCGATGAAAAGTGCCAGCACTGAAAGCTCTTGCTAGCCAGCACCCTTCCTTGGAAGCGCTTTTGTAGGCCTAAGAACACTGGGGCTCTGGGCTTCTCTAGCCACCTAATCTTCTGCTCATCCTCTCGCGCACTCTAAAGAGAGCTCAGGTGAGAAATTGCAAACGTCGAGTAATTGCTCAGCAATGAAAAGTGCCAGCACTGAAAGCTGTTGCTAGCCAGCCCCCTTCCTTGGAAGCGCTTTTGTAGGCCTAAGAACACTGTGGCTCTGGGCTTCTCTAGCCACCTAATCTTCTGCTCATCCTCTCGCGCACTCTAAAGAGAGCTCAGGTGAGAAATTGCAAACGTCCAGCAATTGCTCAGAGATGAAAAGTGCCAGCACTGAAAGCTGTTGCTAGCCAGCACCCTTCCTTGGAAGCGCTTTCACAGGCGCAACAACACTGGGGCTTTGCGCTTCTCTAGCCACCAAACGTCACGGTCATTCTCTTTCCGTCTCGTAGACACGAGCTGAGAAATTGCTAACGTCGAGCAATTGCTCAGCGATGAAAAGTGCCAGCACTGAAAGCTGTTGCTAGCCAGCACCCTTCCTTGGAAGCGCTTTTGTAGGCCTAAGAAGACTGGGGCTCTGGGCTTCTCTAGCCACCTAATCTTCTGCTCATCCTCTCGCGCACTCTAAAGAGAGCTCAGGTGAGAAATTGCAAACGTCGAGCAATTGCTCAGAGATGAAAAGTGGCAGCACTGAAAGCTGTTGCTAGCCAGCACCCTTCCTTGGAAGCGCTTTTGTAGGCCTAAGAACACTGTGGCTCTCGGCTTCTCTAGCCACCTAATCTTCTGCTCATCCTCTCGCGCACTCTAAAGAGAGCTCAGGTGAGAAATTGCAAACATCGAGCAATTGCTCAGAGATGAAAAGTGCCAGCACTGAAAGCTGTTGCTAGCCAGCACCCTTCCTTGGAAGCGCTTTCACAGGCGCAGCAACACTGGGGCTTTGCGCTTCTCTACCCACCAAACGTCACGGTCATTCTCTTTCCGTCTCGTAGACACGAGCTGAGAAATTGCAAACGTCAAGCAATTGCTCAGCGATGAAAAGTGCCAGCACTGAAAGCTGTTGCTAGCCAGCACCCTTCCTTGGAAGCGCTTTTGTAGGCCTAAGAAGACTGGGGCTCTGGGCTTCTCTAGCCACCTAATCTTCTGCTCATCCTCTCGCGCACTCTAAAGAGAGCTCAGGTGACAAATTGCAAACGTCGAGCAATTGCTCAGAGATGAAAAGTGCCAGCACTGAAAGCTGTTGCTAGCCAGCACCCTTCCTTGGAAGCGCTTTCACAGGCGCAGCAACACTGGGGCTTTGCGTTTCTCTAGCCACCAAACGTCACGGTCATTCTCTTTCCGTCTTGTAGACACGAGCTGAGAAATTGCAAACGTCGAGCAATTGCTCAGCGATGAAAAGTGCCAGCACTGGAAGCTGTTGCTAGCCAGCACCCTTCCTTGGAAGCGCTTTTGTAGGCCTAAGAAGACTGGGGCTCTGGGCTTCTCTAGCCACCTAATCTTCTGCTCATCCTCTCGCGCACTCTAAAGAGAGCTCAGGTGAGAAATTGCAAACGTCGAGCAATTGCTCAGAGATGAAAAGTGCCAGCACTGAAAGCTCTTGCTAGCCAGCCCCCTTCCTTGGAAGCGCTTTTGTAGGCCTAAGAAGACTGGGGCTCTGGGCTTCTCTAGCCACCGAATCTTCTGCTCATCCTCTCGTGCACTCTAAAGAGAGCTCAGGTGAGAAATTGCAAACGTCCAGCAATTGCTCAGAGATGAAAAGTGCCAGCACTGAAAGCTGTTGCTATCCAGCCCCCTTCCTTGGAAGCGCTTTTGTAGGCCTAAGAAGACTGGGGCTCTGGGCTTCTCTAGCCACCTAATCTTCTGCTCATCCTCTCGCGCACTCTAAAGAGAGCTCAGGTGAGAAATTGCAAACGTCGAGCAATTGCTCAGAGATGAAAAGTGCCAGCACTGAAAGCTGTTGCTAGCCAGCACCCTTCCTTGGAAGCGCTTTTGTAGGCCTAAGAACACTGGGGCTCTGGGCTTCTCTAGCTACCGAATCTTCTGCTCATCCTCTCGCGCACTCTAAAGAGAGCTCAGGTGAGAAATTGCAAACGTCAAGCAATTGCTCAGAGATGAAAAGTGCCAGCACTGAAAGCTCTTGCTAGCCAGCACCCTTCCTTGGAAGCGCTTTCACAGGCGCAACAACACTGGGGCTTTGCGCTTCTCTAGCCACCAAATGTCACGGTCCTTCTCTTTCCGTCTCGTAGACACGAGCTGAGAAATTGCAAACGTCGAGCAATTGCTCAGCGATGAAAAGTGCCAGCACTGAAAGCTGTTGCTAGCCAGCACCCTTCCTTGGAAGCGCTTTTGTAGGCCTAAGAAGACTGGGGCTCTGGGCTTCTCTAGCCACCTAATCTTCTGCTCATCCTCTCGTGCACTCTAAAGAGAGCTCAGGTGAGAAATTGCAAACGTCGAGCAATTGCTCAGCGATGAAAAGTGCCAGCACTGAAAGCTCTTGCTAGCCAGCACCCTTCCTTGGAAGCGCTTTTGTAGGCCTAAGAACACTGTGGCTCTGGGCTTCTCTAGCCACCTCATCTTCTGCTCATCCTCTCGCGCACTCTAAAGAGAGCTCAGGGGAGAAATTGCAAACGTCGAGCAATTGCTCAGAGATGAAAAGTGCCAGCACTGAAAGCTCTTGCTAGCCAGCACCCTTCCTTGGAAGCGCTTTCACAGGCGCAGCAACACTGGGGCTTTGCGCTTCTCTAGCCACCAAACGTCACAGTCCTTCTCCTTCCGTCTCGTAGACACGAGCTGAGAAATTGCAAACGTCAAGCAATTGCTCAGCGATGAAAAGTGCCAGCACTGAAAGCTGTTGCTAGCCAGCACCCTTCCTTGGAAGCGCTTTTGTAGGCCTAAGAACACTGTGGCTCTGGGCTTGTCTAGCCACCTAATCTTCTGCTCATCCTCTCGCGCACTCTAAAGAGAGCTCAGGTGAGAAATTGCAAACGTCGAGCAATTGCTCAGAGATGAAAAGTGCCAGCACTGAAAGCTGTTGCTAGCCAGCACCCTTCCTTGGCAGTGCTTTTGTAGGCCTAAGAACACTGGGGCTCTGGGCTTCTCTAGCCACCTAATCTTCTGCTCATCCTCTCGCGCACTCTAAAGAGAGCTCAGGTGAGAAATTGCAAACGTCGAGCAATTGCTCAGAGATGAAAAGTGCCAGCACTGAAAGCTCTTGCTAGCCAGCACCCTTCCTTGGAAGCGCTTTCACAGGCGCAACAACACTGGGGCTTTGCGCTTCTCTAGCCACCAAATGTCACGGTCATTCTCTTTCCGACTCGTAGACACGAGCTGAGAAATTGCAAATGTCGAGCAATTGCTCAGCGATGAAAAGTGCCAGCACTGAAAGCTGTTGCTAGCCAGCACCCTTCCTTGGAAGCGCTTTTGTAGGCCTAAGAACACTGGGGCTCTGGGCTTCTCTAGCCACCTAATCTTCTGCTCATCCTCTCGCGCAGTCTAAAGAGAGCTCAGGTGACAAATTGCAAACGTCGAGCAATTGCTCAGAGATGAAAAGTGCCAGCACTGAAAGCTCTTGCTAGCCAGCACCCTTCCTTGGAAGCGCTTTCACAGGCGCAACAACACTGGGGCTTTGCGCTTCTCTAGCCACCAAATGTCACGGTCCTTCTCTTTCCGTCTCGTAGACACGAGCTGAGAAATTGCTAACGTCGAGCAATTGCTCAGAGATGAAAAGTGCCAGCACTGAAAGCTGTTGCTAGCCAGCACCCTTCCTTGGAAGCGCTTTTGTAGGCCTAAGAAGACTGGGGCTCTGGGCTTCTCTAGCCACCTCATCTTCTGCTCATCCTCTCGCGCACTCTAAAGAGAGCTCAGGTGAGAAATTGCAAACGTCGAGCAATTGCTCAGAGATGAAAAGTGCCAGCACTGAAAGCTGTTGCTATCCAGCACCCTTCCTTGGAAGCGCTTTTGTAGGCCTAAGAACACTGTGGCTCTGGGCTTCTCTAGCCACCTAATCTTCTGCTCATCCTCTCGCGCAGTCTAAAGAGAGCTCAGGTGAGAAATTGCAAACGTCGAGCAATTGCTCAGAGATGAAAAGTGCCAGCACTGAAAGCTGTTTCTAGCCAGCACCCTTCCTTGGAAGCGCTTTTGTAGGCCTAAGACCACTGGGGCTCTGGGCTTCTCTAGCCACCTAATCTTCTGCTCATCCTCTCGCGCACTCTAAAGAGAGCTCAGGTGAGAAATTGCAAACGTCGAGCAATTGCTCAGAGATGAAAAGTGCCAGCACTGAAAGCTGTTGCTAGCCAGCACGCTTCCTTGGAAGCGCTTTTGTAGGCCTAAGAACACTGGGGCTCTGGGCTTCTCTAGCCACCTAATCTTCTGCTCATCCTCTTGCGCACTCTAAAGAGAGCTCAGGTGAGAAATTGCAAACGTCGAGCAATTGCTCAGAGATGAAAAGTGCCAGCACTGAAAGCTGTTGCTAGCCAGCACCCTTCCTTGGAAGCGCTTTCACAGGCGCAGCAACACTGGGGCTTTGTGCTTCTCTAGCCACCAAACGTCACGGTCACTATCTCTCCGTCTCGTAGACACGAGCTCAGAAATTGCAAACGTCGAGCAATTGCTCAGCGATGAAAAGTGCCAGCACTGAAAGCTCTTGCTAGCCAGCACCCTTCCTTGGAAGCGCTTTCACAGGCGCAACAACACTGGGGCTTTGCGCTTCTCTAGCCACCAAATGTCACGGTCCTTCTGTTTCCATCTCGTAGACACGAGCTGAGAAATTGCAAACGTCGAGCAATTGCTCAGCGATGAAAAGTGCCAGCACTGAAAGCTGTTGCTAGCCAGCACCCTTCCTTGGAAGCGCTTTTGTAGGCCTAAGAACACTGGGGCTCTGGGCTTCTCTAGCCACCTAATCTTCTGCTCATCCTCTCGCGCAGTCTAAAGAGAGCTCAGGTGAGAAATTGCAAACGTCGAGCAACTGCTCAGAGATGAAAAGTGCCAGCACTGAAAGCTCTTGCTAGCCAGCACCCTTCCTTGGAAGCGCTTTCACAGGCGCAACAACACTGGGGCTTTGCGCTTCTCTAGCCACCAAATGTCACGGTCCTTCTCTTTCCGTCTCGTAGACACGAGCTGAGAAATTGCTAACGTCGAGCAATTGCTCAGCGATGAAAAGTGCCAGCACTGAAAGCTGTTGCTAGCCAGCACCCTTCCTTGGAAGCGCTTTCACAGGCGCAGCAACACTGGGGCTTTGTGCTTCTCTAGCCACCAAACGTCACGGTCACTATCTCTCCGTCTCGTAGACACGAGCTCAGAAATTGCAAACGTCGAGCAATTGCTCAGAGATGAAAAGTGCCAGCACTGAAAGCTGTTGCTAGCCAGCACCCTTCCTTGGAAGCGCTTTCACAGGCGCAGCAACACTGGGGCTTTGCGCTTCTCTACCCACCAAACGTCACGGTCATTCTCTCTCTGTGTCGTAGACACGAGCTGAGAAATTGCAAACGTCGAGTAATTGCTCAGCAATGAAAAGTGCCAGCACTGAAAGCTGTTGCTAGCCAGCACCCTTCCTTGGCAGTGCTTTTGTAGGCCTAAGAAGACTGGGGCTCTGGGCTTCTCTAGCCACCTAATCTTCTGCTCATCCTCTCGCGCACTCTAAAGAGAGCTCAGCTGAGAAATTGCAAAGGTCGAGCAATTGCTCAGAGATGAAAAGTGCCAGCACTGAAAGCTCTTGCTAGCCAGCACCCTTCCTTGGAAGCGCTTTCACAGGCGCAGTAACACTGGTGCTTTGCGCTTCTCTAGCCACCAAACGTCACGGTCATTCTCTTTCCGTCTCGTAGACACGAGCTGAGAAATTGCAAACGTCGAGCAATTGCTCAGCGATGAAAAGTGCCAGCACTGAAAGCTGTTGCTAGCCAGCACCCTTCCTTGGAAGCGCTTTTGTAGGCCTAAGAAGACTGGGGCTCTGGGCTTCTCTAGCCACCTAATCTTCTGCTCATCCTCTCGCGCAGTCTAAAGAGAGCTCAGGTGAGAAATTGCAAACGTTGAGCAATTGCTCAGAGATGAAAAGTGCCAGCACTGAAAGCTCTTGCTAGCCAGCCCCCTTCCTTGGAAGCGCTTTTGTAGGCCAAAGAAGACTGGGGCTCTGGGCTTCTCTAGCCACCTAATCTTCTGCTCATCCTCTCGTGCACTCTAAAGAGAGCTCAGGTGAGAAATTGCAAACGTCGAGCAATTGCTCAGAGATGAAAAGTGCCAGCACTGAAAGCTGTTGCTAGCCAGCACCCTTCCTTGGAAGCGCTTTTGTAGGCCTAAGAACACTGGGGCTCTGGGCTTCTCTAGCCGCCTAATCTTCTGCTCATCCTCTTGCGCACTCTAAAGAGAGCTCAGGTGAGAAATTGCAAACGTCCAGCAATTGCTCAGAGATGAAAAGTGCCAGCACTGAAAGCTGTTGCTAGCCAGCACCCTTCCTTGGAAGCGCTTTTGTAGGCCTAAGAACACTGTGGCTCTGGGCTTCTCTAGCCACCTAATCTTCTGCTCATCCTCTCGCGCACTCTAAAGAGAGCTCAGGTGAGAAATTGCAAACGTCGAGCAATTGCTCAGCGATGAAAAGTGCCAGCACTGAAAGCTGTTGCTAGCCAGCACCCTTCCTTGGAAGCGCTTTCACAGGCGCAGCAACACTGGGGCTTTGCGTTTCTCTAGCCACCAAACGTCACGGTCATTCTCTTTCCGTCTCGTAGACACGAGCTGAGAAATTGCAAACGTCGAGCAATTGCTCAGAGATGAAAAGTGCCAGCACTGAAAGCTGTCGCTAGCCAGCAGCCTTCCTTGGAAGCGCTTTTGTAGGCCTAAGAAGACTGGGGCTCTGGGCTTCTCTAGCCACCTAATCTTCTGCTCATCCTCTCGCGCACTCTAAAGAGTGCTCAGGTGAGAAATTGCAAACGTCGAGTAATTGCTCAGCAATGAAAAGTGGCAGCACTGAAAGCTGTTGCTAGCCAGCATCCTTCCTTGGAAGCGCTTTTGTAGGCCTAAGAAGACTGGGGCTCTGGGCTTCTCTAGCCACCTAATCTTCTGCTCATCCTCTCGCGCACTCTAAAGAGAGCTCAGGTGAGAAATTGCAAACGTTGAGCAATTGCTCAGAGATGAAAAGTGCCAGCACTGAAAGCTCTTGCTAGCCAGCACCCTTCCTTGGAAGCGCTTTCACAGGCGCATTAACACTGGGGCTCTGCGCTTCTCTACCCACCAAACGTCACGGTCCTTCTCTTTCCGTCTCGTAGACACGAGCTGAGAAATTGCAAACGTCGAGCAATTGCTCAGCGATGAAAAGTGCCAGCAGTGAAAGCTGTTGCTAGCCAGCACCCTTCCTTGGAAGCGCTTTTGTAGGCCTAAGAAGACTGGGGCTCTGGGCTTCTCTAGCCACCTAATCTTCTGCTCATCCTCTCGCGCACTCTAAAGAGAGCTCAGGTGAGAAATTGCAAACGTTGAGCAATTGCTCAGAGATGAAAAGTGCCAGCACTGCAAGCTGTTGCTAGCCAGCACCCTTCCTTGGAAGCGCTTTTGTAGGCCTAAGAACACTGGGGCTCTGGGCTTCTCTAGCCACCTAATCTTCTGCTCATCCTCTCACGCACTCTAAAGAGAGCTCAGGTGAGAAATTGCAAACGTCGAGCAATTGCTCAGAGATGAAAAGTGCCAGCACTGAAAGCTGTTGCTAGCCAGCACCCTTCCTTGGAAGCGCTTTTGTAGGCCTAAGAAGACTGGGGCTCTGGGCTTCTCTAGCCACCTAATCTTCTGCTCATCCTCTCGTGCACTCTAAAGAGAGCTCAGGTGACAAATTGCAAATGTCGAGCAATTGCTCAGCGATGAAAAGTGCCAGCACTGAAAGCTGTTGCTAGCCAGCACCCTTCCTTGGAAGCGCTTTCACAGGCACAGCAACACTGGGGCTTTGCGCTTCTCTAGCCACCAAACGTCACAGTCCTTCTCCTTCCGTCTCGTAGACACGAGCTGAGAAATTGCAAACGTCAAGCAATTGCTCAGCGATGAAAAGTGCCAGCACTGAAAGCTGTTGCTAGCCAGCACCCTTCCTTGGAAGCGCTTTTGTAGGCCTAAGAACACTGTGGCTCTGGGCTTGTCTAGCCACCTAATCTTCTGCTCATCCTCTCGCGCACTCTAAAGAGAGCTCAGGTGAGAAATTGCAAACGTCCAGCAATTGCTCAGAGATGAAAAGTGCCAGCACTGAAAGCTCTTGCTAGCCAGCACCCTTCCTTGGAAGCGCTTTCACAGGCGCAGCAACACTGGGGCTTTGCGCTTCTCTAGCCACCAAACGTCACAGTCCTTCTCCTTCCGTCTCGTAGACACGAGCTGAGAAATTGCAAACGTCAAGCAATTGCTCAGCGATGAAAAGTGCCAGCACTGAAAGCTGTTGCTAGCCAGCACCCTTCCTTGGAAGCGCTTTTGTAGGCCTAAGAACACTGTGGCTCTGGGCTTCTCTAGCCACCTAATCTTCTGCTCATCCTCTCGCGCACTCTAAAGAGAGCTCAGGTGAGAAATTGCAAACGTCGAGCAATTGCTCAGAGATGAAAAGTGCCAGCACTGAAAGCTCTTGCTAGCCAGCACCCTTCCTTGGAAGCGCTTTCACAGGCGCAGCAACACTGGGGCTTTGCGCTTCTCTAGCCACCAAACGTCACAGTCCTTGTCCTTCCGTCTCGTAGACACGAGCTGAGAAATTGCAAACGTCAAGCAATTGCTCAGCGATGAAAAGTGCCAGCACTGAAAGCTGTTGCTAGCCAGCACCCTTCCTTGGAAGCGCTTTTGTAGGCCTAAGAACACTGTGGCTCTGGGCTTCTCTAGCCACCGAATCTTCTGCTCATCCTCTCGCGCACTCTAAAGAGAGCTCAGGTGAGAAATTGCAAACGTCGAGCAATTGCTCAGAGATGAAAAGTGCCAGCACTGAAAGCTGTTGCTAGCCAGCACCCTTCCTTGGCAGTGCTTTTGTAGGCCTAAGAACACTGGGGCTCTGGGCTTCTCTAGCCACCTAATCTTCTGCTCATCCTCTCGCGCACTCTAAAGAGAGCTCAGGTGAGAAATTGCAAACGTCGAGCAATTGCTCAGAGATGAAAAGTGCCAGCACTGAAAGCTCTTGCTAGCCAGCACCCTTCCTTGGAAGCGCTTTCACAGGCGCAACAACACTGGGGCTTTGCGCTTCTCTAGCCACCAAATGTCACGGTCATTCTCTTTCCGAGTCGTAGACACGAGCTGAGAAATTGCAAATGTCGAGCAATTGCTCAGCGATGAAAAGTGCCAGCACTGAAAGCTGTTGCTAGCCAGCACCCTTCCTTGGAAGCGCTTTTGTAGGCCTAAGAAGACTGGGGCTCTGGGCTTCTCTAGCCACCTAATCTTCTGCTCATCCTCTCGCGCACTCTAAAGAGAGCTCAGGTGACAAATTGCAAACGTCGAGCAACTGCTCAGAGATGAAAAGTGCCAGCACTGAAAGCTCTTGCTAGCCAGCACCCTTCCTTGGAAGCGCTTTCACAGGCGCAACAACACTGGGGCTTTGCGCTTCTCTAGCCACCAAATGTCACGGTCCTTCTCTTTCCGTCTCGTAGACACGAGCTGAGAAATTGCTAACGTCGAGCAATTGCTCAGCGATGAAAAGTGCCAGCACTGAAAGCTCTTGCTAGCCAGCACCCTTCCTTGGAAGCGCTTTTGTAGGCCTAAGAAGACTGGGGCTCTGGGCTTCTCTAGCCACCTAATCTTCTGCTCATCCTCTCGCGCACTCTAAAGAGAGCTCAGGTGAGAAATTGCAAACGTCGAGCAATTGCTCAGAGATGAAAAGTGCCAGCATTGAAAGCTGTTGCTATCCAGCACCCTTCCTTGGAAGCGCTTTTGTAGGCCTAAGAACACTGTGGCTCTGGGCTTCTCTAGCCACCTAATCTTCTGCTCATCCTCTCGCGCACTCTAAAGAGAGCTCAGGTGAGAAATTGCAAACGTCGAGCAATTGCTCAGAGATGAAAAGTGCCAGCACTGAAAGCTGTTTCTAGCCAGCACCCTTCCTTGGAAGCGCTTTTGTAGGCCTAAGACCACTGGGGCTCTGGGCTTCTCTAGCCACCTAATCTTCTGCTCATCCTCTCGTGCACTCTAAAGAGAGCTCAGGTGAGAAATTGCAAACGTCGAGCAATTGCTCAGAGATGAAAAGTGCCAGCACTGAAAGCTGTTGCTAGCCAGCACGCTTCCTTGGAAGCGCTTTTGTAGGCCTAAGAACACTGGGGCTCTGGGCTTCTCTAGCCACCTAATCTTCTGCTCATCCTCTTGCGCACTCTAAAGAGAGCTCAGGTGAGAAATTGCAAACGTCGAGCAATTGCTCAGAGATGAAAAGTGCCAGCACTGAAAGCTGTTGCTAGCCAGCACCCTTCCTTGGAAGCGTTTTCACAGGCGCAGCAACACTGGGGCTTTGTGCTTCTCTAGCCACCAAACGTCACGGTCACTATCTCTCCGTCTCGTAGACACGAGCTCAGAAATTGCAAACGTCGAGCAATTGCTCAGAGATGAAAAGTGCCAGCACTGAAAGCTCTTGCTAGCCAGCACCCTTCCTTGGAAGCGCTTTCACAGGCGCAACAACACTGGGGCTTTGCGCTTCTCTAGCCACCAAATGTCACGGTCATTCTCTTTCCGACTCGTAGACACGAGCTGAGAAATTGCAAACGTCGAGCAATTGCTCAGCGATGAAAAGTGCCAGCACTGAAAGCTGTTGCTAGCCAGCACCCTTCCTTGGAAGCGCTTTTGTAGGCCTAAGAACACTGGGGCTCTGGGCTTCTCTAGCCACCTAATCTTCTGCTCATCCTCTCGCGCAGTCTAAAGAGAGCTCAGGTGACAAATTGCAAACATCGAGCAACTGCTCAGAGATGAAAAGTGCCAGCACTGAAAGCTCTTGCTAGCCAGCACCCTTCCTTGGAAGCGCTTTCACAGGCGCAGTAACACTGGTGCTTTGCGCTTCTCTAGCCACCAAACGTCACGGTCATTCTCTCTCCGTCTCGTAGACACGAGCTGAGAAATTGCAAACGTCGAGCAATTGCTCAGAGATGAAAAGTGCCAGCACTGAAAGCTGTTGCTAGCCAGCACCCTTCCTTGGCAGTGCTTTTGTAGGCCTAAGAACACTGGGGCTCTGGGCTTCTCTAGCCACCTAATCTTCTGCTCATCCTCTCGCGCACTCTAAAGAGAGCTCAGGTGAGAAATTGCAAACGTCGAGCAATTGCTCAGAGATGAAAAGTGCCAGCACTGAAAGCTCTTGCTAGCCAGCACCCTTCCTTGGAAGCGCTTTCACAGGCGCAACAACACTGGGGCTTTGCGCTTCTCTAGCCACCAAATGTCACGGTCATTCTCTTTCCGACTCGTAGACACGAGCTGAGAAATTGCAAATGTCGAGCAATTGCTCAGCGATGAAAAGTGCCAGCACTGAAAGCTGTTGCTAGCCAGCACCCTTCCTTGGAAGCGCTTTTGTAGGCCTAAGAACACTGGGGCTCTGGGCTTCTCTAGCCACCTAATCTTCTGCTCATCCTCTCGCGCAGTCTAAAGAGAGCTCAGGTGACAAATTGCAAACGTCGAGCAATTGCTCAGAGATGAAAAGTGCCAGCACTGAAAGCTCTTGCTAGCCAGCACCCTTCCTTGGAAGCGCTTTCACAGGCGCAACAACACTGGGGCTTTGCGCTTCTCTAGCCACCAAATGTCACGGTCCTTCTCTTTCCGTCTCGTAGACACGAGCTGAGAAATTGCTAACGTCGAGCAATTGCTCAGAGATGAAAAGTGCCAGCACTGAAAGCTGTTGCTAGCCAGCACCCTTCCTTGGAAGCGCTTTTGTAGGCCTAAGAAGACTGGGGCTCTGGGCTTCTCTAGCCACCTCATCTTCTGCTCATCCTCTCGCGCACTCTAAAGAGAGCTCAGGTGAGAAATTGCAAACGTCGAGCAATTGCTCAGAGATGAAAAGTGCCAGCACTGAAAGCTGTTGCTATCCAGCACCCTTCCTTGGAAGCGCTTTTGTAGGCCTAAGAACACTGTGGCTCTGGGCTTCTCTAGCCACCTAATCTTCTGCTCATCCTCTCGCGCAGTCTAAAGAGAGCTCAGGTGAGAAATTGCAAACGTCGAGCAATTGCTCAGAGATGAAAAGTGCCAGCACTGAAAGCTGTTTCTAGCCAGCACCCTTCCTTGGAAGCGCTTTTGTAGGCCTAAGACCACTGGGGCTCTGGGCTTCTCTAGCCACCTAATCTTCTGCTCATCCTCTCGCGCACTCTAAAGAGAGCTCAGGTGAGAAATTGCAAACGTCGAGCAATTGCTCAGAGATGAAAAGTGCCAGCACTGAAAGCTGTTGCTAGCCAGCACGCTTCCTTGGAAGCGCTTTTGTAGGCCTAAGAACACTGGGGCTCTGGGCTTCTCTAGCCACCTAATCTTCTGCTCATCCTCTTGCGCACTCTAAAGAGAGCTCAGGTGAGAAATTGCAAACGTCGAGCAATTGCTCAGAGATGAAAAGTGCCAGCACTGAAAGCTGTTGCTAGCCAGCACCCTTCCTTGGAAGCGCTTTCACAGGCGCAGCAACACTGGGGCTTTGTGCTTCTCTAGCCACCAAACGTCACGGTCACTATCTCTCCGTCTCGTAGACACGAGCTCAGAAATTGCAAACGTCGAGCAATTGCTCAGCGATGAAAAGTGCCAGCACTGAAAGCTCTTGCTAGCCAGCACCCTTCCTTGGAAGCGCTTTCACAGGCGCAACAACACTGGGGCTTTGCGCTTCTCTAGCCACCAAATGTCACGGTCCTTCTGTTTCCATCTCGTAGACACGAGCTGAGAAATTGCAAACGTCGAGCAATTGCTCAGCGATGAAAAGTGCCAGCACTGAAAGCTGTTGCTAGCCAGCACCCTTCCTTGGAAGCGCTTTTGTAGGCCTAAGAACACTGGGGCTCTGGGCTTCTCTAGCCACCTAATCTTCTGCTCATCCTCTCGCGCAGTCTAAAGAGAGCTCAGGTGAGAAATTGCAAACGTCGAGCAACTGCTCAGAGATGAAAAGTGCCAGCACTGAAAGCTCTTGCTAGCCAGCACCCTTCCTTGGAAGCGCTTTCACAGGCGCAACAACACTGGGGCTTTGCGCTTCTCTAGCCACCAAATGTCACGGTCCTTCTCTTTCCGTCTCGTAGACACGAGCTGAGAAATTGCTAACGTCGAGCAATTGCTCAGCGATGAAAAGTGCCAGCACTGAAAGCTGTTGCTAGCCAGCACCCTTCCTTGGAAGCGCTTTCACAGGCGCAGCAACACTGGGGCTTTGTGCTTCTCTAGCCACCAAACGTCACGGTCACTATCTCTCCGTCTCGTAGACACGAGCTCAGAAATTGCAAACGTCGAGCAATTGCTCAGAGATGAAAAGTGCCAGCACTGAAAGCTGTTGCTAGCCAGCACCCTTCCTTGGAAGCGCTTTCACAGGCGCAGCAACACTGGGGCTTTGCGCTTCTCTACCCACCAAACGTCACGGTCATTCTCTCTCTGTGTCGTAGACACGAGCTGAGAAATTGCAAACGTCGAGTAATTGCTCAGCAATGAAAAGTGCCAGCACTGAAAGCTGTTGCTAGCCAGCACCCTTCCTTGGCAGTGCTTTTGTAGGCCTAAGAAGACTGGGGCTCTGGGCTTCTCTAGCCACCTAATCTTCTGCTCATCCTCTCGCGCACTCTAAAGAGAGCTCAGCTGAGAAATTGCAAAGGTCGAGCAATTGCTCAGAGATGAAAAGTGCCAGCACTGAAAGCTCTTGCTAGCCAGCACCCTTCCTTGGAAGCGCTTTCACAGGCGCAGTAACACTGGTGCTTTGCGCTTCTCTAGCCACCAAACGTCACGGTCATTCTCTTTCCGTCTCGTAGACACGAGCTGAGAAATTGCAAACGTCGAGCAATTGCTCAGCGATGAAAAGTGCCAGCACTGAAAGCTGTTGCTAGCCAGCACCCTTCCTTGGAAGCGCTTTTGTAGGCCTAAGAAGACTGGGGCTCTGGGCTTCTCTAGCCACCTAATCTTCTGCTCATCCTCTCGCGCAGTCTAAAGAGAGCTCAGGTGAGAAATTGCAAACGTTGAGCAATTGCTCAGAGATGAAAAGTGCCAGCACTGAAAGCTCTTGCTAGCCAGCCCCCTTCCTTGGAAGCGCTTTTGTAGGCCAAAGAAGACTGGGGCTCTGGGCTTCTCTAGCCACCTAATCTTCTGCTCATCCTCTCGTGCACTCTAAAGAGAGCTCAGGTGAGAAATTGCAAACGTCGAGCAATTGCTCAGAGATGAAAAGTGCCAGCACTGAAAGCTGTTGCTAGCCAGCACCCTTCCTTGGAAGCGCTTTTGTAGGCCTAAGAACACTGGGGCTCTGGGCTTCTCTAGCCGCCTAATCTTCTGCTCATCCTCTTGCGCACTCTAAAGAGAGCTCAGGTGAGAAATTGCAAACGTCCAGCAATTGCTCAGAGATGAAAAGTGCCAGCACTGAAAGCTGTTGCTAGCCAGCACCCTTCCTTGGAAGCGCTTTTGTAGGCCTAAGAACACTGTGGCTCTGGGCTTCTCTAGCCACCTAATCTTCTGCTCATCCTCTCGCGCACTCTAAAGAGAGCTCAGGTGAGAAATTGCAAACGTCGAGCAATTGCTCAGCGATGAAAAGTGCCAGCACTGAAAGCTGTTGCTAGCCAGCACCCTTCCTTGGAAGCGCTTTCACAGGCGCAGCAACACTGGGGCTTTGCGTTTCTCTAGCCACCAAACGTCACGGTCATTCTCTTTCCGTCTCGTAGACACGAGCTGAGAAATTGCAAACGTCGAGCAATTGCTCAGAGATGAAAAGTGCCAGCACTGAAAGCTGTCGCTAGCCAGCAGCCTTCCTTGGAAGCGCTTTTGTAGGCCTAAGAAGACTGGGGCTCTGGGCTTCTCTAGCCACCTAATCTTCTGCTCATCCTCTCGCGCACTCTAAAGAGTGCTCAGGTGAGAAATTGCAAACGTCGAGTAATTGCTCAGCAATGAAAAGTGGCAGCACTGAAAGCTGTTGCTAGCCAGCATCCTTCCTTGGAAGCGCTTTTGTAGGCCTAAGAAGACTGGGGCTCTGGGCTTCTCTAGCCACCTAATCTTCTGCTCATCCTCTCGCGCACTCTAAAGAGAGCTCAGGTGAGAAATTGCAAACGTTGAGCAATTGCTCAGAGATGAAAAGTGCCAGCACTGAAAGCTCTTGCTAGCCAGCACCCTTCCTTGGAAGCGCTTTCACAGGCGCATTAACACTGGGGCTCTGCGCTTCTCTACCCACCAAACGTCACGGTCCTTCTCTTTCCGTCTCGTAGACACGAGCTGAGAAATTGCAAACGTCGAGCAATTGCTCAGCGATGAAAAGTGCCAGCAGTGAAAGCTGTTGCTAGCCAGCACCCTTCCTTGGAAGCGCTTTTGTAGGCCTAAGAAGACTGGGGCTCTGGGCTTCTCTAGCCACCTAATCTTCTGCTCATCCTCTCGCGCACTCTAAAGAGAGCTCAGGTGAGAAATTGCAAACGTTGAGCAATTGCTCAGAGATGAAAAGTGCCAGCACTGCAAGCTGTTGCTAGCCAGCACCCTTCCTTGGAAGCGCTTTTGTAGGCCTAAGAACACTGGGGCTCTGGGCTTCTCTAGCCACCTAATCTTCTGCTCATCCTCTCACGCACTCTAAAGAGAGCTCAGGTGAGAAATTGCAAACGTCGAGCAATTGCTCAGAGATGAAAAGTGCCAGCACTGAAAGCTGTTGCTAGCCAGCACCCTTCCTTGGAAGCGCTTTTGTAGGCCTAAGAAGACTGGGGCTCTGGGCTTCTCTAGCCACCTAATCTTCTGCTCATCCTCTCGTGCACTCTAAAGAGAGCTCAGGTGACAAATTGCAAATGTCGAGCAATTGCTCAGCGATGAAAAGTGCCAGCACTGAAAGCTGTTGCTAGCCAGCACCCTTCCTTGGAAGCGCTTTCACAGGCACAGCAACACTGGGGCTTTGCGCTTCTCTAGCCACCAAACGTCACAGTCCTTCTCCTTCCGTCTCGTAGACACGAGCTGAGAAATTGCAAACGTCAAGCAATTGCTCAGCGATGAAAAGTGCCAGCACTGAAAGCTGTTGCTAGCCAGCACCCTTCCTTGGAAGCGCTTTTGTAGGCCTAAGAACACTGTGGCTCTGGGCTTGTCTAGCCACCTAATCTTCTGCTCATCCTCTCGCGCACTCTAAAGAGAGCTCAGGTGAGAAATTGCAAACGTCCAGCAATTGCTCAGAGATGAAAAGTGCCAGCACTGAAAGCTCTTGCTAGCCAGCACCCTTCCTTGGAAGCGCTTTCACAGGCGCAGCAACACTGGGGCTTTGCGCTTCTCTAGCCACCAAACGTCACAGTCCTTCTCCTTCCGTCTCGTAGACACGAGCTGAGAAATTGCAAACGTCAAGCAATTGCTCAGCGATGAAAAGTGCCAGCACTGAAAGCTGTTGCTAGCCAGCACCCTTCCTTGGAAGCGCTTTTGTAGGCCTAAGAACACTGTGGCTCTGGGCTTCTCTAGCCACCTAATCTTCTGCTCATCCTCTCGCGCACTCTAAAGAGAGCTCAGGTGAGAAATTGCAAACGTCGAGCAATTGCTCAGAGATGAAAAGTGCCAGCACTGAAAGCTCTTGCTAGCCAGCACCCTTCCTTGGAAGCGCTTTCACAGGCGCAGCAACACTGGGGCTTTGCGCTTCTCTAGCCACCAAACGTCACAGTCCTTCTCCTTCCGTCTCGTAGACACGAGCTGAGAAATTGCAAACGTCAAGCAATTGCTCAGCGATGAAAAGTGCCAGCACTGAAAGCTGTTGCTAGCCAGCACCCTTCCTTGGAAGCGCTTTTGTAGGCCTAAGAACACTGTGGCTCTGGGCTTCTCTAGCCACCGAATCTTCTGCTCATCCTCTCGCGCACTCTAAAGAGAGCTCAGGTGAGAAATTGCAAACGTCGAGCAATTGCTCAGAGATGAAAAGTGCCAGCACTGAAAGCTGTTGCTAGCCAGCACCCTTCCTTGGCAGTGCTTTTGTAGGCCTAAGAACACTGGGGCTCTGGGCTTCTCTAGCCACCTAATCTTCTGCTCATCCTCTCGCGCACTCTAAAGAGAGCTCAGGTGAGAAATTGCAAACGTCGAGCAATTGCTCAGAGATGAAAAGTGCCAGCACTGAAAGCTCTTGCTAGCCAGCACCCTTCCTTGGAAGCGCTTTCACAGGCGCAACAACACTGGGGCTTTGCGCTTCTCTAGCCACCAAATGTCACGGTCATTCTCTTTCCGAGTCGTAGACACGAGCTGAGAAATTGCAAATGTCGAGCAATTGCTCAGCGATGAAAAGTGCCAGCACTGAAAGCTGTTGCTAGCCAGCACCCTTCCTTGGAAGCGCTTTTGTAGGCCTAAGAAGACTGGGGCTCTGGGCTTCTCTAGCCACCTAATCTTCTGCTCATCCTCTCGCGCACTCTAAAGAGAGCTCAGGTGACAAATTGCAAACGTCGAGCAACTGCTCAGAGATGAAAAGTGCCAGCACTGAAAGCTCTTGCTAGCCAGCACCCTTCCTTGGAAGCGCTTTCACAGGCGCAACAACACTGGGGCTTTGCGCTTCTCTAGCCACCAAATGTCACGGTCCTTCTCTTTCCGTCTCGTAGACACGAGCTGAGAAATTGCTAACGTCGAGCAATTGCTCAGCGATGAAAAGTGCCAGCACTGAAAGCTCTTGCTAGCCAGCACCCTTCCTTGGAAGCGCTTTTGTAGGCCTAAGAAGACTGGGGCTCTGGGCTTCTCTAGCCACCTAATCTTCTGCTCATCCTCTCGCGCACTCTAAAGAGAGCTCAGGTGAGAAATTGCAAACGTCGAGCAATTGCTCAGAGATGAAAAGTGCCAGCATTGAAAGCTGTTGCTATCCAGCACCCTTCCTTGGAAGCGCTTTTGTAGGCCTAAGAACACTGTGGCTCTGGGCTTCTCTAGCCACCTAATCTTCTGCTCATCCTCTCGCGCACTCTAAAGAGAGCTCAGGTGAGAAATTGCAAACGTCGAGCAATTGCTCAGAGATGAAAAGTGCCAGCACTGAAAGCTGTTTCTAGCCAGCACCCTTCCTTGGAAGCGCTTTTGTAGGCCTAAGACCACTGGGGCTCTGGGCTTCTCTAGCCACCTAATCTTCTGCTCATCCTCTCGTGCACTCTAAAGAGAGCTCAGGTGAGAAATTGCAAACGTCGAGCAATTGCTCAGAGATGAAAAGTGCCAGCACTGAAAGCTGTTGCTAGCCAGCACGCTTCCTTGGAAGCGCTTTTGTAGGCCTAAGAACACTGGGGCTCTGGGCTTCTCTAGCCACCTAATCTTCTGCTCATCCTCTTGCGCACTCTAAAGAGAGCTCAGGTGAGAAATTGCAAACGTCGAGCAATTGCTCAGAGATGAAAAGTGCCAGCACTGAAAGCTGTTGCTAGCCAGCACCCTTCCTTGGAAGCGTTTTCACAGGCGCAGCAACACTGGGGCTTTGTGCTTCTCTAGCCACCAAACGTCACGGTCACTATCTCTCCGTCTCGTAGACACGAGCTCAGAAATTGCAAACGTCGAGCAATTGCTCAGAGATGAAAAGTGCCAGCACTGAAAGCTCTTGCTAGCCAGCACCCTTCCTTGGAAGCGCTTTCACAGGCGCAACAACACTGGGGCTTTGCGCTTCTCTAGCCACCAAATGTCACGGTCATTCTCTTTCCGACTCGTAGACACGAGCTGAGAAATTGCAAACGTCGAGCAATTGCTCAGCGATGAAAAGTGCCAGCACTGAAAGCTGTTGCTAGCCAGCACCCTTCCTTGGAAGCGCTTTTGTAGGCCTAAGAACACTGGGGCTCTGGGCTTCTCTAGCCACCTAATCTTCTGCTCATCCTCTCGCGCAGTCTAAAGAGAGCTCAGGTGACAAATTGCAAACATCGAGCAACTGCTCAGAGATGAAAAGTGCCAGCACTGAAAGCTCTTGCTAGCCAGCACCCTTCCTTGGAAGCGCTTTCACAGGCGCAGTAACACTGGTGCTTTGCGCTTCTCTAGCCACCAAACGTCACGGTCATTCTCTCTCCGTCTCGTAGACACGAGCTGAGAAATTGCAAACGTCGAGCAATTGCTCAGAGATGAAAAGTGCCAGCACTGAAAGCTGTTGCTAGCCAGCACCCTTCCTTGGAAGCGCTTTTGTAGGCCTAAGAAGACTGGGGCTCTGGGCTTCTCTAGCCACCTAATCTTCTGCTCATCCTCTCGCGCAGTCTAAAGAGAGCTCAGGTGAGAAATTGCAAACGTTGAGCAATTGCTCAGAGATGAAAAGTGCCAGCACTGAAAGCTCTTGCTAGCCAGCCCCCTTCCTTGGAAGCGCTTTTGTAGGCCAAAGAAGACTGGGGCTCTGGGCTTCTCTAGCCACCGAATCTTCTGCTCATCCTCTCGTGCACTCTAAAGAGAGCTCAGGTGAGAAATTGCAAACGTCGAGCAATTGCTCAGAGATGAAAAGTGCCAGCACTGAAAGCTCTTGCTAGCCAGCACCCTTCCTTGGAAGCGCTTTTGTAGGCCTAAGAACACTGGGGCTCTGGGCTTCTCTAGCCACCTAATCTTCTGCTCATCCTCTTGCGCACTCTAAAGAGAGCTCAGGTGAGAAATTGCAAACGTCGAGCAATTGCTCAGAGATGAAAAGTGGCAGCACTGAAAGCTGTTGCTAGCCAGCACCCTTCCTTGGAAGCGCTTTTGTAGGCCTAAGAACACTGTGGCTCTGGGCTTCTCTAGCCACCTAATCTTCTGCTCATCCTCTCGCGCACTCTAAAGAGAGCTCAGGTGAGAAATTGCAAATGTCCAGCAATTGCTCAGCGATGAAAAGTGCCAGCACTGAAAGCTGTTGCTAGCCAGCACCCTTCCTTGGAAGCGCTTTCACAGGCGCAGCAACACTGGGGCTTTGCGTTTCTCTAGCCACCAAACGTCACGGTCATTCTCTTTCCGTCTCGTAGACACGAGCTGAGAAATTGCAAACGTCGAGCAATTGCTCAGAGATGAAAAGTGCCAGCACTGAAAGCTGTCGCTAGCCAGCAGCCTTCCTTGGAAGCGCTTTTGTAGGCCTAAGAAGACTGGGGCTCTGGGCTTCTCTAGCCACCTAATCTTCTGCTCATCCTCTCGCGCACTCTAAAGAGTGCTCAGGTGAGAAATTGCAAACGTCGAGTAATTGCTCAGAGATGAAAAGTGGCAGCACTGAAAGCTGTTGCTAGCCAGCATCCTTCCTTGGAAGCGCTTTTGTAGGCCTAAGAAGACTGGGGCTCTGGGCTTCTCTAGCCACCTAATCTTCTGCTCATCCTCTCGCGCACTCTAAAGAGAGCTCAGGTGAGAAATTGCAAACGTTGAGCAATTGCTCAGAGATGAAAAGTGCCAGCACTGAAAGCTCTTGCTAGCCAGCACCCTTCCTTGGAAGCGCTTTCACAGGCGCATTAACACTGGGGCTCTGCGCTTCTCTACCCACCAAACGTCACGGTCCTTCTCTTTCCGTCTCGTAGACACGAGCTGAGAAATTGCAAACGTCGAGCAATTGCTCAGAGATGAAAAGTGCCAGCACTGAAAGCTCTTGCTAGCCAGCCCCCTTCCTTGGAAGCGCTTTTGTAGGCCTAAGAACACTGGGGCTCTGGGCTTCTCTAGCCACCTAATCTTCTGCTCATCCTCTCGCGCACTCTAAAGAGAGCTCAGGTGAGAAATTGCAAACGTTGAGCAATTGCTCAGAGATGAAAAGTGCCAGCAGTGAAAGCTGTTGCTAGCCAGCACCCTTCCTTGGAAGCGCTTTTGTAGGCCTAAGAACACTGGGGCTCTGGGCTTCTCTAGCCACCTAATCTTCTGCTCATCCTCTCACGCACTCTAAAGAGAGCTCAGGTGAGAAATTGCAAACGTCGAGCAATTGCTCAGAGATGAAAAGTGCCAGCACTGAAAGCTGTTGCTAGCCAGCACCCTTCCTTGGAAGCGCTTTTGTAGGCCTAAGAAGACTGGGGCTCTGGGCTTCTCTAGCCACCTAATCTTCTGCTCATCCTCTCGTGCACTCTAAAGAGAGCTCAGGTGACAAATTGCAAATGTCGAGCAATTGCTCAGCGATGAAAAGTGCCAGCACTGAAAGCTGTTGCTAGCCAGCACCCTTCCTTGGAAGCGCTTTCACAGGCACAGCAACACTGGGGCTTTGCGCTTCTCTAGCCACCAAACGTCACAGTCCTTCTCCTTCCGTCTCGTAGACACGAGCTGAGAAATTGCAAACGTCAAGCAATTGCTCAGCGATGAAAAGTGCCAGCACTGAAAGCTGTTGCTAGCCAGCACCCTTCCTTGGAAGCGCTTTTGTAGGCCTAAGAACACTGTGGCTCTGGGCTTGTCTAGCCACCTAATCTTCTGCTCATCCTCTCGCGCACTCTAAAGAGAGCTCAGGTGAGAAATTGCAAACGTCCAGCAATTGCTCAGAGATGAAAAGTGGCAGCACTGAAAGCTGTTGCTAGCCAGCCCCCTTCCTTGGCAGTGCTTTTGTAGGCCTTAGAACACTGGGGCTCTGGGCTTCTCTAGCCACCGAATCTTCTGCTCATCCTCTCGCGCACTCTAAAGAGAGCTCAGGTGAGAAATTGCAAACGTCGAGCAATTGCTCAGAGATGAAAAGTGCCAGCACTGAAAGCTCTTGCTAGCCAGCACCCTTCCTTGGAAGCGCTTTCACAGGCGCAACAACACTGGGGCTTTGCGCTTCTCTAGCCACCAAATGTCACGGTCATTCTCTTTCCGACTCGTAGACACGAGCTGAGAAATTGCTAACGTCGAGCAATTGCTCAGCGATGAAAAGTGCCAGCACTGAAAGCTGTTGCTAGCCAGCACCCTTCCTTGGAAGCGCTTTTGTAGGCCTAAGAAGACTGGGGCTCTGGGCTTCTCTAGCCACCTAATCTTCTGCTCATCCTCTCGCGCACTCTAAAGAGAGCTCAGGTGAGAAATTGCAAACGTCGAGCAATTGCTCAGAGATGAAAAGTGCCAGCACTGAAAGCTGTTGCTAGCCAGCACCCTTCCTTGGAAGCGCTTTTGTAGGCCTAAGAACACTGTGGCTCTGGGCTTCTCTAGCCACCTAATCTTCTGCTCATCCTCTCGCGCACTCTAAAGAGAGCTCAGGTGAGAAATTGCAAACGTCGAGCAATTGCTCAGAGATGAAAAGTGCCAGCACTGAAAGCTCTTGCTAGCCAGCACCCTTCCTTGGAAGCGCTTTTGTAGGCCTAAGAACACTGGGGCTCTGGGCTTCTCTAGCCACCGAATCTTCTGCTCATCCTCTCGTGCACTCTAAAGAGAGCTCAGGTGAGAAATTGCAAACGTCAAGCAATTGCTCAGAGATGAAAAGTGCCAGCACTGAAAGCTGTTGCTAGCCAGCACCCTTCCTTGGAAGCGCTTTCACAGGCGCAACAACACTGGGGCTTTGCGCTTCTCTAGCCACCAAATGTCACGGTCCTTCTCTTTCCGTCTCGTAGACACGAGCTGAGAAATTGCTAACGTCGAGCAATTGCTCAGCGATGAAAAGTGCCAGCACTGAAAGCTGTTGCTAGCCAGCACCCTTCCTTGGAAGTGCTTTTGTAGGCCTAAGAAGACTGGGGCTCTGGGCTTCTCTAGCCACCTAATCTTCTGCTCATCCTCTCGCGCACTCTAAAGAGAGCTCAGGTGAGAAATTGCAAACGTCGAGCAATTGCTCAGCGATGAAAAGTGCCAGCACTGAAAGCTGTTGCTAGCCAGCACCCTTCCTTGGAAGCGCTTTTGTAGGCCTAAGAAGACTGGGGCTCTGGGCTTCTCTAGCCACCTAATCTTCTGCTCATCCTCTCGCGCACTCTAAAGAGAGCTCAGGTGAGAAATTGCAAACGTCGAGCAATTGCTCAGAGATGAAAAGTGCCAGCACTGAAAGCTGTTGCTAGCCAGCACCCTTCCTTGGAAGCGCTTTCACAGGCACAGCAACACTGGGGCTTTGCGTTTCTCTAGCCACCAAACGTCACGGTCATTCTCTTTCCGTCTTGTAGACACGAGCTGAGAAATTGCAAACGTCGAGCAATTGCTCAGAGATGAAAAGTGCCAGCACTGAAAGCTGTTGCTAGCCAGCACCCTTCCTTGGAAGCGCTTTTATAGGCCTAAGAACAGTGGGGCTCTGGGCTTCTCTAGCCACCTAATCTTCTGCTCATCCTCTCGCGCACTCTAAAGAGAGCTCAGGTGAGAAATTGCAAACGTCGAGCAATTGCTCAGAGATGAAAAGTGCCAGCACTGAAAGCTGTTGCTAGCCAGCCCCCTTCCTTGGAAGCGCTTTTGTAGGCCTAAGAAGACTGGGGCTCTGGGCTTCTCTAGCCACCGAATCTTCTGCTCATCCTCTCGTGCACTCTAAAGAGAGCTCAGGTGAGAAATTGCAAACGTCCAGCAATTGCTCAGAGATGAAAAGTGCCAGCACTGAAAGCTGTTGCTAGCCAGCCCCCTTCCTTGGAAGCGCTTTTGTAGGCCTAAGAAGACTGGGGCTCTGGGCTTCTCTAGCCACCTAATCTTCTGCTCATCCTCTCGCGCACTCTAAAGAGAGCTCAGGTGAGAAATTGCAAACGTCGAGCAATTGCTCAGAGATGAAAAGTGCCAGCACTGAAAGCTCTTGCTAGCCAGCACCCTTCCTTGGAAGCGCTTTCACAGGCGCAGCAACACTGGGGCTTTGCGCTTCTCTACCCACCAAACATCACGGTCATTCTCTCTCCGTCTCGTAGACACGAGCTGAGAAATTGCAAACGTCGAGCAATTGCTCAGCAATGAAAAGTGCCAGCACTGAAAGCTGTTGCTAGCCAGCACCCTTCCTTGGCAGTGCTTTTGTAGGCCTAAGAAGACTGGGGCTCTGGGCTTCTCTAGCCACCTCATCTTCTGCTCATCCTCTCGCGCACTCTAAAGAGAGCTCAGGTGAGAAATTGCAAACGTCCAGCAATTGCTCCGAGATGAAAAGTGCCAGCACTGAAAGCTCTTGCTAGCCAGCACCCTTCCTTGGAAGCGCTTTCACAGGCGCAGCAACACTGGGGCTTTGCGTTTCTCTAGCCACCAAACGTCACGGTCATTCTCTTTCCGTCTCGTAGACACGAGCTGAGAAATTGCAAACGTCAAGCAATTGCTCAGCGATGAAAAGTGCCAGCACTGAAAGCTGTTGCTAGCCAGCACCCTTCCTTGGCAGTGCTTTTGTAGGCCTAAGAAGACTGGGGCTCTGGGCTTCTCTAGCCACCTAATCTTCTGCTCATCCTCTCGCGCACTCTAAAGAGTGCTCAGGTGAGAAATTGCAAACGTCGAGCAATTGCTCAGAGATGAAAAGTGCCAGCACTGAAAGCTGTTGCTAGCCAGCACCCTTCCTTGGAAGCGCTTTTGTAGGCCTAAGAAGACTGGGGCTCTGGGCTTCTCTAGCCACCTAATCTTCTGCTCATCCTCTCGCGCACTCTAAAGAGAGCTCAGGTGAGAAATTGCAAACGTCGAGCAATTGCTCAGAGATGAAAAGTGCCAGCAGTGAAAGCTGTTGCTAGCCAGCCCCCTTCCTTGGAAGCGCTTTTGTAGGCCTAAGAAGACTGGGGCTCTGGGCTTCTCTAGCCACCTAATCTTCTGCTCATCCTCTCGCGCACTCTAAAGAGAGCTCAGGTGAGAAATTGCAAACGTCGAGCAATTGCTCAGAGATGAAAAGTGCCAGCACTGAAAGCTCTTGCTAGCCAGCACCCTTCCTTGGAAGCGCTTTCACAGGCGCAGCAACACTGGGGCTTTGCGCTTCTCTAGCCACCAAACGTCACAGTCCTTCTCCTTCCGTCTCGTAGACACGAGCTGAGAAATTGCAAACGTCAAGCAATTGCTCAGCGATGAAAAGTGCCAGCACTGATAGCTGTTGCTAGCCAGCACCCTTCCTTGGAAGCGCTTTTGTAGGCCTAAGAAGACTGGGGCTCTGGGCTTCTCTAGCCACCGAATCTTCTGCTCATCCTCTTGCGCACTCTAAAGAGTGCTCAGGTGAGAAATTGCAAACGTCGAGCAATTGCTCAGCGATGAAAAGTGCCAGCACTGAAAGCTGTTGCTAGCCAGCACCCTTCCTTGGAAGCGCTTTTGTAGGCCTAAGAACACTGGGGCTCTGGGCTTCTCTAGCCACCTAATCTTCTGCTCATCCTCTCGCGCACTCTAAAGAGAGCTCAGGTGAGAAATTGCAAACGTCGAGCAATTGCTCAGAGATGAAAAGTGCCAGCACTGAAAGCTGTTGCTAGCCAGCACCCTTCCTTGGAAGCGCTTTCACAGGCGCAGCAACACTGGGGCTTTGCGTTTCTCTAGCCACCAAAGGTCACGGTCCTTCTCTTTCCGTCTCGTAGACACGAGCTGAGAAATTGCAAACGTCAAGCAATTGCTCAGAGATGAAAAGTGCCAGCACTGAAAGCTGTTGCTAGCCAGCACCCTTCCTTGGAAGTGCTTTTGTAGGCCTAAGAAGACTGGGGCTCTGGGCTTCTCTAGCCACCTAATCTTCTGCTCATCCTCTCGCGCACTCTAAAGAGTGCTCAGGTGAGAAATTGCAAACGTCGAGCAATTGCTCAGCGATGAAAAGTGCCAGCACTGAAAGCTGTTGCTAGCCAGCACCCTTCCTTGGAAGCGCTTTCACAGGCGCAGTAACACTGGGGCTTTGCGCTTCTCTACCCACCAAATGTCACGGTCCTTCTCTTTCTGTCTCGTAGACACGAGCTGAGAAATTGCAAACGTCGAGCAATTGCTCAGAGATGAAAAGTGCCAGCACTGAAAGCTCTTGCTAGCCAGCCCCCTTCCTTGGCAGTGCTTTTGTAGGCCTAAGAAGACTGGGGCTCTGGGCTTCTCTAGCCACCTAATCTTCTGCTCATCCTCTCGCGCACTCTAAAGAGAGCTCAGGTGAGAAATTGCAAACGTCGAGCAATTGCTCAGAGATGAAAAGTGCCAGCACTGAAAGCTGTTGCTAGCCAGCCCCCTTCCTTGGAAGCGCTTTTGTAGGCCAAAGAAGACTGGGGCTCTGGGCTTCTCTAGCCACCTAATCTTCTGCTCATCCTCTCGCGCACTCTAAAGAGAGCTCAGGTGAGAAATTGCAAACGTCGAGCAATTGCTCAGAGATGAAAAGTGCCAGCACTGAAAGCTGTTGCTAGCCAGCACCCTTCCTTGGAAGCGCTTTCGTAGGCCTAAGGACACTGGGGCTCTGGGCTTCTCTAGCCACCTAATCTTCTGCTCATCCTCTCGCGCACTCTAAAGAGAGCTCAGGTGAGAAATTGCAAACGTCGAGCAATTGCTCAGAGATGAAAAGTGCCAGCACTGAAAGCTCTTGCTAGCCAGCACCCTTCCTTGGAAGCGCTTTCACAGGCGCAGCAACACTGGGGCTTTGCGCTTCTCTAGCCACCAAACGTCACAGTCCTTCTCCTTCCGTCTCGTAGACACGAGCTGAGAAATTGCAAACGTCAAGCAATTGCTCAGCGATGAAAAGTGCCAGCACTGAAAGCTGTTGCTAGCCAGCACCCTTCCTTGGAAGCGCTTTTGTAGGCCTAAGAACACTGTGGCTCTGGGCTTCTCTAGCCACCTAATCTTCTGCTCATCCTCTCGCGCACTCTAAAGAGAGCTCAGGTGAGAAATTGCAAACGTCGAGCAATTGCTCAGAGATGAAAAGTGCCAGCACTGAAAGCTGTTGCTAGCCAGCACCCTTCCTTGGAAGCGCTTTTGTAGGCCTAAGAACACTGGGGCTCTGGGCTTCTCTAGCCACCTAATCTTCTGCTCATCCTCTCGCGCACTCTAAAGAGAGCTCAGGTGACAAATTGCAAACGTCGAGCAATTGCTCAGAGATGAAAAGTGCCAGCACTGAAAGCTGTTGCTAGCCAGCACCCTTCCTTGGAAGCGCTTTCACAGGCGCAACAACACTGGGGCTTTGCGCTTCTCTAGCCACCAAATGTCACGGTCATTCTCTTTCCGACTCGTAGACACGAGCTGAGAAATTGCAAATGTCGAGCAATTGCTCAGCGATGAAAAGTGCCAGCACTGAAAGCTGTTGCTAGCCAGCACCCTTCCTTGGAAGCGCTTTTGTAGGCCTAAGAACACTGGGGCTCTGGGCTTCTCTAGCCACCTAATCTTCTGCTCATCCTCTCGCGCACTCTAAAGAGAGCTGAGGTGACAAATTGCAAACGTCGAGCAACTGCTCAGAGATGAAAAGTGCCAGCACTGAAAGCTCTTGCTAGCCAGCACCCTTCCTTGGAAGCGCTTTCACAGGCGCAACAACACTGGGGCTTTGCGCTTCTCTAGCCACCAAATGTCACGGTCCTTCTCTTTCCGTCTCGTAGACACGAGCTGAGAAATTGCTAACGTCGAGCAATTGCTCAGCGATGAAAAGTGCCAGCACTGAAAGCTGTTGCTAGCCAGCACCCTTCCTTGGAAGCGCTTTTGTAGGCCTAAGAAGACTGGGGCTCTGGGCTTCTCTAGCCACCTAATCTTCTGCTCATCCTCTCGTGCACTCTAAAGAGAGCTCAGGTGAGAAATTGCAAACGTCGAGCAATTGCTCAGAGATGAAAAGTGCCAGCACTGAAAGCTGTTGCTAGCCAGCACCCTTCCTTGGAAGCGCTTTTGTAGGCCTAAGAAGACTGTGGCTCTGGGCTTCTCTAGCCACCTAATCTTCTGCTCATCCTCTCGCGCACTCTAAAGAGAGCTCAGGTGAGAAATTGCAAACGTCGAGCAATTGCTCAGAGATGAAAAGTGCCAGCACTGAAAGCTCTTGCTAGCCAGCACCCTTCCTTGGAAGCGCTTTTGTAGGCCTAAGACCACTGGGGCTCTGGGCTTCTCTAGCCACCTAATCTTCTGCTCATCCTCTCGTGCACTCTAAAGAGAGCTCAGGTGAGAAATTGCAAACGTCGAGCAATTGCTCAGAGATGAAAAGTGCCAGCACTGAAAGCTCTTGCTAGCCAGCACGCTTCCTTGGAAGCGCTTTTGTAGGCCTAAGAAGACTGGGGCTCTGGGCTTCTCTAGCCACCTAATCTTCTGCTCATCCTCTTGCGCACTCTAAAGAGAGCTCAGGTGAGAAATTGCAAACGTCGAGCAATTGCTCAGAGATGAAAAGTGCCAGCACTGAAAGCTGTTGCTAGCCAGCACCCTTCCTTGGAAGCGCTTTCATAGGCGCAGCAACACTGGGGCTTTGTGCTTCTCTAGCCACCAAACGTCACGGTCACTATCTCTCCGTCTCGTAGACACGAGCTCAGAAATTGCAAACGTCGAGCAATTGCTCAGAGATGAAAAGTGCCAGCACTGAAAGCTGTTGCTAGCCAGCACCCTTCCTTGGAAGCGCTTTCACAGGTGCAACAACACTGGGGCTTTGCGCTTCTCTAGCCACCAAATGTCACGGTCATTCTCTTTCCGACTCGTAGACACGAGCTGAGAAATTGCAAACGTCGAGCAATTGCTCAGCGATGAAAAGTGCCAGCACTGAAAGCTGTTGCTAGCCAGCACCCTTCCTTGGAAGCGCTTTTGTAGGCCTAAGAACACTGGGGCTCTGGGCTTCTCTAGCCACCTAATCTTCTGCTCATCCTCTCGCGCACTCTAAAGAGAGCTCAGGTGAGAAATTGCAAACGTCGAGCAACTGCTCAGAGATGAAAAGTGCCAGCACTGAAAGCTCTTGCTAGCCAGCACCCTTCCTTGGAAGCGCTTTCACAGGCGCAACAACACTGGGGCTTTGCGCTTCTCTAGCCACCAAATGTCACGGTCCTTCTCTTTCCGTCTCGTAGACACGAGCTGAGAAATTGCTAACGTCGAGCAATTCCTCAGCGATGAAAAGTGCCAGCACTGAAAGCTGTTGCTAGCCAGCACCCTTCCTTGGAAGCGCTTTTGTAGGCCTAAGAAAACTGGGGCTCTGGGCTTCTCTAGCCACCTAATCTTCTGCTCATCCTCTCGCGCACTCTAAAGAGAGCTCAGCTGAGAAATTGCAAAGGTCGAGCAATTGCTCAGAGATGAAAAGTGCCAGCACTGAAAGCTCTTGCTAGCCAGCACCCTTCCTTGGAAGCGCTTTCACAGGCGCAGTAACACTGGGGCTTTGCGCTTCTCTAGCCACCAAACGTCACGGTCATTCTCTTTCCGTCTCGTAGACACGAGCTGAGAAATTGCAAACGTCGAGCAATTGCTCAGAGATGAAAAGTGCCAGCACTGAAAGCTGTTGCTAGCCAGCACCCTTCCTTGGAAGCGCTTTTGTAGGCCTAAGAACACTGGGGCTCTGGGCTTCTCTAGCCACCTAATCTTCTGCTCATCCTCTCGCGCAGTCTAAAGAGAGCTCAGGTGAGAAATTGCAAACGTTGAGCAATTGCTCAGAGATGAAAAGTGCCAGCACTGAAAGCTCTTGCTAGCCAGCCCCCTTCCTTGGAAGCGCTTTTGTAGGCCAAAGAAGACTGGGGCTCTGGGCTTCTCTAGCCACCGAATCTTCTGCTCATCCTCTCGTGCACTCTAAAGAGAGCTCAGGTGAGAAATTGCAAATGTCGAGCAATTGCTCAGAGATGAAAAGTGCCAGCAGTGAAAGCTGTTGCTAGCCAGCACCCTTCCTTGGAAGCGCTTTTGTAGGCCTAAGAACACTGGGGCTCTGGGCTTCTCTAGCCGCCTAATCTTCTGCTCATCCTCTCGCGCAGTCTCAAGAGAGCTCAGGTGAGAAATTGCAAACGTCCAGCAATTGCTCAGAGATGAAAAGTGCCAGCACTGAAAGCTGTTGCTAGCCAGCACCCTTCCTTGGAAGCGCTTTTGTAGGCCTAAGAACACTGTGGCTCTGGGCTTCTCTAGCCACCTAATCTTCTGCTCATCCTCTCGCGCACTCTAAAGAGTGCTCAGGTGAGAAATTGCAAACGTCGAGTAATTGCTCAGCAATGAAAAGTGGCAGCACTGAAAGCTGTTGCTAGCCAGCACCCTTCCTTGGAAGCGCTTTCACAGGCGCAGCAACACTGGGGCTTTGCGTTTCTCTAGCCACCAAACGTCACGGTCATTCTCTTTCCGTCTCGTAGACACGAGCTGAGAAATTGCAAACGTCGAGCAATTGCTCAGAGATGAAAAGTGCCAGCACTGAAAGCTCTTGCTAGCCAGCCCCCTTCCTTGGAAGCGCTTTTGTAGGCCTAAGAACACTGGGGCTCTGGGCTTCTCTAGCCACCTAATCTTCTGCTCATCCTCTCGCGCACTCTAAAGAGTGCTCAGGTGAGAAATTGCAAACGTCGAGTAATTGCTCAGCAATGAAAAGTGGCAGCACTGAAAGCTGTTGCTAGCCAGCATCCTTCCTTGGAAGCGCTTTTGTAGGCCTAAGAAGACTGGGGCTCTGGGCTTCTCTAGCCACCTAATCTTCTGCTCATCCTCTCGCGCACTCTAAAGAGAGCTCAGGTGAGAAATTGCAAACGTTGAGCAATTGCTCAGAGATGAAAAGTGCCAGCACTGAAAGCTCTTGCTAGCCAGCACCCTTCCTTGGAAGCGCTTTCACAGGCGCATTAACACTGGGGCTCTGCGCTTCTCTACCCACCAAACGTCACGGTCCTTCTCTTTCCGTCTCGTAGACACGAGCTGAGAAATTGCAAACGTCGAGCAATTGCTCAGAGATGAAAAGTGCCAGCACTGAAAGCTCTTGCTAGCCAGCACCCTTCCTTGGAAGCGCTTTTGTAGGCCTAAGAAGACTGGGGCTCTGGGCTTCTCTAGCCACCTAATCTTCTGCTCATCCTCTCGCGCACTCTAAAGAGAGCTCAGGTGAGAAATTGCAAACGTCGAGCAATTGCTCAGAGATGAAAAGTGCCAGCACTGCAAGCTGTTGCTAGCCAGCACCCTTCCTTGGAAGCGCTTTTGTAGGCCTAAGAACACTGGGGCTCTGGGCTTCTCTAGCCACCTAATCTTCTGCTCATCCTCTCACGCACTCTAAAGAGAGCTCAGGTGAGAAATTGCAAACGTCGAGCAATTGCTCAGAGATGAAAAGTGCCAGCACTGAAAGCTGTTGCTAGCCAGCACCCTTCCTTGGAAGCGCTTTTGTAGGCCAAAGAAGACTGGGGCTCTGGGCTTCTCTAGCCACCTAATCTTCTGCTCATCCTCTCGTGCACTCTAAAGAGAGCTCAGGTAACAAATTGCAAATGTCGAGCAATTGCTCAGCGATGAAAAGTGCCAGCACTGAAAGCTGTTGCTAGCCAGCACCCTTCCTTGGAAGCGCTTTCACAGGCACAGCAACACTGGGGCTTTGCGCTTCTCTAGCCACCAAACGTCACAGTCCTTCTCCTTCCGTCTCGTAGACACGAGCTGAGAAATTGCAAACGTCAAGCAATTGCTCAGCGATGAAAAGTGCCAGCACTGAAAGCTGTTGCTAGCCAGCACCCTTCCTTGGAAGCGCTTTTGTAGGCCTAAGAACACTGTGGCTCTGGGCTTCTCTAGCCACCTAATCTTCTGCTCATCCTCTCGCGCACTCTAAAGAGAGCTCAGGTGAGAAATTGCAAACGTCCAGCAATTGCTCAGCGATGAAAAGTGCCAGCACTGAAAGCTGTTGCTAGCCAGCCCCCTTCCTTGGCAGTGCTTTTGTAGGCCTTAGAACACTGGGGCTCTGGGCTTCTCTAGCCACCGAATCTTCTGCTCATCCTCTCGCGCACTCTAAAGAGAGCTCAGGTGAGAAATTGCAAACGTCGAGCAATTGCTCAGAGATGAAAAGTGCCAGCACTGAAAGCTCTTGCTAGCCAGCACCCTTCCTTGGAAGCGCTTTCACAGGCGCAACAACACTGGGGCTTTGCGCTTCTCTAGCCACCAAATGTCACGGTCATTCTCTTTCCGTCTCGTAGACACGAGCTGAGAAATTGCTAACGTCGAGCAATTGCTCAGCGATGAAAAGTGCCAGCACTGAAAGCTGTTGCTAGCCAGCACCCTTCCTTGGAAGCGCTTTTGTAGGCCTAAGAAGACTGGGGCTCTGGGCTTCTCTAGCCACCTAATCTTCTGCTCATCCTCTCGCGCACTCTAAAGAGAGCTCAGGTGAGAAATTGCAAACGTCGAGCAATTGCTCAGAGATGAAAAGTGGCAGCACTGAAAGCTGTTGCTAGCCAGCACCCTTCCTTGGAAGCGCTTTTGTAGGCCTAAGAACACTGTGGCTCTGGGCTTCTCTAGCCACCTAATCTTCTGCTCATCCTCTCGCGCACTCTAAAGAGAGCTCAGGTGAGAAATTGCAAACGTCGAGCAATTGCTCAGAGATGAAAAGTGCCAGCACTGAAAGCTGTTGCTAGCCAGCACGCTTCCTTGGAAGCGCTTTTGTAGGCCTAAGAAGACTGGGGCTCTGGGCTTCTCTAGCCACCTAATCTTCTGCTCATCCTCTTGCGCACTCTAAAGAGAGCTCAGGTGAGAAATTGCAAACGTCAAGCAATTGCTCAGAGATGAAAAGTGCCAGCACTGAAAGCTGTTGCTAGCCAGCACCCTTCCTTGGAAGCGCTTTCACAGGCGCAACAACACTGGGGCTTTGCGCTTCTCTAGCCACCAAATGTCACGGTCATTCTCTTTCCGTCTCGTAGACACGAGCTGAGAAATTGCTAACGTCCAGCAATTGCTCAGCGATGAAAAGTGCCAGCACTGAAAGCTGTTGCTAGCCAGCACCCTTCCTTGGAAGCGCTTTTGTAGGCCTAAGAAGACTGGGGCTCTGGGCTTCTCTAGCCACCTAATCTTCTGCTCATCCTCTCGCGCAGTCTAAAGAGAGCTCAGGTGAGAAATTGCAAACGTTGAGCAATTGCTCAGAGATGAAAAGTGCCAGCACTGAAAGCTCTTGCTAGCCAGCCCCCTTCCTTGGAAGCGCTTTTGTAGGCCAAAGAAGACTGGGGCTCTGGGCTTCTCTAGCCACCGAATCTTCTGCTCATCCTCTCGTGCACTCTAAAGAGAGCTCAGGTGAGAAATTGCAAATGTCGAGCAATTGCTCAGAGATGAAAAGTGCCAGCAGTGAAAGCTGTTGCTAGCCAGCACCCTTCCTTGGAAGCGCTTTTGTAGGCCTAAGAACACTGGGGCTCTGGGCTTCTCTAGCCGCCTAATCTTCTGCTCATCCTCTTGCGCACTCTAAAGAGAGCTCAGGTGAGAAATTGCAAACGTCCAGCAATTGCTCAGAGATGAAAAGTGCCAGCACTGAAAGCTGTTGCTAGCCAGCACCCTTCCTTGGAAGCGCTTTTGTAGGCCTAAGAACACTGTGGCTCTGGGCTTCTCTAGCCACCTAATCTTCTGCTCATCCTCTCGCGCACTCTAAAGAGTGCTCAGGTGAGAAATTGCAAACGTCGAGTAATTGCTCAGCAATGAAAAGTGGCAGCACTGAAAGCTGTTGCTAGCCAGCACCCTTCCTTGGAAGCGCTTTCACAGGCGCAGCAACACTGGGGCTTTGCGTTTCTCTAGCCACCAAACGTCACGGTCATTCTCTTTCCGTCTCGTAGACACGAGCTGAGAAATTGCAAACGTCGAGCAATTGCTCAGAGATGAAAAGTGCCAGCACTGAAAGCTGTTGCTAGCCAGCAGCCTTCCTTGGAAGCGCTTTTGTAGGCCTAAGAAGACTGGGGCTCTGGGCTTCTCTAGCCACCTAATCTTCTGCTCATCCTCTCGCGCACTCTAAAGAGTGCTCAGGTGAGAAATTGCAAACGTCGAGTAATTGCTCAGCAATGAAAAGTGGCAGCACTGAAAGCTGTTGCTAGCCAGCATCCTTCCTTGGAAGCGCTTTTGTAGGCCTAAGAAGACTGGGGCTCTGGGCTTCTCTAGCCACCTAATCTTCTGCTCATCCTCTCGCGCACTCTAAAGAGAGCTCAGGTGAGAAATTGCAAACGTTGAGCAATTGCTCAGAGATGAAAAGTGCCAGCACTGAAAGCTCTTGCTAGCCAGCACCCTTCCTTGGAAGCGCTTTCACAGGCGCATTAACACTGGGGCTCTGCGCTTCTCTACCCACCAAACGTCACGGTCCTTCTCTTTCCGTCTCGTAGACACGAGCTGAGAAATTGCAAACGTCGAGCAATTGCTCAGAGATGAAAAGTGCCAGCACTGAAAGCTCTTGCTAGCCAGCACCCTTCCTTGGAAGCGCTTTTGTAGGCCTAAGAAGACTGGGGCTCTGGGCTTCTCTAGCCACCTAATCTTCTGCTCATCCTCTCGCGCACTCTAAAGAGAGCTCAGGTGAGAAATTGCAAACGTCGAGCAATTGCTCAGAGATGAAAAGTGCCAGCACTGCAAGCTGTTGCTAGCCAGCACCCTTCCTTGGAAGCGCTTTTGTAGGCCTAAGAACACTGGGGCTCTGGGCTTCTCTAGCCACCTAATCTTCTGCTCATCCTCTCGCGCACTCTAAAGAGAGCTCAGGTGAGAAATTGCAAACGTCGAGCAATTGCTCAGAGATGAAAAGTGCCAGCACTGAAAGCTGTTGCTAGCCAGCACCCTTCCTTGGAAGCGCTTTTGTAGGCCAAAGAAGACTGGGGCTCTGGGCTTCTCTAGCCACCTAATCTTCTGCTCATCCTCTCGTGCACTCTAAAGAGAGCTCAGGTAACAAATTGCAAATGTCGAGCAATTGCTCAGCGATGAAAAGTGCCAGCACTGAAAGCTGTTGCTAGCCAGCACCCTTCCTTGGAAGCGCTTTCACAGGCACAGCAACACTGGGGCTTTGCGCTTCTCTAGCCACCAAACGTCACAGTCCTTCTCCTTCCGTCTCGTAGACACGAGCTGAGAAATTGCAAACGTCAAGCAATTGCTCAGCGATGAAAAGTGCCAGCACTGAAAGCTGTTGCTAGCCAGCACCCTTCCTTGGAAGCGCTTTTGTAGGCCTAAGAACACTGTGGCTCTGGGCTTCTCTAGCCACCTAATCTTCTGCTCATCCTCTCGCGCACTCTAAAGAGAGCTCAGGTGAGAAATTGCAAACGTCCAGCAATTGCTCAGCGATGAAAAGTGCCAGCACTGAAAGCTGTTGCTAGCCAGCCCCCTTCCTTGGCAGTGCTTTTGTAGGCCTTAGAACACTGGGGCTCTGGGCTTCTCTAGCCACCGAATCTTCTGCTCATCCTCTCGCGCACTCTAAAGAGAGCTCAGGTGAGAAATTGCAAACGTCGAGCAATTGCTCAGAGATGAAAAGTGCCAGCACTGAAAGCTCTTGCTAGCCAGCACCCTTCCTTGGAAGCGCTTTCACAGGCGCAGCAACACTGGGGCTTTGCGCTTCTCTAGCCACCAAATGTCACGGTCATTCTCTTTCCGTCTCGTAGACACGAGCTGAGAAATTGCTAACGTCGAGCAATTGCTCAGCGATGAAAAGTGCCAGCACTGAAAGCTGTTGCTAGCCAGCACCCTTCCTTGGAAGCGCTTTTGTAGGCCTAAGAAGACTGGGGCTCTGGGCTTCTCTAGCCACCTAATCTTCTGCTCATCCTCTCGCGCACTCTAAAGAGAGCTCAGGTGAGAAATTGCAAACGTCGAGCAATTGCTCAGAGATGAAAAGTGGCAGCACTGAAAGCTGTTGCTAGCCAGCACCCTTCCTTGGAAGCGCTTTTGTAGGCCTAAGAACACTGTGGCTCTGGGCTTCTCTAGCCACCTAATCTTCTGCTCATCCTCTCGCGCACTCTAAAGAGAGCTCAGGTGAGAAATTGCAAACGTCGAGCAATTGCTCAGAGATGAAAAGTGCCAGCACTGAAAGCTGTTGCTAGCCAGCACCCTTCCTTGGAAGCGCTTTTGTAGGCCTAAGAAGACTGGGGCTCTGGGCTTCTCTAGCCACCTAATCTTCTGCTCATCCTCTTGCGCACTCTAAAGAGAGCTCAGGTGAGAAATTGCAAACGTCAAGCAATTGCTCAGAGATGAAAAGTGCCAGCACTGAAAGCTGTTGCTAGCCAGCACCCTTCCTTGGAAGCGCTTTCACAGGCGCAACAACACTGGGGCTTTGCGCTTCTCTAGCCACCAAATGTCACGGTCATTCTCTTTCCGTCTCGTAGACACGAGCTGAGAAATTGCTAACGTCCAGCAATTGCTCAGCGATGAAAAGTGCCAGCACTGAAAGCTGTTGCTAGCCAGCACCCTTCCTTGGAAGCGCTTTTGTAGGCCTAAGAAGACTGGGGCTCTGGGCTTCTCTAGCCACCTAATCTTCTGCTCATCCTCTCGCGCACTCTAAAGAGAGCTCAGGTGAGAAATTGCAAACGTCGAGCAATTGCTCAGCGATGAAAAGTGCCAGCACTGAAAGCTGTTGCTAGCCAGCACCCTTCCTTGGAAGCGCTTTTGTAGGCCTAAGAAGACTGGGGCTCTGGGCTTCTCTAGCCACCTAATCTTCTGCTCATCCTCTCGCGCACTCTAAAGAGAGCTCAGGTGAGAAATTGCAAACGTCGAGCAATTGCTCAGAGATGAAAAGTGCCAGCACTGAAAGCTGTTGCTAGCCAGCACCCTTCCTTGGAAGCGCTTTCACAGGCGCATTAACACTGGGGCTTTGCGTTTCTCTAGCCACCAAACGTCACGGTCATTCTCTTTCCGTCTTGTAGACACGAGCTGAGAAATTGCAAACGTCGAGCAATTGCTCAGAGATGAAAAGTGCCAGCACTGAAAGCTGTTGCTAGCCAGCACCCTTCCTTGGAAGCGCTTTTGTAGGCCTAAGAAGACTGGGGCTCTGGGCTTCTCTAGCCACCTAATCTTCTGCTCATCCTCTCGCGCACTCTAAAGAGAGCTCAGGTGAGAAATTGCAAACGTCGAGCAATTGCTCAGAGATGAAAAGTGCCAGCACTGAAAGCTCTTGCTAGCCAGCACCCTTCCTTGGAAGCGCTTTTGTAGGCCTAAGAAGACTGGGGCTCTGGGCTTCTCTAGCCACCGAATCTTCTGCTCATCCTCTCGTGCACTCTAAAGAGAGCTCAGGTGAGAAATTGCAAACGTCGAGCAATTGCTCAGAGATGAAAAGTGCCAGCACTGAAAGCTGTTGCTAGCCAGCCCCCTTCCTTGGAAGCGCTTTTGTAGGCCTAAGAAGACTGGGGCTCTGGGCTTCTCTAGCCACCTAATCTTCTGCTCATCCTCTCGCGCACTCTAAAGAGAGCTCAGGTGAGAAATTGCAAACGTCGAGCAATTGCTCAGCGATGAAAAGTGCCAGCACTGAAAGCTGTTGCTAGCCAGCACCCTTCCTTGGAAGCGCTTTTGTAGGCCTAAGAAGACTGGGGCTCTGGGCTTCTCTAGCCACCTAATCTTCTGCTCATCCTCTCGCGCACTCTAAAGAGAGCTCAGGTGAGAAATTGCAAACGTCGAGCAATTGCTCAGCGATGAAAAGTGCCAGCACTGAAAGCTCTTGCTAGCCAGCACCCTTCCTTGGAAGCGCTTTCACAGGCGCAGCAACACTGGGGCTTTGCGCTTCTCTACCCACCAAACATCACGGTCATTCTCTCTCCGTCTCGTAGACACGAGCTGAGAAATTGCAAACGTCGAGCAATTGCTCAGCAATGAAAAGTGCCAGCACTGAAAGCTGTTGCTAGCCAGCACCCTTCCTTGGCAGTGCTTTTGTAGGCCTAAGAAGACTGGGGCTCTGGGCTTCTCTAGCCACCTAATCTTCTGCTCATCCTCTCGCGCACTCTAAAGAGAGCTCAGGTGAGAAATTGCAAACGTCGAGCAATTGCTCAGAGATGAAAAGTGCCAGCACTGAAAGCTGTTGCTAGCCAGCACCCTTCCTTGGAAGCGCTTTCACAGGCGCAGCAACACTGGGGCTTTGCGTTTCTCTAGCCACCAAACGTCACGGTCATTCTCTTTCCGTCTCGTAGACACGAGCTGAGAAATTGCAAACGTCAAGCAATTGCTCAGCGATGAAAAGTGCCAGCACTGAAAGCTGTTGCTAGCCAGCACCCTTCCTTGGAAGTGCTTTTGTAGGCCTAAGAAGACTGGGGCTCTGGGCTTCTCTAGCCACCTAATCTTCTGCTCATCCTCTCGCGCACTCTAAAGAGTGCTCAGGTGAGAAATTGCAAACGTCGAGCAATTGCTCAGAGATGAAAAGTGCCAGCACTGAAAGCTGTTGCTAGCCAGCACCCTTCCTTGGAAGCGCTTTTGTAGGCCTAAGAAGACTGGGGCTCTGGGCTTCTCTAGCCACCTAATCTTCTGCTCATCCTCTCGCGCACTCTAAAGAGAGCTCAGGTGAGAAATTGCAAACGTCGAGCAATTGCTCAGAGATGAAAAGTGCCAGCACTGAAAGCTGTTGCTAGCCAGCCCCCTTCCTTGGAAGCGCTTTTGTAGGCCTAAGAAGACTGGGGCTCTGGGCTTCTCTAGCCACCTAATCTTCTGCTCATCCTCTCGCGCACTCTAAAGAGAGCTCAGGTGAGAAATTGCAAACGTCGAGCAATTGCTCAGAGATGAAAAGTGCCAGCACTGAAAGCTGTTGCTAGCCAGCACCCTTCCTTGGAAGCGCTTTCACAGGCGCAGCAACACTGGGGCTTTGCGCTTCTCTAGCCACCAAACGTCACAGTCCTTCTCCTTCCGTCTCGTAGACACGAGCTGAGAAATTGCAAACGTCAAGCAATTGCTCAGCGATGAAAAGTGCCAGCACTGATAGCTGTTGCTAGCCAGCACCCTTCCTTGGAAGCGCTTTTGTAGGCCTAAGAAGACTGGGGCTCTGGGCTTCTCTAGCCACCTAATCTTCTGCTCATCCTCTTGCGCACTCTAAAGAGTGCTCAGGTGAGAAATTGCAAACGTCGAGCAATTGCTCCGAGATGAAAAGTGCCAGCATTGAAAGCTGTTGCTAGCCAGCACCCTTCCTTGGAAGCGCTTTTGTAGGCCTAAGAAGACTGGGGCTCTGGGCTTCTCTAGCCACCTAATCTTCTGCTCATCCTCTCGCGCACTCTAAAGAGAGCTCAGGTGAGAAATTGCAAACGTCGAGCAATTGCTCAGCGATGAAAAGTGCCAGCACTGAAAGCTGTTGCTAGCCAGCACCCTTCCTTGGAAGCGCTTTCACAGGCGCAGCAACACTGGGACTTTGCGCTTCTCTAGCCACCAAACATCACGGTCATTCTCTCTCCGTCTCGTAGACACGAGCTGAGAAATTGCAAACGTCGAGCAATTGCTCAGAGAGGAAAAGTGCCAGCACTGAAAGCTCTTGCTAGCCAGCACCCTTCCTTGGAAGCGCTTTTGTAGGCCTAAGAACACTGTGGCTCTGGGCTTCTCTAGCCACCTAATCTTCTGCTCATCCTCTCGCGCACTCTAAAGAGAGCTCAGGTGAGAAATTGCAAACGTCGAGCAATTGCTCAGAGATGAAAAGTGCCAGCACTGAAAGCTGTTGCTAGCCAGCACCCTTCCTTGGAAGCGCTTTCACAGGCGCAGCAACACTGGGGCTTTGCGTTTCTCTAGCCACCAAAGGTCACGGTCCTTCTCTTTCCGTCTCGTAGACACGAGCTGAGAAATTGCAAACGTCAAGCAATTGCTCAGAGATGAAAAGTGCCAGCACTGAAAGCTGTTGCTAGCCAGCACCCTTCCTTGGAAGTGCTTTTGTAGGCCTAAGAAGACTGTGGCTCTGGGCTTCTCTAGCCACCTAATCTTCTGCTCATCCTCTCGCGCACTCTAAAGAGTGCTCAGGTGAGAAATTGCAAACGTCGAGCAATTGCTCAGAGATGAAAAGTGCCAGCACTGAAAGCTGTTGCTAGCCAGCACCCTTCCTTGGAAGCGCTTTTGTAGGCCTAAGAAGACTGGGGCTCTGGGCTTCTCTAGCCACCTAATCTTCTGCTCATCCTCTCGCGCACTCTAAAGAGAGCTCAGGTGAGAAATTGCAAATGTCGAGCAATTGCTCAGCGATGAAAAGTGCCAGCACTGAAAGCTGTTGCTAGCCAGCACCCTTCCTTGGAAGCGCTTTCACAGGCGCAGTAACACTGGGGCTTTGCGCTTCTCTACCCACCAAACGTCACGGTCCTTCTCTTTCCATCTCGTAGACACGAGCTGAGAAATTGCAAACGTCGAGCAATTGCTCAGAGAGGAAAAGTGCCAGCACTGAAAGCTCTTGCTAGCCAGCACCCTTCCTTGGCAGTGCTTTTGTAGGCCTAAGAAGACTGGGGCTCTGGGCTTCTCTAGCCACCTAATCTTCTGCTCATCCTCTCGCGCACTCTAAAGAGAGCTCAGGTGAGAAATTGCAAACGTCGAGCAATTGCTCAGAGATGAAAAGTGCCAGCACTGAAAGCTGTTGCTAGCCAGCCCCCTTCCTTGGAAGCGCTTTTGTAGGCCTAAGAAGACTGGGGCTCTGGGCTTCTCTAGCCACCTAATCTTCTGCTCATCCTCTCGCGCACTCTAAAGAGAGCTCAGGTGAGAAATTGCAAACGTCGAGCAATTGCTCAGCGATGAAAAGTGCCAGCACTGAAAGCTGTTGCTAGCCAGCACCCTTCCTTGGAAGCGCTTTCGTAGGCCTAAGGACACTGGGGCTCTGGGCTTCTCTAGCCACCTAATCTTCTGCTCATCCTCTCGCGCACTCTAAAGAGAGCTCAGGTGAGAAACTGCAAACGTCGAGCAATTGCTCAGAGATGAAAAGTGCCAGCACTGAAAGCTCTTGCTAGCCAGCACCCTTCCTTGGAAGCGCTTTCACGGGCGCAGTAACACTGGGGCTTTGCGCTTCTCTAGCCACCAAACGTCACGGTCATTCTCTTTCCGTCTCGTAGACACGAGCTGAGAAATTGCAAACGTCGAGCAATTGCTCAGCGATGAAAAGTGCCAGCACTGAAAGCTGTTGCTAGCCAGCACCCTTCCTTGGAAGCGCTTTCACAGGCGCAGCAACACTGGGACTTTGCGCTTCTCTAGCCACCAAATGTCACGGTCATTCTCTCTCCGTCTCGTAGACACGAGCTGAGAAATTGCAAACGTCGAGCAATTGCTCAGAGATGAAAAGTGCCAGCACTGAAAGCTGTTGCTAGCCAGCACCCTTCCTTGGAAGTGCTTTTGTAGGCCTAAGAAGACTGGGGCTCTGGGCTTCTCTAGCCACCTAATCTTCTGCTCATCCTCTCGCGCACTCTAAAGAGTGCTCAGGTGAGAAATTGCAAACGTCGAGCAATTGCTCAGAGATGAAAAGTGCCAGCACTGAAAGCTGTTGCTAGCCAGCACCCTTCCTTGGAAGCGCTTTTGTAGGCCTAAGAAGACTGGGGCTCTGGGCTTCTCTAGCCACCTAATCTTCTGCTCATCCTCTCGCGCACTCTAAAGAGAGCTCAGGTGAGAAATTGCAAATGTCGAGCAATTGCTCAGCGATGAAAAGTGCCAGCACTGAAAGCTGTTGCTAGCCAGCACCCTTCCTTGGAAGCGCTTTCACAGGCGCAGTAACACTGGGGCTTTGCGCTTCTCTACCCACCAAACGTCACGGTCATTCTCTTTCTGTCTCGTAGACACGAGCTGAGAAATTGCAAACGTCGAGCAATTGCTCAGAGATGAAAAGTGCCAGCACTGAAAGCTCTTGCTAGCCAGCACCCTTCCTTGGCAGTGCTTTTGTAGGCCTAAGAAGACTGGGGCTCTGGGCTTCTCTAGCCACCTAATCTTCTGCTCATCCTCTCGCGCACTCTAAAGAGAGCTCAGGTGAGAAATTGCAAACGTCGAGCAATTGCTCAGAGATGAAAAGTGCCAGCACTGAAAGCTGTTGCTAGCCAGCACCCTTCCTTGGAAGCGCTTTTGTAGGCCTAAGAAGACTGGGGCTCTGGGCTTCTCTAGCCACCTAATCTTCTGCTCATCCTCTCGCGCACTCTAAAGAGAGCTCAGGTGAGAAATTGCAAACGTCGAGCAATTGCTCAGAGATGAAAAGTGCCAGCACTGAAAGCTGTTGCTAGCCAGCCCCCTTCCTTGGAAGCGCTTTTGTAGGCCTAAGAAGACTGGGGCTCTGGGCTTCTCTAGCCACCTAATCTTCTGCTCATCCTCTCGCGCACTCTAAAGAGAGCTCAGGTGAGAAATTGCAAACGTCGAGCAATTGCTCAGAGATGAAAAGTGCCAGCACTGAAAGCTCTTGCTAGCCAGCACCCTTCCTTGGAAGCGCTTTCACAGGCGCAGCAACACTGGGGCTTTGCGCTTCTCTAGCCACCAAACGTCACAGTCCTTCTCCTTCCGTCTCGTAGACACGAGCTGAGAAATTGCAAACGTCAAGCAATTGCTCAGCGATGAAAAGTGCCAGCACTGATAGCTGTTGCTAGCCAGCACCCTTCCTTGGAAGCGCTTTTGTAGGCCTAAGAACACTGGGGCTCTGGGCTTCTCTAGCCACCTAATCTTCTGCTCATCCTCTTGCGCACTCTAAAGAGTGCTCAGGTGAGAAATTGCAAACGTCGAGCAATTGCTCAGAGATGAAAAGTGCCAGCATTGAAAGCTGTTGCTAGCCAGCACCCTTCCTTGGAAGCGCTTTTGTAGGCCTAAGAAGACTGGGGCTCTGGGCTTCTCTAGCCACCTAATCTTCTGCTCATCCTCTCGCGCACTCTAAAGAGAGCTCAGGTGAGAAATTGCAAATGTCGAGCAATTGCTCAGCGATGAAAAGTGCCAGCACTGAAAGCTGTTGCTAGCCAGCACCCTTCCTTGGAAGCGCTTTCACAGGCGCAGCAACACTGGGGCTTTGCGCTTCTCTACCCACCAAACATCACGGTCATTCTCTCTCCGTCTCGTAGACACGAGCTGAGAAATTGCAAACGTCGAGTAATTGCTCAGCAATGAAAAGTGCCAGCACTGAAAGCTGTTGCTAGCCAGCACCCTTCCTTGGAAGCGCTTTTGTAGGCCTAAGAACACTGTGGCTCTGGGCTTCTCTAGCCACCTAATCTTCTGCTCATCCTCTCGCGCACTCTAAAGAGAGCTCAGGTGAGAAATTGCAAACGTCGAGCAATTGCTCAGAGATGAAAAGTGCCAGCACTGAAAGCTGTTGCTAGCCAGCACCCTTCCTTGGAAGCGCTTTCACAGGCGCAGCAACACTGGGGCTTTGCGTTTCTCTAGCCACCAAACGTCACGGTCATTCTCTTTCCGTCTCATAGACACGAGCTGAGAAATTGCAAACGTCAAGCAATTGCTCAGAGATGAAAAGTGCCAGCACTGAAAGCTGTTGCTAGCCAGCACCCTTCCTTGGAAGTGCTTTTGTAGGCCTAAGAAGACTGGGGCTCTGGGCTTCTCTAGCCACCTAATCTTCTGCTCATCCTCTCGCGCACTCTAAAGAGTGCTCAGGTGAGAAATTGCAAACGTCGAGCAATTGCTCAGAGATGAAAAGTGCCAGCACTGAAAGCTGTTGCTAGCCAGCACCCTTCCTTGGAAGCGCTTTTGTAGGCCTAAGAAGACTGGGGCTCTGGGCTTCTCTAGCCACCTAATCTTCTGCTCATCCTCTCGCGCACTCTAAAGAGAGCTCAGGTGAGAAATTGCAAATGTCGAGCAATTGCTCAGCGATGAAAAGTGCCAGCACTGAAAGCTGTTGCTAGCCAGCACCCTTCCTTGGAAGCGCTTTCACAGGCGCAGTAACACTGGGGCTTTGCGCTTCTGTACCCACCAAACGTCACGGTCCTTCTCTTTCTGTCTCGTAGACACGAGCTGAGAAATTGCAAACGTCGAGCAATTGCTCAGAGATGAAAAGTGCCAGCACTGAAAGCTCTTGCTAGCCAGCACCCTTCCTTGGAAGCGCTTTTGTAGGCCTAAGAAGACTGGGGCTCTGGGCTTCTCTAGCCACCTAATCTTCTGCTCATCCTCTCGCGCACTCTAAAGAGAGCTCAGGTGAGAAATTGCAAACGTCGAGCAATTGCTCAGAGATGAAAAGTGCCAGCACTGAAAGCTGTTGCTAGCCAGCCCCCTTCCTTGGAAGCGCTTTTGTAGGCCTAAGAAGACTGGGGCTCTGGGCTTCTCTAGCCACCTAATCTTCTGCTCATCCTCTCGCGCACTCTAAAGAGAGCTCAGGTGAGAAATTGCAAACGTCGAGCAATTGCTCAGAGATGAAAAGTGCCAGCACTGAAAGCTGTTGCTAGCCAGCACCCTTCCTTGGAAGCGCTTTTGTAGGCCTAAGAAGACTGGGGCTCTGGGCTTCTCTAGCCACCTAATCTTCTGCTCATCCTCTCGCGCACTCTAAAGAGAGCTCAGGTGAGAAATTGCAAACGTCGAGCAATTGCTCAGAGATGAAAAGTGCCAGCACTGAAAGCTGTTGCTAGCCAGCCCCCTTCCTTGGAAGCGCTTTTGTAGGCCTAAGAAGACTGGGGCTCTGGGCTTCTCTAGCCACCTAATCTTCTGCTCATCCTCTCGCGCACTCTAAAGAGAGCTCAGGTGAGAAATTGCAAACGTCGAGCAATTGCTCAGAGATGAAAAGTGCCAGCACTGAAAGCTCTTGCTAGCCAGCACCCTTCCTTGGAAGCGCTTTCACAGGCGCAGCAACACTGGGGCTTTGCGCTTCTCTAGCCACCAAACGTCACAGTCCTTCTCCTTCCGTCTCGTAGACACGAGCTGAGAAATTGCAAACGTCAAGCAATTGCTCAGCGATGAAAAGTGCCAGCACTGATAGCTGTTGCTAGCCAGCACCCTTCCTTGGAAGCGCTTTTGTAGGCCTAAGAACACTGGGGCTCTGGGCTTCTCTAGCCACCTAATCTTCTGCTCATCCTCTTGCGCACTCTAAAGAGTGCTCAGGTGAGAAATTGCAAACGTCGAGCAATTGCTCAGAGATGAAAAGTGCCAGCATTGAAAGCTGTTGCTAGCCAGCCCCCTTCCTTGGAAGCGCTTTTGTAGGCCTAAGAAGACTGGGGCTCTGGGCTTCTCTAGCCACCTAATCTTCTGCTCATCCTCTCGCGCACTCTAAAGAGAGCTCAGGTGAGAAATTGCAAATGTCGAGCAATTGCTCAGCGATGAAAAGTGCCAGCACTGAAAGCTGTTGCTAGCCAGCACCCTTCCTTGGAAGCGCTTTCACAGGCGCAGCAACACTGGGGCTTTGCGCTTCTCTACCCACCAAACATCACGGTCATTCTCTCTCCGTCTCGTAGACACGAGCTGAGAAATTGCAAACGTCGAGTAATTGCTCAGCAATGAAAAGTGCCAGCACTGAAAGCTGTTGCTAGCCAGCACCCTTCCTTGGAAGCGCTTTTGTAGGCCTAAGAACACTGTGGCTCTGGGCTTCTCTAGCCACCTAATCTTCTGCTCATCCTCTCGCGCACTCTAAAGAGAGCTCAGGTGAGAAATTGCAAACGTCGAGCAATTGCTCAGAGATGAAAAGTGCCAGCACTGAAAGCTGTTGCTAGCCAGCACCCTTCCTTGGAAGCGCTTTCACAGGCGCAGCAACACTGGGGCTTTGCGTTTCTCTAGCCACCAAACGTCACGGTCCTTCTCTTTCCGTCTCGTAGACACGAGCTGAGAAATTGCAAACGTCAAGCAATTGCTCAGAGATGAAAAGTGCCAGCACTGAAAGCTGTTGCTAGCCAGCACCCTTCCTTGGAAGTGCTTTTGTAGGCCTAAGAAGACTGTGGCTCTGGGCTTCTCTAGCCACCTAATCTTCTGCTCATCCTCTCGCGCACTCTAAAGAGTGCTCAGGTGAGAAATTGCAAACGTCGAGCAATTGCTCAGAGATGAAAAGTGCCAGCACTGAAAGCTGTTGCTAGCCAGCACCCTTCCTTGGAAGCGCTTTTGTAGGCCTAAGAAGACTGGGGCTCTGGGCTTCTCTAGCCACCTAATCTTCTGCTCATCCTCTCGCGCACTCTAAAGAGAGCTCAGGTGAGAAATTGCAAATGTCGAGCAATTGCTCAGCGATGAAAAGTGCCAGCACTGAAAGCTGTTGCTAGCCAGCACCCTTCCTTGGAAGCGCTTTCACAGGCGCAGTAACACTGGGGCTTTGCGCTTCTGTACCCACCAAACGTCACGGTCCTTCTCTTTCTGTCTCGTAGACACGAGCTGAGAAATTGCAAACGTCGAGCAATTGCTCAGAGATGAAAAGTGCCAGCACTGAAAGCTCTTGCTAGCCAGCACCCTTCCTTGGCAGTGCTTTTGTAGGCCTAAGAAGACTGGGGCTCTGGGCTTCTCTAGCCACCTAATCTTCTGCTCATCCTCTCGCGCACTCTAAAGAGAGCTCAGGTGAGAAATTGCAAACGTCGAGCAATTGCTCAGAGATGAAAAGTGCCAGCACTGAAAGCTGTTGCTAGCCAGCCCCCTTCCTTGGAAGCGCTTTTGTAGGCCTAAGAAGACTGGGGCTCTGGGCTTCTCTAGCCACCTAATCTTCTGCTCATCCTCTCGCGCACTCTAAAGAGAGCTCAGGTGAGAAATTGCAAACGTCGAGCAATTGCTCAGAGATGAAAAGTGCCAGCACTGAAAGCTGTTGCTAGCCAGCACCCTTCCTTGGAAGCGCTTTTGTAGGCCTAAGAAGACTGGGGCTCTGGGCTTCTCTAGCCACCTAATCTTCTGCTCATCCTCTCGCGCACTCTAAAGAGAGCTCAGGTGAGAAATTGCAAACGTCGAGCAATTGCTCAGAGATGAAAAGTGCCAGCACTGAAAGCTGTTGCTAGCCAGCCCCCTTCCTTGGAAGCGCTTTTGTAGGCCTAAGAAGACTGGGGCTCTGGGCTTCTCTAGCCACCTAATCTTCTGCTCATCCTCTCGCGCACTCTAAAGAGAGCTCAGGTGAGAAATTGCAAACGTCGAGCAATTGCTCAGAGATGAAAAGTGCCAGCACTGAAAGCTGTTGCTAGCCAGCACCCTTCCTTGGAAGCGCTTTCACAGGCGCAGCAACACTGGGGCTTTGCGCTTCTCTAGCCACCAAACGTCACAGTCCTTCTCCTTCCGTCTCGTAGACACGAGCTGAGAAATTGCAAACGTCAAGCAATTGCTCAGCGATGAAAAGTGCCAGCACTGATAGCTGTTGCTAGCCAGCACCCTTCCTTGGAAGCGCTTTTGTAGGCCTAAGAACACTGGGGCTCTGGGCTTCTCTAGCCACCTAATCTTCTGCTCATCCTCTTGCGCACTCTAAAGAGTGCTCAGGTGAGAAATTGCAAACGTCGAGCAATTGCTCAGAGATGAAAAGTGCCAGCATTGAAAGCTGTTGCTAGCCAGCCCCCTTCCTTGGAAGCGCTTTTGTAGGCCTAAGAAGACTGGGGCTCTGGGCTTCTCTAGCCACCTAATCTTCTGCTCATCCTCTCGCGCACTCTAAAGAGAGCTCAGGTGAGAAATTGCAAATGTCGAGCAATTGCTCAGCGATGAAAAGTGCCAGCACTGAAAGCTCTTGCTAGCCAGCACCCTTCCTTGGAAGCGCTTTCACAGGCGCAGCAACACTGGGGCTTTGCGCTTCTCTACCCACCAAACATCACGGTCATTCTCTCTCCGTCTCGTAGACACGAGCTGAGAAATTGCAAACGTCGAGTAATTGCTCAGCAATGAAAAGTGCCAGCACTGAAAGCTGTTGCTAGCCAGCACCCTTCCTTGGAAGCGCTTTTGTAGGCCTAAGAACACTGTGGCTCTGGGCTTCTCTAGCCACCTAATCTTCTGCTCATCCTCTCGCGCACTCTAAAGAGAGCTCAGGTGAGAAATTGCAAACGTCGAGCAATTGCTCAGAGATGAAAAGTGCCAGCACTGAAAGCTGTTGCTAGCCAGCACCCTTCCTTGGAAGCGCTTTCACAGGCGCAGCAACACTGGGGCTTTGCGTTTCTCTAGCCACCAAACGTCACGGTCCTTCTCTTTCCGTCTCGTAGACACGAGCTGAGAAATTGCAAACGTCAAGCAATTGCTCAGAGATGAAAAGTGCCAGCACTGAAAGCTGTTGCTAGCCAGCACCCTTCCTTGGAAGCGCTTTTGTAGGCCTAAGAAGACTGTGGCTCTGGGCTTCTCTAGCCACCTAATCTTCTGCTCATCCTCTCGCGCACTCTAAAGAGTGCTCAGGTGAGAAATTGCAAACGTCGAGCAATTGCTCAGAGATGAAAAGTGCCAGCACTGAAAGCTGTTGCTAGCCAGCACCCTTCCTTGGAAGCGCTTTTGTAGGCCTAAGAAGACTGGGGCTCTGGGCTTCTCTAGCCACCTAATCTTCTGCTCATCCTCTCGCGCACTCTAAAGAGAGCTCAGGTGAGAAATTGCAAATGTCGAGCAATTGCTCAGCGATGAAAAGTGCCAGCACTGAAAGCTGTTGCTAGCCAGCACCCTTCCTTGGAAGCGCTTTCACAGGCGCAGTAACACTGGGGCTTTGCGCTTCTGTACCCACCAAACGTCACGGTCCTTCTCTTTCCATCTCGTAGACACGAGCTGAGAAATTGCAAACGTCGAGCAATTGCTCAGAGATGAAAAGTGCCAGCACTGAAAGCTCTTGCTAGCCAGCACCCTTCCTTGGCAGTGCTTTTGTAGGCCTAAGAAGACTGGGGCTCTGGGCTTCTCTAGCCACCTAATCTTCTGCTCATCCTCTCGCGCACTCTAAAGAGAGCTCAGGTGAGAAATTGCAAACGTCGAGCAATTGCTCAGAGATGAAAAGTGCCAGCACTGAAAGCTGTTGCTAGCCAGCCCCCTTCCTTGGAAGCGCTTTTGTAGGCCTAAGAAGACTGGGGCTCTGGGCTTCTCTAGCCACCTAATCTTCTGCTCATCCTCTCGCGCACTCTAAAGAGAGCTCAGGTGACAAATTGCAAACGTCGAGCAATTGCTCAGCGATGAAAAGTGCCAGCACTGAAAGCTGTTGCTAGCCAGCACCCTTCCTTGGAAGCGCTTTCGTAGGCCTAAGGACACTGGGGCTCTGGGCTTCTCTAGCCACCTAATCTTCTGCTCATCCTCTCGCGCACTCTAAAGAGAGCTCAGGTGAGAAACTGCAAACGTCGAGCAATTGCTCAGCGATGAAAAGTGCCAGCACTGAAAGGTCTTGCTAGCCAGCACCCTTCCTTGGAAGCGCTTTCACGGGCGCAGTAACACTGGGGCTTTGCGCTTCTCTAGCCACCAAATGTCACGGTCATTCTCTTTCCGTCTCGTAGACACGAGCTGAGAAATTGCAAACGTCAAGCAATTGCTCAGCGATGAAAAGTGCCAGCACTGAAAGCTGTTGCTAGCCAGCACCCTTCCTTGGAAGCGCTTTCACAGGCGCAGCAACACTGGGACTTTGCGCTTCTCTAGACACCAAATGTCACGATCATTCTCTCTCCGTCTCGTAGACACGAGCTGAGAAATTGCAAACGTCGAGCAATTGCTCAGAGATGAAAAGTGCCAGCACTGAAAGCTGTTGCTAGCCAGCACCCTTCCTTGGAAGTGCTTTTGTAGGCCTAAGAAGACTGGGGCTCTGGGCTTCTCTAGCCACCTAATCTTCTGCTCATCCTCTCGCGCACTCTAAAGAGTGCTCAGGTGAGAAATTGCAAACGTCGAGCAATTGCTCAGAGATGAAAAGTGCCAGCACTGAAAGCTGTTGCTAGCCAGCACCCTTCCTTGGAAGCGCTTTTGTAGGCCTAAGAAGACTGGGGCTCTGGGCTTCTCTAGCCACCTAATCTTCTGCTCATCCTCTCGCGCACTCTAAAGAGAGCTCAGGTGAGAAATTGCAAATGTCGAGCAATTGCTCAGCGATGAAAAGTGCCAGCACTGAAAGCTGTTGCTAGCCAGCACCCTTCCTTGGAAGCGCTTTCACAGGCGCAGTAACACTGGGGCTTTGCGCTTCTCTACCCACCAAACGTCACGGTCCTTCTCTTTCTGTCTCGTAGACACGAGCTGAGAAATTGCAAACGTCGAGCAATTGCTCAGAGATGAAAAGTGCCAGCACTGAAAGCTCTTGCTCGCCAGCACCCTTCCTTGGCAGTGCTTTTGTAGGCCTAAGAAGACTGGGGCTCTGGGCTTCTCTAGCCACCTAATCTTCTGCTCATCCTCTCGCGCACTCTAAAGAGAGCTCAGGTGAGAAATTGCAAACGTCGAGCAATTGCTCAGAGATGAAAAGTGCCAGCACTGAAAGCTGTTGCTAGCCAGCCCCCTTCCTTGGAAGCGCTTTTGTAGGCCTAAGAAGACTGGGGCTCTGGGCTTCTCTAGCCACCTAATCTTCTGCTCATCCTCTCGCGCACTCTAAAGAGAGCTCAGGTGAGAAATTGCAAACGTCGAGCAATTGCTCAGCGATGAAAAGTGCCAGCACTGAAAGCTGTTGCTAGCCAGCACCCTTCCTTGGAAGCGCTTTCGTAGGCCTAAGGACACTGGGGCTCTGGGCTTCTCTAGCCACCTAATCTTCTGCTCATCCTCTCGCGCACTCTAAAGAGAGCTCAGGTGAGAAACTGCAAACATCGAGCAATTGCTCAGAGATGAAAAGTGCCAGCACTGAAAGCTCTTGCTAGCCAGCACCCTTCCTTGGAAGCGCTTTCACGGGCGCAGTAACACTGGGGCTTTGCGCTTCTCTAGCCACCAAACGTCACGGTCATTCTCTTTCCGTCTCGTAGACACGAGCTGAGAAATTGCAAACGTCGAGCAATTGCTCAGCGATGAAAAGTGCCAGCACTGAAAGCTGTTGCTAGCCAGCACCCTTCCTTGGAAGCGCTTTCACAGGCGCAGCAACACTGGGACTTTGCGCTTCTCTAGCCACCAAATGTCACGGTCATTCTCTCTCCGTCTCGTAGACACGAGCTGAGAAATTGCAAACGTCGAGCAATTGCTCAGCAATGAAAAGTGCCAGCACTGAAAGCTGTTGCTAGCCAGCACCCTTCCTTGGAAGCGCTTTTGTAGGCCTAAGAAGACTGGGGCTCTGGGCTTCTCTAGCCACCTAATCTTCTGCTCATCCTCTCGCGCACTCTAAAGAGAGCTCAGGTGAGAAATTGCAAACGTCGAGCAATTGCTCAGCGATGAAAAGTGCCAGCACTGAAAGCTGTTGCTAGCCAGCACCCTTCCTTGGAAGCGCTTTTGTAGGCCTAAGAAGACTGGGGCTCTGGGCTTCTCTAGCCACCTAATCTTCTGCTCATCCTCTCGCGCACTCTAAAGAGAGCTCAGGTGAGAAATTGCAAATGTCGAGCAATTGCTCAGAGATGAAAAGTGCCAGCACTGAAAGCTGTTGCTAGCCAGCACCCTTCCTTGGAAGCGCTTTCACAGGCGCAGTAACACTGGGGCTCTGCGCTTCTCTAGCCACCAAACGTCACGGTCCTTCTCTTTCCATCTCGTAGACACGAGCTGAGAAATTGCAAACGTCGAGCAATTGTTCAGAGAGGAAAAGTGCCAGCACTGAAAGCTGTTGCTAGCCAGCACCCTTCCTTGGAAGCGCTTTTGTAGGCCTAAGAAGACTGGGGCTCTGGGCTTCTCTAGCCACCTAATCTTCTGCTCATCCTCTCGCGCACTCTAAAGAGAGCTCAGGTGAGAAATTGCAAAGGTCGAGCAATTGCTCAGCGATGAAAAGTGCCAGGACTGAAAGCTGTTGCTAGCCAGCACCCTTCCTTGGAAGCGCTTTCACAGGCGCAGTAACACTGGGGCTTTGCGCTTCTCTAGCCACCAAAAGTCATGGTCCTTCTCTTTCCGTCTCGTAGACACGAGCTGAGAAATTGCAAAGGTCGAGCAATTGCTCAGAGATGAAAAGTGCCAGCACTGGAAGCTGTTGCTAGCCAGCACCCTTCCTTGGAAGCGCTTTTGTAGGCCTAAGAACACTGGGGCTCTGGGCTTCTCTAGCCACCTAATCTTCTGCTCATCCTCTCGCGCACTCTAAAGAGAGCTCAGGTGAGAAATTGCAAACGTCGAGCAATTGCTCAGAGAGGAAAAGTGCCAGCACTGAAAGCTGTTGCTAGCCAGCCCCCTTCCTTGGAAGCGCTTTTGTAGGCCTAAGAAGACTGGGGCTCTGGGCTTCTCTAGCCACCTAATCTTCTGCTCATCCTCTCGCGCACTCTAAAGAGAGCTCAGGTGAGAAATTGCAAACGTCGAGCAATTGCTCAGCGATGAAAAGTGCCAGCACTGAAAGCTGTTGCTAGCCAGCACCCTTCCTTGGAAGCGCTTTCACAGGCGCAGCAACACTGGGGCTTTGCGCTTCTCTACCCACCAAACATCACGGTCATTCTCTTTCCGTCTCGTAGACACGAGCTGAGAAATTGCTAACGTCCAGCAATTGCTCAGCGATGAAAAGTGCCAGCACTGAAAGCTGTTGCTAGCCAGCACCCTTCCTTGGAAGCGCTTTTGTAGGCCTAAGAACACTGGGGCTCTGGGCTTCTCTAGCCACCTAATCTTCTGCTCATCCTCTCGCGCACTCTAAAGAGAGCTCAGGTGAGAAATTGCAAACGTCGAGCAATTGCTCAGCGATGAAAAGTGCCAGCACTGAAAGCTGTTGCTAGCCAGCACCCTTCCTTGGAAGCGCTTTTGTAGGCCTAAGAAGACTGGGGCTCTGGGCTTCTCTAGCCACCTAATCTTCTGCTCATCCTCTCGCGCACTCTAAAGAGAGCTCAGGTGAGAAATTGCAAACGTCGAGCAATTGCTCAGAGATGAAAAGTGCCAGCACTGAAAGCTGTTGCTAGCCAGCACCCTTCCTTGGAAGCGCTTTTGTAGGCCTAAGAAGACTGGGGCTCTGGGCTTCTCTAGCCACCTAATCTTCTGCTCATCCTCTCGCGCACTCTAAAGAGAGCTCAGGTGAGAAATTGCAAACGTCGAGCAATTGCTCAGAGATGAAAAGTGCCAGCACTGAAAGCTCTTGCTAGCCAGCACCCTTCCTTGGAAGCGCTTTCACAGGTGCAACAACACTGGGGCTTTGCGCTTCTCTAGCCACCAAATGTCACGGTCATTCTCTTTCCGTCTCGTAGACACGAGCTGAGAAATTGCAAACGTCGAGCAATTGCTCAGCAATGAAAAGTGCCAGCACTGAAAGCTGTTGCTATCCAGCCCCCTTCCTTGGAAGTGCTTTTGTAGGCCTAAGAAGACTGGGGCTCTGGGCTTCTCTAGCCACCTAATCTTCTGCTCATCCTCTCGCGCACCCTAAAGAGAGCTCAGGTGAGAAATTGCAAACGTCGAGCAATTGCTCAGAGATGAAAAGTGCCAGCACTGAAAGCTGTTGCTAGCCAGCCCCCTTCCTTGGAAGCGCTTTTGTAGGCCTAAGAAGACTGGGGCTCTGGGCTTCTCTAGCCACCTAATCTTCTGCTCATCCTCTCGCGCACTCTAAAGAGAGCTCAGGTGAGAAATTGCAAACGTCGAGCAATTGCTCAGAGATGAAAAGTGCCAGCACTGAAAGCTGTTGCTAGCCAGCACCCTTCCTTGGAAGCGCTTTCACAGGCGCAGCAACACTGGGGCTTTGCGCTTCTCTACCCACCAAACATCACGGTCATTCTCTCTCCGTCTCGTAGACACGAGCTGAGAAATTGCAAACGTCGAGCAATTGCTCAGCAATGAAAAGTGCCAGCACTGAAAGCTGTTGCTAGCCAGCACCCTTCCTTGGCAGTGCTTTTGTAGGCCTAAGAAGACTGGGGCTCTGGGCTTCTCTAGCCACCTAATCTTCTGCTCATCCTCTCGCGCACTCTAAAGAGAGCTCAGGTGAGAAATTGCAAATGTCGAGCAATTGCTCAGCGATGAAAAGTGCCAGCACTGAAAGCTGTTGCTAGCCAGCACCCTTCCTTGGAAGCGCTTTCACAGGCGCAGCAACACTGGGGCTTTGCGCTTCTCTACCCACCAAACATCACGGTCATTCTCTCTCCGTCTCGTAGACACGAGCTGAGAAATTGCAAACGTCGAGTAATTGCTCAGCAATGAAAAGTGCCAGCACTGAAAGCTGTTGCTAGCCAGCACCCTTCCTTGGAAGCGCTTTTGTAGGCCTAAGAACACTGTGGCTCTGGGCTTCTCTAGCCACCTAATCTTCTGCTCATCCTCTCGCGCACTCTAAAGAGAGCTCAGGTGAGAAATTGCAAACGTCGAGCAATTGCTCAGAGATGAAAAGTGCCAGCACTGAAAGCTCTTGCTAGCCAGCACCCTTCCTTGGAAGCGCTTTCACAGGCGCAGCAACACTGGGGCTTTGCGTTTCTCTAGCCACCAAACGTCACGGTCATTCTCTTTCCGTCTCGTAGACACGAGCTGAGAAATTGCAAACGTCAAGCAATTGCTCAGAGATGAAAAGTGCCAGCACTGAAAGCTGTTGCTAGCCAGCACCCTTCCTTGGAAGCGCTTTTGTAGGCCTAAGAAGACTGTGGCTCTGGGCTTCTCTAGCCACCTAATCTTCTGCTCATCCTCTCGCGCACTCTAAAGAGTGCTCAGGTGAGAAATTGCAAACGTCGAGCAATTGCTCAGAGATGAAAAGTGCCAGCACTGAAAGCTGTTGCTAGCCAGCACCCTTCCTTGGAAGCGCTTTTGTAGGCCTAAGAAGACTGGGGCTCTGGGCTTCTCTAGCCACCTAATCTTCTGCTCATCCTCTCGCGCACTCTAAAGAGAGCTCAGGTGAGAAATTGCAAATGTCGAGCAATTGCTCAGCGATGAAAAGTGCCAGCACTGAAAGCTGTTGCTAGCCAGCACCCTTCCTTGGAAGCGCTTTCACAGGCGCAGTAACACTGGGGCTTTGCGCTTCTGTACCCACCAAACGTCACGGTCCTTCTCTTTCTGTCTCGTAGACACGAGCTGAGAAATTGCAAACGTCGAGCAATTGCTCAGAGATGAAAAGTGCCAGCACTGAAAGCTCTTGCTAGCCAGCACCCTTCTTTGGCAGTGCTTTTGTAGGCCTAAGAAGACTGGGGCTCTGGGCTTCTCTAGCCACCTAATCTTCTGCTCATCCTCTCGCGCACTCTAAAGAGAGCTCAGGTGAGAAATTGCAAACGTCGAGCAATTGCTCAGAGATGAAAAGTGCCAGCACTGAAAGCTGTTGCTAGCCAGCCCCCTTCCTTGGAAGCGCTTTTGTAGGCCTAAGAAGACTGGGGCTCTGGGCTTCTCTAGCCACCTAATCTTCTGCTCATCCTCTCGCGCACTCTAAAGAGAGCTCAGGTGAGAAATTGCAAACGTCGAGCAATTGCTCAGCGATGAAAAGTGCCAGCACTGAAAGCTGTTGCTAGCCAGCACCCTTCCTTGGAAGCGCTTTCGTAGGCCTAAGGACACTGGGGCTCTGGGCTTCTCTAGCCACCTAATCTTCTGCTCATCCTCTCGCGCACTCTAAAGAGAGCTCAGGTGAGAAACTGCAAACGTCGAGCAATTGCTCAGCGATGAAAAGTGCCAGCAGTGAAAGCTGTTGCTAGCCAGCACCCTTCCTTGGAAGCGCTTTCACGGGCGCAGTAACACTGGGGCTTTGCGCTTCTCTAGCCACCAAACGTCACGGTCATTCTCTTTCCGTCTCGTAGACACGAGCTGAGAAATTGCAAACGTCGAGCAATTGCTCAGCGATGAAAAGTGCCAGCACTGAAAGCTGTTGCTAGCCAGCACCCTTCCTTGGAAGCGCTTTCACAGGCGCAGCAACACTGGGACTTTGCGCTTCTCTAGCCACCAAATGTCACGATCATTCTCTTTCCGTCTCGTAGACACGAGCTGAGAAATTGCAAACGTCGAGCAATTGCTCAGAGATGAAAAGTGCCAGCACTGAAAGCTGTTGCTAGCCAGCACCCTTCCTTGGAAGTGCTTTTGTAGGCCTAAGAAGACTGGGGCTCTGGGCTTCTCTAGCCACCTAATCTTCTGCTCATCCTCTCGCGCACTCTAAAGAGTGCTCAGGTGAGAAATTGCAAACGTCGAGCAATTGCTCAGAGATGAAAAGTGCCAGCACTGAAAGCTGTTGCTAGCCAGCACCCTTCCTTGGAAGCGCTTTTGTAGGCCTAAGAAGACTGGGGCTCTGGGCTTCTCTAGCCACCTAATCTTCTGCTCATCCTCTCGCGCACTCTAAAGAGAGCTCAGGTGAGAAATTGCAAATGTCGAGCAATTGCTCAGCGATGAAAAGTGCCAGCACTGAAAGCTGTTGCTAGCCAGCCCCCTTCCTTGGAAGCGCTTTCACAGGCGCAGTAACACTGGGGCTTTGCGCTTCTGTACCCACCAAACGTCACGGTCCTTCTCTTTCTGTCTCGTAGACACGAGCTGAGAAATTGCAAACGTCGAGCAATTGCTCAGAGATGAAAAGTGCCAGCACTGAAAGCTCTTGCTCGCCAGCACCCTTCCTTGGCAGTGCTTTTGTAGGCCTAAGAAGACTGGGGCTCTGGGCTTCTCTAGCCACCTAATCTTCTGCTCATCCTCTCGCGCACTCTAAAGAGAGCTCAGGTGAGAAATTGCAAACGTCGAGCAATTGCTCAGAGATGAAAAGTGCCAGCACTGAAAGCTCTTGCTAGCCAGCCCCCTTCCTTGGAAGCGCTTTTGTAGGCCTAAGAAGACTGGGGCTCTGGGCTTCTCTAGCCACCTAATCTTCTGCTCATCCTCTCGCGCACTCTAAAGAGAGCTCAGGTGAGAAATTGCAAACGTCGAGCAATTGCTCAGCGATGAAAAGTGCCAGCACTGAAAGCTGTTGCTAGCCAGCACCCTTCCTTGGAAGCGCTTTCGTAGGCCTAAGGACACTGGGGCTCTGGGCTTCTCTAGCCACCTAATCTTCTGCTCATCCTCTCGCGCACTCTAAAGAGAGCTCAGGTGAGAAACTGCAAACATCGAGCAATTGCTCAGAGATGAAAAGTGCCAGCACTGAAAGCTCTTGCTAGCCAGCACCCTTCCTTGGAAGCGCTTTCACGGGCGCAGTAACACTGGGGCTTTGCGCTTCTCTAGCCACCAAACGTCACGGTCATTCTCTTTCCGTCTCGTAGACACGAGCTGAGAAATTGCAAACGTCGAGCAATTGCTCAGCGATGAAAAGTGCCAGCACTGAAAGCTGTTGCTAGCCAGCACCCTTCCTTGGAAGCGCTTTCACAGGCGCAGCAACACTGGGACTTTGCGCTTCTCTAGCCACCAAATGTCACGGTCATTCTCTCTCCGTCTCGTAGACACGAGCTGAGAAATTGCAAACGTCGAGCAATTGCTCAGCAATGAAAAGTGCCAGCACTGAAAGCTGTTGCTAGCCAGCACCCTTCCTTGGAAGCGCTTTTGTAGGCCTAAGAAGACTGGGGCTCTGGGCTTCTCTAGCCACCTAATCTTCTGCTCATCCTCTCGCGCACTCTAAAGAGAGCTCAGGTGAGAAATTGCAAACGTCGAGCAATTGCTCAGCGATGAAAAGTGCCAGCACTGAAAGCTGTTGCTAGCCAGCACCCTTCCTTGGAAGCGCTTTTGTAGGCCTAAGAAGACTGGGGCTCTGGGCTTCTCTAGCCACCTAATCTTCTGCTCATCCTCTCGCGCACTCTAAAGAGAGCTCAGGTGAGAAATTGCAAATGTCGAGCAATTGCTCAGAGATGAAAAGTGCCAGCACTGAAAGCTGTTGCTAGCCAGCACCCTTCCTTGGAAGCGCTTTCACAGGCGCAGTAACACTGGGGCTCTGCGCTTCTCTAGCCACCAAACGTCACGGTCCTTCTCTTTCCGTCTCGTAGACACGAGCTGAGAAATTGCAAACGTCGAGCAATTGTTCAGAGAGGAAAAGTGCCAGCACTGAAAGCTGTTGCTAGCCAGCACCCTTCCTTGGAAGCGCTTTTGTAGGCCTAAGAAGACTGGGGCTCTGGGCTTCTCTAGCCACCTAATCTTCTGCTCATCCTCTCGCGCACTCTAAAGAGAGCTCAGGTGAGAAATTGCAAAGGTCGAGCAATTGCTCAGCGATGAAAAGTGCCAGGACTGAAAGCTGTTGCTAGCCAGCACCCTTCCTTGGAAGCGCTTTCACAGGCGCAGTAACACTGGGGCTTTGCGCTTCTCTAGCCACCAAAAGTCATGGTCCTTCTCTTTCCGTCTCGTAGACACGAGCTGAGAAATTGCAAAGGTCGAGCAATTGCTCAGAGATGAAAAGTGCCAGCACTGAAAGCTGTTGCTAGCCAGCACCCTTCCTTGGAAGCGCTTTTGTAGGCCTAAGAACACTGGGGCTCTGGGCTTCTCTAGCCACCTAATCTTCTGCTCATCCTCTCGCGCACTCTAAAGAGAGCTCAGGTGAGAAATTGCAAACGTCGAGCAATTGCTCAGAGAGGAAAAGTGCCAGCACTGAAAGCTGTTGCTAGCCAGCCCCCTTCCTTGGAAGCGCTTTTGTAGGCCTAAGAAGACTGGGGCTCTGGGCTTCTCTAGCCACCTAATCTTCTGCTCATCCTCTCGCGCACTCTAAAGAGAGCTCAGGTGAGAAATTGCAAACGTCGAGCAATTGCTCAGAGATGAAAAGTGCCAGCACTGAAAGCTCTTGCTAGCCAGCACCCTTCCTTGGAAGCGCTTTCACAGGCGCAGCAACACTGGGGCTTTGCGCTTCTCTAGCCACCTAACGTCACGGTCATTCTCTTTCCGTCTCGTAGACACGAGCTGAGAAATTGCAAACGTCGAGCAATTGCTCAGCGATGAAAAGTGCCAGCACTGAAAGCTGTTGCTAGCCAGCACCCTTCCTTGGAAGCGCTTTCACAGGCGCAGCAACACTGGGGCTTTGCGCTTCTCTACCCACCAAACATCACGGTCATTCTCTTTCCGTCTCGTAGACACGAGCTGAGAAATTGCTAACGTCCAGCAATTGCTCAGCGATGAAAAGTGCCAGCACTGAAAGCTGTTGCTAGCCAGCACCCTTCCTTGGAAGCGCTTTTGTAGGCCTAAGAACACTGGGGCTCTGGGCTTCTCTAGCCACCTAATCTTCTGCTCATCCTCTCGCGCACTCTAAAGAGAGCTCAGGTGAGAAATTGCAAACGTCGAGCAATTGCTCAGCGATGAAAAGTGCCAGCACTGAAAGCTGTTGCTAGCCAGCACCCTTCCTTGGAAGCGCTTTTGTAGGCCTAAGAAGACTGGGGCTCTGGGCTTCTCTAGCCACCTAATCTTCTGCTCATCCTCTCGCGCACTCTAAAGAGAGCTCAGGTGAGAAATTGCAAACGTCGAGCAATTGCTCAGAGATGAAAAGTGCCAGCACTGAAAGCTGTTGCTAGCCAGCACCCTTCCTTGGAAGCGCTTTTGTAGGCCTAAGAAGACTGGGGCTCTGGGCTTCTCTAGCCACCTAATCTTCTGCTCATCCTCTCGCGCACTCTAAAGAGAGCTCAGGTGAGAAATTGCAAACGTCGAGCAATTGCTCAGAGATGAAAAGTGCCAGCACTGAAAGCTCTTGCTAGCCAGCACCCTTCCTTGGAAGCGCTTTCACAGGTGCAACAACACTGGGGCTTTGCGCTTCTCTAGCCACCAAATGTCACGGTCATTCTCTTTCCGTCTCGTAGACACGAGCTGAGAAATTGCAAACGTCGAGCAATTGCTCAGCAATGAAAAGTGCCAGCACTGAAAGCTGTTGCTAGCCAGCACCCTTCCTTGGAAGTGCTTTTGTAGGCCTAAGAAGACTGGGGCTCTGGGCTTCTCTAGCCACCTAATCTTCTGCTCATCCTCTCGCGCACCCTAAAGAGAGCTCAGGTGAGAAATTGCAAACGTCGAGCAATTGCTCAGAGATGAAAAGTGCCAGCACTGAAAGCTGTTGCTAGCCAGCACCCTTCCTTGGAAGCGCTTTTGTAGGCCTAAGAAGACTGGGGCTCTGGGCTTCTCTAGCCACCTAATCTTCTGCTCATCCTCTCGCGCACTCTAAAGAGAGCTCAGGTGAGAAATTGCAAACGTCGAGCAATTGCTCAGAGATGAAAAGTGGCAGCACTGAAAGCTGTTGCTAGCCAGCACCCTTCCTTGGAAGCGCTTTTGTAGGCCTAAGAACACTGGGGCTCTGGGCTTCTCTAGCCACCTAATCTTCTGCTCATCCTCTCGCGCACTCTAAAGAGAGCTCAGGTGAGAAATTGCAAACGTCGAGCAATTGCTCAGAGATGAAAAGTGCCAGCACTGAAAGCTGTTGCTAGCCAGCACCCTTCCTTGGAAGCGCTTTCACAGGCGCAGCAACACTGGGGCTTTGCGCTTCTCTACCCACCAAACATCACGGTCATTCTCTCTCCGTCTCGTAGACACGAGCTGAGAAATTGCAAACGTCGAGCAATTGCTCAGCAATGAAAAGTGCCAGCACTGAAAGCTGTTGCTAGCCAGCACCCTTCCTTGGCAGTGCTTTTGTAGGCCTAAGAAGACTGGGGCTCTGGGCTTCTCTAGCCACCTAATCTTCTGCTCATCCTCTCGCGCACTCTAAAGAGAGCTCAGGTGAGAAATTGCAAACGTCGAGCAATTGCTCAGAGATGAAAAGTGCCAGCACTGAAAGCTCTTGCTAGCCAGCACCCTTCCTTGGAAGCGCTTTCACAGGCGCAGCAACACTGGGGCTTTGCGTTTCTCTAGCCACCAAACGTCACGGTCCTTCTCCTTCCGTCTCGTAGACACGAGCTGAGAAATTGCAAACGTCAAGCAATTGCTCAGCGATGAAAAGTGCCAGCACTGAAAGCTGTTGCTAGCCAGCACCCTTCCTTGGCAGCCCTTTTGTAGGCCTAAGAAGACTGGGGCTCTGGGCTTCTCTAGCCACCTAATCTTCTGCTCATCCTCTCGCGCACTCTAAAGAGTGCTCAGGTGAGAAATTGCAAACGTCGAGCAATTGCTCAGAGATGAAAAGTGCCAGCACTGAAAGCTGTTGCTAGCCAGCACCCTTCCTTGGAAGCGCTTTTGTAGGCCTAAGAAGACTGGGGCTCTGGGCTTCTCTAGCCACCTAATCTTCTGCTCATCCTCTCGCGCACTCTAAAGAGAGCTCAGGTGAGAAATTGCAAACGTCGAGCAATTGCTCAGAGATGAAAAGTGCCAGCACTGAAAGCTGTTGCTAGCCAGCCCCCTTCCTTGGAAGCGCTTTTGTAGGCCTAAGAAGACTGGGGCTCTGGGCTTCTCTAGCCACCTAATCTTCTGCTCATCCTCTCGCGCACTCTAAAGAGAGCTCAGGTGAGAAATTGCAAACGTCGAGCAATTGCTCAGAGATGAAAAGTGCCAGCACTGAAAGCTGTTGCTAGCCAGCACCCTTCCTTGGAAGCGCTTTCACAGGCGCAGCAACACTGGGGCTTTGCGCTTCTCTAGCCACCAAACGTCACAGTCCTTCTCCTTCCGTCTCGTAGACACGAGCTTAGAAATTGCAAACGTCAAGCAATTGCTCAGCGATGAAAAGTGCCAGCACTGATAGCTGTTGCTAGCCAGCACCCTTCCTTGGAAGCGCTTTTGTAGGCCTAAGACCACTGGGGCTCTGGGCTTCTCTAGCCACCTAATCTTCTGCTCATCCTCTCGCGCACTCTAAAGAGAGATCAGGTGAGAAATTGCAAATGTCGAGCAATTGCTCAGCGATGAAAAGTGCCAGCACTGAAAGCTGTTGCTAGCCAGCACCCTTCCTTGGAAGCGCTTTCACAGGCGCAGCAACACTGGGGCTTTGCGCTTCTCTACCCACCAAACATCACGGTCATTCTCTCTCCGTCTCGTAGACACGAGCTGAGAAATTGCAAACGTCGAGTAATTGCTCAGCAATGAAAAGTGCCAGCACTGAAAGCTGTTGCTAGCCAGCACCCTTCCTTGGAAGCGCTTTTGTAGGCCTAAGAACACTGTGGCTCTGGGCTTCTCTAGCCACCTAATCTTCTGCTCATCCTCTCGTGCACTCTAAAGAGAGCTCAGGTGAGAAATTGCAAACGTCGAGCAATTGCTCAGCGATGAAAAGTGCCAGCACTGAAAGCTGTTGCTAGCCAGCACCCTTCCTTGGAAGCGCTTTCGTAGGCCTAAGGACACTGGGGCTCTGGGCTTCTCTAGCCACCTAATCTTCTGCTCATCCTCTCGCGCACTCTAAAGAGAGCTCAGGTGAGAAACTGCAAACGTCGAGCAATTGCTCAGAGATGAAAAGTGCCAGCACTGAAAGCTCTTGCTAGCCAGCACCCTTCCTTGGAAGCGCTTTCACGGGCGCAGTAACACTGGGGCTTTGCGCTTCTCTAGCCACCAAACGTCACGGTCCTTCTCTTTCCGTCTCGTAGACACGAGCTGAGAAATTGCAAACGTTGAGCAATTGCTCAGAGATGAAAAGTGCCAGCACTGAAAGCTGTTGCTAGCCAGCACCCTTCCTTGGAAGCGCTTTCACAGGCGCAGCAACACTGGGACTTTGCGCTTCTCTAGCCACCAAATGTCACGGTCATTCTCTCTCCGTCTCGTAGACACGAGCTGAGAAATTGCAAACGTCGAGCAATTGCTCAGCGATGAAAAGTGCCAGCACTGAAAGCTGTTGCTAGCCAGCACCCTTCCTTGGAAGCGCTTTTGTAGGCCTAAGAAGACTGGGGCTCTGGGCTTCTCTAGCCACCTAATCTTCTGCTCATCCTCTCGCGCACTCTAAAGAGTGCTCAGGTGAGAAATTGCAAACGTCGAGCAATTGCTCAGAGATGAAAAGTGCCAGCACTGAAAGCTGTTGCTAGCCAGCCCCCTTCCTTGGAAGCGCTTTTGTAGGCCTAAGAAGACTGGGGCTCTGGGCTTCTCTAGCCACCTAATCTTCTGCTCATCCTCTCGCGCACTCTAAAGAGAGCTCAGGTGAGAAATTGCAAATGTCGAGCAATTGCTCAGCGATGAAAAGTGCCAGCACTGAAAGCTGTTGCTAGCCAGCACCCTTCCTTGGAAGCGCTTTCACGGGCGCAGTAACACTGGGGCTTTGCGCTTCTCTAGCCACCAAACGTCACGGTCCTTCTCTTTCTGTCTCGTAGACACGAGCTGAGAAATTGCAAACGTCGAGCAATTGCTCAGAGATGAAAAGTGCCAGCACTGAAAGCTCTTGCTAGCCAGCACCCTTCCTTGGCAGTGCTTTTGTAGGCCTAAGAAGACTGGGGCTCTGGGCTTCTCTAGCCACCTAATCTTCTGCTCATCCTCTCGCGCACTCTAAAGAGAGCTCAGGTGAGAAATTGCAAACGTCGAGCAATTGCTCAGAGATGAAAAGTGCCAGCACTGAAAGCTGTTGCTAGCCAGCCCCCTTCCTTGGAAGCGCTTTTGTAGGCCTAAGAAGACTGGGGCTCTGGGCTTCTCTAGCCACCTAATCTTCTGCTCATCCTCTCGCGCACTCTAAAGAGAGCTCAGGTGAGAAATTGCAAACGTCGAGCAATTGCTCAGCGATGAAAAGTGCCAGCACTGAAAGCTGTTGCTAGCCAGCACCCTTCCTTGGAAGCGCTTTCGTAGGCCTAAGGACACTGGGGCTCTGGGCTTCTCTAGCCACCTAATCTTCTGCTCATCCTCTCGCGCACTCTAAAAAGAGCTCAGGTGAGAAACTGCAAACGTCGAGCAATTGCTCAGAGATGAAAAGTGCCAGCACTGAAAGCTGTTGCTAGCCAGCACCCTTCCTTGGAAGCGCTTTCACGGGCGCAGTAACACTGGGGCTTTGCGCTTCTCTAGCCACCAAACGTCACGGTCCTTCTCTTTCTGTCTCGTAGACACGAGCTGAGAAATTGCAAACGTCGAGCAATTGCTCAGAGATGAAAAGTGCCAGCACTGAAAGCTGTTGCTAGCCAGCCCCCTTCCTTGGAAGCGCTTTTGTAGGCCTAAGAAGACTGGGGCTCTGGGCTTCTCTAGCCACCTAATCTTCTGCTCATCCTCTCGCGCACTCTAAAGAGAGCTCAGGTGAGAAATTGCAAACGTCGAGCAATTGCTCAGAGATGAAAAGTGCCAGCACTGAAAGCTCTTGCTAGCCAGCACCCTTCCTTGGAAGCGCTTTCACAGGCGCAGCAACACTGGGGCTTTGCGCTTCTCTAGCCACCAAACGTCACAGTCCTTCTCTTTCCGTCTCGTAGACACGAGCTGAGAAATTGCAAACGTCAAGCAATTGCTCAGCGATGAAAAGTGCCAGCACTGATAGCTGTTGCTAGCCAGCACCCTTCCTTGGAAGCGCTTTTGTAGGCCTAAGAACACTGGGGCTCTGGGCTTCTCTAGCCACCTAATCTTCTGCTCATCCTCTCGCGCACTCTAAAGAGAGCTCAGGTGAGAAATTGCAAATGTCGAGCAATTGCTCAGCGATGAAAAGTGCCAGCACTGAAAGCTGTTGCTAGCCAGCACCCTTCCTTGGAAGCGCTTTCACAGGCGCAGCAACACTGGGGCTTTGCGCTTCTCTACCCACCAAACATCACGGTCATTCTCTCTCCGTCTCGTAGACACGAGCTGAGAAATTGCAAACGTCGAGTAATTGCTCAGCAATGAAAAGTGCCAGCACTGAAAGCTGTTGCTAGCCAGCCCCCTTCCTTGGAAGCGCTTTTGTAGGCCTAAGAACACTGTGGCTCTGGGCTTCTCTAGCCACCTAATCTTCTGCTCATCCTCTCGCGCACTCTAAAGAGAGCTCAGGTGAGAAATTGCAAACGTCGAGCAATTGCGCAGCGATGAAAAGTGCCAGCACTGAAAGCTGTTGCTAGCCAGCACCCTTCCTTGGAAGCGCTTTCGTAGGCCTAAGGACACTGGGGCTCTGGGCTTCTCTAGCCACCTAATCTTCTGCTCATCCTCTCGCGCACTCTAAAGAGAGCTCAGGTGAGAAACTGCAAACGTCGAGCAATTGCTCAGAGATGAAAAGTGCCAGCACTGAAAGCTCTTGCTAGCCAGCACCCTTCCTTGGAAGCGCTTTCACGGGCGCAGTAACACTGGGGCTTTGCGCTTCTCTAGCCACCAAACGTCACGGTCATTCTCTTTCCGTCTCGTAGACACGAGCTGAGAAATTGCAAACGTCGAGCAATTGCTCAGCGATGAAAAGTGCCAGCACTGAAAGCTGTTGCTAGCCAGCACCCTTCCTTGGAAGCGCTTTCACAGGCGCAGCAACACTGGGACTTTGCGCTTCTCTAGCCACCAAATGTCACGGTCATTCTCTCTCCGTCTTGTAGACACGAGCTGAGAAATTGCAAACGTCGAGCAATTGCTCAGAGATGAAAAGTGCCAGCACTGAAAGCTGTTGCTAGCCAGCACCCTTCCTTGGAAGTGCTTTTGTAGGCCTAAGAAGACTGGGGCTCTGGGCTTCTCTAGCCACCTAATCTTCTGCTCATCCTCTCGCGCACTCTAAAGAGTGCTCATGTGAGAAATTGCAAACGTCGAGCAATTGCTCAGAGATGAAAAGTGCCAGCACTGAAAGCTGTTGCTAGCCAGCACCCTTCCTTGGAAGCGCTTTTGTAGGCCTAAGAAGACTGGGGCTCTGGGCTTCTCTAGCCACCTAATCTTCTGCTCATCCTCTCGCGCACTCTAAAAAGAGCTCAGGTGAGAAACTGCAAACGTCGAGCAATTGCTCAGAGATGAAAAGTGCCAGCACTGAAAGCTGTTGCTAGCCAGCACCCTTCCTTGGAAGCGCTTTCACGGGCGCAGTAACACTGGGGCTTTGCGCTTCTCTAGCCACCAAACGTCACGGTCCTTCTCTTTCTGTCTCGTAGACACGAGCTGAGAAATTGCAAACGTCGAGCAATTGCTCAGAGATGAAAAGTGCCAGCACTGAAAGCTGTTGCTAGCCAGCCCCCTTCCTTGGAAGCGCTTTTGTAGGCCTAAGAAGACTGGGGCTCTGGGCTTCTCTAGCCACCTAATCTTCTGCTCATCCTCTCGCGCACTCTAAAGAGAGCTCAGGTGAGAAATTGCAAACGTCGAGCAATTGCTCAGAGATGAAAAGTGCCAGCACTGAAAGCTCTTGCTAGCCAGCACCCTTCCTTGGAAGCGCTTTCACAGGCGCAGCAACACTGGGGCTTTGCGCTTCTCTAGCCACCAAACGTCACAGTCCTTCTCTTTCCGTCTCGTAGACACGAGCTGAGAAATTGCAAACGTCAAGCAATTGCTCAGCGATGAAAAGTGCCAGCACTGATAGCTGTTGCTAGCCAGCACCCTTCCTTGGAAGCGCTTTTGTAGGCCTAAGAACACTGGGGCTCTGGGCTTCTCTAGCCACCTAATCTTCTGCTCATCCTCTCGCGCACTCTAAAGAGAGCTCAGGTGAGAAATTGCAAATGTCGAGCAATTGCTCAGCGATGAAAAGTGCCAGCACTGAAAGCTGTTGCTAGCCAGCACCCTTCCTTGGAAGCGCTTTCACAGGCGCAGCAACACTGGGGCTTTGCGCTTCTCTACCCACCAAACATCACGGTCATTCTCTCTCCGTCTCGTAGACACGAGCTGAGAAATTGCAAACGTCGAGTAATTGCTCAGCAATGAAAAGTGCCAGCACTGAAAGCTGTTGCTAGCCAGCCCCCTTCCTTGGAAGCGCTTTTGTAGGCCTAAGAACACTGTGGCTCTGGGCTTCTCTAGCCACCTAATCTTCTGCTCATCCTCTCGCGCACTCTAAAGAGAGCTCAGGTGAGAAATTGCAAACGTCGAGCAATTGCGCAGCGATGAAAAGTGCCAGCACTGAAAGCTGTTGCTAGCCAGCACCCTTCCTTGGAAGCGCTTTCGTAGGCCTAAGGACACTGGGGCTCTGGGCTTCTCTAGCCACCTAATCTTCTGCTCATCCTCTCGCGCACTCTAAAGAGAGCTCAGGTGAGAAACTGCAAACGTCGAGCAATTGCTCAGAGATGAAAAGTGCCAGCACTGAAAGCTCTTGCTAGCCAGCACCCTTCCTTGGAAGCGCTTTCACGGGCGCAGTAACACTGGGGCTTTGCGCTTCTCTAGCCACCAAACGTCACGGTCATTCTCTTTCCGTCTCGTAGACACGAGCTGAGAAATTGCAAACGTCGAGCAATTGCTCAGCGATGAAAAGTGCCAGCACTGAAAGCTGTTGCTAGCCAGCACCCTTCCTTGGAAGCGCTTTCACAGGCGCAGCAACACTGGGACTTTGCGCTTCTCTAGCCACCAAATGTCACGGTCATTCTCTCTCCGTCTTGTAGACACGAGCTGAGAAATTGCAAACGTCGAGCAATTGCTCAGAGATGAAAAGTGCCAGCACTGAAAGCTGTTGCTAGCCAGCACCCTTCCTTGGAAGTGCTTTTGTAGGCCTAAGAAGACTGGGGCTCTGGGCTTCTCTAGCCACCTAATCTTCTGCTCATCCTCTCGCGCACTCTAAAGAGTGCTCATGTGAGAAATTGCAAACGTCGAGCAATTGCTCAGAGATGAAAAGTGCCAGCACTGAAAGCTGTTGCTAGCCAGCACCCTTCCTTGGAAGCGCTTTTGTAGGCCTAAGAAGACTGGGGCTCTGGGCTTCTCTAGCCACCTAATCTTCTGCTCATCCTCTCGCGCACTCTAAAGAGAGCTCAGGTGAGAAATTGCAAACGTCGAGCAATTGCTCAGCGATGAAAAGTGCCAGCACTGAAAGCTGTTGCTAGCCAGCACCCTTCCTTGGAAGCGCTTTCACAGGCGCAGTAACACTGGGGCTTTGCGCTTCTCTACCCACCAAAGGTCACGGTCCTTCTCTTTCTGTCTCGTAGACACGAGCTGAGAAATTGCAAACGTCGAGCAATTGCTCAGAGATGAAAAGTGCCAGCACTGAAAGCTCTTGCTAGCCAGCACCCTTCCTTGGCAGTGCTTTTGTAGGCCTAAGAAGACTGGGGCTCTGGGCTTCTCTAGCCACCTAATCTTCTGCTCATCCTCTCGCGCACTCTAAAGAGAGCTCAGGTGAGAAATTGCAAACGTCGAGCAATTGCTCAGAGATGAAAAGTGGCAGCACTGAAAGCTGTTGCTAGCCAGCCCCCTTCCTTGGAAGCGCTTTTGTAGGCCTAAGAAGACTGGGGCTCTGGGCTTCTCTAGCCACCTAATCTTCTGCTCATCCTCTCGCGCACTCTAAAGAGAGCTCAGGTGAGAAATTGCAAACGTCGAGCAATTGCTCAGCGATGAAAAGTGCCAGCACTGAAAGCTGTTGCTAGCCAGCACCCTTCCTTGGAAGCGCTTTCGTAGGCCTAAGGACACTGGGGCTCTGGGCTTCTCTAGCCACCTAATCTTCTGCTCATCCTCTCGCGCACTCTAAAGAGAGCTCAGGTGAGAAACTGCAAACGTTGAGCAATTGCTCAGAGATGAAAAGTGCCAGCACTGAAAGCTCTTGCTAGCCAGCACCCTTCCTTGGAAGCGCTTTCACGGGCGCAGTAACACTGGGGCTTTGCGCTTCTCTAGCCACCAAACGTCACGGTCATTCTCTTTCCGTCTCGTAGACACGAGCTGAGAAATTGCAAACGTCGAGCAATTGCTCAGCGATGAAAAGTGCCAGCACTGAAAGCTGTTGCTAGCCAGCACCCTTCCTTGGAAGCGCTTTCACAGGCGCAGCAACACTGGGACTTTGCGCTTCTCTAGCCACCAAATGTCATGGTCATTCTCTCTCCGTCTCGTAGACACGAGCTGAGAAATTGCAAACGTCGAGCAATTGCTCAGCAATGAAAAGTGCCAGCACTGAAAGCTGTTGCTAGCCAGCCCCCTTCCTTGGAAGCGCTTTTGTAGGCCTAAGAAGACTGGGGCTCTGGGCTTCTCTAGCCACCTAATCTTCTGCTCATCCTCTCGCGCACTCTAAAGAGAGCTGAGGTGAGAAATTGCAAACGTCGAGCAATTGCTCAGCGATGAAAAGTGCCAGCACTGAAAGCTGTTGCTAGCCAGCACCCTTCCTTGGAAGCGCTTTCGTAGGCCTAAGGACACTGGGGCTCTGGGCTTCTCTAGCCACCTAATCTTCTGCTCATCCTCTCGCGCACTCTAAAGAGAGCTCAGGTGAGAAACTGCAAACGTCGAGCAATTGCTCAGCGATGAAAAGTGCCAGCACTGAAAGCTCTTGCTAGCCAGCACCCTTCCTTGGAAGCGCTTTCACGGGCGCAGTAACACTGGGGCTTTGCGCTTCTCTAGCCACCAAACGTCACGGTCATTCTCTTTCCGTCTCGTAGACACGAGCTGAGAAATTGCAAACGTCGAGCAATTGCTCAGCGATGAAAAGTGCCAGCACTGAAAGCTGTTGCTAGCCAGCACCCTTCCTTGGAAGCGCTTTCACAGGCGCAGCAACACTGGGACTTTGCGCTTCTCTAGCCACCAAATGTCACGGTCATTCTCTCTCCGTCTCGTAGACACGAGCTGAGAAATTGCAAACGTCGAGCAATTGCTCAGAGATGAAAAGTGCCAGCACTGAAAGCTGTTGCTAGCCAGCACCCTTCCTTGGAAGTGCTTTTGTAGGCCTAAGAAGACTGGGGCTCTGGGCTTCTCTAGCCACCTAATCTTCTGCTCATCCTCTCGCGCACTCTAAAGAGTGCTCAGGTGAGAAATTGCAAACGTCGAGCAATTGCTCAGAGATGAAAAGTGCCAGCACTGAAAGCTGTTGCTAGCCAGCACCCTTCCTTGGAAGCGCTTTTGTAGGCCTAAGAAGACTGGGGCTCTGGGCTTCTCTAGCCACCTAATCTTCTGCTCATCCTCTCGCGCACTCTAAAGAGAGCTCAGGTGAGAAATTGCAAACGTCGAGCAATTGCTCAGCGATGAAAAGTGCCAGCACTGAAAGCTGTTGCTAGCCAGCACCCTTCCTTGGAAGCGCTTTCACAGGCGCAGTAACACTGGGGCTTTGCGCTTCTCTACCCACCAAACGTCACGGTCATTCTCTTTCTGTCTCGTAGACACGAGCTGAGAAATTGCAAACGTCGAGCAATTGCTCAGAGATGAAAAGTGCCAGCACTGAAAGCTCTTGCTAGCCAGCACCCTTCCTTGGCAGTGCTTTTGTAGGCCTAAGAAGACTGGGGCTCTGGGCTTCTCTAGCCACCTAATCTTCTGCTCATCCTCTCGCGCACTCTAAAGAGAGCTCAGGTGAGAAATTGCAAACGTCGAGCAATTGCTCAGAGATGAAAAGTGCCAGCACTGAAAGCTGTTGCTAGCCAGCACCCTTCCTTGGAAGCGCTTTTGTAGGCCTAAGAAGACTGGGGCTCTGGGCTTCTCTAGCCACCTAATCTTCTGCTCATCCTCTCGCGCACTCTAAAGAGAGCTCAGGTGAGAAATTGCAAACGTCGAGCAATTGCTCTGCGATGAAAAGTGCCAGCACTGAAAGCTGTTGCTAGCCAGCACCCTTCCTTGGAAGCGCTTTCGTAGGCCTAAGAACACTGGGGCTCTGGGCTTCTCTAGCCACCTAATCTTCTGCTCATCCTCTCGCGCACTCTAAAGAGAGCTCAGGTGAGAAACTGCAAACGTCGAGCAATTGCTCAGAGATGAAAAGTGCCAGCACTGAAAGCTGTTGCTAGCCAGCACCCTTCCTTGGAAGCGCTTTCACGGGCGCAGTAACACTGGGGCTTTGCGCTTCTCTAGCCACCAAACGTGACGGTCATTCTCTTTCCGTCTCGTAGACACGAGCTGAGAAATTGCAAACGTCGAGCAATTGCTCAGAGATGAAAAGTGCCAGCACTGAAAGCTCTTGCTAGCCAGCACCCTTCCTTGGAAGCGCTTTCACAGGCGCAGCAACACTGGGACTTTGCGCTTCTCTAGCCACCAAATGTCACGGTCATTCTCTTTCCGTCTCGTAGACACGAGCTGAGAAATTGCAAACGTCGAGCAATTGCTCAGCAATGAAAAGTGCCAGCACTGAAAGCTGTTGCTAGCCAGCCCCCTTCCTTGGAAGCGCTTTTGTAGGCCTAAGAAGACTGGGGCTCTGGGCTTCTCTAGCCACCTAATCTTCTGCTCATCCTCTCGCGCACTCTAAAGAGAGCTCAGGTGAGAAATTGCAAACGTCGAGCAATTGCTCAGCGATGAAAAGTGCCAGCACTGAAAGCTGTTGCTAGCCAGCACCCTTCCTTGGAAGCGCTTTTGTAGGCCTAAGAAGACTGGGGCTCTGGGCTTCTCTAGCCACCTAATCTTCTGCTCATCCTCTCGCGCACTCTAAAGAGAGCTCAGGTGAGAAATTGCAAATGTCGAGCAATTGCTCAGAGATGAAAAGTGCCAGCACTGAAAGCTGTTGCTAGCCAGCACCCTTCCTTGGAAGCGCTTTTGTAGGCCTAAGAAGACTGGGGCTCTGGGCTTCTCTAGCCACCTAATCTTCTGCTCATCCTCTCGCGCACTCTAAAGAGAGCTCAGGTGAGAAATTGCAAATGTCGAGCAATTGCTCAGCGATGAAAAGTGCCAGCACTGAAAGCTGTTGCTAGCCAGCACCCTTCCTTGGAAGCGCTTTCACAGGCGCAGTAACACTGGGGCTTTGCGCTTCTCTACCCACCAAACGTCACGGTCCTTCTCTTTCTGTCTCGTAGACACGAGCTGAGAAATTGCAAACGTCGAGCAATTGCTCAGAGATGAAAAGTGCCAGCACTGAAAGCTCTTGCTAGCCAGCACCCTTCCTTGGCAGTGCTTTTGTAGGCCTAAGAAGACTGGGGCTCTGGGCTTCTCTAGCCACCTAATCTTCTGCTCATCCTCTCGCGCACTCTAAAGAGAGCTCAGGTGAGAAATTGCAAACGTCGAGCAATTGCTCAGAGATGAAAAGTGCCAGCACTGAAAGCTGTTGCTAGCCAGCACCCTTCCTTGGAAGCGCTTTTGTAGGCCTAAGAAGACTGGGGCTCTGGGCTTCTCTAGCCACCTAATCTTCTGCTCATCCTCTCGCGCACTCTAAAGAGAGCTCAGGTGAGAAATTGCAAACGTCGAGCAATTGCTCAGCGATGAAAAGTGCCAGCACTGAAAGCTGTTGCTAGCCAGCACCCTTCCTTGGAAGCGCTTTCGTAGGCCTAAGGACACTGGGGCTCTGGGCTTCTCTAGCCACCTAATCTTCTGCTCATCCTCTCGCGCACTCTAAAGAGAGCTCAGGTGAGAAACTGCAAACGTCGAGCAACTGCTCAGAGATGAAAAGTGCCAGCACTGAAAGCTCTTGCTAGCCAGCACCCTTCCTTGGAAGCGCTTTCACGGGCGCAGTAACACTGGGGCTTTGCGCTTCTCTAGCCACCAAACGTCACGGTCATTCTCTTTCCGTCTCGTAGACACGAGCTGAGAAATTGCAAACGTCGAGCAATTTCTCTGCGCTGAAAAGTGCCAGCACTGAAAGCTGTTGCTAGCCAGCACCCTTCCTTGGAAGCACTGTCACAGGCGCAGCAACACTGGGACTTTGCGCTTCTCTAGCCACCAAATGTCACGGTCATTCTCTCTCCGTCTCGTAGACACGAGCTGAGAAATTGCAAACATCGAGCAATTGCTCAGCAATGAAAAGTGCCAGCACTGAAAGCTCTTGCTAGCCAGCCCCCTTCCTTGGAAGCGCTTTTGTAGGCCTAAGAAGACTGGGGCTCTGGGCTTCTCTAGCCACCTAATCTTCTGCTCATCCTCTCGCGCACTCTAAAGAGAGCTCAGGTGAGAAATTGCAAACGTCGAGCAATTGCTCAGCGATGAAAAGTGCCAGCACTGAAAGCTGTTGCTAGCCAGCACCCTTCCTTGGAAGCGCTTTTGTAGGCCTAAGAAGACTGGGGCTCTGGGCTTCTCTAGCCACCTAATCTTCTGCTCATCCTCTCGCGCACTCTAAAGAGAGCTCAGGTGAGAAATTGCAAACGTCGAGCAATTGCTCAGAGATGAAAAGTGCCAGCACTGAAAGCTGTTGCTAGCCAGCACCCTTCCTTGGAAGCGCTTTCACAGGCGCAGTAACACTGGGGCTTTGCGCTTCTCTAGCCACCAAAAGTCATGGTCCTTCTCTTTCCGTCTCGTAGACACGAGCTGAGAAATTGCAAAGGTCGAGCAATTGCTCAGAGATGAAAAGTGCCAGCACTGGAAGCTGTTGCTAGCCAGCACCCTTCCTTGGAAGCGCTTTTGTAGGCCTAAGAAGACTGGGGCTCTGGGCTTCTCTAGCCACCGAATCTTCTGCTCATCCTCTCACGCACTCTAAAGAGAGCTCAGGTGAGTAATTGCAAACGTCGAGCAATTGCTCAGAGGTGAAAAGTGCCAGCACTGAAAGCTGTTGCTAGCCAGCACCCTTCCTTGGAAGCGCTTTCACAGGCGCAGCAACACTGGGGCTTTGCGCTTCTCTAGCCACCAAACGTCACGGTCATTCTCTTTCCGTCTCGTAGACACGAGCTGAGAAATTGCAAACGTCGAGCAATTGCTCAGAGATGAAAAGTGCCAGCACTGAAAGCTGTTGCTAGCCAGCACCCTTCCTTGGAAGCGCTTTCACAGGCGCAGCAACACTGGGGCTTTGCGCTTCTCTACCCACCAAACGTCACGGTCCTTCTCTCTCCGTCTCGTAGACACGAGCTGAGAAATTGCAAACGTTGAGCAATTGCTCAGCAATGAAAAGTGCCAGCACTGAAAGCTGTTGCTATCCAGCCCCCTTCCTTGGAAGTGCTTTTGTAGGCCTAAGAAGACTGGGGCTCTGGGCTTCTCTAGCCACCTAATCTTCTGCTCATCCTCTCGCGCACTCTAAAGAGAGCTCAGGTGAGAAATTGCAAACGTCGAGCAATTGCTCAGAGATGAAAAGTGCCAGCACTGAAAGCTGTTGCTAGCCAGCACCCTTCCTTGGAAGCGCTTTTGTAGGCCTAAGAACACTGGGGCTCTGGGCTTCTCTAGCCACCTAATCTTCTGCTCATCCTCTCGCGCACTCTAAAGAGAGCTCAGGTGAGAAATTGCAAACGTCGAGCAATTGCTCAGCGATGAAAAGTGCCAGCACTGAAAGCTGTTGCTAGCCAGCACCCTTCCTTGGAAGCGCTTTCACAGGCGCAGCAACACTGGGGCTTTGCGCTTCTCTAGCCACCAAATATCACGGTCATTCTCTCTCCGTCTCGTAGACACGAGCTGAGAAATTGCAAACGTCGAGCAATTGCTCAGCAATGAAAAGTGCCAGCACTGAAAGCTGTTGCTAGCCAGCACCCTTCCTTGGCAGTGCTTTTGTAGGCCTAAGAAGACTGGGGCTCTGGGCTTCTCTAGCCACCTCATCTTCTGCTCATCCTCTCGCGCACTCTAAAGAGAGCTCAGGTGAGAAATTGCAAACGTCGAGCAATTGCTCAGAGATGAAAAGTGCCAGCACTGAAAGCTGTTGCTAGCCAGCACCCTTCCTTGGAAGCGCTTTCACAGGCGCAGCAACACTGGGGCTTTGCGTTTCTCTAGCCACCAAACGTCACGGTCATTCTCTTTCCGTCTCGTAGACACGAGCTGAGAAATTGCAAACGTCAAGCAATTGCTCAGCGATGAAAAGTGCCAGCACTGAAAGCTGTTGCTAGCCAGCACCCTTCCTTGGAAGTGCTTTTGTAGGCCTAAGAAGACTGGGGCTCTGGGCTTCTCCAGCCACCTAATCTTCTGCTCATCCTCTTGCGCAGTCTAAAGAGAGCTCAGGTGAGAAATTGCAAACGTCGAGCAATTGCTCAGAGATGAAAAGTGGCAGCACTGAAAGCTGTTGCTAGCCAGCCCCCTTCCTTGGAAGCGCTTTTGTAGGCCTAAGAACACTGGGGCTCTGGGCTTCTCTAGCCACCTAATCTTCTGCTCATCCTCTCGCGCACTCTAAAGAGAGCTCAGGTGAGAAATTGCAAACGTCGAGCAATTGCTCAGCGATGAAAAGTGCCAGCACTGAAAGCTGTTGCTAGCCAGCACCCTTCCTTGGAAGCGCTTTCACAGGCGCAGCAACACTGGGGCTTTGCGCTTCTCTAGCCACCAAATATCACGGTCATTCTCTCTCCGTCTCGTAGACACGAGCTGAGAAATTGCAAACGTCGAGCAATTGCTCAGCAATGAAAAGTGCCAGCACTGAAAGCTGTTGCTAGCCAGCACCCTTCCTTGGCAGTGCTTTTGTAGGCCTAAGAAGACTGGGGCTCTGGGCTTCTCTAGCCACCTCATCTTCTGCTCATCCTCTCGCGCACTCTAAAGAGAGCTCAGGTGAGAAATTGCAAACGTCGAGCAATTGCTCAGAGATGAAAAGTGCCAGCACTGAAAGCTGTTGCTAGCCAGCACCCTTCCTTGGAAGCGCTTTCACAGGCGCAGCAACACTGGGGCTTTGCGTTTCTCTAGCCACCAAACGTCACGGTCATTCTCTTTCCGTCTCGTAGACACGAGCTGAGAAATTGCAAACGTCAAGCAATTGCTCAGCGATGAAAAGTGCCAGCACTGAAAGCTGTTGCTAGCCAGCACCCTTCCTTGGAAGTGCTTTTGTAGGCCTAAGAAGACTGGGGCTCTGGGCTTCTCCAGCCACCTAATCTTCTGCTCATCCTCTTGCGCAGTCTAAAGAGAGCTCAGGTGAGAAATTGCAAACGTCGAGCAATTGCTCAGAGATGAAAAGTGGCAGCACTGAAAGCTGTTGCTAGCCAGCCCCCTTCCTTGGAAGCGCTTTTGTAGGCCTAAGAACACTGGGGCTCTGGGCTTCTCTAGCCACCTAATCTTCTGCTCATCCTCTCGCGCACTCTAAAGAGAGCTCAGGTGAGAAATTGCAAACGTCGAGCAATTGCTCAGCGATGAAAAGTGCCAGCACTGAAAGCTGTTGCTAGCCAGCACCCTTCCTTGGAAGCGCTTTTCTAGGCCTAAGAAGACTGGGGCTCTGGGCTTCTCTAGCCACCTAATCTTCTGCTCATCCTCTCGCGCACTCTAAAGAGAGCTCAGGTGAGAAATTGCAAACGTCCAGCAATTGCTCAGCGATGAAAAGTGCCAGCACTGAAAGCTGTTGCTAGCCAGCACCCTTCCTTGGAAGCGCTTTCACAGGCGCAGCAACACTGGGGCTTTGCGCTTCTCTAGCCACCAAACGTCACGGTCCTTCTCCTTCCGTCTCGTAGACACGAGCTGAGAAATTGCAAACGTCAAGCAATTGCTCAGAGATGAAAAGTGCCAGCACTGAAAGCTGTTGCTAGCCAGCACCCTTCCTTGGAAGCGCTTTTGTAGGCCTAAGAACACTGTGGCTCTGGGCTTGTCTAGCCACCTAATCTTCTGCTCATCCTCTCGCGCACTCTAAAGAGAGCTCAGGTGAGAAATTGCAAACGTCGAGCAATTGCTCAGCGATGAAAAGTGCCAGCACTGAAAGCTGTTGCTAGCCAGCACCCTTCCTTGGAAGCGCTTTTGTAGGCCTAAGAAGACTGGGGCTCTGGGCTTCTCTAGCCACCTAATCTTCTGCTCATCCTCTCGCGCACTCTAAAGAGAGCTCAGGTGAGAAATTGCAAATGTCGAGCAATTGCTCAGCGATGAAAAGTGCCAGCACTGAAAGCTGTTGCTAGCCAGCACCCTTCCTTGGAAGCGCTTTCACAGGCGCAGCAACACTGGGGCTTTGCGCTTCTCTACCCACCAAACATCACGGTCATTCTCTCTCCGTCTCGTAGACACGAGCTGAGAAATTGCAAACGTCGAGCAATTGCTCAGCAATGAAAAGTGCCAGCACTGAAAGCTGTTGCTAGCCAGCACCCTTCCTTGGAAGCGCTTTCACAGGCGCAGCAACACTGGGGCTTTGCGTTTCTCTAGCCACCAAACGTCACGGTCATTCTCTTTCCGTCTCGTAGACACGAGCTGAGAAATTGCAAACGTCAAGCAATTGCTCAGCGATGAAATGTGCCAGCACTGAAAGCTGTTGCTAGCCAGCACCCTTCCTTGGAAGTGCTTTTGTAGGCCTAAGAAGACTGGGGCTCTGGGCTTCTCTAGCCACCTAATCTTCTGCTCATCCTCTTGCGCACTCTAAAGAGTGCTCAGGTGAGAAATTGCAAACGTCGAGCAATTGCTCAGAGATGACAAGTGCCAGCACTGAAAGCTCTTGCTAGCCAGCACCCTTCCTTGGAAGCGCTTTTGTAGGCCTAAGGAGACTGGGGCTCTGGGCTTCTCTAGCCACCTAATCTTCTGCTCATCCTCTCGCGCACTCTAAAGAGAGCTCAGGTGAGAAATTGCAAACGTCGAGCAATTGCTCAGCGATGAAAAGTGCCAGCACTGAAAGCTGTTGCTAGCCAGCACCCTTCCTTGGAAGCGCTTTCACAGGCGCAGTAACACTGGGGCTTTGCGCTTCTCTAGCCACCAAACGTCACGGTCCTTCTCTTTCCGTCTCGTAGACACGAGCTGAGAAATTGCAAAAGTCGAGCAATTTCTCTGCGCTGAAAAGTGCCAGCACTGAAAACTGTTGCTAGCCAGCACCCTTCCTTGGAAGCGCTTTTGTAGGCCTAAGAAGACTGGGGCTCTGGGCTTCTCTAGCCACCTAATCTTCTGCTCATCCTCTCGCGCACTCTAAAGAGAGCTCAGGTGAGAAATTGCAAACGTCGAGCAATTGCTCAGAGATGAAAAGTGCCAGCACTGAAAGCTCTTGCTAGCCAGCCCCCTTCCTTGGAAGCGCTTTTGTAGGCCTAAGAACACTGGGGCTCTGGGCTTCTCTAGCCACCTAATCTTCTGCTCATCCTCTCGCGCACTCTAAAGAGAGCTCAGGTGAGAAATTGCAAACGTCGAGCAATTGCTCAGCGATGAAAAGTGCCAGCACTGAAAGCTGTTGCTAGCCAGCACCCTTCCTTGGAAGCGCTTTTGTAGGCCTAAGAAGACTGGGGCTCTGGGCTTCTCTAGCCACCTAATCTTCTGCTCATCCTCTCGCGCACTCTAAAGAGAGCTCAGGTGAGAAACTGCAAACGTCGAGCAATTGCTCAGAGATGAAAAGTGCCAGCACTGAAAGCTCTTGCTAGCCAGCACCCTTCCTTGGAAGCGCTTTCACGGGCGCAGTAACACTGGGGCTTTGCGCTTCTCTAGCCACCAAACGTCACGGTCATTCTCTTTCCGTCTCGTAGACACGAGCTGAGAAATTGCAAACGTCGAGCAATTGCTCAGAGATGAAAAGTGCCAGCACTGAAAGCTGTTGCTAGCCAGCACCCTTCCTTGGAAGCGCTTTCACAGGCGCAGCAACACTGGGGCTTTGCGCTTCTCTGCCCACCAAACATCACGGTCATTCTCTCTCCGTCTCGTAGACACGAGCTGAGAAATTGCAAACGTCGAGCAATTGCTCAGCAATGAAAAGTGCCAGCACTGAAAGCTGTTGCTAGCCAGCACCCTTCCTTGGCAGTGCTTTTGTAGGCCTAAGAAGACTGGGGCTCTGGGCTTCTCTAGCCACCTAATCTTCTGCTCATCCTCTCGCGCACTCTAAAGAGAGCTCAGGTGAGAAATTGCAAACGTCGAGCAATTGCTCAGCGATGAAAAGTGCCAGCACTGAAAGCTGTTGCTAGCCAGCACCCTTCCTTGGAAGCGCTTTTGTAGGCCTAAGAAGACTGGGGCTCTAGGCTTCTCTAGCCACCTAATCTTCTGCTCATCCTCTCGCGCACTCTAAAGAGAGCTCAGGTGAGAAATTGCAAATGTCGAGCAATTGCTCAGCGATGAAAAGTGCCAGCACTGAAAGCTGTTGCTAGCCAGCACCCTTCCTTGGAAGCGCTTTCACAGGCGCAGTAACACTGGGGCTTTGCGCTTCTCTAGCCACCAAACGTCACGGTCCTTCTCTTTCCATCTCGTAGACACGAGCTGAGAAATTGCAAACGTCGAGCAATTGTTCAGAGAGGAAAAGTGCCAGCACTGAAAGCTGTTGCTAGCCAGCACCCTTCCTTGGAAGCGCTTTTGTAGGCCTAAGAAGACTGGGGCTCTGGGCTTCTCTAGCCACCTAATCTTCTGCTCATCCTCTCGCGCACTCTAAAGAGAGCTCAGGTGAGAAATTGCAAACGTCGAGCAATTGCTCAGAGATGAAAAGTGCCAGCACTGAAAGCTGTTGCTAGCCAGCACCCTTCCTTGGAAGCGCTTTCACAGGCGCAGTAACACTGGGGCTTTGTGCTTCTCTAGCCACCAAAAGTCATGGTCCTTCTCTTTCCGTCTCGTAGACACGAGCTGAGAAATTGCAAAGGTCGAGCAATTGCTCAGAGATGAAAAGTGCCAGCACTGGAAGCTGTTGCTAGCCAGCACCCTTCCTTGGAAGCGCTTTTGTAGGCCTAAGAAGACTGGGGCTCTGGGCTTCTCTAGCCACCTAATCTTGTGCTCATCCTCTCGCGCACTCTAAAGAGAGCTCAGGTGAGAAATTGCAAACGTCGAGCAATTGCTCAGAGATGAAAAGTGCCAGCACTGAAAGCTGTTGCTAGCCAGCCCCCTTCCTTGGAAGCGCTTTTGTAGGCCTAAGAAGACTGGGGCTCTGGGCTTCTCTAGCCACCGAATCTTCTGCTCATCCTCTCGCGCACTCTAAAGAGAGCTCAGGTGAGAAATTGCAAACGTCGAGCAATTGCTCAGAGAGGAAAAGTGCCAGCACTGAAAGCTGTTGCTAGCCAGCACCCTTCCTTGGAAGCGCTTTCACAGGCGCAGCAACACTGGGGCTTTGCGCTTCTCTAGCCACCAAACGTCACGGTCATTCTCTTTCCGTCTCGTAGACACGAGCTGAGAAATTGTAAACGTCGAGCAATTGCTCAGAGATGAAAAGTGCCAGCACTGAAAGCTGTTGCTAGCCAGCACCCTTCCTTGGAAGCGCTTTCACAGGCGCAGCAACACTGGGGCTTTGCGCTTCTCTACCCACCAAACATCACGGTCCTTCTCTCTCCGTCTCGTAGACACGAGCTGAGAAATTGCAAACGTCGAGCAATTGCTCAGCAATGAAAAGTGCCAGCACTGAAAGCTGTTGCTAGCCAGCACCCTTCCTTGGCAGTGCTTTTGTAGGCCTAAGAAGACTGGGGCTCTGGGCTTCTCTAGCCACCTAATCTTCTGCTCATCCTCTCGCGCACTCTAAAGAGAGCTCAGGTGAGAAATTGCAAACGTCGAGCAATTGCTCAGAGATGAAAAGTGCCAGCACTGAAAGCTGTTGCTAGCCAGCACCCTTCCTTGGAAGCGCTTTCACAGGCGCAGCAACACTGGGGCTTTGCGCTTCTCTAGCCACCAAACATCACGGTCATTCTCTTTCCGTCTCGTAGACACGAGCTGAGAAATTGCAAACGTTGAGCAATTGCTCAGAGATGAAAAGTGCCAGAACTGATAGCTGTTGCTAGCCAGCACCCTTCCTTGGAAGCGCTTTTGTAGGCCTAAGAAGACTGGGGCTCTGGGCTTCTCTAGCCACCTAATCTTCTGCTCATCCTCTCGCGCACTCTAAAGAGTGCTCAGGTGAGAAATTGCAAACGTCGAGCAATTGCTCAGAGATGAAAAGTGCCAGCATTGAAAGCTGTTGCTAGCCAGCACCCTTCCTTGGAAGCGCTTTTGTAGGCCTAAGAAGACTGGGGCTCTGGGCTTCTCTAACCACCTAATCTTCTGCTCATCCTCTCGCGCACTCTAAAGAGAGCTCAGGTGAGAAATTGCAAACGTCCAGCAATTGCTCAGCGATGAAAAGTGCCAGCACTGAAAGCTGTTGCTAGCCAGCACCCTTCCTTGGAAGCGCTTTCACAGGCGCAGTAACACTGGGGCTTTGCGCTTCTCTACCCACCAAACGTCACGGTCCTTCTCTTTCCGTCTCGTAGACACGAGCTGAGAAATTGCAAACGTCGAGCAATTGCTCAGAGATGAAAAGTGCCAGCACTGAAAGCTGTTGCTAGCCAGCACCCTTCCTTGGAAGCGCTTTTGTAGGCCTAAGAACACTGGAGCTCTGGTCTTCTCTAGCCACCTAATCTTCTGCTCATCCTCTCGCGCACTCTAAAGAGAGCTCAGGTGAGAAATTGCAAACGTCGAGCAATTGCTCAGAGATGAAAAGTGCCAGCACTGAAAGCTGTTGCTAGCCAGCACCCTTCCTTGGAAGCGCTTTTGTAGGCCTAAGAAGACTGGGGCTCTGGGCTTCTCTAGCCACCTAATCTTCTGCTCATCCTCTCGCGCACTCTAAAGAGAGCTCAGGTGAGAAATTGCAAACGTCGAGCAATTGCTCAGAGATGAAAAGTGCCAGCACTGAAAGCTCTTGCTAGCCAGCACCCTTCCTTGGAAGCGCTTTCACAGGCTCATTAACACTGGGGCTTTGCGCTTCTCTAGCCACCAAACGTCACGGTCATTCTCTTTCCGTCTCGTAGACACGAGCTGAGAAATTGCAAACGTCGAGCAATTGCTCAGAGATGAAAAGTGCCAGCACTGAAAGCTGTTGCTAGCCAGCACCCTTCCTTGGAAGCGCTTTCACAGGCGCAGCAACACTGGGGCTTTGCGCTTCTCTACCCACCAAACATCACGGTCCTTCTCTCTCCGTCTCGTAGACACGAGCTGAGAAATTGCAAACGTCGAGCAATTGCTCAGCAATGAAAAGCGCCAGCACTGAAAGCTGTTGCTAGCCAGCACCCTTCCTTGGCAGCCCTTTTGTAGGCCTAAGAAGACTGGGGCTCTGGGCTTCTCTAGCCACCTAATCTTCTGCTCATCCTCTCGCGCACTCTAAAGAGAGCTCAGGTGAGAAATTGCAAACGTCGAGCAATTGCTCAGAGATGAAAAGTGCCAGCACTGAAAGCTGTTGCTAGCCAGCACCCTTCCTTGGAAGCGCTTTCACAGGCGCAGCAACACTGGGGCTTTGCGCTTCTCTAGCCACCAAACGTCACGGTCCTTCTCTTTCCGTCTCGTAGACACGAGCTGAGAAATTGCAAACGTCGAGCAATTGCTCAGAGATGAAAAGTGCCAGCACTGAAAGCTGTTGCTAGCCAGCACCCTTCCTTGGAAGCGCTTTTGTAGGCCTAAGAAGACTGGGGCTCTGGGCTTCTCTAGCCACCTAATCTTCTGCTCATCCTCTCGCGCAATCTAAAGAGAGCTCAGGTGAGAAATTGCAAACGTCCAGCAATTGCTCAGCGATGAAAAGTGCCAGCACTGAAAGCTGTTTCTAGCCAGCACCCTTCCTTGGAAGCGCTTTCACAGGCGCAGTAACACTGGGGCTTTGCGCTTCTCTAGCCACCAAAGGTCACGGTCCTTCTCTTTCCGTCTCGTAGACACGAGCTGAGAAATTGCAAACGTTGAGCAATAGCTCAGAGATGAAAAGTGCCAGCACTGAAAGCTGTTGCTAGCCAGCACCCTTCCTTGGAAGCGCTTTTGTAGGCCTAAGAAGACTGGGGCTCTGGGCTTCTCTAGCCACCTAATCTTCTGCTCATCCTCTCGCGCACTCTAAAGAGAGCTCAGGTGAGAAATTGCAAACGTCGAGCAATTGCTCAGAGATGAAAAGTGCCAGCACTGAAAGCTGTTGCTAGCCAGCACCCTTCCTTGGAAGCGCTTTTATAGGCCTAAGAACACTGGGGCTCTGGGCTTCTCTAGCCACCTAATCTTCTGCTCATCCTCTCGCGCACTCTAAAGAGAGCTCAGGTGAGAAATTGCAAACGTCGAGCAATTGCTCAGAGATGAAAAGTGCCAGCACTGAAAGCTCTTGCTAGCCAGCACCCTTCCTTGGAAGCGCTTTCACAGGCGCAGCAACACTGGGGCTTTGCACTTCTCTACCCACCAAAGGTCACGGTCATTCTCTTTCCGTCTCGTAGACACGAGCTGAGAAATTGCAAACGTCGAGCAATTGCTCAGCGATGAAAAGTGCCAGCACTGAAAGCTCTTGCTAGCCAGCCCCCTTCCTTGGAAGCGCTTTTGTAGGCCTAAGAAGACTGGGGCTCTGGGCTTCTCTAGCCACCTAATCTTCTGCTCATCCTCTCGCGCACTCTAAAGAGAGCTCAGGTGAGAAATTGCAAACGTCGAGCAATTGCTCAGAGATGAAAAGTGCCAGCACTGAAAGCTGTTGCTAGCCAGGACCCTTCCTTGGAAGCGCTTTCACGGGCGCAGTAACACTGGGGCTTTGCGCTTCTCTAGCCACCAAAGGTCACGGTCATTCCCTTTCCGTCTCGTAGACACGAGCTGAGAAATTGCAAACGTTGAGCAATTGCTCAGCGATGAAAAGTGCCAGCACTGAAAGCTGTTGCTAGACAGCACCCTTCCTTGGAAGCGCTTTCACAGGCGCAGCAACACTGGGGCTCTGGGCTTCTCTAGCCACCAAACGTCACGGTCCTTCTCTTTCCGTCTCGTAGACACGAGCTGAGAAATTGCAAACGTCGAGCAATTGCTCAGAGATGAAAAGTGCCAGCACTGAAAGCTGTTGCTAGCCAGCCCCCTTCCTTGGAAGTGCTTTTGTAGGCCTAAGAACAGTTGGGCTCTGGGCTTCTCTAGCCACCTAATCTTGTGCTCATCCTCTCGCGCACTCTAAAGAGAGCTCAGGTGAGAAATTGCAAACGTCGAGCAATTGCTCAGAGATGAAAAGTGCCAGCACTGAAAGCTCTTGCTAGCCAGCACCCTTCCTTGGAAGCGCTTTCACAGGCGCAACAACACTGGGGCTTTGCGCTTCTCTAGGCACCAGATGTCACAGTCATTCTCTTTCCGTCTCGTAGACACGAGCTGAGAAATTGCAAACGTCGAGCAATTGCTCAGCGATGAAAAGTGCCAGCACTGAAAGCTGTTGCTAGCCAGCACCCTTCCTTGGAAGCGCTTTTGTAGGCCTAAGAAGACTGGGGCTCTGGGCTTCTCTAGCCACCTAATCCTCTGCTCATCCTCTCGCGCAGTCTAAAGAGAGCTCAGGGGAGAAATTGCAAACGTCGAGCAATTGCTCAGCGATGACAAGTGCCAGCACTGAAAGCTGTTGCTAGCCAGCACCCTTCCTTGGAAGCGCTTTCACAGGCGCAGTAACACTGGGGCTTTGCGCTTCTATAGCCACCAAAGGTCACGGTCCTTCTCTTTCCGTCTCGTAGACACGAGCTGAGAAATTGCAAACGTCGAGCAATTGCTCAGAGATGAAAAGTGCCAGCACTGAAAGCTGTTGCTAGCCAGCACCCTTCCTTGGAAGCGCTTTTGTAGGCCTAAGAAGACTGGGGCTCTGGGCTTCTCTAGCCACCTAATCTTCTACTCATCCTCTCGCGCACTCTAAAGAGAGCTCAGGTGAGAAATTGCAAACGTCGAGCAATTGCTCAGCAATGAAAAGTGGCAGCACTGAAAGCTGTTGCTAGCCAGCACCCTTCCTTGGAAGCGCTTTTGTAGGGCTAAGAAGGCTGGGGCTCTGGGCTTCTCTAGCCACCTAATCTTCTGCTCATCCTCTCGCGCACTCTAAAGAGAGCTCAGGTGAGAAATTGCAAACGTTGAGCAATTGCTCAGAGATGAAAAGTGCCAGCACTGAAAGCTGTTGCTAGCCAGCACCCTTCCTTGGAAGCGCTTTTGTAGGCCTTAGAACACTGGGGCTCTGGGCTTCTCTAGCCACCTAATCTTCTGCTCATCCTCTCGCGCACTCTAAAGAGAGCTCAGGTGAGAAATTGCAAACGTCGAGCAATTGCTCAGCGATGAAAAGTGCCAGCACTGAAAGCTGTTGCTAGCCAGCACCCTTCCTTGGAAGCGCTTTCACAGGCGCAGTAACACTGGGGCTTTGCGCTTCTCTAGCCAACAAAAGTCATGGTCATTCTCTTTCCGTCTCGTAGACACGAGCTGAGAAATTGCAAACATCGAGCAATTGCTCAGAGATGAAAAGTGCCAGCACTGGAAGCTGTTGCTAGCCAGCCCCCTTCCTTGGAAGCGCTTTTGTAGGCCTAAGAAGACTGGGGCTCTGGGCTTCTCTAGCCACCTAATCTTCTGCTCATCCTCTCGCGCAATCTAAAGAGAGCTCAGGTGAGAAATTGCAAACGTCGAGCAATTGCTCAGCGATGAAAAGTGCCAGCACTGAAAGCTGTTGCTAGCCAGCACCCTTCCTTGGAAGCGCTTTCACAGGCGCAGTAACACTGGGGCTTTGCGCTTCTCTAGCCACCAGATGTCACGGTCCTTCTCTTTCCGTCTCGTAGACACGAGCTGAGAAATTGCAAACGTCGAGCAATTGCTCAGAGATGAAAAGTGCCAGCACTGAAAGCTGTTGCTAGCCAGCACCCTTCCTTGGAAGCGCTTTTGTAGGCCTAAGAAGACTGGGGCTCTGGGCTTCTCTAGCCACCTAATCTTCTGCTCATCCTCTCGCGCACTCTAAAGAGAGCTCAGGTGAGAAATTGCAAACGTCGAGCAATTGCTCAGCGATGAAAAGTGCCAGCACTGAAAGCTGTTGCTAGCCAGCACCCTTCCTTGGAAGCGCTTTCACAGGCGCAGCAACACTGGGGCTTTGCGTTTCTCTACCCACCAAACGTCACGGTCATTCTCTTTCCGTCTCGTAGACACGAGCTGAGAAATTGCAAACGTCAAGCAATTGCTCAGAGATGAAAAGTGCCAGCACTGAAAGCTGTTGCTAGCCAGCACCCTTCCTTGGAAGCGCTTTTGTAGGCCTAAGAAGACTGGGGCTCTGGGCTTCTCTAGCCACCTAATCTTCTGCTCATCCTCTCGCGCACTCTAAAGAGTGCTCAGGTGAGAAATTGCAAACGTCGAGCAATTGCTCAGAGATGAAAAGTGCCAGCACTGAAAGCTGTTGCTAGCCAGCACCCTTCCTTGGAAGCGCTTTTGTAGGCCTAAGAAGACTGGGGCTCTGGGCTTCTCTAACCACCTAATCTTCTGCTCATCCTCTCGCGCACTCTAAAGAGAGCTCAGGTGAGAAATTGCAAATGTCGAGCAATTGCTCAGCGATGAAAAGTGCCAGCACTGAAAGCTGTTGCTAGCCAGCACCCTTCCTTGGAAGCGCTTTCACAGGCGCAGTAACACTGGGGCTTTGCGCTTCTCTAGCCACCAAACGTCACGGTCCTTCTCTTTCCGTCTCGTAGACACGAGCTGAGAAATTGCAAACGTCGAACAATTGCTCAGAGATGAAAAGTGCCAGCACTGAAAGCTGTTGCTAGCCAGCCCCCTTCCTTGGAAGCGCTTTTGTAGGCCTAAGAAGACTGGGGCTCTGGGCTTCTCTAGCCACCTAATCTTCTGCTCATCCTCTCGCGCACTCTAAAGAGAGCTCAGGTGAGAAATTGCAAACGTTGAGCAATTGCTCAGCGATGAAAAGTGCCAGCACTGAAAGCTGTTGCTAGCCAGCACCCTTCCTTGGAAGCGCTTTCACAGGCGCAGTAACACTGGGGCTTTGCGCTTCTCTAGCCACCAAACATCACGGTACTTCTCTTTCCGTCTCGTAGACACGAGCTGAGAAATTGCAAACATCGAGCAATTGCTCAGAGATGAAAAGTGCCAGCACTGGAAGCTGTTGCTAGCCAGCCCCCTTCCTTGGAAGCGCTTTTGTAGGCCTAAGAAGACTGGGGCTCTGGGCTTCTCTAGCCACCTAATCTTCTGCTCATCCTCTCGCGCACTCTAAAGAGAGCTCAGGTGAGAAATTGCAAACGTCGAGCAATTGCTCAGCGATGAAAAGTGCCAGCACTGAAAGCTGTTGCTAGCCAGCACCCTTCCTTGGAAGCGCTTTCACAGGCGCAGTAACACTGGGGCTTTGCGCTTCTCTAGCCAACAAAAGTCATGGTCATTCTCTTTCCGTCTCGTAGACACGAGCTGAGAAATTGCAAACATCGAGCAATTGCTCAGAGATGAAAAGTGCCAGCACTGGAAGCTGTTGCTAGCCAGCCCCCTTCCTTGGAAGCGCTTTTGTAGGCCTAAGAAGACTGGGGCTCTGGGCTTCTCTAGCCACCTAATCTTCTGCTCATCCTCTCGCGCAATCTAAAGAGAGCTCAGGTGAGAAATTGCAAACGTCGAGCAATTGCTCAGCGATGAAAAGTGCCAGCACTGAAAGCTGTTGCTAGCCAGCACCCTTCCTTGGAAGCGCTTTCACAGGCGCAGTAACACTGGGGCTTTGCGCTTCTCTAGCCACCAGATGTCACGGTCCTTCTCTTTCCGTCTCGTAGACACGAGCTGAGAAATTGCAAACGTCGAGCAATTGCTCAGAGATGAAAAGTGCCAGCACTGAAAGCTGTTGCTAGCCAGCACCCTTCCTTGGAAGCGCTTTTGTAGGCCTAAGAACACTGGGGCTCTGGGCTTCTCTAGCCACCTAATCTTCTGCTCATCCTCTCGCGCACTCTAAAGAGAGCTCAGGTGAGAAATTGCAAACGTCGAGCAATTGCTCAGCGATGAAAAGTGCCAGCACTGAAAGCTGTTGCTAGCCAGCACCCTTCCTTGGAAGCGCTTTCACAGGCGCAGCAACACTGGGGCTTTGCGTTTCTCTACCCACCAAACGTCACGGTCATTCTCTTTCCGTCTCGTAGACACGAGCTGAGAAATTGCAAACGTCAAGCAATTGCTCAGAGATGAAAAGTGCCAGCACTGAAAGCTGTTGCTAGCCAGCACCCTTCCTTGGAAGCGCTTTTGTAGGCCTAAGAAGACTGGGGCTCTGGGCTTCTCTAGCCACCTAATCTTCTGCTCATCCTCTCGCGCACTCTAAAGAGTGCTCAGGTGAGAAATTGCAAACGTCGAGCAATTGCTCAGAGATGAAAAGTGCCAGCACTGAAAGCTGTTGCTAGCCAGCACCCTTCCTTGGAAGCGCTTTTGTAGGCCTAAGAAGACTGGGGCTCTGGGCTTCTCTAACCACCTAATCTTCTGCTCATCCTCTCGCGCACTCTAAAGAGAGCTCAGGTGAGAAATTGCAAATGTCGAGCAATTGCTCAGCGATGAAAAGTGCCAGCACTGAAAGCTGTTGCTAGCCAGCACCCTTCCTTGGAAGCGCTTTCACAGGCGCAGTAACACTGGGGCTTTGCGCTTCTCTAGCCACCAAACGTCACGGTCCTTCTCTTTCCGTCTCGTAGACACGAGCTGAGAAATTGCAAACGTCGAACAATTGCTCAGAGATGAAAAGTGCCAGCACTGAAAGCTGTTGCTAGCCAGCCCCCTTCCTTGGAAGCGCTTTTGTAGGCCTAAGAAGACTGGGGCTCTGGGCTTCTCTAGCCACCTAATCTTCTGCTCATCCTCTCGCGCACTCTAAAGAGAGCTCAGGTGAGAAATTGCAAACGTTGAGCAATTGCTCAGCGATGAAAAGTGCCAGCACTGAAAGCTGTTGCTAGCCAGCACCCTTCCTTGGAAGCGCTTTCACAGGCGCAGTAACACTGGGGCTTTGCGCTTCTCTAGCCACCAAACATCACGGTCCTTCTCTTTCCGTCTCGTAGACACGAGCTGAGAAATTGCAAACATCGAGCAATTGCTCAGAGATGAAAAGTGCCAGCACTGGAAGCTGTTGCTAGCCAGCCCCCTTCCTTGGAAGCGCTTTTGTAGGCCTAAGAACACTGGGGCTCTGGGCTTCTCTAGCCACCTAATCTTCTGCTCATCCTCTCGCGCACTCTAAAGAGAGCTCAGGTGAGAAATTGCAAACGTCGAGCAATTGCTCAGGGATGAAAAGTGCCAGCACTGAAAGCTGTTGCGAACCAGCACTCTTCCTTGGAAGCGCTTTTGTAGGCCTAAGAAGACTGGGGCTCTGGGCTTCTCTAGCCACCTAATCTTCTGCTCATCCTCTCGCGCACTCTAAAGAGAGCTCAGGTTAGAAATTGCAAACGTCGAGCAATTGCTCAGAGATGAAAAGTGCCAGCACTGAAAGCTGTTGCTAGCCAGCACCCTTCCTTGGAAGCGCTTTTGTAGGCCTAAGAAGACTGGGGCTCTGGGCTTCTCTAGCCACCTAATCTTCTGCTCATCCTCTCGCGCACTCTAAAGAGAGCTCAGGTGAGAAACTGCAAACGTCGAGCAATTGCTCAGAGGTGAAAAGTGCCAGCACTGAAAGCTGTTGCTAGCCAGCACCCTTCCTTGGAAGCGCTTTCACAGGCGCAGCAACACTGGGGCTTTGCGCTTCTCTAGCCACCAAAGGTCACGGTCATTCTCTTTCCGTCTCGTAGACACAAGCTGAGAAATTGCAAACGTCGAGCAATTGCTCAGAGATGAAAAGTGCCAGCACTGAAAACTGTTGCTAGCCAGCACCCTTCCTTGGAAGCGCTTTCACAGGCGCAGCAACACTGGGGCTTTGCGCTTCTCTACCCACCAAACATCATGGTCCTTCTCTCTCCGTCTCGTAGACACGAGGTGAGAAATTGCAAACGTCGAGCAATTGCTCAGCAATGAAAAGTGCCAGCACTGAAAGCTGTTGCTAGCCAGCACCCTTCCTTGGCAGTGCTTTTGTAGGCCTAAGAAGACTGGGGCTCTGGGCTTCTCTAGCCACCTAAACTTCTCCTCATCGTCTCGCGCAGTCTAAAGAGAGCTCAGGTGAGAAATTGCAAACGTCGAGCAATTGCTCAGAGATGAAAAGTGCCAGCACTGAAAGCTCTTGCTAGCCAGCACCCTTCCTTGGAAGCGCTTTCACAGGCACAGCAACACTGGGGCTTTGCGCTTCTCTACCCACCAAACGTCACGGTCATTCTCTTTCCGTCTCGTAGACACGAGCTGAGAAATTGCAAACGTCGAGCAATTGCTCAGAGATGAAAAGTGCCAGCACTGAAAGCTGTTGCTAGCCAGCCCCCTTCCTTGGAAGCGCTTTTGTAGGCCTAAGAAGACTGGGGCTCTGGGCTTCTCTAGCCACCTAATCTTCTGCTCATCCTCTCGCGCACTCTAAAGAGTGCTCAGGTGAGAAATTGCAAACGTCGAGCAATTGCTCAGAGATGAAAAGTGCCAGCATTGAAAGCTGTTGCTAGCCAGCACGCTTCCTTGGAAGCGCTTTTGTAGGCCTAAGAAGACTGGGGCTCTGGGCTTCTCTAGCCACCTAATCTTCTGCTCATCCTCTCGCGCAGTCTAAAGAGAGCTCAGGTGAGAAATTGCAAACGTCGAGCAATTGCTCAGAGATGAAAAGTGCCAGCACTGAAAGCTCTTGCTAGCCAGCAGCCTTCCTTGGAAGCGCTTTCACAGGCGCAGTAACACTGGGGCTTTGCGCTTCTCTAGCCACCAAACGTCACGGTCATTCTCTTTCCGTCTCGTAGACACGAGCTGAGAAATTGCAAACGTTGAGCAATAGCTCAGAGATGAAAAGTGCCAGCACTGAAAGCTGTTGCTAGCCAGCACCCTTCCTTGGAAGCGCTTTTGTAGCCTAAGAAGACTGGGGCTCTGGGCTTCTCTAGCCACCTAATCTTCTGCTCATCCTCTCGCGCACTCTAAAGAGAGCTCAGGTGAGAAATTGCAAACGTCGAGCAATTGCTCAGAGATGAAAAGTGCCAGCACTGAAAGCTGTTGCTAGCCAGCCCCCTTCCTTGGAAGCGCTTTTATAGGCCTAAGAAGACTGGGGCTCTCGGCTTCTCTAGCCACCTAATCTTCTGCTCATCCTCTCGCGCACTCTAAAGAGAGCTCAGGTGAGAAATTGCAAACGTCCAGCAATTGCTCAGCGATGAAAAGAGCCAGCACTGAAAGCTCTTGCTAGCCAGCAGCCTTCCTTGGAAGCGGTTTCACAGGCGCAGTAACACTGGGGCTTTGCACTTCTCTACCCACCAAAGGTCACGGTCATTCTCTTTCCGTCTCGTAGACACGAGCTGAGAAATTGCAAACGTCGAGCAATTGCTCAGCGATGAAAAGTGCCAGCAGTGAAAGCTGTTGCTAGCCAGCACCCTTCCTTGGAAGCGCTTTTGTAGGCCTAAGAACACTGGGGCTCTGGGCTTCTCTAGCCACCTAATCTTCTGCTCATCCTCTCGCGCACTCTAAAGAGAGCTCAGGTGAGAAACTGCAAATGTCCAGCAATTGCTCAGAGATGAAAAGTGCCAGCACTGAAAGCTGTTGCTAGCCAGCACCCTTCCTTGGAAGCGCTTTTATAGGCCTAAGAAGACTGGGGCTCTGGGCTTCTCTAGCCACCTAATCTTCTGCTCATCCTCTCGCGCACTCTAAAGAGAGCTCAGGTGAGAAATTGCAAACGTCGAGCAATTGCTCAGAGATGAAAAGTGCCAGCACTGAAAGCTGTTGCTAGCCAGCACCCTTCCTTGGAAGCGCTTTCACAGGCGCAGCAACACTGGGGCTTTGCGCTTCTCTAGCCACCAAACATCACGGTCATTCTCTTTCCGTCTCGTAGACACGAGCTGAGAAATTGCAAACGTCCAGCAATTGCTCAGCGATGAAAAGTGCCAGCAGTGAAAGCTGTTGCTAGCCAGCAGCCTTTCTTGGAAGCGCTTTCACAGGCGCAGCAACACTGGGGCTCTGGGCTTCTCTAGCCACCAAACGTCACGGTCCTTCTCTTTCCGTCTCGTAGACACGAGCTGAGAAATTGCAAACGTCGAGCAATTGCTCAGAGATGAAAAGTGCCAGCACTGAAAGCTGTTGCTAGCCAGCCCCCTTCCTTGGAAGCGCTTTTGTAGGCCTAAGAAGACTGGGGCTCTGGGCTTCTCTAGCCACCTAATCTTCTGCTCATCCTCTCGCGCACTCTAAAGAGAGCTCAGGTGAGAAATTGCAAACGTCGAGCAATTGCTCAGAGATGACAAGTGCCAGCACTGAAAGCTCTTGCTAGCCAGCACCCTTCCTTGGAAGCGCTTTCACAGGCGCATTAACACTGGGGCTCTGCGCTTCTCTACCCACCAAACGTCACGGTCCTTCTCTCTCCGTCTCGTAGACACGAGCTGAGAAATTGCAAATGTCGAGCAATTGCTCAGCGATGAAAAGTGCCAGCACTGAAAGCTGTTGCTAGCCAGCCCCCTTCCTTGGAAGTGCTTTTGTAGGCCTAAGAAGACTGGGGCTCTGGGCTTTTCTAGCCACCTAATCTTCTGCTCATCCTCTCGCGCACTCTAAAGAGAGCTCAGGTGAGAAATTGCAAAGGTCGAGCAATTGCTCAGGGATGAAAAGTGCCAGCACTGAAAGCTGTTGCTAGCCAGCACCCTTCCTTGGAAGCGCTTTTGTAGGCCTAAGAAGACTGGGGCTCTGGGCTTCTCTAGCCACCTAATCTTCTGCTCATCCTCTCGCGCAGTCTAAAGAGAGCTCAGGTGAGAAATTGCAAACGTTGAGCAATTGCTCAGAGATGAAAAGTGCCAGCACTGAAAGCTGTTGCTAGCCAGCACCCTTCATTGGAAGCCCTTTTGTAGGCCTTAGAACACTGGGGCTCTGGGCTTCTCTAGCCACCTAATCTTGTGCTCATCCTCTCGCGCACTCTAAAGAGAGCTCAGGTGAGAAATTGCAAACGTCGAGCAATTGCTCAGAGATGAAAAGTGCCAGCACTGAAAGCTGTTGCTAGCCAGCACCCTTCCTTGGAAGCGCTTTCACAGGCGCAACAACACTGGGGCTTTGCGCTTCTCTAGCCACCAAAAGTCACGGTCATTCTCTTTCCGTCTCGTAGACACGAGCTGAGAAATTGCAAACGTCGAGCAATTGCTCTGCGATGAAAAGTGCCAGCACTGAAAGCTGTTGCTAGCCAGCCCCCTTCCTTGGAAGCGCTTTTGTAGGCCTAAGAAGACTGGGGCTCTGGGCTTCTCTAGCCACCTAATCCTCTGCTCATCCTCTCACGCAGTCTAAAGAGAGCTCAGGTGAGAAATTGCAAACGTCGAGCAATTGCTCAGAGATGAAAAGTGCCAGCACTGAAAGCTGTTGCTAGCCAGCACCCTTCCTTGGAAGCGCTTTTGTAGGCGTAAGAAGACTGGGGCTCTGGGCTTCTCTAGCCACCTAATCTTCTGCTCATCCTCTCGCGCACTCTAAAGAGAGCTCAGGTGAGAAATTGCAAACGTTGAGCAATTGCTCAGCGATGAAAAGTGCCAGCACTGAAAGCTGTTGCTAGCCAGCACCCTTCCTTGGAAGCGCTTTTGTAGGCCTAAGAAGACTGGGGCTCTGGGCTTCTCTAGCCACCTAATCTTCTGCTCATCCTCTCGCGCACTCTAAAGAGAGCTCAGGTGAGAAATTGCAAACGTCCAGCAATTGCTCAGCGATGAAAAGTGCCAGCACTGAAAGCTGTTGCTAGCCAGCACCCTTCCTTGGAAGCGCTTTTGTAGGCCTAAGAACACTGGGGCTCTGGGCTTCTCTAGCCACCTAATCTGCTCATCCTCTCGTGCACTCTAAAGAGAGCTCAGGTGACAAATTGCAAACGTCGAGCAATTGCTCAGCGATGAAAAGTGCCAGCACTGAAAGCTGTTGCTAGCCAGCACCCTTCCTTGGAAGCGCTTTCACGGGCGCAGTAACACTGGGGCTTTGCGCTTCTCTAGCCACCAAACGGCACGGTCATTCCCTTTCCGTCTCGTAGACACGAGCTGAGAAATTGCAAACGTCGAGCAATTGCTCAGAGATGGAGAGTGCCAGCACTGAAAGCTGTTGCTAGCCAGCACCCTTCCTTGGAAGCGCTTTCACAGGCACAGCAACACTGGGGCTTTGCGCTTCTCTAGCCACCAAACGGCACGGTCATTCTCTTTCCGTCTCGTAGACACGAGCTGAGAAATTGCAAACGTTGAGCAATTGCTCAGCGATGAAAAGTGCCAGCACTGAAAGCTGTTGCTAGCCAGCACCCTTCCTTGGAAGCGCTTTTGTAGGCCTAAGAAGACTGGGGCTCTGGGCTTCTTTAGCCACCTAATCTTCTGCTCATCCTCTCGCGCACTCTAAAGAGAGCTCAGGTGAGAAATTGCAAACGTCGAGCAATTGCTCAGAGATGAAAAGTGCCAGCATTGAAAGCTGTTGCTAGCCAGCACCCTTCCTTGGAAGCGCTTTTGTAGGCCTAAGAACACTGGGGCTCTGGGCTTCTCTAGCCACCTAATCTTCTGCTCATCCTCTCGCGCACTCTAAAGAGAGCTCAGGTGAGAAATTGCAAACGTCGAGCAATTGCTCAGAGATGAAAAGTGCCAGCACTGAAAGCTCTTGCTAGCCAGCACCCTTCCTTGGAAGCGCTTTCACAGGCGCAGCAACACTGGGGCTTTGCGCTTCTCTAGCCACCAAACGTCACGGTCATTCTCTTTCCATCTCGTAGACACGAGCTGAGAAATTGAAAACGTCGAGCAATTGCTCAGCGATGAAAAGTGCCAGCACTGAAAGCTCTTGCTAGCCAGCACCCTTCCTTGGAAGCACTTTCACAGGCGCAGCAACACTGGGGCTTTGCGCTTCTCTACCCACCAAACGTCACGGTCATTCTCTTTCCGTCTCGTAGACACGAGCTGAGAAATTGCAAACGTCGAGCAATTGCTCAGAGATGAAAAGTGCCAGCACTGAAAGCTGTTGCTAGCCAGCACCCTTCCTTGGAAGCGCTTTTGTAGGCCTAAGACCACTGGGGCTCTGGGCTTCTCTAGCCACCTAATCTTCTGCTCATCCTCTCGCGCACTCTAAAGAGAGCTCAGGTGAGAAATTGCAACCGTTGAGCAATTGCTCAGAGATGAAAAGTGCCAGCACTGAAAGCTGTTGCTAGCCAGCCCCCTTCCTTGGAAGCGCTTTTGTAGGCCTTAGAACACTGGGGCTCTGGGCTTCTCTAGCCACCTAATCTTCTGCTCATCCTCTCGCGCACTCTAAAGAGAGCTCAGGTGAGAAATTGCAAACGTCGAGCAATTGCTCAGCGATGAAAAGTGCCAGCACTGAAAGCTGTTGCTAGCCAGCACCCTTCCTTGGAAGCGCTTTCACAGGCACAGCAACACTGGGGCTTTGCGCTTCTCTACCCACCAAAGGTCACGGTCATTCTCTTTCCGTCTCGTAGACACGAGCTTAGAAATTGCAAACGTTGAGCAATTGCTCAGAGATGAAAAGTGCCAGCACTGAAAGCTGTTGCTAGCCAGCACCCTTCCTTGGAAGCGCTTTTGTAGGCCTAAGAACACTGGGGCTCTGGGCTTCTTTAGCCACCTAATCTTCTGCTCATCCTCTCGCGCACTCTAAAGAGAGCTCAGGTGAGAAATTGCAAACGTCGAGCAATTGCTCAGCGATGAAAAGTGCCAGCACTGAAAGCTCTTGCTAGCCAGCACCCTTCCTTGGAAGCGCTTTTGTAGGCCTAAGAAGACTGGGGCTCTGGGCTTCTCTAGCCACCTAATCTTCTGCTCATCCTCTCGCGCACTCTAAAGAGAGCTCAGGTGAGAAATTGCAAACGTCGAGCAATTGCTCAGAGATGAAAAGTGCCAGCACTGAAAGCTGTTGCTAGCCAGCACCCTTCCTTGGAAGCGCTTTCACAGGCGCAACAACACTGGGGCTTTGCGCTTCTCTAGCCACCAAAAGTCACGGTCATTCTCTTTCCGTCTCGTAGACACGAGCTGAGAAATTGCAAACGTCGAGCAATTGCTCAGCGATGAAAAGTGCCAGCAGTGAAAGCTGTTGCTAGCCAGCACCCTTCCTTGGAAGCGCTTTTGTAGGCCTAAGAACACTGGGGCTCTGGGCTTCTCTAGCCACCTAATCTTCTGCTCATCCTCTCGCGCACTCTAAAGAGAGCTCAGGTGAGAAATTGCAAACGTCGAGCAATTGCTCAGAGATGAAAAGTGCCAGCACTGAAAGCTGTTGCTAGCCAGCACCCTTCCTTGGAAGCGCTTTCACAGGCGCATTAACACTGGGGCTTTGCTTTTCTCTAGCCACCAAACGTCACGGTCATTCTCTTTCCATCTCGTAGACACGAGCTGAGAAATTGCAAACGTCGAGCAATTGCTCAGCGATGAAAAGTGCCAGCACTGAAAGCTGTTGCTAGCCAGCACCCTTCCTTGGAAGCGCTTTTGTAGGCCTAAGAAGACTGGGGCTCTGGGCTTCTCTAGCCACCTAATCCTCTGCTCATCCTCTCGCGCACTCTAAAGAGAGCTCAGGTGAGAAATTGCAAACGTCGAGCAATTGCTCAGAGATGACAAGTGCCAGCACTGAAAGCTCTTGCTAGCCAGCACCCTTCCTTGGAAGCGCTTTCACGGGCGCAGTAACACTGGGGCTTTGTTCTTCTCTAGCCACCAGATGTCACGGTCATTCTCTTTCCATCTCGTAGACACGAGCTGAGAAATTGCAAACGTTGAGCAATTGCTCAGCGATGAAAAGTGCCAGCACTGAAAGCTGTTGCTAGCCAGCCCCCTTCCTTGGAAGTGCTTTTGTAGGCCTAAGAGGACTGGGGCTCTGGGCTTCTCTAGCCACCTAATCTTCTGCTCATCCTCTCGCGCACTCTACAGAGAGCTCAGGTGAGAAATTGCAAAGGTCGAGCAATTGCTCAGAGATGAAAAGTGCCAGCACTGAAAGCTGTTGCTAGCCAGCACCCTTCCTTGGAAGCGCTTTTATAGGCCTAAGAAGACTGGGGCTCTGGGCTTCTCTAGCCACCTAATCTTCTGCTCATCCTCTCGCGCACTCTAAAGAGAGCTCAGGTGAGAAATTGCAAACGTTGAGCAATTGCTCAGAGATGAAAAGTGCCAGCACTGAAAGCTGTTGCTAGCCAGCACCCTTCCTTGGAAGCGCTTTTGTAGGCCTTAGAACACTGGGGCTCTGGGCTTCTCTAGCCACCTAATCTTCTGCTCATCCTCTCGCGCACTCTAAAGAGAGCTCAGGTGAGAAATTGCAAACGTTGAGCAATTGCTCAGCGATGAAAAGTGCCAGCACTGAAAGCTGTTGCTAGCCAGCACCCTTCCTTGGAAGCGCTTTTGTAGGCCTAAGAAGACTGGGGCTCTGGGCTTCTCTAGCCACCTAATCTTCTGCTCATCCTCTCGCGCACTCTAAAGAGAGCTCAGGTGAGAAATTGCAAACGTCCAGCAATTGCTCAGAGATGAAAAGTGCCAGCACTGAAAGCTGTTGCTAGCCAGCACCCTTCCTTGGAAGCGCTTTTGTAGGCCTTAGAACACTGGGGCTCTGGGCTTCTCTAGCCACCTAATCTGCTCATCCTCTCGTGCACTCTAAAGAGAGCTCAGGTGACAAATTGCAAACGTCGAGCAATTGCTCAGAGATGAAAAGTGCCAGCACTGAAAGCTGTTGCTAGCCAGCACCCTTCCTTGGAAGCGCTTTCACAGGCGCAGTAACACTGGGGCTTTGCGCTTCTCTAGCCACCAAAGGTCACGGTCACTCTCTCTCCGTCTCGTAGACACGAGCTGAGAAATTGCAAACGTCGAGCAATTGCTCAGAGATGGAAAGTGCCAGCACTGAAAGCTGTTGCTAGCCAGCACCCTTCCTTGGAAGCGCTTTCACAGGCACAGCAACACTGGGGCTTTGCGCTTCTCTACCCACCAAACGGCACGGTCATTCTCTTTCCGTCTCGTAGACACGAGCTGAGAAATTGCAAACGTCGAGCAATTGCTCAGCGATGAAAAGTGCCAGCACTGAAAGCTGTTGCTAGCCAGCACCCTTCCTTGGAAGCGCTTTTGTAGGCCTAAGAACACTGGGGCTCTGGGCTTCTTTAGCCACCTAATCTTCTGCTCATCCTCTCGCGCACTCTAAAGAGAGCTCAGGTGAGAAATTGCAAACGTCGAGCAATTGCTCAGCGATGAAAAGTGCCAGCACTGAAAGCTCTTGCTAGCCAGCACCCTTCCTTGGAAGCGCTTTTGTAGGCCTAAGAAGACTGGGGCTCTGGGCTTCTCTAGCCACCTAATCTTCTGCTCATCCTCTCGCGCACTCTAAAGAGAGCTCAGGTGAGAAATTGCAAACGTCGAGCAATTGCTCAGAGATGAAAAGTGCCAGCACTGAAAGCTGTTGCTAGCCAGCACCCTTCCTTGGAAGCGCTTTCACAGGCGCAACAACACTGGGGCTTTGCGCTTCTCTAGCCACCAAAAGTCACGGTCATTCTCTTTCCGTCTCGTAGACACGAGCTGAGAAATTGCAAACGTCGAGCAATTGCTCAGCGATGAAAAGTGCCAGCAGTGAAAGCTGTTGCTAGCCAGCACCCTTCCTTGGAAGCGCTTTTGTAGGCCTAAGAACACTGGGGCTCTGGGCTTCTCTAGCCACCTAATCTTCTGCTCATCCTCTCGCGCACTCTAAAGAGAGCTCAGGTGAGAAATTGCAAACGTCGAGCAATTGCTCAGAGATGAAAAGTGCCAGCACTGAAAGCTGTTGCTAGCCAGCACCCTTCCTTGGAAGCGCTTTCACAGGCGCATTAACACTGGGGCTTTGCTTTTCTCTAGCCACCAAACGTCACGGTCATTCTCTTTCCATCTCGTAGACACGAGCTGAGAAATTGCAAACGTCGAGCAATTGCTCAGCGATGAAAAGTGCCAGCACTGAAAGCTGTTGCTAGCCAGCACCCTTCCTTGGAAGCGCTTTTGTAGGCCTAAGAAGACTGGGGCTCTGGGCTTCTCTAGCCACCTAATCCTCTGCTCATCCTCTCGCGCACTCTAAAGAGAGCTCAGGTGAGAAATTGCAAACGTCGAGCAATTGCTCAGAGATGACAAGTGCCAGCACTGAAAGCTCTTGCTAGCCAGCACCCTTCCTTGGAAGCGCTTTCACGGGCGCAGTAACACTGGGGCTTTGTTCTTCTCTAGCCACCAGATGTCACGGTCATTCTCTTTCCATCTCGTAGACACGAGCTGAGAAATTGCAAACGTTGAGCAATTGCTCAGCGATGAAAAGTGCCAGCACTGAAAGCTGTTGCTAGCCAGCCCCCTTCCTTGGAAGTGCTTTTGTAGGCCTAAGAGGACTGGGGCTCTGGGCTTCTCTAGCCACCTAATCTTCTGCTCATCCTCTCGCGCACTCTACAGAGAGCTCAGGTGAGAAATTGCAAAGGTCGAGCAATTGCTCAGAGATGAAAAGTGCCAGCACTGAAAGCTGTTGCTAGCCAGCACCCTTCCTTGGAAGCGCTTTTATAGGCCTAAGAAGACTGGGGCTCTGGGCTTCTCTAGCCACCTAATCTTCTGCTCATCCTCTCGCGCACTCTAAAGAGAGCTCAGGTGAGAAATTGCAAACGTTGAGCAATTGCTCAGAGATGAAAAGTGCCAGCACTGAAAGCTGTTGCTAGCCAGCACCCTTCCTTGGAAGCGCTTTTGTAGGCCTTAGAACACTGGGGCTCTGGGCTTCTCTAGCCACCTAATCTTCTGCTCATCCTCTCGCGCACTCTAAAGAGAGCTCAGGTGAGAAATTGCAAACGTTGAGCAATTGCTCAGCGATGAAAAGTGCCAGCACTGAAAGCTGTTGCTAGCCAGCACCCTTCCTTGGAAGCGCTTTTGTAGGCCTAAGAAGACTGGGGCTCTGGGCTTCTCTAGCCACCTAATCTTCTGCTCATCCTCTCGCGCACTCTAAAGAGAGCTCAGGTGAGAAATTGCAAACGTCCAGCAATTGCTCAGAGATGAAAAGTGCCAGCACTGAAAGCTGTTGCTAGCCAGCACCCTTCCTTGGAAGCGCTTTTGTAGGCCTTAGAACACTGGGGCTCTGGGCTTCTCTAGCCACCTAATCTGCTCATCCTCTCGTGCACTCTAAAGAGAGCTCAGGTGACAAATTGCAAACGTCGAGCAATTGCTCAGAGATGAAAAGTGCCAGCACTGAAAGCTGTTGCTAGCCAGCACCCTTCCTTGGAAGCGCTTTCACAGGCGCAGTAACACTGGGGCTTTGCGCTTCTCTAGCCACCAAAGGTCACGGTCACTCTCTCTCCGTCTCGTAGACACGAGCTGAGAAATTGCAAACGTCGAGCAATTGCTCAGAGATGGAAAGTGCCAGCACTGAAAGCTGTTGCTAGCCAGCACCCTTCCTTGGAAGCGCTTTCACAGGCACAGCAACACTGGGGCTTTGCGCTTCTCTAGCCACCAAACGGCACGGTCATTCTCTTTCCGTCTCGTAGACACGAGCTGAGAAATTGCAAACGTCGAGCAATTGCTCAGCGATGAAAAGTGCCAGCACTGAAAGCTGTTGCTAGCCAGCACCCTTCCTTGGAAGCGCTTTTGTAGGCCTAAGAACACTGGGGCTCTGGGCTTCTTTAGCCACCTAATCTTCTGCTCATCCTCTCGCGCACTCTAAAGAGAGCTCAGGTGAGAAATTGCAAACGTTGAGCAATTGCTCAGAGATGAAAAGTGCCAGCACTGAAAGCTGTTGCTAGCCAGCACCCTTCCTTGGAAGCGCTTTTGTAGGCCTAAGAACACTGTGGCTCTGGGCTTCTCTAGCCACCTAATCTTCTGCTCATCCTCTCGCGCACTCTAAAGAGAGCTCAGGTGAGAAATTGCAAACGTCGAGCAATTGCTCAGAGATGACAAGTGCCAGCACTGAAAGCTGTTGCTAGCCAGCACCCTTCCTTGGAAGCGCTTTCACAGGCGCATTAACACTGGGGCTTTGCTTTTCTCTAGCCACCAAACGTCACGGTCATTCTCTTTCCATCTCGTAGACACGAGCTGAGAAATTGCAAACGTCCAGCAATTGCTCAGCGATGAAAAGTGCCAGCACTGAAAGCTCTTGCTAGCCAGCACCCTTCCTTGGAAGCGCTTTCACAGGCACAGCAACACTGGGGCTTTGCGCTTCTCTAGCCACCAAACGTCACGGTCCTTCTCTTTCCATCTCGTAGACACGAGCTGAGAAATTGCAAACGTCGAGCAATTGCTCAGCGATGAAAAGTGCCAGCACTGAAAGCTGTTGCTAGCCAGCACCCTTCCTTGGAAGCGCTTTTGTAGGCCTAAGAAGACTGGGGCTCTGGGCTTCTCTAGCCACCTAATCCTCTGCTCATCCTCTCGCGCACTCTAAAGAGAGCTCAGGTGAGAAATTGCAAACGTCGAGCAATTGCTCAGAGATGACAAGTGCCAGCACTGAAAGCTCTTGCTAGCCAGCACCCTTCCTTGGAAGCGCTTTCACAGGCGCAGCAACACTGGGGCTTTGTTCTTCTCTAGCCACCAGATGTCACGGTCATTCTCTTTCCATCTCGTAGACACGAGCTGAGAAATTGCAAACGTTGAGCAATTGCTCAGCGATGAAAAGTGCCAGCACTGAAAGCTGTTGCTAGCCAGCCCCCTTCCTTGGAAGTGCTTTTGTAGGCCTAAGAGGACTGGGGCTCTGGGCTTCTCTAGCCACCTAATCTTCTGCTCATCCTCTCGCGCACTCTAAAGAGAGCTCAGGTGAGAAATTGCAAAGGTCGAGCAATTGCTCAGAGATGAAAAGTGCCAGCACTGAAAGCTGTTGCTAGCCAGCACCCTTCCTTGGAAGCGCTTTTATAGGCCTAAGAAGACTGGGGCTCTAGGCTTCTCTAGCCACCTAATCTTCTGCTCATCCTCTCGCGCACTCTAAAGAGAGCTCAGGTGAGAAATTGCAAACGTTGAGCAATTGCTCAGAGATGAAAAGTGCCAGCACTGAAAGCTGTTGCTAGCCAGCACCCTTCCTTGGAAGCGCTTTTGTAGGCCTTAGAACACTGGGGCTCTGGGCTTCTCTAGCCACCTAATCTTCTGCTCATCCTCTCGCGCACTCTAAAGAGAGCTCAGGTGAGAAATTGCAAACGTTGAGCAATTGCTCAGCGATGAAAAGTGCCAGCACTGAAAGCTGTTGCTAGCCAGCACCCTTCCTTGGAAGCGCTTTTGTAGGCCTAAGAAGACTGGGGCTCTGGGCTTCTCTAGCCACCTAATCTTCTGCTCATCCTCTCGCGCACTCTAAAGAGAGCTCAGGTGAGAAATTGCAAACGTCCAGCAATTGCTCAGAGATGAAAAGTGCCAGCACTGAAAGCTCTTGCTAGCCAGCACCCTTCCTTGGAAGCGCTTTTGTAGGCCTTAGAACACTGGGGCTCTGGGCTTCTCTAGCCACCTAATCTGCTCATCCTCTCGTGCACTCTAAAGAGAGCTCAGGTGACAAATTGCAAACGTCGAGCAATTGCTCAGAGATGAAAAGTGCCAGCACTGAAAGCTGTTGCTAGCCAGCACCCTTCCTTGGAAGCGCTTTCACAGGCGCAGTAACACTGGGGCTTTGCGCTTCTCTAGCCACCAAAGGTCACGGTCACTCTCTCTCCGTCTCGTAGACACGAGCTGAGAAATTGCAAACGTCGAGCAATTGCTCAGAGATGGAAAGTGCCAGCACTGAAAGCTGTTGCTAGCCAGCACCCTTCCTTGGAAGCGCTTTCACAGGCACAGCAACACTGGGGCTTTGCGCTTCTCTAGCCACCAAACGGCACGGTCATTCTCTTTCCGTCTCGTAGACACGAGCTGAGAAATTGCAAACGTCGAGCAATTGCTCAGCGATGAAAAGTGCCAGCACTGAAAGCTGTTGCTAGCCAGCACCCTTCCTTGGAAGCGCTTTTGTAGGCCTAAGAACACTGGGGCTCTGGGCTTCTTTAGCCACCTAATCTTCTGCTCATCCTCTCGCGCACTCTAAAGAGAGCTCAGGTGAGAAATTGCAAACGTTGAGCAATTGCTCAGCGATGAAAAGTGCCAGCACTGAAAGCTGTTGCTAGCCAGCACCCTTCCTTGGAAGCGCTTTTGTAGGCCTAAGAACACTGTGGCTCTGGGCTTCTCTAGCCACCTAATCTTCTGCTCATCCTCTCGCGCACTCTAAAGAGAGCTCAGGTGAGAAATTGCAAACGTCGAGCAATTGCTCAGAGATGACAAGTGCCAGCACTGAAAGCTGTTGCTAGCCAGCACCCTTCCTTGGAAGCGCTTTCACAGGCGCATTAACACTGGGGCTTTGCTTTTCTCTAGCCACCAAACGTCACGGTCATTCTCTTTCCATCTCGTAGACACGAGCTGAGAAATTGCAAACGTCGAGCAATTGCTCAGAGATGAAAAGTGCCAGCACTGAAAGCTGTTGCTAGCCAGCACCCTTTCTTGGAAGCACTTTCACAGGCGCAGCAACACTGGGGCTCTAGGCATCTCTACCCACCAAACGTCACGGTCATTCTCTTTCCGTCTCGTAGACACGAGCTGAGAAATTGCAAACGTCGAGCAATTGCTCAGAGATGAAAAGTGCCAGCACTGAAAGCTGTTGCTAGCCAGCACCCTTCCTTGGAAGCGCTTTTGTAGGCCTAAGAAGACTGGGGCTCTGGGCTTCTCTAGCCACCTAATCTTCTGCTCATCCTCTCGCGCACTCTAAAGAGAGCTCAGGTGAGAAATTGCAAACGTCGAGCAATTGCTCAGTGATGAAAAGTGCCAGCACTGAAAGCTGTTGCTAGCCAGCACCCTTCCTTGGAAGCGCTTTCACAGGCACAGCAACACTGGGGCTTTGCGCTTCTCTAGCCACCAAACGTCACGGTCCTTCTCTTTCCGTCTCGTAGACACGAGCTGAGAAATTGCAAACGTTGAGCAATTGCTCAGCGATGAAAAGTGCCAGCAGTGAAAGCTGTTGCTAGCCAGCACCCTTCCTTGGAAGCGCTTTTGTAGGCCTAAGACCACTGGGGCTCTGGGCTTCTCTAGCCACCTAATCTTCTGCTCATCCTCTCGCGCACTCTAAAGAGAGCTCAGGTGAGAAATTGCAAACGTCGAGCAATTGCTCAGAGATGAAAAGTGCCAGCACTGAAAGCTGTTGCTAGCCAGCACCCTTCCTTCGAAGCGCTTTTGTAGGCCTTAGAACACTGGGGCTCTGGGCTTCTCTAGCCACCTAATCTTCTGCTCATCCTCTCGCGCACTCTAAAGAGAGCTCAGGTGAGAAATTGCAAACGTCGAGCAATTGCTCAGCGATGAAAAGTGCCAGCACTGAAAGCTGTTGCTAGCCAGCACCCTTCCTTGGAAGCGCTTTCACAGGCACAGCAACACTGGGGCTTTGCGCTTCTCTAGCCACCAAAGGTCACGGTCATTCTCTTTCCGTCTCGTAGACACGAGCTTAGAAATTGCAAACGTCGAGCAATTGCTCAGAGATGAAAAGTGCCAGCACTGAAAGCTCTTGCTAGCCAGCACCCTTCCTTGGAAGCGCTTTTGTAGGCCTAAGAAGACTGGGGCTCTGGGCTTCTTTAGCCACCTAATCTTCTGCTCATCCTCTCGCGCACTCTAAAGAGAGCTCAGGTGAGAAATTGCAAACGTCGAGCAATTGCTCAGAGATGAAAAGTGCCAGCACTGAAAGCTGTTGCTAGCCAGCACCCTTCCTTGGAAGCGCTTTTCTAGGCCTAAGAAGACTGGGGCTCTGGGCTTCTCTAGCCACCTAATCTTGTGCTCATCCTCTCGCGCGCTCTAAAGAGAGCTCAGGTGAGAAATTGCAAAGGTCGAGCAATTGCTCAGAGATGAAAAGTGCCAGCACTGAAAGCTGTTGCTAGCCAGCACCCTTCCTTGGAAGCGCTTTTGTAGGCCTAAGAAAACTGGGGCTCTGGGCTTCTCTAGCCACCAAATGTCACGGTCCTTCTCTTTCCGTCTCGTAGACACGAGCTGAGAAATTGCAAATGTCGAGCAATTGCTCAGCGATGAAAAGTGCCAGCACTGAAAGCTGTTGCTAGCCAGCACCCTTCCTTGGAAGCGCTTTTGTAGGCCTAAGAAGACTGGGGCTCTGGGCTTCTCTAGCCACCTAATCTTCTGCTCATCCTCTCGCGCACTCTAAAGAGAGCTCAGGTGAGAAATTGCAAACGTTGAGCAATTGCTCAGAGATGAAAAGTGCCAGCACTGAAAGCTCTTGCTAGCCAGCACCCTTCCTTCGAAGCGCTTTTGTAGGCCTTAGAACACTGGGGCTCTGTGCTTCTCTAGCCACCTAATCTTCTGCTCATCCTCTCGCGCACTCTAAAGAGAGCTCAGGTGAGAAATTGCAAACGTCGAGCAATTGCTCAGCGATGAAAAGTGCCAGCACTGAAAGCTGTTGCTAGCCAGCACCCTTCCTTGGAAGCGCTTTTGTAGGCGTAAGCACACTGGGGCTCTGGGCTTCTCTAGCCACCTAATCTTCTGCTCATCCTCTCGCGCACTCTAAAGAGAGCTCAGGTGAGAAATTGCAAACGTCGAGCAATTGCTCAGCGATGTAAAGTGCCAGCATTGAAAGCTGTTGCTAGCCAGCCCCCTTCCTTGGAAGCGCTTTTGTAGGCCTAAGAAGACTGGGGCTCTGGGCTTCTCTAGCCACCTAATCTTCTGCTCATCCTCTCGCGCACTCTAAAGAGAGCTCAGGTGAGAAATTGCAAACGTCGAGCAATTGCTCAGAGAGGAAAAGTGCCAGCACTGAAAGCTCTTGCTATCCAGCCCCCTTCCTTGGAAGCGCTTTTGTAGGCCTAAGAACACTGGGGCTCTGGGCTTCTCTAGCCACCAAACGTCACGGTCATTCTCTTTCCGTCTCGTAGACACGAGCTGAGAAATTGCAAACGTCGAGCAATTGCTCAGTGATGAAAAGTGCCAGCACTGAAAGCTGTTGCTAGCCAGCACCCTTCCTTGGAAGCGCTTTTGTAGGCCTAAGAAGACTGGGGCTCTGGGCTTCTCTAGCCACCTAATCTTCTGCTCATCCTCTCGCACACTCTAAAGAGAGTTCAGGTGAGAAATTGCAAACGTTGAGCAATTGCTCAGCGATGAAAAGTGCCAGCACTGAAAGCTGTTGCTAGCCAGCCCCCTTCCTTGGAAGTGCTTTTGTAGGCCTAAGAGGACTGGGGCTCTGGGCTTCTCTAGCCACCTAATCTTCTGCTCATCCTCTTGCGCACTCTAAAGAGAGCTCAGGTGAGAAATTGCAAAGGTCGAGCAATTGCTCAGAGATGAAAAGTGCCAGCACTGAAAGCTGTTGCTAGCCAGCACCCTTCCTTGGAAGCGCTTTTATAGGCCTAAGAAGACTGGGGCTCTAGGTTTCTCTAGCCACCTAATCTTCTGCTCATCCTCTCGCGCACTCTAAAGAGAGCTCAGGTGAGAAATTGCAAACGTCGAGCAATTGCTCAGAGATGAAAAGTGCCAGCACTGAAAGCTGTTGCTAGCCAGCACCCTTCCTTGGAAGCGCTTTTGTAGGCCTTAGAACACTGGGGCTCTGGGCTTCTCTAGCCACCTAATCTTCTGCTCATCCTCTCGCGCACTCTAAAGAGAGCTCAGGTGAGAAATTGCAAACGTTGAGCAATTGCTCAGCGATGAAAAGTGCCAGCACTGAAAGCTGTTGCTAGCCAGCACCCTTCCTTGGAAGCGCTTTTGTAGGCCTAAGAAGACTGGGGCTCTGGGCTTCTCTAGCCACCTAATCTTCTGCTCATCCTCTCGCGCACTCTAAAGAGAGCTCAGGTGAGAAATTGCAAACGTCCAGCAATTGCTCAGAGATGAAAAGTGCCAGCACTGAAAGCTGTTGCTAGCCAGCACCCTTCCTTGGAAGCGCTTTTGTAGGCCTTAGAACACTGGGGCTCTGGGCTTCTCTAGCCACCTAATCTGCTCATCCTCTCGTGCACTCTAAAGAGAGCTCAGGTGACAAATTGCAAACGTCGAGCAATTGCTCAGAGATGAAAAGTGCCAGCACTGAAAGCTGTTGCTAGCCAGCACCCTTCCTTGGAAGCGCTTTCACAGGCGCAGTAACACTGGGGCTTTGCGCTTCTCTAGCCACCAAAGGTCACGGTCACTCTCTCTCCGTCTCGTAGACACGAGCTGAGAAATTGCAAACGTCGAGCAATTGCTCAGAGATGGAAAGTGCCAGCACTGAAAGCTGTTGCTAGCCAGCACCCTTCCTTGGAAGCGCTTTCACAGGCACAGCAACACTGGGGCTTTGCGCTTCTCTAGCCACCAAACGGCACGGTCATTCTCTTTCCGTCTCGTAGACACGAGCTGAGAAATTGCAAACGTCGAGCAATTGCTCAGCGATGAAAAGTGCCAGCACTGAAAGCTGTTGCTAGCCAGCACCCTTCCTTGGAAGCGCTTTTGTAGGCCTAAGAACACTGGGGCTCTGGGCTTCTTTAGCCACCTAATCTTCTGCTCATCCTCTCGCGCACTCTAAAGAGAGCTCAGGTGAGAAATTGCAAACGTTGAGCAATTGCTCAGCGATGAAAAGTGCCAGCACTGAAAGCTGTTGCTAGCCAGCACCCTTCCTTGGAAGCGCTTTTGTAGGCCTAAGAACACTGTGGCTCTGGGCTTCTCTAGCCACCTAATCTTCTGCTCATCCTCTCGCGCACTCTAAAGAGAGCTCAGGTGAGAAATTGCAAACGTCGAGCAATTGCTCAGAGATGACAAGTGCCAGCACTGAAAGCTGTTGCTAGCCAGCACCCTTCCTTGGAAGCGCTTTCACAGGCGCATTAACACTGGGGCTTTGCTTTTCTCTAGCCACCAAACGTCACGGTCATTCTCTTTCCATCTCGTAGACACGAGCTGAGAAATTGCAAACGTCGAGCAATTGCTCAGAGATGAAAAGTGCCAGCACTGAAAGCTGTTGCTAGCCAGCACCCTTTCTTGGAAGCACTTTCACAGGCGCAGCAACACTGGGGCTCTAGGCATCTCTACCCACCAAACGTCACGGTCATTCTCTTTCCGTCTCGTAGACACGAGCTGAGAAATTGCAAACGTCGAGCAATTGCTCAGAGATGAAAAGTGCCAGCACTGAAAGCTGTTGCTAGCCAGCACCCTTCCTTGGAAGCGCTTTTGTAGGCCTAAGAAGACTGGGGCTCTGGGCTTCTCTAGCCACCTAATCTTCTGCTCATCCTCTCGCGCACTCTAAAGAGAGCTCAGGTGAGAAATTGCAAACGTCGAGCAATTGCTCAGTGATGAAAAGTGCCAGCACTGAAAGCTGTTGCTAGCCAGCACCCTTCCTTGGAAGCGCTTTCACAGGCACAGCAACACTGGGGCTTTGCGCTTCTCTAGCCACCAAACGTCACGGTCCTTCTCTTTCCGTCTCGTAGACACGAGCTTAGAAATTGCAAACGTTGAGCAATTGCTCAGCGATGAAAAGTGCCAGCAGTGAAAGCTGTTGCTAGCCAGCACCCTTCCTTGGAAGCGCTTTTGTAGGCCTAAGACCACTGGGGCTCTGGGCTTCTCTAGCCACCTAATCTTCTGCTCATCCTCTCGCGCACTCTAAAGAGAGCTCAGGTGAGAAATTGCAAACGTCGAGCAATTGCTCAGAGATGAAAAGTGCCAGCACTGAAAGCTGTTGCTAGCCAGCACCCTTCCTTGGAAGCGCTTTTGTAGGCCTTAGAACACTGGGGCTCTGGGCTTCTCTAGCCACCTAATCTTCTGCTCATCCTCTCGCGCACTCTAAAGAGAGCTCAGGTGAGAAATTGCAAACGTCGAGCAATTGCTCAGCGATGAAAAGTGCCAGCACTGAAAGCTGTTGCTAGCCAGCACCCTTCCTTGGAAGCGCTTTCACAGGCACAGCAACACTGGGGCTCTGGGCTTCTCTAGCCACCAAACGTCACGGTCATTCTCTTTCCGTCTCGTAGACACGAGCTTAGAAATTGCAAACGTCGAGCAATTGCTCAGAGATGAAAAGTGCCAGCACTGAAAGCTCTTGCTAGCCAGCACCCTTCCTTGGAAGCGCTTTTGTAGGCCTAAGAACACTGGGGCTCTGGGCTTCTTTAGCCACCTAATCTTCTGCTCATCCTCTCGCGCACTCTAAAGAGAGCTCAGGTGAGAAATTGCAAACGTCGAGCAATTGCTCAGAGATGAAAAGTGCCAGCACTGAAAGCTGTTGCTAGCCAGCACCCTTTCTTGGAAGCACTTTCACAGGCGCAGCAACACTGGGGCTCTAGGCATCTCTACCCACCAAACGTCACGGTCATTCTCTTTCCGTCTCGTAGACACGAGCTGAGAAATTGCAAACGTCGAGCAATTGCTCAGAGATGAAAAGTGCCAGCACTGAAAGCTGTTGCTAGCCAGCACCCTTCCTTGGAAGCGCTTTTGTAGGCCTAAGAAGACTGGGGCTCTGGGCTTCTCTAGCCACCTAATCTTCTGCTCATCCTCTCGCGCACTCTAAAGAGAGCTCAGGTGAGAAATTGCAAACGTCGAGCAATTGCTCAGTGATGAAAAGTGCCAGCACTGAAAGCTGTTGCTAGCCAGCACCCTTCCTTGGAAGCGCTTTCACAGGCACAGCAACACTGGGGCTTTGCGCTTCTCTAGCCACCAAACGTCACGGTCCTTCTCTTTCCGTCTCGTAGACACGAGCTTAGAAATTGCAAACGTTGAGCAATTGCTCAGCGATGAAAAGTGCCAGCAGTGAAAGCTGTTGCTAGCCAGCACCCTTCCTTGGAAGCGCTTTTGTAGGCCTAAGACCACTGGGGCTCTGGGCTTCTCTAGCCACCTAATCTTCTGCTCATCCTCTCGCGCACTCTAAAGAGAGCTCAGGTGAGAAATTGCAAACGTCGAGCAATTGCTCAGAGATGAAAAGTGCCAGCACTGAAAGCTGTTGCTAGCCAGCACCCTTCCTTGGAAGCGCTTTTGTAGGCCTTAGAACACTGGGGCTCTGGGCTTCTCTAGCCACCTAATCTTCTGCTCATCCTCTCGCGCACTCTAAAGAGAGCTCAGGTGAGAAATTGCAAACGTCGAGCAATTGCTCAGCGATGAAAAGTGCCAGCACTGAAAGCTGTTGCTAGCCAGCACCCTTCCTTGGAAGCGCTTTCACAGGCACAGCAACACTGGGGCTTTGCGCTTCTCTACCCACCAAAGGTCACGGTCATTCTCTTTCCGTCTCGTAGACACGAGCTTAGAAATTGCAAACGTCGAGCAATTGCTCAGAGATGAAAAGTGCCAGCACTGAAAGCTCTTGCTAGCCAGCACCCTTCCTTGGCAGTGCTTTTGTAGGCCTAAGAAGACTGGGGCTCTGGGCTTCTTTAGCCACCTAATCTTCTGCTCATCCTCTCGCGCACTCTAAAGAGAGCTCAGGTGAGAAATTGCAAACGTCGAGCAATTGCTCAGAGATGAAAAGTGCCAGCACTGAAAGCTGTTGCTAGCCAGCACCCTTCCTTGGAAGCGCTTTTGTAGGCCTAAGAAGACTGGGGCTCTGGGCTTCTCTAGCCACCTAATCTTCTGCTCATCCTCTCGCGCACTCTAAAGAGAGCTCAGGTGAGAAATTGCAAACGTCGAGCAATTGCTCAGAGATGACAAGTGCCAGCACTGAAAGCTGTTGCTAGCCAGCACCCTTCCTTGGAAGCGCTTTCACAGGCGCATTAACACTGGGGCTTTGCTTTTCTCTAGCCACCAAACGTCACGGTCATTCTCTTTCCATCTCGTAGACACGAGCTGAGAAATTGCAAACGTCGAGCAATTGCTCAGAGATGAAAAGTGCCAGCACTGAAAGCTGTTGCTAGCCAGCACCCTTTCTTGGAAGCACTTTCACAGGCGCAGCAACACTGGGGCTCTAGGCATCTCTACCCACCAAACGTCACGGTCCTTCTCTTTCCGTCTCGTAGACACGAGCTGAGAAATTGCAAACGTCGAGCAATTGCTCAGAGATGAAAAGTGCCAGCACTGAAAGCTGTTGCTAGCCAGCACCCTTCCTTGGAAGCGCTTTTGTAGGCCTAAGAAGACTGGGGCTCTGGGCTTCTCTAGCCACCTAATCTTCTGCTCATCCTCTCGCGCACTCTAAAGAGAGCTCAGGTGAGAAATTGCAAACGTCGAGCAATTGCTCAGTGATGAAAAGTGCCAGCACTGAAAGCTGTTGCTAGCCAGCACCCTTCCTTGGAAGCGCTTTCACAGGCACAGCAACACTGGGGCTTTGCGCTTCTCTAGCCACCAAACGTCACGGTCCTTCTCTTTCCGTCTCGTAGACACGAGCTTAGAAATTGCAAACGTTGAGCAATTGCTCAGCGATGAAAAGTGCCAGCAGTGAAAGCTGTTGCTAGCCAGCACCCTTCCTTGGAAGCGCTTTTGTAGGCCTAAGACCACTGGGGCTCTGGGCTTCTCTAGCCACCTAATCTTCTGCTCATCCTCTCGCGCACTCTAAAGAGAGCTCAGGTGAGAAATTGCAAACGTCGAGCAATTGCTCAGAGATGAAAAGTGCCAGCACTGAAAGCTGTTGCTAGCCAGCACCCTTCCTTGGAAGCGCTTTTGTAGGCCTTAGAACACTGGGGCTCTGGGCTTCTCTAGCCACCTAATCTTCTGCTCATCCTCTCGCGCACTCTAAAGAGAGCTCAGGTGAGAAATTGCAAACGTCGAGCAATTGCTCAGCGATGAAAAGTGCCAGCACTGAAAGCTGTTGCTAGCCAGCACCCTTCCTTGGAAGCGCTTTCACAGGCACAGCAACACTGGGGCTTTGCGCTTCTCTAGCCACCAAAGGTCACGGTCATTCTCTTTCCGTCTCGTAGACACGAGCTTAGAAATTGCAAACGTCGAGCAATTGCTCAGAGATGAAAAGTGCCAGCACTGAAAGCTCTTGCTAGCCAGCACCCTTCCTTGGAAGCGCTTTTGTAGGCCTAAGAAGACTGGGGCTCTGGGCTTCTTTAGCCACCTAATCTTCTGCTCATCCTCTCGCGCACTCTAAAGAGAGCTCAGGTGAGAAATTGCAAACGTCGAGCAATTGCTCAGAGATGAAAAGTGCCAGCACTGAAAGCTGTTGCTAGCCAGCACCCTTTCTTGGAAGCACTTTCACAGGCGCAGCAACACTGGGGCTCTAGGCATCTCTACCCACCAAACGTCACGGTCATTCTCTTTCCGTCTCGTAGACACGAGCTGAGAAATTGCAAACGTCGAGCAATTGCTCAGAGATGAAAAGTGCCAGCACTGAAAGCTGTTGCTAGCCAGCACCCTTCCTTGGAAGCGCTTTTGTAGGCCTAAGAAGACTGGGGCTCTGGGCTTCTCTAGCCACCTAATCTTCTGCTCATCCTCTCGCGCACTCTAAAGAGAGCTCAGGTGAGAAATTGCAAACGTCGAGCAATTGCTCAGTGATGAAAAGTGCCAGCACTGAAAGCTGTTGCTAGCCAGCACCCTTCCTTGGAAGCGCTTTCACAGGCACAGCAACACTGGGGCTTTGCGCTTCTCTAGCCACCAAACGTCACGGTCCTTCTCTTTCCGTCTCGTAGACACGAGCTTAGAAATTGCAAACGTTGAGCAATTGCTCAGCGATGAAAAGTGCCAGCAGTGAAAGCTGTTGCTAGCCAGCACCCTTCCTTGGAAGCGCTTTTGTAGGCCTAAGACCACTGGGGCTCTGGGCTTCTCTAGCCACCTAATCTTCTGCTCATCCTCTCGCGCAGTCTAAAGAGAGCTCAGGTGAGAAATTGCAAACGTCGAGCAATTGCTCAGAGATGAAAAGTGCCAGCACTGAAAGCTGTTGCTAGCCAGCACCCTTCCTTGGAAGCGCTTTTGTAGGCCTTAGAACACTGGGGCTCTGGGCTTCTCTAGCCACCTAATCTTCTGCTCATCCTCTCGCGCACTCTAAAGAGAGCTCAGGTGAGAAATTGCAAACGTCGAGCAATTGCTCAGCGATGAAAAGTGCCAGCACTGAAAGCTGTTGCTAGCCAGCACCCTTCCTTGGAAGCGCTTTCACAGGCACAGCAACACTGGGGCTTTGCGCTTCTCTACCCACCAAAGGTCACGGTCATTCTCTTTCCGTCTCGTAGACACGAGCTTAGAAATTGCAAACGTCGAGCAATTGCTCAGAGATGAAAAGTGCCAGCACTGAAAGCTCTTGCTAGCCAGCACCCTTCCTTGGCAGTGCTTTTGTAGGCCTAAGAAGACTGGGGCTCTGGGCTTCTTTAGCCACCTAATCTTCTGCTCATCCTCTCGCGCACTCTAAAGAGAGCTCAGGTGAGAAATTGCAAACGTCGAGCAATTGCTCAGAGATGAAAAGTGCCAGCACTGAAAGCTGTTGCTAGCCAGCACCCTTCCTTGGAAGCGCTTTTGTAGGCCTAAGAAGACTGGGGCTCTGGGCTTCTCTAGCCACCTAATCTTCTGCTCATCCTCTCGCGCACTCTAAAGAGAGCTCAGGTGAGAAATTGCAAACGTTGAGCAATTGCTCAGAGATGAAAAGTGCCAGCACTGAAAGCTCTTGCTAGCCAGCACCCTTCCTTCGAAGCGCTTTTGTAGGCCTTAGAACACTGGGGCTCTGTGCTTCTCTAGCCACCTCATCTTCTGCTCATCCTCTCGCGCACTCTAAAGAGAGCTCAGGTGAGAAATTGCAAACGTCGAGCAATTGCTCAGCGATGAAAAGTGCCAGCACTGAAAGCTGTTGCTAGCCAGCACCCTTCCTTGGAAGCGCTTTTGTAGGCGTAAGCACACTGGGGCTCTGGGCTTCTCTAGCCACCTAATCTTCTGCTCATCCTCTCGCGCACTCTAAAGAGAGCTCAGGTGAGAAATTGCAAACGTCGAGCAATTGCTCAGCGATGTAAAGTGCCAGCATTGAAAGCTGTTGCTAGCCAGCCCCCTTCCTTGGAAGCGCTTTTGTAGGCCTAAGAAGACTGGGGCTCTGGGCTTCTCTAGCCACCTAATCTTCTGCTCATCCTCTCGCGCACTCTAAAGAGAGCTCAGGTGAGAAATTGCAAACGTCGAGCAATTGCTCAGAGAGGAAAAGTGCCAGCACTGAAAGCTCTTGCTATCCAGCCCCCTTCCTTGGAAGCGCTTTTGTAGGCCTAAGAACACTGGGGCTCTGGGCTTCTCTAGCCACCAAACGTCACGGTCATTCTCTTTCCGTCTCGTAGACACGAGCTGAGAAATTGCAAACGTCGAGCAATTGCTCAGTGATGAAAAGTGCCAGCACTGAAAGCTCTTGCTAGCCAGCACCCTTCCTTGGAAGCGCTTTTGTAGGCCTAAGAAGACTGGGGCTCTGGGCTTCTCTAGCCACCTAATCTTCTGCTCATCCTCTCGCACACTCTAAAGAGAGTTCAGGTGAGAAATTGCAAACGTCGAGCAATTGCTCAGCGATGAAAAGTGCCAGCACTGAAAGCTGTTGCTAGCCAGCACCCTTTCTTGGAAGCGCTTTCACAGGCGCAGCAACACTGGGGCTCTGGGCATCTCTACCCACCAAACGTCACGGTCATTCTCTTTCCGTCTCGTAGACACGAGCTGAGAAATTGCAAACGTCCAGCAATTGCTCAGAGATGAAAAGTGCCAGCACTGAAAGCTGTTGCTAGCCAGCACCCTTCCTTGGAAGCGCTTTTGTAGGCCTAAGAACACTGGGGCTCTGGGCTTCTCTAGCCACCTAATCTTCTGCTCATCCTCTCGCGCAGTCTAAAGAGAGCTCAGGTGAGAAATTGCAAACGTCCAGCAATTGCTCAGCGATGAAAAGTGCCAGCACTGAAAGCTGTTGCTAGCCAGCACCCTTCCTTGGAAGCGCTTTCACAGGCACAGCAACACTGGGGCTTTGCGCTTCTCTAGCCACCAAACGTCACGGTCCTTCTCTTTCCGTCTCATAGACACGAGCTGAGAAATTGCAAACGTTGAGCAATTGCTCAGCGATGAAAAGTGCCAGCAGTGAAAGCTGTTGCTAGCCAGCCCCCTTCCTTGGAAGCGCTTTTGTAGGCCTAAGAAGACTGGGGCTCTGGGCTTCTCTAGCCACCTAATCTTCTGCTCATCCTCTCGCGCACTCTAAAGAGAGCTCAGGTGAGAAATTGCAAACGTTGAGCAATTGCTCAGAGATGAAAAGTGCCAGCACTGAAAGCTGTTGCTAGCCAGCACCCTTCCTTGGAAGCGCTTTTGTAGGCCTTAGAACACTGGGGCTCTGGGCTTCTCTAGCCACCTAATCTTCTGCTCATCCTCTCGCGCACTCTAAAGAGAGCTCAGGTGAGAAATTGCAAACGTCCAGCAATTGCTCAGCGATGAAAAGTGCCAGCACTGAAAGCTGTTGCTAGCCAGCACCCTTCCTTGGAAGCGCTTTCACAGGCACGGCAACACTGGGGCTTTGCGCTTCTCTAGCCACCAAAGGTCACGGTCATTCTCTTTCCGTCTCGTAGACACGAGCTTAGAAATTGCAAACGTCGAGCAATTGCTCAGCGATGAAAAGTGCCAGCACTGAAAGCTGTTGCTAGCCAGCACCCTTCCTTGGAAGCGCTTTTGTAGGCCTAAGAAGACTGGGGCTCTGGGCTTCTCTAGCCACCTCATCTTCTGCTCATCCTCTCGCGCACTCTAAAGAGAGCTCAGGTGAGAAATTGCAAACGTCGAGCAATTGCTCAGCGATGAAAAGTGCCAGCACTGAAAGCTGTTGCTAGCCAGCACCCTTCCTTGGAAGCGCTTTTGTAGCCCTTAGAACACTGGGGCTCTGGGCTTCTCTAGCCACCTAATCTTCTGCTCATCCTCTCGCGCGCTCTAAAGAGAGCTCAGGTGAGAAATTGCAAAGGTCGAGCAATTGCTCAGAGATGAAAAGTGCCAGCACTGAAAGCTGTTGCTAGCCAGCACCCTTCCTTGGAAGCGCTTTTGTAGGCCTAAGAACACTGGGGCTCTGGGCTTCTCTAGCCACCAAACATCACGGTCCTTCTCTTTCCGTCTCATAGACACGAGCTGAGAAATTGCAAACGTCGAGCAATTGCTCAGAGATGAAAAGTGCCAGCACTGAAAGCTGTTGCTAGCCAGCACCCTTCCTTGGAAGCGCTTTTGTAGGCCTAAGAAGACTGGGGCTCTGGGCTTCTCTAGCCACCTAATCTTCTGCTCATCCTCTCGCGCACTCTAAAGAGAGCTCAGGTGAGAAATTGCAAACGTCGAGCAATTGCTCAGAGATGAAAAGTGCCAGCACTGAAAGCTGTTGCTAGCCAGCACCCTTCCTTGGAAGCGCTTTTGTAGGCCTTAGAACACTGTGGCTCTGGGCTTCTCTAGCCACCTAATCTTCTGCTCATCCTCTCGCGCACTCTAAAGAGAGCTCAGGTGAGAAATTGCAAAAGTCGAGCAATTGCTCAGAGATGAAAAGTGCCAGCACTGAAAGCTGTTGCTAGCCAGCACCCTTCCTTGGAAGCGCTTTTGTAGGCCTAAGAACACTGGGGCTCTGGGCTTCTCTAGCCACCTAATCTTCTGCTCATCCTCTCGCGCACTCTAAAGAGAGCTCAGGTGAGAAATTGCAAACGTCGAGCAATTGCTCAGAGATGAAAAGTGCCAGCACTGAAAGCTCTTGCTAGCCAGCACCCTTCCTTGGAAGCGCTTTTGTAGGCCTAAGAAGACTGGGGCTCTGGGCTTCTCTAGCCACCTAATCTTCTGCTCATCCTCTCGCGCACTCTAAAGAGAGCTCAGGTGAGAAATTGCAAACGTCGAGCAATTGCTCAGAGATGAAAAGTGCCAGCACTGAAAGCTGTTGCTAGCCAGCACCCTTCCTTGGAAGCGCTTTTGTAGGCCTAAGAAGACTGGGGCTCTGGGCTTCTCTAGCCACCTCATCTTCTGCTCATCCTCTCGCGCACTCTAAAGAGAGCTCAGGTGAGAAATTGCAAACGTCGAGCAATTGCTCAGAGATGAAAAGTGCCAGCACTGAAAGCTCTTGCTAGCCAGCACCCTTCCTTGGAAGCGCTTTCACAGGCGCAACAACACTGGGGCTTTGCGCTTCTCTAGCCACCAAATGTCACGGTCATTCTCTTTCCGTCTCGTAGACACGAGCTGAGAAATTGCAAACGTTGAGCAATTGCTCAGGGATGAAAAGTGCCAGCACTGAAAGCTGTTGCTAGCCAGCACCCTTCCTTGGAAGCGCTTTTGTAGGCCTAAGAAGACTGGGGCTCTGGGCTTCTCTAGCCACCTAATCTTCTGCTCATCCTCTCGCGCACTCTAAAGAGAGCTCAGGTGAGAAATTGCAAACGTCGAGCAATTGCTCAGCGATGAAAAGTGCCAGCACTGAAAGCTGTTGCTAGCCAGCACCCTTCCTTGGAAGCGCTTTTGTAGGCCTAAGAAGACTGGGGCTCTGGGCTTCTCTAGCCACCTAATCTTCTGCTCATCCTCTCGCGCACTCTAAAGAGAGCTCAGGTGAGAAATTGCAAACGTCGAGCAATTGCTCAGAGATGAAAAGTGCCAGCACTGAAAGCTGTTGCTAGCCAGCACCCTTCCTTGGAAGCGCTTTTGTAGGCCTTAGAACACTGGGGCTCTGGGCTTCTCTAGCCACCTAATTTTCTGCTCATCCTCTCGCGCACTCTAAAGAGAGCTCAGGTGAGAAATTGCAAACGTCCAGCAATTGCTCAGCGATGAAAAGTGCCAGCACTGAAAGCTCTTGCTAGCCAGCACCCTTCCTTGGAAGCGCTTTCACAGGCACGGCAACACTGGGGCTTTGCGCTTCTCTAGCCACCAAAGGTCACGGTCATTCTCTTTCCGTCTCGTAGACACGAGCTTAGAAATTGCAAACGTTGAGCAATTGCTCAGCGATGAAAAGTGCCAGCACTGAAAGCTGTTGCTAGCCAGCCCCCTTCCTTGGAAGCGCTTTTGTAGGCCTAAGAAAACTGGGGCTCTGGGCTTCTTTAGCCACCTAATCTTCTGCTCATCCTCTCGCGCACTCTAAAGAGAGCTCAGGTGAGAAATTGCAAACGTCGAGCAATTGCTCAGCGATGAAAAGTGCCAGCACTGAAAGCTCTTGCTAGCCAGCACCCTTCCTTGGAAGCGCTTTTGTAGGCCTAAGAAGACTGGGGCTCTGGGCTTCTCTAGCCACCTAATCTTCTGCTCATCCTCTCACGCACTCTAAAGAGAGCTCAGGTGAGAAATTGCAAACGTCGAGCAATTGCTCAGAGATGAAAAGTGGCAGCACTGAAAGCTGTTGCTAGCCAGCACCCTTCCTTGGAAGCGCTTTCACAGGCGCAGCAACACTGGGGCTTTGCTTTTCTCTAGCCACCAAAGGTCACGGTCATTCTCTTTCCGTCTTGTAGACACGAGCTGAGAAATTGCAAACGTCGAGCAGTTGCTCAGCGATGAAAATTGCCAGCACTGGAAGCTGTTGCTAGCCAGCACCCTTCCTTGGAAGCGCTTTTATAGGCCTAAGAACACTGGGGGTCTGGGCTTCTCTAGCCACCTCATCTTCTGCTCATCCTCTCGCGCACTCTAAAGAGAGCTCAGGTGAGAAATTGCAAACGTCGAGCAATTGCTCAGCGATGAAAAGTGCCAGCACTGAAAGCTGTTGCTAGCCAGCACCCTTCCTTGGAAGCGCTTTTGTAGGCCTAAGAAGACTGGGGCTCTGGGCTTCTCTAGCCACCTAATCTTCTGCTCATCCTCTTGCGCACTCTAAAGAGAGCTCAGGTGAGAAATTGCAAACGTCGAGCAATTGCTCAGCGATGTAAAGTGCCAGCATTGAAAGCTGTTGCTAGCCAGCACCCTTCCTTGGAAGCGCTTTTGTAGGCCTAAGAAGACTGGGGCTCTGGGCTTCTCTAGCCACCTAATCTTCTGCTCATCCTCTCGCGCACTCTAAAGAGAGCTCAGGTGAGAAATTGCAAACGTCGAGCAATTGCTCAGAGATGAAAAGTGCCAGCACTGAAAGCTGTTGCTAGCCAGCACCCTTCCTTGGAAGCGCTTTCACAGGCGCATTAACACTGGGGCTTTGCGTTTCTCTAGCCACCAAAGGTCACGGTCATTCTCTTTCCGTCTTGTAGACACGAGGTGAGAAATTGCAAACGTTGAGCAATTGCTCAGCGATGAAAATTGCCAGCACTGGAAGCTGTTGCTAGCCAGCCCCCTTCCTTGGAAGCGCTTTTATAGGCCTAAGAACACTGTGGCTCTGGGCTTCTCTAGCCACCTAATCTTCTGCTCATCCTCTTGCGCACTCTAAAGAGTGCTCAGGTGAGAAATTGCAAACGTTGAGCAATTGCTCAGCGATGAAAAGTGCCAGCACTGAAAGCTGTTGCTAGCCAGCACCCTTCCTTGGAAGCGCTTTTGTAGGCGTAAGCACACTGGGGCTCTGGGCTTCTCTAGCCACCTAATCTTCTGCTCATCCTCTCGCGCACTCTAAAGAGAGCTCAGGTGAGAAATTGCAAACGTCGAGCAATTGCTCAGCGATGTAAAGTGCCAGCATTGAAAGCTGTTGCTAGCCAGCCCCCTTCCTTGGAAGCGCTTTTGTAGGCCTAAGAAGACTGGGGCTCTGGGCTTCTCTAGCCACCTAATCTTCTGCTCATCCTCTCGCGCACTCTAAAGAGAGCTCAGGTGAGAAATTGCAAACGTCGAGCAATTGCTCAGAGAGGAAAAGTGCCAGCACTGAAAGCTCTTGCTATCCAGCCCCCTTCCTTGGAAGCGCTTTTGTAGGCCTAAGAACACTGGGGCTCTGGGCTTCTCTAGCCACCAAACGTCACGGTCATTCTCTTTCCGTCTCGTAGACACGAGCTGAGAAATTGCAAACGTCGAGCAATTGCTCAGTGATGAAAAGTGCCAGCACTGAAAGCTCTTGCTAGCCAGCACCCTTCCTTGGAAGCGCTTTTGTAGGCCTAAGAAGACTGGGGCTCTGGGCTTCTCTAGCCACCTAATCTTCTGCTCATCCTCTCGCACACTCTAAAGAGAGTTCAGGTGAGAAATTGCAAACGTCGAGCAATTGCTCAGCGATGAAAAGTGCCAGCACTGAAAGCTGTTGCTAGCCAGCACCCTTTCTTGGAAGCGCTTTCACAGGCGCAGCAACACTGGGGCTCTGGGCATCTCTACCCACCAAACGTCACGGTCATTCTCTTTCCGTCTCGTAGACACGAGCTGAGAAATTGCAAACGTCCAGCAATTGCTCAGAGATGAAAAGTGCCAGCACTGAAAGCTGTTGCTAGCCAGCACCCTTCCTTGGAAGCGCTTTTGTAGGCCTAAGAACACTGGGGCTCTGGGCTTCTCTAGCCACCTAATCTTCTGCTCATCCTCTCGCGCAGTCTAAAGAGAGCTCAGGTGAGAAATTGCAAACGTCCAGCAATTGCTCAGCGATGAAAAGTGCCAGCACTGAAAGCTGTTGCTAGCCAGCACCCTTCCTTGGAAGCGCTTTCACAGGCACAGCAACACTGGGGCTTTGCGCTTCTCTAGCCACCAAAGGTCACGGTCCTTCTCTTTCCGTCTCATAGACACGAGCTGAGAAATTGCAAACGTTGAGCAATTGCTCAGCGACGAAAAGTGCCAGCAGTGAAAGCTGTTGCTAGCCAGCCCCCTTCCTTGGAAGCGCTTTTGTAGGCCTAAGAAGACTGGGGCTCTGGGCTTCTCTAGCCACCTAATCTTCTGCTCATCCTCTCGCGCACTCTAAAGAGAGCTCAGGTGAGAAATTGCAAACGTCGAGCAATTGCTCAGCGATGTAAAGTGCCAGCATTGAAAGCTGTTGCTAGCCAGCACCCTTCCTTGGAAGCGCTTTTGTAGGCCTAAGAAGACTGGGGCTCTGGGCTTCTCTAGCCACCTAATCTTCTGCTCATCCTCTCGCGCACTCTAAAGAGAGCTCAGGTGAGAAATTGCAAACGTCGAGCAATTGCTCAGAGATGAAAAGTGCCAGCACTGAAAGCTGTTTCTAGCCAGCACCCTTCCTTGGAAGCGCTTTCACAGGCGCATTAACACTGGGGCTTTGCGTTTCTCTAGCCACCAAAGGTCACGGTCATTCTCTTTCCGTCTTGTAGACACGAGGTGAGAAATTGCAAACGTTGAGCAATTGCTCAGCGATGAAAATTGCCAGCACTGGAAGCTGTTGCTAGCCAGCCCCCTTCCTTGGAAGCGCTTTTATAGGCCTAAGAACACTGTGGCTCTGGGCTTCTCTAGGCACCTAATCTTCTGCTCATCCTCTTGCGCACTCTAAAGAGTGCTCAGGTGAGAAATTGCAAACGTTGAGCAATTGCTCAGCGATGAAAAGTGCCAGCACTGAAAGCTGTTGCTAGCCAGCACCCTTCCTTGGAAGCGCTTTTGTAGGCGTAAGCACACTGGGGCTCTGGGCTTCTCTAGCCACCTAATCTTCTGCTCATCCTCTCGCGCACTCTAAAGAGAGCTCAGGTGAGAAATTGCAAACGTCGAGCAATTGCTCAGCGATGTAAAGTGCCAGCATTGAAAGCTGTTGCTAGCCAGCCCCCTTCCTTGGAAGCGCTTTTGTAGGCCTAAGAAGACTGGGGCTCTGGGCTTCTCTAGCCACCTAATCTTCTGCTCATCCTCTCGCGCACTCTAAAGAGAGCTCAGGTGAGAAATTGCAAACGTCGAGCAATTGCTCAGAGAGGAAAAGTGCCAGCACTGAAAGCTCTTGCTATCCAGCCCCCTTCCTTGGAAGCGCTTTTGTAGGCCTAAGAACACTGGGGCTCTGGGCTTCTCTAGCCACCAAACGTCACGGTCATTCTCTTTCCGTCTCGTAGACACGAGCTGAGAAATTGCAAAGGTCGAGCAATTGCTCAGTGATGAAAAGTGCCAGCACTGAAAGCTCTTGCTAGCCAGCACCCTTCCTTGGAAGCGCTTTTGTAGGCCTAAGAAGACTGGGGCTCTGGGCTTCTCTAGCCACCTCATCTTCTGCTCATCCTCTCGCACACTCTAAAGAGAGTTCAGGTGAGAAATTGCAAACGTCGAGCAATTGCTCAGCGATGAAAAGTGCCAGCACTGAAAGCTGTTGCTAGCCAGCACCCTTTCTTGGAAGCGCTTTCACAGGCGCAGCAACACTGGGGCTCTGGGCATCTCTACCCACCAAACGTCACGGTCATTCTCTTTCCGTCTCGTAGACACGAGCTGAGAAATTGCAAACGTCAAGCAATTGCTCAGAGATGAAAAGTGCCAGCACTGAAAGCTGTTGCTAGCCAGCACCCTTCCTTGGAAGCGCTTTTGTAGGCCTAAGAACACTGGGGCTCTGGGCTTCTCTAGCCACCTAATCTTCTGCTCATCCTCTCGCGCAGTCTAAAGAGAGCTCAGGTGAGAAATTGCAAACGTCCAGCAATTGCTCAGCGATGAAAAGTGCCAGCACTGAAAGCTGCTGCTAGCCAGCACCCTTCCTTGGAAGCGCTTTCACAGGCACAGCAACACTGGGGCTTTGCGCTTCTCTAGCCACCAAACGTCACGGTCCTTCTCTTTCCGTCTCATAGACACGAGCTGAGAAATTGCAAACGTTGAGCAATTGCTCAGCGATGAAAAGTGCCAGCAGTGAAAGCTGTTGCTAGCCAGCCCCCTTCCTTGGAAGCGCTTTTGTAGGCCTAAGAAGACTGGGGCTCTGGGCTTCTCTAGCCACCTAATCTTCTGCTCATCCTCTCGCGCACTCTAAAGAGAGCTCAGGTGAGAAATTGCAAACGTTGAGCAATTGCTCAGAGATGAAAAGTGCCAGCACTGAAAGCTGTTGCTAGCCAGCACCCTTCCTTGGAAGCGCTTTTGTAGGCCTTAGAACACTGGGGCTCTGGGCTTCTCTAGCCACCTAATCTTCTGCTCATCCTCTCGCGCATTCTAAAGAGAGCTCAGGTGAGAAATTGCAAACGTCCAGCAATTGCTCAGCGATGAAACGTGCCAGCACTGAAAGCTGTTGCTAGCCAGCACCCTTCCTTGGAAGCGCTTTCACAGGCACGGCAACACTGGGGCTTTGCGCTTCTCTAGCCACCAAAGGTCACGGTCATTCTCTTTCCGTCTCGTAGACACGAGCTTAGAAATTGCAAACGTCGAGCAATTGCTCAGAGATGAAAAGTGCCAGCACTGAAAGCTGTTGCTAGCCAGCACCCTTCCTTGGAAGCGCTTTTGTAGGCCTAAGAAGACTGGGGCTCTGGGCTTCTCTAGCCACCTCATCTTCTGCTCATCCTCTCGCGCGCTCTAAAGAGAGCTCAGGTGAGAAATTGCAAACGTCGAGCAATTGCTCAGCGATGAAAAGTGCCAGCACTGAAAGCTGTTGCTAGCCAGCACCCTTCCTTGGAAGCGCTTTTGTAGCCCTTAGAACACTGGGGCTCTGGGCTTCTCTAGCCACCTAATCTTCTGCTCATCCTCTCGCGCGCTCTAAAGAGAGCTCAGGTGAGAAATTGCAAAGGTCGAGCAATTGCTCAGAGATGAAAAGTGCCAGCACTGAAAGCTGTTGCTAGCCAGCACCCTTCCTTGGAAGCGCTTTTGTAGGCCTAAGAACACTGGGGCTCTGGGCTTCTCTAGCCACCAAACATCACGGTCCTTCTCTTTCCGTCTCGTCGACACGAGCTGAGAAATTGCAAACGTCGAGCAATTGCTCAGAGATGAAAAGTGCCAGCACTGAAAGCTGTTGCTAGCCAGCACCCTTCCTTGGAAGCGCTTTTGTAGGCCTAAGAAGACTGGGGCTCTGGGCTTCTCTAGCCACCTAATCTTCTGCTCATCCTCTCGCGCACTCTAAAGAGAGCTCAGGTGAGAAATTGCAAACGTTGAGCAATTGCTCAGAGATGAAAAGTGCCAGCACTGAAAGCTGTTGCTAGCCAGCACCCTTCCTTGGAAGCGCTTTTGTAGGCCTTAGAACACTGTGGCTCTGGGCTTCTCTAGCCACCTAATCTTCTGCTCATCCTCTCGCGCACTCTAAAGAGAGCTCAGGTGAGAAATTGCAAAAGTCGAGCAATTGCTCAGAGATGAAAAGTGCCAGCACTGAAAGCTGTTGCTAGCCAGCACCCTTCCTTGGAAGCGCTTTTGTAGGCCTAAGAACACTGGGGCTCTGGGCTTCTCTAGCCACCTAATCTTCTGCTCATCCTCTCGCGCACTCTAAAGAGAGCTCAGGTGAGAAATTGCAAACGTCGAGCAATTGCTCAGAGATGAAAAGTGCCAGCACTGAAAGCTCTTGCTAGCCAGCACCCTTCCTTGGAAGCGCTTTTGTAGGCCTAAGAAGACTGGGGCTCTGGGCTTCTCTAGCCACCTAATCTTCTGCTCATCCTCTCGCGCACTCTAAAGAGAGCTCAGGTGAGAAATTGCAAACGTCGAGCAATTGCTCAGAGATGAAAAGTGCCAGCACTGAAAGCTGTTGCTAGCCAGCACCCTTCCTTGGAAGCGCTTTTGTAGGCCTAAGAAGACTGGGGCTCTGGGCTTCTCTAGCCACCTAATCTTCTGCTCATCCTCTCGCGCACTCTAAAGAGAGCTCAGGTGAGAAATTGCAAACGTCGAGCAATTGCTCAGAGATGAAAAGTGCCAGCACTGAAAGCTGTTGCTAGCCAGCACCCTTCCTTGGAAGCGCTTTCACAGGCGCAACAACACTGGGGCTTTGCGCTTCTCTAGCCACCTAATGTCACGGTCATTCTCTTTCCGTCTCGTAGACACGAGCTGAGAAATTGCAAACGTTGAGCAATTGCTCAGGGATGAAAAGTGCCAGCACTGAAAGCTGTTGCTAGCCAGCACCCTTCCTTGGAAGCGCTTTTGTAGGCCTAAGAAGACTGGGGCTCTGGGCTTCTCTAGCCACCTAATCTTCTGCTCATCCTCTCGCGCACTCTAAAGAGAGCTCAGGTGAGAAATTGCAAACGTCGAGCAATTGCTCAGCGATGAAAAGTGCCAGCACTGAAAGCTCTTGCTAGCCAGCACCCTTCCTTGGAAGCGCTTTTGTAGGCCTAAGAAGACTGGGGCTCTGGGCTTCTCTAGCCACCTAATCTTCTGCTCATCCTCTCGCGCACTCTAAAGAGAGCTCAGGTGAGAAATTGCAAACGTCGAGCAATTGCTCAGAGATGAAAAGTGCCAGCACTGAAAGCTGTTGCTAGCCAGCACCCTTCCTTGGAAGCGCTTTTGTAGGCCTAAGAAGACTGGGGCTCTGGGCTTCTCTAGCCACCTAATCTTCTGCTCATCCTCTCGCGCACTCTAAAGAGAGCTCAGGTGAGAAATTGCAAAGGTCGAGCAATTGCTCAGAGATGAAAAGTGCCAGCACTGAAAGCTGTTGCTAGCCAGCACCCTTCCTTGGAAGCGCTTTCACAGGCGCAACAACACTGGGGCTTTGCGCTTCTCTAGCCACCAAATGTCACGGTCATTCTCTTTCCGTCTCGTAGACACGAGCTGAGAAATTGCAAACGTTGAGCAATTGCTCAGGGATGAAAAGTGCCAGCACTGAAAGCTGTTGCTAGCCAGCACCCTTCCTTGGAAGCGCTTTTGTAGGCCTAAGAAGACTGGGGCTCTGGGCTTCTCTAGCCACCTAATCTTCTGCTCATCCTCTCGCGCACTCTAAAGAGACCTCAGGTGAGAAATTGCAAACGTCGAGCAATTGCTCAGCGATGAAAAGTGCCAGCACTGAAAGCTGTTGCTAGCCAGCACCCTTCCTTGGAAGCGCTTTTGTAGGCCTAAGAAGACTGGGGCTCTGGGCTTCTCTAGCCACCTAATCTTCTGCTCATCCTCTCGCGCACTCTAAAGAGAGCTCAGGTGAGAAATTGCAAACGTCGAGCAATTGCTCAGCGATGAAAAGTGCCAGCACTGAAAGCTGTTGCTAGCCAGCACCCTTCCTTGGAAGCGCTTTTGTAGGCCTTAGAACACTGGGGCTCTGGGCTTCTCTAGCCACCTAATCTTCTGCTCATCCTCTCGCGCACTCTAAAGAGAGCTCAGGTGAGAAATTGCAAACGTCCAGCAATTGCTCAGCGATGAAAAGTGCCAGCACTGAAAGCTCTTGCTAGCCAGCACCCTTCCTTGGAAGCGCTTTCACAGGCACGGCAACACTGGGGCTTTGCGCTTCTCTAGCCACCAAAGGTCACGGTCATTCTCTTTCCGTCTCGTAGACACGAGCTTAGAAATTGCAAACGTTGAGCAATTGCTCAGCGATGAAAAGTGCCAGCACTGAAAGCTGTTGCTAGCCAGCCCCCTTCCTTGGAAGCGCTTTTGTAGGCCTAAGAAAACTGGGGCTCTGGGCTTCTTTAGCCACCTAATCTTCTGCTCATCCTCTCGCGCACTCTAAAGAGAGCTCAGGTGAGAAATTGCAAACGTCGAGCAATTGCTCAGCGATGAAAAGTGCCAGCACTGAAAGCTCTTGCTAGCCAGCACCCTTCCTTGGAAGCGCTTTTGTAGGCCTAAGAAGACTGGGGCTCTGGGCTTCTCTAGCCACCTAATCTTCTGCTCATCCTCTCGCGCGCTCTAAAGAGAGCTCAGATGAGAAATTGCAAACGTCGAGCAATTGCTCAGAGATGAAAAGTGGCAGCACTGAAAGCTGTTGCTAGCCAGCACCCTTCCTTGGAAGCGCTTTCACAGGCGCATTAACACTGGGGCTTTGCGTTTCTCTAGCCACCAAAGGTCACGGTCATTCTCTTTCCGTCTTGTAGACACGAGCTGAGAAATTGCAAACGTCGAGCAGTTGCTCAGCGATGAAAATTGCCAGCACTGGAAGCTGTTGCTAGCCAGCACCCTTCCTTGGAAGCGCTTTTATAGGCCTAAGAACACTGGGGGTCTGGGCTTCTCTAGCCACCTAATCTTCTGCTCATCCTCTTGCGCACTCTAAAGAGAGCTCAGGTGAGAAATTGCAAACGTCGAGCAATTGCTCAGCGATGAAAAGTGCCAGCACTGAAAGCTGTTGCTAGCCAGCACCCTTCCTTGGAAGCGCTTTTGTAGGCCTAAGAAGACTGGGGCTCTGGGCTTCTCTAGCCACCTAATCTTCTGCTCATCCTCTCGCGCACTCTAAAGAGAGCTCAGGTGAGAAATTGCAAACGTCGAGCAATTGCTCAGCGATGTAAAGTGCCAGCATTGAAAGCTGTTGCTAGCCAGCACCCTTCCTTGGAAGCGCTTTTGTAGGCCTAAGAAGACTGGGGCTCTGGGCTTCTCTAGCCACCTAATCTTCTGCTCATCCTCTCGCGCACTCTAAAGAGAGCTCAGGTGAGAAATTGCAAACGTCGAGCAATTGCTCAGAGATGAAAAGTGCCAGCACTGAAAGCTGTTTCTAGCCAGCACCCTTCCTTGGAAGCGCTTTCACAGGCGCATTAACACTGGGGCTTTGCGTTTCTCTAGCCACCAAAGGTCACGGTCATTCTCTTTCCGTCTTGTAGACACGAGGTGAGAAATTGCAAACGTTGAGCAATTGCTCAGCGATGAAAATTGCCAGCACTGGAAGCTGTTGCTAGCCAGCCCCCTTCCTTGGAAGCGCTTTTATAGGCCTAAGAACACTGTGGCTCTGGGCTTCTCTAGCCACCTAATCTTCTGCTCATCCTCTTGCGCACTCTAAAGAGTGCTCAGGTGAGAAATTGCAAACGTTGAGCAATTGCTCAGCGATGAAAAGTGCCAGCACTGAAAGCTGTTGCTAGCCAGCACCCTTCCTTGGAAGCGCTTTTGTAGGCGTAAGCACACTGGGGCTCTGGGCTTCTCTAGCCACCTAATCTTCTGCTCATCCTCTCGCGCACTCTAAAGAGAGCTCAGGTGAGAAATTGCAAACGTCGAGCAATTGCTCAGCGATGTAAAGTGCCAGCACTGAAAGCTGTTGCTAGCCAGCCCCCTTCCTTGGAAGCGCTTTTGTAGGCCTAAGAAGACTGGGGCTCTGGGCTTCTCTAGCCACCTAATCTTCTGCTCATCCTCTCGCGCAGTCTAAAGAGAGCTCAGGTGAGAAATTGCAAACTTCGAGCAATTGCTCAGAGATGAAAAGTGCCAGCAGTGAAAGCTGTTGCTAGCCAGCCCCCTTCCTTGGAAGCGCTTTTGTAGGCCTAAGAAGACTGGGGCTCTGGGCTTCTCTAGCCACCAAACGTCACGGTCATTCTCTTTCCGTCTCGTAGACACGAGCTGAGAAATTGCAAACGTCGAGCAATTGCTCAGTGATGAAAAGTGCCAGCACTGAAAGCTCTTGCTAGCCAGCACCCTTCCTTGGAAGCGCTTTTGTAGGCCTAAGAACACTGGGGCTCTGGGCTTCTTTAGCCACCTAATCTTCTGCTCATCCTCTCGCGCACTCTAAAGAGAGTTCAGGTGAGAAATTGCAAACGTCGAGCAATTGCTCAGAGATGAAAAGTGCCAGCACTGAAAGCTGTTGCTAGCCAGCACCCTTCCTTGGAAGCGCTTTCACGGGCGCAGTAACACTGGGGCTTTGCGCTTCTCTAGCCACCAAACGTCACGGTCATTCCCTTTCCGTATCGTAGACTCGAGCTGAGAAATTGCAAACGTCGAGCAATTGCTCAGAGATGGAAAGTGCCAGCACTAAAAGCTGTTGCTAGCCAGCACCCTTCCTTGGAAGCGCTTTCACAGGCACAGCAACACTGGGGCTTTGCTTTTCTCTAGCCACCAAACGTCACGGTCATTCTCTTTCCGTCTCGTAGACACGAGCTGAGAAATTGCAAACGTCGAGCAATTGCTCAGAGATGAAAAGTGCCAGCACTGAAAGCTGTTGCTAGCCAGCACCCTTCCTTGGAAGCACTTTCACAGGCGCAGCAACACTGGGGCTCTGGGCATCTCTACCCACCAAACGTCACGGTCATTCTCTTTCCGTCTCGTAGACACGAGCTGAGAAATTGCAAACGTCCAGCAATTGCTCAGAGATGAAAAGTGCCAGCACTGAAAGCTGTTGCTAGCCAGCACCCTTCCTTGGAAGCGCTTTTGTAGGCCTAAGAAGACTGGGGCTCTGGGCTTCTCTAGCCACCTAATCTTCTGCTCATCCTCTCGCGCACTCTAAAGAGAGCTCAGGTGAGAAATTGCAAACGTCGAGCAATTGCTCAGCGATGAAAAGTGCCAGCACTGAAAGCTCTTGCTAGCCAGCACCCTTCCTTGGAAGCGCTTTCACAGGCACAGCAACACTGGGGCTTTGCGCTTCTCTAGCCACCAAACGTCACGGTCCTTCTCTTTCCGTCTCATAGACACGAGCTGAGAAATTGCAAACGTTGAGCAATTGCTCAGCGATGAAAAGTGCCAGCATTGAAAGCTGTTGCTAGCCAGCACCCTTCCTTGGAAGCGCTTTTGTAGGCCTAAGAAGACTGGGGCTCTGGGCTTCTCTAGCCACCTAATCTTCTGCTCATCCTCTCGCGCACTCTAAAGAGAGCTCAGGTGAGAAATTGCAAACGTCCAGCAATTGCTCAGTGATGAAAAGTGCCAGCACTGAAAGCTGTTGCTAGCCAGCCCCCTTCCTTGGAAGCGCTTTTGTAGGCCTAAGAAGACTGGGGCTCTGGGCTTCTCTAGCCACCTAATCTTCTGCTCATCCTCTCGCGCACTCTAAAGAGAGCTCAGGTGAGAAATTGCAAACGTCGAGCAATTGCTCAGAGATGAAAAGTGCCAGCACTGAAAGCTGTTGCTAGCCAGCACCCTTCCTTGGAAGCGCTTTTGTAGGCCTTAGAACACTGGGGCTCTGGGCTTCTCTAGCCACCTAATCTTCTGCTCATCCTCTCGCGCACTCTAAAGAGAGCTCAGGTGAGAAATTGCAAACGTCGAGCAATTGCTCAGCGATGAAAAGTGCCAGCACTGAAAGCTCTTGCTAGCCAGCACCCTTCCTTGGAAGCGCTTTCACAGGCACAGCAACACTGGGGCTTTGCACTTCTCTACCCACCAAAGGTCACGGTCATTCTCTTTCCGTCTCGTAGACACGAGCTGAGAAATTGCAAACGTTGAGCAATTGCTCATCGATGAAAAGTGCCAGCACTGAAAGCTGTTGCTAGCCAGCCCCCTTCCTTGGAAGCGCTTTTGTAGGCCTAAGAAGACTGGGGCTCTGGGCTTCTCTAGCCACCTAATCTTCTGCTCATCCTCTCGCGCACTCTAAAGAGAGCTCAGGTGAGAAATTGCAAACGTCGAGCAATTGCTCAGCGATGAAAAGTGCCAGCACTGAAAGCTCTTGCTAGCCAGCACCCTTCCTTGGAAGCGCTTTTGTGGCCTTTAGAACACTGGGGCTCTGGGCTTCTCTAGCCACCTAATCTTCTGCTCATCCTCTCGCGCACTCTAAAGAGAGCTCAGGTGAGAAATTGCAAACGTCGAGCAATTGCTCAGCGATGAAAAGTGCCAGCACTGAAAGCTCTTGCTAGCCAGCACCCTTCCTTGGAAGCGCTTTTGTAGGCCTAAGAAGACTGGGGCTCTGGGCTTCTCTAGCCACCTAATCTTCTGCTCATCCTCTTGCGCACTCTAAAGAGAGCTCAGGTGAGAAATTGCAAACGTCGAGCAATTGCTCAGCGATGTAAAGTGCCAGCATTGAAAGCTGTTGCTAGCCAGCCCCCTTCCTTGGCAGTGCTTTTGTAGGCGTAAGAAGACTGGGGCTCTGGGCTTCTCTAGCCACCTAATCTTCTGCTCATCCTCTCGCGCACTCTAAAGAGAGCTCAGGTGAGAAATTGCAAACGTCGAGCAATTGCTCAGAGATGAAAAGTGCCAGCACTGAAAGCTGTTGCTAGCCAGCACCCTTCCTTGGAAGCGCTTTCACGGGCGCAGCAACACTGGGGCTTTGCGCTTCTCTAGCCACCAAACGTCACGGTCATTCCCTTTCCGTATCGTAGACTCGAGCTGAGAAATTGCAAACGTCGAGCAATTGCTCAGAGATGGAAAGTGCCAGCACTGAAAGCTGTTGCTAGCCAGCACCCTTCCTTGGAAGCGCTTTCACAGGCACAGCAACACTGGGGCTTTGCTTTTCTCTAGCCACCAAACGTCACGGTCATTCTCTTTCCGTCTCGTAGACACGAGCTGAGAAATTGCAAACGTCGAGCAATTGCTAAGAGATGAAAAGTGCCAGCACTGAAAGCTGTTGCTAGCCAGCCCCCTTCCTTGGAAGCGCTTTTGTAGGCCTAAGAACACTGGGGCTCTGGGCTTCTTTAGCCACCTAATCTTCTGCTCATCCTCTCGCGCACTCTAAAGAGAGCTCAGGTGAGAAATTGCAAACGTCGAGCAATTGCTCAGCGATGAAAAGTGCCAGCACTGAAAGCTGTTGCTAGCCAGCCCCCTTCCTTGGAAGCGCTTTTGTAGGCCTAAGAAGACTGGGGCTCTGGGCTTCTCTAGCCACCTAATCTTCTGCTCATCCTCTTGCGCAGTCTAAAGAGAGCTCAGGTGAGAAATTGCAAACGTCGAGCAATTGCTCAGCAATGAAAAGTGCCAGCACTGAAAGCTCTTGCTAGCCAGCACCCTTCCTTGGAAGCGCTTTCACAGGCACAGTAACACTGGGGCTTTGCGCTTCTCTAGCCACCAAAGGTCACGGTCATTCCCTTTCCGTCTCGTAGACACGAGCTGAGAAATTGCAAACGTCGAGCAATTGCTCAGCGATGAAAAGTGCCAGCACTGAAAGCTGTTGCTAGCCAGCACCCTTCCTTGGAAGCACTTTCACAGGCGCAGCAACACTGGGGCTCTGGGCATCTCTACCCACCAAACGTCACGGTCATTCTCTTTCCGTCTCGTAGACACGAGCTGAGAAATTGCAAACGTCGAGCAATTGCTCAGAGATGAAAAGTGCCAGCACTGAAAGCTGTTGCTAGCCAGCACCCTTCCTTGGAAGCGCTTTTGTAGGCCTAAGAAGACTGGGGCTCTGGGCTTCTCTAGCCACCTAATCTTCTGCTCATCCTCTCGCGCACTCTAAAGAGAGTTCAGGTGAGAAATTGCAAACGTCCAGCAATTGCTCAGCGATGAAAAGTGCCAGCACTGAAAGCTCTTGCTAGCCAGCACCCTTCCTTGGAAGCGCTTTCACAGGCACAGCAACACTGGGGCTTTGCGCTTCTCTAGCCACCAAACGTCACGGTCCTTCTCTTTCCGTCTCATAGACACGAGCTGAGAAATTGCAAACGTTGAGCAATTGCTCAGCGATGAAAAGTGCCAGCATTGAAAGCTGTTGCTAGCCAGCACCCTTCCTTGGAAGCGCTTTTGTAGGCCTAAGAAGACTGGGGCTCTGGGCTTCTCTAGCCACCTAATCTTCTGCTCATCCTCTCGCGCACTCTAAAGAGAGCTCAGGTGAGAAATTGCAAACGTCCAGCAATTGATCAGTGATGAAAAGTGCCAGCACTGAAAGCTGTTGCTAGCCAGCACCCTTCCTTGGAAGCGCTTTTGTAGGCCTAAGAAGACTGGGGCTCTGGGCTTCTCTAGCCACCTAATCTTCTGCTCATCCTCTCGCGCACTCTAAAGAGAGCTCAGGTGAGAAATTGCAAACGTCGAGCAATTGCTCAGCGATGAAAAGTGCCAGCACTGAAAGCTCTTGCTAGCCAGCACCCTTCCTTGGAAGCGCTTTTGTAGGCGTAAGAAGACTGGGGCTCTGGGCTTCTCTAGCCACCTAATCTTCTGCTCATCCTCTCGCGCACTCTAAAGAGAGCTCAGGTGAGAAATTGCAAACGTCCAGCAATTGCTCAGCGATGAAAAGTGCCAGCACTGAAAGCTCTTGCTAGCCAGCACCCTTCCTTGGAAGCGCTTTCACAGGCACAGCAACACTGGGGCTTTGCGCTTCTCTAGCCACCAAACGTCACGGTCCTTCTCTTTCCGTCTCATAGACACGAGCTGAGAAATTGCAAACGTTGAGCAATTGCTCAGCGATGAAAAGTGCCAGCATTGAAAGCTGTTGCTAGCCAGCACCCTTCCTTGGAAGCGCTTTTGTAGGCCTAAGAAGACTGGGGCTCTGGGCTTCTCTAGCCACCTAATCTTCTGCTCATCCTCTCGCGCACTCTAAAGAGAGCTCAGGTGAGAAATTGCAAACGTCGAGCAATTGATCAGTGATGAAAAGTGCCAGCACTGAAAGCTGTTGCTAGCCAGCCCCCTTCCTTGGAAGCGCTTTTGTAGGCCTAAGAAGACTGGGGCTCTGGGCTTCTCTAGCCACCAAACGTCACGGTCATTCTCTTTCCGTCTCGTAGACACGAGCTGAGAAATTGCAAACGTCGAGCAATTGCTCAGTGATGAAAAGTGCCAGCACTGAAAGCTCTTGCTAGCCAGCACCCTTCCTTGGAAGCGCTTTTGTAGACCTAAGAACACTGGGGCTCTGGGCTTCTTTAGCCACCTAATCTTCTGCTCATCCTCTCGCGCACTCTAAAGAGAGTTCAGGTGAGAAATTGCAAACGTCGAGCAATTGCTCAGAGATGAAAAGTGCCAGCACTGAAAGCTGTTGCTAGCCAGCACCCTTCCTTGGAAGCGCTTTCACGGGCGCAGTAACACTGGGGCTTTGCGCTTCTCTAGCCACCAAACGTCACGGTCATTCCCTTTCCGTATCGTAGACTCGAGCTGAGAAATTGCAAACGTCGAGCAATTGCTCAGAGATGGAAAGTGCCAGCACTAAAAGCTGTTGCTAGCCAGCACCCTTCCTTGGAAGCGCTTTCACAGGCACAGCAACACTGGGGCTTTGCTTTTCTCTAGCCACCAAACGTCACGGTCATTCTCTTTCCGTCTCGTAGACACGAGCTGAGAAATTGCAAACGTCGAGCAATTGCTCAGAGATGAAAAGTGCCAGCACTGAAAGCTGTTGCTAGCCAGCACCCTTCCTTGGAAGCACTTTCACAGGCGCAGCAACACTGGGGCTCTGGGCATCTCTACCCACCAAACGTCACGGTCATTCTCTTTCCGTCTCGTAGACACGAGCTGAGAAATTGCAAACGTCCAGCAATTGCTCAGAGATGAAAAGTGCCAGCACTGAAAGCTGTTGCTAGCCAGCACCCTTCCTTGGAAGCGCTTTTGTAGGCCTAAGAAGACTGGGGCTCTGGGCTTCTCTAGCCACCTAATCTTCTGCTCATCCTCTCGCGCACTCTAAAGAGAGCTCAGGTGAGAAATTGCAAACGTCGAGCAATTGCTCAGCGATGAAAAGTGCCAGCACTGAAAGCTCTTGCTAGCCAGCACCCTTCCTTGGAAGCGCTTTCACAGGCACAGCAACACTGGGGCTTTGCGCTTCTCTAGCCACCAAACGTCACGGTCCTTCTCTTTCCGTCTCATAGACACGAGCTGAGAAATTGCAAACGTTGAGCAATTGCTCAGCGATGAAAAGTGCCAGCATTGAAAGCTGTTGCTAGCCAGCACCCTTCCTTGGAAGCGCTTTTGTAGGCCTAAGAAGACTGGGGCTCTGGGCTTCTCTAGCCACCTAATCTTCTGCTCATCCTCTCGCGCACTCTAAAGAGAGCTCAGGTGAGAAATTGCAAACGTCCAGCAATTGCTCAGTGATGAAAAGTGCCAGCACTGAAAGCTGTTGCTAGCCAGCCCCCTTCCTTGGAAGCGCTTTTGTAGGCCTAAGAAGACTGGGGCTCTGGGCTTCTCTAGCCACCTAATCTTCTGCTCATCCTCTCGCGCACTCTAAAGAGAGCTCAGGTGAGAAATTGCAAACGTCGAGCAATTGCTCAGAGATGAAAAGTGCCAGCACTGAAAGCTCTTGCTAGCCAGCACCCTTCCTTGGAAGCGCTTTTGTAGGCCTTAGAACACTGGGGCTCTGGGCTTCTCTAGCCACCTAATCTTCTGCTCATCCTCTCGCGCACTCTAAAGAGAGCTCAGGTGAGAAATTGCAAACGTCCAGCAATTGCTCAGCGATGAAAAGTGCCAGCACTGAAAGCTCTTGCTAGCCAGCACCCTTCCTTGGAAGCGCTTTCACAGGCACAGCAACACTGGGGCTTTGCACTTCTCTACCCACCAAAGGTCACGGTCATTCTCTTTCCGTCTCGTAGACACGAGCTTAGAAATTGCAAACGTTGAGCAATTGCTCATCGATGAAAAGTGCCAGCACTGAAAGCTGTTGCTAGCCAGCCCCCTTCCTTGGAAGCGCTTTTGTAGGCCTAAGAAGACTGGGGCTCTGGGCTTCTCTAGCCACCTAATCTTCTGCTCATCCTCTCGCGCACTCTAAAGAGAGCTCAGGTGAGAAATTGCAAACGTCGAGCAATTGCTCAGCGATGAAAAGTGCCAGCACTGAAAGCTCTTGCTAGCCAGCACCCTTCCTTGGAAGCGCTTTTGTAGCCTTTAGAACACTGGGGCTCTGGGCTTCTCTAGCCACCTAATCTTCTGCTCATCCTCTCGCGCACTCTAAAGAGAGTTCAGGTGAGAAATTGCAAACGTCGAGCAATTGCTCAGAGATGAAAAGTGCCAGCACTGAAAGCTGTTGCTAGCCAGCACCCTTCCTTGGAAGCGCTTTCACAGGCGCATTAACACTGGGGCTTTGCGTTTCTCTAGCCACCAAAGGTCACGGTCATTCTCTTTCCGTCTTGTAGACACGAGCTGAGAAATTGCAAACGTCGAGCAGTTGCTCAGAGATGACAAGTGCCAGCACTGAAAGCTCTTGCTAGCCAGCACCCTTCCTTGGAAGCGCTTTTGTAGGCCTAAGAAGACTGGGGCTCTGGGCTTCTCTAGCCACCTAATCTTCTGCTCATCCTCTCGCGCACTCTAAAGAGAGCTCAGGTGAGAAATTGCAAACGTCCAGCAATTGCTCAGTGATGAAAAGTGCCAGCACTGAAAGCTGTTGCTAGCCAGCCCCCTTCCTTGGAAGCGCTTTTGTAGGCCTAAGAAGACTGGGGCTCTGGGCTTCTCTAGCCACCTAATCTTCTGCTCATCCTCTCGCGCACTCTAAAGAGAGCTCAGGTGAGAAATTGCAAACGTCGAGCAATTGCTCAGAGATGAAAAGTGCCAGCACTGAAAGCTGTTGCTAGCCAGCACCCTTCCTTGGAAGCGCTTTTGTAGGCCTTAGAACACTGGGGCTCTGGGCTTCTCTAGCCACCTAATCTTCTGCTCATCCTCTCGCGCACTCTAAAGAGAGCTCAGGTGAGAAATTGCAAACGTCGAGCAATTGCTCAGCGATGAAAAGTGCCAGCACTGAAAGCTGTTGCTAGCCAGCACCCTTCCTTGGAAGCGCTTTCACAGGCACAGCAACACTGGGGCTTTGCACTTCTCTACCCACCAAAGGTCACGGTCATTCTCTTTCCGTCTCGTAGACACGAGCTTAGAAATTGCAAACGTTGAGCAATTGCTCATCGATGAAAAGTGCCAGCACTGAAAGCTGTTGCTAGCCAGCCCCCTTCCTTGGAAGCGCTTTTGTAGGCCTAAGAAGACTGGGGCTCTGGGCTTCTCTAGCCACCTAATCTTCTGCTCATCCTCTCGCGCACTCTAAAGAGAGCTCAGGTGAGAAATTGCAAACGTCGAGCAATTGCTCAGAGATGAAAAGTGCCAGCACTGAAAGCTCTTGCTAGCCAGCACCCTTCCTTGGAAGCGCTTTTGTAGGCCTAAGAACACTGGGGCTCTGGGCTTCTCTAGCCACCTAATCTTCTGCTCATCCTCTCGCGCAGTCTAAAGAGAGCTCAGGTGAGAAATTGCAAACGTCGAGCAATTGCTCAGAGATGAAAAGTGCCAGCACTGAAAGCTGTTGCTAGCCAGCACCCTTCCTTGGAAGCGCTTTCACAGGCGCATTAACACTGGGGCTTTGCGTTTCTCTAGCCACCAAAGGTCACGGTCATTCTCTTTCCGTCTTGTAGACACGGGCTCTGAAATTGCAAACGTCGAGCAGTTGCTCAGCAATGAAAATTGCCAGCACTGGAAGCTGTTGCTAGCCAGCACCCTTCCTTGGAAGCGCTTTTGTAGGCCTAAGAACACTGGGGCTCTGGGCTTCTCTAGCCACCTAATCTTCTGCTCATCCTCTTGCGCACTCTAAAGAGAGCTCAGGTGAGAAATTGCAAACGTCGAGCAATTGCTCAGCGATGAAAAGTGCCAGCACTGAAAGCTGTTGCTAGCCAGCACCCTTCCTTGGAAGCGCTTTTGTAGGCCTAAGAAGACTGGGGCTCTGGGCTTCTCTAGCCACCTAATCTTCTGCTCATCCTCTCGCGCACTCTAAAGAGAGCTCAGGTGAGAAATTGCAAACGTCGAGCAATTGCTCAGAGATGAAAAGTGCCAGCACTGAAAGCTGTTGCTAGCCAGCACCCTTCCTTGGAAGCGCTTTCACGGGCGCAGCAACACTGGGGCTTTGCGCTTCTCTAGCCACCAAACGTCACGGTCATTCCCTTTCCGTATCGTAGACTCGAGCTGAGAAATTGCAAACGTCGAGCAATTGCTCAGAGATGGAAAGTGCCAGCACTGAAAGCTGTTGCTAGCCAGCACCCTTCCTTGGAAGCGCTTTCACAGGCACAGCAACACTGGGGCTTTGCTTTTCTCTAGCCACCAAACGTCACGGTCATTCTCTTTCCGTCTCGTAGACACGAGCTGAGAAATTGCAAAGGTCGAGCAATTGCTCAGCGATGAAAAGTGCCAGCACTGAAAGCTGTTGCTAGCCAGCCCCCTTCCTTGGAAGCGCTTTTGTAGGCCTAAGAACACTGGGGCTCTGGGCTTCTTTAGCCACCTAATCTTCTGCTCATCCTCTCGCGCACTCTAAAGAGAGCTCAGGTGAGAAATTGCAAACGTCGAGCAATTGCTCAGCGATGAAAAGTGCCAGCACTGAAAGCTGTTGCTAGCCAGCCCCCTTCCTTGGAAGCGCTTTTGTAGGCCTAAGAAGACTGGGGCTCTGGGCTTCTCTAGCCACCTAATCTTCTGCTCATCCTCTCGCGCACTCTAAAGAGAGCTCAGGTGAGAAATTGCAAATGTCGAGCAATTGCTCAGCAATGAAAAGTGCCAGCACTGAAAGCTCTTGCTAGCCAGCACCCTTCCTTGGAAGCGCTTTCACAGGCACAGTAACACTGGGGCTTTGCGCTTCTCTAGCCACCAAAGGTCACGGTCATTCCCTTTCCGTCTCGTAGACACGAGCTGAGAAATTGCAAACGTCGAGCAATTGCTCAGCGATGAAAAGTGCCAGCACTGAAAGCTGTTGCTAGCCAGCACCCTTCCTTGGAAGCACTTTCACAGGCGCAGCAACACTGGGGCTTTGCGCTTCTCTACCCACCAAACGTCACGGTCATTCTCTTTCCGTCTCGTAGACACGAGCTGAGAAATTGCAAACGTCGAGCAATTGCTCAGAGATGAAAAGTGCCAGCACTGAAAGCTGTTGCTAGCCAGCACCCTTCCTTGGAAGCGCTTTTGTAGGCCTAAGAACACTGGGGCTCTGGGCTTCTCTAGCCACCTAATCTTCTGCTCATCCTCTCGCGCACTCTAAAGAGAGTTCAGGTGAGAAATTGCAAACGTCCAGCAATTGCTCAGCGATGAAAAGTGCCAGCACTGAAAGCTCTTGCTAGCCAGCACCCTTCCTTGGAAGCGCTTTCACAGGCACAGCAACACTGGGGCTTTGCGCTTCTCTAGCCACCAAACGTCACGGTCCTTCTCTTTCCGTCTCATAGACACGAGCTGAGAAATTGCAAACGTTGAGCAATTGCTCAGCGATGAAAAGTGCCAGCATTGAAAGCTGTTGCTAGCCAGCACCCTTCCTTGGAAGCGCTTTTGTAGGCCTAAGAAGACTGGGGCTCTGGGCTTCTCTAGCCACCTAATCTTCTGCTCATCCTCTCGCGCACTCTAAAGAGAGCTCAGGTGAGAAATTGCAAACGTCCAGCAATTGATCAGTGATGAAAAGTGCCAGCACTGAAAGCTGTTGCTAGCCAGCACCCTTCCTTGGAAGCGCTTTTGTAGGCCTAAGAAGACTGGGGCTCTGGGCTTCTCTAGCCACCTAATCTTCTGCTCATCCTCTCGCGCACTCTAAAGAGAGCTCAGGTGAGAAATTGCAAACGTCGAGCAATTGCTCAGCGATGAAAAGTGCCAGCACTGAAAGCTCTTGCTAGCCAGCACCCTTCCTTGGAAGCGCTTTTGTAGGCGTAAGAAGACTGGGGCTCTGGGCTTCTCTAGCCACCTAATCTTCTGCTCATCCTCTCGCGCACTCTAAAGAGAGCTCAGGTGAGAAATTGCAAACGTCCAGCAATTGCTCAGCGATGAAAAGTGCCAGCACTGAAAGCTCTTGCTAGCCAGCACCCTTCCTTGGAAGCGCTTTCACAGGCACAGCAACACTGGGGCTTTGCGCTTCTCTAGCCACCAAACGTCACGGTCCTTCTCTTTCCGTCTCATAGACACGAGCTGAGAAATTGCAAACGTTGAGCAATTGCTCAGCGATGAAAAGTGCCAGCATTGAAAGCTGTTGCTAGCCAGCACCCTTCCTTGGAAGCGCTTTTGTAGGCCTAAGAAGACTGGGGCTCTGGGCTTCTCTAGCCACCTAATCTTCTGCTCATCCTCTCGCGCACTCTAAAGAGAGCTCAGGTGAGAAATTGCAAACGTCCAGCAATTGATCAGTGATGAAAAGTGCCAGCACTGAAAGCTGTTGCTAGCCAGCCCCCTTCCTTGGAAGCGCTTTTGTAGGCCTAAGAAGACTGGGGCTCTGGGCTTCTCTAGCCACCTAATCTTCTGCTCATCCTCTCGCGCACTCTAAAGAGAGCTCAGGTGAGAAATTGCAAACGTCGAGCAATTGCTCAGCGATGAAAAGTGCCAGCACTGAAAGCTCTTGCTAGCCAGCACCCTTCCTTGGAAGCGCTTTTGTAGGCCTTAGAACACTGGGGCTCTGGGCTTCTCTAGCCACCTAATCTTCTGCTCATCCTCTCGCGCACTCTAAAGAGAGCTCAGGTGAGAAATTGCAAACGTCGAGCAATTGCTCAGCGATTAAAAGTGCCAGCACTGAAAGCTCTTGCTAGCCAGCACCCTTCCTTGGAAGCGCTTTCACAGGCACAGCAACACTGGGGCTTTGCGCTTCTCTAGCCACCAAAGGTCACGGTCATTCTCTTTCCGTCTCGTAGACACGAGCTTAGAAATTGCAAACGTTGAGCAATTGCTCATCGATGAAAAGTGCCAGCACTGAAAGCTGTTGCTAGCCAGCACCCTTCCTTGGAAGCGCTTTTGTAGGCCTAAGAAAACTGGGGCTCTGGGCTTCTTTAGCCACCTAATCTTCTGCTCATCCTCTCGCGCACTCTAAAGAGAGCTCAGGTGAGAAATTGCAAACGTCGAGCAATTGCTCAGCGATGAAAAGTGCCAGCACTGAAAGCTCTTGCTAGCCAGCACCCTTCCTTGGAAGCGCTTTTGTAGCCTTTAGAACACTGGGGCTCTGGGCTTCTCTAGCCACCTAATCTTCTGCTCATCCTCTCGCGCACTCTAAAGAGAGTTCAGGTGAGAAATTGCAAACGTCGAGCAATTGCTCAGAGATGAAAAGTGCCAGCACTGAAAGCTGTTGCTAGCCAGCACCCTTCCTTGGAAGCGCTTTCACAGGCGCATTAACACTGGGGCTTTGCGTTTCTCTAGCCACCAAAGGTCACGGTCATTCTCTTTCCGTCTTGTAGACACGAGGTGAGAAATTGCAAACGTCGAGCAGTTGCTCAGAGATGAAAAGTGCCAGCACTGGAAGCTGTTGCTAGCCAGCACCCTTCCTTGGAAGCGCTTTTATAGGCCTAAGAACAGTGGGGCTCTGGGCTTCCCTAGCCACCTAATCTTCTGCTCATCCTCTCGCGCACTCTAAAGAGAGCTCAGGTGAGAAATTGCAAACGTCGAGCAATTGCTCAGCGATGAAAAGTGCCAGCACTGAAAGCTGTTGCTAGCCAGCACCCTTCCTTGGAAGCGCTTTTGTAGGCGTAAGCACACTGGGGCTCTGGGCTTCTCTAGCCACCTAATCTTCTGCTCATCCTCTTGCGCACTCTAAAGAGAGCTCAGGTGAGAAATTGCAAACGTCGAGCAATTGCTCAGCGATGTAAAGTGCCAGCATTGAAAGCTGTTGCTAGCCAGCCCCCTTCCTTGGAAGCGCTTTTGTAGGCCTAAGAAGACTGGGGCTCTGGGCTTCTCTAGCCACCTAATCTTCTGCTCATCCTCTCGCGCACTCTAAAGAGAGCTCAGGTGAGAAATTGCAAACGTCGAGCAATTGCTCAGAGAGGAAAAGTGCCAGCACTGAAAGCTGTTTCTAGCCAGCACCCTTCCTTGGAAGCGCTTTCACAGGCGCATTAACACTGTGGCTTTGCGTTTCTCTAGCCACCAAAGGTCACGGTCATTCTCTTTCCGTCTTGTAGACACGAGCTGAGAAATTGCAAACGTCGAGCAGTTGCTCAGCGATGAAAATTGCCAGCACTGGAAGCTGTTGCTAGCCAGCACCCTTCCTTGGAAGCGCTTTTATAGGCCTAAGAAGACTGGGGGTCTGGGCTTCTCTAGCCACCTAATCTTCTGCTCATCCTCTTGCGCACTCTAAAGAGAGCTCAGGTGAGAAATTGCAAACGTCGAGCAATTGCTCAGCGATGAAAAGTGCCAGCACTGAAAGCTGTTGCTAGCCAGCACCCTTCCTTGGAAGCGCTTTTGTAGGCGTAAGAAGACTGGGGCTCTGGGCTTCTCTAGCCACCTAATCTTCTGCTCATCCTCTTGCGCACTCTAAAGAGAGCTCAGGTGAGAAATTGCAAACGTCGAGCAATTGCTCAGCGATGTAAAGTGCCAGCAGTGAAAGCTGTTGCTAGCCAGCCCCCTTCCTTGGAAGCGCTTTTGTAGGCCTAAGAACACTGGGGCTCTGGGCTTCTCTAGCCACCAAACGTCACGGTCATTCTCTTTCCGTCTCGTAGACACAAGCTGAGAAATTGCAAACGTCGAGCAATTGCTCAGTGATGAAAAGTGCCAGCACTGAAAGCTGTTGCTAGCCAGCACCCTTCCTTGGAAGCGCTTTTGTAGACCTAAGAACACTGGGGCTCTGGGCTTCTCTAGCCACCTAATCTTCTGCTCATCCTCTCGCGCACTCTAAAGAGAGCTCAGGTGAGAAATTGCAAACGTCGAGCAATTGCTCAGAGATGAAAAGTGCCAGCACTGAAAGCTGTTGCTAGCCAGCACCCTTCCTTGGAAGCGCTTTTGTAGGCCTTAGAACACTGGGGCTCTGGGCTTCTCTAGCCACCTAATCTGCTCATCCTCTCGTACACTTTAAAGAGAGCTCAGGTGAGAAATTGCAAACGTCGAGCAATTGCTCAGAGATGAAAAGTGCCAGCACTGAAAGCTGTTGCTAGCCAGCACCCTTCCTTGGAAGCGCTTTCACAGGCGCATTAACACTGGGGCTTTGCGCTTCTCTAGCCACCAAACGTCACGGTCACTATCTCTCCGTCTCGTAGACATGAGCTGAGAAATTGCAAACGTTGAGCAATTGCTCAGAGATGGAAAGTGCCAGCACTGAAAGCTGTTGCTAGCCAGCACCCTTCCTTGGAAGCGCTTTCACAGGCACAGCAACACTGGGGCTTTGCGCTTCTCTAGCCACCAAAGGTCACGGTCATTCCCTTTCCGTCTCGTAGACTCGAGCTGAGAAATTGCAAATGTCGAGCAATTGCTCAGAGATGAAAAGTGCCAGCACTGAAAGCTCTTGCTAGCCAGCACCCTTCCTTGGAAGCGCTTTCACAGGCGCATTAACACAGGGGCTTTGCGTTTCTCTAGCCACCAAAGGTCACGGTCATTCTCTTTCCGTCTCATAGACACGAGCTGAGAAATTGCAAACGTCGAGCAGTTGCTCAGCGATGAAAATTGCCAGCACTGGAAGCTGTTGCTAGCCAGCACCCTTCCTTGGAAGCGCTTTTATAGGCCTAAGAACACTGGGGCTCTGGGCTTCTCTAGCCACCTCATCTTCTGCTCATCCTCTCGCGCACTCTAAAGAGAGCTCAGGTGAGAAATTGCAAACGTCGAGCAATGGCTCAGAGATGAAAAGTGCCAGCACTGAAAGCTCTTGCTAGCCAGCACCCTTCCTTGGAAGCGCTTTTGTAGGCGTAAGAAGACTGGGGCTCTGGGCTTCTCTAGCCACCTAATCTTCTGCTCATCCTCTCGCGCACTCTAAAGAGAGCTCAGGTGAGAAATTGCAAACGTCGAGCAATTGCTCAGCGATGTAAAGTGCCAGCATTGAAAGCTGTTGCTAGCCAGCCCCCTTCCTTGGAAGCGCTTTTGTAGGCCTAAGAAGACTGGGGCTCTGGGCTTCTCTAGCCACCTAATCTTCTGCTCATCCTCTCGCGCACTCTAAAGAGAGCTCAGGTGAGAAATTGCAAACGTCGAGCAATTGCTCAGAGAGGAAAAGTGCCAGCACTGAAAGCTGTTGCTATCCAGCCCCCTTCCTTGGAAGCGCTTTTGTAGGCCTAAGAACACTGGGGCTCTGGGCTTCTCTAGCCACCAAACGTCACGGTCATTCTCTTTCCGTCTCGTAGACACGAGCTGAGAAATTGCAAACGTCGAGCAATTGCTCAGTGATGAAAAGTGCCAGCACTGAAAGCTGTTGCTAGCCAGCCCCCTTCCTTGGAAGCGCTTTTGTAGACCTAAGAAGACTGGGGCTCTGGGCTTCTCTAGCCACCTAATCTGCTCATCCTCTCGTGCACTCTAAAGAGAGCTCAGGTGAGAAATTGCAAACGTCGAGCAATTGCTCAGAGATGAAAAGTGCCAGCACTGAAAGCTGTTGCTAGCCAGCCCCCTTCCTTGGAAGCGCTTTTGTAGGCCTAAGAACACTGGGGCTCTGGGCTTCTCTAGCCACCAAACGTCACGGTCATTCTCTTTCCGTCTCGTAGACACAAGCTGAGAAATTGCAAACGTCGAGCAATTGCTCAGTGATGAAAAGTGCCAGCACTGAAAGCTGTTGCTAGCCAGCACCCTTCCTTGGAAGCGCTTTTGTAGACCTAAGAACACTGGGGCTCTGGGCTTCTCTAGCCACCTAATCTTCTGCTCATCCTCTCGCGCACTCTAAAGAGAGCTCAGGTGAGAAATTGCAAACGTCGAGCAATTGCTCAGAGATGAAAAGTGCCAGCACTGAAAGCTGTTGCTAGCCAGCACCCTTCCTTGGAAGCGCTTTTGTAGGCCTTAGAACACTGGGGCTCTGGGCTTCTCTAGCCACCTAATCTGCTCATCCTCTCGTACACTTTAAAGAGAGCTCAGGTGAGAAATTGCAAACGTCGAGCAATTGCTCAGAGATGAAAAGTGCCAGCACTGAAAGCTGTTGCTAGCCAGCACCCTTCCTTGGAAGCGCTTTCACAGGCGCATTAACACTGGGGCTTTGCGCTTCTCTAGCCACCAAACGTCACGGTCACTATCTCTCCATCTCGTAGACATGAGCTGAGAAATTGCAAACGTTGAGCAATTGCTCAGAGATGGAAAGTGCCAGCACTGAAAGCTGTTGCTAGCCAGCACCCTTCCTTGGAAGCGCTTTCACAGGCGCATTAACACAGGGGCTTTGCGTTTCTCTAGCCACCAAAGGTCACGGTCATTCTCTTTCCGTCTTGTAGACACGAGCTGAGAAATTGCAAACGTCGAGCAGTTGCTCAGCGATGAAAATTGCCAGCACTGGAAGCTGTTGCTAGCCAGCACCCTTCCTTGGAAGCGCTTTTATAGGCCTAAGAACACTGGGGCTCTGGGCTTCTCTAGCCACCTCATCTTCTGCTCATCCTCTCGCGCACTCTAAAGAGAGCTCAGGTGAGAAATTGCAAACGTCGAGCAATTGCTCAGCGATGAAAAGTGCCAGCACTGAAAGCTCTTGCTAGCCAGCACCCTTCCTTGGAAGCGCTTTTGTAGGCGTAAGAAGACTGGGGCTCTGGGCTTCTCTAGCCACCTAATCTTCTGCTCATCCTCTCGCGCACTCTAAAGAGAGCTCAGGTGAGAAATTGCAAACGTCGAGCAATTGCTCAGCGATGAAAAGTGCCAGCACTGAAAGCTGTTTCTAGCCAGCACCCTTCCTTGGAAGCGCTTTCACAGGCGCATTAACACTGGGGCTTTGCTTTTCTCTAGCCACCAAACGTCACGGTCATTCTCTTTCCATCTCGTAGACACGAGCTGAGAAATTGAAAACGTCGAGCAATTGCTCAGAGATGAAAAGTGCCAGCACTGAAAGCTCTTACTAGCCAGCACCCTTCCTTGGAAGCGCTTTCACAGGCGCAGCAACACTGGGGCTTTGCGCTTCTCTACCCACCAAACATCACGGTCATTCTCTTTCCGTCTCGTAGACACGAGCTGAGAAATTGCAAACGTCGAGTAATTGCTCAGCAATGAAAAGTGCCAGCACTGAAAGCTCTTGCTAGCCAGCACCCTTCCTTGGAAGCGCTTTTGTAGGCCTAAGAACACTGGGGCTCTGGGCTTCTTTAGCCACCTAATCTTCTGCTCATCCTCTCGCGCACTCTAAAGAGAGCTCAGGTGAGAAATTGCAAAAGTCGAGCAATTGCTCAGCAATGAAAAGTGCCAGCACTGAAAGCTCTTGCTAGCCAGCACCCTTCCTTGGAAGCGCTTTCACAGGCACAGTAACACTGGGGCTTTGCGCTTCTCTAGCCACCAAAGGTCACGGTCATTCCCTTTCCGTCTCGTAGACACGAGCTGAGAAATTGCAAACGTCGAGCAATTGCTCAGCGATGAAAAGTGCCAGCACTGAAAGCTGTTGCTAGCCAGCACCCTTTCTTGGAAGCACTTTCACAGGCGCAGCAACACTGGGGCTCTGGGCATCTCTACCCACCAAACGTCACGGTCATTCTCTTTCCGTCTCGTAGACACGAGCTGAGAAATTGCAAACGTCCAGCAATTGCTCTGCGATGAAAAGTGCCAGCACTGAAAGCTCTTGCTAGCCAGCACCCTTCCTTGGAAGCGCTTTCACAGGCACAGTAACACTGGGGCTTTGCGCTTCTCTAGCCACCAAAGGTCACGGTCATTCCCTTTCCGTCTCGTAGACTCGAGCTGAGAAATTGCAAATGTCGAGCAATTGCTCAGAGATGAAAAGTGCCAGCACTGAAAGCTCTTGCTAGCCAGCACCCTTCCTTGGAAGCGCTTTCACAGGCGCATTAACACAGGGGCTTTGCGTTTCTCTAGCCACCAAAGGTCACGGTCATTCTCTTTCCGTCTTGTAGACACGAGCTGAGAAATTGCAAACGTCGAGCAGTTGCTCAGCGATGAAAATTGCCAGCACTGGAAGCTGTTGCTAGCCAGCACCCTTCCTTGGAAGCGCTTTTATAGGCCTAAGAAGACTGGGGCTCTGGGCTTCTCTAGCCACCTCATCTTCTGCTCATCCTCTCGCGCACTCTAAAGAGAGCTCAGGTGAGAAATTGCAAACGTCGAGCAATTGCTCAGCGATGAAAAGTGCCAGCACTGAAAGCTCTTGCTAGCCAGCACCCTTCCTTGGAAGCGCTTTTGTAGGCGTAAGAAGACTGGGGCTCTGGGCTTCTCTAGCCACCTAATCTTCTGCTCATCCTCTCGCGCACTCTAAAGAGAGCTCAGGTGAGAAATTGCAAACGTCGAGCAATTGCTCAGCGATGTAAAGTGCCAGCATTGAAAGCTGTTGCTAGCCAGCCCCCTTCCTTGGAAGCGCTTTTGTAGGCCTAAGAAGACTGGGGCTCTGGGCTTCTCTAGCCACCTAATCTTCTGCTCATCCTCTCGCGCACTCTAAAGAGAGCTCAGGTGAGAAATTGCAAACGTCGAGCAATTGCTCAGAGAGGAAAAGTGCCAGCACTGAAAGCTGTTGCTATCCAGCACCCTTCCTTGGAAGCGCTTTTGTAAGCCTAAGAACACTGGGGCTCTGGGCTTCTCTAGCCACCAAACGTCACGGTCATTCTCTTTCCGTCTCGTAGACACGAGCTGAGAAATTGCAAACGTCGAGCAATTGCTCAGTGATGAAAAGTGCCAGCACTGAAAGCTGTTGCTAGCCAGCACCCTTCCTTGGAAGCGCTTTTGTAGACCTAAGAAGACTGGGGCTCTGGGCTTCTCTAGCCACCTAATCTGCTCATCCTCTCGTGCACTCTAAAGAGAGCTCAGGTGAGAAATTGCAAACGTCGAGCAATTGCTCAGAGATGAAAAGTGCCAGCACTGAAAGCTGTTGGTAGCCAGCACCCTTTCTTGGAAGCGCTTTCACAGGCGCAGCAACACTGGGGCTTTGCGCTTCTCTAACCACCAAACGTCAAGGTCACTATCTCTCCGTCTCGTAGACACGAGCTGAGAAATTGCAAACGTCGAGCAATTGCTCAGAGATGAAAAGTGCCAGCACTGAAAGCTGTTGCTAGCCAGCACCCTTCCTTGGAAGCGCTTTCACAGGCGCAGCAACACTGGGGCTTTGCGCTTCTCTAGCCACCAAACATCACGGTCATTCTCTTTCCGTCTCGTAGACACGAGCTGAGAAATTGCAAACGTCGAGCAATTGCTCAGCGATGAAAAGTGCCAGCACTGAAAGCTGTTGCTAGCCAGCCCCCTTCCTTGGAAGCGCTTTTGTAGGCCTAAGAACACTGGGGCTCTGGGCTTCTTTAGCCACCTAATCTTCTGCTCATCCTCTCGCGCACTCTAAAGAGAGCTCAGGTGAGAAATTGCAAAAGTCGAGCAATTGCTCAGAGATGAAAAGTGCCAGCATTGAAAGCTGTTGCTAGCCAGCACCCTTCCTTGGAAGCGCTTTTGTAGGCCTAAGAAGACTGGGGCTCTGGGCTTCTCTAGCCACCGAATCTTCTGCTCATCCTCTCGCGCAGTCTAAAGAGAGCTCAGGTGAGAAATTGCAAACGTCGAGCAATTGCTCAGCGATGAAAAGTGCCAGCACTGAAAGCTGTTGCTAGCCAGCACCCTTCCTTGGAAGCGCTTTCACAGGCGCATTAACACTGGGGCTTTGCTTTTCTCTAGCCACCAAAGGTCACGGTCATTCCCTTTCCGTCTCGTAGACACGAGCTGAGAAATTGCAAACGTCGAGCAATTGCTCAGCGATGAAAAGTGCCAGCAGTGAAAGCTGTTGCTAGCCAGCACCCTTTCTTGGAAGCACTTTCACAGGCGCAGCAACACTGGGGCTCTGGGCATCTCTACCCACCAAACGTCACGGTCATTCTCTTTCCGTCTCGTAGACACGAGCTGAGAAATTGCAAACGTCGAGCAATTGCTCAGAGAGGAAAAGTGCCAGCACTGAAAGCTGTTGCTAGCCAGCACCCTTCCTTGGAAGCGCTTTTGTAGGCCTAAGAAGACTGGGGCTCTGGGCTTCTCTAGCCACCTAATCTTCTGCTCATCCTCTCGCGCACTCTAAAGAGAGCTCAGGTGAGAAATTGCAAACGTCGAGCAATTGCTCAGCGATGAAAAGTGCCAGCACTGAAAGCTGTTGCTATCCAGCACCCTTCCTTGGAAGCGCTTTTGTAGGCCTTAGAACACTGGGGCTCTGGGCTTCTCTAGCCACCAAACGTCACGGTCATTCTCTTTCCGTCTCGTAGACACAAGCTGAGAAATTGCAAACGTCGAGCAATTGCTCAGAGATGAAAAGTGCCAGCACTGAAAGCTCTTGCTAGCCAGCACCCTTCCTTGGAAGCGCTTTTGTAGGCCTAAGAAGACTGGGGCTCTGGGCTTCTCTAGCCACCTAATCTTCTGCTCATCCTCTCGCGCACTCTAAAGAGAGTTCAGGTGAGAAATTGCAAAAGTCGAGCAATTGCTCAGAGATGAAAAGTGCCAGCAGTGAAAGCTGTTGCTAGCCAGCCCCCTTCCTTGGAAGCGCTTTTGTAGGCCTTAGAACACTGGGGCTCTGGGCTTCTCTAGCCACCTAATCTGCTCATCCTCTCGTGCACTCTAAAGAGAGCTCAGGTGAGAAATTGCAAACGTTGAGCAATTGCTCAGAGATGAAAAGTGCCAGCACTGAAAGCTGTTGCTAGCCAGCACCCTTCCTTGGAAGCGCTTTCACAGGCGCATTAACACTGGGGCTCTGGGCTTCTCTAGCCACCAAACGTCACGGTCACTATCTCTCCATCTCGTAGACATGAGCTGAGAAATTGCAAACGTCGAGCAATTGCTCAGAGATGGAAAGTGCCAGCACTGAAAGCTGTTGCTAGCCAGCACCCTTCCTTGGAAGCGCTTTCACAGGCACAGCAACACTGGGGCTTTGCGCTTCTCTAGCCACCAAACGTCACGGTCATTCTCTTTCCGTCTCGTAGACACGAGCTGAGAAATTGCAAACGTCGAGCAATTGCTCAGAGATGAAAAGTGCCAGCACTGAAAGCTGTTGCTAGCCAGCACCCTTCCTTGGAAGCGCTTTTGTAGGCCTAAGAAGACTGGGGCTCTGGGCTTCTTTAGCCACCTAATCTTCTGCTCACCTCTCGTGCACTCTAAAGAGAGCTCAGGTGAGAAATTGCAAACGTCGAGCAATTGCTCAGAGATGAAAAGTGCCAGCATTGAAAGCTGTTGCTAGCCAGCACCCTTCCTTGGAAGCGCTTTTGTAGGCCTAAGAAGACTGGGGCTCTGGGCTTCTCTAGCCACCTAACCTTCTGCTCATCCTCTCGCGCACTCTAAAGAGAGCTCAGGTGAGAAATTGCAAACGTCCAGCAATTGCTCAGAGATGAAAAGTGCCAGCACTGAAAGCTGTTGCTAGCCAGCACCCTTCCTTGGAAGCGCTTTCACAGGCGCATTAACACTGGGGCTTTGCTTTTCTCTAGCCACCAAACGTCACGGTCATTCTCTTTCCATCTCGTAGACACGAGCTGAGAAATTGCAAACGTTGAGCAATTGCTCAGAGATGAAAAGTGCCAGCACTGAAAGCTGTTGCTAGCCAGCACCCTTCCTTGGAAGCGCTTTCAGAGGCGCAGCAACACTGGGGCTTTGCGCTTCTCTACCCACCAAACATCACGGTCATTCTCTCTCCGTCTCGTAGACACGAGCTGAGAAATTGCAAACGTCGAGTAATTGCTCAGCAATGAAAAGTGCCAGCACTGAAAGCTGTTGCTAGCCAGCACCCTTCCTTGGAAGCGCTTTTGTAGGCCTAAGAAGACTGGGGCTCTGGGCTTCTCTAGCCACCTAATCTTCTGCTCATCCTCTCGCGCAATCTAAAGAGAGCTCAGGTGAGAAATTGCAAACGTCCAGCAATTGCTCATCGATGAAAAGTGCCAGCACTGAAAGCTGTTGCTAGCCAGCACCCTTCCTTGGAAGCGCTTTCACAGGCACAGCAACACTGGGGCTTTGCGCTTCTCTAGCCACCAAACGTCACGGTCATTCTCTTTCCGTCTCGTAGACACGAGCTGAGAAATTGCAAAGGTCGAGCAATTGCTCAGCGATGAAAAGTGCCAGCACTGAAAGCTGTTGCTAGCCAGCACCCTTCCTTGGAAGTGCTTTTGTAGGCCTAAGAAGACTGGGGCTCTGGGCTTCTCTAGCCACCTAATCCTCTGCTCATCCTCTCGCACAGTCTAAAGAGAGCTCAGGTGAGAAATTGCAAACGTCGAGCAATTGCTCAGAGATGAAAAGTGCCAGCACTGAAAGCTCTTGCTAGCCAGCCCCCTTCCTTGGAAGCGCTTTTGTAGGCCTAAGAAGACTGGGGCTCTGGGCTTCTCTAGCCACCTAATCTTCTGCTCATCCTCTCGCGCACTCTAAAGAGAGCTCAGGTGAGAAATTGCAAACGTCGAGCAATTGCTCAGAGATGAAAAGTGCCAGCACTGAAAGCTGTTGCTAGCCAGCACCCTTCCTTGGAAGCGCTTTTGTAGGCCTAAGAACACTGGGGCTCTGGGCTTCTCTAGCCACCAAACGTCACGGTCATTCTCTTTCCGTCTCGTAGACACGAGCTGAGAAATTGCAAACGTCGAGCAATTGCTCTGCGATGAAAAGTGCCAGCACTGAAAGCTGTTGCTAGCCAGCACCCTTCCTTGGAAGCGCTTTTGTAGTTCTAAGAAGACTGGGGCTCTGGGCTTCTCTAGCCACCTAATCTTCTGCTCATCCTCTCGCGCACTCTAAAGAGAGCTCAGGTGAGAAATTGCAAACGTCGAGCAATTGCTCAGAGATGAAAAGTGCCAGCACTGAAAGCTCTTGCTAGCCAGCACCCTTCCTTGGAAGAGCTTTTGTAGGCCTAAGAACACTGGGGCTCTGGGCTTCTCTACCCACCAAACGTCACGGTCACTATCTCTCCATCTCGTAGACATGAGCTGAGAAATTGCAAACGTTGAGCAATTGCTCAGAGAGGAAAAGTGCCAGCACTGAAAGCTGTTGCTAGCCAGCACCCTTCCTTGGAAGCGCTTTTGTAGTCCTTAGAACACTGGGGCTCTGGGCTTCTCTAGCCACCTAATTTTCTGCTCATCCTCTCGCGCAGTCTAAAGAGAGCTCAGGTGAGAAATTGCAAACGTCGAGCAATTGCTCATAGATGGAAAGTGCCAGCACTGAAAGCTGTTGCTAGCCAGCACCCTTCCTTGGAAGCGCTTTCACAGGCACAGCAACACTGGGGCTTTGCGCTTCTCTAGCCACCAAACATCACGGTCATTCTCTTTCCGTCTCATAGACACGAGCTGAGAAATTGCAAACGTCGAGCAATTGCTCAGAGATGAAAAGTGCCAGCACTGAAAGCTGTTGCTAGCCAGCACCCTTCCTTGGAAGCGCTTTTGTAGGCCTAAGAACACTGGGGCTCTGGGCTTCTTTAGCCACCTAATCTTCTGCTCATCCTCTCGTGCACTCTAAAGAGAGCTCAGGTGAGAAATTGCAAACGTCGAGCAATTGCTCAGAGATGAAAAGTGCCAGCACTGAAAGCTCTTGCTAGCCAGCACCCTTCCTTGGAAGCGCTTTTGTAGGCCTAAGAACACTGGGGCTCTGGGCTTCTCTAGCCACCTAACCTTCTGCTCATCCTCTCGCGCACTCTAAAGAGAGCTCAGGTGAGAAATTGCAAACGTCGAGCAATTGCTCAGAGATGAAAAGTGCCAGCACTGAAAGCTCTTGCTAGCCAGCACCCTTCCTTGGAAGCGCTTTCACAGGCGCATTAACACTGGGGCTTTGCGCTTCTCTACCCACCAAACGTCACGGTCATTCTCTTTCCATCTCGTAGACACGAGCTGAGAAATTGCAAACGTCGAGCAATTGCTCAGCGATGAAAAGTGCCAGCACTGAAAGCTGTTGCTAGCCAGCACCCTTCCTTGGAAGCGCTTTCACAGGCGCAGCAACACTGGGGCTTTGCGCTTCTCTACCCACCAAACATCACGATCATTCTCTCTCCGTCTCGTAGACACGAGCTGAGAAATTGAAACGTCGAGTAATTGCTCAGAGATGAAAAGTGCCAGCACTGAAAGCTCTTGCTAGCCAGCACCCTTCCTTGGAAGCGCTTTTGTAGGCCTAAGAAGACTGGGGCTCTGGGCTTCTCTAGCCACCTAATCTTCTGCTCATCCTCTCGCGCACTCTAAAGAGAGCTCAGGTGAGAAATTGCAAAGGTCGAGCAATTGCTCAGAGATGAAAAGTGCCAGCACTGAAAGCTCTTGCTAGCCAGCACCCTTCCTTGGAAGCGCTTTCACAGGCACAGTAACACTGGGGCTTTGCGCTTCTCTACCCACCAAAGGTCACGGTCATTCCCTTTCCGTCTCGTAGACACGAGCTGAGAAATTGCAAACGTTGAGCAATTGCTCAGCGATGAAAAGTGCCAGCACTGAAAGCTGTTGCTAGCCAGCACCCTTTCTTGGAAGCACTTTCACAGGCGCAGCAACACTGGGGCTCTGGGCATCTCTACCCACCAAACGTCACGGTCCTTCTCTTTCCGTCTCGTAGACACGAGCTGAGAAATTGCAAACGTCCAGCAATTGCTCAGAGATGAAAAGTGCCAGCAGTGAAAGCTGTTGCTAGCCAGCACCCTTCCTTGGAAGCGCTTTTGTAGGCCTAAGAACACTGGGGCTCTGGGCTTCTCTAGCCACCTAATCTTCTGCTCATCCTCTCGCGCACTCTAAAGAGAGCTCAGGTGAGAAATTGCAAACGTCGAGCAATTGCTCAGAGAGGAAAAGTGCCAGCACTGAAAGCTGTTGCTATCCAGCCCCCTTCCTTGGAAGCGCTTTTGTAGGCCTAAGAACACTGGGGCTCTGGGCTTCTCTAGCCACCAAACGTCACGGTCATTCTCTTTCCATCTCGTAGACACGAGCTCTGAAATTGCAAACGTCGAGCAATTGCTCTGCGATGAAAAGTGCCAGCACTGAAAGCTGTTGCTAGCCAGCACCCTTCCTTGGAAGCGCTTTTGTAGGCCTAAGAACACTGGGGCTCTGGGCTTCTCTAGCCACCTAATCTTCTGCTCATCCTCTCGTGCACTCTAAAGAGAGCTCAGGTGAGAAATTGCAAACGTCGAGCAATTGCTCAGAGATGAAAAGTGCCAGCAGTGAAAGCTGTTGCTAGCCAGCACCCTTCCTTGGAAGCGCTTTCACAGGCACAGCAACACTGGGGCTTTGCGCTTCTCTAGGCACCAAACGTCACGGTCATTCTCTTTCCATCTCGTAGACACGAGCTGAGAAATTGCAAACGTCGAGCAATTGCTCAGCGATGAAAAGTGCCAGCACTGAAAGCTGTTGCTAGCCAGCACCCTTCCTTGGAAGCGCTTTTGTAGGCCTAAGAACACTGGGGCTCTGGGCTTCTTTAGCCACCTAATCTTCTGCTCATCCTCTCGCGCACTCTAAAGAGAGCTCAGGTGACAAATTGCAAACGTCGAGCAATTGCTCAGCGATGAAAAGTGCCAGCATTGAAAGCTGTTGCTAGCCAGCACCCTTCCTTGGAAGCGCTTTTGTAGGCCTAAGAAGACTGGGGCTCTGGGCTTCTCTAGCCACCTAATCTTCTGCTCATCCTCTCGCGCACTCTAAAGAGAGCTCAGGTGAGAAATTGCAAACGTCGAGCAATTGCTCAGAGATGAAAAGTGCCAGCACTGAAAGCTGTTGCTAGCCAGCACCCTTCCTTGGAAGCGCTTTCACAGGCGCATTAACACTGGGGCTTTGCTTTTCTCTAGCCACCAAACGTCACGGTCATTCTCTTTCCATCTCGTAGACACGAGCTGAGAAATTGAAAACGTCGAGCAATTGCTCAGAGATGAAAAGTGCCAGCACTGAAAGCTGTTGCTAGCCAGCACCCTTCCTTGGAAGCGCTTTCACAGGCACAGCAACACTGGGGCTTTGCGCTTCTCTAGCCACCAAACGTCACGGTCATTCTCTTTCCGTCTCGTAGACACGAGCTGAGAAATTGCAAAGGTCGAGCAATTGCTCAGCGATGAAAAGTGCCAGCACTGAAAGCTCTTGCTAGCCAGCACCCTTCCTTGGAAGCGCTTTTGTAGGCGTAAGAAGACTGGGGCTCTGGGCTTCTCTAGCCACCTAATCTTCTGCTCATCCTCTCGCGCAATCTAAAGATAGCTCAGGTGAGAAATTGCAAACGTCCAGCAATTGCTCAGCGATGAAAAGTGCCAGCACTGAAAGCTCTTGCTAGCCAGCACCCTTCCTTGGAAGCGCTTTCACAGGCACAGCAACACTGGGGCTTTGCGCTTCTCTAGCCACCAAACGTCACGGTCATTCTCTTTCCGTCTCGTAGACACGAGCTGAGAAATTGCAAAGGTCGAGCAATTGCTCAGCGATGAAAAGTGCCAGCACTGAAAGCTCTTGCTAGCCAGCACCCTTCCTTGGCAGTGCTTTTGTAGGCCTAAGAAGACTGGGGCTCTGGGCTTCTCTAGCCACCTAATCTTCTGCTCATCCTCTCGTGCACTCTAAAGAGAGCTCAGGTGAGAAATTGCAAAGGTCGAGCAATTGCTCAGAGATGAAAAGTGGCAGCACTGAAAGCTGTTGCTAGCCAGCACCCTTCCTTGGAAGTGCTTTCACAGGCGCAGTAACACTGGGGCTTTGCGCTTCTCTACCCACCAAACGTCACGGTCCTTCTCTTTCCGTCTCGTAGACACGAGCTGAGAAATTGCAAACGTCGAGCAATTGCTCAGCGATGAAAAGTGCCAGCACTGAAAGCTGTTGCTAGCCAGCCCCCTTCCTTGGAAGCGCTTATGTAGGCCTAAGAAGACTGGGGCTCTGGGCTTCTCTAGCCACCTAATCTTCTGCTCATCCTCTCGCGCACTCTAAAGAGAGCTCAGGTGAGAAATTGCAAACGTCGAGCAATTGCTCAGCAATGAAAAGTGCCAGCACTGAAAGCTGTTGCTAGCCAGCACCCTTCCTTGGAAGCGCTTTTGTAGGCCTAAGAAGACTGGGGCTCTGGGCTTCTCTAGCCACCTAATCTTCTGCTCATCCTCTCGCGCACTCTAAAGAGAGCTCAGGTGAGAAATTGCAAACGTCGAGCAATTGCTCAGAGATGAAAAGTGCCAGCACTGAAAGCTGTTGCTAGCCAGCACCCTTCCTTGGAAGCGCTTTTGTAGGCGTAAGAAGACTGGGGCTCTGGGCTTCTCTAGCCACCTAATCTTCTGCTCATCCTCTCGCGCAGTCTAAAGAGAGCTCAGGTGAGAAATTGCAAACGTCGAGCAATTGCTCAGCGATGAAAAGTGCCAGGACTGAAAGCTGTTGCTAGCCAGCACCCTTCCTTGGAAGCGCTTTTGTAGGCCTAAGAACACTGGGGCTCTGGGCTTCTCTAGCCACCTAATCTTCTGCTCATCCTCTCGTGCACTCTAAAGAGAGCTCAGGTGAGAAATTGCAAACGTCGAGCAATTGCTCAGAGATGAAAAGTGTCAGCACTGAAAGCTCTTGCTAGCCAGCACCCTTCCTTGGAAGCGCTTTCACAGGCACAGCAACACTGGGGCTTTGCGTTTCTCTAGCCACCAAAGGTCACGGTCATTCTCTTTCAGTCTTGTAGACACGAGCTGAGAAATTGCAAACGTCGAGCAATTGCTCAGCGATGAAAAGTGCCAGCAGTGAAAGCTGTTGCTAGCCAGCCCCCTTCCTTGGAAGCGCTTTTGTAGGCCTAAGAACACTGGGGCTCTGGGCTTCTCTAGCCACCTAATCTTCTGCTCATCCTCTCGCGCACTCTAAAGAGAGCTCAGGTGAGAAATTGCAAACGTCGAGCAATTGCTCAGCGATGAAAAGTGCCAGCACTGAAAGCTCTTGCTAGCCAGCACCCTTCCTTGGAAGCGCTTTTGTAGGCCTAAGAAGACTGGGGCTCTGGGCTTCTCTAGCCACCTAATCTTCTGCTCATCCTCTCGCGCACTCTAAAGAGAGCTCAGGTGAGAAATTGCAAACGTCGAGCAATTGCTCAGCGATGAAAAGTGCCAGCAGTGAAAGCTGTTGCTAGCCAGCACCCTTCCTTGGAAGCGCTTTCACAGGCGCAGTAACACAGGGGCTTTGCTTTTCTCTAGCCACCAAACGTCACGGTCAATCTCTTTCCGTCTCGTAGACACGAGCTGAGAAATTGCAAACGTCCAGCAATTGCTCAGAGATGAAAAGTGCCAGCAGTGAAAGCTGTTGCTAGCCAGCCCCCTTCCTTGGAAGCGCTTTTGTAGGCCTAAGAAGACTGGGGCTCTGGGCTTCTCTAGCCACCTAATCTTCTGCTCATCGTCTTGCGCACTCTAAAGAGAGCTCAGGTGAGAAATTGCAAACGTCGAGCAATTGCTCAGAGATGAAAAGTGCCAGCACTGAAAGCTGTTGCTAGCCAGCACCCTTCCTTGGAAGCGCTTTCACAGGCGCATTAACACTGGGGCTTTGCGCTTCTCTAGCCACCAAATGTCACGGTCATTCTCTCTCCGTCTCGTAGACACGAGCTGAGAAATTGCAAAGGTCGAGCAATTGCTCAGAGATGAAAAGTGCCAGCACTGAAAGCTGTTGCTAGCCAGCCCCCTTCCTTGGAAGCGCTTTTGTAGGCCTAAGAAGACTGGGGCTCTGGGCTTCTCTAGCCACCTAATCTTCTGCTCATCCTCTCGCGCACTCTAAAGAGAGCTCAGGTGAGAAATTGCAAACGTCGAACAATTGCTCAGAGATGAAAAGTGCCAGCACTGAAAGCTGTTGCTAGCCAGCACCCTTCCTTGGAAGCGCTTTTGTAGGCCTAAGAAGACTGGGGCTCTGGGCTGCTCTAGCCACCAAACATCACGGTCATTCTCTTTCCGTCTCGTAGACACGAGCTGAGAAATTGCAAACGTCCAGCAATTGCTCAGCGATGAAAAGTGCCAGCACTGAAAGCTGTTGCTAGCCAGCACCCTTCCTTGGAAGCGCTTTTGTAGGCCTAAGAAGACTGGGGCTCTGGGCTTCTCTAGCCACCAAATGTCACGGTCATTCCCTTTCCGTCTCGTAGACACGAGCTGAGAAATTGCAAACGTTGAGCAATTGCTCAGCGATGAAAAGTGCCAGCACTGAAAGCTGTTGCTAGCCAGCACCCTTCCTTGGAAGCACTTTCACAGGCGCAGCAACACTGGGGCTCTGGGCATCTCTACCCACCAAACGTCACGGTCCTTCTCTTTCTGTCTCGTAGACACGAGCTGAGAAATTGCAAACGTCCAGCAATTGCTCAGAGATGAAAAGTGCCAGCACTGAAAGCTGTTGCTAGCCAGCACCCTTCCTTGGAAGCGCTTTTGTAGGCCTAAGAAGACTGGGGCTCTGGGCTTCTCTAGCCACCTAATCTTCTGCTCATCCTCTCGCGCACTCTAAAGAGAGCTCAGGTGAGAAATTGCAAACGTCGAGCAATTGCTCAGAGATGAAAAGTGCCAGCACTGAAAGCTGTTGCTAGCCAGCACCCTTCCTTGGAAGCGCTTTCACAGGCACAGCAACACTGGGGCTTTGCGCTTCTCTAGCCACCAAAGGTCACGGTCATTCTCTTTCCGTCTCGTAGACACGAGCTGAGAAATTGCAAACGTCGAGCAATTGCTCAGCGATGAAAAGTGCCAGCACTGAAAGCTGTTGCTAGCCAGCACCCTTCCTTGGAAGCGCTTTTGTAGGCCTAAGAAGACTGGGGCTCTGGGCTTCTCTAGCCACCTCATCTTCTGCTCATCCTCTCGCGCAGTCTAAAGAGAGCTCAGGTGAGAAATTGCAAATGTCGAGCAATTGCTCAGCGATGAAAAGTGCCAGCACTGAAAGCTGTTGCTAGCCAGCACCCTTCCTTGGAAGCGCTTTCACAGGCACAGTAACACTGGGGCTTTGCGCTTCTCTAGCCACCAAACGTCAATGTCATTCTCTTTCCGTCTCGTAGACACGAGCTGAGAAATTGCAAATGTCGAGCAATTGCTCAGAGATGAAAAGTGCCAGCACTGAAAGCTGTTGCTAGCCAGCCCCCTTCCTTGGAAGCGCTTTTGTAGGCCTAAGAACACTGGGGCTCTGGGCTTCCCTAGCCACCTAATCTTCTGCTCATCCTCTCGCGCACTCTAAAGAGAGCTCAGGTGAGAAATTGCAAACGTCGAGCAATTGCTCAGAGAGGAAAAGTGCCAGCACTGAAAGCTGTTGCTAGCCAGCACCCTTCCTTGGAAGCGCTTTGACGGGCGCAGCAACACTGGGGCTCTGGGCTTCTCTAGCCACCTAATCTTCTGCTCATCCTCTCGCGCACTCTAAAGAGAGCTCAGGTGAGAAATTGCAAACGTCGAGCAATTGCTCAGAGATGAAAAGTGCCAGCACTGAAAGCTGTTGCTAGCCAGCACCCTTCCTTGGAAGCGCTTTTGTAGGCCTAAGAAGACTGGGGCTCTGGGCTTCTCTAGCCACCTCATCTTCTGCTCATCCTCTCGCGCACTCTAAAGAGAGCTCAGGTGAGAAATTGCAAACGTCCAGCAATTGCTCAGCGATGAAAAGTGCCAGCACTGAAAGCTGTTGCTAGCCAGCACCCTTCCTTGGAAGCGCTTTCACAGGCGCAGCAACACTAGGGCTTTGCGCTTCTCTAGCCACCAAATGTCACGGTCATTCTCTTTCCGTCTCGTAGACACGAGCTGAGAAATTGCAAACGTCGATCAATTGCTCAGAGATGAAAAGTGCCAGCACTGAAAGCTGTTGCTAGCCAGCACCCTTCCTTGGAAGCGCTTTTGTAGGCCTTAGAACACTGGGGGTCTGGGCTTCTCTAGCCACCTAATCTTCTGCTCATCCTCTCGCGCACTCTAAAGAGAGCTCAGGTGAGAAATTGCAAACGTCGAGCAATTGCTCAGCGATGAAAAGTGCCAGCACTGAAAGCTCTTGCTAGCCAGCACCCTTCCTTGGAAGCGCTTTCACAGGCACAGCAACACTGGGGCTTTGCGCTTCTCTAGCCACCAAACGTCACGGTCACTCTCTCTCCGTCTCGTAGACACGAGCTGAGAAATTGCAAAGGTCGAGCAATTGCTCAGCGATGAAAAGTGCCAGCAGTGAAAGCTGTTGCTAGCCAGCCCCCTTCCTTGGAAGCGCTTTTGTAGGCCTAAGAAGACTGGGGCTCTGGGTTTCTCTAGCCACCTAATCTTCTGCTCATCCTCTCGCGCAGTCTAAAGAGAGCTCAGGTGAGAAATTGCAAACGTCGAGCAATTGCTCAGCGATGAAAAGTGCCAGCATTGAAAGCTGTTGCTAGCCAGCACCCTTCCTTGGAAGCGCTTTTGTAGGCCTAAGAAGACTGGGGCTCTGGGCTTCTCTAGCCACCTAATCTTCTGCTCATCCTCTCGCGCACTCTAAAGAGAGCTCAGGTGACAAATTGCAAACGTCGAGCAATTGCTCAGCGATGAAAAGTGCCAGCACTGAAAGCTGTTGCTAGCCAGCACCCTTCCTTGGAAGCGCTTTCACAGGCGCAGCAACACTGGGGCTTTGCGCTTCTCTACCCACCAAACGTCACGGTCACTCTCTCTCCGTCTCGTAGACACGAGCTGAGAAATTGCAAACGTCGAGCAATTGCTCAGCGATGAAAAGTGCCAGCAGTGAAAGCTGTTGCTAGCCAGCACCCTTCCTTGGAAGCGCTTTTGTAGGCCTAAGAAGACTGGGGCTCTGGGCTTCTCTAGCCACCTAATCTTCTGCTCATCCTCTCGTGCACTCTAAAGAGAGCTCAGGTGAGAAATTGCAAACGTCGAGCAATTGCTCAGAGATGAAAAGTGCCAGCAGTGAAAGCTGTTGCTAGCCAGCACCCTTCCTTGGAAGCGCTTTCACAGGCGCAGCAACACTGGGGCTTTGCGCTTCTCTAGCCACCAAACGTCACGGTCCTTCTTTTTCCGTCTCGTAGACACGAGCTGAGAAATTGCAAACGTCGAGCAATTGCTCAGAGATGAAAAGTGCCAGCACTGAAAGCTGTTGCTAGCCAGCACCCTTCCTTGGAAGCGCTTTTGTAGGCCTAAGAAGACTGGGGCTCTGGGCTTCTCTAGCCACCTAATCTTCTGCTCATCCTCTCGCGCACTCTAAAGAGAGCTCAGGTGAGAAATTGCAAACGTCGAGCAATTGCTCAGAGATGAAAAGTGCCAGCACTGAAAGCTCTTGCTAGCCAGCACCCTTCCTTGGAAGCGCTTTCACAGGCGCAGCAACACTGGGGCTCTGGGCTTCTCTACCCACCAAACGTCACGGTCACTCTCTCTCCGTCTCGTAGACACGAGCTGAGAAATTGCAAACGTCGAGCAATTGGTCAGAGATGAAAAGTGCCAGCACTGAAAGCTGTTGCTAGCCAGCACCCTTCCTTGGAAGCGCTTTTGTAGGCCTAAGAAGACTGGGGCTCTGGGCTTCTCTAGCCACCTAATCTTCTGCTTATCCTCTCGTGCACTCTAAAGAGAGCTCAGGTGAGAAATTGCAAACGTCGAGCAATTGCTCAACGATGAAAAGTGCCAGCAGTGAAAGCTGTTGCTAGCCAGCACCCTTCCTTGGAAGCACTTTTGTAGGCGTAAGAACACTGGGGCTCTGGGCTTCTCTAGCCACCTAATCTTCTGCTCATCCTCTCGCGCACTCTAAAGAGACCTCAGGTGAGAAATTGCAAACGTCGAGCAATTGCCCAGAGATGAAAAGTGCCAGCACTGAAAGCTCTTGCTAGCCAGCCCCCTTCCTTGGAAGCGCTTTCACGGGCGCAGCAACACTGGGGCTTTGCGCTTCTCTAGCCACCAAACATCACGGTCATTCTCTCTCCGTCTCGTAGACACGAGCTGAGAAATTGCAAACGTCGAGCAATTGCTCAGCAATGAAAAGTGCCAGCACTGAAAGCTGTTGCTAGCCAGCACCCTTCCTTGGAAGCGCTTTTGTAGGCTTAAGAAGACTGGGGCTCTGGGCTTCTCTAGCCACCTCATCTTCTGCTCATCCTCTCGCGCACTCTAAAGAGAGCTCAGGTGAGAAATTGCAAAAGTCGAGCAATTGCTCAGAGATGAAAAGTGCCAGCACTGAAAGCTGTTGCTAGCCAGCACCCTTCCTTGGAAGCGCTTTCACAGGCACAGTAACACTGGGGCTTTGCGCTTCTCTAGCCACCAAAGGTCACGGTCATTCCCTTTCCGTCTCGTAGACACGAGCTGAGAAATTGCAAACGTTGAGCAATTGCTCAGCGATGAAAAGTGCCAGCACTGAAAGCTGTTGCTAGCCAGCACCCTTCCTTGGAAGCACTTTCACAGGCGCAGCAACACTGGGGCTCTGGGCATCTCTACCCACGAAACCTCACGGTCCTTCTCTTTCCGTCTCGTAGACACGAGCTGAGAAATTGCAAACGTCCAGCAATTGCTCAGAGATGAAAAGTGCCAGCACTGAAAGCTGTTGCTAGCCAGCACCCTTCCTTGGAAGCGCTTTTGTAGGCCTAAGAAGACTGGGGCTCTGGGCTTCTCTAGCCACCTAATCTTCTGCTCATCCTCTCGCGCACTCTAAAGAGAGCTCAGGTGAGAAATTGCAAACGTCGAGCAATTGCTCAGAGATGAAAAGTGCCAGCACTGAAAGCTCTTGCTAGCCAGCACCCTTCCTTGGAAGCGCTTTTGTAGGCCTAAGAAGACTGGGGCTCTGGGCTTCTCTAGCCACCTAATCTTCTGCTCATCCTCTCGCGCACTCTAAAGAGAGCTCAGGTGAGAAATTGCAAACGTCGAGCAATTGCTCAGAGATGAAAAGTGCCAGCAGTGAAAGCTGTTGCTAGCCAGCACCCTTCCTTGGAAGCGCTTTTATAGGCCTAAGAAGACTGGGGCTCTGGGCTTCTCTAGCCACCTAATCTTCTGCTCATCCTCTCGCGCACTCTAAAGTGACCTCAGGTGAGAAATTGCAAAAGTCGAGCAATTGCTCAGAGATGAAAAGTGCCAGCACTGAAAGCTCTTGCTAGCCAGCACCCTTCCTTGGAAGCGCTTTCACAGGCACAGTAACACTGGGGCTTTGCGCTTCTCTAGCCACCAAAGGTCACGGTCATTCCCTTTCCGTCTCGTAGACACGAGCTGAGAAATTGCAAACGTTGAGCAATTGCTCAGAGATGAAAAGTGCCAGCACTGAAAGCTCTTGCTAGCCAGCACCCTTCCTTGGAAGTGCTTTCACAGGCGCAGCAACACTGGGGCTTCGCGCTTCTCTACCCACCAAACGTCACGGTCACTCTCTCTCCGTCTCGTAGACACGAGCTGAGAAATTGCAAACGTCGAGCAATTGCTCAGAGATGAAAAGTGCCAGCAGTGAAAGCTGTTGCTAGCCAGCCCCCTTCCTTGGAAGCGCTTTTGTAGGCCTAAGAAGACTGGGGCTCTGGGCTTCTCTAGCCACCTAATCTTCTGCTCATCCTCTCGCGCAGTCTAAAGAGAGCTCAGGTGAGAAATTGCAAACGTCGAGCAATTGCTCAGAGATGAAAAGTGCCAGCACTGAAAGCTGTTGCTAGCCAGCACCCTTCCTTGGAAGCGCTTTTATAGGCCTAAGAAGACTGGGGCTCTGGGCTTCTCTAGCCACCTAATCTTCTGCTCATCCTCTCGCGCACTCTAAAGAGAGTTCAGGTGAGAAATTGCAAACGTCGAGCAATTGCTCAGAGATGAAAAGTGCCAGCACTGAAAGCTGTTGCTAGCCAGCACCCTTCCTTGGAAGCGCTTTTGTAGGCCTAAGAAGACTGGGGCTCTGGGCTTCTCTAGCCACCTAATCTTCTGCTCATCCTCTCGCGCACTCTAAAGAGAGCTCAGGTGAGAAATTGCAAACGTCGAGCAATTGCTCAGCGATGAAAAGTGCCAGCAGTGAAAGCTGTTGCTAGCCAGCACCCTTCCTTGGTAGTGCTTTCACAGGCGCAACAACACTGGGGTTTGCGCTTCTCTAGCCACCAAATGTCACGGTCATTCTCTTTCCGTCTTGTAGACACGAGCTGAGAAATTGCAAACGTCGAGCAATTGCTCAGCGATGAAAAGTGCCAGCACTGAAAGCTGTTGCTAGCCAGCACCCTTCCTTGGAAGCGCTTTTGTAGGCTTAAGAAGACTGGGGCTCTGGGCTTCTCTAGCCACCTAATCTTCTCCTCATCCTCTCGCGCAATCTAAAGATAGCTCAGGTGAGAAATTGCAAACGTCGAGCAATTGCTCAGCGATGAAAAGTGCCAGCACTGAAAGCTCTTGCTAGCCAGCACCCTTCCTTGGAAATGCTTTCACAGGCACAGCAACACTGGGGTTTTGCGCTTCTCTAGCCACCAAAGGTCACGGTCATTCTCTTTCCGTCTCGTAGACACGAGCTGAGAAATTGCAAAGGTCGAGCAATTGCTCAGCGATGAAAAGTGCCAGCACTGAAAGCTGTTGCTAGCCAGCACCCTTCCTTGGAAGCACTTTCACAGGCGCAGTAACACTGGGGCTTTGCGCTTCTCTAGCCACCAAACGTCACGGTCCTTCTCCTTCCGTCTCGTAGACACGAGCTGAGAAATTGCAAACGTCCAGCAATTGCTCAGAGATGAAAAGTGCCAGCACTGAAAGCTGTTGCTAGCCAGCCCCCTTCCTTGGAAGCGCTTTTGTAGGCCTAAGAAGACTGGGGCTCTGGGCTTCTCTAGCCACCTAATCTTCTGCTCATCCTCTCGCGCACTCTAAAGAGAGCTCAGGTGAGAAATTGCAAACGTCGAGCAATTGCTCAGCGATGAAAAGTTGCAGCATTGAAAGCTCTTGCTAGCCAGCACCCTTCCTTGGAAGCGCTTTTGTAGCCCTTAGAACACTGGGGCTCTGGGCTTCTCTAGCCACCTAATCTTCTGCTCATCCTCTCGCACACTCTAAAGAGAGCTCAGGTGAGAAATTGCAAACGTCGAGCAATTGCTCAGAGATGGAAAGTGCCAGCACTGAAAGCTGTTGCTAGCCAGCACCCTTCCTTGGAAGCGCTTTCACAGGTGCATTAACACTGGGGCTTTGCGCTTCTCTAGCCACCAAACGTCATGGTCACTATCTCTCCCTCTCGTAGACATGAGCTGAGAAATTGCAAACGTCGAGCAATTGCTCAGAGATGAAAAGTGCCAGCACTGAAAGCTGTTGCTAGCCAGCACCCTTCCTTGGAAGCGCTTTCACAGGCACAGCAACACTGGGGCTTTGCGCTTCTCTAGCCACCAAAGGTCACGGTCATTCCCTTTCCGTCTCGTAGACACGAGCTGAGAAATTGCAAAGGTCGAGCAATTGCTCAGCGATGAAAAGTGCCAGCACTGAAAGCTGTTGCTAGCCAGCACCCTTCCTTGGAAGCGCTTTCACAGGCGCAGTAACACTGGGGCTCTGGGCATCTCTACCCACCAAACGTCACGGTCCTTCTCTTTCCGTCTCGTAGACACGAGCTGAGAAATTGCAAACGTCCAGCAATTGCTCAGAGATGAAAAGTGCCAGCACTGAAAGCTGTTGCTAGCCAGCACCCTTCCTTGGAAGCGCTTTTGTAGGCCTAAGAAGACTGGGGCTCTGGGCTTCTCTAGCCACCTAATCTTCTGCTCATCCTCTCGCGCACTCTAAAGAGAGTTCAGGTGAGAAATTGCAAACGTCGAGCAATTGCTCAGCGATGAAAAGTGCCAGCACTGAAAGCTCTTGCTAGCCAGCACCCTTCCTTGGAAGCGCTTTTGTAGGCCTAAGAACACTGGGGCTCTGGGCTTCTCTAGCCACCTAATCTTCTGCTCATCCTCTCGCGCACTCTAAAGAGAGCTCAGGTGAGAAATTGCAAACGTCGAGCAATTGCTCAGAGATGAAAAGTGCCAGCACTGAAAGCTGTTGCTAGCCAGCACCCTTCCTTGGAAGCGCTTTTATAGGCCTAAGAAGACTGGGGCTCTGGGCTTCTCTAGCCACCTAATCTTCTGCTCATCCTCTCGCGCACTCTAAAGAGAGCTCAGGTGAGAAATTGCAAACGTCGAGCAATTGCTCAGAGATGAAAAGTGCCAGCACTGAAAGCTCTTGCTAGCCAGCACCCTTCCTTGGAAGCGCTTTCACAGGCACAGTAACACTGGGGCTTTGCGCTTCTCTAGCCACCAAAGGTCACGGTCATTCCCTTTCCGTCTCGTAGACACGAGCTGAGAAATTGCAAACGTTGAGCAATTGCTCAGAGATGAAAAGTGCCAGCACTGAAAGCTCTTGCTAGCCAGCACCCTTCCTTGGAAGCGCTTTCACAGGCGCAGCAACACTGGGGCTTCGCGCTTCTCTACCCACCAAACGTCACGGTCACTCTCTCTCTGTCTCGTAGACACGAGCTGAGAAATTGCAAAGGTCGAGCAATTGCTCAGAGATGAAAAGTGCCAGCACTGAAAGCTGTTGCTAGCCAGCACCCTTCCTTGGAAGCGCTTTCACAGGCACAGCAACACTGGGGCTTTGCGCTTCTCTAGCCACCAAACGTCACGGTCATTCTCTTTCCGTGTCGTAGACACGAGATGAGAAATTGCAAACGTCGAGCAATTGCTCAGAGATGAAAAGTGCCAGCAGTGAAAGCTGTTGCTAGCCAGCAGCCTTCCTTGGAAGCGCTTTTGTAGGCCTAAGAACACTGGGGCTCTGGGCTTCTCTAGCCACCTAATCTTCTGCTCATCCTCTCGCGCACTCTAAAGAGAGCTCAGGTGAGAAATTGCAAACGTCGAGCAATTGCTCAGAGATGAAAAGTGCCAGCACTGAAAGCTGTTGCTAGCCAGCACCCTTCCTTGGAAGCGCTTTTGTAGGCCTAAGAACACTGGGGCTCTGGGCTTCTCTAGCCACCTAATCTTGTGCTCATCCTCTCGCGCACTCTAAAGAGAGCTCAGGTGAGAAATTGCAAACGTCGAGCAATTGCTCAGAGATGAAAAGTGCCAGCAGTGAAAGCTGTTGCTAGCCAGCACCCTTCCTTGGAAGCGCTTTCACAGGCGCATTAACACTGGGGCTTTGCTTTTCTCTAGCCACCAAACGTCACGGTCATTCTCTTTCCATCTCGTAGACACGAGCTGAGAAATTGAAAACGTCGAGCAATTGCTCAGCAATGAAAAGTGCCAGCACTGAAAGCTGTTGCTAGCCAGCACCCTTCCTTGGAAGCACTTTCACAGGCGCAGCAACACTGGGGCTTTGCGTTTCTCTAGCCACCAAACGTCACGGTCATTCTCTTTCCATCTCGTAGACACGAGCTGAGAAATTGCAAACGTCGAGCAATTGCTCAGAGATGAAAAGTGCCAGCTCTGAAAGCTGTTGCTAGCCAGCACCCTTCCTTGGAAGCGCTTTTGTAGGCCTAAGAACACTGGGGCTCTGGGCTTCTCTAGCCACCTCATCTTCTGCTCATCCTCTCGCGCACTCTAAAGAGAGCTCAGGTGAGAAATTGCAAACGTCGAGCAATTGCTCAGCGATGAAAAGTGGCAGCACTGAAAGCTCTTGCTAGCCAGCACCCTTCCTTGGAAGCGCTTTTGTAGGCCTAAGACCACTGGGGCTCTGGGCTTCTCTAGCCACCTAATCTTCTGCTCATCCTCTCGCGCACTCTAAAGAGAGCTCAGGTGAGAAATTGCAAACGTCGAGCAATTGCTCAGAGATGAAAAGTGCCAGCACTGAAAGCTCTTGCTAGCCAGCACCCTTCCTTGGAAGCGCTTTCACAGGCGCAGCAACACTGGGGCTTTGCGCTTCTCTAGCCACCAAAGGTCACGGTCACTCTCTTTCCGTCTCGTAGACACGAGCTGAGAAATTGCAAACGTCGAGCAATTGGTCAGAGATGAAAAGTGCCAGCACTGAAAGCTGTTGCTAGCCAGCACCCTTCCTTGGAAGCGCTTTCAGAGGCGCAGCAACACTGGGGCTTTGCGCTTCTCTACCCACCAAATATCACGGTCATTCTCTCTCCGTCTCGTAGACACGAGCTGAGAAATTGCAAACGTCGAGCAATTGCTCAGAGATGAAAAGTGCCAGCACTGAAAGCTGTTGCTAGCCAGCACCCTTCCTTGGAAGCGCTTTTGTAGGCCGAAGAACACTGGGGCTCTGGGCTTCTCAAGCCACCTAATCTTCTGCTCATCCTCTCGCACACTCTAAAGAGAGCTCAGGGGAGAAATTGCAAACGTCGAGCAATTGCTCTGCGATGAAAAGTGCCAGCAGTGAAAGCTCTTGCTAGCCAGCACCCTTCCTTGGAAGCGCTTTCACAGGCGCAGCAACACTGGGGCTTTGCGCTTCTCTAGCCACCAAAGGTCACGGTCCTTCTCTTTCCGTCTCGTAGACACGAGCTGAGAAATTGCAAACGTCGAGCAATTGCTCAGAGATGAAAAGTGCCAGCACTGAAAGCTGTTGCTAGCCAGCCCCCTTCCTTGGAAGCGCTTTTGTAGGCCTAAGAACACTGGGGCTCTGGGCTTCTCTAGCCACCTAATCTTCTGCTCATCCTCTCGCGCACTCTAAAGAGAGCTCAGGTGAGAAATTGCAAACGTCGAGCAATTGCTCAGAGATGAAAAGTGCCAGCACTGAAAGCTGTTGCTAGCCAGCCCCCTTCCTTGGAAGCGCTTTTGTAGGCCTAAGAAGACTGGGGCTCTGGGCTTCTCTAGCCACCTAATCTTCTGCTCATCCTCTCGCGCACTCTAAAGAGACCTCAGGTGAGAAATTGCAAACGTCGAGCAATTGCCCAGAGATGAAAAGTGCCAGCACTGAAAGCTCTTGCTAGCCAGCACCCTTCCTTGGAAGCGCTTTCACAGGCGCAGCAACACTGGGGCTTTGCGCTTCTCTAGCCACCAAACATCACGGTCATTCTCTCTCCGTCTCGTAGACACGAGCTGAGAAATTGCAAACGTCGAGCAATTGCTCAGCAATGAAAAGTGCCAGCACTGAAAGCTGTTGCTAGCCAGCCCCCTTCCTTGGAAGCGCTTTTGTAGGCTTAAGAAGACTGGGGCTCTGGGCTTCTCTAGCCACCTAATCTTCTGCTCATCCTCTCGCGCACTCTAAAGAGAGCTCAGGTGACAAATTGCAAACGTCGAGCAATTGCTCAGAGATGAAAAGTGCCAGCACTGAAAGCTCTTGCTAGCCAGCACCCTTCCTTGGAAGCGCTTTCACAGGCACAGTAACACTGGGGCTTTGCGCTTCTCTAGCCACCAAAGGTCACGGTCATTCCCTTTCCGTCTCGTAGACACGAGCTGAGAAATTGCAAACGTTGAGCAATTGCTCAGCGATGAAAAGTGCCAGCACTGAAAGCTGTTGCTAGCCAGCACCCTTCCTTGGAAGCACTTTCACAGGCGCAGCAACACTGGGGCTCTGGGCATCTCTACCCACCAAACGTCACGGTCCTTCTCTTTCCGTCTCGTAGACACGAGCTGAGAAATTGCAAACGTCCAGCAATTGCTCAGAGATGAAAAGTGCCAGCACTGAAAGCTGTTGCTAGCCAGCACCCTTCCTTGGAAGCGCTTTTGTAGGCCTAAGAAGACTGGGGCTCTGGGCTTCTCTAGCCACCTAATCTTCTGCTCATCCTCTCGCGCAGTCTAAAGAGAGCTCAGGTGAGAAATTGCAAACGTCGAGCAATTGCTCAGCGATGAAAAGTGCCAGCACTGAAAGCTGTTGCTAGCCAGCACCCTTCCTTGGAAGCGCTTTTGTAGGCCTAAGAAGACTGGGGCTCTGGGCTTCTCTAGCCACCTAATCTTCTGCTCATCCTCTCACGCACTCTAAAGAGAGCTCAGGTGAGAAATTGCAAATGTCGAGCAATTGCTCAGAGATGAAAAGTGCCAGCAGTGAAAGCTGTTGCTAGCCAGCACCCTTCCTTGGAAGCGCTTTTATAGGCCTAAGAAGACTGGGGCTCTGGGCTTCTCTAGCCACCTAATCTTCTGCTCATCCTCTCGCGCACTCTAAAGAGAGCTCAGGTGAGAAATTGCAAACGTCGAGCAATTGCTCAGAGATGAAAAGTGCCAGCACTGAAAGCTCTTGCTAGCCAGCACCCTTCCTTGGAAGCGCTTTTGTAGGCCTAAGAACACTGGGGCTCTGGGCTTCTCTAGCCACCTAATCTTCTGCTCATCCTCTCGCGCACTCTAAAGAGAGCTCAGGTGAGAAATTGCAAACGTCGAGCAATTGCTCAGCGATGAAAAGTTGCAGCATTGAAAGCTCTTGCTAGCCAGCACCCTTCCTTGGAAGCGCTTTTGTAGCCCTTAGAACACTGGGGCTCTGGGCTTCTCTAGCCACCTAATCTTCTGCTCATCCTCTCGCACACTCTAAAGAGAGCTCAGGTGAGAAATTGCAAACGTCGAGCAATTGCTCAGAGATGGAAAGTGCCAGCACTGAAAGCTGTTGCTAGCCAGCACCCTTCCTTGGAGCGCTTTCACAGGTGCATTAACACTGGGGCTTTGCGCTTCTCTAGCCACCAAACGTCATGGTCACTATCTCTCCCTCTCGTAGACATGAGCTGAGAAATTGCAAACGTCGAGCAATTGCTCAGAGATGAAAAGTGCCAGCACTGAAAGCTGTTGCTAGCCAGCACCCTTCCTTGGAAGCGCTTTCACAGGCACAGCAACACTGGGGCTTTGCGCTTCTCTAGCCACCAAAGGTCACGGTCATTCCCTTTCCGTCTCGTAGACACGAGCTGAGAAATTGCAAAGGTCGAGCAATTGCTCAGCGATGAAAAGTGCCAGCACTGAAAGCTGTTGCTAGCCAGCACCCTTCCTTGGAAGCGCTTTCACAGGCGCAGTAACACTGGGGCTCTGGGCATCTCTACCCACCAAACGTCACGGTCCTTCTCTTTCCGTCTCGTAGACACGAGCTGAGAAATTGCAAACGTCCAGCAATTGCTCAGAGATGAAAAGTGCCAGCACTGAAAGCTGTTGCTAGCCAGCACCCTTCCTTGGAAGCGCTTTTGTAGGCCTAAGAAGACTGGGGCTCTGGGCTTCTCTAGCCACCTAATCTTCTGCTCATCCTCTCGCGCACTCTAAAGAGAGTTCAGGTGAGAAATTGCAAACGTCGAGCAATTGCTCAGCGATGAAAAGTGCCAGCACTGAAAGCTCTTGCTAGCCAGCACCCTTCCTTGGAAGCGCTTTTGTAGGCCTAAGAACACTGGGGCTCTGGGCTTCTCTAGCCACCTAATCTTCTGCTCATCCTCTCGCGCACTCTAAAGAGAGCTCAGGTGAGAAATTGCAAACGTCGAGCAATTGCTCAGAGATGAAAAGTGCCAGCACTGAAAGCTGTTGCTAGCCAGCACCCTTCCTTGGAAGCGCTTTTATAGGCCTAAGAAGACTGGGGCTCTGGGCTTCTCTAGCCACCTAATCTTCTGCTCATCCTCTCGCGCACTCTAAAGAGAGCTCAGGTGAGAAATTGCAAACGTCGAGCAATTGCTCAGAGATGAAAAGTGCCAGCACTGAAAGCTCTTGCTAGCCAGCACCCTTCCTTGGAAGCGCTTTCACAGGCACAGTAACACTGGGGCTTTGCGCTTCTCTAGCCACCAAAGGTCACGGTCATTCCCTTTCCGTCTCGTAGACACGAGCTGAGAAATTGCAAACGTTGAGCAATTGCTCAGAGATGAAAAGTGCCAGCACTGAAAGCTCTTGCTAGCCAGCACCCTTCCTTGGAAGCGCTTTCACAGGCGCAGCAACACTGGGGCTTCGCGCTTCTCTACCCACCAAACGTCACGGTCACTCTCTCTCTGTCTCGTAGACACGAGCTGAGAAATTGCAAAGGTCGAGCAATTGCTCAGAGATGAAAAGTGCCAGCACTGAAAGCTGTTGCTAGCCAGCACCCTTCCTTGGAAGCGCTTTCACAGGCACAGCAACACTGGGGCTTTGCGCTTCTCTAGCCACCAAACGTCACGGTCATTCTCTTTCCGTGTCGTAGACACGAGATGAGAAATTGCAAACGTCGAGCAATTGCTCAGAGATGAAAAGTGCCAGCAGTGAAAGCTGTTGCTAGCCAGCAGCCTTCCTTGGAAGCGCTTTTGTAGGCCTAAGAACACTGGGGCTCTGGGCTTCTCTAGCCACCTAATCTTCTGCTCATCCTCTCGCGCACTCTAAAGAGAGCTCAGGTGAGAAATTGCAAACGTCGAGCAATTGCTCAGAGATGAAAAGTGCCAGCACTGAAAGCTGTTGCTAGCCAGCACCCTTCCTTGGAAGCGCTTTTGTAGGCCTAAGAACACTGGGGCTCTGGGCTTCTCTAGCCACCTAATCTTGTGCTCATCCTCTCGCGCACTCTAAAGAGAGCTCAGGTGAGAAATTGCAAACGTCGAGCAATTGCTCAGAGATGAAAAGTGCCAGCAGTGAAAGCTGTTGCTAGCCAGCACCCTTCCTTGGAAGCGCTTTCACAGGCGCATTAACACTGGGGCTTTGCTTTTCTCTAGCCACCAAACGTCACGGTCATTCTCTTTCCATCTCGTAGACACGAGCTGAGAAATTGAAAACGTCGAGCAATTGCTCAGCAATGAAAAGTGCCAGCACTGAAAGCTGTTGCTAGCCAGCACCCTTCCTTGGAAGCACTTTCACAGGCGCAGCAACACTGGGGCTTTGCGTTTCTCTAGCCACCAAACGTCACGGTCATTCTCTTTCCATCTCGTAGACACGAGCTGAGAAATTGCAAACGTCGAGCAATTGCTCAGAGATGAAAAGTGCCAGCTCTGAAAGCTGTTGCTAGCCAGCACCCTTCCTTGGAAGCGCTTTTGTAGGCCTAAGAACACTGGGGCTCTGGGCTTCTCTAGCCACCTCATCTTCTGCTCATCCTCTCGCGCACTCTAAAGAGAGCTCAGGTGAGAAATTGCAAACGTCGAGCAATTGCTCAGCGATGAAAAGTGGCAGCACTGAAAGCTCTTGCTAGCCAGCACCCTTCCTTGGAAGCGCTTTTGTAGGCCTAAGACCACTGGGGCTCTGGGCTTCTCTAGCCACCTAATCTTCTGCTCATCCTCTCGCGCACTCTAAAGAGAGCTCAGGTGAGAAATTGCAAACGTCGAGCAATTGCTCAGAGATGAAAAGTGCCAGCACTGAAAGCTCTTGCTAGCCAGCACCCTTCCTTGGAAGCGCTTTCACAGGCGCAGCAACACTGGGGCTTTGCGCTTCTCTAGCCACCAAAGGTCACGGTCACTCTCTTTCCGTCTCGTAGACACGAGCTGAGAAATTGCAAACGTCGAGCAATTGGTCAGAGATGAAAAGTGCCAGCACTGAAAGCTGTTGCTAGCCAGCACCCTTCCTTGGAAGCGCTTTCAGAGGCGCAGCAACACTGGGGCTTTGCGCTTCTCTACCCACCAAATATCACGGTCATTCTCTCTCCGTCTCGTAGACACGAGCTGAGAAATTGCAAACGTCGAGCAATTGCTCAGAGATGAAAAGTGCCAGCACTGAAAGCTGTTGCTAGCCAGCACCCTTCCTTGGAAGCGCTTTTGTAGGCCGAAGAACACTGGGGCTCTGGGCTTCTCAAGCCACCTAATCTTCTGCTCATCCTCTCGCACACTCTAAAGAGAGCTCAGGGGAGAAATTGCAAACGTCGAGCAATTGCTCTGCGATGAAAAGTGCCAGCAGTGAAAGCTCTTGCTAGCCAGCACCCTTCCTTGGAAGCGCTTTCACAGGCGCAGCAACACTGGGGCTTTGCGCTTCTCTAGCCACCAAAGGTCACGGTCCTTCTCTTTCCGTCTCGTAGACACGAGCTGAGAAATTGCAAACGTCGAGCAATTGCTCAGAGATGAAAAGTGCCAGCACTGAAAGCTGTTGCTAGCCAGCCCCCTTCCTTGGAAGCGCTTTTGTAGGCCTAAGAACACTGGGGCTCTGGGCTTCTCTAGCCACCTAATCTTCTGCTCATCCTCTCGCGCACTCTAAAGAGAGCTCAGGTGAGAAATTGCAAACGTCGAGCAATTGCTCAGAGATGAAAAGTGCCAGCACTGAAAGCTGTTGCTAGCCAGCCCCCTTCCTTGGAAGCGCTTTTGTAGGCCTAAGAAGACTGGGGCTCTGGGCTTCTCTAGCCACCTAATCTTCTGCTCATCCTCTCGCGCACTCTAAAGAGACCTCAGGTGAGAAATTGCAAACGTCGAGCAATTGCCCAGAGATGAAAAGTGCCAGCACTGAAAGCTCTTGCTAGCCAGCACCCTTCCTTGGAAGCGCTTTCACAGGCGCAGCAACACTGGGGCTTTGCGCTTCTCTAGCCACCAAACATCACGGTCATTCTCTCTCCGTCTCGTAGACACGAGCTGAGAAATTGCAAACGTCGAGCAATTGCTCAGCAATGAAAAGTGCCAGCACTGAAAGCTGTTGCTAGCCAGCCCCCTTCCTTGGAAGCGCTTTTGTAGGCTTAAGAAGACTGGGGCTCTGGGCTTCTCTAGCCACCTAATCTTCTGCTCATCCTCTCGCGCACTCTAAAGAGAGCTCAGGTGACAAATTGCAAACGTCGAGCAATTGCTCAGAGATGAAAAGTGCCAGCACTGAAAGCTCTTGCTAGCCAGCACCCTTCCTTGGAAGCGCTTTCACAGGCACAGTAACACTGGGGCTTTGCGCTTCTCTAGCCACCAAAGGTCACGGTCATTCCCTTTCCGTCTCGTAGACACGAGCTGAGAAATTGCAAACGTTGAGCAATTGCTCAGCGATGAAAAGTGCCAGCACTGAAAGCTGTTGCTAGCCAGCACCCTTCCTTGGAAGCACTTTCACAGGCGCAGCAACACTGGGGCTCTGGGCATCTCTACCCACCAAACGTCACGGTCCTTCTCTTTCCGTCTCGTAGACACGAGCTGAGAAATTGCAAACGTCCAGCAATTGCTCAGAGATGAAAAGTGCCAGCACTGAAAGCTGTTGCTAGCCAGCACCCTTCCTTGGAAGCGCTTTTGTAGGCCTAAGAAGACTGGGGCTCTGGGCTTCTCTAGCCACCTAATCTTCTGCTCATCCTCTCGCGCAGTCTAAAGAGAGCTCAGGTGAGAAATTGCAAACGTCGAGCAATTGCTCAGCGATGAAAAGTGCCAGCACTGAAAGCTGTTGCTAGCCAGCACCCTTCCTTGGAAGCGCTTTTGTAGGCCTAAGAAGACTGGGGCTCTGGGCTTCTCTAGCCACCTAATCTTCTGCTCATCCTCTCACGCACTCTAAAGAGAGCTCAGGTGAGAAATTGCAAATGTCGAGCAATTGCTCAGAGATGAAAAGTGCCAGCAGTGAAAGCTGTTGCTAGCCAGCACCCTTCCTTGGAAGCGCTTTTATAGGCCTAAGAAGACTGGGGCTCTGGGCTTCTCTAGCCACCTAATCTTCTGCTCATCCTCTCGCGCACTCTAAAGAGAGCTCAGGTGAGAAATTGCAAACGTCGAGCAATTGCTCAGAGATGAAAAGTGCCAGCACTGAAAGCTCTTGCTAGCCAGCACCCTTCCTTGGAAGCGCTTTTGTAGGCCTAAGAACACTGGGGCTCTGGGCTTCTCTAGCCACCTAATCTTCTGCTCATCCTCTCGCGCACTCTAAAGAGAGCTCAGGTGACAAATTGCAAACGTCGAGCAATTGCTCAGAGATGAAAAGTGCCAGCACTGAAAGCTGTTGCTAGCCAGCACCCTTCCTTGGTAGTGCTTTCACAGGCGCAACAACACTGGGGCTTTGCGCTTCTCTAGCCACCAAATGTCACGGTCATTCTCTTTCCGTCTCATAGACACGAGCTGAGAAATTGCAAACGTTGAGCAATTGCTCAGCGATGAAAAGTGCCAGCACTGAAAGCTGTTGCTAGCCAGCACCCTTCCTTGGAAGCGCTTTTGTAGGCTTAAGAAGACTGGGGCTCTGGGCTTCTCTAGCCACCTAATCTTCTGCTCATCCTCTCGCGCAATCTAAAGATAGCTCAGGTGAGAAATTGCAAACGTCCAGCAATTGCTCAGCGATGAAAAGTGCCAGCACTGAAAGCTCTTGCTAGCCAGCACCCTTCCTTGGAAATGCTTTCACAGGCACAGCAACACTGGGGCTTTGCGCTTCTCTAGCCACCAAACGTCACGGTCATTCTCTTTCCGTCTCGTAGACACGAGCTGAGAAATTGCAAAGGTCGAGCAATTGCTCAGCGATGAAAAGTGCCAGCACTGAAAGCTGTTGCTAGCCAGCACCCTTCCTTGGAAGCGCTTTCACAGGCGCAGTAACACTGGGGCTTTGCGCTTCTCTAGCCACCAAAGGTCACGGTCCTTCTCTTTCTGTCTCGTAGACACGAGCTGAGAAATTGCAAACGTCGATCAATTGCTCAGAGATGAAAAGTGCCAGCACTGAAAGCTGTTGCTAGCCAGCACCCTTCCTTGGAAGCGCTTTTGTAGGCCTAAGAACACTGGGGCTCTGGGCTTCTCTAGCCACCTAATCCTCTGCTCATCCTCTCGCGCACTCTAAAGAGAGCTCAGGTGAGAAATTGCAAACGTCGAGCAATTGCTCAGCGATGAAAAGTGCCAGCATTGAAAGCTGTTGCTAGCCAGCACCCTTCCTTGGAAGCGCTTTTGTAGGCCTAAGACCACTGGGGCTCTGGGCTTCTCTAGCCACCTAATCTTCTGCTCATCCTCTCGCGCACTCTAAAGAGAGCTCAGGTGAGAAATTGCAAACGTCGAGCAATTGCTCAGAGATGAAAAGTGCCAGCACTGAAAGCTGTTGCTAGCCAGCACCCTTCCTTGGAAGCGCTTTCACAGGCGCAACAACACTGGGGCTTTGCGCTTCTCTAGCCACCAAACGTCATGGTCACTATCTCTCCCTCTCGTAGACATGAGCTGAGAAATTGCAAACGTCGAGCAATTGCTCAGAGATGAAAAGTGCCAGCACTGAAAGCTCTTGCTAGCCAGCACCCTTCCTTGGAAGCGCTTTCACAGGCGCAGCAACACTGGGGCTTTGCGCTTCTCTAGCCACCAAAGGTCACGGTCATTCCCTTTCCGTCTCGTAGACACGAGCTGAGAAATTGCAAACGTTGAGCAATTGCTCAGCGATGAAAAGTGCCAGCACTGAAAGCTGTTGCTAGCCAGCACCCTTCCTTGGAAGCACTTTCACAGGCGCAGCAACACTGGGGCTCTGGGCATCTCTACCCACCAAACGTCACGGTCCTTCTCTTTCCGTCTCGTAGACACGAGCTGAGAAATTGCAAACGTCCAGCAATTGCTCAGAGATGAAAAGTGCCAGCACTGAAAGCTGTTGCTGGCCAGCACCCTTCCTTGGAAGCGCTTTTGTAGGCCTAAGAAGACTGGGGCTCTGGGCTTCTCTAGCCACCTAATCTCTGCTCATCCTCTCGCGCACTCTAAAGAGAGCTCAGGTGAGAAATTGCAAACGTCGAGCAATTGCTCAGCGATGAAAAGTGCCAGCACTGAAAGCTCTTGCTAGCCAGCCCCCTTCCTTGGAAGCGCTTTTATAGGCCTAAGAAGACTGGGGCTCTGGGCTTCTCTAGCCACCTAATCTTCTGCTCATCCTCTCGCGCACTCTAAAGAGAGCTCAGGTGAGAAATTGCAAACGTCGAGCAATTGCTCAGCAATGAAAAGTGCCAGCAGTGAAAGCTGTTGCTAGCCAGCACCCTTCCTTGGAAGCGCTTTTATAGGCCTAAGAAGACTGGGGCTCTGGGCTTCTCTAGCCACCTAATCTTCTGCTCATCCTCTCGCGCACTCTAAAGTGACCTCAGGTGAGAAATTGCAAACGTCGAGCAATTGCTCAGAGATGAAAAGTGCCAGCACTGAAAGCTCTTGCTAGCCAGCACCCTTCCTTGGAAGCGCTTTCACAGGCACAGTAACACTGGGGCTTTGCGCTTCTCTAGCCACCAAAGGTCACGGTCATTCCCTTTCCGTCTCGTAGACACGAGCTGAGAAATTGCAAACGTTGAGCAATTGCTCAGAGATGAAAAGTGCCAGCACTGAAAGCTCTTGCTAGCCAGCACCCTTCCTTGGAAGCGCTTTCACAGGCGCAGCAACACTGGGGCTTCGCGCTTCTCTACCCACCAAACGTCACGGTCACTCTCTCTCCGTCTCGTAGACACGAGCTGAGAAATTGCAAACGTCGAGCAATTGCTCAGAGATGAAAAGTGCCAGCACTGAAAGCTGTTGCTAGCCAGCCCCCTTCCTTGGAAGCGCTTTTGTAGGCCTAAGAAGACTGGGGCTCTGGGCTTCTCTAGCCACCTAATCTTCTGCTCATCCTCTCGCGCACTCTAAAGAGAGCTCAGGTGAGAAATTGCAAACGTCGAGCAATTGCTCAGAGATGAAAAGTGCCAGCACTGAAAGCTGTTGCTAGCCAGCACCCTTCCTTGGAAGCGCTTTCACAGGCGCAGTAACACTGGGGCTTTGCGCTTCTCTAGCCACCAAACGTCATGGTCACTATCTCTCCGTCTCGTAGACATGAGCTGAGAAATTGCAAACGTCGAGCAATTGCTCAGAGATGAAAAGTGCCAGCACTGAAAGCTGTTGCTAGCCAGCAGCCTTCCTTGGAAGCGCTTTTGTAGGCCTAAGAAGACTGGGGCTCTGGGCTTCTCTAGCCACCTAATCTTCTGCTCATCCTCTCGCGCACTCTAAAGAGAGCTCAGGTGAGAAATTGCAAACGTCGAGCAATTGCTCAACGATGAAAAGTGCCAGCACTGAAAGCTCTTGCTAGCCAGCACCCTTCCTTGGAAGCGCTTTTGTAGGCCTAAGAAGACTGGGGCTCTGGGCTTCTCTAGCCACCTAATCTTCTGCTCATCCTCTCGCGCACTCTAAAGAGAGCTCAGGTGAGAAATTGCAAACGTCGAGCAATTGCTCAGCGATGAAAAGTGCCAGCACTGAAAGCTGTTGCTAGCCAGCACCCTTCCTTGGAAGCGCTTTCACAGGCGCATTAACACTGGGGCTTTGCTTTTCTCTAGCCACCAAACGTCACGGTCATTCTCTTTCCATCTCGTAGACACGAGCTGAGAAATTGAAAACGTCGAGCAATTGCTCAGCAATGAAAAGTGCCAGCACTGAAAGCTCTTGCTAGCCAGCACCCTTCCTTGGAAGCGCTTTTGTAGGCCTAAGAACACTGGGGCTCTGGGCTTCTCTAGCCACCTAATCTTCTGCTCATCCTCTCGCGCACTCTAAAGAGAGCTCAGGTGAGAAATTGCAAACGTTGAGCAATTGCTCAGAGATGAAAAGTGCCAGCACTGAAAGCTCTTGCTAGCCAGCACCCTTCCTTGGAAGCGCTTTCACAGGCACAGTAACACTGGGGCTTTGCGCTTCTCTAGCCACCAGATGTCACGGTCATTCCCTTTCCGTCTCGTAGACACGAGCTGAGAAATTGCAAACGTTGAGCAATTGCTCAGAGAGGAAAAGTGCCAGCACTGAAAGCTGTTGCTAGCCAGCACCCTTCCTTGGAAGCACTTTCACAGGCGCAGCAACACTGGGGCTCTGGGCATCTCTACCCACCAAACGTCACGGTCCTTCTCTTTCCGTCTCGTAAACACGAGCTGAGAAATTGCAAACGTCCAGCAATTGCTCAGAGATGAAAAGTGCCAGCACTGAAAGCTGTTGCTAGCCAGCACCCTTCCTTGGAAGCGCTTTTGTAGGCCTAAGAACACTGGGGGTCTGGGCTTCTCTAGCCACCTACTCTTCTGCTCATCCTCTCGCGCACTCTAAAGAGAGCTCAGGTGAGAAATTGCAAACGTTGAGCAATTGCTCAGAGATGGAAAGTGCCAGCACTGAAAGCTCTTGCTAGCCAGCACCCTTCCTTGGAAGCGCTTTCACAGGCGCAGCAACACTGGGGCTTTGCGCTTCTCTACCCACCAAACGTCACGGTCTCTCTCTCTCCGTCTCGTAGACACGAGCTGAGAAATTGCAAACGTCGAGCAATTGCTCAGAGATGAAAAGTGCCAGCACTGAAAGCTCTTGCTAGCCAGCACCCTTCCTTGGAAGCGCTTTTGTAGGCCTAAGAAGACTGGGGCTCTGGGCTTCTCTAACCACCGAATCTTCTGCTCATCCTCTCGCGCACTCTAAAGAGAGCTCAGGTGAGAAATTGCAAACGTCGAGCAATTGCTCAGAGATGAAAAGTGCCAGCACTGAAAGCTCTTGCTAGCCAGCACCCTTCCTTGGAAGCGCTTTCACGGGCGCAACAACACTGGGGCTCTGGGCTTCTCTAGCCACCTAATCTTCTGCTCATCCTCTCGCGCACTCTAAAGAGAGCTCAGGTGAGAAATTGCAAACGTCGAGCAATTGCTCAGCGATGAAAAGTGCCAGCACTGAAAGCTCTTGCTAGCCAGCACCCTTCCTTGGAAGCGCTTTTGTAGGCCTAAGAAGACTGGGGCTCTGGGCTTCTCTAGCCACCTAATCTTCTGCTCATCCTCTCGCGCACTCTAAAGAGAGCTCAGGTGAGAAATTGCAAACGTCGAGCAATTGCTCAGCGATGAAAAGTGCCAGCATTGAAAGCTGTTGCTAGCCAGCACCCTTCCTTGGAAGCGCTTTCACAGGCGCAGTAACACTGGGGCTTTGCGCTTCTATAGCCACCAAATGTCACGGTCATTCTCTTTCCGTCTCGTAGACACGAGCTGAGAAATTGCAAACGTTGAGCAATTGCTCAGAGATGAAAAGTGCCAGCACTGAAAGCTGTTGCTAGCCAGCACCCTTCCTTGGAAGCGCTTTTGTAGCCCTTAGAACACTGGGGGTCTGGGCTTCTCTAGCCACCTAATCTTCTGCTCATCCTCTCGCGCACTCTAAAGAGAGCTCAGGTGAGAAATTGCAAACGTCCAGCAATTGCTCAGCGATGAAAAGTGCCAGCACTGAAAGCTCTTGCTAGCCAGCACCCTTCCTTGGAAGCGCTTTCACAGGCACAGCAACACTGGGGCTTTGCGCTTCTCTAGCCACCAAACGTCACGGTCCTTCTCTTTCCGTCTCGTAGACACGAGCTGAGAAATTGCAAACGTCGAGCAATTGCTCAGAGATGAAAAGTGCCAGCACTGAAAGCTGTTGCTAGCCAGCACCCTTCCTTGGAAGCGCTTTTGTAGCCCTAAGAACACTGGGGCTCTGGGCTTCTCTAGCCACCTAATCTTCTGCTCATCCTCTCGCGCACTCTAAAGAGAGCTCAGGTGAGAAATTGCAAACGTCCAGCAATTGCTCAGCGATGAAGAGTGCCAGCACTGAAAGCTGTTTCTAGCCAGCACCCTTCCTTGGAAGCGCTTTCACAGGCGCAGTAACACTGGGGCTTTGCGCTTCTCTAGCCACCAAACGTCACTGTCATTCTCTTTCCGTCTCGTAGACACGAGCTGAGAAATTGCAAATGTCGAGCAATTGCTCAGCGATGAAAAGTGCCAGCACTGAAAGCTGTTGCTAGCCAGCCCCCTTCCTTGGAAGCGCTTTTGTAGGCCTAAGAAGACTGGGGCTCTGGGCTTCTCTAGCCACCTAATCTTCTGCTCATCCTCTCGCGCAGTCTAAAGAGAGCTCAGGTGAGAAATTGCAAACGTCGAGCAATTGCTCAGAGATGAAAAGTGCCAGCACTGAAAGCTGTTGCTAGCCAGCACCCTTCCTTGGAAGCGCTTTTGTAGGCCTAAGAAGACTGGGGCTCTGGGCTTCTCTAGCCACCTAATCTTCTGCTCATCCTCTCGCGCACTCTAAAGAGAGCTCAGGTGAGAAATTGCAAACGTCGAGCAATTGCTCAGAGATGAAAAGTGCCAGCACTGAAAGCTCTTGCTAGCCAGCACCCTTCCTTGGAAGCGCTTTCACAGGCACAGTAACACTGGGGCTTTGCGCTTCTCTAGCCACCAAAGGTCACGGTCATTCTCTTTCCATCTCGTAGACACGAGCTGAGAAATTGCAAACGTTGAGCAATTGCTCAGCGATGAAAAGTGCCAGCACTGAAAGCTGTTGCTAGCCAGCACCCTTCCTTGGAAGCACTTTCACAGGCGCAGCAACACTGGGGCTCTGGGCATCTCTACCCACCAAACGTCACGGTCCTTCTCTTTCCGTCTCGTAGATACGAGCTGAGAAATTGAAAAACGTCGAGCAATTGCTCAGCGATGAAAAGTGCCAGCACTGAAAGCTGTTGCTAGCCAGCACCCTTCCTTGGAAGCGCTTTTGTAGGCCTAAGAAGACTGGGGCTCTGGGCTTCTCTAGCCCCCTAATCTTCTGCTCATCCTCTCGCGCACTCTAAAGAGAGCTCAGGTGACAAATTGCAAACGTCGAGCAATTGCTCAGAGATGGAAAGTGCCAGCACTGAAAGCTCTTGCTAGCCAGCACCCTTTCTTGGAAGCGCTTTCACAGGCACAGTAACACTGGGGCTTTGCGCTTCTCTACCCACCAAACGTCACGGTCACTCTCTCTCCGTCTCGTAGACACGAGCTGAGAAATTGCAAACGTCGAGCAATTGCTCCGAGATGAAAAGTGCCAGCACTGAAAGCTGTTGCTAGCCAGCCCCCTTCCTTGGAAGCGCTTTTGTAGGCCTAAGAAGACTGGGGCTCTGGGCTTCTCTAGCCACCTAATCTTCTGCTCATCCTCTCGCGCACTCTAAAGAGAAACCAGGTGAGAAATTGCAAACGTCGAGCAATTGCTCAGAGATGAAAAGTGGCAGCACTGAAAGCTGTTGCTAGCCAGCACCCTTCCTTGGAAGCGCTTTCACAGGCGCAGCAACACTGGGGCTTTGCGCTTCTCTAGCCACCTAATCTTCTGCTCATCCTCTCGCGCACTCTAAAGAGAGCTCAGGTGAGAAATTGCAAACGTCGAGCAATTGCTCAGCGATGAAAAGTGCCAGCACTGAAAGCTGTTGCTAGCCAGCACCCTTCCTTGGAAGCGCTTTTGTAGGCCTAAGAAGACTGGGGCTCTGGGCTTCTCTAGCCACCTAATCTTCTGCTCATCCTCTCGCGCACTCTAAAGAGAGCTCAGGTGAGAAATTGCAAACGTCGAGCAATTGCTCAGAGAGGAAAAGTGCCAGCACTGAAAGCTGTTGCTAGCCAGCCCCCTTCCTTGGAAGCGCTTTTATAGGCCTAAGAAGACTGGGGCTCTGGGCTTCTCTAGCCCCCTAATCTTCTGCTCATCCTCTCGCGCACTCTAAAGAGAGCTCAGGTGAGAAATTGCAAACGTCGAGCAATTGCTCAGAGATGAAAAGTGCCAGCACTGAAAGCTGTTGCTAGCCAGCACCCTTCCTTGGAAGCGCTTTCACAGGTGCAGCAACACTGGGGCTTTGCGCTTCTCTACCCACCAAACGTCACGGTCACTCTCTCTCCGTCTCGTAGACGTGAGCTGAGAAATTGCAAAGGTCGAGCAATTGCTCAGCGATGAAAAGTGCCAGCACTGAAAGCTGTTGCTAGCCAGCACCCTTCCTTGGAAGCGCTTTTGTAGGCCTAAGAAGACTGGGGCTCTGGGCTTCTCTAGCCACCTAATCTTCTGCTCATCCTCTCGCGCACTCTAAAGAGAGCTCAGGTGAGAAATTGCAAACGTCCAGCAATTGCTCAGCGATGAAAAGTGCCAGCACTGAAAGCTGTTGCTAGCCAGCACCCTTCCTTGGAAGCGCTTTCACAGGCGCAGTAACACTGGGGCTTTGCGCTTCTCTACCCACCAAAGGTCACGGTCATTCTCTTTCCGTCTCGTAGACACGAGCTGAGAAATTGCAAACGTCGAGCAATTGCTCAGAGATGAAAAGTGCCAGCACTGAAAGCTGTTGCTAGCCAGCACCCTTCCTTGGAAGCGCTTTTGTAGGCCTAAGAAGACTGGGGCTCTGGGCTTCTCTAGCCACCTCATCTTCTGCTCATCCTCTCGCGCACTCTAAAGAGAGCTCAGGTGAGAAATTGCAAACGTCGAGCAATTGCTCAGAGATGAAAAGTGCCAGCACTGAAAGCTGTTGCTAGCCAGCACCCTTCCTTGGAAGCGCTTTTGTAGGCCTAAGAAGACTGGGGCTCTGGGCTTCTCTAGCCACCTAATCTTCTGCTCATCCTCTCGCGCACTCTAAAGAGAGCTCAGGTGAGAAATTGCAAACGTCGAGCAATTGCTCAGCGATGAAAAGTGCCAGCACTGAAAGCTGTTTCTAGCCAGCACCCTTCCTTGGAAGCGCTTTCACAGGCGCAACAACACTGGGGCTTTGCGCTTCTCTACCCACCAAACGTCACGGTCATTCTCTTTCCGTGTCGTAGACACGAGCTGAGAAATTGCAAACGTCAAGCAATTGCTCAGCGATGAAAAGTGCCAGCACTGAAAGCTGTTGCTAGCCAGCACCCTTCCTTGGAAGCGCTTTTGTAGGCCTAAGAAGACTGGGGCTCTGGGCTTCTCTAGCCACCTAATCTTCTGCTCATCCTCTTGCGCAGTCTAAAGAGAGCTCAGGTGAGAAATTGCAAACGTCGAGCAATTGCTCAGAGATGAAAAGTGCCAGCACTGAAAGCTGTTGCTAGCCAGCACCCTTCCTTGGAAGCGCTTTCACAGGCGCAGCAACACTGGGGCTTTGCGCTTCTCTAGCCACCAAACGTCACGGTCCTTCTCTTTCCGTCTCGTAGACACGAGCTGAGAAATTGCAAACGTCGAGCAATTGCTCAGAGATGAAAAGTGCCAGCACTGAAAGCTGTTGCTAGCCAGCCCCCTTCCTTGGAAGCGCTTTTGTAGGCCTAAGAAGACTGGGGCTCTGGGCTTCTCTAGCCACCTAATCTTCTGCTCATCCTCTCGCGCACTCTAAAGAGAGCTCAGGGGAGAAATTGCAAAGGTCGAGCAATTGCTCAGAGATGAAAATTGCCAGCACTGGAAGCTGTTGCTAGCCAGCACCCTTCCTTGGAAGCGCTTTCACAGGCACAGCAACACTGGGGCTTTGCGCTTCTCTAGCCACCAAACGTCAATGTCATTCTCTTTCCGTCTTGTAGACACGAGCTGAGAAATTGCAAACGTCGAGCAATTGCTCAGCGATGAAAAGTGCCAGCACTGGAAGCTGTTGCTAGCCAGCACCCTTCCTTGGAAGCGCTTTTGTAGGCCTAAGAAGACTGGGGCTCTGGGCTTCTCTAGCCACCTAATCTTCTGCTCATCCTCTCGCGCACTCTAAAGAGAGCTCAGGTGAGAAATTGCAAACGTCGAGCAATTGCTCAGAGAGGAAAAGTGCCAGCACCGAAAGCTGTTGCTAGCCAGCCCCCTTCCTTGGAAGCGCTTTTGTAGGCCTAAGAAGACTGGGGCTCTGGGCTTCTCTAGCCACCTAATCTTCTGCTCATCCTCTCGTGCACTCTAAAGAGAGCTCAGGTGAGAAAATGCAAACGTCGAGCAATTGCTCAGAGATGAAAAGTGCCAGCACTGAAAGCTGTTGCTAGCCAGCACCCTTCCTTGGAAGCGCTTTCACAGGCGCAGCAACACTGGGGCTTTGCGCTTCTCTAGCCACCAAACGTCACGGTCCTTCTCTTTCCGTCTCGTAGACACGAGCTGAGAAATTGCAAACGTCGAGCAATTGCTCAGAGATGAAAAGTGCCAGCAGTGAAAGCTGTTGCTAGCCAGCACCCTTCCTTGGAAGCGCTTTCAGAGGCTCAGCAACACTGGGGCTTTGCGCTTCTCTACCCACCAAACGTCACGGTCACTCTCTCTCCGACTCGTAGAGACGAGCTGAGAAATTGCAAAGGTCGAGCAATTGCTCAGCGATGAAAAGTGCCAGCAGTGAAAGCTCTTGCTAGCCAGCACCCTTCCTTGGAAGCGCTTTTGTAGGCCTAAGAAGACTGGGGCTCTGGGCTTCTCTAGCCACCTAATCTTCTGCTCATCCTCTCGCGCACTCTAAAGAGAGCTCAGGTGAGAAATTGCAAACGTCGAGCAATTGCTCAGCGATGAAAAGTGCCAGCACTGAAAGCTGTTGCTAGCCAGCACCCTTCCTTGGAAGCGTTTTCACAGGCGCAGTAACACTGGGGCTTTGCGCTTCTCTACCCACCAAACGTCACGGTCATTCTCTTTCCGTCTCGTAGACACGAGCTGAGAAATTGCAAATGTCGAGCAATTGCTCAGAGATGAAAAGTGCCAGCAGTGAAAGCTGTTGCTAGCCAGCCCCCTTCCTTGGAAGCGCTTTTGTAGGCCTAAGAAGACTGGGGCTCTGGGCTTCTCTAGCCACCTAATCTTCTGCTCATCCTCTCGCGCACTCTAAAGAGAGCTCAGGTGAGAAATTGCAAACGTCGAGCAATTGCTCAGAGATGAAAAGTGCCAGCACTGAAAGCTATTGCTAGCCAGCACCCTTCCTTGGAAGCGCTTTTGTAGGCCTAAGAAGACTGGGGCTCTGGGCTTCTCTAGCCACCTAATCTTCTGCTCATCCTCTCGCGCACTCTAAAGAGAGCTCAGGTGACAAATTGCAAACGTCGAGCAATTGCTCAGAGATGAAAAGTGCCAGCACTGAAAGCTGTTGCTAGCCAGCATCCTTCCTTGGAAGCGCTTTCACAGGCGCAGCAACACTGGGGCTTTGCGCTTCTCTAGCCACCAAAGGTCACGGTCATTCTCTTTCCGTCTCGTAGACACGAGCTGAGAAATTGCAAACGTCGAGCAATTGCTCAGAGATGAAAAGTGCCAGCACTGAAAGCTGTTGCTAGCCAGCACCCTTCCTTGGAAGCGCTTTCACAGGCGCAGCAACACTGGGGCTTTGCGCTTCTCTAGCCACCAAACGTCACGGTCCTTCTCTTTCCGTCTCGTAGACACGAGCTGAGAAATTGCAAACGTCGAGCAATTGCTCAGAGATGAAAAGTGCCAGCACTGAAAGCTGTTGCTAGCCAGCACCCTTCCTTGGAAGCGCTTTTGTAGGCCTAAGAAGACTGGGGCTCTGGGCTTCTCTAGCCACCTAATCTTCTGCTCATCCTCTCGCGCACTCTAAAGAGAGCTCAGGGGAGAAATTGCAAAGGTCGAGCAATTGCTCAGAGATGAAAATTGCCAGCACTGGAAGCTGTTGCTAGCCAGCACCCTTCCTTGGAAGCGCTTTCACAGGCACAGCAACACTGGGGCTTTGCGCTTCTCTAGCCACCAAACGTCACGGTCATTCTCTTTCCGTCTTGTAGACACGAGCTGAGAAATTGCAAACGTCGAGCAATTGCTCAGCGATGAAAAGTGCCAGCACTGGAAGCTGTTGCTAGCCAGCACCCTTCCTTGGAAGCGCTTTTGTAGGCCTAAGAAGACTGGGGCTCTGGGCTTCTCTAGCCACCTAATCTTCTGCTCATCCTCTCGCGCACTCTAAAGAGAGCTCAGGTGAGAAATTGCAAACGTCGAGCAATTGCTCAGAGATGAAAAGTGCCAGCACTGAAAGCTGTTGCTAGCCAGCACCCTTCCTTGGAAGCGCTTTTGTAGGCCTAAGAAGACTGGGGCTCTGGGCTTCTCTAGCCACCTAATCTTCTGCTCATCCTCTCGTGCACTCTAAAGAGAGCTCAGGTGAGAAAATGCAAACGTCGAGCAATTGCTCAGAGATGAAAAGTGCCAGCACTGAAAGCTGTTGCTAGCCAGCACCCTTCCTTGGAAGCGCTTTCACAGGCGCAGCAACACTGGGGCTTTGCGCTTCTCTAGCCACCAAACGTCACGGTCCTTCTCTTTCCGTCTCGTAGACACGAGCTGAGAAATTGCAAACGTCGAGCAATTGCTCAGAGATGAAAAGTGCCAGCAGTGAAAGCTGTTGCTAGCCAGCACCCTTCCTTGGAAGCGCTTTCAGAGGCTCAGCAACACTGGGGCTTTGCGCTTCTCTACCCACCAAACGTCACGGTCACTCTCTCTTCGTCTCGTAGAGACGAGCTGAGAAATTGCAAAGGTCGAGCAATTGCTCAGCGATGAAAAGTGCCAGCAGTGAAAGCTCTTGCTAGCCAGCACCCTTCCTTGGAAGCGCTTTTGTAGGCCTAAGAAGACTGGGGCTCTGGGCTTCTCTACCCACCTAATCTTCTGCTCATCCTCTCGCGCACTCTAAAGAGAGCTCAGGTGAGAAATTGCAAACGTCGAGCAATTGCTCAGCGATGAAAAGTGCCAGCACTGAAAGCTGTTGCTAGCCAGCACCCTTCCTTGGAAGCGTTTTCAGAGGCGCAGTAACACTGGGGCTTTGCGCTTCTCTACCCACCAAACGTCACGGTCATTCTCTTTCCGTCTCGTAGACACGAGCTGAGAAATTGCAAATGTCGAGCAATTGCTCAGAGATGAAAAGTGCCAGCACTGAAAGCTGTTGCTAGCCAGCCCCCTTCCTTGGAAGCGCTTTTGTAGGCCTAAGAAGACTGGGGCTCTGGGCTTCTCTAGCCACCTAATCTTCTGCTCATCCTCTCGCGCACTCTAAAGAGAGCTCAGGTGAGAAATTGCAAACGTCGAGCAATTGCTCAGAGATGAAAAGTGCCAGCACTGAAAGCTATTGCTAGCCAGCACCCTTCCTTGGAAGCGCTTTTGTAGGCCTAAGAAGACTGGGGCTCTGGGCTTCTCTAGCCACCTAATCTTCTGCTCATCCTCTCGCGCACTCTGAAGAGAGCTCAGGTGACAAATTGCAAACGTCGAGCAATTGCTCAGAGATGAAAAGTGCCAGCACTGAAAGCTGTTGCTAGCCAGCACCCTTCCTTGGAAGCGCTTTCACAGGCACAGCAACACTGGGGCTTTGCGCTTCTCTAGCCACCAAAGGTCACGGTCATTCTCTTTCCGTCTCGTAGACACGAGCTGAGAAATTGCAAACGTCGAGCAATTGCTCAGAGATGAAAAGTGCCAGCACTGAAAGCTGTTGCTAGCCAGCACCCTTCCTTGGAAGCGCTTTTGTAGGCCTTAGAACACTGGGGCTCTGGGCTTCTCTAGCCACCTAATCTTCTGCTCATCCTCTCGCGCACTCTAAAGAGAGCTCAGGTGAGAAATTGCAAACGTCGAGCAATTGCTCAGAGATGAAAAGTGCCAGCACTGAAAGCTGTTGCTAGCCAGCACCCTTCCTTGGAAGCGCTTTTGTAGGCCTAAGAAGACTGGGGCTCTGGGCTTCTCTAGCCACCTCATCTTCTGCTCATCCTCTCGCGCACTCTAAAGAGAGCTCAGGTGAGAAATTGCAAACGTCGAGCAATTGCTCAGAGATGAAAAGTGCCAGCATTGAAAGCTGTTGCTAGCCAGCACCCTTCCTTGGAAGCGCTTTCACAGGCGCAGCAACACTGGGGCTTTGCGCTTCTCTAGCCACCAAACGTCACGGTCCTTCTCTTTCCGTCTCGTAGACACGAGCTGAGAAATTGCAAACGTCGAGCAATTGCTCAGAGATGAAAAGTGCCAGCACTGAAAGCTGTTGCTAGCCAGCACCCTTCCTTGGAAGCGTTTTCAGAGGCGCAGTAACACTGGGGCTTTGCGCTTCTCTACCCACCAAACGTCACGGTCATTCTCTTTCCGTCTCGTAGACACGAGCTGAGAAATTGCAAATGTCGAGCAATTGCTCAGAGATGAAAAGTGCCAGCACTGAAAGCTGTTGCTAGCCAGCCCCCTTCCTTGGAAGCGCTTTTGTAGGCCTAAGAAGACTGGGGCTCTGGGCTTCTCTAGCCACCTAATCTTTTGCTCATACTCTCGCGCACTCTAAAGAGAGCTCAGGTGAGAAATTGCAAACGTCGAGCAATTGCTCAGAGATGAAAAGTGCCAGCACTGAAAGCTATTGCTAGCCAGCCCCCTTCCTTGGAAGCGCTTTCACGGGCGCAGCAACACTGGGGCTTTGCGCTTCTCTAGCCACCAAACGTCACGGTCATTCTCTCTCCGTCTCGTAGACACGAGCTGAGAAATTGCAAACGTCGAGTAATTGCTCAGCAATGAAAAGTGCCAGCACTGAAAGCTGTTGCTAGCCAGCCCCCTTCCTTGGAAGCGCTTTTGTAGGCTTAAGAAGACTGGGGCTCTGGGCTTCTCTAGCCACCTAATCTTCTGCTCATCCTCTCGCGCACTCTAAAGAGAGCTCAGGTGAGAAATTGCAAAAGTCGAGCAATTGCTCAGAGATGAAAAGTGCCAGCACTGAAAGCTCTTGCTAGCCAGCACCCTTCCTTGGAAGCGCTTTCACAGGCACAGTAACACTGGGGCTTTGCACTTCTCTAGCCACCAAAGGTCACGGTCATTCCCTTTCCGTCTCGTAGACACGAGCTGAGAAATTGCAAACGTTGAGCAATTGCTCAGCGATGAAAAGTGCCAGCACTGAAAGCTGTTTCTAGCCAGCACCCTTCCTTGGAAGCACTTTCACAGGCGCAGCAACACTGGGGCTCTGGGCATCTCTACCCACCAAACGGCACGGTCCTTCTCTTTCCGTCTCGTAGACACGACCTGAGAAATTGCAAACGTCCAGCAATTGCTCAGAGATGAAAAGTGCCAGCACTGAAAGCTGTTGCTAGCCAGCACCCTTCCTTGGAAGCGCTTTTGTAGGCCTAAGAAGACTGGGGCTCTGGGCTTCTCTAGCCACCTAATCTTCTGCTCATCCTCTCGCGCACTCTAAAGAGAGCTCAGGGGAGAAATTGCAAAGGTCGAGCAATTGCTCAGAGATGAAAATTGCCAGCACTGGAAGCTGTTGCTAGCCAGCACCCTTCCTTGGAAGCGCTTTCACAGGCACAGCAACACTGGGGCTTTGCGCTTCTCTAGCCACCAAACGTCACGGTCATTCTCTTTCCGTCTTGTAGACACGAGCTGAGAAATTGCAAACGTCGAGCAATTGCTCAGCGATGAAAAGTGCCAGCACTGGAAGCTGTTGCTAGCCAGCACCCTTCCTTGGAAGCGCTTTTGTAGGCCTAAGAAGACTGGGGCTCTGGGCTTCTCTAGCCACCTAATCTTCTGCTCATCCTCTCGCGCACTCTAAAGAGAGCTCAGGTGAGAAATTGCAAACGTCGAGCAATTGCTCAGAGATGAAAAGTGCCAGCACTGAAAGCTGTTGCTAGCCAGCCCCCTTCCTTGGAAGCGCTTTTGTAGGCCTAAGAAGACTGGGGCTCTGGGCTTCTCTAGCCACCTAATCTTCTGCTCATCCTCTCGTGCACTCTAAAGAGAGCTCAGGTGAGAAAATGCAAACGTCGAGCAATTGCTCAGAGATGAAAAGTGCCAGCACTGAAAGCTGTTGCTAGCCAGCACCCTTCCTTGGAAGCGCTTTCACAGGCGCAGCAACACTGGGGCTTTGCGCTTCTCTAGCCACCAAACGTCACGGTCCTTCTCTTTCCGTCTCGTAGACACGAGCTGAGAAATTGCAAACGTCAAGCAATTGCTCAGAGATGAAAAGTGCCAGCAGTGAAAGCTGTTGCTAGCCAGCACCCTTCCTTGGAAGCGCTTTCAGAGGCTCAGCAACACTGGGGCTTTGCGCTTCTCTACCCACCAAACGTCACGGTCACTCTCTCTTCGTCTCGTAGAGACGAGCTGAGAAATTGCAAAGGTCGAGCAATTGCTCAGAGATGAAAAGTGCCAGCACTGAAAGCTCTTGCTAGCCAGCACCCTTCCTTGGAAGCGCTTTTGTAGGCCTAAGAAGACTGGGGCTCTGGGCTTCTCTAGCCACCTAATCTTCTGCTCATCCTCTCGCGCACTCTAAAGAGAGCTCAGGTGAGAAATTGCAAACGTCGAGCAATTGCTCAGCGATGAAAAGTGCCAGCACTGAAAGCTGTTGCTAGCCAGCACCCTTCCTTGGAAGCGTTTTCAGAGGCGCAGTAGCACTGGGGCTTTGCGCTTCTCTAGCCACCAAAAGTCACGGTCATTCTCTTTCCGTCTCGTAGACACGAGCTGAGAAATTGCAAATGTCGAGCAATTGCTCAGAGATGAAAAGTGCCAGCACTGAAAGCTGTTGCTAGCCAGCCCCCTTCCTTGGAAGCGCTTTTGTAGGCCTAAGAAGACTGGGGCTCTGGGCTTCTCTAGCCACCTAATCTTCTGCTCATCCTCTCGCGCACTCTAAAGAGAGCTCAGGTGAGAAATTGCAAACGTCGAGCAATTGCTCAGAGATGAAAAGTGCCAGCACTGAAAGCTATTGCTAGCCAGCACCCTTCCTTGGAAGCGCTTTTGTAGGCCTAAGAAGACTGGGGCTCTGGGCTTCTCTAGCCACCTAATCTTCTGCTCATCCTCTCGCGCACTCTGAAGAGAGCTCAGGTGACAAATTGCAAACGTCGAGCAATTGCTCAGAGATGAAAAGTGCCAGCACTGAAAGCTGTTGCTAGCCAGCACCCTTCCTTGGAAGCGCTTTCACAGGCGCAGCAACACTGGGGCTTTGCGCTTCTCTAGCCACCAAAGGTCACGGTCATTCTCTTTCCGTCTCGTAGACACGAGCTGAGAAATTGCAAACGTCGAGCAATTGCTCAGAGATGAAAAGTGCCAGCACTGAAAGCTGTTGCTAGCCAGCACCCTTCCTTGGAAGCGCTTTTGTAGGCCTTAGAACACTGGGGCTCTGGGCTTCTCTAGCCACCTAATCTTCTGCTCATCCTCTCGCGCACTCTAAAGAGAGCTCAGGTGAGAAATTGCAAACGTCGAGCAATTGCTCAGAGATGAAAAGTGCCAGCACTGAAAGCTGTTGCTAGCCAGCACCCTTCCTTGGAAGCGCTTTTGTAGGCCTAAGAAGACTGGGGCTCTGGGCTTCTCTAGCCACCTCATCTTCTGCTCATCCTCTCGCGCACTCTAAAGAGAGCTCAGGTGAGAAATTGCAAACGTCGAGCAATTGCTCAGAGATGAAAAGTGCCAGCATTGAAAGCTGTTGCTAGCCAGCACCCTTCCTTGGAAGCGCTTTCACAGGCGCAGCAACACTGGGGCTTTGCGCTTCTCTAGCCACCAAACGTCACGGTCCTTCTCTTTCCGTCTCGTAGACACGAGCTGAGAAATTGCAAACGTCGAGCAATTGCTCAGAGATGAAAAGTGCCAGCACTGAAAGCTGTTGCTAGCCAGCACCCTTCCTTGGAAGCGTTTTCAGAGGCGCAGTAACACTGGGGCTTTGCGCTTCTCTACCCACCAAACGTCACGGTCATTCTCTTTCCGTCTCGTAGACACGAGCTGAGAAATTGCAAATGTCGAGCAATTGCTCAGAGATGAAAAGTGCCAGCACTGAAAGCTGTTGCTAGCCAGCCCCCTTCCTTGGAAGCGCTTTTGTAGGCCTAAGAAGACTGGGGCTCTGGGCTTCTCTAGCCACCTAATCTTTTGCTCATCCTCTCGCGCACTCTAAAGAGAGCTCAGGTGAGAAATTGCAAACGTCGAGCAATTGCTCAGAGATGAAAAGTGCCAGCACTGAAAGCTATTGCTAGCCAGCCCCCTTCCTTGGAAGCGCTTTCACGGGCGCAGCAACACTGGGGCTTTGCGCTTCTCTAGCCACCAAACGTCACGGTCATTCTCTCTCCGTCTCGTAGACACGAGCTGAGAAATTGCAAACGTCGAGTAATTGCTCAGCAATGAAAAGTGCCAGCACTGAAAGCTGTTGCTAGCCAGCCCCCTTCCTTGGAAGCGCTTTTGTAGGCTTAAGAAGACTGGGGCTCTGGGCTTCTCTAGCCACCTAATCTTCTGCTCATCCTCTCGCGCACTCTAAAGAGAGCTCAGGTGAGAAATTGCAAAAGTCGAGCAATTGCTCAGAGATGAAAAGTGCCAGCACTGAAAGCTCTTGCTAGCCAGCACCCTTCCTTGGAAGCGCTTTCACAGGCACAGTAACACTGGGGCTTTGCACTTCTCTAGCCACCAAAGGTCACGGTCATTCCCTTTCCGTCTCGTAGACACGAGCTGAGAAATTGCAAACGTTGAGCAATTGCTCAGCGATGAAAAGTGCCAGCACTGAAAGCTGTTTCTAGCCAGCACCCTTGCTTGGAAGCACTTTCACAGGCGCAGCAACACTGGGGCTCTGGGCATCTCTACCCACCAAACGGCACGGTCCTTCTCTTTCCGTCTCGTAGACACGACCTGAGAAATTGCAAACGTCCAGCAATTGCTCAGAGATGAAAAGTGCCAGCACTGAAAGCTGTTGCTAGCCAGCACCCTTCCTTGGAAGCGCTTTTGTAGGCCTAAGAAGACTGGGGCTCTGGGCTTCTCTAGCCACCTAATCTTCTGCTCATCCTCTCGCGCAGTCTCAAGAGAGCTCAGGTGAGAAATTGCAAACGTCGAGCAATTGCTCAGAGATGAAAAGTGCCAGCACTGAAAGCTCTTGCTAGCCAGCACCCTTCCTTGGAAGCGCTTTTGTAGGCCTAAGAAGACTGGGGCTCTGGGCTTCTCTAGCCACCTAATCTTCTGCTCATCCTCTCGCGCACTCTAAAGAGAGCTCAGGTGAGAAATTGCAAACGTCGAGCAATTGCTCAGAGATGAAAAGTGCCAGCAGTGAAAGCTGTTGCTAGCCAGCACCCTTCCTTGGAAGCGCTTTTATAGGCCTAAGAAGACTGGGGCTCTGGGCTTCTCTAGCCACCTAATCTTCTGCTCATCCTCTCGCGCAGTCTAAAGAGAGCTCAGGTGAGAAATTGCAAACGTCGGGCAATTGCTCAGAGATGAAAAGTGCCAGCACTGAAAGCTGTTGCTAGCCAGCACCCTTCCTTGGAAGCGCTTTCACAGGCACAGTAACACTGGGGCTTTGCGCTTCTCTAGGCACCAAAGGTCACGGTCATTCCCTTTCCGTCTCGTAGACACGAGCTGAGAAATTGCAAACGTTGAGCAGTTGCTCAGCGATGAAAAGTGCCAGCACTGAAAGCTGTTGCTAGCCAGCACCCTTCCTTGGAAGCACTTTCACAGGCGCAGCAACACTGGGGCTCTGGGCATCTCTACCCAGCAAACGTCACGGTCCTTCTCTTTCCGTCTCGTAGACACGAGCTGAGAAATTGCAAACGTCGAGCAATTGCTCAGCGATGAAAAGTGCCAGCACTGAAAGCTGTTGCTAGCCAGCACCCTTCCTTGGAAGCGCTTTTGTAGGCCTAAGAAGACTGGGGCTCTGGGCTTCTCTAGCCACCTAATCTTCTGCTCATCCTCTCGCGCACTCTAAAGAGAGCTCAGGTGAGAAATTGCAAACGTCGAGCAATTGCTCAGAGATGAAAAGTGCCAGCACTGAAAGCTCTTGCTAGCCAGCACCCTTCCTTGGAAGCGCTTTCAGAGGCACAGCAACACTGGGTCTTTGCGCTTCTCTACCCACCAAACGTCACGGTCACTCTCTCTCCGTCTCGTAGACACGAGCTGAGAAATTGCAAACGTCGAGCAATTGCTCAGAGATGAAAAGTGCCAGCACTGAAAGCTGTTGCTAGCCAGCACCCTTCCTTGGAAGCGCTTTTGTAGGCCTAAGAAGACTGGGGCTCTGGGCTTCTCTAGCCACCTAATCTTCTGCTCATCCTCTCGCGCACTCTAAAGAGAGCTCAGGTGAGAAATTGCAAACGTCGAGCAATTGCTCAGAGATGAAAAGTGCCAGCACTGAAAGCTCTTGCTAGCCAGCACCCTTCCTTGGAAGCGCTTTTGTAGGCCTAAGAAGACTGGGGCTCTGGGCTTCTCTAGCCACCTAATCTTCTGCTCATCCTCTCGCGCACTCTAAAGAGAGCTCAGGTGAGAAATTGCAAACGTCGAGCAATTGCTCAGAGATGAAAAGTGCCAGCACTGAAAGCTGTTGCTAGCCAGCACCCTTCCTTGGAAGCGCTTTTGTAGGCCTAAGAAGACTGGGGCTCTGGGCTTCTCTAGCCACCTAATCTTCTGCTCATCCTCTCGCGCACTCTAAAGAGAGCTCAGGTGAGAAATTGCAAACGTCGAGCAATTGCTCAGAGATGAAAAGTGCCAGCACTGAAAGCTGTTGCTAGCCAGCACCCTTCCTTGGAAGCGCTTTCACAGGCGCAGCAACACTGGGGCTTTGCGCTTCTCTACCCACCAAACGTCACGGTCCTTCTCTTTCCGTCTCGTAGACACGAGCTGAGAAATTGCAAACGTCGAGCAATTGCTCAGAGATGAAAAGTGCCAGCACTGAAAGCTGTTGCTAGCCAGCACCCTTCCTTGGAAGCGCTTTTGTAGGCCTAAGAAGACTGGGGCTCTGGGCTTCTCTAGCCACCTAATCTTCTGCTCATCCTCTCGCGCACTCTAAAGAGAGCTCAGGTGAGAAATTGCAAACGTCGAGCAATTGCTCAGAGATGAAAAGTGCCAGCACTGAAAGCTGTTGCTAGCCAGCACCCTTCCTTGGAAGCGCTTTTGTAGGCCTAAGAACACTGGGGCTCTGGGCTTCTCTAGCCACCTAATCTTCTGCTCATCCTCTCGCGCACTCTAAAGAGAGCTCAGGTGAGAAATTGCAAACGTCGAGCAATTGCTCAGAGATGAAAAGTACCAGCACTGAAAGCTGTTGCTAGCCAGCCCCCTTCCTTGGAAGCGCTTTTGTAGGCCTAAGAAGACTGGGGCTCTGGGCTTCTCTAGCCACCTAATCTTCTGCTCATCCTCTCGCGCACTCTAAAGAGACCTCAGGTGAGAAATTGCAAACGTCGAGCAATTGCTCAGAGATGAAAAGTGCCAGCACTGAAAGCTGTTGCTAGCCAGCACCCTTCCTTGGAAGTGCTTTCACAGGCGCAGCAACACTGGGGCTTTGCGCTTCTCTAGCCACCAAATGTCACGGTCACTCTCTCTCCATCTTGTAGACACGAGCTGAGAAATTGCAAACGTCGAGCAATTGCTCAGGGATGAAAAGTGACAGCACTGAAAGCTGTTGCTAGCCAGCAGCCTTCCTTGGAAGCGCTTTTGTAGGCCTAAGAAGACTGGGGCTCTGGGCTTCTCTAGCCACCTAATCTTCTGCTCATCCTCTCGCGCACTCTAAAGAGAGCTCAGGTGAGAAATTGCAAACGTCGAGCAATTGCTCAGAGATGAAAAGTGCCAGCACTGAAAGCTCTTGCTAGCCAGCACCCTTCCTTGGAAGCGCTTTCAGAGGCTCAGCAACACTGGGGCTTTGCGCTTCTCTACCCACCAAACGTCACGGTCACTCTCTCTTCGTCTCGTAGAGACGAGCTGAGAAATTGCAAAGGTCGAGCAATTGCTCAGAGATGAAAAGTGCCAGCACTGAAAGCTCTTGCTAGCCAGCACCCTTCCTTGGAAGCGCTTTTGTAGGCCTAAGAAGACTGGGGCTCTGGGCTTCTCTAGCCACCTAATCTTCTGCTCATCCTCTCGCGCACTCTAAAGAGAGCTCAGGTGAGAAATTGCAAACGTCGAGCAATTGCTCAGCGATGAAAAGTGCCAGCACTGAAAGCTGTTGCTAGCCAGCACCCTTCCTTGGAAGCGTTTTCAGAGGCGCAGTAGCACTGGGGCTTTGCGCTTCTCTAGCCACCAAAAGTCACGGTCATTCTCTTTCCGTCTCGTAGACACGAGCTGAGAAATTGCAAATGTCGAGCAATTGCTCAGAGATGAAAAGTGCCAGCACTGAAAGCTGTTGCTAGCCAGCCCCCTTCCTTGGAAGCGCTTTTGTAGGCCTAAGAAGACTGGGGCTCTGGGCTTCTCTAGCCACCTAATCTTCTGCTCATCCTCTCGCGCACTCTAAAGAGAGCTCAGGTGAGAAATTGCAAACGTCGAGCAATTGCTCAGAGATGAAAAGTGCCAGCACTGAAAGCTCTTGCTAGCCAGCACCCTTCCTTGGAAGCGCTTTTGTAGGCCTAAGAAGACTGGGGCTCTGGGCTTCTCTAGCCACCTAATCTTCTGCTCATCCTCTCGCGCACTCTGAAGAGAGCTCAGGTGACAAATTGCAAACGTCGAGCAATTGCTCAGAGATGAAAAGTGCCAGCACTGAAAGCTGTTGCTAGCCAGCACCCTTCCTTGGAAGCGCTTTCACAGGCGCAGCAACACTGGGGCTTTGCGCTTCTCTAGCCACCAAAGGTCACGGTCATTCTCTTTCCGTCTCGTAGACACGAGCTGAGAAATTGCAAACGTCGAGCAATTGCTCAGAGATGAAAAGTGCCAGCACTGAAAGCTGTTGCTAGCCAGCACCCTTCCTTGGAAGCGCTTTTGTAGGCCTTAGAACACTGGGGCTCTGGGCTTCTCTAGCCACCTAATCTTCTGCTCATCCTCTCGCGCACTCTAAAGAGAGCTCAGGTGAGAAATTGCAAACGTCGAGCAATTGCTCAGAGATGAAAAGTGCCAGCACTGAAAGCTGTTGCTAGCCAGCACCCTTCCTTGGAAGCGCTTTTGTAGGCCTAAGAAGACTGGGGCTCTGGGCTTCTCTAGCCACCTCATCTTCTGCTCATCCTCTCGCGCACTCTAAAGAGAGCTCAGGTGAGAAATTGCAAACGTCGAGCAATTGCTCAGAGATGAAAAGTGCCAGCATTGAAAGCTGTTGCTAGCCAGCACCCTTCCTTGGAAGCGCTTTCACAGGCGCAGCAACACTGGGGCTTTGCGCTTCTCTAGCCACCAAACGTCACGGTCCTTCTCTTTCCGTCTCGTAGACACGAGCTGAGAAATTGCAAACGTCGAGCAATTGCTCAGAGATGAAAAGTGCCAGCACTGAAAGCTGTTGCTAGCCAGCACCCTTCCTTGGAAGCGTTTTCAGAGGCGCAGTAACACTGGGGCTTTGCGCTTCTCTACCCACCAAACGTCACGGTCATTCTCTTTCCGTCTCGTAGACACGAGCTGAGAAATTGCAAATGTCGAGCAATTGCTCAGAGATGAAAAGTGCCAGCACTGAAAGCTGTTGCTAGCCAGCCCCCTTCCTTGGAAGCGCTTTTGTAGGCCTAAGAAGACTGGGGCTCTGGGCTTCTCTAGCCACCTAATCTTTTGCTCATCCTCTCGCGCACTCTAAAGAGAGCTCAGGTGAGAAATTGCAAACGTCGAGCAATTGCTCAGAGATGAAAAGTGCCAGCACTGAAAGCTATTGCTAGCCAGCCCCCTTCCTTGGAAGCGCTTTCACGGGCGCAGCAACACTGGGGCTTTGCGCTTCTCTAGCCACCAAACGTCACGGTCATTCTCTCTCCGTCTCGTAGACACGAGCTGAGAAATTGCAAACGTCGAGTAATTGCTCAGCAATGAAAAGTGCCAGCACTGAAAGCTGTTGCTAGCCAGCCCCCTTCCTTGGAAGCGCTTTTGTAGGCTTAAGAAGACTGGGGCTCTGGGCTTCTCTAGCCACCTAATCTTCTGCTCATCCTCTCGCGCACTCTAAAGAGAGCTCAGGTGAGAAATTGCAAAAGTCGAGCAATTGCTCAGAGATGAAAAGTGCCAGCACTGAAAGCTCTTGCTAGCCAGCACCCTTCCTTGGAAGCGCTTTCACAGGCACAGTAACACTGGGGCTTTGCACTTCTCTAGCCACCAAAGGTCACGGTCATTCCCTTTCCGTCTCGTAGACACGAGCTGAGAAATTGCAAACGTTGAGCAATTGCTCAGCGATGAAAAGTGCCAGCACTGAAAGCTGTTTCTAGCCAGCACCCTTCCTTGGAAGCACTTTCACAGGCGCAGCAACACTGGGGCTCTGGGCATCTCTACCCACCAAACGGCACGGTCCTTCTCTTTCCGTCTCGTAGACACGACCTGAGAAATTGCAAACGTCCAGCAATTGCTCAGAGATGAAAAGTGCCAGCACTGAAAGCTGTTGCTAGCCAGCACCCTTCCTTGGAAGCGCTTTTGTAGGCCTAAGAAGACTGGGGCTCTGGGCTTCTCTAGCCACCTAATCTTCTGCTCATCCTCTCGCGCAGTCTCAAGAGAGCTCAGGTGAGAAATTGCAAACGTCGAGCAATTGCTCAGAGATGAAAAGTGCCAGCACTGAAAGCTCTTGCTAGCCAGCACCCTTCCTTGGAAGCGCTTTTGTAGGCCTAAGAAGACTGGGGCTCTGGGCTTCTCTAGCCACCTAATCTTCTGCTCATCCTCTCGCGCACTCTAAAGAGAGCTCAGGTGAGAAATTGCAAACGTCGAGCAATTGCTCAGAGATGAAAAGTGCCAGCAGTGAAAGCTGTTGCTAGCCAGCACCCTTCCTTGGAAGCGCTTTTATAGGCCTAAGAACACTGGGGCTCTGGGCTTCTCTAGCCACCTAATCTTCTGCTCATCCTCTCGCGCAGTCTAAAGAGAGCTCAGGTGAGAAATTGCAAACGTCGGGCAATTGCTCAGAGATGAAAAGTGCCAGCACTGAAAGCTGTTGCTAGCCAGCACCCTTCCTTGGAAGCGCTTTCACAGGCACAGTAACACTGGGGCTTTGCGCTTCTCTAGGCACCAAAGGTCACGGTCATTCCCTTTCCGTCTCGTAGACACGAGCTGAGAAATTGCAAACGTTGAGCAGTTGCTCAGCGATGAAAAGTGCCAGCACTGAAAGCTGTTGCTAGCCAGCACCCTTCCTTGGAAGCACTTTCACAGGCGCAGCAACACTGGGGCTCTGGGCATCTCTACCCAGCAAACGTCACGGTCCTTCTCTTTCCGTCTCGTAGACACGAGCTGAGAAATTGCAAACGTCGAGCAATTGCTCAGCGATGAAAAGTGCCAGCACTGAAAGCTGTTGCTAGCCAGCACCCTTCCTTGGAAGCGCTTTTGTAGGCCTAAGAAGACTGGGGCTCTGGGCTTCTCTAGCCACCTAATCTTCTGCTCATCCTCTCGCGCACTCTAAAGAGAGCTCAGGTGAGAAATTGCAAACGTCGAGCAATTGCTCAGAGATGAAAAGTGCCAGCACTGAAAGCTCTTGCTAGCCAGCACCCTTCCTTGGAAGCGCTTTCAGAGGCGCAGCAATACTGGGTCTTTGCGCTTCTCTACCCACCAAACGTCACGGTCACTCTCTCTCCGTCTCGTAGACACGAGCTGAGAAATTGCAAACGTCGAGCAATTGCTCAGAGATGAAAAGTGCCAGCACTGAAAGCTGTTGCTAGCCAGCACCCTTCCTTGGAAGCGCTTTTGTAGGCCTAAGAAGACTGGGGCTCTGGGCTTCTCTAGCCACCTAATCTTCTGCTCATCCTCTCGCGCACTCTAAAGAGAGCTCAGGTGAGAAATTGCAAACGTCGAGCAATTGCTCAGAGATGAAAAGTGCCAGCACTGAAAGCTCTTGCTAGCCAGCACCCTTCCTTGGAAGCGCTTTTGTAGGCCTAAGAAGACTGGGGCTCTGGGCTTCTCTAGCCACCTAATCTTCTGCTCATCCTCTCGCGCACTCTAAAGAGAGCTCAGGTGAGAAATTGCAAACGTCGAGCAATTGCTCAGAGATGAAAAGTGCCAGCACTGAAAGCTGTTGCTAGCCAGCACCCTTCCTTGGAAGCGCTTTTGTAGGCCTAAGAAGACTGGGGCTCTGGGCTTCTCTAGCCACCTAATCTTCTGCTCATCCTCTCGCGCACTCTAAAGAGAGCTCAGGTGAGAAATTGCAAACGTCGAGCAATTGCTCAGAGATGAAAAGTGCCAGCACTGAAAGCTGTTGCTAGCCAGCACCCTTCCTTGGAAGCGCTTTCACAGGCGCAGCAACACTGGGGCTTTGCGCTTCTCTACCCACCAAACGTCACGGTCCTTCTCTTTCCGTCTCGTAGACACGAGCTGAGAAATTGCAAACGTCGAGCAATTGCTCAGAGATGAAAAGTGCCAGCACTGAAAGCTGTTGCTAGCCAGCACCCTTCCTTGGAAGCGCTTTTGTAGGCCTAAGAAGACTGGGGCTCTGGGCTTCTCTAGCCACCTAATCTTCTGCTCATCCTCTCGCGCACTCTAAAGAGAGCTCAGGTGAGAAATTGCAAACGTCGAGCAATTGCTCAGAGATGAAAAGTGCCAGCACTGAAAGCTGTTGCTAGCCAGCACCCTTCCTTGGAAGCGCTTTTGTAGGCCTAAGAACACTGGGGCTCTGGGCTTCTCTAGCCACCTAATCTTCTGCTCATCCTCTCGCGCACTCTAAAGAGAGCTCAGGTGAGAAATTGCAAACGTCGAGCAATTGCTCAGAGATGAAAAGTACCAGCACTGAAAGCTGTTGCTAGCCAGCCCCCTTCCTTGGAAGCGCTTTTGTAGGCCTAAGAAGACTGGGGCTCTGGGCTTCTCTAGCCACCTAATCTTCTGCTCATCCTCTCGCGCACTCTAAAGAGACCTCAGGTGAGAAATTGCAAACGTCGAGCAATTGCTCAGAGATGAAAAGTGCCAGCACTGAAAGCTGTTGCTAGCCAGCACCCTTCCTTGGAAGTGCTTTCACAGGCGCAGCAACACTGGGGCTTTGCGCTTCTCTAGCCACCAAATGTCACGGTCACTCTCTCTCCATCTTGTAGACACGAGCTGAGAAATTGCAAACGTCGAGCAATTGCTCAGGGATGAAAAGTGACAGCACTGAAAGCTGTTGCTAGCCAGCAGCCTTCCTTGGAAGCGCTTTTGTAGGCCTAAGAAGACTGGGGCTCTGGGCTTCTCTAGCCACCTAATCTTCTGCTCATCCTCTCGCGCACTCTAAAGAGAGCTCAGGTGAGAAATTGCAAACGTCGAGCAATTGCTCAGAGATGAAAAGTGCCAGCACTGAAAGCTGTTGCTAGCCAGCACCCTTCCTTGGAAGCGCTTTTGTAGGCCTAAGAACACTGGGGCTCTGGGCTTCTCTAGCCACCTAATCTTCTGCTCATCCTCTCGCGCACTCTAAAGAGAGCTCAGGTGAGAAATTGCAAACGTCGAGCAATTGCTCAGAGATGAAAAGTGCCAGCACTGAAAGCTGTTGCTAGCCAGCAGCCTTCCTTGGAAGCGCTTTCACGGGCGCAGCAACACTTGGGTTTGCGCTTCTCTAGCCACCAAACATCAAGGTCACTATCTCTCCGTCTCGTAGACACGAGCTGAGAGATTGCAAACGTCGAGCAATTGCTCAGCGATGAAAAGTGCCAGCACTGAAAGCTGTTGCTAGCCAGCACCCTTCCTTGGAAGCGCTTTTGTAGGCCTAAGAACACTGGGGCTCTGGGCTTCTCTAGCCACCTAATCTTCTGCTCATCCTCTCGCGCACTCTAAAGAGAGCTCAGGTGAGAAATTGCAAACGTCGAGCAATTGCTCAGCGATGAAAAGTGCCAGCACTGAAAGCTGTTGCTAGCCAGCACCCTTCCTTGGAAGCGCTTTCACAGGCGCAGCAACACTGGGGCTTTGCGCTTCTCTACCCACCAAATGTCACGGTCATTCCCTTTCCGTCTCGTAGACACGAGCTGAGAAATTGCAAACGTCGAGCAATTGCTCAGAGATGAAAAGTGCCAGCACTGAAAACTGTTGCTAGCCAGCACCCTTCCTTGGAAGCGCTTTCACAGGCGCAGCAACACTGGGGCTCTGGGCTTCTCTAGCCACCAAACATCACGGTCACTATCTCTCCATCTCGTAGACATGAGCTGAGAAATTGCAAACGTCCAGCAATTGCTCAGAGATGAAAAGTGCCAGCACTGAAAGCTGTTGCTAGCCAGCACCCTTCCTTGGAAGCGCTTTTGTAGGCCTAAGAAGACTGGGGCTCTGGGCTTCTCTAGCCACCTAATCTTCTGCTCATCCTCTCGCGCACTCTAAAGAGAGCTCAGGTGAGAAATTGCAAACGTCGAGCAATTGCTCAGAGATGAAAAGTGCCAGCACTGAAAGCTCTTGCTAGCCAGCACCCTTCCTTGGAAGCGCTTTCACAGGCGCAGCAACACTGGGGCTTTGCGCTTCTCTACCCACCAAACGTCACGGTCACTCTCTCTCCGTCTCGTAGACACGAGCTGAGAAATTGCAAACGTCGAGCAATTGCTCAGCGATGAAAAGTGCCAGCACTGAAAGCTGTTGCTAGCCAGCCCCCTTCCTTGGAAGCGCTTTTGTAGGCCTAAGAAGACTGGGGCTCTGGGCTTCTCTAGCCACCTAATCTTCTGCTCATCCTCTCGCGCACTCTAAAGAGAGCTCAGGTGAGAAATTGCAAACGTCGAGCAATTGCTCAGAGATGAAAAGTGCCAGCACTGAAAGCTGTTGCTAGCCAGCACCCTTCCTTGGAAGCGCTTTTGTAGGCCTAAGAAGACTGGGGCTCTGGGCTTCTCTAGCCACCTAATCTTCTGCTCATCCTCTCGCGCACTCTAAAGAGAGCTCAGGTGAGAAATTGCAAACGTCGAGCAATTGCTCAGAGATGAAAAGTGCCAGCACTGAAAGCTGTTGCTAGCCAGCACCCTTCCTTGGAAGCGCTTTCACAGGCGCAGCAACACTGGGGCTTTGCGCTTCTCTACCCACCAAACGTCACGGTCACTCTCTCTCCGTCTCGTAGACACGAGCTGAGAAATTGCAAACGTCGAGCAATTGCTCAGAGATGAAAAGTGCCAGCACTGAAAGCTGTTGCTAGCCAGCCCCCTTCCTTGGAAGCGCTTTTGTAGGCCTAAGAAGACTGGGGCTCTGGGCTTCTCTAGCCACCTAATCTTCTGCTCATCCTCTCGCGCACTCTAAAGAGAGCTCAGGTGAGAAATTGCAAAGGTCGAGCAATTGCTCAGCGATGAAAAGTGCCAGCACTGAAAGCTGTTGCTAGCCAGCACCCTTCCTTGGAAGCGCTTTTGTAGGCCTAAGAAGACTGGGGCTCTGGGCTTCTCTAGCCACCTAATCTTCTGCTCATCCTCTCGCGCACTCTAAAGAGACCTCAGGTGAGAAATTGCAAACGTCGAGCAATTGCTCAGAGATGAAAAGTGCCAGCACTGAAAGCTGTTGCTAGCCAGCACCCTTCCTTGGAAGCGCTTTCACAGGCGCAGTAACACTGGGGCTTTGCGCTTCTCTAGCCACCAAACGTCACGGTCCTTCTCTTTCCGTCTTGTAGACACGAGCTGAGAAATTGCAAACGTCGAGCAATTGCTCAGCGATGAAAAGTGCCAGCACTGGAAGCTGTTGCTAGCCAGCCCCCTTCCTTGGAAGCGCTTTTGTAGGCCTAAGAAGACTGGGGCTCTGGGCTTCTCTAGCCACCTAATCTTCTGCTCATCCTCTCGCGCACTCTAAAGAGAGCTCAGGTGAGAAATTGCAAACGTCGAGCAATTGCTCAGAGATTGAAAGTGCCAGCACTGAAAGCTCTTGCTAGCCAGCCCCCTTCCTTGGAAGCGCTTTCGTAGGCCTAAGAAGACTGGGGCTCTGGGCTTCTCTAGCCACCTAATCTTCTGCTCATCCTCTCGTGCACTTTAAAGAGAGCTCAGGTGAGAAATTGCAAACGTCGAGCAATTGCTCAGAGATGAAAAGTGCCAGCACTGAAAGCTGTTGCTAGCCAGCACCCTTCCTTGGAAGCGCTTTCACAGGCGCAGTAACACTGGGGCTTTGCGCTTCTCTAGCCACCAAACGTCACGGTCCTTCTCTTTCCGTCTCGTAGACACGAGCTGAGAAATTGCAAACGTCGAGCAATTGCTCAGCGATGAAAAGTGCCAGCACTGAAAGCTGTTGCTAGCCAGCACCCTTCCTTGGAAGCGCTTTCAGAGGCGCAGCAACACTGGGGCTTTGCGCTTCTCTACCCACCAAACATCACGGTCCTTCTCTCTCCGTCTCGTAGACACGAGCTGAGAAATTGCAAACGTCGAGTAATTGCTCAGCAATGAAAAGTGCCAGCACTGAAAGCTGTTGCTAGCCAGCCCCCTTCCTTGGAAGCGCTTTTGTAGGCCTAAGAAGACTGGGGCTCTGGGCTTCTCTAGCCACCTAATCTTCTGCTCATCCTCTCGCGCACTCTAAAGAGAGCTCAGGTGAGAAATTGCAAACGTCGAGCAATTGCTCAGAGATGAAAAGTACCAGCACTGAAAGCTGTTGCTAGCCAGCACCCTTCCTTGGAAGCGCTTTCACAGGCGCAGCAACACTGGGGCTTTGCTTTTCTCTAGCCACCAAACATCACGGTCCTTCTCTTTCCGTCTCGTAGACACGAGCTGAGAAATTGCAAACGTCGAGCAATTGCTCAGCGATGAAAAGTGCCAGCACTGAAAGCTGTTGCTAGCCAGCACCCTTCCTTGGAAGCGCTTTTGTAGGCGTAAGAACACTGGAGCTCTGGGCTTCTCTAGCCACGTAATCTTCTGCTCATCCTCTCGCGCACTCTAAAGAGAGCTCAGGTGAGAAATTGCAAACGTCGAGCAATTGCTCAGAGATGAAAAGTGCCAGCACTGAAAGCTGTTGCTAGCCAGCACCCTTCCTTGGAAGCGCTTTCACGGGCGCAGCAACACTGGGGCTTTGCGCTTCTCTAGCCACCAAACATCAAGGTCACTATCTATCCGTCTCGTAGACACAAGCTGAGAAATTGCAAACGTCGAGCAATTGCTCAGCGATGAAAAGTGCCAGCACTGAAAGCTGTTGCTAGCCAGCCCCCTTCCTTGGAAGCGCTTTTGTAGGCCTAAGAAGACTGGGGCTCTGGGCTTCTCTAGCCACCTAATCTTCTGCTCATCCTCTCGCGCACTCTAAAGAGAGCTCAGGGGAGAAATTGCAAACGTCGAGCAATTGCTCAGAGATGAAAAGTGGCAGCACTGAAAGCTGTTGCTAGCCAGCACCCTTCCTTGGAAGCGCTTTCACAGGCGCAGCAACACTGGGGCTTTGCGCTTCTCTAGCCACCAAATGTCACGGTCACTCTCTCTCCATCTTGTAGACACGAGCTGAGAAATTGCAAACGTCGAGCAATTGCTCAGGGATGAAAAGTGCCAGCAGTGAAAGCTGTTGCTAGCCAGCACCCTTCCTTGGAAGCGCTTTTGTAGGCCTAAGAAGACTGGGGCTCTGGGCTTCTCTAGCCACCTAATCTTCTGCTCATCCTCTCGCGCACTCTAAAGAGAGCTCAGGTGAGAAATTGCAAACGTCGAGCAATTGCTCAGAGATGAAAAGTGCCAGCACTGAAAGCTGTTGCTAGCCAGCACCCTTCCTTGGAAGCGCTTTTGTAGGCCTAAGAACACTGGGGCTCTGGGCTTCTCTAGCCACCTAATCTTCTGCTCATCCTCTCGCGCACTCTAAAGAGAGCTCAGGTGAGAAATTGCAAACGTCGAGCAATTGCTCAGAGATGAAAAGTGCCAGCACTGAAAGCTCTTGCTAGCCAGCACCCTTCCTTGGAAGCGCTTTCACGGGCGCAGCAACACTTGGGTTTGCGCTTCTCTAGCCACCAAACATCAAGGTCACTATCTCTCCGTCTCGTAGACACGAGCTGAGAGATTGCAAACGTCGAGCAATTGCTCAGCGATGAAAAGTGCCAGCACTGAAAGCTGTTGCTAGCCAGCACCCTTCCTTGGAAGCGCTTTTGTAGGCCTAAGAACACTGGGGCTCTGGGCTTCTCTAGCCACCTAATCTTCTGCTCATCCTCTCGCGCACTCTAAAGAGAGCTCAGGTGAGAAATTGCAAACGTCGAGCAATTGCTCAGCGATGAAAAGTGCCAGCACTGAAAGCTGTTGCTAGCCAGCACCCTTCCTTGGAAGCGCTTTCACAGGCGCAGCAACACTGGGGCTTTGCGCTTCTCTACCCACCAAACGTCACGGTCATTCCCTTTCCGTCTCGTAGACACGAGCTGAGAAATTGCAAACGTCGAGCAATTGCTCAGAGATGAAAAGTGCCAGCACTGAAAGCTGTTGCTAGCCAGCACCCTTCCTTGGAAGCGCTTTCACAGGCGCAGCAACACTGGGGCTCTGGGCTTCTCTAGCCACCAAACATCACGGTCACTATCTCTCCATGTCGTAGACATGAGTTGAGAAATTGCAAACGTCGAGCAATTGCTCAGAGATGAAAAGTGCCAGCACTGAAAGCTGTTGCTAGCCAGCACCCTTCCTTGGAAGCGCTTTTGTAGGCCTAAGAAGACTGGGGCTCTGGGCTTCTCTAGCCACCTAATCTTCTGCTCATCCTCTCGCGCACTCTAAAGAGAGCTCAGGTGAGAAATTGCAAACGTCCAGCAATTGCTCAGAGATGAAAAGTGCCAGCACTGAAAGCTCTTGCTAGCCAGCACCCTTCCTTGGAAGCGCTTTCACAGGCGCAGCAACACTGGGGCTTTGCGCTTCTCTACCCACCAAACGTCACGGTCACTCTCTCTCCGTCTCGTAGACACGAGCTGAGAAATTGCAAACGTCGAGCAATTGCTCAGCGATGAAAAGTGCCAGCACTGAAAGCTGTTGCTAGCCAGCCCCCTTCCTTGGAAGCGCTTTTGTAGGCCTAAGAAGACTGGGGCTCTGGGCTTCTCTAGCCACCTAATCTTCTGCTCATCCTCTCGCGCACTCTAAAGAGAGCTCAGGTGAGAAATTGCAAAGGTCGAGCAATTGCTCAGCGATGAAAAGTGCCAGCACTGAAAGCTGTTGCTAGCCAGCACCCTTCCTTGGAAGCGCTTTTGTAGGCCTAAGAAGACTGGGGCTCTGGGCTTCTCTAGCCACCTAATCTTCTGCTCATCCTCTCGCGCACTCTAAAGAGACCTCAGGTGAGAAATTGCAAACGTCGAGCAATTGCTCAGAGATGAAAAGTGCCAGCACTGAAAGCTGTTGCTAGCCAGCACCCTTCCTTGGAAGCGCTTTCACAGGCGCAGCAACGCTGGGGCTTTGCGCTTCTCTAGGCACCAAACGTCACGGTCCTTCTCTTTTCGTCTTGTAGACACGAGCTGAGAAATTGCAAACGTCGAGCAATTGCTCAGAGAGGAAAAGTGCCAGCACTGGAAGCTGTTGCTAGCCAGCACCCTTCCTTGGAAGCGCTTTTGTAGGCCTAAGAAGACTGGGGCTCTGGGCTTCTCTAGCCACCTAATCTTCTGCTCATCCTCTCGCGCACTCTAAAGAGACCTCAGGTGAGAAATTGCAAACGTCGAGCAATTGCTCAGCGATGAAAAGTGCCAGCACTGAAAGCTGTTGCTAGCCAGCACCCTTCCTTGGAAGCGCTTTCACAGGCGCAGCAACACTGGGGCTTTGCGCTTCTCTACCCACCAAACGTCACGGTCATTCCCTTTCCGTCTCGTAGACACGAGCTGAGAAATTGCAAACGTCGAGCAATTGCTCAGAGATGAAAAGTGCCAGCACTGAAAGCTCTTGCTAGCCAGCACCCTTCCTTGGAAGCGCTTTCACAGGCGCAGCAACACTGGGGCTCTGGGCTTCTCTAGCCACCAAACGTCACGGTCACTATCTCTCCATCTCGTAGACATGAGCTGAGAAATTGCAAACGTCCAGCAATTGCTCAGAGATGAAAAGTGCCAGCACTGAAAGCTGTTGCTAGCCAGCACCCTTCCTTGGAAGCACTTTTGTAGGCCTAAGAAGACTGGGGCTCTGGGCTTCTCTAGCCACCTAATCTTCTGCTCATCCTCTCGCGCACTCTAAAGAGAGCTCAGGTGAGAAATTGCAAACGTCGAGCAATTGCTCAGAGATGAAAAGTGCCAGCACTGAAAGCTCTTGCTAGCCAGCACCCTTCCTTGGAAGCGCTTTCACAGGCGCAGCAACACTGGGGCTTTGCGCTTCTCTACCCACCAAACGTCACGGTCACTCTCTCTCCGTCTCGTAGACACGAGCTGAGAAATTGCAAACGTCGAGCAATTGCTCAGCGATGAAAAGTGCCAGCACTGAAAGCTGTTGCTAGCCAGCCCCCTTCCTTGGAAGCGCTTTTGTAGGCCTAAGAAGACTGGGGCTCTGGGCTTCTCTAGCCACCTAATCTTCTGCTCATCCTCTCGCGCACTCTAAAGAGAGCTCAGGTGAGAAATTGCAAACGTCCAGCAATTGCTCAGAGATGAAAAGTGCCAGCACTGAAAGCTGTTGCTAGCCAGCACCCTTCCTTGGAAGCGCTTTTGTAGGCCTTAGAACACTGGGGCTCTGGGCTTCTCTAGCCACCTAATCTTCTGCTCATCCTCTCGCGCACTCTAAAGAGAGCTCAGGTGAGAAATTGCAAACGTCGAGCAATTGCTCAGAGATGAAAAGTGCCAGCACTGAAAGCTGTTGCTAGCCAGCACCCTTCCTTGGAAGCGCTTTCACAGGCGCAGCAACACTGGGGCTTTGCGCTTCTCTACCCACCAAACGTCACGGTCACTCTCTCTCCGTCTCGTAGACACGAGCTGAGAAATTGCAAACGTTGAGCAATTGCTCAGAGATGAAAAGTGCCAGCACTGAAAGCTGTTGCTAGCCAGCCCCCTTCCTTGGAAGCGCTTTTGTAGGCCTAAGAAGACTGGGGCTCTGGGCTTCTCTAGCCACCTAATCTTCTGCTCATCCTCTCGCGCACTCTAAAGAGAGCTCAGGTGAGAAATTGCAAAGGTCGAGCAATTGCTCAGCGATGAAAAGTGCCAGCACTGAAAGCTGTTGCTAGCCAGCACCCTTCCTTGGAAGCGCTTTTGTAGGCCTAAGAAGACTGGGGCTCTGGGCTTCTCTAGCCACCTCATCTTCTGCTCATCCTCTCGCGCACTCTAAAGAGACCTCAGGTGAGAAATTGCAAACGTCGAGCAATTGCTCAGAGATGAAAAGTGCCAGCACTGAAAGCTGTTGCTAGCCAGCACCCTTCCTTGGAAGCGCTTTCACAGGCGCAGTAACACTGGGGCTTTGCGCTTCTCTAGCCACCAAACGTCACGGTCCTTCTCTTTCCGTCTTGTAGACACGAGCTGAGAAATTGCAAACGTCGAGCAATTGCTCAGAGCTGAAAAGTGCCAGCACTGGAAGCTGTTGCTAGCCAGCCCCCTTCCTTGGAAGCGCTTTTGTAGGCCTAAGAACACTGGGGCTCTGGGCTTCTCTAGCCACCTAATCTTCTGCTCATCCTCTCGCGCACTCTAAAGAGAGCTCAGGTGAGAAATTGCAAACGTCGAGCAATTGCTCAGAGATGGAAAGTGCCAGCACTGAAAGCTCTTGCTAGCCAGCCCCCTTCCTTGGAAGCGCTTTTGTAGGCCTAAGAAGACTGGGGCTCTGGGCTTCTCTAGCCACCTAATCTTCTGCTCATCCTCTCGCGCACTTTAAAGAGAGCTCAGGTGAGAAATTGCAAACGTCGAGCAATTGCTCAGAGATGAAAAGTGCCAGCACTGAAAGCTGTTGCTAGCCAGCACCCTTCCTTGGAAGCGCTTTCACAGGCGCAGTAACACTGGGGCTTTGCGCTTCTCTAGCCACCAAACGTCACGGTCCTTCTCTTTCCGTCTCGTAGACACGAGCTGAGAAATTGCAAACGTCGAGCAATTGCTCAGAGATGAAAAGTGCCAGCACTGAAAGCTGTTGCTAGCCAGCACCCTTCCTTGGAAGCGCTTTCACAGGCGCAGCAACACTGGGGCTTTGCGCTTCTCTACCCACCAAACATCACGGTCATTCTCTCTCCGTCTCGTAGACACGAGCTGAGAAATTGCAAACGTCGAGTAATTGCTCAGCAATGAAAAGTGCCAGCACTGAAAGCTGTTGCTAGCCAGCCCCCTTCCTTGGAAGCGCTTTTGTAGGCCTAAGAACACTGGGGCTCTGGGCTTCTCTAGCCACCTAATCTTCTGCTCATCCTCTCGCGCACTCTAAAGAGAGCTCAGGTGAGAAATTGCAAACGTCGAGCAATTGCTCAGAGATGAAAAGTACCAGCACTGAAAGCTGTTGCTAGCCAGCACCCTTCCTTGGAAGCGCTTTCACAGGCGCAGCAACACTGGGGCTTTGCTTTTCTCTAGCCACCAAACATCACGGTCCTTCTCTTTCCGTCTCGTAGACACGAGCTGAGAAATTGCAAACGTCGAGCAATTGCTCAGAGATGAAAAGTGCCAGCACTGAAAGCTGTTGCTAGCCAGCACCCTTCCTTGGAAGCGCTTTTGTAGGCCTAAGAAAACTGGGGCTCTGGGCTTCTCTAGCCACCTAATCTTCTGCTCATCCTCTCGCGCACTCTAAAGAGAGCTCAGGTGAGAAATTGCAAACGTCGAGCAATTGCTCAGAGATGAAAAGTGCCAGCACTGAAAGCTGTTGCTAGCCAGCACCCTTCCTTGGAAGCGCTTTCGTAGGCCTAAGGACACTGGGGTTCTGGGCTTCTCTAGCCACGTAATCTTCTGCTCATCCTCTCGCGCACTCTAAAGAGACCTCAGGTGAGAAATTGCAAACGTCGAGCAATTGCTCAGAGATGAAAAGTGCCAGCACTGAAAGCTGTTGCTAGCCAGCACCCTTCCTTGGAAGCGCTTTTGTAGGCCTAAGAACACTGGGGCTCTGGGCTTCTCTAGCCACCTAATCTTCTGCTCATCCTCTCGCGCACTCTAAAGAGAGCTCAGGTGAGAAATTGCAAACGTCGAGCAATTGCTCAGAGATGAAAAGTGCCAGCACTGAAAGCTCTTGCTAGCCAGCACCCTTCCTTGGAAGCGCTTTCACGGGCGCAGCAACACTTGGGTTTGCGCTTCTCTAGCCACCAAACATCAAGGTCACTATCTCTCCGTCTCGTAGACACGAGCTGAGAGATTGCAAACGTCGAGCAATTGCTCAGCGATGAAAAGTGCCAGCACTGAAAGCTGTTGCTAGCCAGCACCCTTCCTTGCAAGCGCTTTCACAGGCGCAGCAACACTGGGGCTTTGCGCTTCTCTAGCCACCAAACATCACGGTCACTATCTCTCCATCTCGTAGACATGAGCTGAGAAATTGCAAACGTCGAGCAATTGCTCAGCAATGAAAAGTGGCAGCACTGAAAGCTGTTGCTAGCCAGCACCCTTCCTTGGAAGCGCTTTTGTAGGCCTAAGAAGACTGGGGCTCTGGGCTTCTCTAGCCACCTAATCTTCTGCTCATCCTCTCGCGCACTCTAAAGAGAGCTCAGGTGAGAAATTGCAAACGTCGAGCAATTGCTCAGAGATGAAAAGTGCCAGCACTGAAAGCTGTTGCTAGCCAGCACCCTTCCTTGGAAGCGCTTTCACAGGCGCAGCAACACTGGGGCTTTGCGCTTCTCTACCCACCAAACGTCACGGTCACTCTCTCTCCGTCTCGTAGACACGAGCTGAGAAATTGCAAACGTTGAGCAATTGCTCAGAGATGAAAAGTGCCAGCACTGAAAGCTGTTGCTAGCCAGCCCCCTTCCTTGGAAGCGCTTTTGTAGGCCTAAGAAGACTGGGGCTCTGGGCTTCTCTAGCCACCTAATCTTCTGCTCATCCTCTCGCGCACTCTAAAGAGAGCTCAGGTGAGAAATTGCAAAGGTCGAGCAATTGCTCAGCGATGAAAAGTGCCAGCACTGAAAGCTGTTGCTAGCCAGCACCCTTCCTTGGAAGCGCTTTTGTAGGCCTAAGAAGACTGGGGCTCTGGGCTTCTCTAGCCACCTAATCTTCTGCTCATCCTCTCGCGCACTCTAAAGAGACCTCAGGTGAGAAATTGCAAACGTCGAGCAATTGCTCAGAGATGAAAAGTGCCAGCACTGAAAGCTGTTGCTAGCCAGCACCCTTCCTTGGAAGCGCTTTCACAGGCGCAGCAACGCTGGGGCTTTGCGCTTCTCTAGCCACCAAACGTCACGGTCCTTCTCTTTCCGTCTTGTAGACACGAGCTGAGAAATTGCAAACGTCGAGCAATTGCTCAGCGATGAAAAGTGCCAGCACTGGAAGCTGTTGCTAGCCAGCACCCTTCCTTGGAAGCGCTTTTGTAGGCCTAAGAACACTGGGGCTCTGGGCTTCTCTAGCCACCTAATCTTCTGCTCATCCTCTCGCGCACTCTAAAGAGAGCTCAGGTGAGAAATTGCAAACGTCGAGCAATTGCTCAGAGATGGAAAGTGCCAGCACTGAAAGCTCTTGCTAGCCAGCCCCCTTCCTTGGAAGCGCTTTTGTAGGCCTAAGAAGACTGGGGCTCTGGGCTTCTCTAGCCACCTAATCTTCTGCTCATCCTCTCGTGCACTTTAAAGAGAGCTCAGGTGAGAAATTGCAAACGTCGAGCAATTGCTCAGAGATGAAAAGTGCCAGCACTGAAAGCTGTTGCTAGCCAGCACCCTTCCTTGGAAGCGCTTTCACAGGCGCAGTAACACTGGGGCTTTGCGCTTCTCTAGCCACCAAAGGTCACGGTCCTTCTCTTTCCGTCTCGTAGACACGAGCTGAGAAATTGCAAACGTCGAGCAATTGCTCAGCGATGAAAAGTGCCAGCACTGAAAGCTGTTGCTAGCCAGCACCCTTCCTTGGAAGCGCTTTCAGAGGCGCAGCAACACTGGGGCTTTGCGCTTCTCTACCCACCAAACATCACGGTCACTATCTCTCCGTCTCGTAGACATGAGCTGAGAAATTGCAAACGTCCAGCAATTGCTCAGAGATGAAAAGTGCCAGCACTGAAAGCTGTTGCTAGCCAGCACCCTTCCTTGGAAGCGCTTTTGTAGGCCTAAGAACACTGGGGCTCTGGGCTTCTCTAGCCACCTAATCTTCTGCTCATCCTCTCGCGCACTCTAAAGAGAGCTCAGGTGAGAAATTGCAAACGTCGAGCAATTGCTCAGAGATGAAAAGTACCAGCACTGAAAGCTGTTGCTAGCCAGCACCCTTCCTTGGAAGCGCTTTCACAGGCGCAGCAACACTGGGGCTTTGCTTTTCTCTAGCCACCAAACATCACGGTCCTTCTCTTTCCGTCTCGTAGACACGAGCTGAGAAATTGCAAACGTCGAGCAATTGCTCAGCGATGAAAAGTGCCAGCACTGAAAGCTGTTGCTAGCCAGCACCCTTCCTTGGAAGCGCTTTTGTAGGCCTAAGAAGACTGGGGCTCTGGGCTTCTCTAGCCACCTAATCTTCTGCTCATCCTCTCGCGCACTCTAAAGAGAGCTCAGGTGAGAAATTGCAAACGTCGAGCAATTGCTCAGAGATGAAAAGTGCCAGCACTGAAAGCTGTTGCTAGCCAGCACCCTTCCTTGGAAGCGCTTTTGTAGGCCTAAGAAGACTGGGGCTCTGGGCTTCTCTAGCCACTTAATCTTCTGCTCATCCTCTCGCGCACTCTAAAGAGAGCTCAGGTGAGAAATTGCAAACGTCGAGCAATTGCTCAGAGATGGAAAGTGGCAGCACTGAAAACTGTTGCTAGCCAGCACCCTTCCTTGGAAGCGCTTTCACAGGTGCAGCAACACTGGGGCTTTGCGCTTCTCTAGCCACCAAATGTCACGGTCACTCTCTCTCCATCTTGTAGACACGAGCTGAGAAATTGCAAACGTCGAGCAATTGCTCAGGGATGAAAAGTGACAGCACTGAAAGCTGTTGCTAGCCAGCACCCTTCCTTGGAAGCGCTTTTGTAGGCCTAAGAAGACTGGGGCTCTGGGCTTCTCTAGCCACCTAATCTTCTGCTCATCCTCTCGCGCACTCTAAAGAGAGCTCAGGTGAGAAATTGCAAACGTCGAGCAATTGCTCAGAGATGAAAAGTGCCAGCACTGAAAGCTGTTGCTAGCCAGCACCCTTCCTTGGAAGCGCTTTTGTAGGCCTAAGAACACTGGGGCTCTGGGCTTCTCTAGCCACCTAATCTTCTGCTCATCCTCTCGCGCACTCTAAAGAGAGCTCAGGTGAGAAATTGCAAACGTCCAGCAATTGCTCAGAGATGAAAAGTGCCAGCACTGAAAGCTCTTGCTAGCCAGCAGCCTTCCTTGGAAGCGCTTTCACGGGCGCAGCAACACTTGGGTTTGTGCTTCTCTAGTCACCAAACATCAAGGTCACTATCTCTCCGTCTCGTAGACACGAGCTGAGAGATTGCAAACGTCGAGAAATTGCTCAGCGATGAAAAGTGCCAGCACTGAAAGCTGTTGCTAGCCAGCACCCTTCCTTGGAAGCGCTTTTGTAGGCCTAAGAACACTGGGGCTCTGGGCTTCTCTAGCCACCTAATCTTCTGCTCATCCTCTCGCGCACTCTAAAGAGAGCTCAGGTGAGAAATTGCAAACGTCGAGCAATTGCTCAGCGATGAAAAGTGCCAGCACTGAAAGCTGTTGCTAGCCAGCACCCTTCCTTGGAAGCGCTTTTGTAGGCCTAAGAACACTGGGGCTCTGGGCTTCTCTAGCCACCAAACGTCACGGTCACTATCTCTCCATCTCGTAGACATGAGCTGAGAAATTGCAAACGTCCAGCAATTGCTCAGAGAGGAAAAGTGCCAGCAGTGAAAGCTGTTGCTAGCCAGCACCCTTCCTTGGAAGCGCTTTTGTAGGCCTAAGTACACTGGGGTTCTGGGCTTCTCTAGCCACCTAATCTTCTGCTCATCCTCTCGCGCACTCTAAAGAGAGCTCAGGTGAGAAATTGCAAACGTCGAGCAATTGCTCAGAGATGAAAAGTGCCAGCACTGAAAGCTCTTGCTAGCCAGCACCGAAAGCTGTTGCTAGCCAGCACCCTTCCTTGGAAGCGCTTTCACAGGCGCAGCAACACTGGGGCTTTGCGCTTCTCTAGCCACCAAACGTCACGGTCTTTCTCTTTCCGTCTCGTAGACACGAGCTGAGAAATTGCAAACGTCGAGCAATTGCTCAGCGATGAAAAGTGCCAGCACTGAAAGCTCTTGCTAGCCAGCACCCTTCCTTGGAAGCGCTTTTGTAGCCCTAAGAACACTGGGGCTCTGGGCTTCTCTAGCCACCTCATCTTCTGCTCATCCTCTCGCGCACTCTAAAGAGAGCTCAGGTGAGAAATTGCAAACGTCGAGCAATTGCTCAGAGATGAAAAGTGGCAGCACTGAAAGCTGTTGCTAGCCAGCACCCTTCCTTGGAAGCGCTTTCACAGGCGCAGTAACACTGGGGCTTTGCGTTTCTCTAGCCACCAAACGTCACGGTCATTCTCTTTCCATCTCGTAGACACGAGCTGAGAAATTGCAAACGTCGAGCAATTGCTCAGAGATGAAAAGTGCCAGCACTGAAAGCTGTTGCTAGCCAGCCCCCTTCCTTGGAAGCGCTTTTGTAGGCCTAAGAACACTGGGGTTCTGGGCTTCTCTAGCCACCTAATCTTCTGCTCATCCTCTCGCGCACTCTAAAGAGAGCTCAGGTGAGAAATTGCAAACGTCGAGCAATTGCTCAGAGATGAAAAGTGCCAGCACTGAAAGCTCTTGCTAGCCAGCACCCTTCCTTGGAAGCGCTTTTGTAGGCCTAAGAAGACTGGGGCTCCGGGCTTCTCTAGCCACCTCATCTTCTGCTCATCCTCTCGCGCACTCTAAAGAGAGCTCAGGTGAGAAATTGCAAACGTCGAGCAATTGCTCAGAGATGAAAAGTGCCAGCACTGAAAGCTCTTGCTAGCCAGCACCCTTCCTTGGAAGCGCTTTCACAGGCGCAGCAACACTGGGGCTGTGCGCTTCTCTAGCCACCAAATGTCACGGTCACTATCTCTCCGTCTCGTAGACACGAGCTGAGAAATTGCAAACGTCGAGCAATTGCTCAGAGATGAAAAGTGCCAGCACTGAAAGCTGTTGCTAGCCAGCACCCTTCCTTGGAAGCGCTTTTGTAGGCCTAAGAACACTGGGGCTCTGGGCTTCTCTAGCCACCTAATCTTCTGCTCATCCTCTTGCGCAGTCTAAAGAGAGCTCAGGTGAGAAATTGCAAACGTCGAGCAATTGCTCAGCGATGAAAAGTGCCAGCACTGAAAGCTCTTGCTAGCCAGCACCCTTCCTTGGAAGCGCTTTTGTAGGCCTAAGAAGACTGGGGCTCTGGGCTTCTCTAGCCACCAAACGTCACGGTCACTATCTCTCCATCTCGTAGACATGAGCTGAGAAATTGCAAACGTCGAGCAATTGCTCAGAGATGAAAAGTGCCAGCACTGACAGCTCTTGCTAGCCAGCACCCTTCCTTGGAAGCGCTTTCACAGGCGCAGGAACACTGGGGCTCTGGGCTTCTCTAGCCACCAAACGTCACGGTCACTATCTCTCCATCTCGTAGACATGAGCTGAGAAATTGCAAACGTCGAGCAATTGCTCAGAGATGAAAAGTGCCAGCACTGAAAGCTGTTGCTAGCCAGCCCCCTTCCTTGGAAGCGCTTTTGTAGGCCTAAGAGGACTGGGGTTCTGGGCTTCTCTAGCCACCTAATCTTCTGCTCATCCTCTCGCGCACTCTAAAGAGAGCTCAGGTGAGAAATTGCAAACGTCGAGCAATTGCTCAGAGATGAAAAGTGCCAGCACTGAAAGCTCTTGCTAGCCAGCACCCTTCCTTGGAAGCGCTTTTGTAGGCCTAAGAAGACTGGGGCTCCGGGCTTCTCTAGCCACCTCATCTTCTGCTCATCCTCTCGCGCACTCTAAAGAGAGCTCAGGTGAGAAATTGCAAACGTCGAGCAATTGCTCAGAGATGAAAAGTGCCAGCACTGAAAGCTCTTGCTAGCCAGCACCCTTCCTTGGAAGCGCTTTCACAGGCGCAGCAACACTGGGGCTGTGCGCTTCTCTAGCCACCAAATGTCACGGTCACTATCTCTCCGTCTCGTAGACACGAGCTGAGAAATTGCAAACGTCGAGCAATTGCTCAGAGATGAAAAGTGCCAGCACTGAAAGCTGTTGCTAGCCAGCACCCTTCCTTGGAAGCGCTTTTGTAGGCCTAAGAACACTGGGGCTCTGGGCTTCTCTAGCCACCTAATCTTCTGCTCATCCTCTTGCGCAGTCTAAAGAGAGCTCAGGTGAGAAATTGCAAACGTCGAGCAATTGCTCAGCGATGAAAAGTGCCAGCACTGAAAGCTCTTGCTAGCCAGCACCCTTCCTTGGAAGCGCTTTTGTAGGCCTAAGAAGACTGGGGCTCTGGGCTTCTCTAGCCACCAAACGTCACGGTCACTATCTCTCCATCTCGTAGACATGAGCTGAGAAATTGCAAACGTCGAGCAATTGCTCAGAGATGAAAAGTGCCAGCACTGAAAGCTGTTGCTAGCCAGCACCCTTCCTTGGAAGCGCTTTCACAGGCGCAGGAACACTGGGGCTCTGGGCTTCTCTAGCCACCAAACGTCACGGTCACTATCTCTCCATCTCGTAGACATGAGCTGAGAAATTGCAAACGTCGAGCAATTGCTCAGAGATGAAAAGTGCCAGCACTGAAAGCTGTTGCTAGCCAGCCCCCTTCCTTGGAAGCGCTTTTGTAGGCCTAAGAAGACTGGGGCTATGGGCTTCTCTAGCCACCTAATCTTCTGCTCATCCTCTCGCGCACTCTAAAGAGAGCTCAGGTGAGAAATTGCAAACGTCGAGCAATTGCTCAGCGATGAAAAGTGCCAGCACTGAAAACTGTTGCTAGCCAGCACCCTTCCTTGGAAGCGCTTTTGTAGGCCTTAGAACACTGGGGCTCTGGGCTTCTCTAACCACCTAATCTTCTGCTCATCCTCTCGCGCACTCTAAAGAGAGCTCAGGTGAGAAATTGCAAACGTCGAGCAATTGCTCAGAGATGAAAAGTGCCACACTGAAAGCTGTTGCTAGCCAGCACCCTTCCTTGGAAGCGCTTTCACAGGCGCAGCAACACTGGGGCTTTGCGTTTCTCTAGCCACCAAAGGTCACGGTCCTTCTCTTTCCGTCTCGTAGACACGAGCTGAGAAATTGCAAACGTCGAGCAATTGCTCAGAGATGAAAAGTGCCAGCACTGAAAGCTGTTGCTAGCCAGCACCCTTCCTTGGAAGCGCTTTTGTAGGCCTAAGAAGACTGGGGCTCTGGGCTTCTCTAGCCACCTAATCTTCTGCTCATCCTCTCGCGCACTCTAAAGAGAGCTCAGGTGAGAAATTGCAAACGTCGAGCAATTGCTCAGAGATTAAAAGTGCCAGCACTGAAAGCTGTTGCTAGCCAGCACCCTTCCTTGGAAGCGCTTTTGTAGGCCTAAGAAGACTGGGGCTCTGGGCTTCTCTAGCCACCTAATCTTCTGCTCATCCTCTTGCGCAGTCTAAAGAGAGCTCAGGTGAGAAATTGCAAACGTCGAGCAATTGCTCAGCGATGAAAAGTGCCAGCACTGAAAGCTCTTGCTAGCCAGCACCCTTCCTTGGAAGCGCTTTCACAGGCGCAGCAACACTGGGGCTCTGGGCTTCTCTAGCCACCAAACATCACGGTCCTTCTCTTTCCGTCTCGTAGAAACGAGCTGAGAAATTGCAAACGTCGAGCAATTGCTCAGCGATGAAAAGTGCCAGCACTGAAAGCTGTTGCTAGCCAGCACCCTTCCTTGGAAGCGCTTTTGTAGGCCTAAGAACACTGGGTCTCTGGGCTTCTCTAGCCACCTAATCTTCTGCTCATCCTCTCGCGCACTCTAAAGAGACCTCAGGTGAGAAATTGCAAACGTCGAGCAATTGCTCAGAGATGAAAAGTGCCAGCACTGAAAGCTCTTGCTAGCCAGCACCCTTCCTTGGAAGCGCTTTCACAGGTGCAGCAACACTGGGGCTTTGCGCTTCTCTAGCCACCAAATGTCACGGTCACTCTCTCTCCATCTTGTAGACACGAGCTGAGAAATTGCAAACGTCAAGCAATTGCTCAGAGATGAAAAGTGACAGCACTGAAAGCTGTTGCTAGCCAGCACCCTTCCTTGGAAGCGCTTTTGTAGGCCTAAGAAGACTGGGGCTCTGGGCTTCTCTAGCCACCTAATCTTCTGCTCATCCTCTCGCGCACTCTAAAGAGAGCTCAGGTGAGAAATTGCAAACGTCGAGCAATTGCTCAGAGATGAAAAGTGGCAGCACTGAAAGCTGTTGCTAGCCAGCACCCTTCCTTGGAAGCGCTTTTGTAGGCCTAAGAAGACTGGGGCTCTGGGCTTCTCTAGCCACCTAATCTTCTGCTCATCCTCTTGCGCAGTCTAAAGAGAGCTCAGGTGAGAAATTGCAAACGTCGAGCAATTGCTCAGAGATGAAAAGTGCCAGCACTGAAAGCTGTTGCTAGCCAGCACCCTTCCTTGGAAGCGCTTTCACAGGCGCAGCAACACTGGGGCTTTGCGTATCTCTACCCACCAAACGTCACGGTCATTCCCTTTCCGTCTCGTAGACATGAGCTGAGAAATTGCAAACGTCGAGCAATTGCTCAGCGATGAAAAGTGCCAGCACTGAAAGCTGTTGCTAGCCAGCACCCTTCCTTGGAAGCGCTTTCACAGGTGCAGCAACACTGGGGCTTTGCGCTTCTCTAGCCACCAAATGTCACGGTCACTCTCTCTCCATCTTGTAGACACGAGCTGAGAAATTGCAAACGTCGAGCAATTGCTCAGCGATGAAAAGTGCCAGCACTGAAAGCTGTTGCTAGCCAGCACCCTTCCTTGGAAGCGCTTTCACAGGCGCAGTAACACTGGGGCTTTGCGCTTCTCTAGCCACCAAACGTCACGGTCCTTCTCTTTCCGTCTTGTAGACACGAGCTGAGAAATTGCAAACGTCGAGCAATTGCTCAGCGATGAAAAGTGCCAGCACTGGAAGCTGTTGCTAGCCAGCACCCTTCCTTGGAAGCGCTTTTGTAGGCCTAAGAACACTGGGGCTCTGGGCTTCTCTAACCACCTAATCTTCTGCTCATCCTCTCGCGCACTCTAAAGAGAGCTCAGGGGAGAAATTGCAAACGTCGAGCAATTGCTCAGAGATTGAAAGTGCCAGCACTGAAAGCTCTTGCTAGCCAGCACCCTTCCTTGGAAGCGCTTTTGTAGGCCTAAGAAGACTGGGGCTCTGGGCTTCTCTAGCCACCTAATCTTCTGCTCATCCTCTCGCGCACTCTAAAGAGACCTCAGGTGAGAAATTGCAAACGTCGAGCAATTGCTCAGAGATGAAAAGTGCCAGCACTGAAAGCTGTTGCTAGCCAGCACCCTTCCTTGGAAGCGCTTTCACAGGCGCAGTAACACTGGGGCTTTGCGCTTCTCTAGCCACCAAACGTCACGGTCCTTCTCTTTCCGTCTCGTAGACACGAGCTGAGAAATTGCAAACGTCGAGCAATTGCTCAGAGATGAAAAGTGCCAGCACTGAAAGCTGTTGCTAGCCAGCACCCTTCCTTGGAAGCGCTTTCAGAGGCGCAGCAACACTGGGGCTTTGCGCTTCTCTACCCACCAAACATCACGGTCCTTCTCTCTCCGTCTCGTAGACACGAGCTGAGAAATTGCAAACGTCGAGTAATTGCTCAGCAATGAAAAGTGCCAGCACTGAAAGCTGTTGCTAGCCAGCACCCTTCCTTGGAAGCGCTTTTGTAGGCCTAAGAACACTGGGGCTCTGGGCTTCTCTAGCCACCTAATCTTCTGCTCATCCTCTCGCGCACTCTAAAGAGAGCTCAGGTGAGAAATTGCAAACGTCGAGCAATTGCTCAGAGATGAAAAGTGCCACACTGAAAGCTGTTGCTAGCCAGCACCCTTCCTTGGAAGCGCTTTCACAGGCGCAGCAACACTGGGGCTTTGCTTTTCTCTAGCCACCAAACATCACGGTCCTTCTCTTTCCGTCTCGTAGACACGAGCTGAGAAATTGCAAACGTCGAGCAATTGCTCAGAGATGAAAAGTGCCAGCACTGAAAGCTGTTGCTAGCCAGCACCCTTCCTTGGAAGCGCTTTTGTAGGCCTAAGAAGACTGGGGCTCTGGGCTTCTCTAGCCACCTAATCTTCTGCTCATCCTCTCGCGCACTCTAAAGAGAGCTCAGGTGAGAAATTGCAAACGTCGAGCAATTGCTCAGAGATGAAAAGTGCCAGCACTGAAAGCTGTTGCTAGCCAGCACCCTTCCTTGGAAGCGCTTTCGTAGGCCTAAGGACACTGGGGTTCTGGGCTTCTCTAGCCACGTAATCTTCTGCTCATCCTCTCGCGCACTCTAAAGAGACCTCAGGTGAGAAATTGCAAACGTCGAGCAATTGCTCAGCGATGAAAAGTGCCAGCACTGAAAGCTGTTGCTAGCCAGCACCCTTCCTTGGAAGCGCTTTCACGGGCGCAGCAACACTGGGGCTTTGCGCTTCTCTAGCCACCAAACATCAAGGTCACTATCTATCCGTCTCGTAGACACAAGCTGAGAAATTGCAAACGTCGAGCAATTGCTCAGCGATGAAAAGTGCCAGCACTGAAAGCTGTTGCTAGCCAGCACCCTTCCTTGGAAGCGCTTTTGTAGGCCTAAGAAGACTGGGGCTCTGGGCTTCTCTAGCCACCTAATCTTCTGCTCATCCTCTCGCGCACTCTAAAGAGAGCTCAGGTGAGAAATTGCAAACGTCGAGCAATTGCTCAGAGATGAAAAGTGGCAGCACTGAAAGCTGTTGCTAGCCAGCACCCTTCCTTGGAAGCGCTTTCACAGGCGCAGCAACACTGGGGCTTTGCGCTTCTCTAGCCACGAAATGTCACGGTCACTCTCTCTCCATCTTGTAGACACGAGCTGAGAAATTGCAAACGTCGAGCAATTGCTCAGGGATGAAAAGTGCCAGCACTGAAAGCTGTTGCTAGCCAGCACCCTTCCTTGGAAGCGCTTTTGTAGGCCTAAGAAGACTGGGGCTCTGGGCTTCTCTAGCCACCTAATCTTCTGCTCATCCTCTCGCGCACTCTAAAGAGAGCTCAGGTGAGAAATTGCAAACGTCGAGCAATTGCTCAGAGATGAAAAGTGCCAGCACTGAAAGCTGTTGCTAGCCAGCACCCTTCCTTGGAAGCGCTTTTGTAGGCCTAAGAAGACTGGGGCTCTGGGCTTCTCTAGCCACCTAATCTTCTGCTCATCCTCTCGCGCACTCTAAAGAGAGCTCAGGTGAGAAATTGCAAACGTCGAGCAATTGCTCAGAGATGAAAAGTGCCAGCACTGAAAGCTCTTGCTAGCCAGCACCCTTCCTTGGAAGCGCTTTCACGGGCGCAGCAACACTTGGGTTTGCGCTTCTCTAGCCACCAAACATCAAGGTCACTATCTCTCCGTCTCGTAGACACGAGCTGAGAGATTGCAAACGTCGAGCAATTGCTCAGCGATGAAAAGTGCCAGCACTGAAAGCTGTTGCTAGCCAGCACCCTTCCTTGCAAGCGCTTTCACTGGCGCAGCAACACTGGGGCTCTGGGCTTCTCTAGCCACCAAACATCACGGTCACTATCTCTCCATCTCGTAGACATGAGCTGAGAAATTGCAAAGGTCGAGCAATTGCTCAACGATGAAAAGTGCCAGCACTGAAAGCTGTTGCTAGCCAGCACCCTTCCTTGGAAGCGCTTTTGTAGGCCTAAGAAGACTGGGGCTCTGGGCTTCTCTAGCCACCTAATCTTCTGCTCATCCTCTCGCGCACTCTAAAGAGAGCTCAGGTGAGAAATTGCAAACGTCGAGCAATTGCTCAGAGATGAAAAGTGCCAGCACTGAAAGCTGTTGCTAGCCAGCACCCTTCCTTGGAAGCGCTTTCACAGGCGCAGCAACACTGGGGCTTTGCGCTTCTCTACCCACCAAACGTCACGGTCACTCTCTCTCCGTCTCGTAGACACGAGCTGAGAAATTGCAAACGTCGAGCAATTGCTCAGCGATGAAAAGTGCCAGCACTGAAAGCTGTTGCTAGCCAGCCCCCTTCCTTGGAAGCGCTTTTGTAGGCCTAAGAAGACTGGGGCTCTGGGCTTCTCTAGCCACCTAATCTTCTGCTCATCCTCTCGCGCACTCTAAAGAGAGCTCAGGTGAGAAATTGCAAAGGTCGAGCAATTGCTCAGCGATGAAAAGTGCCAGCACTGAAAGCTGTTGCTAGCCAGCACCCTTCCTTGGAAGCGCTTTTGTAGTTCTAAGAAGACTGGGGCTCTGGGCTTCTCTAGCCACCTAATCTTCTGCTCATCCTCTCGCGCACTCTAAAGAGAGCTCAGGTGAGAAATTGCAAACGTCGAGCAATTGCTCAGAGATGAAAAGTGCCAGCACTGAAAGCTCTTGCTAGCCAGCACCCTTCCTTGGAAGCGCTTTCACAGGCGCAGCAACACTGGGGCTTTGCGCTTCTCTACCCACCAAACGTCACGGTCACTCTCTCTCCGTCTCGTAGACACGAGCTGAGAAATTGCAAACGTCGAGCAATTGCTCAGAGATGAAAAGTGCCAGCACTGAAAGCTGTTGCTAGCCAGCCCCCTTCCTTGGAAGCGCTTTTGTAGGCCTAAGAAGACTGGGGCTCTGGGCTTCTCTAGCCACCTAATCTTCTGCTCATCCTCTCGCGCACTCTAAAGAGAGCTCAGGTGAGAAATTGCAAAGGTCGAGCAATTGCTCAGCGATGAAAAGTGCCAGCACTGAAAGCTGTTGCTAGCCAGCACCCTTCCTTGGAAGCGCTTTTGTAGGCCTAAGAAGACTGGGGCTCTGGGCTTCTCTAGCCACCTAATCTTCTGCTCATCCTCTCGCGCACTCTAAAGAGAGCTCAGGTGAGAAATTGCAAACGTCGAGCAATTGCTCAGAGATGAAAAGTGCCAGCACTGAAAGCTGTTGCTAGCCAGCACCCTTCCTTGGAAGCGCTTTCACAGGCGCAGCAACGCTGGGGCTTTGCGCTTCTCTAGCCACCAAACGTCACGGTCCTTCTCTTTCCGTCTTGTAGACACGAGCTGAGAAATTGCAAACGTCGAGCAATTGCTCAGCGATGAAAAGTGCCAGCACTGGAAGCTGTTGCTAGCCAGCACCCTTCCTTGGAAGCGCTTTTGTAGGCCTAAGAACACTGGGGCTCTGGGCTTCTCTAGCCACCTAATCTTCTGCTCATCCTCTCGCGCACTCTAAAGAGAGCTCAGGTGAGAAATTGCAAACGTCGAGCAATTGCTCAGAGATGGAAAGTGCCAGCACTGAAAGCTCTTGCTAGCCAGCCCCCTTCCTTGGAAGCGCTTTTGTAGGCCTAAGAAGACTGGGGCTCTGGGCTTCTCTAGCCACCTAATCTTCTGCTCATCCTCTCGTGCACTTTAAAGAGAGCTCAGGTGAGAAATTGCAAACGTCGAGCAATTGCTCAGAGATGAAAAGTGCCAGCACTGAAAGCTGTTGCTAGCCAGCACCCTTCCTTGGAAGCGCTTTCACAGGCGCAGTAACACTGGGGCTTTGCGCTTCTCTAGCCACCAAACGTCACGGTCCTTCTCTTTCCGTCTCGTAGACACGAGCTGAGAAATTGCAAACGTCGAGCAATTGCTCAGCGATGAAAAGTGCCAGCACTGAAAGCTGTTGCTAGCCAGCACCCTTCCTTGGAAGCGCTTTCAGAGGCGCAGCAACACTGGGGCTTTGCGCTTCTCTAGCCACCAAACGTCACAGTCCTTCTCTTTCCGTCTCGTAGACACGAGCTGAGAAATTGCAAACGTCGAGCAATTGCTCAGCGATGAAAAGTGCCAGCACTGAAAGCTGTTGCTAGCCAGCACCCTTCCTTGGAAGCGCTTTTGTAGGCCTAAGAAGACTGGGGCTCTGGGCTTCTCTAGCCACCTAATCTTCTGCTCATCCTCTCGCGCACTCTAAAGAGACCTCAGGTGAGAAATTGCAAACGTCGATCAATTGCTCAGAGATGAAAAGTGCCAGCACTGAAAGCTGTTGCTAGCCAGCACCCTTCCTTGGAAGCGCTTTCACGGGCGCAGCAACACTGGGGCTTTGCGCTTCTCTAGCCACCAAACATCAAGGTCACTATCTATCCGTCTCGTAGACACAAGCTGAGAAATTGCAAACGTCGAGCAATTGCTCAGCAATGAAAAGTGCCAGCACTGAAAGCTGTTGCTAGCCAGCACCCTTCCTTGGAAGCGCTTTTGTAGGCCTAAGAAGACTGGGGCTCTGGGCTTCTCTAGCCACTTAATCTTCTGCTCATCCTCTCGCGCACTCTAAAGAGAGCTCAGGTGAGAAATTGCAAACGTCGAGCAATTGCTCAGAGATGGAAAGTGGCAGCACTGAAAGCTGTTGCTAGCCAGCACCCTTCCTTGGAAGCGCTTTCACAGGTGCAGCAACACTGGGGCTTTGCGCTTCTCTACCCACCAAATGTCACGGTCACTCTCTCTCCATCTTGTAGACACGAGCTGAGAAATTGCAAACGTCGAGCAATTGCTCAGGGATGAAAAGTGCCAGCACTGAAAGCTGTTGCTAGCCAGCACCCTTCCTTGGAAGCGCTTTTGTAGGCCTAAGAAGACTGGGGCTCTGGGCTTCTCTAGCCACCTAATCTTCTGCTCATCCTCTCGCGCACTCTAAAGAGAGCTCAGGTGAGAAATTGCAAACGTCGAGCAATTGCTCAGAGATGAAAAGTGCCAGCACTGAAAGCTGTTGCTAGCCAGCACCCTTCCTTGGAAGCGCTTTTGTAGGCCTAAGAACACTGGGGCTCTGGGCTTCTCTAGCCACCTAATCTTCTGCTCATCCTCTCGCGCACTCTAAAGAGAGCTCAGGTGAGAAATTGCAAACGTCGAGCAATTGCTCAGAGATGAAAAGTGCCAGCACTGAAAGCTCTTGCTAGCCAGCAGCCTTCCTTGGAAGCGCTTTCACGGGCGCAGCAACACTTGGGTTTGTGCTTCTCTAGCCACCAAACATCAAGGTCACTATCTCTCCGTCTCGTAGACACGAGCTGAGAGATTGCAAACGTCGAGCAATTGCTCAGCGATGAAAAGTGCCAGCACTGAAAGCTGTTGCTAGCCAGCACCCTTCCTTGGAAGCGCTTTTGTAGGCCTAAGAACACTGGGGCTCTGGGCTTCTCTAGCCACCTAATCATCTGCTCATCCTCTCGCGCAGTCTAAAGAGAGCTCAGGTGAGAAATTGCAAACGTCGAGCAATTGCTCAGAGATGAAAAGTGCCAGCACTGAAAGCTGTTGCTAGCCAGCACCCTTCCTTGGAAGCGCTTTCACAGGCGCAGCAACACTGGGGCTCTGGGCTTCTCTAGCCACCAAACGTCACGGTCACTATCTCTCCATCTCGTAGACATGAGCTGAGAAATTGCAAACGTCCAGCAATTGCTCAGAGAGGAAAAGTGCCAGCAGTGAAAGCTGTTGCTAGCCAGCACCCTTCCTTGGAAGCGCTTTTGTAGGCCTAAGTACACTGGGGTTCTGGGCTTCTCTAGCCACCTAATCTTCTGCTCATCCTCTCGCGCACTCTAAAGAGAGCTCAGGTGAGAAATTGCAAACGTCGAGCAATTGCTCAGAGATGAAAAGTGCCAGCACTGAAAGCTCTTGCTAGCCAGCACCGAAAGCTGTTGCTAGCCAGCACCCTTCCTTGGAAGCGCTTTCACAGGCGCAGCAACACTGGGGCTTTGCGCTTCTCTAGCCACCAAACGTCACGGTCCTTCTCTTTCCGTCTCGTAGACACGAGCTGAGAAATTGCAAACGTCGAGCAATTGCTCAGCGATGAAAAGTGCCAGCACTGAAAGCTCTTGCTAGCCAGCACCCTTCCTTGGAAGCGCTTTTGTAGGCCTAAGAAGACTGGGGCTCTGGGCTTCTCTAGCCACCTAATCTTCTGCTCATCCTCTCGCGCACTCTAAAGAGAGCTCAGGTGAGAAATTGCAAACGTCGAGCAATTGCTCAGAGATGAAAAGTGCCAGCACTGAAAGCTGTTGCTAGCCAGCACCCTTCCTTGGAAGCGCTTTCACAGGCGCAGCAACACTGGGGCTTTGCTCTTCTCTAGCCACCAAACGTCACGGTCATTCTCTTTCCATCTCGTAGACACGAGCTGAGAAATTGCAAACGTCGAGCAATTGCTCAGAGATGAAAAGTGCCAGCACTGAAAGCTGTTGCTAGCCAGCACCCTTCCTTGGAAGCGCTTTTGTAGGCCTAAGAAGACTGGGGCTCTGGGCTTCTCTAGCCACCTCATCTTCTGCTCATCCTCTCGCGCACTCTAAAGAGAGCTCAGGTGAGAAATTGCAAACGTCGAGCAATTGCTCAGAGATGAAAAGTGCCAGCACTGAAAGCTCTTGCTAGCCAGCACCCTTCCTTGGAAGCGCTTTTGTAGGCCTAAGAAGACTGGGGCTCTGGGCTTCTCTAGCCACCTCATCTTCTGCTCATCCTCTCGCGCACTCTAAAGAGAGCTCAGGTGAGAAATTGCAAACGTCGAGCAATTGCTCAGAGATGAAAAGTGCCAGCACTGAAAGCTCTTGCTAGCCAGCACCCTTCCTTGGAAGCGCTTTCACAGGCGCAGCAACACTGGGGCTGTGCGCTTCTCTAGCCACCAAACGTCAAGGTCATTCCCTTTCCGTCTCGTAGACACGAGCTGAGAAATTGCAAACGTCGAGCAATTGCTCAGAGATGAAAAGTGACAGCACTGAAAGCTGTTGCTAGCCAGCACCCTTCCTTGGAAGCGCTTTTGTAGGCCTAAGAAGACTGGGGCTCTGGTCTTCTCTAGCCACCTAATCTTCTGCTCATCCTCTTGCGCACTCTAAAGAGAGCTCAGGTGAGAAATTGCAAACGTCGAGCAATTGCTCAGCGATGAAAAGTGCCAGCACTGAAAGCTGTTGCTAGCCAGCACCCTTCCTTGGAAGCGCTTTTGTAGGCCTAAGAAGACTGGGGCTCTGGGCTTCTCTAGCCACCAAACGTCACGGTCACTATCTCTCCATCTCGTAGACATGAGCTGAGAAATTGCAAACGTCGAGCAATTGCTCAGAGATGAAAAGTGCCAGCACTGAAAGCTGTTGCTAGCCAGCACCCTTCCTTGGAAGCGCTTTCACAGGCGCAGGAACACTGGGGCTCTGGGCTTCTCTAGCCACCAAACGTCACGGTCACTATCTCTCCATCTCGTAGACATGAGCTGAGAAATTGCAAACGTCGAGCAATTGCTCAGAGATGAAAAGTGCCAGCACTGAAAACTGTTGCTAGCCAGCCCCCTTCCTTGGAAGCGCTTTTGTAGGCCTTAGAACACTGGGGCTCTGGGCTTCTCTAACCACCTAATCTTCTGCTCATCCTCTCGCGCACTCTAAAGAGAGCTCAGGTGAGAAATTGCAAACGTCGAGCAATTGCTCAGAGATGAAAAGTGCCAGCACTGAAAGCTGTTGCTAGCCAGCACCCTTCCTTGGAAGCGCTTTCACAGGCGCAGCAACACTGGGGCTTTGCGTTTCTCTAGCCACCAAACGTCACGGTCATTCTCTTTCCGTCTCGTAGACACGAGCTGAGAAATTGCAAACGTCGAGCAATTGCTCAGAGATGAAAAGTGCCAGCACTGAAAGCTGTTGCTAGCCAGCACCCTTCCTTGGAAGCGCTTTTGTAGGCCTAAGAAGACTGGGGCTCTGGGCTTCTCTAGCCACCTAATCTTCTGCTCATCCTCTCGCGCACTCTAAAGAGAGCTCAGGTGAGAAATTGCAAACGTCGAGCAATTGCTCAGAGATTAAAAGTGCCAGCACTGAAAGCTGTTGCTAGCCAGCCCCCTTCCTTGGAAGCGCTTTTGTAGGCCTAAGAAGACTGGGGCTCTGGGCTTCTCTAGCCACCTAATCTTCTGCTCATCCTCTTGCGCAGTCTAAAGAGAGCTCAGGTGAGAAATTGCAAACGTCGAGCAATTGCTCAGCGATGAAAAGTGCCAGCACTGAAAGCTCTTCTAGCCAGCACCCTTCCTTGGAAGCGCTTTCACAGGCGCAGCAACACTGGGGCTCTGGGCTTCTCTAGCCACCAAACATCACGGTCCTTCTCTTTCCGTCTCGTAGAAACGAGCTGAGAAATTGCAAACGTCGAGCAATTGCTCAGCGATGAAAAGTGCCAGCACTGAAAGCTGTTGCTAGCCAGCACCCTTCCTTGGAAGCGCTTTTGTAGGCCTAAGAACACTGGGTCTCTGGGCTTCTCTAGCCACCTAATCTTCTGCTCATCCTCTCGCGCACTCTAAAGAGAGCTCAGGTGAGAAATTGCAAACGTCGAGCAATTGCTCAGAGATGAAAAGTGGCAGCACTGAAAGCTGTTGCTAGCCAGCACCCTTCCTTGGAAGCGCTTTCACAGGTGCAGCAACACTGGGGCTTTGCGCTTCTCTAGCCACCAAATGTCACGGTCACTCTCTCTCCATCTTGTAGACACGAGCTGAGAAATTGCAAACGTCAAGCAATTGCTCAGAGATGAAAAGTGACAGCACTGAAAGCTGTTGCTAGCCAGCACCCTTCCTTGGAAGCGCTTTTGTAGGCCTAAGAAGACTGGGGCTCTGGGCTTCTCTAGCCACCTAATCTTCTGCTCATCCTCTCGCGCACTCTAAAGAGAGCTCAGGTGAGAAATTGCAAACGTCGAGCAATTGCTCAGAGATGAAAAGTGCCAGCACTGAAAGCTGTTGCTAGCCAGCACCCTTCCTTGGAAGCGCTTTTGTAGGCCTAAGAAGACTGGGGCTCTGGGCTTCTCTAGCCACCTAATCTTCTGCTCATCCTCTTGCGCAGTCTAAAGAGAGCTCAGGTGAGAAATTGCAAAGGTCGAGCAATTGCTCAGCGATGAAAAGTGCCAGCACTGAAAGCTGTTGCTAGCCAGCACCCTTCCTTGGAAGCGCTTTCACAGGCGCAGCAACACTGGGGCTTTGCGTATCTCTACCCACCAAACGTCACGGTCATTCCCTTTCCGTCTCGTAGACATGAGCTGAGAAATTGCAAACGTCGAGCAATTGCTCAGCGATGAAAAGTGCCAGCACTGAAAGCTGTTGCTAGCCAGCACCCTTCCTTGGAAGCGCTTTCACAGGTGCAGCAACACTGGGGCTTTGCGCTTCTCTAGCCACCAAATGTCACGGTCACTCTCTCTCCATCTTGTAGACACGAGCTGAGAAATTGCAAACGTCGAGCAATTGCTCAGGGATGAAAAGTGACAGCACTGAAAGCTGTTGCTAGCCAGCACCCTTCCTTGGAAGCGCTTTTGTAGGCCTAAGAAGACTGGGGCTCTGGGCTTCTCTAGCCACCTAATCTTCTGCTCATCCTCTCGCGCACTCTAAAGAGAGCTCAGGTGAGAAATTGCAAACGTCGAGCAATTGCTCAGCGATGAAAAGTGCCAGCACTGAAAGCTGTTGCTAGCCAGCCCCCTTCCTTGGAAGCGCTTTTGTAGGCCTAAGAAGACTGGGGCTCTGGGCTTCTCTAGCCACCTAATCTTCTGCTCATCCTCTCGCGCACTCTAAAGAGAGCTCAGGTGAGAAATTGCAAACGTCGAGCAATTGCTCAGCGATGAAAAGTGCCAGCACTGAAAGCTCTTGCTAGCCAGCAGCCTTCCTTGGAAGCGCTTTCACGGGCGCAGCAACACTTGGGTTTGCGCTTCTCTAGCCACCAAACATCAAGGTCACTATCTCTCCGTCTCGTAGACACGAGCTGAGAGATTGCAAACGTCGAGCAATTGCTCAGCGATGAAAAGTGCCAGCACTGAAAGCTGTTGCTAGCCAGCCCCCTTCCTTGGAAGCGCTTTTGTAGGCCTAAGAAGACTGGGGCTCTGGGCTTCTCTAGCCACCTAATCTTCTGCTCATCCTCTCGCGCACTCTAAAGAGAGCTCAGGTGAGAAATTGCAAACGTCGAGCAATTGCTCAGCGATGAAAAGTGCCAGCACTGAAAGCTGTTGCTAGCCAGCACCCTTCCTTGCAAGCGCTTTCACAGGCGCAGCAACACTGGGGCTCTGGGCTTCTCTAGCCACCAAATGTCACGGTCACTCTCTCTCCATCTTGTAGACACGAGCTGAGAAATTGCAAACGTCAAGCAATTGCTCAGAGATGAAAAGTGACAGCACTGAAAGCTGTTGCTAGCCAGCACCCTTCCTTGGAAGCGCTTTTGTAGGCCTAAGAAGACTGGGGCTCTGGGCTTCTCTAGCCACCTAATCTTCTGCTCATCCTCTCGCGCACTCTAAAGAGAGCTCAGGTGAGAAATTGCAAACGTCGAGCAATTGCTCAGAGATGAAAAGTGCCAGCACTGAAAGCTGTTGCTAGCCAGCACCCTTCCTTGGAAGCGCTTTTGTAGGCCTAAGAAGACTGGGGCTCTGGGCTTCTCTAGCCACCTAATCTTCTGCTCATCCTCTTGCGCAGTCTAAAGAGAGCTCAGGTGAGAAATTGCAAAGGTCGAGCAATTGCTCAGCGATGAAAAGTGCCAGCACTGAAAGCTGTTGCTAGCCAGCACCCTTCCTTGGAAGCGCTTTCACAGGCGCAGCAACACTGGGGCTTTGCGTATCTCTACCCACCAAACGTCACGGTCATTCCCTTTCCGTCTCGTAGACATGAGCTGAGAAATTGCAAACGTCGAGCAATTGCTCAGCGATGAAAAGTGCCAGCACTGAAAGCTGTTGCTAGCCAGCACCCTTCCTTGGAAGCGCTTTCACAGGTGCAGCAACACTGGGGCTTTGCGCTTCTCTAGCCACCAAATGTCACGGTCACTCTCTCTCCATCTTGTAGACACGAGCTGAGAAATTGCAAACGTCGAGCAATTGCTCAGGGATGAAAAGTGACAGCACTGAAAGCTGTTGCTAGCCAGCACCCTTCCTTGGAAGCGCTTTTGTAGGCCTAAGAAGACTGGGGCTCTGGGCTTCTCTAGCCACCTAATCTTCTGCTCATCCTCTCGCGCACTCTAAAGAGAGCTCAGGTGAGAAATTGCAAACGTCGAGCAATTGCTCAGCGATGAAAAGTGCCAGCACTGAAAGCTGTTGCTAGCCAGCCCCCTTCCTTGGAAGCGCTTTTGTAGGCCTAAGAAGACTGGGGCTCTGGGCTTCTCTAGCCACCTAATCTTCTGCTCATCCTCTCGCGCACTCTAAAGAGAGCTCAGGTGAGAAATTGCAAACGTCGAGCAATTGCTCAGCGATGAAAAGTGCCAGCACTGAAAGCTCTTGCTAGCCAGCAGCCTTCCTTGGAAGCGCTTTCACGGGCGCAGCAACACTTGGGTTTGCGCTTCTCTAGCCACCAAACATCAAGGTCACTATCTCTCCGTCTCGTAGACACGAGCTGAGAGATTGCAAACGTCGAGCAATTGCTCAGCGATGAAAAGTGCCAGCACTGAAAGCTGTTGCTAGCCAGCCCCCTTCCTTGGAAGCGCTTTTGTAGGCCTAAGAAGACTGGGGCTCTGGGCTTCTCTAGCCACCTAATCTTCTGCTCATCCTCTCGCGCACTCTAAAGAGAGCTCAGGTGAGAAATTGCAAACGTCGAGCAATTGCTCAGCGATGAAAAGTGCCAGCACTGAAAGCTGTTGCTAGCCAGCACCCTTCCTTGCAAGCGCTTTCACAGGCGCAGCAACACTGGGGCTCTGGGCTTCTCTAGCCACCAAACGTCACGGTCACTATCTCTCCATCTCGTAGACATGAGCTGAGAAATTGCAAACGTCGAGCAATTGCTCAACGATGAAAAGTGCCAGCACTGAAAGCTGTTGCTAGCCAGCACCCTTCCTTGGAAGCGCTTTTGTAGGCCTAAGAAGACTGGGGCTCTGGGCTTCTCTAGCCACCTAATCTTCTGCTCATCCTCTCGCGCACTCTAAAGAGAGCTCAGGTGAGAAATTGCAAACGTCGAGCAATTGCTCAGAGATGAAAAGTGCCAGCACTGAAAGCTGTTGCTAGCCAGCACCCTTCCTTGGAAGCGCTTTCACAGGCGCAGCAACACTGGGGCTTTGCGCTTCTCTACCCACCAAACGTCACGGTCACTCTCTCTCCGTCTCGTAGACACGAGCTGAGAAATTGCAAACGTCGAGCAATTGCTCAGCGATGAAAAGTGCCAGCACTGAAAGCTGTTGCTAGCCAGCCCCCTTCCTTGGAAGCGCTTTTGTAGGCCTAAGAAGACTGGGGCTCTGGGCTTCTCTAGCCACCTAATCTTCTGCTCATCCTCTCGCGCACTCTAAAGAGAGCTCAGGTGAGAAATTGCAAAGGTCGAGCAATTGCTCAGCGATGAAAAGTGCCAGCACTGAAAGCTGTTGCTAGCCAGCACCCTTCCTTGGAAGCGCTTTTGTAGTTCTAAGAAGACTGGGGCTCTGGGCTTCTCTAGCCACCTAATCTTCTGCTCATCCTCTCGCGCACTCTAAAGAGAGCTCAGGTGAGAAATTGCAAACGTCGAGCAATTGCTCAGAGATGAAAAGTGCCAGCACTGAAAGCTCTTGCTAGCCAGCACCCTTCCTTGGAAGCGCTTTCACAGGCGCAGCAACACTGGGGCTTTGCGCTTCTCTACCCACCAAACGTCACGGTCACTCTCTCTCCGTCTCGTAGACACGAGCTGAGAAATTGCAAACGTCGAGCAATTGCTCAGAGATGAAAAGTGCCAGCACTGAAAGCTGTTGCTAGCCAGCCCCCTTCCTTGGAAGCGCTTTTGTAGGCCTAAGAAGACTGGGGCTCTGGGCTTCTCTAGCCACCTAATCTTCTGCTCATCCTCTCGCGCACTCTAAAGAGAGCTCAGGTGAGAAATTGCAAAGGTCGAGCAATTGCTCAGCGATGAAAAGTGCCAGCACTGAAAGCTGTTGCTAGCCAGCACCCTTCCTTGGAAGCGCTTTTGTAGGCCTAAGAAGACTGGGGCTCTGGGCTTCTCTAGCCACCTAATCTTCTGCTCATCCTCTCGCGCACTCTAAAGAGAGCTCAGGTGAGAAATTGCAAACGTCGAGCAATTGCTCAGAGATGAAAAGTGCCAGCACTGAAAGCTGTTGCTAGCCAGCACCCTTCCTTGGAAGCGCTTTCACAGGCGCAGCAACGCTGGGGCTTTGCGCTTCTCTAGCCACCAAACGTCACGGTCCTTCTCTTTCCGTCTTGTAGACACGAGCTGAGAAATTGCAAACGTCGAGCAATTGCTCAGCGATGAAAAGTGCCAGCACTGGAAGCTGTTGCTAGCCAGCACCCTTCCTTGGAAGCGCTTTTGTAGGCCTAAGAACACTGGGGCTCTGGGCTTCTCTAGCCACCTAATCTTCTGCTCATCCTCTCGCGCACTCTAAAGAGAGCTCAGGTGAGAAATTGCAAACGTCGAGCAATTGCTCAGAGATGGAAAGTGCCAGCACTGAAAGCTCTTGCTAGCCAGCCCCCTTCCTTGGAAGCGCTTTTGTAGGCCTAAGAAGACTGGGGCTCTGGGCTTCTCTAGCCACCTAATCTTCTGCTCATCCTCTCGTGCACTTTAAAGAGAGCTCAGGTGAGAAATTGCAAACGTCGAGCAATTGCTCAGAGATGAAAAGTGCCAGCACTGAAAGCTGTTGCTAGCCAGCACCCTTCCTTGGAAGCGCTTTCACAGGCGCAGTAACACTGGGGCTTTGCGCTTCTCTAGCCACCAAACGTCACGGTCCTTCTCTTTCCGTCTCGTAGACACGAGCTGAGAAATTGCAAACGTCGAGCAATTGCTCAGCGATGAAAAGTGCCAGCACTGAAAGCTGTTGCTAGCCAGCACCCTTCCTTGGAAGCGCTTTCAGAGGCGCAGCAACACTGGGGCTTTGCGCTTCTCTAGCCACCAAACGTCACAGTCCTTCTCTTTCCGTCTCGTAGACACGAGCTGAGAAATTGCAAACGTCGAGCAATTGCTCAGCGATGAAAAGTGCCAGCACTGAAAGCTGTTGCTAGCCAGCACCCTTCCTTGGAAGCGCTTTTGTAGGCCTAAGAAGACTGGGGCTCTGGGCTTCTCTAGCCACCTAATCTTCTGCTCATCCTCTCGCGCACTCTAAAGAGACCTCAGGTGAGAAATTGCAAACGTCGATCAATTGCTCAGAGATGAAAAGTGCCAGCACTGAAAGCTGTTGCTAGCCAGCACCCTTCCTTGGAAGCGCTTTCACGGGCGCAGCAACACTGGGGCTTTGCGCTTCTCTAGCCACCAAACATCAAGGTCACTATCTATCCGTCTCGTAGACACAAGCTGAGAAATTGCAAACGTCGAGCAATTGCTCAGCAATGAAAAGTGCCAGCACTGAAAGCTGTTGCTAGCCAGCACCCTTCCTTGGAAGCGCTTTTGTAGGCCTAAGAAGACTGGGGCTCTGGGCTTCTCTAGCCACCTAATCTTCTGCTCATCCTCTCGCGCACTCTAAAGAGAGCTCAGGTGAGAAATTGCAAACGTCGAGCAATTGCTCAGAGATGGAAAGTGGCAGCACTGAAAGCTGTTGCTAGCCAGCACCCTTCCTTGGAAGCGCTTTCACAGGTGCAGCAACACTGGGGCTTTGCGCTTCTCTACCCACCAAATGTCACGGTCACTCTCTCTCCATCTTGTAGACACGAGCTGAGAAATTGCAAACGTCGAGCAATTGCTCAGGGATGAAAAGTGACAGCACTGAAAGCTGTTGCTAGCCAGCAGCCTTCCTTGGAAGCGCTTTTGTAGGCCTAAGAAGACTGGGGCTCTGGGCTTCTCTAGCCACCTAATCTTCTGCTCATCCTCTCGCGCACTCTAAAGAGAGCTCAGGTGAGAAATTGCAAACGTCGAGCAATTGCTCAGAGATGAAAAGTGCCAGCACTGAAAGCTGTTGCTAGCCAGCACCCTTCCTTGGAAGCGCTTTTGTAGGCCTAAGAAGACTGGGGCTCTGGGCTTCTCTAGCCACCTAATCTTCTGCTCATCCTCTCGCGCACTCTAAAGAGAGCTCAGGTGAGAAATTGCAAACGTCGAGCAATTGCTCAGAGATGAAAAGTGCCAGCACTGAAAGCTCTTGCTAGCCAGCAGCCTTCCTTGGAAGCGCTTTCACGGGCGCAGCAACACTTGGGTTTGTGCTTCTCTAGCCACCAAACATCAAGGTCACTATCTCTCCGTCTCGTAGACACGAGCTGAGAGATTGCAAACGTCGAGCAATTGCTCAGCGATGAAAAGTGCCAGCACTGAAAGCTGTTGCTAGCCAGCACCCTTCCTTGGAAGCGCTTTTGTAGGCCTAAGAACACTGGGGCTCTGGGCTTCTCTAGCCACCTAATCATCTGCTCATCCTCTCGCGCAGTCTAAAGAGAGCTCAGGTGAGAAATTGCAAACGTCGAGCAATTGCTCAGAGATGAAAAGTGCCAGCACTGAAAGCTGTTGCTAGCCAGCACCCTTCCTTGGAAGCGCTTTCACAGGCGCAGCAACACTGGGGCTCTGGGCTTCTCTAGCCACCAAACGTCACGGTCACTATCTCTCCATCTCGTAGACATGAGCTGAGAAATTGCAAACGTCCAGCAATTGCTCAGAGAGGAAAAGTGCCAGCAGTGAAAGCTGTTGCTAGCCAGCACCCTTCCTTGGAAGCGCTTTTGTAGGCCTAAGTACACTGGGGTTCTGGGCTTCTCTAGCCACCTAATCTTCTGCTCATCCTCTCGCGCACTCTAAAGAGAGCTCAGGTGAGAAATTGCAAACGTCGAGCAATTGCTCAGAGATGAAAAGTGCCAGCACTGAAAGCTCTTGCTAGCCAGCACCGAAAGCTGTTGCTAGCCAGCACCCTTCCTTGGAAGCGCTTTCACAGGCGCAGCAACACTGGGGCTTTGCGCTTCTCTAGCCACCAAACGTCACGGTCCTTCTCTTTCCGTCTCGTAGACACGAGCTGAGAAATTGCAAACGTCGAGCAATTGCTCAGCGATGAAAAGTGCCAGCACTGAAAGCTCTTGCTAGCCAGCACCCTTCCTTGGAAGCGCTTTTGTAGGCCTAAGAAGACTGGGGCTCTGGGCTTCTCTAGCCACCTAATCTTCTGCTCATCCTCTCGCGCACTCTAAAGAGAGCTCAGGTGAGAAATTGCAAACGTCGAGCAATTGCTCAGAGATGAAAAGTGCCAGCACTGAAAGCTGTTGCTAGCCAGCACCCTTCCTTGGAAGCGCTTTCACAGGCGCAGCAACACTGGGGCTTTGCTCTTCTCTAGCCACCAAACGTCACGGTCATTCTCTTTCCATCTCGTAGACACGAGCTGAGAAATTGCAAACGTCGAGCAATTGCTCAGAGATGAAAAGTGCCAGCACTGAAAGCTGTTGCTAGCCAGCACCCTTCCTTGGAAGCGCTTTTGTAGGCCTAAGAAGACTGGGGCTCTGGGCTTCTCTAGCCACCTAATCTTCTGCTCATCCTCTCGCGCACTCTAAAGAGAGCTCAGGTGAGAAATTGCAAACGTCGAGCAATTGCTCAGAGATGAAAAGTGCCAGCACTGAAAGCTCTTGCTAGCCAGCACCCTTCCTTGGAAGCGCTTTTGTAGGCCTAAGAAGACTGGGGCTCTGGGCTTCTCTAGCCACCTCATCTTCTGCTCATCCTCTCGCGCACTCTAAAGAGAGCTCAGGTGAGAAATTGCAAACGTCGAGCAATTGCTCAGAGATGAAAAGTGCCAGCACTGAAAGCTCTTGCTAGCCAGCACCCTTCCTTGGAAGCGCTTTCACAGGCGCAGCAACACTGGGGCTGTGCGCTTCTCTAGCCACCAAACGTCAAGGTCATTCCCTTTCCGTCTCGTAGACACGAGCTGAGAAATTGCAAACGTCGAGCAATTGCTCAGAGATGAAAAGTGACAGCACTGAAAGCTGTTGCTAGCCAGCACCCTTCCTTGGAAGCGCTTTTGTAGGCCTAAGAAGACTGGGGCTCTGGGCTTCTCTAGCCACCTAATCTTCTGCTCATCCTCTTGCGCACTCTAAAGAGAGCTCAGGTGAGAAATTGCAAACGTCGAGCAATTGCTCAGCGATGAAAAGTGCCAGCACTGAAAGCTGTTGCTAGCCAGCACCCTTCCTTGGAAGCGCTTTTGTAGGCCTAAGAAGACTGGGGCTCTGGGCTTCTCTAGCCACCAAACGTCACGGTCACTATCTCTCCATCTCGTAGACATGAGCTGAGAAATTGCAAACGTCGAGCAATTGCTCAGAGATGAAAAGTGCCAGCACTGAAAGCTGTTGCTAGCCAGCACCCTTCCTTGGAAGCGCTTTCACAGGCGCAGGAACACTGGGGCTCTGGGCTTCTCTAGCCACCAAACGTCACGGTCACTATCTCTCCATCTCGTAGACATGAGCTGAGAAATTGCAAACGTCGAGCAATTGCTCAGAGATGAAAAGTGCCAGCACTGAAAACTGTTGCTAGCCAGCCCCCTTCCTTGGAAGCGCTTTTGTAGGCCTTAGAACACTGGGGCTCTGGGCTTCTCTAACCACCTAATCTTCTGCTCATCCTCTCGCGCACTCTAAAGAGAGCTCAGGTGAGAAATTGCAAACGTCGAGCAATTGCTCAGAGATGAAAAGTGCCAGCACTGAAAGCTGTTGCTAGCCAGCACCCTTCCTTGGAAGCGCTTTCACAGGCGCAGCAACACTGGGGCTTTGCGTTTCTCTAGCCACCAAACGTCACGGTCATTCTCTTTCCGTCTCGTAGACACGAGCTGAGAAATTGCAAACGTCGAGCAATTGCTCAGAGATGAAAAGTGCCAGCACTGAAAGCTGTTGCTAGCCAGCACCCTTCCTTGGAAGCGCTTTTGTAGGCCTAAGAAGACTGGGGCTCTGGGCTTCTCTAGCCACCTAATCTTCTGCTCATCCTCTCGCGCACTCTAAAGAGAGCTCAGGTGAGAAATTGCAAACGTCGAGCAATTGCTCAGAGATTAAAAGTGCCAGCACTGAAAGCTGTTGCTAGCCAGCCCCCTTCCTTGGAAGCGCTTTTGTAGGCCTAAGAAGACTGGGGCTCTGGGCTTCTCTAGCCACCTAATCTTCTGCTCATCCTCTTGCGCAGTCTAAAGAGAGCTCAGGTGAGAAATTGCAAACGTCGAGCAATTGCTCAGCGATGAAAAGTGCCAGCACTGAAAGCTCTTCTAGCCAGCACCCTTCCTTGGAAGCGCTTTCACAGGCGCAGCAACACTGGGGCTCTGGGCTTCTCTAGCCACCAAACATCACGGTCCTTCTCTTTCCGTCTCGTAGAAACGAGCTGAGAAATTGCAAACGTCGAGCAATTGCTCAGCGATGAAAAGTGCCAGCACTGAAAGCTGTTGCTAGCCAGCACCCTTCCTTGGAAGCGCTTTTGTAGGCCTAAGAACACTGGGTCTCTGGGCTTCTCTAGCCACCTAATCTTCTGCTCATCCTCTCGCGCACTCTAAAGAGAGCTCAGGTGAGAAATTGCAAACGTCGAGCAATTGCTCAGAGATGAAAAGTGGCAGCACTGAAAGCTGTTGCTAGCCAGCACCCTTCCTTGGAAGCGCTTTCACAGGTGCAGCAACACTGGGGCTTTGCGCTTCTCTAGCCACCAAATGTCACGGTCACTCTCTCTCCATCTTGTAGACACGAGCTGAGAAATTGCAAACGTCAAGCAATTGCTCAGAGATGAAAAGTGACAGCACTGAAAGCTGTTGCTAGCCAGCACCCTTCCTTGGAAGCGCTTTTGTAGGCCTAAGAAGACTGGGGCTCTGGGCTTCTCTAGCCACCTAATCTTCTGCTCATCCTCTCGCGCACTCTAAAGAGAGCTCAGGTGAGAAATTGCAAACGTCGAGCAATTGCTCAGAGATGAAAAGTGCCAGCACTGAAAGCTGTTGCTAGCCAGCACCCTTCCTTGGAAGCGCTTTTGTAGGCCTAAGAAGACTGGGGCTCTGGGCTTCTCTAGCCACCTAATCTTCTGCTCATCCTCTTGCGCAGTCTAAAGAGAGCTCAGGTGAGAAATTGCAAAGGTCGAGCAATTGCTCAGCGATGAAAAGTGCCAGCACTGAAAGCTGTTGCTAGCCAGCACCCTTCCTTGGAAGCGCTTTCACAGGCGCAGCAACACTGGGGCTTTGCGTATCTCTACCCACCAAACGTCACGGTCATTCCCTTTCCGTCTCGTAGACATGAGCTGAGAAATTGCAAACGTCGAGCAATTGCTCAGCGATGAAAAGTGCCAGCACTGAAAGCTGTTGCTAGCCAGCACCCTTCCTTGGAAGCGCTTTCACAGGTGCAGCAACACTGGGGCTTTGCGCTTCTCTAGCCACCAAATGTCACGGTCACTCTCTCTCCATCTTGTAGACACGAGCTGAGAAATTGCAAACGTCGAGCAATTGCTCAGGGATGAAAAGTGCCAGCACTGAAAGCTGTTGCTAGCCAGCACCCTTCCTTGGAAGCGCTTTTGTAGGCCTAAGAAGACTGGGGCTCTGGGCTTCTCTAGCCACCTAATCTTCTGCTCATCCTCTCGCGCACTCTAAAGAGAGCTCAGGTGAGAAATTGCAAACGTCGAGCAATTGCTCAGCGATGAAAAGTGCCAGCACTGAAAGCTGTTGCTAGCCAGCCCCCTTCCTTGGAAGCGCTTTTGTAGGCCTAAGAAGACTGGGGCTCTGGGCTTCTCTAGCCACCTAATCTTCTGCTCATCCTCTCGCGCACTCTAAAGAGAGCTCAGGTGAGAAATTGCAAACGTCGAGCAATTGCTCAGCGATGAAAAGTGCCAGCACTGAAAGCTCTTGCTAGCCAGCAGCCTTCCTTGGAAGCGCTTTCACGGGCGCAGCAACACTTGGGTTTGCGCTTCTCTAGCCACCAAACATCAAGGTCACTATCTCTCCGTCTCGTAGACACGAGCTGAGAGATTGCAAACGTCGAGCAATTGCTCAGCGATGAAAAGTGCCAGCACTGAAAGCTGTTGCTAGCCAGCCCCCTTCCTTGGAAGCGCTTTTGTAGGCCTAAGAAGACTGGGGCTCTGGGCTTCTCTAGCCACCTAATCTTCTGCTCATCCTCTCGCGCACTCTAAAGAGAGCTCAGGTGAGAAATTGCAAACGTCGAGCAATTGCTCAGCGATGAAAAGTGCCAGCACTGAAAGCTGTTGCTAGCCAGCACCCTTCCTTGGAAGCGCTTTCACAGGCGCAGCAACACTGGGGCTCTGAGTTTCTCTAGCCACCAAACGTCACGGTCACTATCTCTCCATCTCGTAGACATGAGCTGAGAAATTGCAAACGTCCAGCAATTGCTCAGAGATGAAAAGTGCCAGCACTGAAAGCTCTTGCTAGCCAGCACCGAAAGCTCTTGCTAGCCAGCACCCTTCCTTGGAAGCGCTTTCACAGGCGCAGCAACACTGGGGCTTTGCGCTTCTCTAGCCACCAAACGTCACGGTCATTCTCTTTCCGTCTCGTAGACACGAGCTGAGAAATTGCAAACGTCGAGCAATTGCTCAGCGATGAAAAGTGCCAGCACTGAAAGCTGTTGCTAGCCAGCACCCTTCCTTGGAAGCGCTTTTGTAGGCCTAAGAAGACTGGGGCTCTGGGCTTCTCTAGCCACCTAATCTTCTGCTCATCCTCTCGCGCACTCTAAAGAGAGCTCAGGTGAGAAATTGCAAACGTCGAGCAATTGCTCAGAGATGAAAAGTGCCAGCACTGAAAGCTGTTGCTAGCCAGCACCCTTCCTTGGAAGCGCTTTCACAGGTGCAGCAACACTGGGGCTTTGCGTTTCTCTAGCCACCAAACGTCACGGTCATTCTCTTTCCATCTCGTAGACACGAGCTGAGAAATTGCAAACGTCGAGCAATTGCTCAACGATGAAAAGTGACAGCACTGAAAGCTGTTGCTAGCCAGCACCCTTCCTTGGAAGCGCTTTTGTAGGCCTAAGAAGACTGGGGCTCTGGGCTTCTCTAGCCACCTAATCTTCTGCTCATCCTCTCGCGCACTCTAAAGAGAGCTCAGGTGAGAAATTGCAAACGTCGAGCAATTGCTCAGAGATGAAAAGTGCCAGCACTGAAAGCTGTTGCTAGCCAGCACCCTTCCTTGGAAGCGCTTTTGTAGGCCTAAGAAGACTGGGGCTCTGGGCTTCTCTAGCCACCTAATCTTCTGCTCATCCTCTCGCGCACTCTAAAGAGAGCTCAGGTGAGAAATTGCAAACGTCGAGCAATTGCTCAGCGATGAAAATTGCCAGCACTGGAAGCTGTTGCTAGCCAGCACCCTTCCTTGGAAGCGCTTTTGTAGGCCTAAGAAGACTGGGGCTCTGGGCTTCTCTACCCACCAAACGTCACGGTCACTATCTCTCCATCTCGTAGACATGAGCTGAGAAATTGCAAACGTCGAGCAATTGCTCAGAGATGAAAAGTGCCAGCACTGAAAGCTCTTGCTAGCCAGCACCCTTCCTTGGAAGCGCTTTCACAGGCGCAGGAACACTGGGGCTCTGGGCTTCTCTAGCCACCAAACGTCACGGTCACTATCTCTCCATCTCGTAGACATGAGCTGAGAAATTGCAAACGTCGAGCAATTGCTCAGAGATGAAAAGTGCCAGCACTGAAAGCTGTTGCTAGCCAGCCCCCTTCCTTGGAAGCGCTTTTGTAGGCCTAAGAAGACTGGGGCTCTGGGCTTCTCTAGCCACCTAATCTTCTGCTCATCCTCTCGCGCACTCTAAAGAGAGCTCAGGTGAGAAATTGCAAACGTCGAGCAATTGCTCAGAGATGAAAAGTGCCAGCACTGAAAGCTCTTGCTAGCCAGCACCCTTCCTTGGAAGCGCTTTCACAGGCGCAGCAACACTGGGGCTTTGCGCTTCTCTACCCACCAAAGGTCACGGTCATTCTCTTTCCGTCTCGTAGACACGAGCTGAGAAATTGCAAACGTTGAGCAATTGCTCAGCTATGAAAAGTGCCAGCACTGAAAGCTGTTGCTAGCCAGCACCCTTCCTTGGAAGCGCTTTCACAGGTGCAGCAACACTGGGGCTTTGCGCTTCTCTAGCCACCAAACGTCACGGTCATTCTCTTTCCGTCTCGTAGACACGAGCTGAGAAATTGCAAACGTCGAGCAATTGCTCAGCGATGAAAAGTGCCAGCACTGAAAGCTGTTGCTAGCCAGCACCCTTCCTTGGAAGCGCTTTTGTAGGCCTAAGAAGACTGGGGCTCTGGGCTTCTCTAGCCACCTAATCTTCTGCTCATCCTCTCGCGCACTCTAAAGAGAGCTCAGGTGAGAAATTGCAAACGTCGAGCAATTGCTCAGAGATGAAAAGTGCCAGCACTGAAAGCTGTTGCTAGCCAGCACCCTTCCTTGGAAGCGCTTTCACAGGTGCAGCAACACTGGGGCTTTGCGCTTCTCTACCCACCAAACGTCACGGTCATTCCCTTTCCGTCTCGTAGACACGAGCTGAGAAATTGCAAACGTCGAGCAATTGCTCAGCGATGAAAAGTGCCAGCACTGAAAGCTGTTGCTAGCCAGCACCCTTCCTTGGAAGCGCTTTCACAGGTGCAGCAACACTGGGGCTTTGCGCTTCTCTAGCCACCAAATGTCACGGTCACTCTCTCTCCATCTTGTAGACACGAGCTGAGAAATTGCAAACGTCGAGCAATTGCTCAGGGATGAAAAGTGACAGAACTGAAAGCTGTTGCTAGTCAGCACCCTTCCTTGGAAGCGCTTTTGTAGGCCTAAGAAGACTGGGGCTCTGGGCTTCTCTAGCCACCTAATCTTCTGCTCATCCTCTCGCGCACTCTAAAGAGAGCTCAGGTGAGAAATTGCAAACGTCGAGCAATTGCTCAGAGATGAAAAGTGCCAGCACTGAAAGCTGTTGCTAGCCAGCACCCTTCCTTGGAAGCGCTTTTGTAGGCCTTAGAACACTGGGGCTCTGGGCTTCTCTAGCCACCTAATCTTCTGCTCATCCTCTCGCGCACTCTAAAGAGAGCTCAGGTGAGAAATTGCAAACGTCGAGCAATTGCTCAGAGATGAAAAGTGCCAGCACTGAAAGCTCTTGCTAGCCAGCAGCCTTCCTTGGAAGCGCTTTCACGGGCGCAGCAACACTTGGGTTTGCGCTTCTCTAGCCACCAAACATCAAGGTCACTATCTATCCGTCTCGTAGACACGAGCTGAGAGATTGCAAACGTCGAGCAATTGCTCAGCGATGAAAAGTGCCAGCAGTGAAAGCTGTTTCTAGCCAGCACCCTTCCTTGGAAGCGCTTTTGTAGGCCTAAGAAGACTGGGGCTCTGGGCTTCTCTAGCCACCTAATCTTCTGCTCATCCTCTCGCGCACTCTAAAGAGAGCTCAGGTGAGAAATTGCAAACGTCGATCAATTGCTCAGAGATGAAAAGTGCCAGCACTGAAAGCTCTTGCTAGCCAGCACCCTTCCTTGGAAGCGCTTTCACAGGCGCAGTAACACTGGGGCTTTGCGTTTCTCTACCCACCAAACGTCACGGTCATTCCCTTTCCGTCTCGTAGACACGAGCTGAGAAATTGCAAACGTCGAGCAATTGCTCAGCGATGAAAAGTGCCAGCACTGAAAGCTGTTGCTAGCCAGCACCCTTCCTTGGAAGCGCTTTCACAGGCGCAGGAACACTGGGGCTCTGGGCTTCTCTAGCCACCAAACATCAAGGTCACTATCTCTCCGTCTCGTAGACACGAGCTGAGAGATTGCAAACGTCGAGCAATTGCTCAGCGATGAAAAGTGCCAGCACTGAAAGCTGTTGCTAGCCAGCACCCTTCCTTGCAAGCGCTTTCACAGGCGCAGCAACACTGGGGCTCTGGGCTTCTCTAGCCACCAAACATCACGGTCACTATCTCTCCATCTCGTAGACATGAGCTGAGAAATTGCAAACGTCGAGCAATTGCTCAACGATGAAAAGTGCCAGCACTGAAAGCTGTTGCTAGCCAGCACCCTTCCTTGGAAGCGCTTTTGTAGGCCTAAGAAGACTGGGGCTCTGGGCTTCTCTAGCCACCTAATCTTCTGCTCATCCTCTCGCGCACTCTAAAGAGAGCTCAGGTGAGAAATTGCAAACGTCGAGCAATTGCTCAGAGATGAAAAGTGCCAGCACTGAAAGCTGTTGCTAGCCAGCACCCTTCCTTGGAAGCGCTTTCACAGGCGCAGCAACACTGGGGCTTTGCGCTTCTCTAGCCACCAAACGTCACGGTCACTCTCTCTCCGTCTCGTAGACACGAGCTGAGAAATTGCAAACGTCGAGCAATTGCTCAGCGATGAAAAGTGCCAGCACTGAAAGCTGTTGCTAGCCAGCCCCCTTCCTTGGAAGCGCTTTTGTAGGCCTAAGAAGACTGGGGCTCTGGGCTTCTCTAGCCACCTAATCTTCTGCTCATCCTCTCGCGCACTCTAAAGAGAGCTCAGGTGAGAAATTGCAAAGGTCGAGCAATTGCTCAGCGATGAAAAGTGCCAGCACTGAAAGCTGTTGCTAGCCAGCACCCTTCCTTGGAAGCGCTTTTGTAGTTCTAAGAAGACTGGGGCTCTGGGCTTCTCTAGCCACCTAATCTTCTGCTCATCCTCTCGCGCACTCTAAAGAGAGCTCAGGTGAGAAATTGCAAACGTCGAGCAATTGCTCAGAGATGAAAAGTGCCAGCACTGAAAGCTCTTGCTAGCCAGCACCCTTCCTTGGAAGCGCTTTCACAGGCGCAGCAACACTGGGGCTTTGCGCTTCTCTACCCACCAAACGTCACGGTCACTCTCTCTCCGTCTCGTAGACACGAGCTGAGAAATTGCAAACGTCGAGCAATTGCTCAGAGATGAAAAGTGCCAGCACTGAAAGCTGTTGCTAGCCAGCCCCCTTCCTTGGAAGCGCTTTTGTAGGCCTAAGAAGACTGGGGCTCTGGGCTTCTCTAGCCACCTAATCTTCTGCTCATCCTCTCGCGCACTCTAAAGAGAGCTCAGGTGAGAAATTGCAAAGGTCGAGCAATTGCTCAGCGATGAAAAGTGCCAGCACTGAAAGCTGTTGCTAGCCAGCACCCTTCCTTGGAAGCGCTTTTGTAGGCCTAAGAAGACTGGGGCTCTGGGCTTCTCTAGCCACCTAATCTTCTGCTCATCCTCTCGCGCACTCTAAAGAGAGCTCAGGTGAGAAATTGCAAACGTCGAGCAATTGCTCAGAGATGAAAAGTGCCAGCACTGAAAGCTGTTGCTAGCCAGCAGCCTTCCTTGGAAGCGCTTTCACAGGCGCAGCAACGCTGGGGCTTTGCGCTTCTCTACCCACCAAACGTCACGGTCATTCCCTTTCCGTCTCGTAGACACGAGCTGAGAAATTGCAAACGTCGAGCAATTGCTCAGCGATGAAAAGTGCCAGCACTGAAAGCTGTTGCTAGCCAGCACCCTTCCTTGGAAGCGCTTTCACAGGTGCAGCAACACTGGGGCTTTGCGCTTCTCTAGCCACCAAATGTCACGGTCACTCTCTCTCCATCTTGTAGACACGAGCTGAGAAATTGCAAACGTCGAGCAATTGCTCAGGGATGAAAAGTGACAGAACTGAAAGCTGTTGCTAGTCAGCACCCTTCCTTGGAAGCGCTTTTGTAGGCCTAAGAAGACTGGGGCTCTGGGCTTCTCTAGCCACCTAATCTTCTGCTCATCCTCTCGCGCACTCTAAAGAGAGCTCAGGTGAGAAATTGCAAACGTCGAGCAATTGCTCAGAGATGAAAAGTGCCAGCACTGAAAGCTGTTGCTAGCCAGCACCCTTCCTTGGAAGCGCTTTTGTAGGCCTTAGAACACTGGGGCTCTGGGCTTCTCTAGCCACCTAATCTTCTGCTCATCCTCTCGCGCACTCTAAAGAGAGCTCAGGTGAGAAATTGCAAACGTCGAGCAATTGCTCAGAGATGAAAAGTGCCAGCACTGAAAGCTCTTGCTAGCCAGCAGCCTTCCTTGGAAGCGCTTTCACGGGCGCAGCAACACTTGGGTTTGCGCTTCTCTAGCCACCAAACATCAAGGTCACTATCTATCCGTCTCGTAGACACGAGCTGAGAGATTGCAAACGTCGAGCAATTGCTCAGCGATGAAAAGTGCCAGCAGTGAAAGCTGTTGCTAGCCAGCACCCTTCCTTGGAAGCGCTTTTGTAGGCGTAAGCACACTGGGGCTCTGGGCTTCTCTAGCCACCTAATCTTCTGCTCATCCTCTCGCGCACTCTAAAGAGAGCTCAGGTGAGAAATTGCAAACGTCGATCAATTGCTCAGAGATGAAAAGTGCCAGCACTGAAAGCTCTTGCTAGCCAGCACCCTTCCTTGGAAGCGCTTTCACAGGCGCAGTAACACTGGGGCTTTGCGTTTCTCTACCCACCAAACGTCACGGTCATTCCCTTTCCGTCTCGTAGACACGAGCTGAGAAATTGCAAACGTCGAGCAATTGCTCAGCGATGAAAAGTGCCAGCACTGAAAGCTGTTGCTAGCCAGCACCCTTCCTTGGAAGCGCTTTCACAGGCGCAGGAACACTGGGGCTCTGGGCTTCTCTAGCCACCAAACATCAAGGTCACTATCTCTCCGTCTCGTAGACACGAGCTGAGAGATTGCAAACGTCGAGCAATTGCTCAGCGATGAAAAGTGCCAGCACTGAAAGCTGTTGCTAGCCAGCACCCTTCCTTGCAAGCGCTTTCACAGGCGCAGCAACACTGGGGCTCTGGGCTTCTCTAGCCACCAAACATCACGGTCACTATCTCTCCATCTCGTAGACATGAGCTGAGAAATTGCAAACGTCGAGCAATTGCTCAACGATGAAAAGTGCCAGCACTGAAAGCTGTTGCTAGCCAGCACCCTTCCTTGGAAGCGCTTTTGTAGGCCTAAGAAGACTGGGGCTCTGGGCTTCTCTAGCCACCTAATCTTCTGCTCATCCTCTCGCGCACTCTAAAGAGAGCTCAGGTGAGAAATTGCAAACGTCGAGCAATTGCTCAGAGATGAAAAGTGCCAGCACTGAAAGCTGTTGCTAGCCAGCACCCTTCCTTGGAAGCGCTTTCACAGGCGCAGCAACACTGGGGCTTTGCGCTTCTCTACCCACCAAACGTCACGGTCACTCTCTCTCCGTCTCGTAGACACGAGCTGAGAAATTGCAAACGTCGAGCAATTGCTCAGCGATGAAAAGTGCCAGCACTGAAAGCTGTTGCTAGCCAGCCCCCTTCCTTGGAAGCGCTTTTGTAGGCCTAAGAAGACTGGGGCTCTGGGCTTCTCTAGCCACCTAATCTTCTGCTCATCCTCTCGCGCACTCTAAAGAGAGCTCAGGTGAGAAATTGCAAAGGTCGAGCAATTGCTCAGCGATGAAAAGTGCCAGCACTGAAAGCTGTTGCTAGCCAGCACCCTTCCTTGGAAGCGCTTTTGTAGTTCTAAGAAGACTGGGGCTCTGGGCTTCTCTAGCCACCTAATCTTCTGCTCATCCTCTCGCGCACTCTAAAGAGAGCTCAGGTGAGAAATTGCAAACGTCGAGCAATTGCTCAGAGATGAAAAGTGCCAGCACTGAAAGCTCTTGCTAGCCAGCACCCTTCCTTGGAAGCGCTTTCACAGGCGCAGCAACACTGGGGCTTTGCGCTTCTCTACCCACCAAACGTCACGGTCACTCTCTCTCCGTCTCGTAGACACGAGCTGAGAAATTGCAAACGTCGAGCAATTGCTCAGAGATGAAAAGTGCCAGCACTGAAAGCTGTTGCTAGCCAGCCCCCTTCCTTGGAAGCGCTTTTGTAGGCCTAAGAAGACTGGGGCTCTGGGCTTCTCTAGCCACCTAATCTTCTGCTCATCCTCTCGCGCACTCTAAAGAGAGCTCAGGTGAGAAATTGCAAAGGTCGAGCAATTGCTCAGCGATGAAAAGTGCCAGCACTGAAAGCTGTTGCTAGCCAGCACCCTTCCTTGGAAGCGCTTTTGTAGGCCTAAGAAGACTGGGGCTCTGGGCTTCTCTAGCCACCTAATCTTCTGCTCATCCTCTCGCGCACTCTAAAGAGAGCTCAGGTGAGAAATTGCAAACGTCGAGCAATTGCTCAGAGATGAAAAGTGCCAGCACTGAAAGCTGTTGCTAGCCAGCACCCTTCCTTGGAAGCACTTTCACAGGCGCAGCAACGCTGGGGCTTTGCGCTTCTCTAGCCACCAAACGTCACGGTCCTTCTCTTTCCGTCTTGTAGACACGAGCTGAGAAATTGCAAACGTCGAGCAATTGCTCAGCGATGAAAAGTGCCAGCACTGGAAGCTGTTGCTAGCCAGCACCCTTCCTTGGAAGCGCTTTTGTAGGCCTAAGAACACTGGGGCTCTGGGCTTCTCTAGCCACCTAATCTTCTGCTCATCCTCTCGCGCACTCTAAAGAGAGCTCAGGTGAGAAATTGCAAACGTCGAGCAATTGCTCAGAGATGGAAAGTGCCAGCACTGAAAGCTCTTGCTAGCCAGCCCCCTTCCTTGGAAGCGCTTTTGTAGGCCTAAGAAGACTGGGGCTCTGGGCTTCTCTAGCCACCTAATCTTCTGCTCATCCTCTCGTGCACTTTAAAGAGAGCTCAGGTGAGAAATTGCAAACGTCGAGCAATTGCTCAGAGATGAAAAGTGCCAGCACTGAAAGCTGTTGCTAGCCAGCACCCTTCCTTGGAAGCGCTTTCACAGGCGCAGTAACACTGGGGCTTTGCGCTTCTCTAGCCACCAAACGTCACGGTCCTTCTCTTTCCGTCTCGTAGACACGAGCTGAGAAATTGCAAACGTCGAGCAATTGCTCAGCGATGAAAAGTGCCAGCACTGAAAGCTGTTGCTAGCCAGCACCCTTCCTTGGAAGCGCTTTCAGAGGCGCAGCAACACTGGGGCTTTGCGCTTCTCTAGCCACCAAACGTCACAGTCCTTCTCTTTCCGTCTCGTAGACACGAGCTGAGAAATTGCAAACGTCGAGCAATTGCTCAGCGATGAAAAGTGCCAGCACTGAAAGCTGTTGCTAGCCAGCACCCTTCCTTGGAAGCGCTTTTGTAGGCGTAAGAACACTGGGGCTCTGGGCTTCTCTAGCCACCTAATCTTCTGCTCATCCTCTCGCGCACTCTAAAGAGACCTCAGGTGAGAAATTGCAAACGTCGATCAATTGCTCAGAGATGAAAAGTGCCAGCACTGAAAGCTGTTGCTAGCCAGCACCCTTCCTTGGAAGCGCTTTCACGGGCGCAGCAACACTGGGGCTTTGCGCTTCTCTAGCCACCAAACATCAAGGTCACTATCTATCCGTCTCGTAGACACAAGCTGAGAAATTGCAAACGTCGAGCAATTGCTCAGCAATGAAAAGTGCCAGCACTGAAAGCTGTTGCTAGCCAGCACCCTTCCTTGGAAGCGCTTTTGTAGGCCTAAGAAGACTGGGGCTCTGGGCTTCTCTAGCCACTTAATCTTCTGCTCATCCTCTCGCGCACTCTAAAGAGAGCTCAGGTGAGAAATTGCAAACGTCGAGCAATTGCTCAGAGATGGAAAGTGGCAGCACTGAAAGCTGTTGCTAGCCAGCACCCTTCCTTGGAAGCGCTTTCACAGGTGCAGCAACACTGGGGCTTTGCGCTTCTCTACCCACCAAATGTCACGGTCACTCTCTCTCCATCTTGTAGACACGAGCTGAGAAATTGCAAACGTCGAGCAATTGCTCAGGGATGAAAAGTGCCAGCACTGAAAGCTGTTGCTAGCCAGCACCCTTCCTTGGAAGCGCTTTTGTAGGCCTAAGAAGACTGGGGCTCTGGGCTTCTCTAGCCACCTCATCTTCTGCTCATCCTCTCGCGCACTCTAAAGAGAGCTCAGGTGAGAAATTGCAAACGTCGAGCAATTGCTCAGAGATGAAAAGTGCCAGCACTGAAAGCTGTTGCTAGCCAGCACCCTTCCTTGGAAGCGCTTTTGTAGGCCTAAGAACACTGGGGCTCTGGGCTTCTCTAGCCACCTAATCTTCTGCTCATCCTCTCGCGCACTCTAAAGAGAGCTCAGGTGAGAAATTGCAAACGTCGAGCAATTGCTCAGAGATGAAAAGTGCCAGCACTGAAAGCTCTTGCTAGCCAGCAGCCTTCCTTGGAAGCGCTTTCACGGGCGCAGCAACACTTGGGTTTGTGCTTCTCTAGCCACCAAACATCAAGGTCACTATCTCTCCGTCTCGTAGACACGAGCTGAGAGATTGCAAACGTCGAGCAATTGCTCAGCGATGAAAAGTGCCAGCACTGAAAGCTGTTGCTAGCCAGCACCCTTCCTTGGAAGCGCTTTTGTAGGCCTAAGAACACTGGGGCTCTGGGCTTCTCTAGCCACCTAATCTTCTGCTCATCCTCTCGCGCAGTCTAAAGAGAGCTCAGGTGAGAAATTGCAAACGTCGAGCAATTGCTCAGAGATGAAAAGTGCCAGCACTGAAAGCTGTTGCTAGCCAGCACCCTTCCTTGGAAGCGCTTTCACAGGCGCAGCAACACTGGGGCTCTGGGCTTCTCTAGCCACCAAACGTCACGGTCACTATCTCTCCATCTCGTAGACATGAGCTGAGAAATTGCAAACGTCCAGCAATTGCTCAGAGAGGAAAAGTGCCAGCAGTGAAAGCTGTTGCTAGCCAGCACCCTTCCTTGGAAGCGCTTTTGTAGGCCTAAGTACACTGGGGTTCTGGGCTTCTCTAGCCACCTAATCTTCTGCTCATCCTCTCGCGCACTCTAAAGAGAGCTCAGGTGAGAAATTGCAAACGTCGAGCAATTGCTCAGAGATGAAAAGTGCCAGCACTGAAAGCTCTTGCTAGCCAGCACCGAAAGCTGTTGCTAGCCAGCACCCTTCCTTGGAAGCGCTTTCACAGGCGCAGCAACACTGGGGCTTTGCGCTTCTCTAGCCACCAAACGTCACGGTCCTTCTCTTTCCGTCTCGTAGACACGAGCTGAGAAATTGCAAACGTCGAGCAATTGCTCAGCGATGAAAAGTGCCAGCACTGAAAGCTCTTGCTAGCCAGCACCCTTCCTTGGAAGCGCTTTTGTAGGCCTAAGAAGACTGGGGCTCTGGGCTTCTCTAGCCACCTAATCTTCTGCTCATCCTCTCGCGCACTCTAAAGAGAGCTCAGGTGAGAAATTGCAAACGTCGAGCAATTGCTCAGAGATGAAAAGTGCCAGCACTGAAAGCTGTTGCTAGCCAGCACCCTTCCTTGGAAGCGCTTTCACAGGCGCAGCAACACTGGGGCTTTGCTCTTCTCTAGCCACCAAACGTCACGGTCATTCTCTTTCCATCTCGTAGACACGAGCTGAGAAATTGCAAACGTCGAGCAATTGCTCAGAGATGAAAAGTGCCAGCACTGAAAGCTGTTGCTAGCCAGCACCCTTCCTTGGAAGCGCTTTTGTAGGCCTAAGAACACTGGGGCTCTGGGCTTCTCTAGCCACCTAATATTCTGCTCATCCTCTCGCGCACTCTAAAGAGAGCTCAGGTGAGAAATTGCAAACGTCGAGCAATTGCTCAGAGATGAAAAGTGCCAGCACTGAAAGCTCTTGCTAGCCAGCACCCTTCCTTGGAAGCGCTTTTGTAGGCCTAAGAAGACTGGGGCTCTGGGCTTCTCTAGCCACCTCATCTTCTGCTCATCCTCTCGCGCACTCTAAAGAGAGCTCAGGTGAGAAATTGCAAACGTCGAGCAATTGCTCAGAGATGAAAAGTGCCAGCACTGAAAGCTCTTGCTAGCCAGCACCCTTCCTTGGAAGCGCTTTCACAGGCGCAGCAACACTGGGGCTGTGCGCTTCTCTAGCCACCAAACGTCAAGGTCATTCCCTTTCCGTCTCGTAGACACGAGCTGAGAAATTGCAAACGTCGAGCAATTGCTCAGAGATGAAAAGTGACAGCACTGAAAGCTGTTGCTAGCCAGCCCCCTTCCTTGGAAGCGCTTTTGTAGGCCTAAGAAGACTGGGGCTCTGGGCTTCTCTAGCCACCTAATCTTCTGCTCATCCTCTTGCGCACTCTAAAGAGAGCTCAGGTGAGAAATTGCAAACGTCGAGCAATTGCTCAGCGATGAAAAGTGCCAGCACTGAAAGCTGTTGCTAGCCAGCACCCTTCCTTGGAAGCGCTTTTGTAGGCCTAAGAAGACTGGGGCTCTGGGCTTCTCTAGCCACCAAACGTCACGGTCACTATCTCTCCATCTCGTAGACATGAGCTGAGAAATTGCAAACGTCGAGCAATTGCTCAGAGATGAAAAGTGCCAGCACTGAAAGCTGTTGCTAGCCAGCACCCTTCCTTGGAAGCGCTTTCACAGGCGCAGGAACACTGGGGCTCTGGGCTTCTCTAGCCACCAAACGTCACGGTCACTATCTCTCCATCTCGTAGACATGAGCTGAGAAATTGCAAACGTCGAGCAATTGCTCAGAGATGAAAAGTGCCAGCACTGAAAACTGTTGCTAGCCAGCCCCCTTCCTTGGAAGCGCTTTTGTAGGCCTTAGAACACTGGGGCTCTGGGCTTCTCTAACCACCTAATCTTCTGCTCATCCTCTCGCGCACTCTAAAGAGAGCTCAGGTGAGAAATTGCAAACGTCGAGCAATTGCTCAGAGATGAAAAGTGCCAGCACTGAAAGCTGTTGCTAGCCAGCACCCTTCCTTGGAAGCGCTTTCACAGGCGCAGCAACACTGGGGCTTTGCGTTTCTCTAGCCACCAAACGTCACGGTCATTCTCTTTCCGTCTCGTAGACACGAGCTGAGAAATTGCAAACGTCCAGCAATTGCTCAGAGATGAAAAGTGCCAGCACTGAAAGCTGTTGCTAGCCAGCACCCTTCCTTGGAAGCGCTTTTGTAGGCCTAAGAAGACTGGGGCTCTGGGCTTCTCTAGCCACCTAATCTTCTGCTCATCCTCTCGCGCACTCTAAAGAGAGCTCAGGTGAGAAATTGCAAACGTCGAGCAATTGCTCAGAGATTAAAAGTGCCAGCACTGAAAGCTGTTGCTAGCCAGCCCCCTTCCTTGGAAGCGCTTTTGTAGGCCTAAGAAGACTGGGGCTCTGGGCTTCTCTAGCCACCTAATCTTCTGCTCATCCTCTTGCGCAGTCTAAAGAGAGCTCAGGTGAGAAATTGCAAACGTCGAGCAATTGCTCAGCGATGAAAAGTGCCAGCACTGAAAGCTCTTCTAGCCAGCACCCTTCCTTGGAAGCGCTTTCACAGGCGCAGCAACACTGGGGCTCTGGGCTTCTCTAGCCACCAAACATCACGGTCCTTCTCTTTCCGTCTCGTAGAAACGAGCTGAGAAATTGCAAACGTCGAGCAATTGCTCAGCGATGAAAAGTGCCAGCACTGAAAGCTGTTGCTAGCCAGCACCCTTCCTTGGAAGCGCTTTTGTAGGCCTAAGAACACTGGGTCTCTGGGCTTCTCTAGCCACCTAATCTTCTGCTCATCCTCTCGCGCACTCTAAAGAGAGCTCAGGTGAGAAATTGCAAACGTCGAGCAATTGCTCAGAGATGAAAAGTGGCAGCACTGAAAGCTGTTGCTAGCCAGCACCCTTCCTTGGAAGCGCTTTCACAGGTGCAGCAACACTGGGGCTTTGCGCTTCTCTAGCCACCAAATGTCACGGTCACTCTCTCTCCATCTTGTAGACACGAGCTGAGAAATTGCAAACGTCAAGCAATTGCTCAGAGATGAAAAGTGACAGCACTGAAAGCTGTTGCTAGCCAGCACCCTTCCTTGGAAGCGCTTTTGTAGGCCTAAGAAGACTGGGGCTCTGGGCTTCTCTAGCCACCTAATCTTCTGCTCATCCTCTCGCGCACTCTAAAGAGAGCTCAGGTGAGAAATTGCAAACGTCGAGCAATTGCTCAGAGATGAAAAGTGCCAGCACTGAAAGCTGTTGCTAGCCAGCACCCTTCCTTGGAAGCGCTTTTGTAGGCCTAAGAAGACTGGGGCTCTGGGCTTCTCTAGCCACCTAATCTTCTGCTCATCCTCTTGCGCAGTCTAAAGAGAGCTCAGGTGAGAAATTGCAAAGGTCGAGCAATTGCTCAGCGATGAAAAGTGCCAGCACTGAAAGCTGTTGCTAGCCAGCACCCTTCCTTGGAAGCGCTTTCACAGGCGCAGCAACACTGGGGCTTTGCGTATCTCTACCCACCAAACGTCACGGTCATTCCCTTTCCGTCTCGTAGACATGAGCTGAGAAATTGCAAACGTCGAGCAATTGCTCAGCGATGAAAAGTGCCAGCACTGAAAGCTGTTGCTAGCCAGCACCCTTCCTTGGAAGCGCTTTCACAGGTGCAGCAACACTGGGGCTTTGCGCTTCTCTAGCCACCAAATGTCACGGTCACTCTCTCTCCATCTTGTAGACACGAGCTGAGAAATTGCAAACGTCGAGCAATTGCTCAGGGATGAAAAGTGACAGCACTGAAAGCTGTTGCTAGCCAGCACCCTTCCTTGGAAGCGCTTTTGTAGGCCTAAGAAGACTGGGGCTCTGGGCTTCTCTAGCCACCTAATCTTCTGCTCATCCTCTCGCGCACTCTAAAGAGAGCTCAGGTGAGAAATTGCAAACGTCGAGCAATTGCTCAGCGATGAAAAGTGCCAGCACTGAAAGCTGTTGCTAGCCAGCCCCCTTCCTTGGAAGCGCTTTTGTAGGCCTAAGAAGACTGGGGCTCTGGGCTTCTCTAGCCACCTAATCTTCTGCTCATCCTCTCGCGCACTCTAAAGAGAGCTCAGGTGAGAAATTGCAAACGTCGAGCAATTGCTCAGCGATGAAAAGTGCCAGCACTGAAAGCTCTTGCTAGCCAGCAGCCTTCCTTGGAAGCGCTTTCACGGGCGCAGCAACACTTGGGTTTGCGCTTCTCTAGCCACCAAACATCAAGGTCACTATCTCTCCGTCTCGTAGACATGAGCTGAGAGATTGCAAACGTCGAGCAATTGCTCAGCGATGAAAAGTGCCAGCACTGAAAGCTGTTGCTAGCCAGCCCCCTTCCTTGGAAGCGCTTTTGTAGGCCTAAGAAGACTGGGGCTCTGGGCTTCTCTAGCCACCTAATCTTCTGCTCATCCTCTCGCGCACTCTAAAGAGAGCTCAGGTGAGAAATTGCAAACGTCGAGCAATTGCTCAGCGATGAAAAGTGCCAGCACTGAAAGCTGTTGCTAGCCAGCACCCTTCCTTGGAAGCGCTTTCACAGGCGCAGCAACACTGGGGCTCTGAGTTTCTCTAGCCACCAAACGTCACGGTCACTATCTCTCCATCTCGTAGACATGAGCTGAGAAATTGCAAACGTCCAGCAATTGCTCAGAGATGAAAAGTGCCAGCACTGAAAGCTCTTGCTAGCCAGCACCGAAAGCTGTTGCTAGCCAGCACCCTTCCTTGGAAGCGCTTTCACAGGCGCAGCAACACTGGGGCTTTGCGCTTCTCTAGCCACCAAACGTCACGGTCATTCTCTTTCCGTCTCGTAGACACGAGCTGAGAAATTGCAAACGTCGAGCAATTGCTCAGCGATGAAAAGTGCCAGCACTGAAAGCTGTTGCTAGCCAGCACCCTTCCTTGGAAGCGCTTTTGTAGGCCTAAGAAGACTGGGGCTCTGGGCTTCTCTAGCCACCTAATCTTCTGCTCATCCTCTCGCGCACTCTAAAGAGAGCTCAGGTGAGAAATTGCAAACGTCGAGCAATTGCTCAGAGATTAAAAGTGCCAGCACTGAAAGCTGTTGCTAGCCAGCACCCTTCCTTGGAAGCGCTTTCACAGGTGCAGCAACACTGGGGCTTTGCGTTTCTCTAGCCACCAAACGTCACGGTCATTCTCTTTCCATCTCGTAGACACGAGCTGAGAAATTGCAAACGTCGAGCAATTGCTCAACGATGAAAAGTGACAGCACTGAAAGCTGTTGCTAGCCAGCCCCCTTCCTTGGAAGCGCTTTTGTAGGCCTAAGAAGACTGGGGCTCTGGGCTTCTCTAGCCACCTAATCTTCTGCTCATCCTCTCGCGCACTCTAAAGAGAGCTCAGGTGAGAAATTGCAAACGTCGAGCAATTGCTCAGAGATGAAAAGTGCCAGCACTGAAAGCTGTTGCTAGCCAGCACCCTTCCTTGGAAGCGCTTTTGTAGGCCTAAGAAGACTGGGGCTCTGGGCTTCTCTAGCCACCTAATCTTCTGCTCATCCTCTCGCGCACTCTAAAGAGAGCTCAGGTGAGAAATTGCAAACGTCGAGCAATTGCTCAGAGATGAAAATTGCCAGCACTGGAAGCTGTTGCTAGCCAGCACCCTTCCTTGGAAGCGCTTTTGTAGGCCTAAGAAGACTGGGGCTCTGGGCTTCTCTACCCACCAAACGTCACGGTCACTATCTCTCCATCTCGTAGACATGAGCTGAGAAATTGCAAACGTCGAGCAATTGCTCAGAGATGAAAAGTGCCAGCACTGAAAGCTGTTGCTAGCCAGCACCCTTCCTTGGAAGCGCTTTCACAGGCGCAGGAACACTGGGGCTCTGGGCTTCTCTAGCCACCAAACGTCACGGTCACTATCTCTCCATCTCGTAGACATGAGCTGAGAAATTGCAAACGTCGAGCAATTGCTCAGAGATGAAAAGTGCCAGCACTGAAAGCTGTTGCTAGCCAGCCCCCTTCCTTGGAAGCGCTTTTGTAGGCCTAAGAAGACTGGGGCTCTGGGCTTCTCTAGCCACCTAATCTTCTGCTCATCCTCTCGCGCACTCTAAAGAGAGCTCAGGTGAGAAATTGCAAACGTCGAGCAATTGCTCAGAGATGAAAAGTGCCAGCACTGAAAGCTCTTGCTAGCCAGCACCCTTCCTTGGAAGCGCTTTCACAGGCGCAGCAACACTGGGGCTTTGCGCTTCTCTACCCACCAAAGGTCACGGTCATTCTCTTTCCGTCTCGTAGACACGAGCTGAGAAATTGCAAACGTTGAGCAATTGCTCAGCTATGAAAAGTGCCAGCACTGAAAGCTGTTGCTAGCCAGCACCCTTCCTTGGAAGCGCTTTCACAGGTGCAGCAACACTGGGGCTTTGCGCTTCTCTAGCCACCAAACGTCACGGTCATTCTCTTTCCGTCTCGTAGACACGAGCTGAGAAATTGCAAACGTCGAGCAATTGCTCAGCGATGAAAAGTGCCAGCACTGAAAGCTGTTGCTAGCCAGCACCCTTCCTTGGAAGCGCTTTTGTAGGCCTAAGAAGACTGGGGCTCTGGGCTTCTCTAGCCACCTAATCTTCTGCTCATCCTCTCGCGCACTCTAAAGAGAGCTCAGGTGAGAAATTGCAAACGTCGAGCAATTGCTCAGAGATGAAAAGTGCCAGCACTGAAAGCTGTTGCTAGCCAGCACCCTTCCTTGGAAGCGCTTTCACAGGTGCAGCAACACTGGGGCTTTGCGCTTCTCTACCCACCAAACGTCACGGTCATTCCCTTTCCGTCTCGTAGACACGAGCTGAGAAATTGCAAACGTCGAGCAATTGCTCAGCGATGAAAAGTGCCAGCACTGAAAGCTGTTGCTAGCCAGCACCCTTCCTTGGAAGCGCTTTCACAGGTGCAGCAACACTGGGGCTTTGCGCTTCTCTAGCCACCAAATGTCACGGTCACTCTCTCTCCATCTTGTAGACACGAGCTGAGAAATTGCAAACGTCGAGCAATTGCTCAGGGATGAAAAGTGACAGAACTGAAAGCTGTTGCTAGTCAGCACCCTTCCTTGGAAGCGCTTTTGTAGGCCTAAGAAGACTGGGGCTCTGGGCTTCTCTAGCCACCTAATCTTCTGCTCATCCTCTCGCGCACTCTAAAGAGAGCTCAGGTGAGAAATTGCAAACGTCGAGCAATTGCTCAGAGATGAAAAGTGCCAGCACTGAAAGCTGTTGCTAGCCAGCACCCTTCCTTGGAAGCGCTTTTGTAGGCCTTAGAACACTGGGGCTCTGGGCTTCTCTAGCCACCTAATCTTCTGCTCATCCTCTCGCGCACTCTAAAGAGAGCTCAGGTGAGAAATTGCAAACGTCGAGCAATTGCTCAGAGATGAAAAGTGCCAGCACTGAAAGCTCTTGCTAGCCAGCAGCCTTCCTTGGAAGCGCTTTCACGGGCGCAGCAACACTTGGGTTTGCGCTTCTCTAGCCACCAAACATCAAGGTCACTATCTATCCGTCTCGTAGACACGAGCTGAGAGATTGCAAACGTCGAGCAATTGCTCAGCGATGAAAAGTGCCAGCAGTGAAAGCTGTTTCTAGCCAGCACCCTTCCTTGGAAGCGCTTTTGTAGGCCTAAGAAGACTGGGGCTCTGGGCTTCTCTAGCCACCTAATCTTCTGCTCATCCTCTCGCGCACTCTAAAGAGAGCTCAGGTGAGAAATTGCAAACGTCGATCAATTGCTCAGAGATGAAAAGTGCCAGCACTGAAAGCTCTTGCTAGCCAGCACCCTTCCTTGGAAGCGCTTTCACAGGCGCAGTAACACTGGGGCTTTGCGTTTCTCTACCCACCAAACGTCACGGTCATTCCCTTTCCGTCTCGTAGACACGAGCTGAGAAATTGCAAACGTCGAGCAATTGCTCAGCGATGAAAAGTGCCAGCACTGAAAGCTGTTGCTAGCCAGCACCCTTCCTTGGAAGCGCTTTCACAGGCGCAGGAACACTGGGGCTCTGGGCTTCTCTAGCCACCAAACGTCACGGTCACTATCTCTCCATCTCGTAGACATGAGCTGAGAAATTGCAAACGTCCAGCAATTGCTCAGAGATGAAAAGTGCCAGCACTGAAAGCTCTTGCTAGCCAGCACCGAAAGCTGTTGCTAGCCAGAACCCTTCCTTGGAAGCGCTTTCACAGGCGCAGCAACACTGGGGCTTTGCGCTTCTCTAGCCACCAAACGTCACGGTCATTCTCATTCCATCTCGTAGACACGAGCTGAGAAATTGCAAACGTCGAGCAATTGCTCAACGATGAAAAGTGCCAGCACTGAAAGCTGTTGCTAGCCAGCACCCTTCCTTGGAAGCGCTTTTGTAGGCCTAAGAAGACTGGGGCTCTGGGCTTCTCTAGCCACCTAATCTTCTGCTCATCCTCTCGCGCAGTCTAAAGAGAGCTCAGGTGAGAAATTGCAAACGTCGAGCAATTGCTCAGCGATGAAAAGTGCCAGCACTGAAAGCTGTTGCTAGCCAGCCCCCTTCCTTGGAAGCGCTTTTGTAGGCCTAAGAAGACTGGGGCTCTGGGCTTCTCTAGCCACCTAATCTTCTGCTCATCCTCTCGCGCACTCTAAAGAGAGCTCAGGTGAGAAATTGCAAACGTCGAGCAATTGCTCAGAGATGAAAAGTGCCAGCACTGAAAGCTGTTGCTAGCCAGCACCCTTCCTTGGAAGCGCTTTTGTAGGCCTAAGAAGACTGGGGCTCTGGGCTTCTCTAGCCACCAAACGTCACGGTCACTATCTCTCCATCTCGTAGACATGAGCTGAGAAATTGCAAACGTCGAGCAATTGCTCAGAGATGAAAAGTGCCAGCACTGAAAGCTGTTGCTAGCCAGCACCCTTCCTTGGAAGCGCTTTCACAGGCGCAGCAACACTGGGGCTCTGGGCTTCTCTAGCCACCAAACGTCTCGGTCACTATCTCTCCATCTCGTAGACATGAGCTGAGAAATTGCAAACGTCGAGCAATTGCTCAGAGATGAAAAGTGCCAGCACTGAAAGCTGTTGCTAGCCAGCCCCCTTCCTTGGAAGCGCTTTTGTAGGCCTAAGAAGACTGGGGCTCTGGGCTTCTCTAGCCACCTAATCTTCTGCTCATCCTCTCGCGCACTCTAAAGAGAGCTCAGGTGAGAAATTGCAAACGTCGAGCAATTGCTCAGAGATGAAAAGTGCCAGCACTGAAAGCTCTTGCTAGCCAGCACCCTTCCTTGGAAGCGCTTTCACAGGCGCAGCAACACTGGGGCTTTGCGCTTCTCTACCCACCAAAGGTCACGGTCATTCTCTTTCCGTCTCGTAGACACGAGCTGAGAAATTGCAAACGTCGAGCAATTGCTCAGCGATGAAAAGTGCCAGCACTGAAAGCTGTTGCTAGCCAGCACCCTTCCTTGGAAGCGCTTTCACAGGCGCAGCAACACTGGGGCTTTGCGCTTCTCTAGCCACCAAACGTCACGGTCATTCTCTTTCCGTCTCGTAGACACGAGCTGAGAAATTGCAAACGTCGAGCAATTGCTCAGCGATGAAAAGTGCCAGCACTGAAAGCTGTTGCTAGCCAGCCCCCTTCCTTGGAAGCGCTTTTGTAGGCCTAAGAAGACTGGGGCTCTGGGCTTCTCTAGCCACCTAATCTTCTGCTCATCCTCTCGCGCACTCTAAAGAGAGCTCAGGTGAGAAATTGCAAACGTCGAGCAATTGCTCAGCGATGAAAAGTGCCAGCACTGAAAGCTGTTGCTAGCCAGCACCCTTCCTTGGAAGCGCTTTCACAGGCGCAGCAACACTGGGGCTTTGCGTTTCTCTACCCAGCAAACGTCACGGTCCTTCTCTTTCTGTCTCGTAGACACGAGCTGAGAAATTGCAAATGTCGAGCAATTGCTCAGCGATGAAAAGTGCCAGCACTGAAAGCTGTTGCTAGCCAGCACCCTTCCTTGGAAGCGCTTTTGTAGGCCTAAGAAGACTGGGGCTCTGGGCTTCTCTAGCCACCTAATCTTCTGCTCATCCTCTCGCGCACTCTAAAGAGAGCTCAGGTGAGAAATTGCAAACGTCCAGCAATTGCTCAGAGATGAAAAGTGCCAGCACTGAAAGCTCTTGCTAGCCAGCACCGAAAGCTGTTGCTAGCCAGAACCCTTCCTTGGAAGCGCTTTCACAGGCGCAGCAACACTGGGGCTTTGCACTTCTCTAGCCACCAAACGTCACGGTCATTCTCTTTCCGTCTCGTAGACACGAGCTGAGAAATTGCAAACGTCGAGCAATTGCTCAGCGATGAAAAGTGCCAGCACTGAAAGCTGTTGCTAGCCAGCACCCTTCCTTGGAAGCGCTTTTGTAGGCCTAAGAAGACTGGGGCTCTGGGCTTCCCTAGCCACCTAATCTTCTGCTCATCCTCTCGCGCACTCTAAAGAGAGCTCAGGTGAGAAATTGCAAACGTCGAGCAATTGCTCAGAGATGAAAAGTGCCAGCACTGAAAGCTCTTGCTAGCCAGCACCCTTCCTTGGAAGCGCTTTCACAGGTGCAGCAACACTGGGGCTTTGCGTTTCTCTAGCCACCAAACGTCACGGTCATTCTCTTTCCATCTCGTAGACACGAGCTGAGAAATTGCAAACGTCGAGCAATTGCTCAACGATGAAAAGTGCCAGCAGTGAAAGCTGTTGCTAGCCAGCCCCCTTCCTTGGAAGCGCTTTTGTAGGCCTAAGAAGACTGGGGCTCTGGGCTTCTCTAGCCACCTAATCTTCTGCTCATCCTCTCGCGCACTCTAAAGAGAGCTCAGGTGAGAAATTGCAAACGTCGAGCAATTGCTCAGAGATGAAAAGTGCCAGCACTGAAAGCTCTTGCTAGCCAGCACCCTTCCTTGGAAGCGCTTTTGTAGGCCTAAGAAGACTGGGGCTCTGGGCTTCTCTAGCCACCTAATCTTCTGCTCATCCTCTCGCGCACTCTAAAGAGAGCTCAGGTGAGAAATTGCAAACGTCGAGCAATTGCTCAGAGATGAAAAGTGCCAGCACTGAAAGCTGTTGCTAGCCAGCATCCTTCCTTGGAAGCGCTTTTGTAGGCCTAAGAAGACTGGGGCTCTGGGCTTCTCTAGCCACCAAACGTCACGGTCACTATCTCTCCATCTCGTAGACATGAGCTGAGAAATTGCAAACGTCGAGCAATTGCTCAGAGATGAAAAGTGCCAGCACTGAAAGCTCTTGCTAGCCAGCACCCTTCCTTGGAAGCGCTTTCACAGGCGCAGGAACACTGGGGCTCTGGGCTTCTCTAGCCACCAAACGTCACGGTCACTATCTCTCCATCTCGTAGACACGAGCTGAGAAATTGCAAACGTCGAGCAATTGCTCAGAGATGAAAAGTGCCAGCACTGAAAGCTCTTGCTAGCCAGCCCCCTTCCTTGGAAGCGCTTTTGTAGGCCTAAGAAGACTGGGGCTCTGGGCTTCTCTAGCCACCTAATCTTCTGCTCATCCTCTCGCGCACTCTAAAGAGAGCTCAGGTGAGAAATTGCAAACGTCGAGCAATTGCTCAGAGATGAAAAGTGCCAGCACTGAAAGCTGTTGCTAGCCAGCCCCCTTCCTTGGAAGCGCTTTCACAGGTGCAGCAACACTGGGGCTTTGCGCTTCTCTACCCACCAAAGGTCACGGTCATTCTCTTTCCGTCTCGTAGACACGAGCTGAGAAATTGCAAACGTTGAGCAATTGCTCAGCGATGAAAAGTGCCAGCACTGAAAGCTGTTGCTAGCCAGCACCCTTCCTTGGAAGCGCTTTTGTAGGCCTAAGAAGACTGGGGCTCTGGGCTTCTCTAGCCACCTAATCTTCTGCTCATCCTCTCGCGCACTCTAAAGAGAGCTCAGGTGAGAAATTGCAAACGTCGAGCAATTGCTCAGAGATGAAAAGTGGCAGCACTGAAAGCTGTTGCTAGCCAGCACCCTTCCTTGGAAGCGCTTTCACAGGCGCAGCAACACTGGGGCTTTGCGTTTCTCTAGCCACCAAACGTCACGGTCATTCTCTTTCCATCTCGTAGACACGAGCTGAGAAATTGCAAACGTCGAGCAATTGCTCAACGATGAAAAGTGCCAGCACTGAAAGCTGTTGCTAGCCAGCCCCCTTCCTTGGAAGCGCTTTTGTAGGCCTAAGAAGACTGGGGCTCTGGGCTTCTCTAGCCACCTCATCTTCTGCTCATCCTCTCGCGCACTCTAAAGAGAGCTCAGGTGAGAAATTGCAAACGTCGAGCAATTGCTCAGCGATGAAAAGTGCCAGCACTGAAAGCTGTTGCTAGCCAGCACCCTTCCTTGGAAGCGCTTTTGTAGGCCTAAGAAGACTGGGGCTCTGGGCTTCTCTAGCCACCTAATCTTCTGCTCATCCTCTCGCGCACTCTAAAGAGAGCTCAGGTGAGAAATTGCAAACGTCGAGCAATTGCTCAGAGATGAAAAGTGCCAGCACTGAAAGCTGTTGCTAGCCAGCACCCTTCCTTGGAAGCGCTTTCACAGGCACAGCAACACTGGGGCTCTGGGCTTCTCTAGCCACCAAACGTCACGGTCACTATCTCTCCATCTCGTAGACATGAGCTGAGAAATTGCAAACGTCCAGCAATTGCTCAGAGAGGAAAAGTGCCAGCACTGAAAGCTGTTGCTAGCCAGCACCCTTCCTTGGAAGCGCTTTTGTAGGCCTAAGAAGACTGGGGCTCTGGGCTTCTCTAGCCACCTAATCTTCTGCTCATCCTCTCGCGCACTCTAAAGAGAGCTCAGGTGAGAAATTGCAAACGTCGAGCAATTGCTCAGAGATGAAAAGTGCCAGCACTGAAAGCTGTTGCTAGCCAGCACCCTTCCTTGGAAGCGCTTTCACAGGCGCAGCAACACTGGGGCTTTGCGTTTCTCTAGCCACCAAACGTCACGGTCATTCTCTTTCCATCTCGTAGACACGAGCTGAGAAATTGCAAACGTCGAGCAATTGCTCAACGATGAAAAGTGCCAGCACTGAAAGCTGTTGCTAGCCAGCCCCCTTCCTTGGAAGCGCTTTTGTAGGCCTAAGAACACTGGGGCTCTGGGCTTCTCTAGCCACCTAATCTTCTGCTCATCCTCTCGCGCACTCTAAAGAGAGCTCAGGTGAGAAATTGCAAACGTCGAGCAATTGCTCAGCGATGAAAAGTGCCAGCACTGAAAGCTGTTGCTAGCCAGCACCCTTCCTTGGAAGCGCTTTTGTAGGCCTAAGAAGACTGGGGCTCTGGGCTTCTCTAGCCACCTAATCTTCTGCTCATCCTCTCGCGCACTCTAAAGAGAGCTCAGGTGAGAAATTGCAAACGTCGAGCAATTGCTCAGAGATGAAAAGTGCCAGCACTGAAAGCTGTTGCTAGCCAGCACCCTTCCTTGGAAGCGCTTTCACAGGCGCAGCAACACTGGGGCTCTGGGCTTCTCTAGCCACCAAACGTCACGGTCACTATCTCTCCATCTCGTAGACATGAGCTGAGAAATTGCAAACGTCCAGCAATTGCTCAGAGAGGAAAAGTGCCAGCACTGAAAGCTGTTGCTAGCCAGCACCCTTCCTTGGAAGCGCTTTTGTAGGCCTAAGAAGACTGGGGTTCTGGGCTTCTCTAGCCACCTAATCTTCTGCTCATCCTCTCGCGCACTCTAAAGAGAGCTCAGGTGAGAAATTGCAAACGTCGAGCAATTGCTCAGAGATGAAAAGTGCCAGCACTGAAAGCTCTTGCTAGCCAGCACCGAAAGCTGTTGCTAGCCAGCACCCTTCCTTGGAAGCGCTTTCACAGCCGCAGCAACACTGGGGCTTTGCGCTTCTCTACCCACCAAAGGTCACGGTCATTCTCTTTCCGTCTCGTAGACACGAGCTGAGAAATTGCAAACGTTGAGCAATTGCTCAGCGATGAAAAGTGCCAGCACTGAAAGCTGTTGCTAGCCAGCCCCCTTCCCTGGAAGCGCTTTTGTAGGCCTAAGAACACTGTGGCTCTGGGCTTCTCTAGCCACCTAATCTTCTGCTCATCCTCTCGCGCACTCTAAAGAGAGCTCAGGTGAGAAATTGCAAACGTCGAGCAATTGCTCAGAGATGAAAAGTGCCAGCACTGAAAGCTCTTGCTAGCCAGCACCCTTCCTTGGAAGCGCTTTCACAGGTGCAGCAACACTGGGGCTTTGCGCTTCTCTAGCCACCAAATGTCACGGTCACTCTCTCTCCATCTTGTAGACACGAGCTGAGAAATTGCAAACGTCCAGCAATTGCTCAGAGATGAAAAGTGCCAGCACTGAAAGCTGTTGCTAGCCAGCACCCTTCCTTGGAAGCGCTTTTGTAGGCCTAAGAAGACTGGGGCTCTGGGCTTCTCTAGCCACCTAATCTTCTGCTCATCCTCTCGCGCACTCTAAAGAGAGCTCAGGTGAGAAATTGCAAACGTCGAGCAATTGCTCAGAGATGAAAAGTGCCAGCACTGAAAGCTGTTGCTAGCCAGCACCCTTCCTTGGAAGCGCTTTTGTAGGCCTAAGAAGACTGGGGCTCTGGGCTTCTCTAGCCACCTAATCTTCTGCTCATCCTCTCGCGCACTCTAAAGAGAGCTCAGGTGAGAAATTGCAAACGTCGAGCAATTGCTCAGAGATGAAAAGTGCCAGCACTGAAAGCTGTTGCTAGCCAGCACCCTTCCTTGGAAGCGCTTTCACAGGCGCAGCAACACTGGGGCTCTGGGCTTCTCTAGCCACCAAACGTCACGGTCACTATCTCTCCATCTCGTAGACATGAGCTGAGAAATTGCAAACGTGGAGCAATTGCTCAGAGATGAAAAGTGCCAGCACTGAAAGCTGTTGCTAGCCAGCACCCTTCCTTGGAAGCGCTTTTGTAGGCCTAAGAAGACTGGGGTTCTGGGCTTCTCTAGCCACCTAATCTTCTGCTCATCCTCTCGCGCACTCTAAAGAGAGCTCAGGTGAGAAATTGCAAACGTCGAGCAATTGCTCAGAGATGAAAAGTGCCAGCACTGAAAGCTCTTGCTAGCCAGCACCGAAAGCTGTTGCTAGCCAGCACCCTTCCTTGGAAGCGCTTTCACAGCCGCAGCAACACTGGGGCTTTGCGCTTCTCTACCCACCAAAGGTCACGGTCATTCTCTTTCCGTCTCGTAGACACGAGCTGAGAAATTGCAAACGTTGAGCAATTGCTCAGCGATGAAAAGTGCCAGCACTGAAAGCTGTTGCTAGCCAGCCCCCTTCCCTGGAAGCACTTTTGTAGGCCTAAGAAGACTGGGGCTCTGGGCTTCTCTAGCCACCTAATCTTCTGCTCATCCTCTCGCGCACTCTAAAGAGAGCTCAGGTGAGAAATTGCAAACGTCGAGCAATTGCTCAGCGATGAAAAGTGCCAGCACTGAAAGCTGTTGCTAGCCAGCACCCTTCCTTGGAAGCACTTTCACAGGCGCAGCAACACTGGGGCTTTGCGCTTCTCTAGCCACCAAACGTCACGGTCCTTCTCTTTCCGTCTCGTAGACACGAGCTGAGAAATTGCAAAGGTCGAGCAATTGCTCAGAGATGAAAAGTGCCAGCACTGAAAGCTGTTGCTAGCCAGCACCCTTCCTTGGAAGCGCTTTTGTAGGCCTAAGAAGACTGGGGCTCTGGGCTTCTCTAGCCACCTAATCTTCTGCTCATCCTCTCGCGCACTCTAAAGAGAGCTCAGGTGAGAAATTGCAAACGTCGAGCAATTGCTCAGAGATGAAAAGTGCCAGCACTGAAAGCTGTTGCTAGCCAGCACCCTTCCTTGGAAGCGCTTTTGTAGCCCTAAGAACACTGGGGCTCTGGGCTTCTCTAGCCACCTAATCTTCTGCTCATCCTCTCGCGCACTCTAAAGAGAGCTCAGGTGAGAAATTGCAAACGTCGAGCAATTGCTCAGAGATGAAAAGTGCCAGCAGTGAAAGCTCTTGCTAGCCAGCAGCCTTCCTTGGAAGCGCTTTCACGGGCGCAGCAACACTTGGGTTTGCGCTTCTCTAGCCACCAAACATCAAGGTCACTATCTCTCCGTCTCGTAGACACGAGCTGAGAGATTGCAAACGTCGAGCAATTGCTCAGAGATGAAAAGTGCCAGCAGTGAAAGCTGTTTCTAGCCAGCACCCTTCCTTGGAAGCGCTTTTGTAGGCCTAAGAAGACTGGGGCTCTGGGCTTCTCTAGCCACCTAATCTTCTGCTCATCCTCTCGCGCACTCTAAAGAGAGCTCAGGTGAGAAATTGCAAACGTCGAGCAATTGCTCAGAGATGAAAAGTGCCAGCACTGAAAGCTGTTGCTAGCCAGCACCCTTCCTTGGAAGCGCTTTCACAGGCGCAGCAACACTGGGGCTTTGCGCTTCTCTAGCCACCAAACGTCAAGGTCATTCCCTTTCCGTCTCGTAGACACGAGCTGAGAAATTGCAAACGTCGAGCAATTGCTCAGCGATGAAAAGTGCCAGCACTGAAAGCTGTTGCTAGCCAGCACCCTTCCTTGGAAGCGCTTTCACAGGCGCAGCAACACTGGGGCTCTGGGCTTCTCTAGCCACCAAACGTCACGGTCACTATCTCTCCATCTCGTAGACATGAGCTGAGAAATTGCAAACGTCGAGCAATTGCTCAGCGATGAAAAGTGCCAGCACTGAAAGCTGTTGCTAGCCAGCACCCTTCCTTGGAAGCGCTTTTGTAGGCCTAAGAAGACTGGGGTTCTGGGCTTCTCTAGCCACCTAATCTTCTGCTCATCCTCTCGCGCACTCTAAAGAGAGCTCAGGTGAGAAATTGCAAACGTCGAGCAATTGCTCAGAGATGAAAAGTGCCAGCACTGAAAGCTCTTGCTAGCCAGCACCAAAAGCTGTTGCTAGCCAGCACCCTTCCTTGGAAGCGCTTTCACAGGCGCAGCAACACTGGGGCTTTGCGCTTCTCTACCCACCAAAGGTCACGGTCATTCTCTTTCCGTCTCGTAGACACGAGCTGAGAAATTGCAAACGTCGAGCAATTGCTCAGCGATGAAAAGTGCCAGCACTGAAAGCTGTTGCTAGCCAGCCCCCTTCCTTGGAAGCGCTTTTGTAGGCCTAAGAAGACTGGGGCTCTGGGCTTCTCTAGCCACCTAATCCTCTGCTCATCCTCTCGCGCACTCTAAAGAGAGCTCAGGTGAGAAATTGCAAACGTCGAGCAATTGCTCAGAGATGAAAAGTGCCAGCACTGAAAGCTGTTGCTAGCCAGCACCCTTCCTTGGAAGCGCTTTCACAGGTGCAGCAACACTGGGGCTTTGCGTTTCTCTAGCCACCAAACGTCACGGTCATTCTCTTTCCATCTCGTAGACACGAGCTGAGAAATTGCAAACGTCGAGCAATTGCTCAGAGATGAAAAGTGCCAGCACTGAAAGCTGTTGCTAGCCAGCCCCCTTCCTTGGAAGCGCTTTTGTAGGCCTAAGAAGACTGGGGCTCTGGGCTTCTCTAGCCACCTAATCTTCTGCTCATCCTCTCGCGCACTCTAAAGAGAGCTCAGGTGAGAAATTGCAAACGTCGAGCAATTGCTCAGAGATGAAAAGTGCCAGCACTGAAAGCTGTTGCTAGCCAGCACCCTTCCTTGGAAGCGCTTTTGTAGGCCTAAGAACACTGGGGCTCTGGGCTTCTCTAGCCACCTAATCTTCTGCTCATCCTCTCGCGCACTCTAAAGAGAGCTCAGGTGAGAAATTGCAAACGTCGAGCAATTGCTCAGCGATGAAAAGTGCCAGCAGTGAAAGCTGTTGCTAGCCAGCACCCTTCCTTGGAAGCGCTTTTGTAGGCCTAAGAAGACTGGGGCTCTGGGCTTCTCTAGCCACCTAATCTTCTGCTCATCCTCTCGCGCACTCTAAAGAGAGCTCAGGTGAGAAATTGCAAACGTCGAGCAATTGCTCAGAGATGAAAAGTGCCAGCACTGAAAGCTCTTGCTAGCCAGCACCGAAAGCTGTTGCTAGCCAGAACCCTTCCTTGGAAGCGCTTTCACAGGCGCAGCAACACTGGGGCTTTGCACTTCTCTAGCCACCAAACGTCACGGTCATTCTCTTTCCGTCTCGTAGACACGAGCTGAGAAATTGCAAACGTCGAGCAATTGCTCAGCGATGAAAAGTGCCAGCACTGAAAGCTGTTGCTAGCCAGCACCCTTCCTTGGAAGCGCTTTTGTAGGCCTAAGAAGACTGGGGCTCTGGGCTTCCCTAGCCACCTAATCTTCTGCTCATCCTCTCGCGCACTCTAAAGAGAGCTCAGGTGAGAAATTGCAAACGTCGAGCAATTGCTCAGAGATTAAAAGTGCCAGCACTGAAAGCTCTTGCTAGCCAGCCCCCTTCCTTGGAAGCGCTTTCACAGGTGCAGCAACACTGGGGCTTTGCGCTTCTCTACCCACCAAAGGTCACGGTCATTCTCTTTCCGTCTCGTAGACACGAGCTGAGAAATTGCAAACGTCGAGCAATTGCTCAACGATGAAAAGTGCCAGCAGTGAAAGCTCTTGCTAGCCAGCCCCCTTCCTTGGAAGCGCTTTTGTAGGCCTAAGAAGACTGGGGCTCTGGGCTTCTCTAGCCACCTAATCTTCTGCTCATCCTCTCGCGCACTCTAAAGAGAGCTCAGGTGAGAAATTGCAAACGTCGAGCAATTGCTCAGAGATGAAAAGTGCCAGCACTGAAAGCTGTTGCTAGCCAGCACCCTTCCTTGGAAGCGCTTTTGTAGGCCTAAGAAGACTGGGGCTCTGGGCTTCTCTAGCCACCTAATCTTCTGCTCATCCTCTCGCGCACTCTAAAGAGAGCTCAGGTGAGAAATTGCAAACGTCGAGCAATTGCTCAGAGATGAAAAGTGCCAGCACTGAAAGCTCTTGCTAGCCAGCACCCTTCCTTGGAAGCGCTTTTGTAGGCCTAAGAAGACTGGGGCTCTGGGCTTCTCTAGCCACCAAACGTCACGGTCACTATCTCTCCATCTCGTAGACATGAGCTGAGAAATTGCAAACGTCGAGCAATTGCTCAGAGATGAAAAGTGCCAGCACTGAAAGCTCTTGCTAGCCAGCACCCTTCCTTGGAAGCGCTTTCACAGGCGCAGGAACACTGGGGCTCTGGGCTTCTCTAGCCACCAAACGTCACGGTCACTATCTCTCCATCTCGTAGACATGAGCTGAGAAATTGCAAACGTCGAGCAATTGCTCAGAGATGAAAAGTGCCAGCACTGAAAGCTGTTGCTAGCCAGCCCCCTTCCTTGGAAGCGCTTTTGTAGGCCTAAGAACACTGGGGCTCTGGGCTTCTCTAGCCACCTAATCTTCTGCTCATCCTCTCGCGCACTCTAAAGAGAGCTCAGGTGAGAAATTGCAAACGTCGAGCAATTGCTCAGAGATGAAAAGTGCCAGCACTGAAAGCTGTTGCTAGCCAGCCCCCTTCCTTGGAAGCGCTTTCACAGGTGCAGCAACACTGGGGCTTTGCGCTTCTCTACCCACCAAAGGTCACGGTCATTCTCTTTCCGTCTCGTAGACACGAGCTGAGAAATTGCAAACGTTGAGCAATTGCTCAGCGATGAAAAGTGCCAGCACTGAAAGCTGTTGCTAGCCAGCACCCTTCCTTGGAAGCGCTTTTGTAGGCCTAAGAAGACTGGGGCTCTGGGCTTCTCTAGCCACCTAATCTTCTGCTCATCCTCTCGCGCACTCTGAAGAGAGCTCAGGTGAGAAATTGCAAACGTCGAGCAATTGCTCAGAGATGAAAAGTGCCAGCACTGAAAGCTGTTGCTAGCCAGCACCCTTCCTTGGAAGCGCTTTCACAGGCGCAGCAACACTGGGGCTTTGCGTTTCTCTAGCCACCAAACGTCACGGTCATTCTCTTTCCATCTCGTAGACACGAGCTGAGAAATTGCAAACGTCGAGCAATTGCTCAACGATGAAAAGTGCCAGCACTGAAAGCTGTTGCTAGCCAGCACCCTTCCTTGGAAGCGCTTTTGTAGGCCTAAGAAGACTGGGGCTCTGGGCTTCTCTAGCCACCTAATCTTCTGCTCATCCTCTCGCGCACTCTAAAGAGAGCTCAGGTGAGAAATTGCAAACGTCGAGCAATTGCTCAGAGATGAAAAGTGGCAGCACTGAAAGCTGTTGCTAGCCAGCACCCTTCCTTGGAAGCGCTTTTGTAGGCCTAAGAAGACTGGGGCTCTGGGCTTCTCTAGCCACCAAACGTCACGGTCACTATCTCTCCATCTCGTAGACATGAGCTGAGAAATTGCAAACGTCGAGCAATTGCTCAGAGATGAAAAGTGCCAGCACTGAAAGCTGTTGCTAGCCAGCACCCTTCCTTGGAAGCGCTTTCACAGGCGCAGGAACACTGGGGCTCTGGGCTTCTCTAGCCACCAAACGTCACGGTCACTATCTCTCCATCTCGTAGACATGAGCTGAGAAATTGCAAACGTCGAGCAATTGCTCAGAGATGAAAAGTGCCAGCACTGAAAGCTCTTGCTAGCCAGCCCACTTCCTTGGAAGCGCTTTTGTAGGCCTAAGAAGACTGGGGCTCTGGGCTTCTCTAGCCACCTAATCTTCTGCTCATCCTCTCGCGCACTCTAAAGAGAGCTCAGGTGAGAAATTGCAAACGTCGAGCAATTGCTCAGAGATGAAAAGTGCCAGCACTGAAAGCTGTTGCTAGCCAGCCCCCTTCCTTGGAAGCGCTTTCACAGGTGCAGCAACACTGGGGCTTTGCGCTTCTCTACCCACCAAAGGTCACGGTCATTCTCTTTCCGTCTCGTAGACACGAGCTGAGAAATTGCAAACGTTGAGCAATTGCTCAGCGATGAAAAGTGCCAGCACTGAAAGCTGTTGCTAGCCAGCACCCTTCCTTGGAAGCGCTTTTGTAGGCCTAAGAAGACTGGGGCTCTGGGCTTCTCTAGCCACCTAATCTTCTGCTCATCCTCTCGCGCACTCTAAAGAGAGCTCAGGTGATAAATTGCAAACGTCGAGCAATTGCTCAGAGATGAAAAGTGGCAGCACTGAAAGCTGTTGCTAGCCAGCACCCTTCCTTGGAAGCGCTTTCACAGGCGCAGCAACACTGGGGCTTTGCGTTTCTCTAGCCACCAAACGTCACGGTCATTCTCTTTCCATCTCGTAGACACGAGCTGAGAAATTGCAAACGTCGAGCAATTGCTCAACGATGAAAAGTGCCAGCACTGAAAGCTGTTGCTAGCCAGCCCCCTTCCTTGGAAGCGCTTTTGTAGGCCTAAGAACACTGGGGCTCTGGGCTTCTCTAGCCACCTAATCTTCTGCTCATCCTCTCGCGCACTCTAAAGAGAGCTCAGGTGAGAAATTGCAAACGTCGAGCAATTGCTCAGCGATGAAAAGTGCCAGCACTGAAAGCTGTTGCTAGCCAGCACCCTTCCTTGGAAGCGCTTTTGTAGGCCTAAGAAGACTGGGGCTCTGGGCTTCTCTAGCCACCTAATCTTCTGCTCATCCTCTCGCGCACTCTAAAGAGAGCTCAGGTGAGAAATTGCAAACGTCGAGCAATTGCTCAGAGATGAAAAGTGCCAGCACTGAAAGCTGTTGCTAGCCAGCACCCTTCCTTGGAAGCGCTTTCACAGGCGCAGCAACACTGGGGCTCTGGGCTTCTCTAGCCACCAAACGTCACGGTCACTATCTCTCCATCTCGTAGACATGAGCTGAGAAATTGCAAACGTCCAGCAATTGCTCAGAGAGGAAAAGTGCCAGCAGTGAAAGCTGTTGCTAGCCAGCACCCTTCCTTGGAAGCGCTTTTGTAGGCCTAAGAAGACTGGGGTTCTGGGCTTCTCTAGCCACCTAATCTTCTGCTCATCCTCTCGCGCACTCTAAAGAGAGCTCAGGTGAGAAATTGCAAACGTCGAGCAATTGCTCAGAGATGAAAAGTGCCAGCACTGAAAGCTCTTGCTAGCCAGCACCGAAAGCTGTTGCTAGCCAGCACCCTTCCTTGGAAGCGCTTTCACAGCCGCAGCAACACTGGGGCTTTGCGCTTCTCTACCCACAAAAGGTCATGGTCATTCTCTTTCCGTCTCGTAGACACGAGCTGAGAAATTGCAAACGTTGAGCAATTGCTCAGCGATGAAAAGTGCCAGCACTGAAAGCTGTTGCTAGCCAGCCCCCTTCCTTGGAAGCGCTTTTGTAGGCCTAAGAAGACTGGGGCTCTGGGCTTCTCTAGCCACCTAATCTTCTGCTCATCCTCTCGCGCACTCTAAAGAGAGCTCAGGGGAGAAATTGCAAACGTCGAGCAATTGCTCAGAGATGAAAAGTGCCAGCACTGAAAGCTGTTGCTAGCCAGCACCCTTCCTTGGAAGCGCTTTCACAGGTGCAGCAACACTGGGGCTTTGCGCTTCTCTAGCCACCAAATGTCACGGTCACTCTCTCTCCATCTTGTAGACACGAGCTGAGAAATTGCAAACGTCCAGCAATTGCTCAGAGATGAAAAGTGCCAGCACTGAAAGCTGTTGCTAGCCAGCACCCTTCCTTGGAAGCGCTTTTGTAGGCCTAAGAAGACTGGGGCTCTGGGCTTCTCTAGCCACCTAATCTTGTGCTCATCCTCTCGCGCACTCTAAAGAGAGCTCAGGTGAGAAATTGCAAACGTCGAGCAATTGCTCAGAGATGAAAAGTGCCAGCACTGAAAGCTGTTGCTAGCCAGCACCCTTCCTTGGAAGCGCTTTTGTAGCCCTAAGAACACTGGGGCTCTGGGCTTCTCTAGCCACCTAATCTTCTGCTCATCCTCTCGCGCACTCTAAAGAGAGCTCAGGTGAGAAATTGCAAACGTCGAGCAATTGCTCAGAGATGAAAAGTGCCAGCAGTGAAAGCTCTTGCTAGCCAGCAGCCTTCCTTGGAAGCGCTTTCACGGGCGCAGCAACACTTGGGTTTGCGCTTCTCTAGCCACCAAACATCAAGGTCACTATCTCTCCGTATCGTAGACACGAGCTGAGAGATTGCAAACGTCGAGCAATTGCTCAGAGATGAAAAGTGCCAGCACTGAAAGCTCTTGCTAGCCAGCACCCTTCCTTGGAAGCGCTTTTGTAGGCCTAAGAAGACTGGGGCTCTGGGCTTCTCTAGCCACCTAATCTTCTGCTCATCCTCTTGCGCACTCTAAAGAGAGCTCAGGTGAGAAATTGCAAACGTCGAGCAATTGCTCAGAGATGAAAAGTGGCAGCACTGAAAGCTGTTGCTAGCCAGCACCCTTCCTTGGAAGCGCTTTTGTAGGCCTAAGAACACTGGGGCTCTGGGCTTCTCTAGCCACCAAACGTCAAGGTCATTCCCTTTCCGTCTCGTAGACACGAGCTGAGAAATTGCAAACGTCAAGCAATTGCTCAGCGATGAAAAGTGCCAGCACTGAAAGCTCTTGCTAGCCAGCACCCTTCCTTGGAAGCGCTTTCACAGGCGCAGCAACACTGGGGCTCTGGGCTTCTCTAGCCACCAAACGTCACGGTCACTATCTCTCCATCTCGTAGACATGTGCTGAAAAATTGCAAACGTCGAGCAATTGCTCAGCGATGAAAAGTGCCAGCACTGAAAGCTGTTGCTAGCCAGCACCCTTCCTTGGAAGCGCTTTTGTAGGCCTAAGAAGACTGGGGTTCTGGGCTTCTCTAGCCACCTAATCTTCTGCTCATCCTCTCGCGCACTCTAAAGAGAGCTCAGGTGAGAAATTGCAAACGTCGAGCAATTGCTCAGAGATGAAAAGTGCCAGCACTGAAAGCTGTTGCTAGCCAGCACCCTTCCTTGGAAGCGCTTTCACAGGTGCAGCAACACTGGGGCTTTGCGTTTCTCTAGCCACCAAACGTCACGGTCATTCTCTTTCCATCTCGTAGACACGAGCTGAGAAATTGCAAACGTCGAGCAATTGCTCAACGATGAAAAGTGCCAGCAGTGAAAGCTCTTGCTAGCCAGCACCCTTCCTTGGAAGCGCTTTTGTAGGCCTAAGAAGACTGGGGCTCTGGGCTTCTCTAGCCACCTAATCTTCTGCTCATCCTCTCGCGCACTCTAAAGAGAGCTCAGGTGAGAAATTGCAAACGTCGAGCAATTGCTCAGAGATGAAAAGTGCCAGCACTGAAAGCTGTTGCTAGCCAGCACCCTTCCTTGGAAGCGCTTTTGTAGGCCTAAGAAGACTGGGGCTCTGGGCTTCTCTAGCCACCTAATCTTCTGCTCATCCTCTCGCGCACTCTAAAGAGAGCTCAGGTGAGAAATTGCAAACGTCGAGCAATTGCTCAGCGATGAAAAGTGCCAGCACTGAAAGCTGTTGCTAGCCAGCACCCTTCCTTGGAAGCGCTTTTGTAGGCCTAAGAACACTGGGGCTCTGGGCTTCTCTAGCCACCAAACGTCATGGTCACTATCTCTCCATCTCGTAGACATGAGCTGAGAAATTGCAAACGTCGAGCAATTGCTCAGAGATGAAAAGTGCCAGCACTGAAAGCTGTTGCTAGCCAGCACCCTTCCTTGGAAGCGCTTTCACAGGCGCAGGAACACTGGGGCTTTGCGTTTCTCTAGCCACCAAACGTCACGGTCACTATCTCTCCATCTCGTAGACATGAGCTGAGAAATTGCAAACGTCGAGCAATTGCTCAGAGATGAAAAGTGCCAGCACTGAAAGCTGTTGCTAGCCAGCCCCCTTCCTTGGAAGCGCTTTTGTAGGCCTAAGAAGACTGGGGCTCTGGGCTTCTCTAGCCACCTAATCTTCTGCTCATCCTCTCGCGCACTCTAAAGAGAGCTCAGGTGAGAAATTGCAAACGTCGAGCAATTGCTCAGAGATGAAAAGTGCCAGCACTGAAAGCTGTTGCTAGCCAGCACCCTTCCTTGGAAGCGCTTTCACAGGCGCAGCAACACTGGGGCTTTGCGCTTCTCTACCCACCAAAGGTCACGGTCATTCTCTTTCCGTGTCGTAGACACGAGCTGAGAAATTGCAAACGTTGAGCAATTGCTCAGCGATGAAAAGTGCCAGCACTGAAAGCTGTTGCTAGCCAGCACCCTTCCTTGGAAGCGCTTTCACAGGCGCAGCAACACTGGGGCTTTGCGCTTCTCTACCCACCAAACATCACGGTCATTCTCTTTCCGTCTCGTAGACACGAGCTGAGAAATTGCAAACGTCGAGCAATTGCTCAGCGATGAAAAGTGCCAGCACTGAAAGCTGTTGCTAGCCAGCCCCCTTCCTTGGAAGCGCTTTTGTAGGCCTAAGAAGACTGTGGCTCTGGGCTTCTCTAGCCACCTAATCTTCTGCTCATCCTCTCGCGCACTCTAAAGAGAGCTCAGGTGAGAAATTGCAAACGTCGAGCAATTGCTCAGAGATGAAAAGTGCCAGCACTGAAAGCTCTTGCTAGACAGCACCGAAAGCTGTTGCTAGCCAGCACCCTTCCTTGGAAGCGCTTTCACAGGCGCAGCAACACTGGGGCTTTGCGCTTCTCTAGCCACCAAACGTCACGGTCATTCTCTTTCCGTCTCGTAGACGCGAGCTGAGAAATTGCAAACGTCGAGCAATTTCTCTGCGATGAAAAGTGCCAGCACTGAAAGCTGTTGCTAGCCAGCACCCTTCCTTGGAAGCGCTTTTGTAGGCCTAAGAAGACTGGGGCTCTGGGCTTCTCTAGCCACCTAATCTTCTGCTCATCCTCTCGCGCACTCTAAAGAGAGCTCAGGTGAGAAATTGCAAACGTCGAGCAATTGCTCAGAGATGAAAAGTGCCAGCACTGAAAGCTCTTGCTAGCCAGCACCGAAAGCTGTTGCTAGCCAGCACCCTTCCTTGGAAGCGCTTTCACAGGCGCTCCAACACTGGGGCTTTGCGCTTCTCTAGCCACCAAACGTCACGGTCATTCTCTTTCCGTCTCGTAGACACGAGCTGAGAAATTGCAAACGTCGAGCAATTGCTCAGCGATGAAAAGTGCCAGCACTGAAAGCTGTTGCTAGCCAGCACCCTTCCTTGGAAGCGCTTTTGTAGGCCTAAGAAGACTGGGGCTCTGGGCTTCTCTAGCCACCTAATCTTGTGCTCATCCTCTCGCGCACTCTAAAGAGAGCTCAGGTGAGAAATTGCAAAGGTCGAGCAATTGCTCAGCGATGAAAAGTGCCAGCACTGAAAGCTGTTGCTAGCCAGCACCCTTCCTTGGAAGCGCTTTTGTAGGCCTAAGAAGACTGGGGCTCTGGGCTTCTCTAGCCACCTAATCTTCTGCTCATCCTCTCGCGCACTCTAAAGAGAGCTCAGGTGAGAAATTGCAAACGTCGAGCAATTGCTCCGAGATGAAAAGTGCCAGCACTGAAAGCTCTTGCTAGCCAGCAGCCTTCCTTGGAAGCGCTTTCACAGGCGCAGCAACACTGGGGCTTTGCGCTTCTCTAGCCACCAAACATCAAGGTCACTATCTCTCCATCTCGTAGACACGAGCTGAGAGATTGCAAACGTCGAGCAATTGCTCAGAGATGAAAAGTGCCAGCAGTGAAAGCTGTTTCTAGCCAGCACCCTTCCTTGGAAGCGCTTTTGTAGGCCTAAGAAGACTGGGGCTCTGGGCTTCTCTAGCCACCTCATCTTCTGCTCATCCTCTCGCGCACTCTAAAGAGAGCTCAGGTGAGAAATTGCAAACGTCGAGCAATTGCTCAGAGATGAAAAGTGCCAGCACTGAAAGCTGTTGCTAGCCAGCACCCTTCCTTGGAAGCGCTTTCACAGGCGCAGCAACACTGGGGCTTTGCGCTTCTCTACCCACCAAACGTCACGGTCATTCCCTTTCCGTCTCGTAGACACGAGCTGAGAAATTGCAAACGTCCAGCAATTGCTCAGCGATGAAAAGTGCCAGCACTGAAAGCTGTTGCTAGCCAGCACCCTTCCTTGGAAGCGCTTTCACAGGCGCAGCAACACTGGGGCTCTGGGCTTCTCTAGCCACCAAACGTCACGGTCACTATCTCTCCATCTCGTAGACATGAGCTGAGAAATTGCAAACGTCGAGCAATTGCTCAGAGATGAAAAGTGCCAGCACTGAAAGCTCTTGCTAGCCAGCCCCCTTCCTTGGAAGCGCTTTCACAGGCGCAGCAACACTGGGGCTTTGCGCTTCTCTACCCACCAAAGGTCACGGTCATTCTCTTTCCGTCTCGTAGACACGAGCTGAGAAATTGCAAACGTTGAGCAATTGCTCAGCGACGAAAAGTGCCAGCACTGAAAGCTGTTGCTAGCCAGCACCCTTCCTTGGAAGCGCTTTCACAGGCGCAGCAACACTGGGGCTTTGCGCTTCTCTAGCCACCAAATGTCACGGTCATTCTCTTTCCATCTCGTAGACATGAGCTGAGAAATTGCAAACGTCCAGCAATTGCTCAGCGATGAAAAGTGCCAGCACTGAAAGCTGTTGCTAGCCAGCACCCTTCCTTGGAAGCGCTTTTGTAGGCCTTAGAAGACTGGGGCTCTGGGCTTCTCTAACCACCTAATCTTCTGCTCATCCTCTCGCGCACTCTAAAGAGAGCTCAGGGGAGAAATTGCAAACGTCGAGCAATTGCTCAGAGATGAAAAGTGCCAGCACTGAAAGCTGTTGCTAGCCAGCACCCTTCCTTGGAAGCGCTTTCACAGGCGCATTAACACTGGGGCTTTGCGCTTCTCTAGCCACCAAATGTCACGGTCACTCTCTCTCCATCTTGTAGACACGAGCTGAGAAATTGCAAACGTCCAGCAATTGCTCAGAGATGAAAAGTGCCAGCACTGAAAGCTGTTGCTAGCCAGCACCCTTCCTTGGAAGCGCTTTTGTAGGCCTAAGAACACTGGGGCTCTGGGCTTCTCTAACCACCTAATCTTCTGCTCATCCTCTCGCGCACTCTAAAGAGAGCTCAGGGGAGAAATTGCAAACGTCAAGCAATTGCTCAGAGATGAAAAGTGCCAGCACTGAAAGCTGTTGCTAGCCAGCACCCTTCCTTGGAAGCGCTTTCACAGGCGCATTAACACTGGGGCTTTGCGCTTCTCTAACCACCAAACGTCACGGTCATTCTCTTTCCATCTCGTAGACACGAGCTGAGAAATTGCAAACGTCGAGCAATTGCTCAGAGATGAAAAGTGCCAGCACTGAAAGCTGTTGCTATCCAGCCCCCTTCCTTGGAAGCGCTTTTGTAGCCCTAAGAACACTGGGGCTCTGGGCTTCTCTAGCCACCAAACGTCACGGTCATTCTCTTTCCGTGTCGTAGACACGAGCTGAGAAATTGCAAACGTCGAGCAATTGCTCTGCGATGAAAAGTGCCAGCACTGAAAGCTGTTGCTAGCCAGCACCCTTCCTTGGAAGCGCTTTTGTAGACCTAAGAACACTGGGGCTCTGGGCTTCTCTAGCCACCTAATCTTCTGCTCATCCTCTCGCGCACTCTAAAGAGAGTTCAGGTGAGAAATTGCAAACGTCGAGCAATTGCTCAGAGATGAAAAGTGCCAGCACTGAAAGCTGTTGCTAGCCAGCAGCCTTCCTTGGAAGCGCTTTCACAGGCGCATTAACACTGGGGCTCTGGGCTTCTCTAGCCACCAAACGTCACGGTCACTATCTCTCCATCTCGTAGACATGAGCTGAGAAATTGCAAACGTCCAGCAATTGCTCAGAGAGGAAAAGTGCCAGCACTGAAAGCTGTTGCTAGCCAGCACCCTTCCTTGGAAGCGCTTTTGTAGGGCTAAGAACACTGGGGCTCTGGGCTTCTCTTGCCACCTAATCTTCTGCTCATCCTCTCGCGCACTCTAAAGAGAGCTCTGGTGAGAAATTGCAAACGTCGAGCAATTGCTCAGAGATGGAAAGTGCCAGCACTGAAAGCTGTTGCTAGCCAGCACCCTTCCTTGGAAGCGCTTTCACAGGCGCAGCAACACTGGGGCTTTGCGCTTCTCTAGCCACCAAACGTCACGGTCATTCTCTTTCCGTCTCGTAGACACGAGCTGAGAAATTGCAAACGTCCAGCAATTGCTCAGAGATGAAAAGTGCCAGCACTGAAAGCTGTTGCTAGCCAGCACCCTTCCTTGGAAGCGCTTTTGTAGGCCTAAGAACACTGGGGTTCTGGGCTTCTTTAGCCACCTAATCTTCTGCTCATCCTCTCGCGCAGTCTAAAGAGAGCTCAGGTGAGAAATTGCAAACGTCGAGCAATTGCTCAGAGATGAAAAGTGCCAGCATTGAAAGCTGTTGCTAGCCAGCACCCTTCCTTGGAAGCGCTTTTGTAGGCCTAAGAAGACTGGGGCTCTGGGCTTCTCTAGCCACCTAATCTTCTGCTCATCCTCTCGCGCACTCTAAAGAGAGCTCAGGTGAGAAATTGCAAACGTCGAGCAATTGCTCAGAGATGAAAAGTGCCAGCACTGAAAGCTGTTGCTAGCCAGCACCCTTCCTTGGAAGCGCTTTCACATGCGCATTAACACTGGGGCTTTGCTTTTCTCTAGCCACCAAACGTCACGGTCATTCTCTTTCCATCTCGTAGACACGAGCTGAGAAATTGCAAACGTTGAGCAATTGCTCAGAGATGAAAAGTGCCAGCACTGAAAGCTCTTGCTAGCCAGCACCCTTCCTTGGAAGCGCTTTCACAGGCGCAGCAACACTGGGGCTTTGCGCTTCTCTACCCACCAAAGGTCACGGTCATTCTCTTTCCGTCTCGTAGACACGAGCTGAGAAATTGCAAACGTCGAGCAATTGCTCAGCGATGAAAAGTGCCAGCACTGAAAGCTGTTGCTAGCCAGCACCCTTCCTTGGAAGCGCTTTTGTAGGCCTAAGAAGACTGGGGCTCTGGGCTTCTCTAGCCACCTAATCTTGTGCTCATCCTCTCGCGCACTCTAAAGAGAGCTCAGGTGAGAAATTGCAAAGGTCGAGCAATTGCTCAGCGATGAAAAGTGCCAGCACTGAAAGCTGTTGCTAGCCAGCACCCTTCCTTGGAAGCGCTTTTGTAGGCCTAAGAAGACTGGGGCTCTGGGCTTCTCTAGCCACCTAATCTTCTGCTCATCCTCTCGCGCACTCTAAAGAGAGCTCAGGTGAGAAATTGCAAACGTCGAGCAATTGCTCCGAGATGAAAAGTGCCAGCACTGAAAGCTCTTGCTAGCCAGCAGCCTTCCTTGGAAGCGCTTTCACAGGCGCAGCAACACTGGGGCTTTGCGCTTCTCTAGCCACCAAACATCAAGGTCACTATCTCTCCATCTCGTAGACACGAGCTGAGAGATTGCAAACGTCGAGCAATTGCTCAGAGATGAAAAGTGCCAGCAGTGAAAGCTGTTTCTAGCCAGCACCCTTCCTTGGAAGCGCTTTTGTAGGCCTAAGAAGACTGGGGCTCTGGGCTTCTCTAGCCACCTCATCTTCTGCTCATCCTCTCGCGCACTCTAAAGAGAGCTCAGGTGAGAAATTGCAAACGTCGAGCAATTGCTCAGAGATGAAAAGTGCCAGCACTGAAAGCTGTTGCTAGCCAGCACCCTTCCTTGGAAGCGCTTTCACAGGCGCAGCAACACTGGGGCTTTGCGCTTCTCTACCCACCAAACGTCACGGTCATTCCCTTTCCGTCTCGTAGACACGAGCTGAGAAATTGCAAACGTCCAGCAATTGCTCAGCGATGAAAAGTGCCAGCAGTGAAAGCTGTTGCTAGCCAGCACCCTTCCTTGGAAGCGCTTTCACAGGCGCAGGAACACTGGGGCTCTGGGCTTCTCTAGCCACCAAACGTCACGGTCACTATCTCTCCATCTCGTAGACATGAGCTGAGAAATTGCAAACGTCGAGCAATTGCTCAGAGATGAAAAGTGCCAGCACTGAAAGCTCTTGCTAGCCAGCCCCCTTCCTTGGAAGCGCTTTCACAGGCGCAGCAACACTGGGGCTTTGCGCTTCTCTACCCACCAAAGGTCACGGTCATTCTCTTTCCGTCTCGTAGACACGAGCTGAGAAATTGCAAACGTTGAGCAATTGCTCAGCGACGAAAAGTGCCAGCACTGAAAGCTGTTGCTAGCCAGCACCCTTCCTTGGAAGCGCTTTCACAGGCGCAGCAACACTGGGGCTTTGCGCTTCTCTAGCCACCAAATGTCACGGTCATTCTCTTTCCATCTCGTAGACATGAGCTGAGAAATTGCAAACGTCGAGCAATTGCTCAGCGATGAAAAGTGCCAGCACTGAAAGCTGTTGCTAGCCAGCACCCTTCCTTGGAAGCGCTTTTGTAGGCCTTAGAACACTGGGGCTCTGGGCTTCTCTAACCACCTAATCTTCTGCTCATCCTCTCGCGCACTCTAAAGAGAGCTCAGGGGAGAAATTGCAAACGTCGAGCAATTGCTCAGAGATGAAAAGTGCCAGCACTGAAAGCTGTTGCTAGCCAGCACCCTTCCTTGGAAGCGCTTTCACAGGCGCATTAACACTGGGGCTTTGCGCTTCTCTAACCACCAAACGTCACGGTCATTCTCTTTCCATCTCGTAGACACGAGCTGAGAAATTGCAAACGTCCAGCAATTGCTCAGCGATGAAAAGTGCCAGCACTGAAAGCTGTTGCTAGCCAGCACCCTTCCTTGGAAGCGCTTTTGTAGGCCTAAGAACACTGGGGCTCTGGGCTTCTCTAACCACCTAATCTTCTGCTCATCCTCTCGCGCACTCTAAAGAGAGCTCAGGGGAGAAATTGCAAACGTCAAGCAATTGCTCAGAGATGAAAAGTGCCAGCACTGAAAGCTGTTGCTAGCCAGCACCCTTCCTTGGAAGCGCTTTCACAGGCGCATTAACACTGGGGCTCTGGGCTTCTCTAGCCACCAAACGTCACGGTCACTATCTCTCCATCTCGTAGACATGAGCTGAGAAATTGCAAACGTTGAGCAATTGCTCAGAGATGAAAAGTGCCAGCACTGAAAGCTGTTGCTAGCCAGCACCCTTCCTTGGAAGCGCTTTTGTAGGGCTAAGAACACTGGGGCTCTGGGCTTCTCTTGCCACCTAATCTTCTGCTCATCCTCTCGCGCACTCTAAAGAGAGCTCTGGTGAGAAATTGCAAACGTCGAGCAATTGCTCAGAGATGGAAAGTGCCAGCACTGAAAGCTGTTGCTAGCCAGCACCCTTCCTTGGAAGCGCTTTCACAGGCGCAGCAACACTGGGGCTTTGCGCTTCTCTAGCCACCAAACGTCACGGTCATTCTCTTTCCGTCTCGTAGACACGAGCTGAGAAATTGCAAACGTCCAGCAATTGCTCAGAGATGAAAAGTGCCAGCACTGAAAGCTGTTGCTAGCCAGCACCCTTCCTTGGAAGCGCTTTTGTAGGCCTAAGAACACTGGGGTTCTGGGCTTCTTTAGCCACCTAATCTTCTGCTCATCCTCTCGCGCAGTCTAAAGAGAGCTCAGGTGAGAAATTGCAAACGTCGAGCAATTGCTCAGAGATGAAAAGTGCCAGCATTGAAAGCTGTTGCTAGCCAGCACCCTTCCTTGGAAGCGCTTTTGTAGGCCTAAGAAGACTGGGGCTCTGGGCTTCTCTAGCCACCTAATCTTCTGCTCATCCTCTCGCGCACTCTAAAGAGAGCTCAGGTGAGAAATTGCAAACGTCGAGCAATTGCTCAGAGATGAAAAGTGCCAGCACTGAAAGCTGTTGCTAGCCAGCACCCTTCCTTGGAAGCGCTTTCACATGCGCATTAACACTGGGGCTTTGCTTTTCTCTAGCCACGAAACGTCACGGTCATTCTCTTTCCATCTCGTAGACACGAGCTGAGAAATTGCAAACGTTGAGCAATTGCTCAGAGATGAAAAGTGCCAGCACTGAAAGCTCTTGCTAGCCAGCACCCTTCCTTGGAAGCGCTTTCACAGGCGCAGCAACACTGGGGCTTTGCGCTTCTCTACCCACCAAAGGTCACGGTCATTCTCTTTCCGTCTCGTAGACACGAGCTGAGAAATTGCAAACGTCGAGCAATTGCTCAGCGATGAAAAGTGCCAGCACTGAAAGCTGTTGCTAGCCAGCACCCTTCCTTGGAAGCGCTTTTGTAGGCCTAAGAAGACTGGGGCTCTGGGCTTCTCTAGCCACCTAATCTTGTGCTCATCCTCTCGCGCACTCTAAAGAGAGCTCAGGTGAGAAATTGCAAAGGTCGAGCAATTGCTCAGCGATGAAAAGTGCCAGCACTGAAAGCTGTTGCTAGCCAGCACCCTTCCTTGGAAGCGCTTTTGTAGGCCTAAGAAGACTGGGGCTCTGGGCTTCTCTAGCCACCTAATCTTCTGCTCATCCTCTCGCGCACTCTAAAGAGAGCTCAGGTGAGAAATTGCAAACGTCGAGCAATTGCTCCGAGATGAAAAGTGCCAGCACTGAAAGCTCTTGCTAGCCAGCAGCCTTCCTTGGAAGCGCTTTCACAGGCGCAGCAACACTGGGGCTTTGCGCTTCTCTAGCCACCAAACATCAAGGTCACTATCTCTCCATCTCGTAGACACGAGCTGAGAGATTGCAAACGTCGAGCAATTGCTCAGAGATGAAAAGTGCCAGCAGTGAAAGCTGTTTCTAGCCAGCACCCTTCCTTGGAAGCGCTTTTGTAGGCCTAAGAAGACTGGGGCTCTGGGCTTCTCTAGCCACCTCATCTTCTGCTCATCCTCTCGCGCACTCTAAAGAGAGCTCAGGTGAGAAATTGCAAACGTCGAGCAATTGCTCAGAGATGAAAAGTGCCAGCACTGAAAGCTGTTGCTAGCCAGCACCCTTCCTTGGAAGCGCTTTCACAGGCGCAGCAACACTGGGGCTTTGCGCTTCTCTACCCACCAAACGTCACGGTCATTCCCTTTCCGTCTCGTAGACACGAGCTGAGAAATTGCAAACGTCCAGCAATTGCTCAGCGATGAAAAGTGCCAGCAGTGAAAGCTGTTGCTAGCCAGCACCCTTCCTTGGAAGCGCTTTCACAGGCGCAGGAACACTGGGGCTCTGGGCTTCTCTAGCCACCAAACGTCACGGTCACTATCTCTCCATCTCGTAGACATGAGCTGAGAAATTGCAAACGTCGAGCAATTGCTCAGAGATGAAAAGTGCCAGCACTGAAAGCTCTTGCTAGCCAGCCCCCTTCCTTGGAAGCGCTTTCACAGGCGCAGCAACACTGGGGCTTTGCGCTTCTCTACCCACCAAAGGTCACGGTCATTCTCTTTCCGTCTCGTAGACACGAGCTGAGAAATTGCAAACGTTGAGCAATTGCTCAGCGACGAAAAGTGCCAGCACTGAAAGCTGTTGCTAGCCAGCACCCTTCCTTGGAAGCGCTTTCACAGGCGCAGCAACACTGGGGCTTTGCGCTTCTCTAGCCACCAAATGTCACGGTCATTCTCTTTCCATCTCGTAGACATGAGCTGAGAAATTGCAAACGTCGAGCAATTGCTCAGCGATGAAAAGTGCCAGCACTGAAAGCTGTTGCTAGCCAGCACCCTTCCTTGGAAGCGCTTTTGTAGGCCTTAGAACACTGGGGCTCTGGGCTTCTCTAACCACCTAATCTTCTGCTCATCCTCTCGCGCACTCTAAAGAGAGCTCAGGGGAGAAATTGCAAACGTCGAGCAATTGCTCAGAGATGAAAAGTGCCAGCACTGAAAGCTGTTGCTAGCCAGCACCCTTCCTTGGAAGCGCTTTCACAGGCGCATTAACACTGGGGCTTTGCGCTTCTCTAACCACCAAACGTCACGGTCATTCTCTTTCCATCTCGTAGACACGAGCTGAGAAATTGCAAACGTCCAGCAATTGCTCAGCGATGAAAAGTGCCAGCACTGAAAGCTGTTGCTAGCCAGCACCCTTCCTTGGAAGCGCTTTTGTAGGCCTAAGAACACTGGGGCTCTGGGCTTCTCTAACCACCTAATCTTCTGCTCATCCTCTCGCGCACTCTAAAGAGAGCTCAGGGGAGAAATTGCAAACGTCAAGCAATTGCTCAGAGATGAAAAGTGCCAGCACTGAAAGCTGTTGCTAGCCAGCACCCTTCCTTGGAAGCGCTTTCACAGGCGCATTAACACTGGGGCTTTGCGCTTCTCTAACCACCAAACGTCACGGTCATTCTCTTTCCATCTCGTAGACACGAGCTGAGAAATTGCAAACGTCGAGCAATTGCTCAGAGATGAAAAGTGCCAGCACTGAAAGCTGTTGCTATCCAGCCCCCTTCCTTGGAAGCGCTTTTGTAGCCCTAAGAACACTGGGGCTCTGGGCTTCTCTAGCCACCAAACGTCACGGTCATTCTCTTTCCGTGTCGTAGACACGAGCTGAGAAATTGCAAACGTCGAGCAATTGCTCTGCGATGAAAAGTGCCAGCACTGAAAGCTGTTGCTAGCCAGCACCCTTCCTTGGAAGCGCTTTTGTAGACCTAAGAACACTGGGGCTCTGGGCTTCTCTAGCCACCTAATCTTCTGCTCATCCTCTCGCGCACTCTAAAGAGAGTTCAGGTGAGAAATTGCAAACGTCGAGCAATTGCTCAGAGATGAAAAGTGCCAGCACTGAAAGCTGTTGCTAGCCAGCACCCTTCCTTGGAAGCGCTTTCACAGGCGCATTAACACTGGGGCTCTGGGCTTCTCTAGCCACCAAACGTCACGGTCACTATCTCTCCATCTCGTAGACATGAGCTGAGAAATTGCAAACGTTGAGCAATTGCTCAGAGATGAAAAGTGCCAGCACTGAAAGCTGTTGCTAGCCAGCACCCTTCCTTGGAAGCGCTTTTGTAGGGCTAAGAAGACTGGGGCTCTGGGCTTCTCTTGCCACCTAATCTTCTGCTCATCCTCTCGCGCACTCTAAAGAGAGCTCTGGTGAGAAATTGCAAACGTCGAGCAATTGCTCAGAGATGGAAAGTGCCAGCACTGAAAGCTGTTGCTAGCCAGCACCCTTCCTTGGAAGCGCTTTCACAGGCGCAGCAACACTGGGGCTTTGCGCTTCTCTAGCCACCAAACGTCACGGTCATTCTCTTTCCGTCTCGTAGACACGAGCTGAGAAATTGCAAACGTCCAGCAATTGCTCAGAGATGAAAAGTGCCAGCACTGAAAGCTGTTGCTAGCCAGCACCCTTCCTTGGAAGCGCTTTTGTAGGCCTAAGAACACTGGGGTTCTGGGCTTCTTTAGCCACCTAATCTTCTGCTCATCCTCTCGCGCAGTCTAAAGAGAGCTCAGGTGAGAAATTGCAAACGTCGAGCAATTGCTCAGAGATGAAAAGTGCCAGCATTGAAAGCTGTTGCTAGCCAGCACCCTTCCTTGGAAGCGCTTTTGTAGGCCTAAGAACAGTGGGGCTCTGGGCTTCTCTAGCCACCTCATCTTCTGCTCATCCTCTCGCGCACTCTAAAGAGAGCTCAGGTGAGAAATTGCAAACGTCGAGCAATTGCTCAGAGATGAAAAGTGCCAGCACTGAAAGCTGTTGCTAGCCAGCACCCTTCCTTGGAAGCGCTTTCACATGCGCATTAATACTGGGGCTTTGCTTTTCTCTAGCCACCAAACGTCACGGTCATTCTCTTTCCATCTCGTAGACACGAGCTGAGAAATTGCAAACGTTGAGCAATTGCTCAGAGATGAAAAGTGCCAGCACTGAAAGCTCTTGCTAGCCAGCACCCTTCCTTGGAAGCGCTTTCACAGGCGCAGCAACACTGGGGCTTTGCGCTTCTCTACCCACCAAAGGTCACGGTCATTCTCTTTCCGTCTCGTAGACACGAGCTGAGAAATTGCAAACGTTGAGCAATTGCTCAGCGACGAAAAGTGCCAGCACTGAAAGCTGTTGCTAGCCAGCACCCTTCCTTGGAAGCGCTTTCACATGCGCATTAACACTGGGGCTTTGCTTTTCTCTAGCCACCAAACGTCACGGTCATTCTCTTTCCATCTCGTAGACATGAGCTGAGAAATTACAAACGTCTAGGAATTGCTCAGCGATGAAAAGTGCCAGCACTGAAAGCTGTTGCTAGCCAGCACCCTTCCTTGGAAGCGCTTTTGTAGGCCTTAGAACACTGGGGCTCTGGGCTTCTCTAGCCACCTAATCTTCTGCTCATCCTCTCGCGCACTCTAAAGAGAGCTCAGGTGAGAAATTGCAAACGTCGAGCAATTGCTCAGAGATGAAAAGTGCCAGCACTGAAAGCTGTTGCTAGCCAGCACCCTTCCTTGGAAGCGCTTTTGTAGGCCTAAGAACACTGGGACTCTAGGCTTCTCTAGCCACCTCATCTTCTGCTCATCCTCTTGCGCACTCTAAAGAGAGTTCAGGTGAGAAATTGCAAACGTCGAGCAATTGCTCAGCGATGAAAAGTGCCAGCAGTGAAAGCTCTTGCTAGCCAGCACCCTTCCTTGGAAGCGCTTTCACAGGCGCAGCAACACTGGGGCTTTGCGTTTCTCTAGCCACCAAAGGTCACGGTCATTCTCTTTCCGTCTCGTAGACACGAGCTGAGAAATTGCAAACGTCGAGCAATTGCTCAGCGATGAAAAGTGCCAGCATTGAAAGCTGTTGCTAGCCAGCACCCTTCCTTGGAAGCGCTTTTGTAGGCCTAAGAACACTGGGGCTCTGGGCTTCTCTAGCCACCAAACGTCACGGTCATTCTCTTTCCGTGTCGTAGACACGAGCTGAGAAATTGCAAACGTCGAGCAATTGCTCTGCGATGAAAAGTGCCAGCACTGAAAGCTGTTGCTAGCCAGCACCCTTCCTTGGAAGCGCTTTTGTAGACCTAAGAACACTGGGGCTCTGGGCTTCTCTAGCCACCTAATCTTCTGCTCATCCTCTCGCGCAGTCTAAAGAGAGTTCAGGTGAGAAATTGCAAACGTCGAGCAATTGCTCAGAGATGAAAAGTGCCAGCACTGAAAGCTGTTGCTAGCCAGCACCCTTCCTTGGAAGCGCTTTTGTAGGCCTAAGAAGACTGGGGCTCTGGGCTTCTCTAGCCACCAAACGTCACGGTCACTATCTCTCCATCTCGTAGACATGAGCTGAGAAATTGCAAACGTCGAGCAATTGCTCAGAGATGAAAAGTGCCAGCACTGAAAGCTGTTGCTAGCCAGCACCCTTCCTTGGAAGCGCTTTCACAGGCGCAGGAACACTGGGGCTCTGGGCTTCTCTAGCCACCAAACGTCACGGTCACTATCTCTCCATCTCGTAGACATGAGCTGAGAAATTGCAAACGTCGAGCAATTGCTCAGAGATGAAAAGTGCCAGCAGTGAAAGCTGTTGCTAGCCAGCACCCTTCCTTGGAAGCGCTTTTGTAGGCCTAAGAAGACTGGGGCTCTGGGCTTCTCTAGCCACCTAATCTTCTGCTCATCCTCTCGCGCACTCTAAAGAGAGCTCAGGTGAGAAATTGCAAACGTCGAGCAATTGCTCAGAGATGAAAAGTGCCAGCACTGAAAGCTCTTGCTAGCCAGCACCCTTCCTTGGAAGCGCTTTCACAGGCGCAGCAACACTGGGGCTTTGCGCTTCTCTACCCACCAAAGGTCACGGTCATTCTCTTTCCGTCTCGTAGACACGAGCTGAGAAATTGCAAACGTTGAGCAATTGCTCAGCGACGAAAAGTGCCAGCACTGAAAGCTGTTGCTAGCCAGCACCCTTCCTTGGAAGCGCTTTCACATGCGCATTAACACTGGGGCTTTGCTTTTCTCTAGCCACCAAACGTCACGGTCATTCTCTTTCCATCTCGTAGACATGAGCTGAGAAATTACAAACGTCTAGGAATTGCTCAGCGATGAAAAGTGCCAGCACTGAAAGCTGTTGCTAGCCAGCACCCTTCCTTGGAAGCGCTTTTGTAGGCCTTAGAACACTGGGGCTCTGGGCTTCTCTAGCCACCTAATCTTCTGCTCATCCTCTCGCGCACTCTAAAGAGAGCTCAGGTGAGAAATTGCAAACGTCGAGCAATTGCTCAGAGATGAAAAGTGCCAGCACTGAAAGCTGTTGCTAGCCAGCACCCTTCCTTGGAAGCGCTTTTGTAGGCCTAAGAACACTGGGACTCTAGGCTTCTCTAGCCACCTAATCTTCTGCTCATCCTCTTGCGCACTCTAAAGAGAGTTCAGGTGAGAAATTGCAAACGTCGAGCAATTGCTCAGCGATGAAAAGTGCCAGCAGTGAAAGCTCTTGCTAGCCAGCACCCTTCCTTGGAAGCGCTTTCACAGGCGCAGCAACACTGGGGCTTTGCGCTTCTCTACCCACCAAAGGTCACGGTCATTCTCTTTCCGTCTCGTAGACACGAGCTGAGAAATTGCAAACGTTGAGCAATTGCTCAGCGACGAAAAGTGCCAGCACTGAAAGCTGTTGCTAGCCAGCACCCTTCCTTGGAAGCGCTTTCACAGGCGCAGCAACACTGGGGCTTTGCGCTTCTCTAGCCACCAAATGTCACGGTCATTCTCTTTCCATCTCGTAGACATGAGCTGAGAAATTGCAAACGTCGAGCAATTGCTCAGCGATGAAAAGTGCCAGCACTGAAAGCTGTTGCTAGCCAGCACCCTTCCTTGGAAGCGCTTTTGTAGGCCTAAGAACACTGGGGCTCTGGGCTTCTCTAACCACCTAATCTTCTGCTCATCCTCTCGCGCACTCTAAAGAGAGCTCAGGGGAGAAATTGCAAACGTCGAGCAATTGCTCAGAGATGAAAAGTGCCAGCACTGAAAGCTGTTGCTAGCCAGCACCCTTCCTTGGAAGCGCTTTCACAGGCGCATTAACACTGGGGCTTTGCGCTTCTCTAACCACCAAACGTCACGGTCATTCTCTTTCCATCTCGTAGACACGAGCTGAGAAATTGCAAACGTCCAGCAATTGCTCAGCGATGAAAAGTGCCAGCACTGAAAGCTGTTGCTAGCCAGCACCCTTCCTTGGAAGCGCTTTTGTAGGCCTAAGAACACTGGGGCTCTGGGCTTCTCTAACCACCTAATCTTCTGCTCATCCTCTCGCGCACTCTAAAGAGAGCTCAGGGGAGAAATTGCAAACGTCAAGCAATTGCTCAGAGATGAAAAGTGCCAGCACTGAAAGCTGTTGCTAGCCAGCACCCTTCCTTGGAAGCGCTTTCACAGGCGCATTAACACTGGGGCTTTGCGCTTCTCTAACCACCAAACGTCACGGTCATTCTCTTTCCATCTCGTAGACACGAGCTGAGAAATTGCAAACGTCGAGCAATTGCTCAGAGATGAAAAGTGCCAGCACTGAAAGCTGTTGCTATCCAGCCCCCTTCCTTGGAAGCGCTTTTGTAGCCCTAAGAACACTGGGGCTTTGCGCTTCTCTAGCCACCAAAGGTCACGGTCATTCTCTTTCCGTGTCGTAGACACGAGCTGAGAAATTGCAAACGTCGAGCAATTGCTCTGCGATGAAAAGTGCCAGCACTGAAAGCTGTTGCTAGCCAGCACCCTTCCTTGGAAGCGCTTTTGTAGACCTAAGAACACTGGGGCTCTGGGCTTCTCTAGCCACCTAATCTTCTGCTCATCCTCTCGCGCACTCTAAAGAGAGTTCAGGTGAGAAATTGCAAACGTCGAGCAATTGCTCAGAGATGAAAAGTGCCAGCACTGAAAGCTGTTGCTAGCCAGCACCCTTCCTTGGAAGCGCTTTCACAGGCGCATTAACACTGGGGCTCTGGGCTTCTCTAGCCACCAAACGTCACGGTCACTATCTATCCATCTCGTAGACATGAGCTGAGAAATTGCAAACGTTGAGCAATTGCTCAGCGATGAAAAGTGCCAGCAGTGAAAGCTGTTGCTAGCCAGCACCCTTCCTTGGAAGCGCTTTTGTAGGGCTAAGAACACTGGGGCTCTGGGCTTCTCTTGCCACCTAATCTTCTGCTCATCCTCTCGCGCACTCTAAAGAGAGCTCTGGTGAGAAATTGCAAACGTCGATCAATTGCTCAGAGATGGAAAGTGCCAGCACTGAAAGCTGTTGCTAGCCAGCACCCTTCCTTGGAAGCGCTTTCACAGGCGCAGCAACACTGGGGCTTTGCGCTTCTCTAGCCACCAAACGTCACGGTCATTCTCTTTCCGTCTCGTAGACACGAGCTGAGAAATTGCAAACGTCCAGCAATTGCTCAGAGATGAAAAGTGCCAGCACTGAAAGCTGTTGCTAGCCAGCACCCTTCCTTGGAAGCGCTTTTGTAGGCCTAAGAACACTGGGGTTCTGGGCTTCTTTAGCCACCTAATCTTCTGCTCATCCTCTCGCGCAGTCTAAAGAGAGCTCAGGTGAGAAATTGCAAACGTCGAGCAATTGCTCAGAGATGAAAAGTGCCAGCATTGAAAGCTGTTGCTAGCCAGCACCCTTCCTTGGAAGCGCTTTTGTAGGCCTAAGAAGACTGGGGCTCTGGGCTTCTCTAGCCACCTAATCTTCTGCTCATCCTCTCGCGCACTCTAAAGAGAGCTCAGGTGAGAAATTGCAAACGTCGAGCAATTGCTCAGAGATGAAAAGTGCCAGCACTGAAAGCTGTTGCTAGCCAGCACCCTTCCTTGGAAGCGCTTTCACATGCGCATTAACACTGGGGCTTTGCTTTTCTCTAGCCACCAAACGTCACGGTCATTCTCTTTCCATCTCGTAGACACGAGCTGAGAAATTGCAAACGTTGAGCAATTGCTCAGAGATGAAAAGTGCCAGCACTGAAAGCTCTTGCTAGCCAGCACCCTTCCTTGGAAGCGCTTTCACAGGCGCAGCAACACTGGGGCTTTGCGCTTCTCTACCCACCAAAGGTCACGGTCATTCTCTTTCCGTCTCGTAGACACGAGCTGAGAAATTGCAAACGTTGAGCAATTGCTCAGCGACGAAAAGTGCCAGCACTGAAAGCTGTTGCTAGCCAGCACCCTTCCTTGGAAGCGCTTTCACATGCGCATTAACACTGGGGCTTTGCTTTTCTCTAGCCACCAAACGTCACGGTCATTCTCTTTCCATCTCGTAGACATGAGCTGAGAAATTACAAACGTCTAGGAATTGCTCAGCGATGAAAAGTGCCAGCACTGAAAGCTGTTGCTAGCCAGCACCCTTCCTTGGAAGCGCTTTTGTAGGCCTTAGAACACTGGGGCTCTGGGCTTCTCTAGCCACCTAATCTTCTGCTCATCCTCTCGCGCACTCTAAAGAGAGCTCAGGTGAGAAATTGCAAACGTCGAGCAATTGCTCAGAGATGAAAAGTGCCAGCACTGAAAGCTGTTGCTAGCCAGCACCCTTCCTTGGAAGCGCTTTTGTAGGCCTAAGAACACTGGGACTCTAGGCTTCTCTAGCCACCTCATCTTCTGCTCATCCTCTTGCGCACTCTAAAGAGAGTTCAGGTGAGAAATTGCAAACGTCGAGCAATTGCTCAGCGATGAAAAGTGCCAGCAGTGAAAGCTCTTGCTAGCCAGCACCCTTCCTTGGAAGCGCTTTCACAGGCGCAGCAACACTGGGGCTTTGCGTTTCTCTAGCCACCAAAGGTCACGGTCATTCTCTTTCCGTCTCGTAGACACGAGCTGAGAAATTGCAAAGGTCGAGCAATTGCTCAGCGATGAAAAGTGCCAGCATTGAAAGCTGTTGCTAGCCAGCACCCTTCCTTGGAAGCGCTTTTGTAGGCCTAAGAAGACTGGGGCTCTGGGCTTCTCTAGCCACCTAATCTTCTGCTCATCCTCTCGCGCACTCTAAAGAGAGCTCAGGTGAGAAATTGCAAACGTCGAGCAATTGCTCAGAGATGAAAAGTGCCAGCACTGAAAGCTGTTGCTAGCCAGCACCCTTCCTTGGAAGCGCTTTCACAGGTGCAGCAACACTGGGGCTTTGCGCTTCTCTAACCACCAAAGGTCACGGTCATTCTCTTTCCATCTCGTAGACACGAGCTGAGAAATTGCAAACGTCGAGCAATTGCTCAGAGATGAAAAGTGCCAGCAGTGAAAGCTGTTGCTATCCAGCCCCCTTCCTTGGAAGCGCTTTTGTAGGCCTAAGAACACTGGGGCTCTGGGCTTCTCTAGCCACCAAACGTCACGGTCATTCTCTTTCCGTGTCGTAGACACGAGCTGAGAAATTGCAAACGTCGAGCAATTGCTCAGAGATGAAAAGTGCCAGCACTGAAAGCTGTTGCTAGCCAGCACCCTTCCTTGGAAGCGCTTTTGTAGACCTAAGAACACTGGGGCTCTGGGCTTCTCTAGCCACCTAATCTTCTGCTCATCCTCTCGCGCAGTCTAAAGAGAGTTCAGGTGAGAAATTGCAAACGTCGAGCAATTGCTCAGAGATGAAAAGTGCCAGCACTGAAAGCTGTTGCTAGCCAGCACCCTTCCTTGGAAGCGCTTTCACAGGCGCATTAACACTGGGGCTCTGGGCTTCTCTAGCCACCAAACGTCACGGTCACTATCTCTCCATCTCGTAGACATGAGCTGAGAAATTGCAAACGTTGAGCAATTGCTCAGAGATGAAAAGTGCCAGCACTGAAAGCTGTTGCTAGCCAGCACCCTTCCTTGGAAGCGCTTTTGTAGGCCTAAGAACACTGGGGCTCTGGGCTTCTCTTGCCACCTAATCTTCTGCTCATCCTCTCGCGCACTCTAAAGAGAGCTCTGGTGAGAAATTGCAAACGTCGAGCAATTGCTCAGAGATGGAAAGTGCCAGCACTGAAAGCTGTTGCTAGCCAGCACCCTTCCTTGGAAGCGCTTTCACAGGCGCAGCAACACTGGGGCTTTGCGCTTCTCTAGCCACCAAATGTCACGGTCATTCTCTTTCCGTCTCGTAGACACGAGCTGAGAAATTGCAAACGTCCAGCAATTGCTCAGAGATGAAAAGTGCCAGCACTGAAAGCTGTTGCTAGCCAGCACCCTTCCTTGGAAGCGCTTTTGTAGGCCTAAGAACACTGGGGTTCTGGGCTTCTTTAGCCACCTAATCTTCTGCTCATCCTCTCGCGCAGTCTAAAGAGAGCTCAGGTGAGAAATTGCAAACGTCGAGCAATTGCTCAACGATGAAAAGTGCCAGCACTGAAAGCTCTTGCTAGCCGGCCCCCTTCCTTGGAAGCGCTTTTGTAGGCCTAAGAAGACTGGGGCTCTGGGCTTCTCTAGCCACCTAATCTTCTGCTCATCCTCTCGCGCACTCTAAAGAGAGCTCAGGTGAGAAATTGCAAACGTCGAGCAATTGCTCAGAGATGAAAAGTGCCAGCACTGAAAGCTGTTGCTAGCCAGCACCCTTCCTTGGAAGCGCTTTCACAGGCGCAACAACACTGGGGCTCTGGGCTTCTCTAGCCACCTCATCTTCTGCTCATCCTCTCGCGCACTCTAAAGAGAGCTCAGGTGAGAAATTGCAAAGGTCGAGCAATTGCTCAGAGATGAAAAGTGCCAGCACTGAAAGCTCTTGCTAGCCAGCAGCCTTCCTTGGAAGCGCTTTTGTAGGCCTAAGAACACTGGGGCTCTGGGCTTCTCTAGCCACCAAACGTCACGGTCACTATCTCTCCATCTCGTAGACATGAGCTGAGAAATTGCAAACGTCGAGCAATTGCTCAGCGATGAAAAGTGCCAGCAGTGAAAGCTGTTGCTAGCCAGCACCCTTCCTTGGAAGTGCTTTCACAGGCGCAACAACACTGGGGCTCTGGGCTTCTCTAGCCACCAAACGTCACGGTCACTATCTCTCCATCTCGTAGACATGAGCTGAGAAATTGCAAACGTCGAGCAATTGCTCAGAGATGAAAAGTGCCAGCAGTGAAAGCTGTTGCTAGCCAGCACCCTTCCTTGGAAGCGCTTTTGTAGGCCTAAGAAGACTGGGGCTCTGGGCTTCTCTAGCCACCTAATCTTCTGCTCATCCTCTCGCGCACTCTAAAGAGAGCTCAGGTGAGAAATTGCAAAGGTCGAGCAATTGCTCAGAGATGAAAAGTGCCAGCACTGAAAGCTGTTGCTAGCCAGCACCCTTCCTTGGAAGCGCTTTCACAGGCGCAGCAACACTGGGGCTTTGCGCTTCTCTAGCCACCAAACGTCACGGTCATTCTCTTTCCGTCTCGTAGACACGAGCTGAGAAATTGCAAACGTTGAGCAATTGCTCAGCGACGAAAAGTGCCAGCACTGAAAGCTGTTGCTAGCCAGCACCCTTCCTTGGAAGCGCTTTTGTAGGCCTTAGAACACTGGGGCTCTGGGCTTCTCTAACCACCTAATCTTCTGCTCATCCTCTCGCGCACTCTAAAGAGAGCTCAGGTGAGAAATTGCAAACGTCGAGCAATTGCTCAGAGATGAAAAGTGCCAGCACTGAAAGCTGTTGCTAGCCAGCACCCTTCCTTGGAAGCGCTTTCACAGGCGCAGCAACACTGGGGCTTTGCGTTTCTCTAGCCACCAAACGTCACGGTCATTCTCTTTCCGTCTCGTAGACACGAGCTGAGAAATTGCAAACGTCGAGCAATTGCTCAGAGATGAAAAGTGCCAGCACTGAAAGCTGTTGCTAGCCAGCCCCCTTCCTTGGAAGCGCTTTTGTAGGCCTAAGAACACTGGGGCTCTGGGCTTCTCTTGCCACCTAATCTTCTGCTCATCCTCTCGCGCACTCTAAAGAGAGCTCTGGTGAGAAATTGCAAACGTCGAGCAATTGCTCAGAGATGGAAAGTGCCAGCACTGAAAGCTGTTGCTAGCCAGCACCCTTCCTTGGAAGCGCTTTCACAGGCGCAGCAACACTGGGGCTTTGCGCTTCTCTAGCCACCAAAGGTCACGGTCATTCTCTTTCCGTCTCGTAGACACGAGCTGAGAAATTGCAAACGTCCAGCAATTGCTCAGAGATGAAAAGTGCCAGCACTGAAAGCTGTTGCTAGCCAGCACCCTTCCTTGGAAGCGCTTTTGTAGGCCTAAGAACACTGGGGTTCTGGGCTTCTTTAGCCACCTAATCTTCTGCTCATCCTCTCGCGCAGTCTAAAGAGAGCTCAGGTGAGAAATTGCAAACGTCGAGCAATTGCTCAACGATGAAAAGTGACAGCAGTGAAAGCTGTTGCTAGCCAGCCCCCTTCCTTGGAAGCGCTTTTGTAGGCCTAAGAAGACTGGGGCTCTGGGCTTCTCTAGCCACCTAATCTTCTGCTCATCCTCTCGCGCACTCTAAAGAGAGCTCAGGTGAGAAATTGCAAACGTCGAGCAATTGCTCAGAGATGAAAAGTGCCAGCACTGAAAGCTGTTGCTAGCCAGCACCCTTCCTTGGAAGCGCTTTCGCAGGCGCAACAACACTGGGGCTCTGGGCTTCTCTAGCCACCTCATCTTCTGCTCATCCTCTCGCGCACTCTAAAGAGAGCTCAGGTGAGAAATTGCAAAGGTCGAGCAATTGCTCAGAGATGAAAAGTGCCAGCACTGAAAGCTCTTGCTAGCCAGCAGCCTTCCTTGGAAGCGCTTTTGTAGGCCTAAGAACACTGGGGCTCTGGGCTTCTCTAGCCACCAAACGTCACGGTCACTATCTCTCCATCTCGTAGACATGAGCTGAGAAATTGCAAACGTCGAGCAATTGCTCAGCGATGAAAAGTGCCAGCAGTGAAAGCTGTTGCTAGCCAGCACCCTTCCTTGGAAGTGCTTTCACAGGCGCAACAACACTGGGGCTCTGGGCTTCTCTAGCCACCAAACGTCACGGTCACTATCTCTCCATCTCGTAGACATGAGCTGAGAAATTGCAAACGTCGAGCAATTGCTCAGAGATGAAAAGTGCCAGCAGTGAAAGCTGTTGCTAGCCAGCACCCTTCCTTGGAAGCGCTTTTGTAGGCCTAAGAAGACTGGGGCTCTGGGCTTCTCTAGCCACCTAATCTTCTGCTCATCCTCTCGCGCACTCTAAAGAGAGCTCAGGTGAGAAATTGCAAAGGTCGAGCAATTGCTCAGAGATGAAAAGTGCCAGCACTGAAAGCTGTTGCTAGCCAGCACCCTTCCTTGGAAGCGCTTTCACAGGCGCAGCAACACTGGGGCTTTGCGCTTCTCTAGCCACCAAACGTCACGGTCATTCTCTTTCCGTCTCGTAGACACGAGCTGAGAAATTGCAAACGTTGAGCAATTGCTCAGCGACGAAAAGTGCCAGCACTGAAAGCTGTTGCTAGCCAGCACCCTTCCTTGGAAGCGCTTTTGTAGGCCTTAGAACACTGGGGCTCTGGGCTTCTCTAACCACCTAATCTTCTGCTCATCCTCTCGCGCACTCTAAAGAGAGCTCAGGTGAGAAATTGCAAACGTCGAGCAATTGCTCAGAGATGAAAAGTGCCAGCACTGAAAGCTGTTGCTAGCCAGCACCCTTCCTTGGAAGCGCTTTCACAGGCGCAGCAACACTGGGGCTTTGCGTTTCTCTAGCCACCAAACGTCACGGTCATTCTCTTTCCATCTCGTAGACATGAGCTGAGAAATTGCAAACGTCGAGCAATTGCTCAGAGATGAAAAGTGCCAGCACTGAAAGCTGTTGCTAGCCAGCACCCTTCCTTGGAAGCGCTTTTGTAGGCCTTAGAACACTGGGGCTCTGGGCTTCTCTAGCCACCTAATCTTCTGCTCATCCTCTCGCGCACTCTAAAGAGAGCTCAGGTGAGAAATTGCAAACGTCGAGCAATTGCTCAGAGATGAAAAGTGCCAGCACTGAAAGCTGTTGCTAGCCAGCACCCTTCCTTGGAAGCGCTTTCACAGGTGCAGCAACACTGGGGCTTTGCGTTTCTCTAGCCACCAAACGTCACGGTCATTCTCTTTCCGTCTCGTAGACACGAGCTGAGAAATTGCAAACGTCGAGCAATTGCTCAACGATGAAAAGTGACAGCAGTGAAAGCTGTTGCTAGCCAGCCCCCTTCCTTGGAAGCGCTTTTGTAGGCCTAAGAAGACTGGGGCTCTGGGCTTCTCTAGCCACCTAATCTTCTGCTCATCCTCTCGCGCACTCTAAAGAGAGCTCAGGTGAGAAATTGCAAACGTCGAGCAATTGCTCAGAGATGAAAAGTGCCAGCACTGAAAGCTGTTGCTAGCCAGCACCCTTCCTTGGAAGCGCTTTCACAGGCGCAACAACACTGGGGCTCTGGGCTTCTCTAGCCACCTAATCTTCTGCTCATCCTCTCGCGCACTCTAAAGAGAGCTCAGGTGAGAAATTGCAAAGGTCGAGCAATTGCTCAGAGATGAAAAGTGCCAGCACTGAAAGCTCTTGCTAGCCAGCACCCTTCCTTGGAAGCGCTTTCACAGGCGCAGCAACACTGGGGCTTTGCGCTTCTCTACCCACCAAAGGTCACGGTCATTCTCTTTCCGTCTCGTAGACACGAGCTGAGAAATTGCAAACGTTGAGCAATTGCTCAGCGACGAAAAGTGCCAGCACTGAAAGCTGTTGCTAGCCAGCACCCTTCCTTGGAAGCGCTTTCACATGCGCATTAACACTGGGGCTTTGCTTTTCTCTAGCCACCAAACGTCACGGTCATTCTCTTTCCATCTCGTAGACATGAGCTGAGAAATTACAAACGTCTAGGAATTGCTCAGCGATGAAAAGTGCCAGCACTGAAAGCTGTTGCTAGCCAGCACCCTTCCTTGGAAGCGCTTTTGTAGGCCTTAGAACACTGGGGCTCTGGGCTTCTCTAGCCACCTAATCTTCTGCTCATCCTCTCGCGCACTCTAAAGAGAGCTCAGGTGAGAAATTGCAAACGTCGAGCAATTGCTCAGAGATGAAAAGTGCCAGCACTGAAAGCTGTTGCTAGCCAGCACCCTTCCTTGGAAGCGCTTTTGTAGGCCTAAGAACACTGGGACTCTAGGCTTCTCTAGCCACCTAATCTTCTGCTCATCCTCTTGCGCACTCTAAAGAGAGTTCAGGTGAGAAATTGCAAACGTCGAGCAATTGCTCAGCGATGAAAAGTGCCAGCAGTGAAAGCTCTTGCTAGCCAGCACCCTTCCTTGGAAGCGCTTTCACAGGCGCAGCAACACTGGGGCTTTGCGTTTCTCTAGCCACCAAACGTCACGGTCATTCTCTTTCCGTCTCGTAGACACGAGCTGAGAAATTGCAAACGTCGAGCAATTGCTCAGCGATGAAAAGTGCCAGCATTGAAAGCTGTTGCTAGCCAGCACCCTTCCTTGGAAGCGCTTTTGTAGGCCTAAGAAGACTGGGGCTCTGGGCTTCTCTAGCCACCTAATCTTCTGCTCATCCTCTCGCGCACTCTAAAGAGAGCTCAGGTGAGAAATTGCAAACGTCGAGCAATTGCTCAGAGATGAAAAGTGCCAGCACTGAAAGCTGTTGCTAGCCAGCACCCTTCCTTGGAAGCGCTTTCACAGGTGCAGCAACACTGGGGCTTTGCGCTTCTCTAACCACCAAACGTCACGGTCATTCTCTTTCCATCTCGTAGACACGAGCTGAGAAATTGCAAACGTCGAGCAATTGCTCAGAGATGAAAAGTGCCAGCACTGAAAGCTGTTGCTATCCAGCCCCCTTCCTTGGAAGCGCTTTTGTAGGCCTAAGAACACTGGGGCTCTGGGCTTCTCTAGCCACCAAACGTCACGGTCCTTCACTTTCCGTCTCGTAGACATGAGCTGAGAAATTGCAAACGTTGAGCAATTGCTCAGCGATGAAAAGTGCCAGCACTGAAAGCTGTTGCTAGCCAGCACCCTTCCTTGGAAGCGCTTTTGTAGGCCTAAGAACACTGGGGCTCTGGGCTTCTCTTGCCACCTAATCTTCTGCTCATCCTCTCGCGCACTCTAAAGAGAGCTCAGGTGAGAAATTGCAAACGTCGAGCAATTGCTCAGAGATGGAAAGTGCCAGCACTGAAAGCTGTTGCTAGCCAGCACCCTTCCTTGGAAGCGCTTTCACAGGCGCAGCAACACTGGGGCTTTGCGCTTCTCTAGCCACCAAACGTCACGGTCATTCTCTTTCCGTCTCATAGACACGAGCTGAGAAATTGCAAACGTCCAGCAATTGCTCAGAGATGAAAAGTGCCAGCACTGAAAGCTGTTGCTAGCCAGCACCCTTCCTTGGAAGCGCTTTTGTAGGCCTAAGAAGACTGGGGTTCTGGGCTTCTCTAGCCACCTAATCTTCTGCTCATCCTCTCGCGCAGTCTAAAGAGAGCTCAGGTGAGAAATTGCAAACGTCGAGCAATTGCTCAGAGATGAAAAGTGCCAGCATTGAAAGCTGTTGCTAGCCAGCACCCTTCCTTGGAAGCGCTTTTGTAGGCCTAAGAAGACTGGGGCTCTGGGCTTCTCTAGCCACCTAATCTTCTGCTCATCCTCTCGCGCTCTCTAAAGAGAGCTCAGGTGAGAAATTGCAAACGTCGAGCAATTGCTCAGAGATGAAAAGTGCCAGCACTGAAAGCTGTTGCTAGCCAGCACCCTTCCTTGGAAGCGCTTTCACATGCGCATTAACACTGGGGCTTTGCTTTTCTCTAGCCACCAAACGTCACGGTCCTTCTCTTTCCATCTCGTAGACACGAGCTGAGAAATTGAAAACGTCGAGCAATTGCTCAGAGATGAAAAGTGCCAGCACTGAAAGCTCTTGCTAGCCAGCACCCTTCCTTGGAAGCGCTTTCACAGGCGCAGCAACACTGGGGCTTTGCGCTTCTCTAGCCACCAAATTTAACGTTCCTTCTCTTTCCATCTCGTAGACACGAGCTGAGAAATTGCAAATGTTGAGCAATTGCTCTGCGATGAAAAGTGCCAGGACTGAAAGCTGTTGCTAGCCAGCACCCTTCCTTGGAAGCGCTTTTGTAGGCCTAAGAAGACTGGGGTTCTGGGCTTCTCTAGCCACCTAATCTTCTGCTCATCCTCTCGCGCACTCTAAAGAGAGCTCAGGTGAGAAATTGCAAAGGTTGAGCAATTGCTCCGAGATGAAAAGTGCCAGCACTGAAAGCTCTTGCTAGCCAGCACCGAAAGCTGTTGCTAGCCAGCACCCTTCCTTGGAAGCGCTTTCACAGGCGCAGCAACGCTGGGGCTTTGCGCTTCTCTAGCCACCAAACGTCACGGTCATTCTCTTTCCGTCTCGTAGACACGAGCTGAGAAATTGCAAACGTCGAGCAATTGCTCAGCGATGAAAAGTGCCAGCACTGAAAGCTGTTGCTAGCCAGCCCCCTTCCTTGGAAGCGCTTTTGTAGGCCTAAGAAGACTGGGGCTCTGGGCTTCTCTAGCCACCTAATCTTCTGCTCATCCTCTCGCGCACTCTAAAGAGAGCTCAGGTGAGAAATTGCAAACGTCGAGCAATTGCTCAGAGATGAAAAGTGCCAGCACTGAAAGCTGTTGCTAGCCAGCACCCTTCCTTGGAAGCGCTTTCACAGGTGCAGCAACACTGGGGCTTTGCGTTTCTCTAGCCACCAAACGTCACGGTCATTCTCTTTCCATCTCGTAGACACGAGCTGAGAAATTGCAAACGTCGAGCAATTGCTCAGAGATGAAAAGTGCCAGCAGTGAAAGCTGTTGCTAGCCAGCACCCTTCCTTGGAAGCGCTTTTGTAGGCCTAAGAAGACTGGGGCTCTGGGCTTCTCTAGCCACCTAATCTTCTGCTCATCCTCTCGCGCACTCTAAAGAGAGCTCAGGTGAGAAATTGCAAACGTCGAGCAATTGCTCAGAGATGAAAAGTGCCAGCACTGAAAGCTCTTGCTAGCCAGCACCCTTCCTTGGAAGCGCTTTTATAGGCCTAAGAACACTGGGGCTCTGGGCTTCTCTAGCCACCAAACGTCACGGTCACTATCTCTCCATCTCGTAGACATGAGCTGAGAAATTGCAAACGTCGAGCAATTGCTCAGCGATGAAAAGTGCCAGCACTGAAAGCTGTTGCTAGCCAGCACCCTTCCTTGGAAGCGCTTTCACAGGTGCAACAACACTGGGGCTCTGGGCTTCTCTAGCCACCAAACGTCACGGTCACTATCTCTCCATCTCGTAGACATGAGCTGAGAAATTGCAAACGTCGAGCAATTGCTCAGAGATGAAAAGTGCCAGCACTGAAAGCTCTTGCTAGCCAGCCCCCTTCCTTGGAAGCGCTTTCACACGCGCAGCAACACTGGGGCTTTGCGCTTCTCTACCCACCAAAGGTCACGGTCATTCTCTTTCCGTCTCGTAGACACGAGCTGAGAAATTGCAAACGTTGAGCAATTGCTCAGCGACGAAAAGTGCCAGCACTGAAAGCTGTTGCTAGCCAGCACCCTTCCTTGGAAGCGCTTTCACAGGCGCAGCAACACTGGGGCTTTGCGCTTCTCTAGCCACCAAACGTCACGGTCATTCTCTTTCCGTCTCATAGACACGAGCTGAGAAATTGCAAACGTCCAGCAATTGCTCAGAGATGAAAAGTGCCAGCACTGAAAGCTGTTGCTAGCCAGCACCCTTCCTTGGAAGCGCTTTTGTAGGCCTAAGAAGACTGGGGTTCTGGGCTTCTCTAGCCACCTAATCTTCTGCTCATCCTCTCGCGCAGTCTAAAGAGAGCTCAGGTGAGAAATTGCAAACGTCGAGCAATTGCTCAGAGATGAAAAGTGCCAGCATTGAAAGCTGTTGCTAGCCAGCACCCTTCCTTGGAAGCGCTTTTGTAGGCCTAAGAAGACTGGGGCTCTGGGCTTCTCTAGCCACCTAATCTTCTGCTCATCCTCTCGCGCACTCTAAAGAGAGCTCAGGTGAGAAATTGCAAACGTCGAGCAATTGCTCAGAGATGAAAAGTGCCAGCACTGAAAGCTGTTGCTAGCCAGCACCCTTCCTTGGAAGCGCTTTCACATGCGCATTAACACTGGGGCTTTGCTTTTCTCTAGCCACCAAACGTCACGGTCCTTCTCTTTCCATCTCGTAGACACGAGCTGAGAAATTGAAAACGTCGAGCAATTGCTCAGAGATGAAAAGTGCCAGCACTGAAAGCTCTTGCTAGCCAGCACCCTTCCTTGGAAGCGCTTTCACAGGCGCAGCAACACTGGGGCTTTGCGCTTCTCTAGCCACCAAATTTAACGTTCCTTCTCTTTCCATCTCGTAGACACGAGCTGAGAAATTGCAAATGTTGAGCAATTGCTCTGCGATGAAAAGTGCCAGGACTGAAAGCTGTTGCTAGCCAGCACCCTTCCTTGGAAGCGCTTTTGTAGGCCTAAGAAGACTGGGGTTCTGGGCTTCTCTAGCCACCTAATCTTCTGCTCATCCTCTCGCGCACTCTAAAGAGAGCTCAGGTGAGAAATTGCAAAGGTTGAGCAATTGCTCCGAGATGAAAAGTGCCAGCACTGAAAGCTCTTGCTAGCCAGCACCGAAAGCTGTTGCTAGCCAGCACCCTTCCTTGGAAGCGCTTTCACAGGCGCAGCAACGCTGGGGCTTTGCGCTTCTCTAGCCACCAAACGTCACGGTCATTCTCTTTCCGTCTCGTAGACACGAGCTGAGAAATTGCAAACGTCGAGCAATTGCTCAGCGATGAAAAGTGCCAGCACTGAAAGCTGTTGCTAGCCAGCCCCCTTCCTTGGAAGCGCTTTTGTAGGCCTAAGAAGACTGGGGCTCTGGGCTTCTCTAGCCACCTAATCTTCTGCTCATCCTCTCGCGCACTCTAAAGAGAGCTCAGGTGAGAAATTGCAAACGTCGAGCAATTGCTCAGAGATGAAAAGTGCCAGCACTGAAAGCTGTTGCTAGCCAGCACCCTTCCTTGGAAGCGCTTTCACAGGTGCAGCAACACTGGGGCTTTGCGTTTCTCTAGCCACCAAACGTCACGGTCATTCTCTTTCCATCTCGTAGACACGAGCTGAGAAATTGCAAACGTCGAGCAATTGCTCAGAGATGAAAAGTGCCAGCAGTGAAAGCTGTTGCTAGCCAGCACCCTTCCTTGGAAGCGCTTTTGTAGGCCTAAGAAGACTGGGGCTCTGGGCTTCTCTAGCCACCTAATCTTCTGCTCATCCTCTCGCGCACTCTAAAGAGAGCTCAGGTGAGAAATTGCAAACGTCGAGCAATTGCTCAGAGATGAAAAGTGCCAGCACTGAAAGCTCTTGCTAGCCAGCACCCTTCCTTGGAAGCGCTTTTATAGGCCTAAGAACACTGGGGCTCTGGGCTTCTCTAGCCACCAAACGTCACGGTCACTATCTCTCCATCTCGTAGACATGAGCTGAGAAATTGCAAACGTCGAGCAATTGCTCAGCGATGAAAAGTGCCAGCACTGAAAGCTGTTGCTAGCCAGCACCCTTCCTTGGAAGCGCTTTCACAGGTGCAACAACACTGGGGCTCTGGGCTTCTCTAGCCACCAAACGTCACGGTCACTATCTCTCCATCTCGTAGACATGAGCTGAGAAATTGCAAACGTCGAGCAATTGCTCAGAGATGAAAAGTGCCAGCACTGAAAGCTCTTGCTAGCCAGCCCCCTTCCTTGGAAGCGCTTTCACACGCGCAGCAACACTGGGGCTTTGCGCTTCTCTACCCACCAAAGGTCACGGTCATTCTCTTTCCGTCTCGTAGACACGAGCTGAGAAATTGCAAACGTTGAGCAATTGCTCAGCGACGAAAAGTGCCAGCACTGAAAGCTGTTGCTAGCCAGCACCCTTCCTTGGAAGCGCTTTCACAGGCGCAGCAACACTGGGGCTTTGCGCTTCTCTAGCCACCAAACGTCACGGTCATTCTCTTTCCATCTCGTAGACATGAGCTGAGAAATTGCAAACGTCGAGCAATTGCTCAGCGATGAAAAGTGCCAGCACTGAAAGCTGTTGCTAGCCAGCACCCTTCCTTGGAAGCGCTTTTGTAGGCCTTAGAACACTGGGGCTCTGGGCTTCTCTAACCACCTAATCTTCTGCTCATCCTCTCGCGCACTCTAAAGAGAGCTCAGGTGAGAAATTGCAAACGTCAAGCAATTGCTCAGAGATGAAAAGTGCCAGCACTGAAAGCTGTTGCTAGCCAGCACCCTTCCTTGGAAGCGCTTTCACAGGCGCAGCAACACTGGGGCTTTGCGCTTCTCTAGCTACCAAACGTCACGGTCCTTCTCTTTCCATCTCGTAGACACGAGCTGAGAAATTGCAAACGTCGAGCAATTGCTCAGAGATGAAAAGTGCCAGCACTGAAAGCTGTTGCTAGCCAGCACCCTTCCTTGGAAGCGCTTTTGTAGGCCTAAGAAGACTGGGGCTCTGGGCTTCTCTTGCCACCTAATCTTCTGCTCATCCTCTCGCGCACTCTAAAGAGAGCTCTGGTGAGAAATTGCAAACGTCGAGCAATTGCTCAGAGATGGAAAGTGCCAGCACTGAAAGCTGTTGCTAGCCAGCACCCTTCCTTGGAAGCGCTTTCACAGGCACAGCAACACTGGGGCTTTGCGCTTCTCTAGCCACCAAAGGTCACGGTCATTCTCTTTCCGTGTCGTAGACACGAGCTGAGAAATTGCAAACGTCCAGCAATTGCTCAGAGATGAAAAGTGCCAGCACTGAAAGCTGTTGCTAGCCAGCACCCTTCCTTGGAAGCGCTTTTGTAGGCCTAAGAACACTGGGGTTCTGGGCTTCTTTAGCCACCTAATCTTCTGCTCATCCTCTCGCGCAGTCTAAAGAGAGCTCAGGTGAGAAATTGCAAACGTCGAGCAATTGCTCAGCGATGAAAATTGCCAGTTCTGGAAGCTGTTGCTAGCCAGCACCCTTCCTTGGAAGCGCTTTTGTAGGCCTAAGAAGACTGGGGCTCTGGGCTTCTCTAGCCACCTAATCTTGTGCTCATCCTCTCGCGCACTCTAAAGAGAGCTCAGGTGAGAAATTGCAAACGTCGAGCAATTGCTCAGAGATGAAAAGTGCCAGCACTGAAAGCTGTTTCTAGCCAGCACCCTTCCTTGGAAGCGCTTTCACATGCGCATTAACACTGGGGCTTTGCTTTTCTCTAGCCACCAAACGTCACGGTCATTCTCTTTCCATCTCGTAGACACGAGCTGAGAAATTGAAAACGTCGAGCAATTGCTCAGAGAGGAAAAGTGCCAGCACTGAAAGCTCTTGCTAGCCAGCACCCTTCCTTGGAAGCGCTTTCACAGGCGCAGCAACACTGGGGCTTTGCGCTTCTCTACCCACCAAACATCACGGTCATTCTCTCTCCGTCTCGTAGACACGAGCTGAGAAATTGCAAACGTCGAGTAATTGCTCAGCAATGAAAAGTGCCAGCACTGAAAGCTGTTGCTAGCCAGCACCCTTCCTTGGAAGCGCTTTTGTAGGCCTAAGAAGACTGGGGCTCTGGGCTTCTCTAGCCACCTCATCTTCTGCTCATCCTCTCGCGCACTCTAAAGAGAGCTCAGGTGAGAAATTGCAAAAGTCGAGCAATTGCTCAGAGATGAAAAGTGCCAGCACTGAAAGCTCTTGCTAGCCAGCACCCTTCCTTGGAAGCGCTTTCACAGGCACAGTAACACTGGGGCTTTGCGCTTCTCTAGCCACCAAAGGTCACGGTCATTCCCTTTCCGTCTCGTAGACACGAGCTGAGAAATTGCAAACGTTGAGCAATTGCTCAGCGATGAAAAGTGCCAGCACTGAAAGCTGTTGCTAGCCAGCACCCTTCCTTGGAAGCGCTTTTGTAGGCCTAAGAAGACTGGGGTTCTGGGCTTCTCTAGCCACCTAATCTTCTGCTCATCCTCTCGCGCAGTCTAAAGAGAGCTCAGGTGAGAAATTGCAAACGTCGAGCAATTGCTCAGAGATGAAAAGTGCCAGCACTGAAAGCTGTTGCTAGCCAGCACCCTTCCTTGGAAGCGCTTTCACAGGCGCAGCAACACTGGGGCTTCGCGCTTCTCTACCTACCAAACATCACGGTCACTCTCTCTCCGTCTCGTAGACACGAGCTGAGAAATTGCAAACGTCGAGCAATTGCTCAGAGATGAAAAGTGCCAGCACTGAAAGCTGTTGCTAGCCAGCACCCTTCCTTGGAAGCGCTTTTGTAGGCCTAAGAAGATTGGGGCTCTGGGCTTCTCTAGCCACCTAATCTTCTGCTCATCCTCTCGCGCACTCTAAAGAGAGCTCAGGTGAGAAATTGCAAACGTCGAGCAATTGCTCAGAGATGAAAAGTGCCAGCAGTGAAAGCTGTTGCTAGCCAGCACCCTTCCTTGGAAGCGCTTTCACAGGCGCAACAACACTGGGGCTTTGCGCTTCTCTAGCGACCAAATGTAACGGTCCTTCTCTTTCCATCTCGTAGACACGAGCTGAGAAATTGCAAATGTTGAGCAATTGCTCTGCGATGAAAAGTGCCAGGACTGAAAGCTGTTGCTAGCCAGCACCCTTCCTTGGAAGCGCTTTTGTAGGCCTAAGACCACTGGGGCTCTGGGCTTCTCTAGCCACCTAATCTTCTGCTCATCCTCTCGCGCAAATAAAGATAGTTCAGGTGAGAAATTGCAAACGTCCAGCAATTGCTCAGCGATGAAAAGTGGCAGCACTGAAAGCTGTTGCTAGCCAGCACCCTTCCTTGGAAGCGCTTTCAGAGGCACAGCAACACTGGGGCTTTGCGCTTCTCTAGCCACCAAACGTCACGGTCATTCTCTTTCCGTCTCGTAGACACGAGCTGAGAAATTGCAAACGTCGAGCAATTGCTCAGCGATGAAAAGTGCCAGCACTGAAAGCTGTTGCTAGCCAGCACCCTTCCTTGGAAGCGCTTTTATAGGCCTAAGAAGACTGGGGCTCTGGGCTTCTCTAGCCACCTAATCTTCTGCTCATCCTCTCGCGCACTCTAAAGAGAGCTCAGGTGAGAAATTGCAAAGGTCGAGCAATTGCTCAGAGATGAAAAGTGCCAGCACTGAAAGCTGTTGCTAGCCAGCACCCTTCCTTGGAAGCGCTTTTGTAGGCCTAAGAGGACTGCGGTTCTGGGCTTCTCTAGCCACCTAATCTTCTGCTCATCCTCTCGCGCACTCTAAAGAGAGCTCAGGTGAGAAATTGCAAACGTCGAGCAATTGCTCAGAGATGAAAAGTGCCAGCACTGAAAGCTCTTGCTAGCCAGCACCCTTCCTTGGAAGCGCTTTTGTAGGCCTAAGAAGACTGGGGCTCTGGGCTTCTCTAGCCACCTAATCTTCTGCTCATCCTCTCGCGCACTCTAAAGAGTGCTCAGGTGAGAAATTGCAAACGTCGAGCAATTGCTCAGAGATGAAAAGTGCCAGCACTGAAAGCTGTTTCTAGCCAGCACCCTTCCTTGGAAGCGCTTTCACAGGCGCAGCAACACTGGGGCTCTGGGCTTCTCTAGCCACCAAACGTCACGGTCATTCTCTTTCCATCTCGTAGACACGAGCTGAGAAATTGCAAACGTCGAGCAATTGCTCAGAGATGAAAAGTGCCAGCACTGAAAGCTGTTGCTAGCCAGCACCCTTCCTTGGAAGCGCTTTTGTAGGCCTAAGAAGACTGGGGCTCTGGGCTTCTCTAGCCACCTAATCTTCTGCTCATCCTCTCGCGCAGTCTAAAGAGAGCTCAGGTGAGAAATTGCAAACGTCGAGCAATTGCTCAGAGATGAAAAGTGCCAGCACTGAAAGCTCTTGCTAGCCAGCACCCTTCCTTGGAAGCGCTTTCACAGGCACAGCAACACTGGGGCTTTGCGCTTCTCTAGCCACCAAATGTCACGGTCATTCTCTTTCCATCTCGTAGACACGAGCTGAGAAATTGCAAACGTCGAGCAATTGCTCAGCGATGAAAAGTGCCAGCAGTGAAAGCTGTTGCTAGCCAGCCCCCTTCCTTGGAAGCGCTTTTGTAGGCCTAAGAAGACTGGGGCTCTGGGCTTCTCTAGCCACCTAATCTTCTGCTCATCCTCTCGCGCACTCTAAAGAGAGCTCAGGTGAGAAATTGCAAACGTCGAGCAATTGCTCAGAGATGAAAAGTGCCAGCACTGAAAGCTGTTGCTAGCCAGCACCCTTCCTTGGAAGCGCTTTTGTAGGCCTAAGAAGACTGGGGCTCTGGGCTTCTCTAGCCACCTAATCTTCTGCTCATCCTCTCGCGCAATCTAAAGAGAGCTCAGGTGAGAAATTGCAAACGTCGAGCAATTGCTCAGAGATGAAAAGTGCCAGCACTGAAAGCTGTTGCTAGCCAGCACCCTTCCTTGGAAGCGCTTTTGTCGGCCTAAGAAGACTGGAGCTCTGGGCTTCTCTAGCCACCTAATCTTCTGCTCATCCTCTCGCGCACTCTAAAGAGAGCTCAGGTGAGAAATTGCAAACGTCCAGCAATTGCTCAGCGATGAAAAGTGCCAGCACTGAAAGCTCTTGCTAGCCAGCCCCCTTCCTTGGAAGCGCTTTCACAGGCACAGCAACACTGGGGCTTTGCGCTTCTCTAGCCACCAAATGTCACGGTCATTCTCTTTCCGTCTCGTAGACACGAGCTGAGAAATTGCAAACGTTGAGCAATTGCTCAGCGATGAAAAGTGCCAGCACTGAAAGCTCTTGCTAGCCGGCCCCCTTCCTTGGAAGCGCTTTTGTAGGCCTAAGAAAACTGGGGCTCTGGGCTTCTCTAGCCACCTAATCTTCTGCTCATCCTCTCGCGCACTCTAAAGAGAGCTCAGGTGAGAAATTGCAAACGTCGAGCAATTGCTCAGAGATGAAAAGTGCCAGCACTGAAAGCTGTTGCTAGCCAGCCCCCTTCCTTGGAAGCGCTTTTGTAGGCCTTAGAACACTGGGGCTCTGGGCTTCTCTAGCCACCTAATCTTCTGCTCATCCTCTTGCGCACTCTAAAGAGAGCTCAGGTGAGAAATTGCAAACGTCGAGCAATTGCTCAGCGATGAAAAGTGCCAGCACTGAAAGCTCTTGCTAGCCAGCACCCTTCCTTGGAAGCGCTTTCACAGGTGCATTAACACTGGGGCTTTGCGCTTCTCTAGCCACCAAAGGTCACGGTCATTCTCTTTCCGTCTTGTAGACACGAGCTGAGAAATTGCAAACGTCGAGCAATTGCTCAGCGATGAAAATTGCCAGTTCTGGAAGCTGTTGCTAGCCAGCACCCTTCCTTGGAAGCGCTTTTGTAGGCCTAAGAAGACTGGGGTTCTGGGCTTCTCTAGCCACCTAATCTTCTGCTCATCCTCTCGCGCAGTCTAAAGAGAGCTCAGGTGAGAAATTGCAAACGTCGAGCAATTGCTCAGCGATGAAAAGTGCCAGCACTGAAAGCTGTTGCTAGCCAGCACCCTTCCTTGGAAGCGCTTTTGTAGGCCTAAGAAGACTGGGGCTCTGGGCTTCTCTAGCCACCTAATCTTCTGCTCATCCTCTCGCGCACTCTAAAGAGAGCTCAGGTGAGAAATTGCAAACGTCGAGCAATTGCTCAGAGATGAAAAGTGCCAGCACTGAAAGCTCTTGCTAGCCAGCACCCTTCCTTGGAAGCGCTTTCACAGGCGCAGTAACACTGGGGCTTTGCGCTTCTCTAGCCACCAAACGTCACGGTCATTCTCTTTCCGTCTCGTAGACACGAGCTGAGAAATTGCAAACGTCCAGCAATTGCTCAGAGATGAAAAGTGCCAGCACTGAAAGCTCTTGCTAGCCAGCACCCTTCCTTGGAAGCGCTTTTGTAGGCCTAAGAAGACTGGGGCTCTGGGCTTCTCTAGCCACCTAATCTTCTGCTCATCCTCTCGCGCAGTCTAAAGAGAGCTCAGGTGAGAAATTGCAAACGTCGAGCAATTGCTCAGAGAGGAAAAGTGCCAGCACTGAAAGCTGTTGCTATCCAGCCCCCTTCCTTGGAAGTGCTTTTGTAGGCCTAAGAACACTGGGGTTCTGGGCTTCTCTAGCCACCAAACATCACGGTCATTCGCTTTCCGTCTCGTAGACACGAGCTGAGAAATTGCAAACGTCGAGCAATTGCTCAGCGATGAAAAGTGCCAGCACTGAAAGCTGTTGCTAGCCAGCACCCTTCCTTGGAAGCGCTTTTGTAGGCCTAAGAAGACTGGGGCTCTGGGCTTCTCTAGCCACCTAATCTTCTGCTCATCCTCTCGCGCACTCTAAAGAGAGCTCAGGTGAGAAATTGCAAACGTCGAGCAATTGCTCAGAGATGAAAAGTGCCAGCACTGAAAGCTCTTGCTAGCCAGCACCCTTCCTTGGAAGCGCTTTCACAGGCGCAGCAACACTGGGGCTCTGGGCTTCTCTAGCCACCAAAAGTCACGGTCACTATCTCTCCGTCTCGTAGACATGAGCTGAGAAATTGCAAACGTCCAGCAATTGCTCAGAGATGAAAAGTGCCAGCACTGAAAGCTGTTGCTAGCCAGCACCCTTCCTTGGAAGCGCTTTTGTAGGCCTAAGAAGACTGGGGCTCTGGGCTTCTCTAGCCACCTAATCTTCTGCTCATCCTCTCGTGCACTCTAAAGAGAGCTCAGGGGAGAAATTGCAAACGTCGAGCAATTGCTCAGCGATGAAAAGTGCCAGCACTGAAAGCTGTTGCTAGCCAGCACCCTTCCTTGGAAGCGCTTTCACAGGCACAGTAACACTGGGGCTTTGCGCTTCTCTAGCCACCAAAGGTCACGGTCATTCCCTTTCCGTCTCGTAGACACGAGCTGAGAAATTGCAAACGTTGAGCAATTGCTCAGCGATGAAAAGTGCCAGCACTGAAAGCTGTTGCTAGCCAGCACCCTTCCTTGGAAGCGCTTTTGTAGGCCTAAGAAGACTGGGGTTCTGGGCTTCTCTAGCCACCTAATCTTCTGCTCATCCTCTCGCGCAGTCTAAAGAGAGCTCAGGTGAGAAATTGCAAACGTCGAGCAATTGCTCAGAGATGAAAAGTGCCAGCACTGAAAGCTGTTGCTAGCCAGCACCCTTCCTTGGAAGCGCTTTCACAGGCGCAGCAACACTGGGGCTTCGCGCTTCTCTACCTACCAAACATCACGGTCACTCTCTCTCCGTCTCGTAGACACGAGCTGAGAAATTGCAAACGTCGAGCAATTGCTCAGAGATGAAAAGTGCCAGCACTGAAAGCTGTTGCTAGCCAGCACCCTTCCTTGGAAGCGCTTTTGTAGGCCTAAGAAGATTGGGGCTCTGGGCTTCTCTAGCCACCTAATCTTCTGCTCATCCTCTCGCGCACTCTAAAGAGAGCTCAGGTGAGAAATTGCAAACGTCGAGCAATTGCTCAGAGATGAAAAGTGCCAGCAGTGAAAGCTGTTGCTAGCCAGCACCCTTCCTTGGAAGCGCTTTCACAGGCGCAACAACACTGGGGCTTTGCGCTTCTCTAGCGACCAAATGTAACGGTCCTTCTCTTTCCATCTCGTAGACACGAGCTGAGAAATTGCAAATGTTGAGCAATTGCTCTGCGATGAAAAGTGCCAGGACTGAAAGCTGTTGCTAGCCAGCACCCTTCCTTGGAAGCGCTTTTGTAGGCCTAAGAACACTGGGGCTCTGGGCTTCTCTAGCCACCTAATCTTCTGCTCATCCTCTCGCGCAAATAAAGATAGTTCAGGTGAGAAATTGCAAACGTCCAGCAATTGCTCAGCGATGAAAAGTGCCAGCACTGAAAGCTGTTGCTAGCCAGCACCCTTCCTTGGAAGCGCTTTCACAGGCACAGCAACACTGGGGCTTTGCGCTTCTCTAGCCACCAAACGTCACGGTCATTCTCTTTCCGTCTCGTAGACACGAGCTGAGAAATTGCAAACGTCGAGCAATTGCTCAGCGATGAAAAGTGCCAGCACTGAAAGCTGTTGCTAGCCAGCACCCTTCCTTGGAAGCGCTTTTATAGGCCTAAGAAGACTGGGGCTCTGGGCTTCTCTAGCCACCTAATCTTCTGCTCATCCTCTCGCGCACTCTAAAGAGAGCTCAGGTGAGAAATTGCAAAGGTCGAGCAATTGCTCAGAGATGAAAAGTGCCAGCACTGAAAGCTGTTGCTAGCCAGCACCCTTCCTTGGAAGCGCTTTTGTAGGCCTAAGAGGACTGCGGTTCTGGGCTTCTCTAGCCACCTAATCTTCTGCTCATCCTCTCGCGCACTCTAAAGAGAGCTCAGGTGAGAAATTGCAAACGTCGAGCAATTGCTCAGAGATGAAAAGTGCCAGCACTGAAAGCTCTTGCTAGCCAGCACCCTTCCTTGGAAGCGCTTTTGTAGGCCTAAGAAGACTGGGGCTCTGGGCTTCTCTAGCCACCTAATCTTCTGCTCATCCTCTCGCGCACTCTAAAGAGTGCTCAGGTGAGAAATTGCAAACGTCGAGCAATTGCTCAGAGATGAAAAGTGCCAGCACTGAAAGCTGTTTCTAGCCAGCACCCTTCCTTGGAAGCGCTTTCACAGGCGCAGCAACACTGGGGCTCTGGGCTTCTCTAGCCACCAAACGTCACGGTCATTCTCTTTCCATCTCGTAGACACGAGCTGAGAAATTGCAAACGTCGAGCAATTGCTCAGAGATGAAAAGTGCCAGCACTGAAAGCTGTTGCTAGCCAGCCCCCTTCCTTGGAAGCGCTTTTGTAGGCCTAAGAAGACTGGGGCTCTGGGCTTCTCTAGCCACCTAATCTTCTGCTCATCCTCTCGCGCAGTCTAAAGAGAGCTCAGGTGAGAAATTGCAAACGTCGAGCAATTGCTCAGAGATGAAAAGTGCCAGCACTGAAAGCTCTTGCTAGCCAGCACCCTTCCTTGGAAGCGCTTTCACAGGCACAGCAACACTGGGGCTTTGCGCTTCTCTAGCCACCAAATGTCACGGTCATTCTCTTTCCATCTCGTAGACACGAGCTGAGAAATTGCAAACGTCGAGCAATTGCTCAGCGATGAAAAGTGCCAGCAGTGAAAGCTGTTGCTAGCCAGCCCCCTTCCTTGGAAGCGCTTTTGTAGGCCTAAGAAGACTGGGGCTCTGGGCTTCTCTAGCCACCTAATCTTCTGCTCATCCTCTCGCGCACTCTAAAGAGAGCTCAGGTGAGAAATTGCAAACGTCGAGCAATTGCTCAGAGATGAAAAGTGCCAGCACTGAAAGCTGTTGCTAGCCAGCACCCTTCCTTGGAAGCGCTTTTGTAGGCCTAAGAAGACTGGGGCTCTGGGCTTCTCTAGCCACCTAATCTTCTGCTCATCCTCTCGCGCAATCTAAAGAGAGCTCAGGTGAGAAATTGCAAACGTCGAGCAATTGCTCAGAGATGAAAAGTGCCAGCACTGAAAGCTGTTGCTAGCCAGCACCCTTCCTTGGAAGCGCTTTTGTCGGCCTAAGAAGACTGGAGCTCTGGGCTTCTCTAGCCACCTAATCTTCTGCTCATCCTCTCGCGCACTCTAAAGAGAGCTCAGGTGAGAAATTGCAAACGTCCAGCAATTGCTCAGCGATGAAAAGTGCCAGCACTGAAAGCTCTTGCTAGCCAGCCCCCTTCCTTGGAAGCGCTTTCACAGGCACAGCAACACTGGGGCTTTGCGCTTCTCTAGCCACCAAATGTCACGGTCATTCTCTTTCCGTCTCGTAGACACGAGCTGAGAAATTGCAAACGTTGAGCAATTGCTCAGCGATGAAAAGTGCCAGCACTGAAAGCTCTTGCTAGCCGGCCCCCTTCCTTGGAAGCGCTTTTGTAGGCCTAAGAAAACTGGGGCTCTGGGCTTCTCTAGCCACCTAATCTTCTGCTCATCCTCTCGCGCACTCTAAAGAGAGCTCAGGTGAGAAATTGCAAACGTCGAGCAATTGCTCAGAGATGAAAAGTGCCAGCACTGAAAGCTGTTGCTAGCCAGCCCCCTTCCTTGGAAGCGCTTTTGTAGGCCTTAGAACACTGGGGCTCTGGGCTTCTCTAGCCACCTAATCTTCTGCTCATCCTCTTGCGCACTCTAAAGAGAGCTCAGGTGAGAAATTGCAAACGTCGAGCAATTGCTCAGCGATGGAAAGTGCCAGCACTGAAAGCTGTTGCTAGCCAGCACCCTTCCTTGGAAGCGCTTTCACAGGTGCATTAACACTGGGGCTTTGCGCTTCTCTAGCCACCAAAGGTCACGGTCATTCTCTTTCCGTCTTGTAGACACGAGCTGAGAAATTGCAAACGTCGAGCAATTGCTCAGCGATGAAAATTGCCAGTTCTGGAAGCTGTTGCTAGCCAGCACCCTTCCTTGGAAGCGCTTTTGTAGGCCTAAGAAGACTGGGGTTCTGGGCTTCTCTAGCCACCTAATCTTCTGCTCATCCTCTCGCGCAGTCTAAAGAGAGCTCAGGTGAGAAATTGCAAATGTCGAGCAATTGCTCAGCGATGAAAAGTGCCAGCACTGAAAGCTGTTGCTAGCCAGCACCCTTCCTTGGAAGCGCTTTTGTAGGCCTAAGAAGACTGGGGCTCTGGGCTTCTCTAGCCACCTAATCTTCTGCTCATCCTCTCGCGCACTCTAAAGAGAGCTCAGGTGAGAAATTGCAAACGTCGAGCAATTGCTCAGAGATGAAAAGTGCCAGCACTGAAAGCTCTTGCTAGCCAGCACCCTTCCTTGGAAGCGCTTTCACAGGCGCAGTAACACTGGGGCTTTGCGCTTCTCTAGCCACCAAACGTCACGGTCATTCTCTTTCCGTCTCGTAGACACGAGCTGAGAAATTGCAAACGTCCAGCAATTGCTCAGAGATGAAAAGTGCCAGCACTGAAAGCTGTTGCTAGCCAGCACCCTTCCTTGGAAGCGCTTTTGTAGGCCTAAGAAGACTGGGGCTCTGGGCTTCTCTAGCCACCTAATCTTCTGCTCATCCTCTCGCGCAGTCTAAAGAGAGCTCAGGTGAGAAATTGCAAACGTCGAGCAATTGCTCAGAGAGGAAAAGTGCCAGCACTGAAAGCTGTTGCTATCCAGCCCCCTTCCTTGGAAGTGCTTTTGTAGGCCTAAGAACACTGGGGTTCTGGGCTTCTCTAGCCACCAAACATCACGGTCATTCGCTTTCCGTCTCGTAGACACGAGCTGAGAAATTGCAAACGTCGAGCAATTGCTCAGCGATGAAAAGTGCCAGCACTGAAAGCTGTTGCTAGCCAGCCCCCTTCCTTGGAAGCGCTTTTGTAGGCCTAAGAAGACTGGGGCTCTGGGCTTCTCTAGCCACCTAATCTTCTGCTCATCCTCTCGCGCACTCTAAAGAGAGCTCAGGTGAGAAATTGCAAACGTCGAGCAATTGCTCAGAGATGAAAAGTGCCAGCACTGAAAGCTGTTGCTAGCCAGCACCCTTCCTTGGAAGCGCTTTCACAGGCGCAGCAACACTGGGGCTCTGGGCTTCTCTAGCCACCAAAAGTCACGGTCACTATCTCTCCGTCTCGTAGACATGAGCTGAGAAATTGCAAACGTCCAGCAATTGCTCAGAGATGAAAAGTGCCAGCAGTGAAAGCTGTTGCTAGCCAGCACCCTTCCTTGGAAGCGCTTTTGTAGGCCTAAGAAGACTGGGGCTCTGGGCTTCTCTAGCCACCTAATCTTCTGCTCATCCTCTCGTGCACTCTAAAGAGAGCTCAGGGGAGAAATTGCAAACGTCGAGCAATTGCTCAGCGATGAAAAGTGCCAGCACTGAAAGCTGTTGCTAGCCAGCACCCTTCCTTGGAAGCGCTTTCACAGGCACAGCAACACTGGGGCTTTGCGCTTCTCTAGACAAAACGTCACGGTCATTCTCTTTCCGTCTCGTAGACACGAGCTGAGAAATTGCAAACGTCCAGCAATTGCTCAGAGATGAAAAGTGCCAGCACTGAAAGCTGTTGCTAGCCAGCACCCTTCCTTGGAAGCGCTTTTGTAGGCCTAAGAACACTGGGGCTCTGGGCTTCTCTAGCCACCTAATCTTCTGCTCATCCTCTCGCGCACTCTAAAGAGAGCTCAGGTGAGAAATTGCAAACGTCCAGCAATTGCTCAGCGATGAAAAGTGCCAGCAGTGAAAGCTGTTGCTAGCCATCCCCCTTCCTTGGAAGCGCTTTTGTAGGCCTAAGAAGACTGGGGCTCTGGGCTTCTCTAGCCACCTAATCTTCTGCTCATCCTCTCGCGCACTCTAAAGAGAGCTCAGGTGAGAAATTGCAAACGTCGAGCAATTGCTCAGCGATGAAAAGTGCCAGCACTGAAAGCTGTTGCTAGCCAGCACCCTTCCTTGGAAGCGCTTTCACAGGCACAGCAACACTGGGGCTTTGCGCTTCTCTAGCCACCAAACGTCACGGTCATTCTCTTTCCATCTCGTAGACACGAGCTGAGAAATTGCAAACGTCGAGCAATTGCTCAGCGATGAAAAGTGCCAGCAGTGAAAGCTGTTGCTAGCCAGCACCCTTCCTTGGAAGCGCTTTTGTAGGCCTAAGAAGACTGGGGCTCTGGGCTTCTCTAGCCACCTAATCTTCTGCTCATCCTCTCGCGCACTCTAAAGAGAGCTCAGGTGAGAAATTGCAAACGTCGAGCAATTGCTCAGCGATGAAAAGTGCCAGCAGTGAAAGCTGTTGCTAGCCAGCACCCTTCCTTGGAAGCGCTTTTGTAGGCCTAAGAACACTGGGGCTCTGGGCTTCTCTAGCCACCTAATCTTCTGCTCATCCTCTCGCGCACTCTAAAGAGAGCTCAGGGGAGAAATTGCAAACGTCGAGCAATTGCTCAGCGATGAAAATTGCCAGCACTGGAAGCTGTTGCTAGCCAGCACCCTTCCTTGGAAGCGCTTTTATAGGCCTAAGAAGACTGGGGCTCTGGGCTTCTCTAGCCACCTAATCTTCTGCTCATCCTCTTGCGCACTCTAAAGAGAGCTCAGGTGAGAAATTGCAAACGTCGAGCAATTGCTCAGCGATGAAAAGTGCCAGCACTGAAAGCTGTTGCTAGCCAGCACCCTTCCTTGGAAGCACTTTCACAGGCGCAGTAACACTGGGGATTTGCGCTTCTCTAGCCACCAAACGTCACGGTCCTTCTCTTTCCGTCTCGTAGACACGAGCTGAGAAATTGCAAAGGTCGAGCAATTGCTCAGCGATGAAAAGTGCCAGCACTGAAAGCTGTTGCTAGCCAGCACCCTTCCTTGGAAGCGCTTTTGTAGGCCTAAGAACACTGGGGCTCTGGGCTTCTCTAGCCACCTAATCTTCTGCTCATCCTCTCGCGCAGTCTAAAGAGAGCTCAGGTGAGAAATTGCAAACGTCGAGCAATTGCTCAGAGATGAAAAGTGGCAGCACTGAAAGCTGTTGCTAGCCAGCACCCTTCCTTGGAAGCGCTTTCACAGGCACAGCAACACTGGGGCTTTGCGCTTCTCTAGCCACCAAATGTCACGGTCCTTCTCTTTCCGTCTCGTAGACACGAGCTGAGAAATTGCAAATGTCGAGCAATTGCTCAGCGATGAAAAGTGCCAGCACTGAAAGCTGTTGCTAGCCAGCACCCTTCCTTGGAAGCGCTTTTGTAGGCCTAAGAAGACTGGGGCTCTGGGCTTCTCTAGCCACCTAATCTTCTGCTCATCCTCTCGCGCACTCTAAAGAGAGCTCAGGTGAGAAATTGCAAACGTCGAGCAATTGCTCAGAGAGGAAAAGTGCCAGCACTGAAAGCTGTTGCTAGCCAGCACCCTTCCTTGGAAGCGCTTTTATAGGCCTAAGAAGACTGGGGCTCTGGGCTTCTCTAGCCACCAAACATCACGGTCCTTCTCTTTCCGTCTCGTAGACAAGAGCTGAGAAATTGCAAACGTCGAGCAATTGCTCAGCGATGAAAAGTGCCAGCACTGAAAGCTGTTGCTAGCCAGCACCCTTCCTTGGAAGCGCTTTTGTAGGCCTAAGAAGACTGGGGCTCTGGGCTTCTCTAGCCACCTAATCTTCTGCTCATCCTCTCGCGCAGTCTAAAGAGAGCTCAGGTGAGAAATTGCAAACGTCGAGCAATTGCTCAGCGATGAAAAGTGCCAGCACTGAAAGCTCTTGCTAGCCAGCACCCTTCCTTGGAAGCGCTTTTGTAGACCTAAGAACACTGGGGCTCTGGGCTTCTCTAGCCACCTAATCTTCTGCTCATCCTCTCGCGCAGTCTAAAGAGAGTTCAGGTGAGAAATTGCAAACGTCGAGCAATTGCTCAGCGATGAAAAGTGCCAGCACTGAAAGCTGTTGCTAGCCAGCCCCCTTCCTTGGAAGCGCTTTTGTAGGCCTAAGAACACTGTGGCTCTGGGCTTCTCTAGCCACCTAATCTTCTGCTCATCCTCTCGCGCACTCTAAAGAGAGCTCAGGTGAGAAATTGCAAAGGTCGAGCAATTGCTCAGCGATGAAAAGTGCCAGCAGTGAAAGCTGTTGCTAGCCAGCACCCTTCCTTGGAAGCGCTTTCGCAAGCGCAACAACACTGGGGCTCTGGGCTTCTCTAGCCACCAAACGTCACGGTCACTATCTCTCCGTCTCGTAGACATGAGCTGAGAAATTGCAAACGTCGAGCAATTGCTCAGAGATGAAAAGTGCCAGCACTGAAAGCTGTTGCTAGCCAGCACCCTTCCTTGGAAGCGCTTTTGTAGGCCTAAGAAGACTGGGGTTCTGGGCTTCTCTAGCCACCTAATCTTCTGCTCATCCTCTCGCGCAGTCTAAAGAGAGCTCAGGTGAGAAATTGCAAACGTCGAGCAATTGCTCAGAGATGGAAAGTGCCAGCACTGAAAGCTGTTGCTAGCCAGCACCCTTCCTTGGAAGCGCTTTCACAGGCACAGCAACACTGGGGCTTTGCGCTTCTCTAGCCACCAAACGTCACGGTCATTCTCTTTCCGTGTCGTAGACACGAGCTGAGAAATTGCAAACGTCGAGCAATTGCTCAGCGATGAAAAGTGCCAGCACTGAAAGCTGTTTCTAGCCAGCACCCTTCCTTGGAAGCGCTTTCACAGGCGCAGTAACACTGGGGATTTGCGCTTCTCTAGCCACCAAACGTCACGGTCCTTCTCTTTCCGTCTCATAGACACGAGCTGAGAAATTGCAAACGTCGAGCAATTGCTCAGAGATGAAAAGTGCCAGCACTGAAAGCTGTTGCTAGCCAGCACCCTTCCTTGGAAGCGCTTTCACAGGCGCAGCAACACTGGGGCTTTGCGTTTCTCTAGCCACCAAACGTCACGGTCATTCTCTTTCCATCTCGTAGACACGAGCTGAGAAATTGCAAACGTCGAGCAATTGCTCAGAGATGAAAAGTGCCAGCACTGAAAGCTGTTGCTAGCCAGCCCCCTTCCTTGGAAGCGCTTTTGTAGGCCTAAGAAGACTGGGGCTCTGGGCTTCTCTAGCCACCTAATCTTCTGCTCATCCTCTCGCGCACTCTAAAGAGAGCTCAGGTGAGAAATTGCAAACGTCGAGCAATTGCTCAGAGATGAAAAGTGCCAGCACTGAAAGCTGTTGCTAGCCAGCACCCTTCCTTGGAAGCGCTTTTGTAGGCCTAAGAACACTGGGGTTCTGGGCTTCTTTAGCCACCTAATCTTCTGCTCATCCTCTCGCGCAGTCTAAAGAGAGCTCAGGTGAGAAATTGCAAACGTCGAGCAATTGCTCAGAGATGAAAAGTGCCAGCATTGAAAGCTGTTGCTAGCCAGCACCCTTCCTTGGAAGCGCTTTTGTAGGCCTAAGAAGACTGGGGCTCTGGGCTTCTCTAGCCACCTAATCTTCTGCTCATCCTCTCGCGCACTCTAAAGAGAGCTCAGGTGAGAAATTGCAAACGTCGAGCAATTGCTCAGAGATGAAAAGTGCCAGCACTGAAAGCTCTTGCTAGCCAGCACCCTTCCTTGGAAGCGCTTTCACATGCGCATTAACAATGGGGCTTTGCTTTTCTCTAGCCACCAAACGTCACGGTCATTCTCTTTCCATCTCGTAGACACGAGCTGAGAAATTGAAAACGTCGAGCAATTGCTCAGAGATGAAAAGTGCCAGCACTGAAAGCTCTTGCTAGCCAGCACCCTTCCTTGGAAGCGCTTTCACAGGCGCAGCAACACTGGGGCTTTGCGCTTCTCTACCCACCAAACATCACGGTCATTCTCTCTCCGTCTCGTAGACACGAGCTGAGAAATTGCAAACGTCGAGTAATTGCTCAGCAATGAAAAGTGCCAGCACTGAAAGCTGTTGCTAGCCAGCACCCTTCCTTGGAAGCGCTTTTGTAGGCCTAAGAAGACTGGGGCTCTGGGCTTCTCTAGCCACCTCATCTTCTGCTCATCCTCTCGCGCACTCTAAAGAGAGCTCAGGTGAGAAATTGCAAAAGTCGAGCAATTGCTCAGAGATGAAAAGTGCCAGCACTGAAAGCTCTTGCTAGCCAGCACCCTTCCTTGGAAGCGCTTTCACAGGCACAGTAACACTGGGGCTTTGCGCTTCTCTAGCCACCAAAGGTCACGGTCATTCCCTTTCCGTCTCGTAGACACGAGCTGAGAAATTGCAAACGTTGAGCAATTGCTCAGCGATGAAAAGTGCCAGCACTGAAAGCTGTTGCTAGCCAGCACCCTTCCTTGGAAGCACTGTCACAGGCGCAGCAACACTGGGGCTCTGGGCATCTCTACCCACCAAACGTCACGGTCCTTCTCTTTCCGTCTCGTAGACACGAGCTGAGAAATTGCAAACGTCGAGCAATTGCTCAGAGATGAAAAGTGCCAGCACTGAAAGCTGTTGCTAGCCAGCACCCTTCCTTGGAAGCGCTTTTGTAGGCCTAAGAAGACTGGGGCTCTGGGCTTCTCTAGCCACCTAATCTTCTGCTCATCCTCTTGCGCAGTCTAAAGAGAGCTCAGGTGAGAAATTGCAAACGTCGAGCAATTGCTCAGAGATGAAAAGTGCCAGCACTGAAAGCTGTTGCTAGCCAGCACCCTTCCTTGGAAGCGCTTTCACAGGCGCAGCAACACTGGGGCTTCGCGCTTCTCTACCTACCAAACATCACGGTCACTCTCTCTCCGTCTCGTAGACACGAGCTGAGAAATTGCAAACGTCGAGCAATTGCTCAGAGATGAAAAGTGCCAGCATTGAAAGCTGTTGCTAGCCAGCACCCTTCCTTGGAAGCGCTTTTGTAGGCCTAAGAAGACTGGGGCTCTGGGCTTCTCTAGCGACCTAATCTTCTGCTCATCCTCTCGCGCACTCTAAAGAGAGCTCAGGTGAGAAATTGCAAACGTCGAGCAATTGCTCTGCGATGAAAAGTGCCAGCAGTGAAAGCTGTTGCTAGCCAGCACCCTTCCTTGGAAGCGCTTTCACAGGCGCAACAACACTGGGGCTTTGCGCTTCTCTAGCCACCAAATGTAACGGTCCTTCTCTTTCCATCTCGTAGACACGAGCTGAGAAATTGCAAACGTCGAGCAATTGCTCAGAGATGAAAAGTGCCAGCACTGAAAGCTGTTGCTAGCCAGCACCCTTCCTTGGAAGCGCTTTTGTAGGCTTAAGAAGACTGGGGCTCTGGGCTTCTCTAGCCACCTAATCTTCTGCTCATCCTCTCGCGCAAATAAAGATAGTTCAGGTGAGAAATTGCAAACGTCCAGCAATTGCTCAGCGATGAAAAGTGGCAGCACTGAAAGCTGTTGCTAGCCAGCACCCTTCCTTGGAAGCGCTTTTGTAGGCCTAAGAACACTGGGGCTCTGGGCTTCTCTAGCCACCTAATCTTCTGCTCATCCTCTCGCGCACTCTAAAGAGAGCTCAGGTGAGAAATTGCAAACGTCGAGCAATTGCTCAGCGATGAAAAGTGCCAGCACTGAAAGCTGTTGCTAGCCAGCACCCTTCCTTGGAAGCGCTTTTGTAGGCCTAAGAAGACTGGGGCTCTGGGCTTCTCTAGCCACCTAATCTTCTGCTCATCCTCTCGCGCACTCTAAAGAGAGCTCAGGTGAGAAATTGCAAACGTCGAGCAATTGCTCAGCGATGAAAAGTGCCAGCACTGAAAGCTGTTGCTAGCCAGCCCCCTTCCTTGGAAGCGCTTTTGTAGGCCTAAGAAGACTGGGGCTCTGGGCTTCTCTAGCCACCTAATCTTCTGCTCATCCTCTCGCGCACTCTAAAGAGTGCTCAGGTGAGAAATTGCAAACGTCGAGCAATTGCTCAGAGATGAAAAGTGCCAGCACTGAAAGCTGTTGCTAGCCAGCACCCTTCCTTGGAAGCGCTTTCACAGGCACAGCAACACTGGGGCTTTGCGCTTCTCTAGCCACCAAATGTCACGGTCATTCTCTTTCCGTGTCGTAGACACGAGCTGAGAAATTGCAAACGTCGAGCAATTGCTCAGAGATGAAAAGTGCCAGCACTGAAAGCTGTTGCTAGCCAGCACCCTTCCTTGGAAGCGCTTTTGTAGGCCTAAGAAGACTGGGGCTCTGGGCTTCTCTAGCCACCTAATCTTCTGCTCATCCTCTCGCGCACTCTAAAGAGAGCTCAGGTGAGAAATTGCAAACGTCGAGCAATTGCTCAGAGATGAAAAGTGCCAGCACTGAAAGCTGTTGCTAGCCAGCACCCTTCCTTGGAAGCGCTTTTGTCGGCCTAAGAAGACTGGGGCTCTGGGCTTCTCTAGCCACCTAATCTTCTGCTCATCCTCTCGCGCACTCTAAAGAGAGCTCAGGTGAGAAATTGCAAACGTCGAGCAATTGCTCAGCGATGAAAAGTGCCAGCACTGAAAGCTCTTGCTAGCCAGCACCCTTCCTTGGAAGCGCTTTCACAGGCACAGCAACACTGGGGCTTTGCGCTTCTCTAGCCACCAAAGGTCACGGTCATTCTCTTTCCGTCTCGTAGACACGAGCTGAGAAATTGCAAACGTTGAGCAATTGCTCAGCGATGAAAAGTGCCAGCACTGAAAGCTCTTGCTAGCCGGCCCCCTTCCTTGGAAGCGCTTTTGTAGGCCTAAGAAAACTGGGGCTCTGGGCTTCTCTAGCCACCTAATCTTCTGCTCATCCTCTCGCGCACTCTAAAGAGAGCTCAGGTGACAAATTGCAAACGTCGAGCAATTGCTCAGAGATGAAAAGTGCCAGCACTGAAAGCTGTTGCTAGCCAGCCCCCTTCCTTGGAAGCGCTTTTGTAGGCCTAAGAAGACTGGGGCTCTGGGCTTCTCTAGCCACCTAATCTTCTGCTCATCCTCTCGCGCACTCTAAAGAGAGCTCAGGTGAGAAATTGCAAACGTCGAGCAATTGCTCAGAGATGAAAAGTGCCAGCACTGAAAGCTGTTGCTAGCCAGCACCCTTCCTTGGAAGCGCTTTTGTCGGCCTAAGAAGACTGGGGCTCTGGGCTTCTCTAGCCACCTAATCTTCTGCTCATCCTCTCGCGCACTCTAAAGAGAGCTCAGGTGAGAAATTGCAAACGTCGAGCAATTGCTCAGAGATGAAAAGTGCCAGCACTGAAAGCTCTTGCTAGCCAGCACCCTTCCTTGGAAGCGCTTTCACAGGCACAGCAACACTGGGGCTTTGCGCTTCTCTAGCCACCAAAGGTCACGGTCATTCTCTTTCCGTCTCGTAGACACGAGCTGAGAAATTGCAAACGTTGAGCAATTGCTCAGCGATGAAAAGTGCCAGCACTGAAAGCTCTTGCTAGCCGGCCCCCTTCCTTGGAAGCGCTTTTGTAGGCCTAAGAAAACTGGGGCTCTGGGCTTCTCTAGCCACCTAATCTTCTGCTCATCCTCTCGCGCACTCTAAAGAGAGCTCAGGTGAGAAATTGCAAAGGTCGAGCAATTGCTCAGAGATGAAAAGTGCCAGCACTGAAAGCTGTTGCTAGCCAGCCCCCTTCCTTGGAAGCGCTTTTGTAGGCCTTAGAACACTGGGGCTCTGGGCTTCTCTAGCCACCTAATCTTCTGCTCATCCTCTCGCGCACTCTAAAGAGAGCTCAGGTGAGAAATTGCAAACGTCGAGCAATTGCTCAGCGATGAAAAGTGCCAGCACTGAAAGCTGTTGCTAGCCAGCACCCTTCCTTGGAAGCGCTTTCACAGGTGCATTAACACTGGGGCTTTGCGCTTCTCTAGCCACCAAAGGTCACGGTCATTCTCTTTCCGTCTTGTAGACACGAGCTGAGAAATTGCAAACGTCGAGCAATTGCTCAGCGATGAAAATTGCCAGTTCTGGAAGCTGTTGCTAGCCAGCACCCTTCCTTGGAAGCGCTTTTGTAGGCCTAAGAAGACTGGGGTTCTGGGCTTCTCTAGCCACCTAATCTTCTGCTCATCCTCTCGCGCAGTCTAAAGAGAGCTCAGGTGAGAAATTGCAAACGTCGAGCAATTGCTCAGCGATGAAAAGTGCCAGCACTGAAAGCTGTTGCTAGCCAGCCCCCTTCCTTGGAAGCGCTTTTGTAGGCCTAAGAACACTGTGGCTCTGGGCTTCTCTAGCCACCTAATCTTCTGCTCATCCTCTCGCGCACTCTAAAGAGAGCTCAGGTGAGAAATTGCAAAGGTCGAGCAATTGCTCAGAGATGAAAAGTGCCAGCACTGAAAGCTCTTGCTAGCCAGCACCCTTCCTTGGAAGCGCTTTCACGGGCGCAGTAACACTGGGGCTTTGCGCTTCTCTAGCCACCAAACGTCACGGTCATTCTCTTTCCGTCTCGTAGACACGAGCTGAGAAATTGCAAACGTCCAGCAATTGCTCAGAGATGAAAAGTGCCAGCACTGAAAGCTGTTGCTAGCCAGCACCCTTCCTTGGAAGCGCTTTTGTAGGCCTAAGAACACTGGGGCTCTGGGCTTCTCTAGCCACCTAATCTTCTGCTCATCCTCTCGCGCAGTCTAAAGAGAGCTCAGGTGAGAAATTGCAAACGTCGAGCAATTGCTCAGAGAGGAAAAGTGCCAGCACTGAAAGCTGTTGCTATCCAGCCCCCTTCCTTGGAAGTGCTTTTGTAGGCCTAAGAACACTGGGGTTCTGGGCTTCTCTAGCCACCAAACATCACGGTCATTCGCTTTCCGTCTCGTAGACACGAGCTGAGAAATTGCAAACGTCGAGCAATTGCTCAGCGATGAAAAGTGCCAGCACTGAAAGCTGTTGCTAGCCAGCACCCTTCCTTGGAAGCGCTTTTGTAGGCCTAAGAAGACTGGGGCTCTGGGCTTCTCTAGCCACCTAATCTTCTGCTCATCCTCTCGCGCACTCTAAAGAGAGCTCAGGTGAGAAATTGCAAACGTCGAGCAATTGCTCAGAGATGAAAAGTGCCAGCACTGAAAGCTGTTGCTAGCCAGCCCCCTTCCTTGGAAGCGCTTTCACAGGCGCAGCAACACTGGGGCTCTGGGCTTCTCTAGCCACCAAACGTCACGGTCACTATCTCTCCGTCTCGTAGACATGAGCTGAGAAATTGCAAACGTCCAGCAATTGCTCAGAGATGAAAAGTGCCAGCAGTGAAAGCTGTTGCTAGCCAGCACCCTTCCTTGGAAGCGCTTTTGTAGGCCTAAGAAGACTGGGGTTCTGGGCTTCTCTAGCCACCTAATCTTCTGCTCATCCTCTCGTGCACTCTAAAGAGAGCTCAGGGGAGAAATTGCAAACGTCGAGCAATTGCTCAGAGATGAAAAGTGCCAGCACTGAAAGCTGTTGCTAGCCAGCACCCTTCCTTGGAAGCGCTTTCACAGGCACAGCAACACTGGGGCTTTGCGCTTCTCTAGCCACCAAACATCACGGTCATTCTCTTTCCGTGTCGTAGACACGAGCTGAGAAATTGCAAACGTCCAGCAATTGCTCAGAGATGAAAAGTGCCAGCACTGAAAGCTGTTGCTAGCCAGCCCCCTTCCTTGGAAGCGCTTTTGTAGGCCTAAGAAGACTGGGGCTCTGGGCTTCTCTAGCCACCTAATCTTCTGCTCATCCTCTCGCGCACTCTAAAGAGAGCTCAGGTGAGAAATTGCAAACGTCCAGCAATTGCTCAGCGATGAAAAGTGCCAGCAGTGAAAGCTGTTGCTAGCCAGCACCCTTCCTTGGAAGCGCTTTTGTAGGCCTAAGAAGACTGGGGCTCTGGGCTTCTCTAGCCACCTAATCTTCTGCTCATCCTCTCGCGCACTCTAAAGAGAGCTCAGGTGACAAATTGCAAACGTCGAGCAATTGCTCAGCGATGAAAAGTGCCAGCACTGAAAGCTCTTGCTAGCCAGCACCCTTCCTTGGAAGCGCTTTCACAGGCACAGCAACACTGGGGCTTTGCGCTTCTCTAGCCACCAAACGTCACGGTCATTCTCTTTCCGTCTCGTAGACACGAGCTGAGAAATTGCAAACGTTGAGCAATTGCTCAGCGATGAAAAGTGCCAGCACTGAAAGCTCTTGCTAGCCGGCCCCCTTCCTTGGAAGCGCTTTTGTAGGCCTAAGAAAACTGGGGCTCTGGGCTTCTCTAGCCACCTAATCTTCTGCTCATCCTCTCGCGCACTCTAAAGAGAGCTCAGGTGAGAAATTGCAAACGTCGAGCAATTGCTCAGAGATGAAAAGTGCCAGCAGTGAAAGCTGTTGCTAGCCAGCACCCTTCCTTGGAAGCGCTTTTGTAGACCTAAGAAGACTGGGGCTCTGGGCTTCTCTAGCCACCTAATCTTCTGCTCATCCTCTCGCGCACTCTAAATAGAGCTCAGGTGAGAAATTGCAAACGTCGAGCAATTGCTCAGCGATGAAAATTGCCAGCACTGGAAGCTGTTGCTAGCCAGCACCCTTCCTTGGAAGCGCTTTTATAGGCCTAAGAAGACTGGGGCTCTGGGCTTCTCTAGCCACCTAATCTTCTGCTCATCCTCTTGCGCACTCTAAAGAGAGCTCAGGTGAGAAATTGCAAACGTCGAGCAATTGCTCAGCGATGAAAAGTGCCAGCACTGAAAGCTGTTGCTAGCCAGCACCCTTCCTTGGAAGCGCTTTCACAGGCGCAGTAACACTGGGGATTTGCGCTTCTCTAGCCACCAAACGTCACGGTCCTTCTCTTTCCGTCTCGTAGACACGAGCTGAGAAATTGCAAACGTCGAGCAATTGCTCAGCGATGAAAAGTGCCAGCACTGAAAGCTGTTGCTAGCCAGCACCCTTCCTTGGAAGCGCTTTTGTAGGCCTAAGAAGACTGGGGCTCTGGGCTTCTCTAGCCACCTAATCTTCTGCTCATCCTCTCGCGCAGTCTAAAGAGAGCTCAGGTGAGAAATTGCAAACGTCGAGCAATTGCTCAGAGATGAAAAGTGGCAGCACTGAAAGCTGTTGCTAGCCAGCACCCTTCCTTGGAAGCGCTTTCACAGGCACAGCAACACTGGGGCTTTGCGCTTCTCTACCCACCAAATGTCACGGTCATTCTCTTTCCGTCTCGTAGACACGAGCTGAGAAATTGCAAATGTCGAGCAATTGCTCAGCGATGAAAAGTGCCAGCACTGAAAGCTGTTGCTAGCCAGCACCCTTCCTTGGAAGCGCTTTTGTAGGCCTAAGAAGACTGGGGCTCTGGGCTTCTTTAGCCACCTAATCTTCTGCTCATCCTCTCGCGCAGTCTAAAGAGAGCTCAGGTGAGAAATTGCAAACGTCGAGCAATTGCTCAGAGAGGAAAAGTGCCAGCACTGAAAGCTGTTGCTATCCTGCCCCCTTCCTTGGAAGCGCTTTTATAGGCCTAAGAAGACTGGGGCTCTGGGCTTCTCTAGCCACCAAACATCACGGTCCTTCTCTTTCCGTCTCGTAGACAAGAGCTGAGAAATTGCAAACGTCGAGCAATTGCTCAGCGATGAAAAGTGCCAGCACTGAAAGCTGTTGCTAGCCAGCACCCTTCCTTGGAAGCGCTTTTGTAGGCCTAAGAAGACTGGGGCTCTGGGCTTCTCTAGCCACCTAATCTTCTGCTCATCCTCTCGCGCACTCTAAAGAGAGCTCAGGTGAGAAATTGCAAACGTCGAGCAATTGCTCAGCGATGAAAAGTGCCAGCACTGAAAGCTCTTGCTAGCCAGCACCCTTCCTTGGAAGCGCTTTTGTAGACCTAAGAACACTGGGGCTCTGGGCTTCTCTAGCCACCTAATCTTCTGCTCATCCTCTCGCGCAGTCTAAAGAGAGTTCAGGTGAGAAATTGCAAACGTCGAGCAATTGCTCAGCGATGAAAAGTGCCAGCACTGAAAGCTGTTGCTAGCCAGCCCCCTTCCTTGGAAGCGCTTTTGTAGGCCTAAGAACACTGTGGCTCTGGGCTTCTCTAGCCACCTAATCTTCTGCTCATCCTCTCGCGCACTCTAAAGAGAGCTCAGGTGAGAAATTGCAAACGTCGAGCAATTGCTCAGAGATGAAAAGTGCCAGCACTGAAAGCTGTTGCTAGCCAGCACCCTTCCTTGGAAGCGCTTTCGCAAGCGCAACAACACTGGGGCTCTGGGCTTCTCTAGCCACCAAACATCACGGTCCTTCTCTTTCCGTCTCGTAGACACGAGCTGAGAAATTGCAAACGTCGAGCAATTGCTCAGAGATGAAAAGTGCCAGCACTGAAAGCTGTTGCTAGCCAGCACCCTTCCTTGGAAGCGCTTTTGTAGGCCTAAGAAGACTGGGGCTCTGGGCTTCTCTAGCCACCTAATCTTCTGCTCATCCTCTTGCGCACTCTAAAGAGAGCTCAGGTGAGAAATTGCAAACGTCGAGCAATTGCTCAGAGATGGAAAGTGCCAGCACTGAAAGCTGTTGCTAGCCAGCACCCTTCCTTGGAAGCGCTTTCACAGGCACAGCAACACTGGGGCTTTGCGCTTCTCTAGCCACCAAACGTCACGGTCATTCTCTTTCCGTGTCGTAGACACGAGCTGAGAAATTGCAAAAGTCGAGCAATTGCTCAGCGATGAAAAGTGCCAGCACTGAAAGCTGTTTCTAGCCAGCACCCTTCCTTGGAAGCGCTTTCACAGGCGCAGCAACACTGGGACTTTGCGCTTCTCTAGCCACCAAACGTCACGGTCCTTCTCTTTCCGTCTCATAGACACGAGCTGAGAAATTGCAAACGTCGAGCAATTGCTCAGCGATGAAAAGTGCCAGCACTGAAAGCTGTTGCTAGCCAGCACCCTTCCTTGGAAGCGCTTTTGTAGGCCTAAGAAGACTGGGGCTCTGGGCTTCTCTAGCCACCTAATCTTCTGCTCATCCTCTCGCGCAGTCTAAAGAGAGCTCAGGTGAGAAATTGCAAACGTCGAGCAATTGCTCAGAGATGAAAAGTGGCAGCACTGAAAGCTGTTGCTAGCCAGCACCCTTCCTTGGAAGCGCTTTCACAGGCACAGCAACACTGGGGCTTTGCGCTTCTCTAGCCACCAAATGTCACGGTCATTCTCTTTCCGTCTCGTAGACACGAGCTGAGAAATTGCAAACGTCGAGCAATTGCTCAGCGATGAAAAGTGCCAGCACTGAAAGCTGTTGCTAGCCAGCACCCTTCCTTGGAAGCGCTTTTGTAGGCCTAAGAAGACTGGGGCTCTGGGCTTCTCTAGCCACCTAATCTTCTGCTCATCCTCTCGCGCACTCTAAAGAGAGCTCAGGTGAGAAATTGCAAACGTCGAGCAATTGCTCAGAGAGGAAAAGTGCCAGCACTGAAAGCTGTTGCTATCCTGCCCCCTTCCTTGGAAGCGCTTTTATAGGCCTAAGAAGACTGGGGCTCTGGGCTTCTCTAGCCACCAAACATCACGGTCCTTCTCTTTCCGTCTCGTAGACAAGAGCTGAGAAATTGCAAACGTCGAGCAATTGCTCAGAGATGAAAAGTGCCAGCACTGAAAGCTGTTGCTAGCCAGCACCCTTCCTTGGAAGCGCTTTTGTAGGCCTAAGAAGACTGGGGCTCTGGGCTTCTCTAGCCACCTAATCTTCTGCTCATCCTCTCGCGCACTCTAAAGAGAGCTCAGGTGAGAAATTGCAAACGTCGAGCAATTGCTCAGCGATGAAAAGTGCCAGCACTGAAAGCTGTTGCTAGCCAGCACCCTTCCTTGGAAGCGCTTTTGTAGACCTAAGAACACTGGGGCTCTGGGCTTCTCTAGCCACCTAATCTTCTGCTCATCCTCTCGCGCAGTCTAAAGAGAGTTCAGGTGAGAAATTGCAAACGTCGAGCAATTGCTCAGCGATGAAAAGTGCCAGCACTGAAAGCTGTTGCTAGCCAGCCCCCTTCCTTGGAAGCGCTTTTGTAGGCCTAAGAACACTGTGGCTCTGGGCTTCTCTAGCCACCTAATCTTCTGCTCATCCTCTCGCGCACTCTAAAGAGAGCTCAGGTGAGAAATTGCAAACGTCGAGCAATTGCTCAGAGATGAAAAGTGCCAGCACTGAAAGCTGTTGCTAGCCAGCACCCTTCCTTGGAAGCGCTTTCGCAAGCGCAACAACACTGGGGCTCTGGGCTTCTCTAGCCACCAAACGTCACGGTCACTATCTCTCCGTCTCGTAGACACGAGCTGAGAAATTGCAAACGTCGATCAATTGCTCAGAGATGAAAAGTGCCAGCACTGAAAGCTGTTGCTAGCCAGCACCCTTCCTTGCAAGCGCTTTTGTAGGCCTAAGAAGACTGGGGTTCTGGGCTTCTCTAGCCACCTAATCTTCTGCTCATCCTCTCGCGCACTCTAAAGAGAGCTCAGGTGAGAAATTGCAAACGTCGAGCAATTGCTCAGAGATGGAAAGTGCCAGCACTGAAAGCTGTTGCTAGCCAGCACCCTTCCTTGGAAGCGCTTTCACAGGCACAGCAACACTGGGGCTTTGCGCTTCTCTAGCCACCAAATGTCACGGTCATTCTCTTTCCGTGTCGTAGACACGAGCTGAGAAATTGCAAACGTCGAGCAATTGCTCAGCGATGAAAAGTGCCAGCACTGAAAGCTGTTTCTAGCCAGCACCCTTCCTTGGAAGCGCTTTCACAGGCGCAGTAACACTGGGGATTTGCGCTTCTCTAGCCACCAAACGTCACGGTCATTCCCTTTCCGTCTCGTAGACACGAGCTGAGAAATTGCAAACGTTGAGCAATTGCTCAGAGATGAAAAGTGCCAGCACGGAAAGCTGTTGCTAGCCAGCCCCCTTCCTTGGAAGCGCTTTTGTAGGCCTAAGAAGACTGGGGCTCTGGGCTTCTCTAGCCACCTAATCTTCTGCTCATCCTCTTGCGCACTCTAAAGAGAGCTCAGGTGAGAAATTGCAAACGTCGAGCAATTGCTCAGAGAGGAAAAGTGCCAGCACTGAAAGCTGTTGCTATCCTGCCCCCTTCCTTGGAAGCGCTTTTATAGGCCTAAGAACACTGGGGCTCCGGGCTTCTCTAGCCACCAAACATCACGGTCCTTCTCTTTCCGTCTCGTAGACACGAGCTGAGAAATTGCAAACGTCGAGCAATTGCTCAGAGATGAAAAGTGCCAGCACTGAAAGCTGTTGCTAGCCAGCACCCTTCCTTGGAAGCGCTTTTGTAGGCCTAAGAAGACTGGGGCTCTGGGCTTCTCTAGCCACCTAATCTTCTGCTCATCCTCTCGCGCACTCTAAAGAGAGCTCAGGTGAGAAATTGCAAACGTCGAGCAATTGCTCAGCGATGAAAAGTGCCAGCACTGAAAGCTGTTGCTAGCCAGCAGCCTTCCTTGGAAGCGCTTTTGTAGGCCTAAGAACACTGGGGCTCTGGGCTTCTCTAGCCACCTAATCTTCTGCTCATCCTCTCGCGCAGTCTAAAGAGAGTTCAGGTGAGAAATTGCAAACGTCGAGCAATTGCTCAGCGATGAAAAGTGCCAGCACTGAAAGCTGTTGCTATCCTGCCCCCTTCCTTGGAAGCGCTTTTATAGGCCTAAGAACACTGGGGCTCTGGGCTTCTCTAGCCACCAAACGTCACGGTCAATCTCTTTCCGTCTCGTAGACACGAGCTGAGAAATTGCAAACGTCGAGCAATTGCTCAGAGATGAAAAGTGCCAGCACTGAAAGCTGTTGCTAGCCAGCACCCTTCCTTGGAAGCGCTTTTGTAGGCCTAAGAAGACTGGGGCTCTGGGCTTCTCTAGCCACCTAATCTTCTGCTCATCCTCTCGCGCACTCTAAAGAGAGCTCAGGTGAGAAATTGCAAACGTCTAGCAATTGCTCAGAGATGAAAAGTGCCAGCACTGAAAGCTGTTGCTAGCCAGCACCCTTCCTTGGAAGCGCTTTTGTAGGCCTAAGAAGACTGGGGCTCTGGGCTTCTCTAGCCACCTAATCTTCTGCTCATCCTCTCGCGCAGTCTAAAGAGAGTTCAGGTGAGAAATTGCAAACGTCGAGCAATTGCTCAGAGATGAAAAGTGCCAGCACTGAAAGCTGTTGCTAGCCAGCCCCCTTCCTTGGAAGCGCTTTTGTAGGCCTAAGAACACTGGGGCTCTGGGCTTCTCTAGCCACCTAATCTTCTGCTCATCCTCTCGCGCACTCTAAAGAGAGCTCAGGTGAGAAATTGCAAACGTCGAGCAATTGCTCAGAGATGAAAAGTGCCAGCACTGAAAGCTGTTGCTAGCCAGCACCCTTCCTTGGAAGTGCTTTCGCAGGCACAACAACACTGGGGCTCTGGGCTTCTCTAGCCACCAAACGTCACGGTCACTATCTCTCCGTCTCGTAGACATGAGCTGAGAAATTGCAAACGTCCAGCAATTGCTCAGAGATGAAAAGTGCCAGCACTGAAAGCTGTTGCTAGCCAGCACCCTTCCTTGGAAGCGCTTTTGTAGGCCTAAGAAGACTGGGGTTCTGGGCTTCTCTAGCCACCTAATCTTCTGCTCATCCTCTCGCGCACTCTAAAGAGAGCTCAGGTGAGAAATTGCAAACGTCGAGCAATTGCTCAGAGATGAAAAGTGCCAGCACTGAAAGCTGTTGCTAGCCAGCACCCTTCCTTGGAAGCGCTTTCACAGGCACAGCAACTCTGGGGCTTTGCGCTTCTCTAGCCACCAAACGTCACGGTCATTCTCTTTCCGTGTCGTAGACACGAGCTGAGAAATTGCAAACGTCGAGCAATTGCTCAGCGATGAAAAGTGCCAGCACTGAAAGCTGTTGCTAGCCAGCACCCTTCCTTGGAAGCGCTTTTGTAGGCCTAAGAAGACTGGGGCTCTGGGCTTCTCTAGCCACCTAATCTTCTGCTCATCCTCTCGCGCACTCTAAAGAGAGCTCAGGTGAGAAATTGCAAACGTCGAGCAATTGCTCAGAGATGAAAAGTGCCAGCACTGAAAGCTCTTGCTAGCCAGCACCCTTCCTTGGAAGCGCTTTTGTAGGCCTAAGAACACTGGGGCTCTGGGCTTCTCTAGCCACCTAATCTTCTGCTCATCCTCTCGCGCACTCTAAAGAGAGCTCAGGTGAGAAATTGCAAACGTCGAGCAATTGCTCAGAGATGAAAAGTGCCAGCACTGAAAGCTCTTGCTAGCCAGCACCCTTCCTTGGAAGCACTGTCACAGGCACAGCAACACTGGGGCTCTGGGCTTCTCTAGCCACCAAACATCACGGTCCTTCTCTTTCCGTCTCGTAGACACGAGCTGAGAAATTGCAAACGTCGAGCAATTGCTCAGCGATGAAAAGTGCCAGCACTGAAAGCTGTTGCTAGCCAGCACCCTTCCTTGGAAGTGCTTTTGTAGGCCTAAGAAGACTGGGGCTCTGGGCTTCTCTAGCCACCTAATCTTCTGCTCATCCTCTCGCGCACTCTAAAGAGAGCTCAGGTGAGAAATTGCAAACGTCGAGCAATTGCTCAGCGATGAAAAGTGCCAGCACTGAAAGCTGTTGCTAGCCAGCACCCTTCCTTGGAAGCGCTTTTATAGGCCTAAGAAGACTGGGGCTCTGGGCTTCTCTAGCCACCTAATCTTCTGCTCATCCTCTCGCGCACTCTAAAGAGAGCTCAGGTGAGAAATTGCAAACGTCGAGCAATTGCTCAGCGATGAAAAGTGCCAGCAGTGAAAGCTGTTGCTAGCCAGCACCCTTCCTTGGAAGCGCTTTTGTAGGCCTAAGAACACTGGGGCTCTGGGCTTCTCTAGCCACCTAATCTTCTGCTCATCCTCTCGCGCAGTCTAAAGAGAGTTCAGGTGAGAAATTGCAAACGTCGAGCAATTGCTCAGAGATGAAAAGTGCCAGCACTGGAAGCTGTTGCTAGCCAGCACCCTTCCTTGGAAGCGCTTTTATAGGCCTAAGAAGACTGGGGCTCTGGGCTTCTCTAGCCACCTAATCTTCTGCTCATCCTCTTGCGCAGTCTAAAGAGAGCTCAGGTGAGAAATTGCAAACGTCGAGCAATTGCTCAGCGATGAAAAGTGCCAGCACTGAAAGCTGTTTCTAGCCAGCACCCTTCCTTGGAAGCGCTTTCACAGGCGCAGTAACACTGGGGCTTTGCGCTTCTCTAGCCACCAAAGGTCACGGTCATTCCCTTTCCGTCTCGTAGACACGAGCTGAGAAATTGCAAAGGTCGAGCAATTGCTCAGCGATGAAAAGTGCCAGCACTGAAAGCTGTTGCTAGCCAGCACCCTTCCTTGGAAGCGCTTTTGTAGGCCTAAGAAGACTGGGGCTCTGGGCTTCTCTAGCCACCTAATCTTCTGCTCATCCTCTCGCGCACTCTAAAGAGAGCTCAGGTGAGAAATTGCAAACGTCGAGCAATTGCTCGGAGAGGAAAAGTGCCAGCACTGAAAGCTGTTGCTAGCCAGCACCCTTCCTTGGAAGCACTTTTGTAGACCTAAGAAGACTGGGGCTCTGGGCTTCTCTAGCCACCTAATCTTCTGCTCATCCTCTCGCGCACTCTAAAGAGAGCTCAGGTGAGAAATTGCAAACGTCGAGCAATTGCTCAGCGATGAAAAGTGCCAGCAGTGAAAGCTGTTGCTAGCCAGCACCCTTCCTTGGAAGCGCTTTTGTAGGCCTAAGAAGACTGGGGCTCTGGGCTTCTCTAGCCACCAAACGTCACGGTCATTCTCTTTCCGTCTCGTAGACACGAGCTGAGAAATTGCAAACGTCGAGCAATTGCTCAGAGATGAAAAGTGCCAGCACTGAAAGCTGTTGCTAGCCAGCACCCTTCCTTGGAAGCGCTTTTGTAGGCCTAAGAAGACTGGGGCTCTGGGCTTCTCTAGCCACCTAATCTTCTGCTCATTCTCTCGCGCACTCTAAAGAGAGCTCAGGTGAGAAATTGCAAACGTCGAGCAATTGCTCAGCGATGAAAAGTGCCAGCACTGAAAGCTGTTGCTAGCCAGCCCCCTTCCTTGGAAGCGCTTTTGTAGGCCTAAGAAGACTGGGGCTCTGGGCTTCTCTAGCCACCTAATCTTCTGCTCATCCTCTCGCGCACTCTAAAGAGAGCTCAGGTGAGAAATTGCAAACGTCGAGCAATTGCTCAGAGATGAAAAGTGCCAGCACTGAAAGCTGTTGCTAGCCAGCACCCTTCCTTGGAAGCGCTTTCGCAGGCGCATTAACACTGGGGCTCTGGGCTTCTCTAGCCACCAAACGTCACGGTCACTATCTCTCCGTCTCGTAGACATGAGCTGAGAAATTGCAAACGTCCAGCAATTGCTCAGCGATGAAAAGTGCCAGCAGTGAAAGCTGTTGCTAGCCAGCACCCTTCCTTGGAAGCACTTTTGTAGGCCTAAGAAGACTGGGGTTCTGGGCTTCTCTAGCCACCTAATCTTCTGCTCATCCTCTCGCGCAGTCTAAAGAGAGCTCAGGTGAGAAATTGCAAATGTCGAGCAATTGCTCAGAGATGGAAAGTGCCAGCACTGAAAGCTGTTGCTAGCCAGCCCCCTTCCTTGGAAGCGCTTTCACAGGCACAGCAACACTGGGGCTTTGCGCTTCTCTAGCCACCAAACGTCACGGTCATTCTCTTTCCGTGTCGTAGACACGAGCTGAGAAATTGCAAACGTCGAGCAATTGCTCAGCGATGAAAAGTGCCAGCACTGGAAGCTGTTGCTAGCCAGCACCCTTCCTTGCAAGCGCTTTTGTAGGCCTAAGAAGACTGGGGCTCTGGGCTTCTCTAGCCACCTAATCTTCTGCTCATCCTCTCGCGCACTCTAAAGAGAGCTCAGGTGAGAAATTGCAAACGTCGAGCAATTGCTCAGAGATGAAAAGTGCCAGCACTGAAAGCTGTTGCTAGCCAGCACCCTTCCTTGGAAGCGCTTTTATAGGCCTAAGAAGACTGGGGCTCTGGGCTTCTCTAGCCACCTAATCTTCTGCTCATCCTCTTGCGCAGTCTAAAGAGAGCTCAGGTGAGAAATTGCAAACGTCGAGCAATTGCTCAGCGATGAAAAGTGGCAGCACTGAAAGCTGTTTCTAGCCAGCACCCTTCCTTGGAAGCGCTTTCACAGGCGCAGTAACACTGGGGATTTGCGCTTCTCTAGCCACCAAACGTCACGGTCATTCCCTTTCCGTCTCGTAGACACGAGCTGAGAAATTGCAAACGTCGAGTAATTGCTCAGCAATGAAAAGTGCCAGCACTGAAAGCTGTTGCTAGCCAGCACCCTTCCTTGGAAGCGCTTTTGTAGGCCTAAGAAGACTGGGTCTCTGGGCTTCTCTAGCCACCTAATCTTCTGCTCATCCTCTCGCGCACTCTAAAGAGAGCTCAGGTGAGAAATTGCAAACGTCCAGCAATTGCTCAGAGAGGAAAAGTGCCAGCACTGAAAGCTGTTGCTATCCTGCCCCCTTCCTTGGAAGCGCTTTTATAGGCCTAAGAACACTGGGGCTCCGGGCTTCTCTAGCCACCAAACATCACGGTCCTTCTCTTTCCGTCTTGTAGACACGAGCTGAGAAATTGCAAACGTCGAGCAATTGCTCGGAGATGAAAAGTGCCAGCACTGAAAGCTGTTGCTAGCCAGCACCCTTCCTTGGAAGCGCTTTTGTAGGCCTAAGAAGACTGGGGCTCTGGGCTTCTCTAGCCACCTAATCTTCTGCTCATCCTCTCGCGCACTCTAAAGAGAGCTCAGGTGAGAAATTGCAAACGTCGAGCAATTGCTCAGCGATGAAAAGTGCCAGCACTGAAAGCTGTTGCTAGCCAGCACCCTTCCTTGGAAGCGCTTTTGTAGACCTAAGAAGACTGGGGCTCTGGGCTTCTCTAGCCACCTAATCTTCTGCTCATCCTCTCGCGCAGTCTAAAGAGAGTTCAGGTGAGAAATTGCAAACGTCGAGCAATTGCTCAGCGATGAAAAGTGCCAGCACTGAAAGCTGTTGCTATCCTGCCCCCTTCCTTGGAAGCGCTTTTATAGGCCTAAGAACACTGGGGCTCTGGGCTTCTCTAGCCACCAAACATCACGGTCCTTCTCTTTCCGTCTCGTAGACACGAGCTGAGAAATTGCAAACGTCGAGCAATTGCTCAGAGATGAAAAGTGCCAGCACTGAAAGCTGTTGCTAGCCAGCACCCTTCCTTGGAAGCGCTTTTGTAGGCTTAAGAAGACTGGGGCTCTGGGCTTCTCTAGCCACCTAATCTTCTGCTCATCCTCTCGCGCACTCTAAAGAGAGCTCAGGTGAGAAATTGCAAACGTCGAGCAATTGCTCAGCGATGAAAAGTGCCAGCACTGAAAGCTGTTGCTAGCCAGCACCCTTCCTTGGAAGCGCTTTTGTAGACCTAAGAACACTGGGGCTCTGGGCTTCTCTAGCCACCTCATCTTCTGCTCATCCTCTCGCGCACTCTAAAGAGAGCTCAGGTGAGAAATTGCAAACGTCGAGCAATTGCTCAGCGATGAAAAGTGCCAGCACTGAAAGCTGTTGCTAGCCAGCCCCCTTCCTTGGAAGCGCTTTTGTAGGCCTAAGAAGACTGGGGCTCTGGGCTTCTCTAGCCACCTAATCTTCTGCTCATCCTCTCGCGCACTCTAAAGAGAGCTCAGGTGAGAAATTGCAAACGTCGAGCAATTGCTCAGAGATGAAAAGTGCCAGCACTGAAAGCTGTTGCTAGCCAGCACCCTTCCTTGGAAGCGCTTTCGCAGGCGCAGCAACAGTGGGGCTCTGGGCTTCTCTAGCCACCAAACGTCACGGTCACTATCTCTCCGTCTCGTAGACATGAGCTGAGAAATTGCAAACGTCCAGCAATTGCTCAGCGATGAAAAGTGCCAGCAGTGAAAGCTGTTGCTAGCCAGCACCCTTCCTTGGAAGCGCTTTTGTAGGCCTAAGAAGACTGGGGCTCTGGGCTTCTCTAGCCACCTAATCTTCTGCTCATCCTCTCGCGCACTCTAAAGAGAGCTCAGGTGAGAAATTGCAAACGTCGAGCAATTGCTCAGAGATGGAAAGTGCCAGCACTGAAAGCTGTTGCTAGCCAGCACCCTTCCTTGGAAGCGCTTTCACAGGCACAGCAACACTGGGGCTTTGCGCTTCTCTAGCCACCAAACGTCACGGTCATTCTCTTTCCGTGTCATAGACACGAGCTGAGAAATTGCAAACGTCGAGCAATTGCTCAGAGATGAAAAGTGCCAGCACTGAAAGCTGTTGCTAGCCAGCACCCTTCCTTGGAAGCGCTTTTGTAGGCCTAAGAACACTGGGGCTCTGGGCTTCTCTAGCCACCTAATCTTCTGCTCATCCTCTCGCGCACTCTAAAGAGAGCTCAGGTGAGAAATTGCAAACGTCGAGCAATTGCTCAGAGATGAAAAGTGCCAGCACTGAAAGCTGTTGCTAGCCAGCACCCTTCCTTGGAAGCGCTTTTGTAGGCCTAAGAAGACTGGGGCTCTGGGCTTCTCTAGCCACCTAATCTTCTGCTCATCCTCTCGCGCACTCTAAAGAGAGCTCAGGTGAGAAATTGCAAACGTCGAGCAATTGCTCAGAGATGAAAAGTGCCAGCACTGAAAGCTCTTGCTAGCCAGCACCCTTCCTTGGAAGCACTGTCACAGGCACAGCAACACTGGGGCTTTGCGCTTCTCTAGCCACCAAATGTCACGGTCATTCTCTTTCCGTCTCGTAGACACGAGCTGAGAAATTGCAAACGTCGAGCAATTGCTCAGCGATGAAAAGTGCCAGCACTGAAAGCTGTTGCTAGCCAGCACCCTTCCTTGGAAGCGCTTTTGTAGGCCTAAGAAGACTGGGGCTCTGGGCTTCTCTAGCCACCTAATCTTCTGCTCATCCTCTCGCGCACTCTAAAGAGAGCTCAGGTGAGAAATTGCAAACGTCGAGCAATTGCTCAGAGATGAAAAGTGCCAGCACTGAAAGCTGTTGCTAGCCAGCACCCTTCCTTGGAAGCGCTTTTGTAGGCCTAAGAAGACTGGGGCTCTGGGCTTCTCTAGCCACCTAATCTTCTGCTCATCCTCTCGCGCACTCTAAAGAGAGCTCAGGTGAGAAATTGCAAACGTCGAGCAATTGCTCAGCGATGAAAAGTGCCAGCACTGAAAGCTGTTGCTAGCCAGCCCCCTTCCTTGGAAGCGCTTTTGTAGGCCTAAGAAGACTGGGGCTCTGGGCTTCTCTAGCCACCTAATCTTCTGCTCATCCTCTCGCGCACTCTAAAGAGAGCTCAGGTGAGAAATTGCAAACGTCGAGCAATTGCTCAGAGATGAAAAGTGCCAGCACTGGAAGCTGTTGCTAGCCAGCACCCTTCCTTGGAAGCGCTTTTATAGGCCTAAGAAGACTGGGGCTCTGGGCTTCTCTAGCCACCTAATCTTCTGCTCATCCTCTTGCGCACTCTAAAGAGAGCTCAGGTGAGAAATTGCAAACGTCGAGCAATTGCTCAGAGATGAAAAGTGCCAGCACTGAAAGCTGTTTCTAGCCAGCACCCTTCCTTGGAAGCGCTTTCACAGGCGCAGTAACACTGGGGATTTGCGCTTCTCTAGCCACCAAACGTCACGGTCCTTCTCTTTCCGTCTCGTAGACACGAGCTGAGAAATTGCAAACGTCGAGCAATTGCTCAGCGATGAAAAGTGCCAGCACTGAAAGCTGTTGCTAGCCAGCACCCTTCCTTGGAAGCGCTTTTATAGGCCTAAGAAGACTGGGGCTCTGGGCTTCTCTAGCCACCTAATCTTCTGCTCATCCTCTCGCGCACTCTAAAGAGAGCTCAGGTGAGAAATTGCAAACGTCGAGCAATTGCTCAGAGATGAAAAGTGCCAGCACTGAAAGCTGTTGCTAGCCAGCACCCTTCCTTGGAAGCGCTTTCACAGGCACAGCAACACTGGGGATTTGCGCTTCTCTAGCCACCAAATGTCACGGTCATTCTCTTTCCGTCTCGTAGACACGAGCTGAGAAATTGCAAACGTCGAGCAATTGCTCAGCGATGAAAAGTGCCAGCACTGAAAGCTGTTGCTAGCCAGCACCCTTCCTTGGAAGCGCTTTTGTAGGCCTAAGAAGACTGGGGCTCTGGGCTTCTCTAGCCACCTAATCTTCTGCTCATCCTCTCGCGCAGTCTAAAGAGAGCTCAGGTGAGAAATTGCAAACGTCGAGCAATTGCTCAGAGAGGAAAAGTGCCAGCACTGAAAGCTGTTGCTATCCAGCCCCCTTCCTTGGAAGCGCTTTTATAGGCCTAAGAACACTGGGGCTCTGGGCTTCTCTAGCCACCAAACATCACGGTCCTTCTCTTTCCGTCTCGTAGACACGAGCTGAGAAATTGCAAACGTCGAGCAATTGCTCAGCGATGAAAATTGCCAGCACTGGAAGCTGTTGCTAGCCAGCACCCTTCCTTGGAAGCGCTTTTATAGGCCTAAGAACACTGGGGCTCTGGGCTTCTCTAGCCACCTAATCTTCTGCTCATCCTCTCGCGCACTCTAAAGAGAGCTCAGGTGAGAAATTGCAAACGTCGAGCAATTGCTCAGAGATGAAAAGTGCCAGCACTGAAAGCTGTTGCTAGCCAGCACCCTTCCTTGGAAGCGCTTTTGTAGGCCTAAGAAGACTGGGGCTCTGGGCTTCTCTAGCCACCTAATCTTCTGCTCATCCTCTCGCGCACTCTAAAGAGTGCTCAGGTGAGAAATTGCAAACGTCGAGCAATTGCTCAGAGATGAAAAGTGCCAGCACTGAAAGCTCTTGCTAGCCAGCACCCTTCCTTGGAAGCGCTTTCACAGGCGCAGCAACACTGGGGCTTTGCGCTTCTCTACCCACCAAACGTCACGGTCATTCTCTTTCCGTCTCGTAGACACGAGCTGAGAAATTGCAAACGTCGAGCAATTGCTCAGAGATGAAAAGTGCCAGCACTGAAAGCTGTTGCTAGCCAGCACCCTTCCTTGGAAGCGCTTTTGTAGGCCTAAGAAGACTGGGGCTCTGGGCTTCTCTAGCCACCTAATCTTCTGCTCATCCTCTCGCGCACTCTAAAGAGAGCTCAGGTGAGAAATTGCAAACGTCGAGCAATTGCTCAGAGATGAAAAGTGCCAGCACTGAAAGCTGTTGCTAGCCAGCACCCTTCCTTGGAAGCGCTTTCACAGGCGCAGTAACACTGGGGCTTTGCGCTTCTCTAGCCACCAAATGTCACGGTCATTCTCTTTCCGTCTCGTAGACACGAGCTGAGAAATTGCAAACGTCGAGCAATTGCTCAGAGAGGAAAAGTGCCAGCACTGAAAGCTGTTGCTAGCCAGCACCCTTCCTTGGAAGCGCTTTTGTAGGCCTAAGAACACTGGGGCTCTGGGCTTCTCTAGCCACCTAATCTTCTGCTCATCCTCTCGCGCAGTCTAAAGAGAGCTCAGGTGAGAAATTGCAAACGTCGAGCAATTGCTCAGAGATGAAAAGTGCCAGCACTGAAAGCTGTTGCTAGCCAGCACCCTTCCTTGGAAGCGCTTTTGTAGGCCTAAGAACACTGGGGCTCTGGGCTTCTCTAGCCACCTAATCTTCTGCTCATCCTCTCGCGCACTCTAAAGAGAGCTCAGGTGAGAAATTGCAAACGTCGAGCAATTGCTCAGAGATGAAAAGTGCCAGCACTGAAAGCTCTTGCTAGCCAGCACCCTTCCTTGGAAGCACTGTCACAGGCACAGCAACACTGGGGCTTTGCGTTTCTCTAGCCACCAAATGTCACGGTCATTCTCTTTCCGTCTCGTAGACACGAGCTGAGAAATTGCAAACGTCGAGCAATTGCTCAGCGATGAAAAGTGCCAGCAGTGAAAGCTGTTGCTAGCCAGCACCCTTCCTTGGAAGCGCTTTTGTAGGCCTAAGAAGACTGGGGCTCTGGGCTTCTCTAGCCACCTAATCTTCTGCTCATCCTCTCGCGCACTCTAAAGAGAGCTCAGGTGAGAAATTGCAAACGTCGAGCAATTGCTCAGAGATGAAAAGTGCCAGCACTGAAAGCTGTTGCTAGCCAGCACCCTTCCTTGGAAGCGCTTTTGTAGGCCTAAGAACACTGGGGCTCTGGGCTTCTCTAGCCACCTAATCTTCTGCTCATCCTCTCGCGCACTCTAAAGAGAGCTCAGGTGAGAAATTGCAAACGTCGAGCAATTGCTCAGCGATGAAAAGTGCCAGCAGTGAAAGCTGTTGCTAGCCAGCCCCCTTCCTTGGAAGCGCTTTTGTAGGCCTAAGAAGACTGGGGCTCTGGGCTTCTCTAGCCACCTAATCTTCTGCTCATCCTCTCGCGCACTCTAAAGAGAGCTCAGGTGAGAAATTGCAAATGTCGAGCAATTGCTCAGAGATGAAAAGTGCCAGCACTGGAAGCTGTTGCTAGCCAGCACCCTTCCTTGGAAGCGCTTTTATAGGCCTAAGAAGACTGGGGCTCTGGGCTTCTCTAGCCACCTAATCTTCTGCTCATCCTCTTGCGCACTCTAAAGAGAGCTCAGGTGAGAAATTGCAAACGTCGAGCAATTGCTCAGAGATGAAAAGTGCCAGCACTGAAAGCTGTTTCTAGCCAGCACCCTTCCTTGGAAGCGCTTTCACAGGCGCAGTAACACTGGGGATTTGCGCTTCTCTAGCCACCAAACGTCACGGTCCTTCTCTTTCCGTCTCGTAGACACGAGCTGAGAAATTGCAAACGTCGAGCAATTGCTCAGCGATGAAAAGTGCCAGCACTGAAAGCTGTTGCTAGCCAGCACCCTTCCTTGGAAGCGCTTTTATAGGCCTAAGAAGACTGGGGCTCTGGGCTTCTCTAGCCACCTAATCTTCTGCTCATCCTCTCGCGCACTCTAAAGAGAGCTCAGGTGAGAAATTGCAAACGTCGAGCAATTGCTCAGAGATGAAAAGTGCCAGCACTGAAAGCTGTTGCTAGCCAGCACCCTTCCTTGGAAGCGCTTTCACAGGCACAGCAACACTGGGGCTTTGCGCTTCTCTAGCCACCAAATGTCACGGTCATTCTCTTTCCGTCTCGTAGACACGAGCTGAGAAATTGCAAACGTCGAGCAATTGCTCAGCGATGAAAAGTGCCAGCACTGAAAGCTGTTGCTAGCCAGCACCCTTCCTTGGAAGCGCTTTTGTAGGCCTAAGAAGACTGGGGCTCTGGGCTTCTCTAGCCACCTAATCTTCTGCTCATCCTCTCGCGCAGTCTAAAGAGAGCTCAGGTGAGAAATTGCAAACGTCGAGCAATTGCTCAGAGAGGAAAAGTGCCAGCACTGAAAGCTGTTGCTATCCAGCCCCCTTCCTTGGAAGCGCTTTTATAGGCCTAAGAACACTGGGGCTCTGGGCTTCTCTAGCCACCAAACATCACGGTCCTTCTCTTTCCGTCTCGTAGACACGAGCTGAGAAATTGCAAACGTCGAGCAATTGCTCAGCGATGAAAATTGCCAGCACTGGAAGCTGTTGCTAGCCAGCACCCTTCCTTGGAAGCGCTTTTATAGGCCTAAGAAGACTGGGGCTCTGGGCTTCTCTAGCCACCTAATCTTCTGCTCATCCTCTCGCGCACTCTAAAGAGAGCTCAGGTGAGAAATTGCAAACGTCGAGCAATTGCTCAGCGATGAAAAGTGCCAGCACTGAAAGCTGTTGCTAGCCAGCCCCCTTCCTTGGAAGCGCTTTTGTAGGCCTAAGAACACTGGGGCTCTGGGCTTCTCTAGCCACCTAATCTTCTGCTCATCCTCTCGCGCACTCTAAAGAGTGCTCAGGTGAGAAATTGCAAACGTCGAGCAATTGCTCAGAGATGAAAAGTGCCAGCACTGAAAGCTCTTGCTAGCCAGCACCCTTCCTTGGAAGCGCTTTCACAGGCGCAGCAACACTGGGGCTTTGCGCTTCTCTACCCACCAAACGTCACGGTTTTTCTCTTTCCGTCTCGTAGACACGAGCTGAGAAATTGCAAACGTCGAGCAATTGCTCAGAGATGAAAAGTGCCAGCACTGAAAGCTGTTGCTAGCCAGCACCCTTCCTTGGAAGCGCTTTTGTAGGCCTAAGAAGACTGGGGCTCTGGGCTTCTCTAGCCACCTAATCTTCTGCTCATCCTCTCGCGCACTCTAAAGAGAGCTCAGGTGAGAAATTGCAAACGTCGAGCAATTGCTCTGCGATGAAAAGTGCCAGCACTGAAAGCTGTTGCTAGCCAGCACCCTTCCTTGGAAGCGCTTTCACAGGCACAGCAACACTGGGGCTTTGCGCTTCTCTAGCCACCAAATGTCACGGTCATTCTCTTTCCGTCTCGTAGACACGAGCTGAGAAATTGCAAACGTCGAGCAATTGCTCAGAGAGGAAAAGTGCCAGCACTGAAAGCTGTTGCTAGCCAGCACCCTTCCTTGGAAGCGCTTTTGTAGGCCTAAGAAGACTGGGGCTCTGGGCTTCTCTAGCCACCTAATCTTCTGCTCATCCTCTCGCGCACTCTAAAGAGAGCTCAGGTGAGAAATTGCAAACGTCGAGCAATTGCTCAGAGATGAAAAGTGCCAGCACTGAAAGCTCTTGCTAGCCAGCCCCCTTCCTTGGAAGCGCTTTTGTAGGCCTAAGAAGACTGGGGCTCTGGGCTTCTCTAGCCACCTAATCCTCTGCTCATCCTCTCGCGCACTCTAAAGAGAGCTCAGGTGAGAAATTGCAAACGTCGAGCAATTGCTCAGAGATGAAAAGTGCCAGCACTGAAAGCTGTTGCTAGCCAGCACCCTTCCTTGGAAGCGCTTTTGTAGGCCTAAGAACACTGGGACTCTGGGCTTCTCTAGCCACCTAATCTTCTGCTCATCCTCTCGCGCACTCTAAAGAGAGCTCAGGTGAGAAATTGCAAACGTCCAGCAATTGCTCAGCGATGAAAAGTGCCAGCACTGAAAGCTCTTGCTAGCCAGCACCCTTCCTTGGAAGCGCTTTCAGAGGCGCAGCAACACTGGGGCTTTGCGCTTCTCTAGCCACCAAAGGTCACGGTCATTCTCTTTCCGTCTCGTAGACACGAGCTGAGAAATTGCAAACGTCGAGCAATTGCTCAGCGATGAAAAGTGCCAGCACTGAAAGCTGTTGCTAGCCAGCACCCTTCCTTGGAAGCGCTTTTGTAGGCCTAAGAAGACTGGGGTTCTGGGCTTCTCTAGCCACCTAATCTTCTGCTCATCCTCTCGCGCAGTCTAAAGAGAGCTCAGGTGAGAAATTGCAAACGTCGAGCAATTGCTCAGAGAGGAAAAGTGCCAGCACTGAAAGCTGTTGCTATCCAGCCCCCTTCCTTGGAAGCGCTTTTGTAGGCCTAAGAACACTGGGGTTCTGGGCTTCTCTAGCCACCAAACATCACGGTCCTTCTCTTTCCGTCTCGTAGACACGAGCTGAGAAATTGCAAACGTCGAGCAATTGCTCAGCGATGAAAAGTGCCAGCAGTGAAAGCTGTTGCTAGCCAGCCCCCTTCCTTGGAAGCGCTTTTGTAGGCCTAAGAAGACTGGGGCTCTGGGCTTCTCTAGCCACCTAATCCTCTGCTCATCCTCTCGCGCACTCTAAAGAGAGCTCAGGTGAGAAATTGCAAAGGTCGAGCAATTGCTCAGCGATGAAAAGTGCCAGCAGTGAAAGCTGTTGCTAGCCAGCACCCTTCCTTGGAAGCGCTTTCACAGGCGCAGTAACACTGGGGCTTTGCGCTTCTCTAGCCACCAAACGTCACGGTCATTCTCTTTCCGTCTCGTAGACACGAGCTGAGAAATTGCAAACGTCGAGCAATTGCTCAGAGATGAAAAGTGCCAGCACTGAAAGCTGTTGCTAGCCAGCACCCTTCCTTGGAAGCGCTTTTGTAGGCTTAAGAAGACTGGGGCTCTGGGCTTCTCTAGCCACCTAATCTTCTGCTCATCCTCTCGCGCACTCTAAAGAGAGCTCAGGTGAGAAATTGCAAACGTCGAGCAATTGCTCAGAGATGAAAAGTGCCAGCACTGAAAGCTGTTGCTAGCCAGCACCCTTCCTTGGAAGCGCTTTCACAGGCGCAGCAACACTGGGGCTTTGCGCTTCTCTAGCCACCAAATGTCACGGTCATTCTCTTTCCGTCTCGTAGACACGAGCTGAGAAATTGCAAACGTCGAGCAATTGCTCAGCGATGAAAAGTGCCAGCAGTGAAAGCTGTTGCTAGCCAGCACCCTTCCTTGGAAGCGCTTTTGTAGGCCTAAGAAGACTGGGGCTCTGGGCTTCTCTAGCCACCTAATCTTCTGCTCATCCTCTCGCGCACTCTAAAGAGAGCTCAGGTGAGAAATTGCAAACGTTGAGCAATTGCTCAGAGAGGAAAAGTGCCAGCACTGGAAGCTGTTGCTAGCCAGCACCCTTCCTTGGAAGCGCTTTTGTAGGCCTAAGAACACTGTGGCTCTGGGCTTCTCTAGCCACCTAATCTTCTGCTCATCCTCTCGCGCACTCTAAAGAGAGCTCAGGTGAGAAATTGCAAACGTCGAGCAATTGCTCAGCGATGAAAAGTGCCAGCACTGAAAGCTCTTGCTAGCCAGCACCCTTCCTTGGAAGCGCTTTCAGAGGCGCAGCAACACTGGGGCTTTGCGCTTCTCTAGCCACCAAAGGTCACGGTCATTCTCTTTCCGTCTCGTAGACACGAGCTGAGAAATTGCAAACGTCGAGCAATTGCTCAGCGATGAAAAGTGCCAGCACTGAAAGCTGTTGCTAGCCAGCACCCTTCCTTGGAAGCGCTTTTGTAGGCCTAAGAAGACTGGGGTTCTGGGCTTCTCTAGCCACCTAATCTTCTGCTCATCCTCTCGCGCAGTCTAAAGAGAGCTCAGGTGAGAAATTGCAAACGTCGAGCAATTGCTCAGAGAGGAAAAGTGCCAGCACTGAAAGCTGTTGCTATCCAGCCCCCTTCCTTGGAAGCGCTTTTGTAGGCCTAAGAACACTGGGGTTCTGGGCTTCTCTAGCCACCAAACATCACGGTCCTTCTCTTTCCGTCTCGTAGACACGAGCTGAGAAATTGCAAACGTCGAGCAATTGCTCAGAGATGAAAAGTGCCAGCACTGAAAGCTGTTGCTAGCCAGCACCCTTCCTTGGAAGCGCTTTTGTAGGCCTAAGAAGACTGGGGCTCTGGGCTTCTCTAGCCACCTAATCCTCTGCTCATCCTCTCGCGCACTCTAAAGAGAGCTCAGGTGAGAAATTGCAAACGTCCAGCAATTGCTCAGAGATGAAAAGTGCCAGCACTGAAAGCTGTTGCTAGCCAGCACCCTTCCTTGGAAGCGCTTTCACAGGCGCAGTAACACTGGGGCTTTGCGCTTCTCTAGCCACCAAACGTCACGGTCATTCTCTTTCCGTCTCGTAGACACGAGCTGAGAAATTGCAAACGTCGAGCAATTGCTCAGAGATGAAAAGTGCCAGCACTGAAAGCTGTTGCTAGCCAGCACCCTTCCTTGGAAGCGCTTTTGTAGGCTTAAGAAGACTGGGGCTCTGGGCTTCTCTAGCCACCTAATCTTCTGCTCATCCTCTCGCGCACTCTAAAGAGAGCTCAGGTGAGAAATTGCAAACGTCCAGCAATTGCTCAGAGATGAAAAGTGCCAGCACTGAAAGCTGTTGCTAGCCAGCAGCCTTCCTTGGAAGCGCTTTCACAGGCGCAGCAACACTGGGGCTTTGCGCTTCTCTAGCCACCAAATGTCACGGTCATTCTCTTTCCGTCTCGTAGACACGAGCTGAGAAATTGCAAACGTCGAGCAATTGCTCAGCGATGAAAAGTGCCAGCAGTGAAAGCTGTTGCTAGCCAGCACCCTTCCTTGGAAGCGCTTTTGTAGGCCTAAGAACACTGGGGCTCTGGGCTTCTCTAGCCACCTAATCTTCTGCTCATCCTCTCGCGCACTCTAAAGAGAGCTCAGGTGAGAAATTGCAAACGTCGAGCAATTGCTCAGAGATGAAAAGTGCCAGCACTGAAAGCTGTTGCTAGCCAGCCCCCTTCCTTGGAAGCGCTTTTGTAGGCCTAAGAAGACTGGGGTTCTGGGCTTCTCTAGCCACCAAACATCACGGTCATTCGCTTTCCGTCTCGTAGACACGAGCTGAGAAATTGCAAACGTCGAGCAATTGCTCAGAGATGAAAAGTGCCAGCACTGAAAGCTGTTGCTAGCCAGCCCCCTTCCTTGGAAGCGCTTTTGTAGGCCTAAGAAGACTGGGGCTCTGGGCTTCTCTAGCCACCTAATCTTCTGCTCATCCTCTCGCGCAGTCTAAAGAGAGCTCAGGTGAGAAATTGCAAACGTCGAGCAATTGCTCAGAGATGAAAAGTGCCAGCACTGAAAGCTGTTGCTAGCCAGCAC